>CM066314.1:22668000-25068000 GCA_033807775.1 Saussurea involucrata
CAACAATATTGAAAAAGACTTTGTAAGTGAAAAAGAGATTTTTGAAACAGAAATTCATAAGCTTACACATAAATTATCTGGGTTAGCAACCGAGATTTCGAAAGAACAAATGGTAAAATCTGATCTACAACAGAGATTTGATTTAATTCTCGAAGAACGAAATGTTTTATCCGTCAAAGTCAAGAAACTTGAAGAAAGAAATTTCAAAGTTGTTCAGTCATCTTATGCTTCAAGTTATACAAATAGTTCTTCAAAGAGTCTTGGCAAGTCAAATGAGTTTTCAAAAAATCATATTCGGCCTTCCAATCTTTTCTATAATTTTCGTGTTGATAATAAAGATAATCTAGTGTTTTGAAAAGTCAAAATGGTTTGAAAAAGAAATCAACTACAGAAGACAGTGATGGAAACACGTCTTATAAATCTCCTGTAGTTGATACAAAGTCATTTATTTCCAAGACTGATTCACCTACTCATGTTTATTCTACAGCAAAGGTAATTAGTCTGATTCGAGTAAAGAAATGTTTCACTCATTGTGGGAAGAATTACTTTGTGCATCCAAGGTATGTGAATAAAAGGTATGGTACTTATAGTATCCCCGGTCCCCATTTTACAGTTAAGGCGTCTAATCATCAAGGATCCATTGAAGCATGGATACCAAAATCTTTCTTATCTGTTTTGCAGGAATGTCATGTGTGATTTAATTTAGATTATTCACATCACATGACAAAATTTCAAAGGTTATGCCAACTTTTGAGGGGGAGTACCATGGTTTGCGAGGTAAATGAATTTTAAGGGAATTCAAAGAACCATGGTAATTTATTCTGAAAAACTTACTTGTGTTTGTTATTTTTCCGATCTTACACTCCCGAATTACCACATGTTATATTTTCTTGATTTAGTTATTTCCATGTCTCATATATTTTGTTGAATTATTCCGAATGGAAATACACTCGTTTGAATTCCAATTTGATTTCAACATTCGTCATTTCATGTTAATGATTCAATTCTTATATGCTATATTAATTGTGACTTGTTCTTCACAATTAATCTTTCTTATCATTTGTTTCCTTTATTGCAAATACTGTGCTTACTGAGTATAAAATGGGTTCGCGTTTGAATTTGTTCTTTGATATTCATTATCATTTTGACTTACGATTACCCCATATCAGAACTCGGACTTCATTTTTCTGACTTCAGAACAAATTAGTTCAAGACTCACACTTCATTGTGTACTTCAATGTTCACTTAACTGATTTATTTGGTAAATGAAATGAGTGTTAGGACGTATATTGTTTCTATGGTCTATCCAGAACCGGAATGACCTACCCAAGAAACACATCCTATCTATAGATATTTGTGAGGGGTCTAGCTTGATAGATGAGTTTGGAGTGAAAAGAATATGGTGAGGATGTGACAGGACTTAAAGAATATATTGGTCCTTACCAAACTGAGTCAATTATCCGGGTAACCACACAATCTATTCATTCTCATTCTTTGGAGATGAATATTGAAACAGACATGGACCCAGTGTCGATAACTCGTGTCACCCCACCTAGCCACTCAAGTATCTCACAAAAGATACTTGTTTCATATATTTACGGAGGTTTAGCACATAATCTATCTATTCCTCACTTGGAGGTCTTAGAATTTGAAAAAGGAAGACATCAGCTCCGGTCTCCGAACTTAATATTCTAATCACTGTGTCTATTGATTTTAAACTTGCGTCCCAGGTTAAGTCAATATTTTATCCAAACATATATAATTTAATTCTTTCACATATGCACGAATCTTTGTGATTCCACTTGCATATCTTTGTGATATTGTCGGAACAGATTGAGAAGTAATTTTTAAGATTTTACTTCAGTGATAACTGGAATTCCTATAAGAGATACCCAGATGCCAACTCTGAACATAGGCCACACAATTAATTTTAATTGTCGTGATAACAGTTACTATGTGTTTCTATGTTAGTTGATTACCCCATTTTGGTTACTTAACCGTTTTATCTGTTATTTTGCTACTCATCAGTTTCGTATTTGAAGTTGCATGATGTTCATGATGCTCCTAATCATCATGAGAGGGAGAAATGAAGATTCAAAGATACTTATTCTGATGTTAAGGGGGAGTAAGCAAAAGCTGATGGGGAGTAACTCAATCTTACTTTTCGAAATCTGAGATTGAAAGGCCGCATCTGTTCCAATATTTTGTATTGATCATATTGATTCTTCGATCCCTTATCAAGCGGTGTTTGCTACAAGTTGATTCCTCTTTCGAGCATATTGGTTCTACAAGTTCTCAAGCTGAAAACCAATTCAACTCGCCGTTCAAAGACAGATTCTTTATTCTAAAACTGATGATGCACTGTGGAATGTCATGTAACTCGCACATTATATTTCTTGTGTACTGATCCGATGTGTTGAGTTTCCACAGTTGAAAGCTTCTTTTAGTGCACTCAGTCGAGGTTATTATTCATTGAATCTGATGATAAAGTTGAAACGATGAAGAGTAAGAGCTTTATTCAAAGGGGAGCCTGGAAAGACATGAAGACAAGCAACACCAAAGTTTGTCAAAGATTCAAGAGGGAGAGAAGATCAAGACCTGAAAATCTTAAGATCATATTTTTTTTCTTTATATAACTTTAGGGGAAATTGTTAGGACCATAAAATAGAAAGTTATATAAAGAGTTTTATATTAATTTTAAAAGGCTTACATTGTTAACTGGGTTTTAGTGAGTTAATGGGCTTGGGCTTATTAAGCCTTAGTATTTAATGTTGTTTTGTTTAGAGATTAGGGTTAGATTAATCAGTTTAGTTTTATGCGCCTAATAGAGATATAGAGAGAGATTTCGATTCCATCATATGTAACCTCTCTAAGCATACTGGGATCTACAATGGACCCACAAAAAAGATGTTCTTATAAGAACTACTATTATAAACTTTTTTCTGAGTACCTTTTTTGATGAGTTGGAAATGAGGTGACAACAAAAAGTACAAAAAACCTGTTGGAGATACTCTAACTATCAAAGTATTTTCCAGAAGGATAAGTCCATAAAAGCCTAATGGACTTTACCATTTAGAATGATTAAGCCTGGTGGACTTTACCATTTATAATGATTAAGTAGTTGGATAATTTTTGGTGCAAATGAGGCATTCGACTTTCAGCTTAAACATTCTGAAACATGTTAAATACATTTTTAGGATGAAAACATTTACATTTATAAAATCATTAGTCAATCTAAAACTTTAAAAAGTTGTACTGAAAGCATATATATATATATATATATATATATAAGCCGGGTTCAAACGAGAACAATACCAATTTAAGAGAATAAGAAAACGAACGAATCACGTGTGATTTTACACTAACATCACCTGTGATTCACGCAACTTTGACCTGCGACCTGAAAATGCGCCCAAAATTGCCCGCACACATTTTTTTAGTGTTAATGTAAACTCACATGTGATTTTGCATGTGACTTGGCCTTTTTCGTATTTTCTTAAATTGTTAGCATTCTCGTTTGATCCTACCTATATATGTATATATGTATATAGGGGCAGGTTCAAACGATAAGCTAAACATTTTGCAAGAATGTGAGAAGTCTTAGGGGTGTTTGGGGTTGCTTATTTAAGGAGCTTATTAATTTATTCCGTTTTCTCACCGCTGATAAACAGTTTTAAGTGTTTGGATGGGAGAAAAAAAATTGCTTATATAATTTTGTCACCGCTGATAAGGAGTTTTTCATAAGTCATTTTATTCTAACTTATTAACTTATTTGAAATAACTTATCACCTTTTTTGTTATTTTACATGTATAAGTAATCACAAACAACTCCTAAATAATAACTTATTAACTTATTACGTTTTGGTACCACCATAAGATAATCCAAAACATATTTTATAAAACTCTGGTTTAACACCACATAAGTAATAAGTTGATAAGCACTTTTACAAATAAAAAACATAAGTTGTTTCAAATAAGCAATCCCAAACACCCCTTTAATATCATATATGATAACACGCCTAATACACAAGATTAATCACATATGATTAAACACATGTTGCATTGACAATACATGTGTAACCCAAAATCCATAACATAATATAATCATTGAAATTCCCAAAAACGAGTCCCATTACATCTCAATTTAATACAGAGTCTTTAAAAAATCTAGCAGCAGAAACACACTTCCACAACTGAGAGTCTACTAAACATAAAGCTAAGAAAGAAGAACTATAGTGCTCTAATCTCGCAGTCTTCACCTTCAGACTTTATCCTTCCCTTTTGAGGAAGCTCCACTAGATTCTTACATGAAAATGGTTTTAGTTTTTGAAAAGTTAGGGTTAGACCATGAGGTCTAGTGAATTCCCTCTCGAAAACAGTTCAACAATTTCTCAACTTTAAAACATACAAACTGTCACATTAGTGAATAAAATAACAATTTAAGTAATCAACTTCGAATTCACATAAGGGTATCTGCACAGTGGTCTCCACGCCCATCACCTCCACGTGATGTCCTCACTCGGGCCCCAGTAGATCCCCACAGGCCCCAATAGATGCAAGGTACACCCAGCCCCACTATGCAACCCGATTCCACATACAAGCATACCACGCAAGGCTAGAAATCATATAGCAATTGCATGTATCTTTAAAAAAACAGTTCATAGCACGCGAGAATAACGTTCCTTTATCCCCTTCTCGGTTGAAAGTCGCTGATTTTGGAGTTTTAGTGGTGAAAGCTCGGAATCGCATCCATAATTGGAAGGCGAAGTATCTTTCTTTTGGAGGTCACCTTCAACTTATTAAATCTGTTCTTCTTTCTATGCAACTTTATTGGTTATCGGTTTTCCTTCTTCCGTTGGGAGTGATACATGATCTTGAAGCCATGTTCCGTGACTTCTTCTGGGCGCAGGGTGAAAGCTTGCGGGGTAAATGTCGAGTTGCATGGGAGGATGTGTGTAATCCTATGCTTTGTGGTGGTCTGGGTATCCGTAAGCTTTCTCTAAGAAACCGTGCCTTATTAACGAAGCATATCTGGGACATTTTAAGTCATCAACCGTCCTTGTGGGTGCAATGGTGTTATATTCATCGATTTGGATCGGTGAATTTTTGGTTGATCCTACATCAACCCTCTTGGTCTTGGGTGCTCAGGAAACTTCTTGACATCCTACCTCAGATCCGAAACATCTTTTTTACTTCGGTAGGTGATGGTACGGATACGAATGCATGGGAAGCTACCTGGCTGCCGGTTGGCCACCTTTCGTCTCGTATTTCCTACCATATGTTCCACGCGACTGGTTTTAACAAAGATTCCTCAGTTAGGGATGTTGTGGTTGCGATTGAAGGTTCTTGGCCCCCTGACTGGATTGAGAGAATTCACTCTTTAGCTACGGTTCCAGCCCCCGTCCTTAATGATTCGGTTCGTGATAAGATCCTTTGGCTTAACTTTCGTCATGAAGCTGTCACGTTTTCTGTGAAGGATGCTTGGAAGTCGCTTTTGTCTCATGGAGCCGTTATTGATTGGTGTAGGGCTGTTTGGTTTCGAGGTTTCATACCTCGTCATGCGTTCTGTTTGTGGATGGTGTTCTTAAAGAGGCTTCCTATACAATATCGCACTATTGTGTGGAAGCATAATTCTCCGGATCTTGCTTGCCCATTGTGTGAAACAGATATTGATTCACACAATCATCTTTTTTCGAGTGCTCCTTCTAGCAGGATGTTTGGAATGTGATCAAAAGGGATGCGGGCATGTCATTATTTGCCAATTTGTGGGATTTTATTGTTCAAGGCATTATGAATGGTTTGGTGTTTTCCTTGGGGTAGTGTTCATAAGCTTACCCTTGCGGCTTCGGTCTATTATATTTGGCAGGAGAGGAATCTATGTTTTTTTGAAAAGAGGAAACGTACGTCGGCTAAACTTGTGAAGATCATTCGGGAGGTGGTGCTTAATCGTCTTGCTTAGAGGAATCGTGCGTTTGCGAAGACTGATAAGTAGATGGTTGTTTTGCTTTTCTGGTGTTTCTGTTGGGTTCTTTGGTGCTGTGGGGGTGTCCCTTTTTGTATGGCGTTTGCCTTGGGTTGTTTTTGGTTTGTTTGGTTGCTTGTAGGTGTTGTTTGCTACGAGCGTTGGTTGTTTTCCTTTGTGGTGGGGCGTCTGCCTTGACCTTGTTTGTTACTCTTTGCTTTTCTTTTATATAGTGCCTAGAGTTTTTCCTTTCAAAAAAATATATGTATATGTAAAACACACAAAACATTAAAAAATATATAAAATTTGAGAGAAAAAAAGAAGAAATTTGGGATTGAGATGCCTAGAAAATGCCATGTCATGTGGTTTTTCTTATAAAATTACAGATTGAAATTTAAGAAACTATGTAGACATAAAAGAATGAGAAGAAAAATCCACAACAAAAACCAATGTAACAATTGTAAATAAATCGAATGAAAAACCAAAAACTTATTTAACAACAAAATGTAAAACACACAAAACATTAAAAGTATATATGCAAATTTTTATAGAAAAAGCAATGATATTCATTGGGAAGACACACGCATACATATCAACACTATATAACTCACATAAATCATTACCTGGAAATTTTATGAAGGATGAGTAACAATATCGACGGAAAGTAAAATCTACAAAGAAAAAACAACAAACAAACATACAAACCTAATAGAACATAGTATAGAACATAAGAGTTGTCAATTCCATGTTATGAAGCATTAGGTTGTAGTTTATATATATTTTGTTGTAGGTTCCTCTAATTAATAAATGGAAAGATGAAAAGAGTAAAATAAATGTCCTAAGAAGTTAGATAGTTTAGAAATTAAAGCTAATTAAATTGGAATAGAAATGACCAAAGAAACCTTCATATAATGAAATACACATTTTTCCTTTAGGGGTAGAATGGTCATTTATGAAAAGCTTTTTATTTACAAAAATCAAAATTATGAGAAAATAGAGAAATGTTAATGAAGGCTTCTCATGATGCCACGTAAGCAATCCACATTTTGCTTTTATATAGATATAGATTTGAGAAATTAGATCTCATGAAGTCATTTATCAAAAAGACAAAACCCTAATCTGACATATGAAATGTTTAATAAAAATGGAGGTGAATTGTCCTTTTATTGTATTTGTAATCTTCAATCAAAACTAATTATCGTTTTAAACAATAATCAATTTAGATGAAAATAAAACATAAATATACATTATAAATACGATAAATGAATGAAGATTAAAAATTGATAAAACATTAATTTAAAATTACAATCTTTATACATATAAAAGCAAAAACCAAGAAAAATAACATGGCACAATGTGGATTGAGAATTCTAAAATATTGAATTGTGGTTAAATTTGGCTATCCCACATTGATAGAAAGATGAAATGTTGGAACATGAAGTTAATTGGTTATAAAAGGAGAAGGATGTCAACTTTTTTTACATGACTTATGATTTATTTTAATTCATTTTGGATTAAATAGTTACTTTTAGTTACAAATTTCTTCATATTGAATGATTAAGCCCATAAACCATTTTTTTAATGATAAAACACTCAAACCTAAATTTAGATTATATCACTAAGTGCATGTGAAAAACAACTACATATACTCTTCCTCAAATCTATGTTTTATTAACTGGAACAAAGTTAAGACATACCTTAAAGTCGTTAAGGTCACTGAAGCTCATGGAGATCTATACTAATCCAATGCCACATCGTAGGGGGACAAATCACCACTCAGGGATCTACATCGATACAAACTAATTGAGAACGATCTACCAGTGCTAACACTATCCGGGCATGCACCGAGAATGTTGTAAATACTTGATTTTGTCATAGTCCCAAAATACTAAAAGTGTGACTTAAGATATCAATTTGACAATCATGACAACGGGCTAGAAATGGGCTTCAGTTTTAGGCTTGCAAATCTATTATTGTACTTGAAAAGCTATCAAACTTCAAAGTTATATAATTAAAATAATTATATGAATATTTGGTTGTCCATGAGCATGCCTCTAAAACTAGACATGCATACATGGGAGTTTCACGTGCTTTATTTATCTGGATTGGATGCAATATTTTAAATGAATGTTATGTCCATGCTATTTTATTGATTATATAGAAAAAGGTGCAATAGTTCGATTATGTGTTATATGTTTTGAAATGTATGAACATGCTTTTTTGCATATTGTTTGTGTATGTCAAGTTAACTCACACAGAGTAGGGACTGCCATGGAACTATACTATTTACTTGGTTAACAAAAGAACGAGACTCTCTCTCTCTCTCTCTCTCTCTCTCTCTCTATATATATATATATATATATATATATATAGCCAAATGATCGTGTGGGAAGTTGAGTTAACGGTGAGAAGTGTGAGAAGTGAATATGAACCCTTGATCAGCCAAAATTAGTCAACCGCATTAGCATAAAGAGTAGACCAAAATAAGTCAACCCTATGAGTTTCCACAAAAGGTCTTACCTCCTGTTAAATAACTACATCATTATTCCATTTCATCATCTTCTCACCAACGTGGGATAAACAAAACACAACATTTCACGATGTGAATAAGAGTCAAATCTCATAATGATTCAAGTGGAAAATGACTAATACTTTTGAAAATAATTGAAATAAACTTATTTAATTTCATATTACAAAATTTGTGGTGCTTATAGAACTTTTTCTCGCCACCGCACGAGCACGGTGCAGCACACTAATTTTACATAATCACAAAATTACGTCTAATTGGATTCACTACAATAAAGTTGAACCTACAATAAATAAACGTTCTAATAGAGTGTTTTAAAGGATCAAACAAAAAAACGTCGTATCTAAAAGTGTTGCAATAAATTTATAGGACGCTTTTGGACGTGGTAACAAGTTTTTTAGAATATTTTTCAAGTAAAAGCATTCTATTAACTATTTTATATAACACTAATTGAAAAAGTGTTCTACAAACACAAATGTCCTCTAAAAAGATGGGTTTATAGGACATTTCTCAAAAGAGTCATGTAAAATTAGCTAATACAACACTATAATTTGAAAATGTCCTAAAAAACTTGTTACGACGCTCAACAACGTCCTATAAACTTATTATAACACTTTTAGATAGGACGTTTTTTTGTTTGGCATAAACTTAGGTTGTATAAACACTATATTAGGATATTTATTTTAGACGTCCTATAAACTCAATTTTGTTGTAGTGATTTTAATTGAAAATTTGGACGATTTATTCTATTATGACTTTATTGATGCCATAAACATTGTGCACAACTACAAGGATCATCATAATGACAGAATATCAATCTTGTTACGAATTCGGTTTTCATGCCTCCGACCAAGTAACGAGTAGTAAATTGAATTAGTAACGAGATGAACATTTATCATTTAGACGATTCTTATAGAGGTGCACTATCTTTACGTTACAAATTGAATCATAATAGATGTAATAACCTTGATCCTTAAAATCTGATTCTTTGGAAAGCTAGGGAGTTAAGTGAAATTTTTGTAAATTCAAGGGTGTAGGTCTAAATAATAGGATTACAAGAGGGGAAAACCCTCTCTTCCAAGATTTCATTTTCATTTTCTTGGTGCATATGTATCGGAAGGTTGATTAGAGAGAAGAAGGTTAGGAGGAAGGAGACTTCATTGTGACTTTGGTGGAAGATTTTGTGGGTTGAAGGTTATCTTCTCCAAGGTAAATCTCTCCTTCTACTTTATTTTCTTCTAGTAGTTAGTTTATGGATTTGGTTGAGAGATTCAAACCCCTTTTAATGTTTTTGATTCAAAGCTCATTGGAAAGTGTATGAGAGAGTGATTCTTGATAGTTTTCTTGTTGTTTGTAGAGAACATTCTTCATTTCAGTGGTAGCTTCATGTATATCAAGGGTTTGGGTTTTATGGGTTTAAATGATGGATTAAAAATGGATTCTGGTTAGATTAAATGTGGTTTGATGTTAGGATATTAGTTAAAATGGTTTAGAACATTGATTCAACTGATTTTAGGGCTTAAAACCAATTTGGGAAGGTTTGAGTGCAAGAGGTCTTGAGAGTTTTTGCTAGAATTCCCGAGCAAGGCCAAACAGGGCCTAAAGCGACTTTAAAGCGGGTTTGGTCGCCCCAAAGTCACTTGGAACACTGTTTTGGTAGTTTCGATTTTTTGCTTCGTTTCTCGTTTGGGGTTAGGATCGAGGCATCGATTAAAAGATTGTTTAAGGGATCGAATTAGATGGTTTTGGGAAGATTCAAGTGGTTTAACAACATTTGTAGGCCGTGGAATTTAGGTGTTCGATTTAAGAATTCTTAGCTTTAGTTGCAAGAATTAAGCTTGGACGACAGATGAGTTTTTCCTAACTTACTCTCAATTACAAATGAGCTTTGTTTACGCATGTTGATTTCTTAATGATAGTTTACAATTGCATATATCATGTTTTGGTTATGAATTAACAATTCAAAGTGTGCATTCATTGGGGTGGGGCATGTGATGGCTTAATATAGGGTGTGACCCATTTGGAATGCATGAATTCGTTTCATGTGATTCAATTTAGGGCAGGTGTAAGCATGAACACGTTGTCACTGGTGTGCATGACATTAAGCATGTGCCATCTACATGTGTTTTCTGTGTGTATGATGGTTTTAAAAGTGTGAATCATATATAAATGTTTTATAACTCATTTTTAACGATATTTCGTGGTGTGGTGCTGATACTTGAGGTAACGTTTGGTACGCAGACATGATTGATCGGGACTTGACATAACAGAACTGGACAATATTGGACAGGACATGACAAGAGGGTAGGACATGACAAGTGTTTGTCTTGTGTTTGGTATGACTAGGAGTGGATAGGATATAACTAGACAATCCCTAAAAGTTGTTTGATGATTTTTTATATCATATAAGAGTTATAAATGACACAAATAAAGTATATATTTTTAATTGAAAACCATGTAAGTTTTTTACACAAATTTCATACACATAAATACATACAAAAATAATAGTGCGGAATTTAAATAAAGAAACTAAAATAATTGATGGTAGTACGGAAAAATTATGATTCATAGGAAAATAATATAATACTTGATTCAATTTGGAAGATCTTTATGCATTGGCGGAGGCATGGTTACATCGACAGGTAAAGATAAAGGTGATGGGTGGTGGTGATCGGTGGAGGTGTAGTTGGTCGACAATGGTAGTGGTGGTGGCGGTGGACAGTGGTAAAGGATATTGTTGTATTGGAGGAGGAGGTGGAGGTGGCCGACGGTGGTTAGCGGTGACCGTCGGTGGTGCTGGCAGCAATAGGTGGTGGTGATCGGTCGAGGTGGAGGTCGCAATGGCCGGTGGTTGTGGAGGTGGTGGAGGAAGGTGTTGTAGTGGAGGAAGAAGTGGCCGACGATGCTTGGCGGTGTTAGTGTAGGTGGTCGACGATGGTGGTGGTGGTGGTGACGGACGATGGTTATGGAGGTGATGGATGAGGTTGTTATAGTGGAGGAATAGGTAGAGATGGCCGACGGTGGTTGAGGTGGCTACCGGTGGCCGCCAATAGTAGCGGTGGTGATGGGTAGTGGTGACCCTTAAGACTAATACCACATTAGGATTATATATCAAATAAGGATAAAACGGTAATTTTTTAGTTTATGTCTCACTTTTGTCCCATGTTGTTCCACCTGTTTTGGTGGAACAAGAAAATACAACTTTTTGTCCCATCTTGTCCCACCCTGTCCCATGGCGCGCCAAATGTGGGACGATGAATTTTTGTTTTGTCCCATGTCATGCCAAACATGGGACAACGAGTTTTGTCCCGGCCTGTCCTGTCTCATGTACCAAACACAGTCTGAGGTAACTCAATAGAACTCTAGTCTAACCCTCGTTTTTATAAAACTAGAAACCTCTTTCAGGTAAGAGTATAGTTGGAAGTTCGTCTAGGGGAAAGAGAACAGGTGATGCCCTAGAAGAGACATGGTTTAGCGGAGGTTTGTAGTCACCATTAGATATTTAATAAATCTCAATTATGGATGTATATAACTGTAACCACCCAACTCAAAGATAACGCTAAATCAACATGAATTAAGGAACTCGCCGAAACGGCTCCGAGATACAAACATAAACATACGAGTATATAATAAGGTTTACGGAAACAACCCATTACACAGCTGAGATTTCTACAATACTAAGCCTGGCATACTAAAATATGTTGACTTCCTTCTAGACCCAAGCTTCACGCTCACGCCTTCTCCTTGCCCTTACTAGAGCCTTCTACTAAGTGTTTACCTGAAAATGGTTTAGTTTTTGGAAATGCGAGGGTTAGACCATGAGGTCTAGTGAGTTCCCTCTAGAAACAAACATTTCCACCACATAAAACATTTTAAACAGCTTATAAGCATTTAATAACTCTTCTCATCTTTAAAACATTTAAACTTTCACACGCAAGAACTGCCCATGCACATGGCACACTAAAGTCACGCACACCCGTGACAACGTGTTAGTCTCACACTGTCGTATTGGGTCACACCTCCCATGGCATAAATGGGACACCCCCCCCCCCCCCCGTATGAGCACTGGCGGGTCACACCCCCGACTTAGCCAAAACATGCCCACTTCCAAATGTATGCATACATAATATTTTAACTTTCTCAAACAAAGTAAAACATGCAGTTTCGTATAAAGGATAAAACATGCAGTTTCATCATATCTCACGCATTTTAAGTAATACATAAATCAACAAATTTTCAGTTAGAAAGACTCACCTGACGTCCTTGCTCAAAACTTCTCACTTAGGCTTCAGATCTCTAGGTGGGATACCTATGATTTCAAAGAAAACGAGAGGGATAAGTCTTAAGTTTGATAGTCAAGGTTATTCCTGAACAGTTCCCTAAATGATCCCAATTTAAACTGAACTCCCCAATATGAAACCAGGGTTCCAGATCCCTCTTTTCCGGATCCCATCTGTCAGGATCGATTCCAAACAAGAATAATTATACTTAGAAATCAGAATTAAAGAATCTTGCGGAATAGAACTTTAATTCAAACACACTCAATGAACAACTAATCAGAAAACACAATCTGTTTGTATTCAATACTTCAACTCACAAGTTTACAACCAAAACCTCAATCTTGTTGAACAGGCTCAACAAGACGACTTCTACTTCTCTAGAAATAGGGTTCTAAACCTTGAGGTTAATTCTCTCTAAAACAAAAACGAATTCTAAACAACTTCACTTACCGAATAGCTATCTATCAACATCTATTTATACTAAATAATTACAAGATAACTATCAAAACAAAATTGATCTTCAGAATATTCTTTCATGCTTATCTTCAATCATTCCATCTTTATCTCCAACATTCTCGCATTCCATAATAATGATCACCAGCAGTATTAACATCGTTATGCACAAGCAGTACTAACATTGTTCCAGCAGCATTAACTTTTACATGCAGTACTAACAAGCAGTACTAACATTGTTCCAGCAGCATTAACTTTTACTTGCAGTACTAACTTTGCTCTGGCAGTAGTATTGTTGTTCTGGCAGTACTAACCATACTTAGCAAATCTTCAGTTCCCAACAATCTCCCCCTAACTTGACTTTTTAGGTTGAGAAGTCAAGTTCTTCAGATGATGCTTCCAAAACCTAATCATGAACACATAAATCAGGATTCAAACCCAGGCTTTGATTGATAATCCTTCTCACCAAGTATCTTCCCATTTCAGAATCCTTGTTGCAAGCCAACTTAGCATGTAGCATTCCATTCAACCTTTTCTTGTTGTGCTTGTATGCAACATCCACCAAATAATACTCATGATATGTATAGTCTAGTGTGATGACATACACTCCACATTTTTCAATGAGCATCCAGTTGGTAATGGCTTGAAAATTTATTTCTATCATATAATGAACTGCTTCTGGTTTGAACATTAGGTACAGGTATTCAAGAACCATTTTGGTGATAGACATCCCTTTCTCATTCAGCATATTTCCATACAGCTTCATTCCAACCTTGTACATCTCCTCTACGTCAGATCTAGAGCACATTCTGATAAGTCTTCCCCATGTAGAACAGACCTCAAACTTCCCATCTGCTCTTTTTACTCTAATGTACTCCTTTCTCTAATCTACCAAGGTATCCCAGAAGATGATCTCAGGAGGCATGAAAGATAATGGGTCAACTTTGATTGGATCAGTATCAACCATAGTGATATACATATCACATTGAGCATTACTTGGTTGACCTGATGGAGTTGCTACTTCTTCTTCAGCAACCTTTGTATCATCTTTCTTTTCTGGAACATCCTCTTCTTTTTCTTCTTCTACCACTGGTTCTACCCTAGGTTTCTTGACAACTTTCCTCTTGGTAGCTATAGACTTGGTTCTTGCTCTTTTCAGTGACACCAGCTTTTCACCCAGAGTTTCTTCTTGCTTTTTAGGAGTGTCATGTTTGGCTTTAATCAAAGCCTCTGCAACTTCAACTTCTTCCAAAGTAGGCTTTTTAGTTTCTGTTGCTTCCTTTGTTTTTGCTGCTTCTTCCTTTGTAGATACTGCTTCTAGCATGGTTTCTGCTGCTTCTTTTGTTTCTGCTGCTTTCTTTGTTTCTGCTGCTTCTTTTGTTTCTGCTTCCTCTGGAATGGTTTCTGCTGCTTCTGCTTTTTGACTTTCATCAGCATTAACCGTTTCTGCTGTTGGTTCAGTTTCTGCTTCTTTCTGAATTTCAGCAGCATTAACCTTTTCTGCTGCATGATCAGTTTCTGCTTCTTTCTGAATTTCAGCAGCATTAACCTTTTCTGCTGCATGATCAGTTTCTGCTTCTTTTGCAATTTCTTCAACACACTCATTCTCCCCCTTTTCCTGTGCACTCTCCATGTTGAATTCAGCTTCTGACTCCCCCTTTTTGGGAGCATCATTGTTGAGGCTTCTTCTTTTAAGAACATACTGAGCTTTCTTCTTCCTGTGCATCAACTTTGTAATCAGCTTCTTATGCTTCTCAAGCTGTGTTTGTTGATATAGGACCACTTTCTTGAGTCCATCTATCTCCTTTTGCTGACTTACAACATCTGTGTTGATATTGGCAATGGTTTCCATCAATTCCTCATATGTATATCTATCCTCACCTTGTTTAGGAGTTTTTACTTCCTTTAAAGGATCACTGGAAATTTTAGTAGGTGTCTTTTGCCTAGCAAAAGCACTGCCTACCCCCGTGGTTTCTTGGCACCTGGGACCTCTGAATGATTTCTCATTCTGAGTTGCCGTGAGGAAGGTCTTAGTTATGTTACCATTGTCCTTCTCTGTGCTAGCAGAAGTAGTGGTAGCCTTGCTACTCACATGCTCAACCTTCTCCTTAGTGAGCACCTTCTTGGGGTTGGGAGACACCCCTGTGGTTTCCCTTTCGATATTCTCTATTGGAGAATGCTCCAATAGAGGGCTTAAAGGCTTTGGGCTTGTAGGAGGTACATCAAGGGAATGAGCCTTGTGTACCATTCTTCTTGTAAACTTTTTGGTTATGTGAGGAGTGGGTCTTTGAAGAATGGACTGAGGAATTTCTTTGGTGATTGAAGGTGGGGTTTGGCTATCAGTGGGTTGGTCTAATGAGGGCCTTGACCCTGATGCCATACCTTCTTGTGTGTGGGACACACCCATCATTGTAGAGAACAATGGAGTGTCAACTCCTTCCGAGTCCCTGGAAGTTCTTCTCATATTTGAGAAGACCTTTCCTTTAGGGGGTTTAGGTACATATACCACAGTAAATTGAGGCAAATCCGTCAATTCCTGAGTAATCACTGCTTGGACAAACCTTGGGTACATATAAAAACTCTTTTTGGATTCCAGATTTGACACAAGATCATTGAAAAGCATTTGTGAAAAATTAAACTTCCTGGCAGTGGCCAAGCAGACCAGGGCATAAGCAATGGTACTGCTAAACTCACTCCATCCAGTAGTTTTCTTTGAAATGCAATGCATTTAGGTATGAACAAAGAATCGCCATTGTGTAGAAAATTTAGACTTGAAAAACTTAAAGATTCCAATGGGACCTTCATACCCCATTCTCGTTAAAGTTGAGTATAGATCGTCATTAGGAATAGACGTCATACCTGAGGCATCATCCAATCGAAGAGTGATGCGAATAAGCTCCTCTGTAACATTCAAGGGTTTGTCACACACCCTTGTTTTGATGATTTTCTGCCCATCTGCAGACACCATGGTGGCATTTTCCCAGAACTGCTTCTGATGCTCGATGTAGATTGTCGGGGTCACCGTTAGGGCATAGGATATATGCGTGGACTTGAGGAAATCCACAATGTCGTGAAAACCTGTGGACTGTTTTGGCTTCTGGAGCATGGCAATCTCGTTGTGTTCGTCGATAAACTCCATTGTACCTGAGGATTCTTGACAGAAAACAGAGATTCTTGGGAGAGAATAGTTAGAAAGAGAGAGAGATGAATAGAATTCAAAGAGACGTTATGAACTTTGGCGGGCTGAAAGAGGTATTTATAGAAGTATTAGCCCTAATTTTTCTTTTAAAGCAGTATTAACGACACATGCAGTATTAAGTACAAACCAGTATTAACTATGTACTGGCAGTAGTAACTATGCACTGGCAGTAGTAACTATGCACTGGCAGTAGTAACGATGCACTAGCAGTAGTAACTATGCACTGGCAGTAGTAACTATGCACTGGCAGTAGTAACTATGCACTGGCAGTAGTAACTATGCACTGGCAGTGGTAACTATGCACTGGCAGTAGTAACTTTTCAGCACTTGTCAATCTGAGGCATACAGAAGATCCTGAGAAGAAGAGTTAGTAGTACCAAATATAGAAGGAAATACAGGTATAAAAACTGAAAATCATGAATTTATTCAAGGTTGATCATGCCCACACTTGTTACCAAGAAAGTGAATCTACCCACATCAAAAGCTTTTGTGAATAGATCAGCAAACTGGTCATTGGTATGAACTTTAGCAACTTGAATTAATTTCTTTTCATTACAATCTCGAATAAAGTGATACCTGATCTCTATGTGCTTTGTTTTTGAGTGTTTGACTGGATTGTTAACAATGCTAATAGCACTGTTGTTGTCAATGAAGATTGGAGTGTGAAGAAATGTTACCCCATAGTCCAACATCTGATTCTGTATCCATAGAACCTGAGAGCAGCAGCTTGCAGCAGCTATATACTCAGCTTCTGTTGTAGATAAGGACACTGTGGTTTGTTTCTTACACTGCCAAGATACTAGTCTTGCACCCAAAAACTGACATCCACCTGAAGTAGACTTCCTATCCATTTTAGCTACACCCAAGTCACTATCTGAGTATGCAAGTAAATCAAAGGATGATTCATAAGGATACCAGAGACCTAATCTAGGTTGCCCTCTTAGGTATCTAAATATCCTCTTGACTGCATGAAGGTGTGATTGCTTTGGTGTAACTTGAAATCTGGCACATACACATACTGGAAACATAATATCTGGTCTAGAGGCTGTGAGATACATGAGTGATCCAATCATTGATTTGTAATGATGGACATCCACATCCTCCCCCTCAAGATCAGCATTGATCTGTTTGTGTGTCTCCATTGGTGTGCTTGCTGGCTTTGAGTCTGATAATCCAAACTTATCCAGGATGTCTTTCACATATTTGGATTGGCATATGAAAATCCCATCCTTCTTCTGTTTCACCTTAAGCCCAAGGAAGAAAGTAAGTTCACCCATGGAACTCATCTTGAAGCTCTTGTGCATTAACTCCTTAAAGTCTTTACACATGTGATCATTTGTGGATCCAAAGATAATGCCATCCACATAGATCTGAACAAGTAGGGTGTCCTTCTTTTTCCTTTTAATGAATAAGGTCTTATCAATGATTCCTCTTTCAAATTCATTTTCCAAGAGATAGGTAGACAGGGTGTCATACCATGCTCTTGGGGCTTGATGTAGACCATAAAGTGCCTTCTTTAACTTGTACACTCTGTCAGGATACAATGGATTCTCAAATCCAGGGGGTTGACAGACATACACTTCTTCATCTATAGTCCCATATAGAAAAGCACTTTTTACATCCATCTGGTAGACCTTGAACTTCATATACGAGGCATAGGCTAGAAACAACCTAATTGCCTCAATCCTTGCAACTGGAGCAAAGACTTCCTCATAGTCTATACCCTCTTCCTGAGTATACCCTTGTGCAACCAGCCTGGCTTTGTTCTTGATCACAATTCCTCTCTCATCCTTCTTATTTCTGAAAATCCACTTGGTGCCAATTGCCCTATGACCTTATGGAAGGTCCACCAAGTTCCAAACATTCTGTAGCTTGAACTGTAGAAGCTCCTCTTGCATTGCCTCTTTCCAACTTGGATCTTTCATAGCATCATAAGCCTTTTTGGGCTCAATTTGGGATAGAAAGCAAGAGAGTACAGTATTAACTGTATTTTGCTGATCTTGTAGCTCTTGAAGTCTGCTTTGATTCCTAGTCATCATGGGAGAAGCAATG
This sequence comes from Saussurea involucrata, assembly GCA_033807775.1. Lineage (NCBI taxonomy): Eukaryota > Viridiplantae > Streptophyta > Magnoliopsida > Asterales > Asteraceae > Saussurea > Saussurea involucrata. Next base: position 22,686,474 of record CM066314.1, read on the forward strand.
TCTCCAATTACCAACTCAGGAGGATGATTTTTCTGAGTTCTTGATGGATGACCAGATTCCTCTTGTAAGTTCACATCCAGATTTGACTCATTTAAGTCTGGATTTTCTTCAGCTTCTTCAGTCACTTCAGACTCTCTGGAATTTGGACTTGAAGGCTGATTTTCCTCTATTCTTCTCTCTTCTTCATTCTGAATGGGTTCAGCTTCCTTTTCTTGTTCACATAAGTCAACAGGATCAATGGTAGGGAGTGGAAATATCACAGACTGAATTCTGTGATCTGATGGTGGTGCATCCCTTTGTCCTGCATTTACATCACTACTGATACCCAAAGAATTAGTGAGTGAATCAATGTCAAATAGCCAATCAGGACCTGAACCAATAGGATTTGGTGTGTTCTCATTGCATTTGACATTGTCACTTTCTTCAATTATTCTAGAAGAGGTATTAAACACTCTGTAAGCCTTACTTTGAGATGAGTAACCAACAAGAAAACCATCATCTGCTTTGCTATCAAACTTACCTAAGTGAGATTTGGTATTGAGAATTGTACAAGGACACCCAAATGGTTTGAAAAATCCAATAAATGGTTTCTTTTTCAGAAAAAGCTCATAAGGTGTCTTGTTTTTAGGCTTTATTACTAAAACTCTGTTTTGGACATAACAAGCAGTATTAACTGCTTCTGCCCAAAAAGTAGTGGGTAATTTTGAATCAGCTAACAGAGATCTAGCAGCCTCAATTAGTGTCCTATTCCTTCTCTCAGCAACACCATTCTGTTGTGGAGTCCTAGGAGCACTGTATTGTCTCTCAATTCCTTTTTCCTCACAAAAGGTGTTTAGATCAAGGTTTTTAAATTCAGTCCCATTATCTGATCTAATGACTTTCACTTTTTGATTTGATTGGTTTTCAATTCTAAGAATAAAAGATTTGATCAGTCCACTTGTCTCATCTTTAGTTCTCAGAAAATATACCCAAGTAAATCTAGAGTAATCATCAATAATAACTAAACAGTATGACTTCTTGCCAATGCTCATGACATTTGTAGGGCCAAACAGATCCATATGCAACAACTGAAGAGGATTTGGGATAGTGTTTATCTCTTTGGACTTATGAGAAGTTTTGTGTTGTTTGCCTTTGAGACAAGCAACACAATGATCATCACATGAATAAACCTTTGATGGTAAACCCCTAACAAGATTATGTTTAACAAGTTTATTCATTGTTTTAAAATTCATGTGACACATCCTTCTGTGCCAAAGTGATGATTCATCCATTGAAGCTTTTGATACCAAACAGTTTAGGGATGAATCAGATGAAACACTTTCTAAATCTAAACAATACACATTATCCTTTCTAGGAGTTCTCAATAGTATCATGTTTTCATCAACTACTTTGAATCCAGGAGCAAGAATAATGCATTCAGAATCAGTAAATAATATACTATGTTTCTTGTCACAGACCTGTGATACACTTAACAGGTTGTATCTCAATTGCTCAACATAGTAAACATCCTCAAATGTCATCTTACCTTTTGATACATCACCTTTACCACTTATCTTACCTCCTGCAGGATTATTCCCAAAAGCAACATGTCCTCCATCAATTCTTTTGAAATTCTTGAGGCAGGCCATGTTACCTGTCATGTGCCTGGAGCAACCACTATCAACATGCCAGATGCTCTTCCCCTTGAGCTGTTGGTTGCCCTGCACATAAGATAAATCAATTAGTTTTTATTGGGAACCCAAGCCAAAGTGGTCTTGGGTCTCCCTTGCTCATCAAAGTACTTACATTCAGTTTGGATAAGTTTTTCAACCTGAGGAACTTCAGTACTGGAGTACTTTGTCAAGATGATTGGTCTAGCAGCACAAACACTAGAAGCAGTATTATCTTTAGAAGAAGTACTAACAGTGTTAGCAGTACTAACACTGCTAGAAGCAGTATTGCTTCTAGAAGAAGTACTAACAGTGTTAGAAGCACTAACACTGCTAGCAGCAGTACTATCTAAGGCAGCAGTACTAACACTAGTGCTTTTAGGAACCCACATTGTGACACATTCTTTTTCAGTCTTTTTCCTCATGTGGCTTTTGGATTTAGCTTGTTTCTTAGCCACATGGTTTCTTACAGGCTTCCTATAACCATTTGATTTTTGAAAAGTTCTTTGAAAATTTATCCTTTGGTTAATAGGATTGAAATAATAGTGTTTGGCAAGGTGATTCAATTTGCCACAGATAAAACAAGGTTTTGGTCTGTTAATCCTTTGCAGATCAACTCCTTGTTTTTGAGCCCACTGATTATTCCAGTTTCTTTGATTTCCCCTCTTCTTATCATGTTTTTGGGGTTCATTCTTTTGAGAATTCTTACAAGAACAATGTTCACAAGTATTGGAATTCACAACAGTGGTCTGTGTATAATGAACTCCCGTTCCTTTTTCAGATCTTTTCATCTCATTGTTCTTATCACAGGGACTTCTACCTTCCTCATTAGTCTTGATGTAATTCTCTAAGGGGATCTCACCACTGACATTCTTGTTCCTTTTCTTAGACTCTTCTTTTTCAGTTTTATCCTCAACAACAACTTCATCTAATGGATCTACTTTAGTAGCTCCTTCAGGTAAGTCCTTCCTATCCTTGGTTTCTAACAGGTCTGACCTAGGAGGGATGTATGTGTTGTTGTAGGGTGGGGGTGTGGCATTGTACCCTATGCCTGGTTTCATCTTACTGTGGATTTGAGCATTTATTATGGTGTCCATGACTTTAGAAGCACATGCAAACTTTTCAACATCAAGTTTTACTTTCTCAAGTTCTCCTTTTAATTTCTCACATTCCTCCCTAGACTCTTTCAGTTGGAACTCCAGACCATTCTTTTCCCACTTCCAGTAGTTTATATCATATGAGTGTTGAAGTTCATTGGCTTGAAAAGCCTTAATTTGTTCTTCAAACCTCTTAACAATCACTACATAATCTCTTCTATCCTTTTCTAATCTCTTAAGGTCATCACACATTCCCTGGTTGTGATCTCTATACCTTTTCACAGTGTCTATACAAGCTTGAGAACAGAGATTAGATTTTACCTCAGTAGGAAGATCTGAGACTTCTGCCATGAGTGCATGATTCTGAATTGCCTCTTCTGCTTGATCACTCCAATCAAATCCCATTCCTTGTTGAGAAACAAGGGCTTGAACAGAGTTTCTGTTTTGGTTGAAGCTTCCAGTCTGAGCTTGTTGATGGTTGTTTTGAGATACTCCACCTCTGCATTCTCTGGCAAAGTGTCCCTTCTTATGACACTTGTAGCATTCCACCTTAGACTTGTCAAACCCAGCACCATCTTCTCTTCTTTGGGAAAAGTTGTTTCTCCCAGTCCTCTTTATAAACTTCTTCACCCTCATAGAAAGCATAGCCATCTGCCACTTGATATCCATCTCCTCAAGATCATCAGCATTAATCTGTTCTAAGTCATCATTAATTAATGAGGAGTTAACATGACTAGAAAAGAAAGCTTCTAGTACAGAATTATTGGCCTTCTCCTGATTGACTCCACCAGCAGTACTAACTGATTCAGGGTTAGCAGTAGAATCAGTTGATGCTGATAGGAGTGCAGCATTATACACATATCCTGAGGGCTTCTTCTTGGCTTCAACCTCTGCTTCAAATACCCTAAGATCATTGTAAAGATCATCAAGCTCTTTATCTTCTAACTGGTCATTCTGTCTGAAAGACACATTATACATTGTCCATTCCTCACCTAATGATCTTAGAAACTTCCTGTTTACATCATCAGCCTCCATACGAACTCCAACTGTAGCCAATTCTCCAATCAACTTATTAAATCTATCAAAAGTTTGAGTCATAGACTCATTCTTTGTAGAAGTAAAATTTTCATATTGTTGCTTAAGAATTGCCTTCTGGTTCCTCTTGGTGCTCTTGGTACCAGTGAATCTCTTTTCCAATGCATTCCATAAAATCTGAGCATCAGTGCAGTGATGAAATTGGTGCTGATACTCATTGGGAATAGCCAAAAGCAGAGTGCTTAAGCCTTTCATCTCTGTTTGTCTAACCTTTCTTTCTGCATCAGTCTTTGGAGGGGGTCTTTTGCCATCTGGTCCAATCTTTCCTTCAACACATGGACCATTCTCTATAATATCCCAGATGGAATAATCAGTAAGCAAAATATACTGCTTGATTCTAATCTTCCACATGTCAAACTCATTAGGCCTGAGCATGGGAACCTTTGAAACAAGAGTACTGTTTGATTCAACTGTGTTGTCCATAATGATTGTAGATTTCTAAGAAACCAAGCTCTGATACCACTTGTCAGGATCGATTCCAAACAAGAATAATTATACTTAGAAATCAGAATTAAAGAATCTTGCGGAATAGAACTTTAATTCAAACACACTCAATGAACAACTAATCAGAAAACACAATCTGTTTGTATTCAATACTTCAACTCACAAGTTTACAACCAAAACCTCAATCTTGTTGAACAGGCTCAACAAGACGACTTCTACTTCTCTAGAAATAGGGTTCTAAACCTTGAGGTTAATTCTCTCTAAAACAAAAACGAATTCTAAACAACTTCACTTACCGAATAGCTATCTATCAACATCTATTTATACTAAATAGTTACAAGATAACTATCAAAACAAAATTGATCTTCAGAATATTCTTTCATGCTTATCTTCAATCATTCCATCTTTATCTCCAACATTCTCGCATTCCATAATAATGATCACCAGCAGTATTAACATCGTTATGCACAAGCAGTACTAACATTGTTCCAGCAGCATTAACTTTTACATGCAGTACTAAAAAGCAGTACTAACATTGTTCCAGCAGCATTAACTTTTACTTGCAGTACTAAATTTGCTCTGGCAGTAGTATTGTTGTTCTGGGAGTACTAACCATACTTAGCAAATCTTCGGTTCCCAACACCATCCCGGACTGCCCTATTCCGGACTACAAGAATTCCGGATTCCAGTATCACTTCCGGACTCCACTTTCGGTACTCATCTGGACTCCAATTCCGAAACTCATCCGGACTCCATTTCCGGTACTCATCCGGACTCCAATTCCGGACTCCATTTCCGGATTCGATGAGGACGATCGGCGACACAGCTCAAAACAGGGTTCAAGGATTAATTCTTCCTAATCCGATTTCTAAGTCTCTGGCTCGCCAAGGTAATTATCCAGACTCCCTTAACCCTTTTTAACGTCATAAACTACGATCAACCCTACCCTTAATAGTCAGTTGATTAAACAAACTTTATTATCCCTGTTCAACAATCCGATTTACTAGAAAACTAATAACTACTATGAGATGATAGAGATTACCTTGAATTGCTTGATGGAGATCCTTCCTCTTCTTCCAAGATTGCAGGTAGCAACTTAGCTTTCCTCTCCAGAGCTCTATACACGCACACACAGAGAGCCGCCCAGTAAGATTATCAAGACCTAGGGTTTTTGTGCCAACATTGAGGGTTTTATACCCTCTTTCCAATATTTTAAAAAAACAACCCCAAAGTTATAAGTTTACAACATTCCCCACAAAACTCTTATTCGTTTCATTTAGGACCTTGGTTATTACAATAACCGCTGCAAATTTTAAGTTGAGTTTAATGTATTTAATTTTAGGGACATTTTGCTTTTAATATTATATTTATGTTGTTGGTTTTAGGCAAGGTTCTAAATGGCGTGAGGCGTGGCGTGGCGGCGAGACCAAGTCTCAAGCCTTAGGAGCCACAGCGAGGCCATGGCGTTTATTAAGGCGTGACTTATGGCGGCAAATCTCTATATCATATATAATATTATATATAAAAACATATGTTTTGTACTATTAAAACGACGAGTGAATCGTCGTTTAATAATAATGAACAAGTTAAAATAGGTTATATATTAAAAACTAGCAAATAAGACATTAAAAAACATAAAGAAAAATCAAATATCGCGTTATAAAAGACTGCACATTAGGCCATGGCGTGCCACAGACATAACGTGGCATGAGACACAAGCATTGAGTCACGGCGCGCCATGACGGCTGTCGCGGCGAGACTTTTAGAACAATGGTTTTAGGTTGTTACATACGAAATTGATTATATTTTTAAGCAAACTGTGTTTTGATATGATAATTTGTACTTTTTAAAATAGTCTTATAATTTCGTAAAATTATAATTGTAGATTGATTTTTATTTTATTTTCAGTTTCGGTATAAACTTGTTTTGCATGCAGTTGTGAGAATAATCAGGTAACTAGATTAAATCAATAAAACTCTTGTATTAAGATGAGAAATGTAGAAGATTAGAATGAATAACAATTTCTCTCTCTTTGGAGGCCACTCTTCTATTTCACACACACACACACACACACTCAGTAACCTATTCACAATGACCTCTCCTCACAAACCCTACAATTGGGGTATTTATACCTTTGACCAACACAATACCTACATTGACTTTGACTAATTACAATTAGCCCTAAATCTTGGATACATTGTGTACTAACAGTCTCCCCCTATGGATTCAAGATTTAAAAATTTATGACGATAGTCTTCAGCTCTTTAATCTTCAGAGAAGCTTTATCTTCAAGAATCCACTTTGGCGGCTTTAATCTTCATTTAGGCTCTTTAAAGTCAAATAGTCATCAAGTCTTGAAACACGAACTTCAAATCTGTGTAGCGTTGATCAAATTCTTCAAAACAAAATCTTTATATCTTGGAATCATTGGTCTTTGCAGCTTTGATTTTTGACAAATTTCTCCAGTCTTTGAATTATGAACGGGATTTGAGGTTTTAACGGGCTTTGAGCTTTAAGACATTCTTGAATAATCTTTAAGCATGAATTGTCTTTGTATCTTCAAACATTTGATCATCTTGAACAAACTATCTTGAACTTATCTCTCAGAAACACTTTATCTTGAACTTCTTCGACTTTGAAAAATATCTCTTTGACTCTCGGAAATTGAGATATTCGAATTATCTCCTTTTTTTTTCTGTATGATATTTCTCCCCCTTTTGATGATTGTGAGCATCATGATCATCAAAACTCTTGTTCAATTTCAGCATTCTTTTTTAGTACCAGAAACAGTCACCTCCTCTGGATCTGTTTAACCGTCAATTCCAAAAATGTTTATCCTAATCTTTTCAAATTCAGATAATATGAAAGTTGTAACCCTGAATCAACAAATGAGACAGTTAAAATGCCTGTAAGTTGCACGAAGCTACTTAGTACAACAGATGTAATTTGGAAAGGAGCTTTTTGATGTTCACTCCAGGGCTTCCATTCAATCATCGAAAAGCACTAAGGAATTTCTATGAACGTTATGACAAGAAAACTTATTCCTTGTGTGTACGTGCAAGTGTAGAAATGATTGAAGCAACTTATGCTTGAACAATAAGCTCAAATTATGTAAACTGTTGAGATAACAACAAGTTTTCCACGGACTCAATGTGCATGATTGAAGTGCGAAGGTGGGGAAAACTTCCTTCTTTTCAATATCCAAATCTTCCGAGTGAAGATTAGACAGATAATATGCTGCATCCCCAAGAAAATTGAAACATTTCTTTGTTGAAAAAGAAATGAGTAGCTGGTGGGGTTAAAGCAAGAGTTGGCATGGGCTAATTGCATGTTTCAATGATGGTCACCAAAGAATGTGAACCAATCAGTAATATGGTTGCCCGACTCATAAATTGGCTGGTGCAAAGTTCTCATATTCTTTTAACTCTGTTCTCACACCCTCTTTCTGTTTTTCATTCGCTCACTTCTAACCAAACTCTCTTTTTCATTTTACCTCGGCACAATGAGATTACTCAACCGGATGAGTTATCTCCCCTACTCTTTGATTTCGACCTTTCACCCCTCAATCACTCAAGGATAACTTCTTGGGTAGGAAACACTGGTTAACGTGAATCCATAGAAGTTCTTTAAATTCTCACACTGATTCCCATGAAATTTTGTCCTAAAAATTTGCGTTGTTCAACAGTTTATCTTGAACAATTATAAATCTCAGCTTTTTGGATAACATTGTCGTCAAAATGTATGCTCCTCAAAAATATTCATGAAATATTTGAGCATTTGAACGTTGAAGATTTCTCAAAACAAGGATATAGAATGAAATGAAATGAATTCGTAAGACTTGTTTGAGAATCTGACAATGTATCAATCAGATCAAATATGAAAGATATTCATTAACGGTTAGGGTATCAAAGAATTGAATTTTGTTTATATGAACAAATATAAACAATATTTGAATGAAACGTTTAAGCTCTGACGTTGAAATGAATATGATGCTCAACAAAAGTGAAGTACAAACGGGAGTATTACCATCGAAAAACTTGTTTCGTTTTTGAGACATGGTAATAACAAAGTCAATAAGAAGCTGAACCGGTGTGTATGAATACTTGAAAGTATAGACAAGATAATACGAAAGTATTAATCTTTGGAAACACACGGTCAGAAATAATGATGTCACAACCCAAGATATACATGAAAAACATTTGAAAGCACACTTCTAAAATTATAAAATCTGTTTGAATTAGAGAAGTGGTTTAAACATTTAAGAACAAGTTTTTCATGCTTGAAAGTCGTTCTTCTTTCAAACAATCTCAGATTGAGTTCAGCAGATACTTACAGTCGAATGTTTAAGATCCCCCTCAAATTATGATCGACTGATTAAAAATCGGATAAGCTCCCCCTCAAAATCTGCAAAGATTCTTAACGAACCAAAATCAGAAGATTTAACAATCAATGTCTAATTTTATTTTTATTTTTATTATTTTTAAGATTAAGAACGAGTCCTGATCTGGTATGATCAGAAGTCAAATATCTTTTATGCTCGGGTTCTAAACTGAAGTGTTTAGAAGCCATTAAAACATCATTGAAGTGCGGGTTCTGAACTGAGTTATTCAGAAACCATAAACTCATTGAAATTCGGGTTCTAAACTGAAGTGTTTAGAAACCATAAACATCATTGAAGTGCGGGTTCTAAACTGATGTGTTTAGAAACCATTAACATCATTGAAGAGCGGGTTCTGAACTGAATTATTCAGAAACCATTAACATGTAGAAAGATATATCAATAAGCCCAAAATATATCAAGAATATAGAAATTTTCCCCCTGAAATTATGCATATATCTCAGCATAGGTACTCTTCTTCAAATCTGCACAATTCTCTTCTGTTTCCCAGTCATGTGTTTGGTATAGTTCTGACAATCAGCACCACACATGATAAACCTGCAAAACAGATTAAGTAGATTTTGGTACCCAACGAAACTTGGGTCCTGGCTTGTTATGTGCAGTTCGATTTGAAGAAATATTATAAGTACCATACCAATACTGAACATTTTCTTTCTTCACAAAATCATGAGTTCCACAGTAAGAACAACATATGTGCTTTTGTGCTAACCTAATCAAATGATTTGTAGAATATATAGGATTAGGTTTAACAAAAGACTTACCTTTCGGAGCATTGTTCTTATTGTTCACGGCGGGTGGAGGAACAGATGATTTTGGCACATCTCTTTCAGGTGTAGAGCCTTTCACTCTCCAAACCATCTTTACTCTTTTGAAAACAATATTTTCTGAAGGCCTTGAAGTAGAAGCATCTGACTTATCAACAGAAAGATTATAAAATAGATTAGAAGGATGAATCTGATCTTTTGAAAAACCATTTGATTTTGTCAAATCCCTTTGAAGAAACATCAGTATTGATTGAACTTGAAGCCGTTTTAAATGAACATTCAGAACCAGTTGAGCCAACAAGTGGAGTCTGAACAATCATGTCAAGACTTGCTTGTTTTGAAACCTCAACTTTAAAGATAATGTCTTCAAGTTCTTTAACTTTGTTGGACAAAACATTTCTCTCTTAGGATAACAAATCAAATTTTCTTTGAATCCCAGATTTGACCTTCTTCTCTTGCATAATTTCAGCAGATAAACCAGATAAATTCTTTGTGAGCTTCTTTACCTCATTCTGAAAAATCTTTCTTTCATTTGAATAGACATCTTTCACACTTTTAGCTTGAAAATCTTCAACTTTCTTCTTTTCAAGTTCTTTTCTTTCGATGTCTAACTCTTTCTCCAAATTAGATATTTTCAGTGAAAGCTCAGTACTTTTTATCTCAAAGGATTTTCTCTCGACATCAAACTCCGCTCTTTCTTTCTCAAGCTTTTCTTTCTCAAGAAAAACAACTTTTTCAAAAACATAAACTTGATGTGAAAGTGTGAGTCTCAGATCCGTGCAACGAACAATGAAATCAGTAGATTAGACAATATGTTTACGATTTCAACTGGTCATCCATATATTGCTTTCAGAGAGAATTTACAATACAGAGTAGGAAAGCAAATGAACAACTTAGCCTAAAACAGAGGCTTAGAAAACTATTTATATGACGGGCCCGTGGTTAACCAGCCCACGGCCCGTTCACTAATTAAGCTCAAAATAAAGAATTACAATACAGACCCTTGAACTTTAATTCAACAATAAATGACCCTAACAATCTCCCCCTTTGAATTGAAGTTCGAGTTGGCGCCAGTTTGCAACATATCTTTTTCGTAGCGCGAAGTGTACCTCGAACATTCTGATAGCACGGCGATAGTCGATGCGTTCGTCAACCACTTCTATAGCATTTCGTGCAGTTATCTCATTCTAGTTAGGAACATACGGAACCTTCTGATTTTCTGATTCATAGGAAATGATTTTACGAAGAGCATTTTGTACTTTGATGAGCGTGTCGTCGCAGAATATGTCTACCTGACTGAAGCGCATAAATTTCTTCTCATTCTGATCGTTGATGAATACAATCCCAAATTCCGGTTGTAGAAGCAGAGCGTTCTCGGAATACATCTTCAACTCAGGAGCTTTTAGATTCGGCTTTATCAGTTTTACCTTCTTTGCCCTGTTCTCGATTGCCATTTGGAAGTCCGTGAGATATGACATCATAATAGTACGGACCAGGAATCGACGAACAGCTTCGAGCGCCTTTGTGATAGGTAGCGGTCGGATGGTTCTTGTACGAAGGTCTTTCAGAATTGCCAGGAAGTCGAATGGTCGGAGGTGCTGGAAGTCTGCTTCGGAAAATTTCCATTCATTCCCATCTTCACGTCGGACAGTGAATACAGGATAAACGATTTTCATAATGCGGCTTGAATGGATGTTGAGTACCTCGGTGATCTTATGCTTGGTTCTGACTTGGCTGACTGGAAGACACCACTTCATTGCGCTGATGTACCGGCGTTGGTATTCGGGGTTGAAGTTGTAAATACCAAGGCAAAAGGTAGGCTCGATTGGGCGAATCTTATGAACAAACAACTTCTTCAGGGATTCCTCCAGGTGAGGAATAAATATCGGGATCTTCTCCCAAAAGAATTTGTTGCTGTTGAGGAGGGGGAAGATCAGAAGCTGTTGGTTGCTGAGGAGATGTCGGAATATCGGCAGTAGTAGTTTCGGGTCTTGTTGAAGTTTCATCGGGTTGAGCAGAGTGAACGGGGGTTCCATATAAATTCTGGAACAAGAACTGATCGTAGTCTACGTTATCATCTTCATCAGTAGGGAAGACCAAATTAACTTGGTGATTTGCGGCACTGGCGGCTTTTTCATACCATGCATCTTCGGTCTCCGGGTTGGTCTCGCAGTCTGGGTCAATCATATCTAGTATCGGCATATCTGATGAGTCAAAATTAACCAGTTCCTGTGTTGAACCCTCAGGCTTTTCAACCGTCGGGTCTTCATCGTCTGAAATATCCATATCTATTACCATATCGGCTAGAGGCAACTCGGCTTCAGGTTCGGCGTCGGTTGTTGTTGCCGCAGTTGCTGGTTCCAGTTGAACCACAATTATCGATTCGGTGAGGATAGGGGCGGTCTCGGTAGGTCTTAGTCGTTTCTCCCCCTCACGGTGATCAGGATCATCCTGGTCATCGTGCTTACGCTTCAGACCGCCTGCTTGACTCTTGCAGGTATCTTCGAGTGAACGGACTCTCTCGGACAGCGTTGTCATCGATTGTTTGAAGTCCTTGAGAGTCGAGTCAATGTTATCCAATTGAGTGGTAATGGACGATGAAGGAGCAGTGACCTGTGATTTCAGAACGGATAGCAGGTCTGCTTCGGTTGAGGCGTCGGTTTCGGATTGCTGGAGCAGTTGGGCTAGAAGCATCATCTTGAGGGTGTCCACCGAGTAGGTAGGCTGAGTGGGAGTCGGTGGTGGTGAATGAGCGGTTTCAGTGTTGACGATATGCCCTTTGCCTTTGATTAATCGTTTGACGATGTCGATCTCGGCGGCGACGTGCTGCTCCATTGCCTCGCGGACAGCCTTAAGGGTGCTGTCCAGGGACCCTGGTGACACAAAGTCGTGTAAGATAACTCCGGGATCACTTAGATTGCCCGTTGAGGCATCCATCTGAGAGGCAGAGCCACCTACGTTCACAGTTGGCAATTCGGTAGCTGTGGTAGGATTTCCTTCTGATCCTCGTGTTCCGCCAGACGGAGACACTACGGAAGTTTCGATCGGGTCACGAAGAGCCTCGATTTGTTGTTCCTCATCATATGTCCTAGCCGATGATTGAATAATATCAAGTGGCTCTAGACTCAACTGTGCACTGAAAGAAGTCGCGATCGGGGGATGTTGGTCGCTTATTTCAACACCAGCACTCTCCGAGTGAGAGACCGGTGGAAGTTGTGCTATATCCCCGTGAGAAACTGAAACATCTGTCTTTAGAGAGACGGATGAGTGGATGAGGGGTTGTGCAATTGCTCCGCTGGGTCCACGGAGGCTTCTTCAATACCCTGTCCCAACAAATGAGACGGGATAGTAGATGTGGCTACCCGGATATCACTCGGTTGGGTTCGCTCAGGAGCCTCGTTATCTTTACGGCTCAATCTTTCCTAGTTCTCTTTCGAACGCAGTTCCCTCCTTCTCACATGATATAATTCATCACCTAATACTCCCTTGGTTCTATGTCCCTGGGAGGTCCCTCCGGCGCTGGCTGGACCATGGGATTCCCTAACTCTCGCCTATAAGCAACTACACTCGGTGCAGCGGGATCCGTGTGTGCCAGAAGGGCTTCAGTTGACAAATTCTGGATAATGATGAAGAACCTTTCCGGACCCCTTATATATGGGACAAAGTTTCCGGATGGGACATCCGGATACCCACCCGGATAGATGGGACGTCCGGATACCTGTCCGGATACTTTGGGGATTTTGATAAAAGGATCCTTGTTCTTCCATCTTCAAGAAAAACTAGGACAATTTGAATTAATGAAAGAACCTTCTCTTGCTCCCCCTCAAACTGAGCATGGGGATGGCTTTGCTCCCCCTCGAATGGTGCAATGTAGAGCCCGACACATAAAAACTTTTGAGCATTTAAAGAAAAACATTGTGTCGCTCCCCCTCAAATGATGAACAGTAGTTGAAAAACACACAGGAGTGCCCACACACACACAAAAACTTTTTGACAGAAGAAAAAAAACTGTGTGTGACGCTCCCCCTCAACAAATGAGTGAACTTACTTGATACCTGATCATGCTCCCCCTAAACACATGAGCAGCTCGTGAAAGCACCTATATAGACAAACCTCACGTCTTCGTAATATTGTTCCTTGTAGATCGTAAGCAGCTCCCTCCTTCCGGTCATGTGTGTGGAGCATCCAGTGTCTAAGAACCACACATGACCGTCCTGCAAAACAAGTTTAGCGGACCTTGGGTACCAGATTTGCCTGGGTCCCGGAGGGTTAGGTTTCACACCTTTCGGATGAGCCTGTTTTGACGAAGGTTGCCTCTTAGGTGTAGTTTTAACCTTAGTAGGAGGAACTGGTTTTGAATTAGGTTTCCTCTCCTGCTTTGGTTTAACTTCTGATTGGGGCCCCCGTTGAAAATGATGTTTCTTTTTATTTTTACGGGGTTTGTGTTTGGGTGTATGATTATACATGTGATATGACCCAAACCAATCATTATTATTTATTTCATCAAAGTCATTCCAACCACAACTAGAACAACACAAACGATTGTGCGATAATTGGATCAATTGCTGAATGGAGTAAATTTTCATCGGAAAATTAACATCCCTTTTAACAAAATCAGTCCTATGATTCCAAGCACAATCGTTTTTGTTCATTCTAGGGTAAAAAACAGTGTTAAATGACTTCGACGCTTCTTTCTCAATAGATTCCCTAGCTGGACTCTTTGGTTTATCTTGTTTAGGCTGGCCGGTTTTATCTGAACCCACATTGACAGCATGGTCAGTAACTTTTGAAGAAACAGGATTTTTGGTAAGCAATCGTTCGGTCTTTTGCCTCGGCTGTGATTGGTTTTGAGAAACAGGTTTAGAGTCGGTATACTTAATCACAACTGGGGCCTTGGTGTTAGAACAACTACCCTTTTCAAAGTTGACCGGTCGATTGACTACGGGGGATAGAAAATCAATATGGCTCGGAAGAGGTTTGTCGAAAGGGAACGACTCAAACTCTCCATCAGAGTTCATATATTCTGAAAAATCGACTTCCGGAATTACAGGACTTGGATCGGTCAAGGAAGGCGAGGAACACGTTGTGCTTTCGATTGTGTGCTTTGGGGAATTCTGTGCGGAAGCGTTTGAAAAATCAGAGTTTAAATTCCTTTTAACACACCCATCTTGAGAAACTTTACTTTCTTGCGAAGAGATATTTCCGATGAAGGCTTTACACGAGAATGTGTCAGATGAGTTCGAGGAAAGTTCAGGTGAAATCTTCATTATATTTTGAAGTAGGTCAAGCTGCACTTGGAGTTGACTATTTCTCATGTGCTCTTTTATCGTTTCTCTTGTCATTTCAGACAATTTAGATGAGAGCTTATTGATTTCACACTGAAGAGTTTCCTTTTCTTCATTTGTCACACCTTCGGTTTTCTCAGATTTGAGTTTCTCAAGTTCCTGAATTAGTGATTTCTTCTCATTTTGAAAAACAGACCTTTCTTTCTCAAGCGACTCCTCCAACTCGACAATCTTTGCTTCCAAGATGAGAGGGGGAACATAGAGTTTAAACTCATCCGTCTCAGTCTTGGTTGCGGGTGCTTGGTCCTCATCCTTTTTGGAGGAATCCTTGGGCGTAGCAACCTTGTAGGGGTCGAAGTAGTCATTTGAGAGATACTTTTTGTTCTTTTGATAGGAATAATTCAAAGGTTCATAACAAAACGGAAGTTGTATTCCTCGTTTGTGTGTGCGTTTATATTCCTCGGTTTCCTCTTCCTTTTCAGGTTCTAGAGGACCAGTCCATTGAATAGCATATTCCGGATACTTTTTATCTAACTCAAAACAAACAAAATCATACAAAGTAGGTGTTTGGAATCTACCCTTTTTCAAATAGTGTGGGTTATCGTATCCGATTCCCCATTCTTTGTTAAAATAGGTGAACTCTTTGGGTTTATTCAGAAAGATGGTTTGATCAGTTTGACCCCTTTTGTGGAGTTTGGTTTCAAGATCAAGAATTTTAGCAACAAGCTCCTTGTGCTGAATCTGAAGAGAGGAACATTGATAAACAATTTCTTCTTTCTCATTCATGCACTGATCAAACATAGACTGAAGATTAGATAATTTGGCCCTTAAGTCTTTAGGTGCTATTGAAAAATTTTTGCATTTATCTTTTAAATTAGCATTTTCAGACTTATATTTTTCTGTTATTCTCGTTTGAACATCTAGCTTTTCGGTTAGAGAACTAATCTCAAGCTTTTGTTCTTTAGTGGTGGCCTTAAAGGAATCTGCCTGTTCAACAAGTGATTGCATTTGATTCAAGAAATCTTTTTGGCAAGAATCACACACCTGACTTGTCTTCTCTTCATCAGCTGGAGAGTGATAGCCCATGAAAGCATTTACACCATCAGTATCGCTTTCATCATCAGAACGACCCAACCAGTAGTCTTTTTCCACAAACATAGCTTCTCCAGCTTCCTTCTGCTCGGTCAATGCGAGTTTTGCCTTGTAGTAGTGAGAATTCTTTACCACATGCCTCGTACAATCTTTAGCAAAGTGACCAAGCTTTCCGCAGTTGTAACAGGTCACTGGTTCATCTTTCTTCTTACCTTCTACTTTCTCCGTCTTCTCCTTCTTCTCTGACTTATCCTGCTCACCAGCTTTCTTCTTTCCCTCATATTTGTCCTGATGATCATGGCGCTTGTTGGAGGAGGTGGAGTAGCGCTGATTATTGGACGAAGGCTTCTTATAGAATTTTTGTTGTTGGAAAGATTTAGTGAGCAAGCTATCGCTTTCTTGAAGTCAGATACTTCATCATTGGAATCACTGTCTTCCTTGTCTTCAGATTCGGAAGAGTTGTGCTTTTGAGCCCGTGTGGAATGACGACCCGAAGATTTCCCTTTCTTGGAGGACATGAGTGCAATAGGATCAGCAGCCGGCTTTGATTCAGTCTTCTTCTCGCTCAAAAGTTCATTCACTTCGTCTTCGTCTTGAAGAAGAGTCTCATATAGTTCATTGATGCCTATGTTCTCTATCAAGTTGTTGTGCTTGACATGAGAAGCAAACACCTTCCATTCTGGCAGCAGATTGTTGAGAAATTTGAGCGCGTTCTCCGTGTTTGAGCGAGTGATCTTATTCTTGTTCAGTTTATTAAGAAGTAAGCAAAAACGCTCATAGGCCTGAGTGAGAGACTCGCTGGTGCGCTGCTTGAAACCATCGAACTTGGTTATTGCGTTGTTTATCTTCAGTTCATTTTCGACATTGCTCCCACGCATCATTCTGGCCACTTGATCCCACATGCCCTTTGCTGTGTCTTTGTAACTATCGACAGCAGTGTAGATCGTGTTGGGGAGAGCTTGAACAAGATATCGCTTTGCATGCTTTTCACCTTCAATCATGCCTCTTTCATCTTCAGTCAAGTCGGCAATAGTCTTGTCCTCAGTACGAGCCTCAGCACCTGCAGTTGCTGCTATGGTCTTCTTCGGCCAATCAATTGGACCATTTTCAAGAGCTCTCTTGATATACGCATAGTTGTCCATGGACTCTATGAAGATCGTGAACCTGTCGCGTCACTGGCTGTACTCACATTGGTAGAGGCAAGGTGGTTTGGAATCGGTACCGATTGCGAGAGCGTCACGTGAAGACATCTTTGGTTGCAACGGAGTGATCGTCAAACGTGTTGATTGATTCAAAGTGTAAACCTAACGCAAGGCACTAAGAGTGAAATCCTAACGCAGGTTCTATGACAGATTAGAACTAGGAACTGAGCTTACTGGATAGGAATCCAAACAAGAGTCTGATCTGGAAGTGTCCGGATCAGATTAATAGAAAAACAGTTCAAAAATCACAACGGTTTCTGGATAAATTGAAGAATCCGGACAGACGTAACTTTCCGGATAACAAAGGTTACCGGAAGATAGAAGTGTCCGAATAGAATAGTTAAACACAATACTTACCGGGTGGAAGAGATTCTGGATACTGCACTTACCGGGTGTAAGTAGATTTCGGATAAAAACTTTTACCGGAAACCTAGGGTTATCCGGATAAAATCTTTACCGGAAACTTTGGGTTTCCGGAACACAATACCTGGAAAGATTAATGAAAATGAGACTTACCCGGAATGCTTGACTTACCTGGAAAGAATGTGTACCCGGAAAGAAATTAACACAAACGTCCGGACAGTGAAGACTTGTCCGGAAACCGCGGCTGTGTTATCCGGACACTGCGGCTGACCTTTTCAATTCGATTGAAACTCGATTAGGGTTGCCCAAGAATGTTCCTGAAAGATTAGAAACACTACCAAACACAAAAATAACACTAACCCAATCGATTTTGAAGCAAAAACAACAAGTTTTGATGATAAAAATTTGGATTTTTATCAAGAACACATTCAAAACTTTTGAACTTAATTTGCTTAATTAACCACTCAAATGGTCGAATTAGGATGTGAAAATTTGCAGAATGAACAATAACAATGATACTAACACAACCCAATAAACAAAATCGATCAATTTTTTTAGAATCAACGATTTGAATTTTCAAGAATGTGACAGACGTGAAAACGTCAAAAAAACTTACCAGAAATCAATACAAATGCTTTGAATCAATTCTGTCCGTCTGCTCTGATACCAATTGTGAGTCTCAGATCCGTGCAACGAACAATGAAATCAGTAGATTAGATAATATGTTTACGATTTCAACTGTTCATCCATATATTGCTTTCAGAGAGAATTTACAATACAAAGTAGGAAAGCAAATGAACAACTTAGCCTAAAACAAAGGCTTAGAAAACTATTTATATGACGGGCCCGTGGTTAACAAGCCCACGGCCCGTTCACTAACTAAGCTCAAAATAAAGAATTACAATACAGACCCTTAAACTTTAATTCAACAATAAATGACCCTAACAGAAAGTTTTAAGCATGTAAGCTCTACAACTTTCTTTTCTTCAAAGCTCTTCTTTGAAAATTCAGAAAATGTATTTTCAGATTTTTCTCTCTCACTGTTTAAAAGAACTGTAAGCATGACTTCCTTCTTTATCTCAAAAGCAATTATGTCTTCATTTTGAATGTCTTCAATCTTGCTTTCGAGTTCTACGAGCTTCTGTTCAAGTACCAAAGGAGGATAATAGATTTTTCCTTCAAAAACAGGTTTTGTTTCATTCTCCTTTGGTTTTTCTATAGCATAGCTCTGAAAATAGTCATTAGACAAGGGTTGCTTCCAATTCCAAACCAGTGCCTTCCTATTAGCAGAATCATAACAAAAAGGAAGTTGCATTGTCACAGTCGTCTTTCTCTTAAGCTCTTCCTCGGCCCCATGTTCTTCCTCATTAAGCCAGTTGATTTTGTATTTAGGTTCTATGGATGGAAGGCGAAGCCATTGAAACTTGTAAAGACAATGTGCCTTTTTCAAAGCATTTTCCAAGTAATGAGGATTGTCATATCCCAATCCCCATTTCGAGTTGTAATATCTGAAATTCTTAGGCGTGTTTAGAAAAATGGTTTGTTCAGATTGACCAAGTTTGTACAACTTCTCTTCCAGACCACTTGCTTTTTCGGTTAATTCGTTGTTAATAGCTTTATAGGATTGCAACAATTGTTCAAACTCATTCTTCCTATTTTCAGAAACTCTTACTTTTTCTTCCATTTCATCCATTCTGTTTCGGAAATAAGTTCGATATTGTTCGATCTCAACTCGTTCCTTTTTCAACCCATCATTTAACTTATTATGTTCAATGATTAGTTGTCTTTGAGATTCTATTGTTTCATGAGCTTTTCTTAGTTTTTCAGTTAAATCAACTGCTTGTGATTCAACTTTTGCTTCAGGAGCTGACATCTTGTCTTTGAGAGTAGTAGTTTCCTCTAAACTTGCCTTGGGTTTGTCTGTTGATGAATCATTCCAACCTATATATTTTAGCGCGAGATAATCATCCATTGTTACCTGAAAATTTGAAATGTCGGATCGTTAACAGATACTTCGTGAGAAGTAGAATTTGTGCGCTTGTACGATCAAAGAAAAATCGATTAAAGTCAGAAAAATATTTCAAAAATAAAATTTGAAAAACAAATTGTAAATCTGTCTCCCAAAAATTAATTCCGAAAAGTTAATGCGGAACAGTGTATAAATTGGGTGATAAACCCTAGATATTTGTCTTCCCCATTGTTCTTATTGATGACCAGGTACATTGTATCAATCAGATTGTAAAAACCCGGTTATAACTTGAAATGAACTACAGTTTGGTGACCAAAGTGGGATAAATTAAAAGTTTAGTGTTTGTTGTGGAGACTATAAATTGGGTGATAAACCCTATATATTTCTTTTTCTCTAAGAATCAGTGTGTGGCGGCTTAAGGAGAAAGAGCAGAGGAAGAGAGGGCTTGATCTCTAGAGCAATTGAAGAAGAAAGTTCAGTTATGTTAAAGTTTAATGTGGATGAGAAATATGATTCTACAACAATTTTATCAGGTAATCTCAAACCCAACCGTTAATTTTAGAGTCCTGTTGGTTTGTTTGGATTTTGAGGATTCCTCTATTGTAGAGTTTAAAAAGGCTGATTAAAAGAAATTAAGTGGAATAGTAGAGTTGGAATAACTATTTGAAACAGTTTAATTTTAGGTACTAATGATTATCAGTATCGCAATTACGAAGTTCCGGTACAAATTAGAATTAGATCTAGAATTGGTTTATAAAATAAGAGTTCCGGTATTAACTTAAAGCAGATCCGGAATTGGGTCTTGCAATAAGAGTTCCGGCATTAAAAATTTATTCGTTCCGGAACCGTCTAGTGGATCCGGAGTGTGAAATTTGCTTTAGGCCCATTTGAGTTTGGAGATCCGGAATTGATTAAACAAAGGAACCGGAATGTTTAATGATGTGGGCCGGAATTACTTATTTCAATTTGGATCGGAACATATAATTTTTGGATGGACCCGGAAGCAATTAATGTTGAACCGGAATTGATTGTGTAGTGGGTCCGAAACTTAGTTATGATTGGGTCGGAATGTAATAAACAAATGGGATCGGAATTTTTGTTTAAAAGCAATTGGGATTTTAATTTTAAAATGGGCCGGTGGTTTATTAAATGGTTTAGGTCGGTGGAATTTAATTGATTTGTGATTTGGAATTCAATACTCACTTTTTTGGTTTCAATACTATCCATCATTTTGGGTTTCGATATTATTCACCATTTTAGTCTTCGGTATTACAAATTAATTGGGCTCCGATATATATAATCATTTAAGTGGGTTCCGGTATAGATTTATTTAAGTGGGTTCCGACACATGTTTATTTATGGGAACCGGAGTTGAGCCGTGAGGATCCGGTATCCCAACGGATCCGGTATTTAAGTGTTGGGTACTTTCGGCTGAGAGTTTTAAAGGTAGTGAAATTCAGTAAAATCTCGTGTGTCTTACCTAGTATGTGTGTTGGGTTAAATTGTAGGTGCGAGTAGAGATGATTGGTGCAAGTAAGAGTTCCTATTCAGGACTCCAGGTGAGTCTTTCTAAACCTAAATTTTATACAAGTGTGATTGATGATTAATAACTAACCGTGTGCTTTTCAACTGCTTTTAATTTAAAAGCGATGAGTAAATGTGTGGCATGGTTATTATCTAACTGTCTGTTTTTCAACTATTTTTATTTCAAGCAAATATTTATTTGTGTGACCATATGTGTGACCTATATGTGTGTGACCATGCTCTGGCTTTGGTGTGAAATGGGGGTGTGTCCCATAATAATTATATATATGAATTTGTTTCATATATGGGCGATGTGTGCCCTATTGCGCTGTCACGGTGTGTGTGTGACTATAGCATGTGTGTGCCTTATTGCGCTGTCACGGTGTGTGTGTGACTATAACGTATGCCAGTAGCATGTGTCAATGTGTGCATATCATCTTAGTGTGCTTGTTATGATTGGTATAAATGCTTTCATAACTGATTTTATAAACTGTGATATTTTTTGTGTGACTTGGTGTGGAGGGAACTCACTAGACCTCATGGTCTAACCCTCGCTTTTCAAAACTAAAACCTTTTCAGGTAAGCAGGTAGCCGAGAGCACGTTTAGAGGTTTGGCAAGATGTGGGTCGGAGCTTGCTTTTAGAAGGAGTAGAAGAACTTCCTTTTTATGTCTAGTTAGATTTCTCAGCTGTATTTAGGGTTATTTCCGCGAACCCTGTGTTGTAAATCTGGATAGTGTGACCATGTTGAGCCGTTTACAGCGTTATGAATTAAAGAGGTAGCTTCTAGCTTGTCTGTTTAAACTTGGGTTGTTACAAATGGTATCAGAGCCCTAGTTTAAGGGATTTAGGTGATCGGATAGGCCTAAACTTAAACTGTGGAGTTGAAGGACACAACTGAGATATAGGAAGCCTTTAGGGAAGACCTTAATCACTGAGAAATTAGGACGAAGGTAGTGAGGACTCTCATGTAAGGTAAATTCAAATCACATCTGGCCAATGTCATTATGAATTTACAGCTGCGTGGGTGTGCTTGATTACCGTTGTTCTGATTTTGATAGTGTGTGGAGTGTGGTGGATTGAGTGAGAAGAATAATAGTAGTGTGTGGAGTTTGGTGATTAATGTGTGGAGAGTAACAGTAGTGTGTGAAGTCCTAATCTTGTCACGAAGGCAACGGTTTAGTGTGTTGTGTAGGTTGTTGATGATGCGACGGATGACACTATCTAGATGGTGTAGTGTTTGAATGTTTGGGGTGAGTGCCCGTGTGAAGTAGAATCATTAAGGTTCTTAAGGAAAATCATTGGTTGGAGGTGAGCTCCTAATCCGTGATGAGTCTTTATTCTGGGGTTCCCGAAACCCCGATGTTGGTGAAATGAGATCTTGAGAGTTTCAACGCAAGGATCGGATGGTAGATGTGTGTTTTATTACTTTCTAGTTAGTGAAAGCATGACAATGGTGGTCGAGAAATGATGGAGGTATGGATTGGTAACACTAGTGTTGGTTAACCTATTTGGGGTCGAGGTGGAGCCGTATATTTTACAAATTAGTAGTCAGGTGGTAACTGTCAGGTTGAAGCATCCAAGTGTCTGGGGTTGTGTGGATAAGATGGCGGTAACTTATAATTAGTAAGCATGCGAGACATGGTGGTAATGAGTGCTGTTAGGTTAAGTGATGGACTACTGTGGATATGGGGTGAGCGTAAGTGGAGAACTTTGCTCGGGATTTGCTTATAAGTTGTTCAAATGTGGCAAATCTATGTGTGGAGAGGCATGGATGTCTAAGTGACATGTGGTATTGTTATGAGAGGATAAAAGAATGGAGTGGCAGTTGGTGGTTAGCTAAGAAGGAAATTGTGTGCTCTTGGGTTGTTTCTTGGTAGAATTTCTCGTATGAGATGAGGTGAAACTGTTGGTTAGGCATAGTGTATGAAGTGGTCAATGTTGGGTAAGAAATGCTCCATAATAGCCTGAAGTAGTTGGGACCATGGATTGAAATAGGTGGGTAAGCAGAAAGTGAGAGGCAATGTTTCTAGATCGTCATCGTCGGGTGCATGAACTTTTAGTGGGAGTGTGAGGAAGAGGACTAGTGTGTATATGATAGGTTTAAGAGTTGAGAAAAGCTAGCTTGTGTGATTGGTCAAGAGTGTGTACCTTCCAGTGAACCATTCTATGTGGAACATGTTTTATGATTGAGAAGGAAGTGGAAGAAAGCAGTAGAATGTAGTGCTCGGGATGAAGAACCATTGGATTAGACTTAGAAGTGGTATGGGAGTGACGTTGTGGTAAAAGCGTGTGAATTGATTGTTATCAATGGATTGTGGTCGGTATAATTAATGTGAGAAAGTGACTAGATGTTTTGTGTGGAGAAAGTGATTGTAGAATTGTGTGAAATCTGTTGGAGAGAATCTTAACTGCGGGTTAGGATGATATTTAAGGTAGATCTGGTGATCAGTTGGTGAACTGAACATCATTTTGATGGAGGGATTCCTGTTATTGGGACGTTAACTTCAGTAGAATCCGTTCTTTTAAGAACATGGGGTTGTGTGTGAAATCCTTAATTTGAAGTGTTTTAAAACGTGAGCCTAGATGTGTGGATGATATTGATTCGGCTGGTCTATGGCGTTTTCTTTGTTACGCGAAATTTTCTGGGGTAAGAGTTGTAGTTAACCGAACGTTCGAAAAATTTTTGGTGTACGCCCTAGTGTTGAAGGGTTACGCATAGTGGGGGTTCATTCGACATTTCTCGTGTCGAATCTTAGGAAGTGCTTGATGGGGAAGCAAGATTGTATTGTTGGAAGACATTCGTGAGGATGAAAGTTGGATTATGTAGCGGAATAGTTGGCGATTATAGATCGCATGATTAGAATGCTGAGGAACCGTTTTCCTAGATTGTCTGAAGATGGAATTCTGGGGACATAATTCTTTTGAGGGGAGGATATTGTAATAACCCGGTTATAACTTGAAATGAACTGAAGTTTGGTGACCAAAGTGGGATAAATTAAAAGTTTAGTGTTTGTTGTGGAGACTATAAATTGGGTGATAAACCCTAGAAATTTCTTTTTCTCTAAGAATCAGTGTGTGGCGGCTTAAGGAGAAAGAGCAGAGGAAGAGAGGGTTTGATCTCTAGAGCAATTGAAGAAGAAAGTTCAGCTATGCTAAAGTTTAATGTGGATGAGATATATGATTCTACAACAATTTTATCTGGTAATCTCAAACCCCAATCGTTAATTTTAGAGTCCTGTTGGTTTGTTTGGATTTTGAGGATTCCTCTATTGTAGAGTTTAAAAGGCAGATTAAAAGAAATTAAGTGGAATAGTAGAGTTGGAATAACTATTTGAAACGGTTTAATTTTAGGTACTAATGATTATCAGTATCGCAATTACGAAGTTCCGGTACAAATTAGAATTAGATCCGGAATTGGTTTATTAAATAAGAGTTCCGGTATTAACTTAAAGCAGATCCGGAATTGGGTCTTGCAATAAGAGTTCCGGTATTAAAAATTTATTAGTTCCAGAACCGTCTAGTGGATCCGGAGTGTGAAATTTGCTTTGGGCCCATTTGAGTTTGGAGATCCGGAATTGATTAAACAAAGGAACCGGAATGTCAAATGATGTGGGCCGGAATTACTTATTTCAATTTGGATCGGAACATATAATTTTTGGATGGACCCGGAAGCAATTAATGTTGAACCGGAATTGATTGTGTAGTGGTTCCGTAACTTAGTTATGATTGGGCCGGAATGTAATAAACAAATGGGATCGGAATTTTTGTTTAAAAGCAATTGGGATTTTAATTTTAAAATGGGCCGGTGGTTTATTAAATGGTTTGGGTCGGTGGAATTTAACTGATTTGTGATTTGGAATTCAATACTCACTTTTTGGGTTTCAATACTATCCATCATTTTGGGTTTCGATATTATTCACCATTTTAGGCTTCGGTATTACAAATTAATTGGGCTCCGATATGTATAATCATTTAAGTGGGTTCCGGTATAGATTTATTTAAGTGGGTTCCGACACATGTTTAATTATGGGAACCGGAGTTGAGCCATGAGGATCCGGTATCCCAACGGATCCGGTATTTAAGTGTTGGGTACTTTCGGCTGAGAGTTTTAAAGGTAGTGAAATTCAGTAAAATCCCGTGTGTCTTACCTAGTATGTGTGTTGGGTTAAATTGTAGGTGCGAGTAGAGATGATTGGTGCAAGTAAGAGTTCCTATTCAGGACTCCAGGTGAGTCTTTCTAAACCTAAATTTTATACAAGTGTGATTGATGATTAATAACTAACCGTGTGCTTTTCAACTGCTTTTAATTTAAAAGCGATGAGTAAATGTGTGGCATGGTTATTATCTAACTGTGTGTTTTTTAACTGTTTTTATTTCATGCAAAGATTTATTTGTGTGACCATATGTGTGACCTATATGTGTGTGACCATGCTCTGGTTTTGGTGTGAAATGGGGGTGTGTCCCATAATAATTATATATATGAATTTGTTTCATATATGGGCGGTGCGTGCCCTATTGCGCTGTCACGGTGTGTGTGACTATAGCGTGTGTGTGCCTTATTGCGCTGTCACGGTGTGTGTGACTATAATGTATGCCAGTAGCATGTGTCAATGTGTGCATATCATCTTAGTGTGCTTGTTATGATTGGTATAAATGCTTTCATAACTGATTTTATAAACTGTGATATTTTTTGTGTGACTTGGTGTGGAGGGAACTCACTAGACCTCATGGTCTAACCCTCGCTTTTCAAAACTAAAACCTTTTCAGGTAAACAGGTAGCCGAGAGCACGTTTAGAGGTTTGGCAAGATGTGGGTCGGAGCTTGCGTTTAGAAGGAGTAGAAGAACTTCCTTTTGATGTCTAGTTAGATTTCTCAGCTGTATTTAGGGTTATTTCCGCGAACCCTGTGTTGTAAATCTGGATAGTGTGACCATGTTAAGCCGTTTATGGCGTTATGAATTAAAGAGGTAGCTTCTAGCTTGTATGTTTAAACTTGGGTTGTTACACATATCAAATATGAAAAATAATCATGTAAGATTTAAGGTATCAAAGAATTGAAATTTGTTTATATGAACAAATATAAACAATCTTGAATGAAACGGTTATGCTCTTACGCTGAAATGAATATGATGTTCAACAAAGGTGAAACACAAATGGGAGTATTACCATCGAAAAATGTTTCGTTTTGAGATATGGTAATAACAAAGTCAAAAAGAAGTTGAACCGGTGTGTATGAATATTTGAAAGTAAAGAAAATATAATACACAAGTATTAATCTTTAGAAACACACGGTTAGAAACAATGATGTAATTATCCGAGATATACATGAAAAACATTTAAAATCACACTTCTAGAATTATAAAATCTGATTGAATTAGAGAAGTGGTTTGAACATTAAAGAACAGGGTTTTCATGCTTGAAAGTCGTTCTTCTTTCAAACAACTAAGATTGAGTTCAGAAGATACTTACATTCAAATGTCTCAGCTCCCCCTCAAATGATGATAGACTGATTAAAAATCGGATAAGCTCCCCCTTAAAATCTGCAAAGAGTCTTAACGAACCAAAATCAGTAGATTTAACAATCAAAGTCTAATTTTTTTTTATTATTATTATTTTTTTAAGATTAAGAACGAGTCCTGATCTGGTATGATCAGAAGTCAAACACATTGAATGTTCGGGTTCTAAACTGAAGTGTTTAGAAGCCATAAACATCATTGAAGTGCGGGTTCTGAACTGAATTATTCAGAAACCATTAACTCATTGAAATTCGGGTTCTAAACTGATGTGTTTAGAAACCATTCTTGTGTATGCTCCCCCTTCAAAGAAGCACATAGAAAGATTTATCAATAAGTACAAACTTTATCAAAAGTTTAAATATTTCTCCCCCTGAAATTATGCATATGGTTTCAGCACAGGTACTTTTCTTCTAATTTCACACTTCTTTTCTGTTTTCCAGTCATGTGTTTGGTAGTAATTGGGCATTCAACACTACACATGATAAACCTGCAAAACAGATTAAGTAGATTTTGGTACCCAACGGAACTTGGGTCCTGGTTTGTTATGTGCAGTTCGATTTGAAGAAATATTGTAAGTACCATACCAGTACTGAACGTTTTCTTTCTTAACAAAATCATGAGTTCCACAATAAGAACAACAGATTTGCTTTTGTGCTAACCAAATCAAATGATTTGCAGAATAAACAAGATTAGGTTTAACAAAAGACTTACTTTTAGGAGCGTTGTTCTTCTTGTTCACCGTAGGTGGAGGAACAGATGACTTTGGCACATCTCTTTCAGGAGTTGAACCTTTTACCTTCCAAACCATCTTAACAGGCTTAAAGATAGGAGTATCTGAACTTGTAGCAGACCACTTCCTCGTTAGCTTTGAGATTTCAGCCTGAAAGATGTTTCTCTCCTCATCAAAATCCTTTTCTAAATATCTACCTTTATCAACAATTTCTTTGAAAGTCTCCATGTTTTTCCTTTGAAAGATCTTCTTTTCTTTTTCAAAGATATCTCTCTTTTCAGCAAACCCTTTTCTCTCTTTCTCCAAAACGTTTTTCAAATCAGAAAATTTCTTTGAAAGATCAAAACACTGTTTGCTGCAAGAGATTTGCGTTCAGTTTCTAAAATAGCTTTCTCTTTCTCAAACTGTTCACGCTCAAGAATCAAAACTTTCTCAAAATCAGAAATTTGTTTTGAAAGTTTGATACATTTTAGCTCAATACTTTTCTTTTCTTCAAAACAATTTGTTGAAAAATCAGAAAATTTCTTTTCAAACTTTCCTCTTTCACTTGCAAAAATTGTTCTTTCTTTTTGAATATCATCTCTTTCTTTTGTCGTCACTTGATCAAGATCAGATATCTTCTTTGTTAGCTCAGCGTTCTTTTCCTCTAAAGAAAGCATCAGATTTGCTTTAGATTCACAATCACACTTCTTCACATCAGCTTGTGTTTTTAGCTCATCAAATGTTTTTATATAACAGACAATAAGTTTATTTTGTTCTGCAATTTGAGCCATTTATTTAAAATTTTCACTCTGAAGTGAGCTAGCTTTCCATTGTAATCTTTGAAGTTCTTGTTCTAAATGTGTTATCTTCTGATCGTTACTCCACCAACTTTCATATTTTATCATTGTTACCTGAAAAATTAAAATGTATGATCGTTAACAGATACTTCGTGAGAAGTAGAATTTGTGCGCTTGAACAATCAGAGAAAATCGATTAAAGTCAGAAAAAATTTCAAAAATAAAATTTGAAAAACAAATTGTAAATTTGTTTTCCAAAAATTAATTCCGAAAAATTAATGCGGAAAACTGGACTTTAAATCGGCAAACCTGCAAAATATGAGAAAATATATCAGTTACGGTTAAATGCAGGCAAAAACTGATAAAATCGACGAGAATTGAAAAATAATGAAGAATAAGGACTAAAACTGACAACTTACGAAACTAAAACAAAAAAACAAGGACTAAAAGTGTAAAATACTAAAACTTGACAAAAAAACAAGGACTAAAAATGACAAAATCCTAAAGTTAAAAACTAAAAGGACTCAATTTGACAAAAAATTGAAACTTAAAAACTCAAGGGACTAAAAATATAAAATTCTAAAACTTGACAACTCTAGGGACTGAAATTGACACAACCTAAAACTAGAAGTCCAGGGACTGAAAGTGATAGACTCAAAACCTTTTAACTGGACTTAACGGAGAACTTAACTAAGGACCAAATTTGTATGAAAACAAACTTAGAAAACGACGACTCTAACGGAACTAACGGAAATAGGACCAAAATTGTAACAAATCTAACGGAACTAACAAAGAGCCGTCTGTTACTATTCATTATCTTCCCAAAAACGATCTGGATGTTTCTAATTCGTTTTTCTTTGCTTTCTTACGTCCAAATCAGGTTGCTTTCGGTTTCTATATGATTTTAAAACAGCAACCCGGTATTTTTCACGAAGAAACGGATTCATGGAACATAAAAACGATCGAGATACACCAAACAAATTCAACTCCGATGAACTTGAATCTCCCGGCGAGATTTAGATTTTCCGCTGAAGTTGGTTGCGACAAAAGTATTTCACTTGCGACAAACGATCCAACTTGCGAGGAAGTTGAGTTGCGATAAAAATTAGAACTCCGGCGAGAAAACTGCAGAATCCGGCGAGATTGAATTTTCCGGTGGGTTGCGATAAACCTGAGGTTGCGATACAAAGTGGTTGCGATAACAAAATCACTTGCGATAAAAAACGAATATTGCGACAAACATGAGTCTTGCGATAACAAGTTGCGATAACTATGAACTCCGGTGATATTTTCACGTTTTTCCGACGATGAGAAGCAGTTTCCGGCGATGAAACCCAGATTCCGGCGAAACCTTTCAACAACTGTATCTTACTGATTTCTCATTGTTTTTTGATTCTGAAAGTTGCTATTTGTTCGAAAATCAATAAGGAATGGATCTCAGATATTTTCAACAACCAAAACACATTAAAACTTCAGAACGATCAAAGCTTTTTAAATAAAAACTTTCGATGAACACTTTCTAGATCCGTTGATTTTCAGATTGCATAGCCAATTGTTTTCTGCATCATTTTGAAATCTAAAACTTGTAGGATGCTTGAAATTATCATACGAATCGATTTGCGATTACATAAACGATTAAAACACAGCTAACATATGAGATCGATCACTACGATTTTTGACAGCTTCGAAGAACTTATGTCGAACTCAGATCTGTTTAATCTCAAAGGATTGTTGCTGTTTTTTCGGATCTAAATGTTGTAGACAAATCAAAATCCACAATGAAATTGATTCGTGAACATAAACTCGATTAAAGTACACTTAATTCCATGAATCGATCATCATCTTCACAAAACAAAAAAACGATGAATTCATCACGTGATTTTTCAAAAACGAGATTTGTTGCTTAAAATCGATTCTGAATGATTGAGAATGATTCAAAACACAATTGAAACAAGTTTATGAGCATAAATCAATGCAAAAACACAAAGGATATCTCAATTTTTGAAAAATTTCAATAAAATCTCAAAAATCAAAAACTCATCAATTTCTCAAACATTGATAAAAATCAATGGATTGATGCACAAATTCTTCTCTGCTAGGCTCTGATACCAATTGAGAGTTTTCAGATAACAAGATTAAACAATAAGCTTCAATAGATTGAGAGAGATTCAAAGATATGAGTGAAGAACCCTAATTCTCTCTTGGAGGCCATCTCTCTAAAACACACACACACACTCAATATGCTATTCCTCACAAATGACCTCACCTCACAAACCCTACAATTGGGGTATTTATACCTTTGACCCTCACTAGGTATTACCTTTGACTTTGACAATTGTTGACTAATACAAATAGACTAAATCTTGAATACACTTGTGTACTAACAATCTCCCCCTATGTATATTTCATTTTATAAAATACACAAACATACGAGAGATAAATTAGAGAGTTATAATCATGTTAGGGTGATAATTCAAATGGTGAGGATATGCTAGGAAAAAGAAAGCTGAGTACCTTTTAATTTAGAGAGAGAAGGAGGTTATTTTGTTAACCTTTTAATTTGTGTTAACTTTATTAAACAATTTTAACCAATAAGAAATCATTTTAGTAGTGGTTTGACATGCATGTGCAATAACCAAATTAGGGGTATGACTGAATTTTATATTTAGTTATTTGTAACATTCATTTACTGAGAAATTACAAATCTTATATTTTCCTTGATTTTATTAGCCATAGGTTTAATTGTTAATAATTTGATAATATTTGTAGCAAATTAGTGTATGAAAATGGTTTTGCATCATGAACATAGTCAACAACATTATATGAATGGTGTAATGAATCTGAGGGTTTTTAACAATGATTTTGGGAGAGTCGATGTAGATGTTCGTTCGATAATGATAACACCAACGAGGGATGAAGATGATGAAACGCAGTTCAATCACAGTGAAGATTATATAAACCAGATTACCAGCACGGATAAATGTAGAGTTGAAAATGTTGAATCCAATAAAATTAATGATTGTATGGGTAAGGTTTTTGTATGTGTTAGAAAGATCTATTTTCATAGTCAGGTTCATGTTTCATAGTTAGGTTCATGTTTATCATATTTGTGATATATGTCATAAGCAACAATGTTAGCGAGATTGTCATAACGGTAACCGAAACATGTGATCAATGGTTTGTTGTAAAAACGGTGTGTTCTATGATAATAATATTTCATTGCTTTCATGTACCTTGTTTGTGAACATTTGTGTTCATAATCTCGCAGGTTTCCATGTGTTAATGAAATATGTTAATACAAAAATTAATGATATAAATGCAATGTCTAATCTTAACCATTCATTTAAGGGATCAAGGGTTATGTTTGGATCATAGAGTAAACACCAAAAATTGGGTTAACAAAAGAACTCACCCTTATATATATATATATATATATATATATATATATATATATATATAGGGTACAAATCAAATACAAACCATGTATTTGTTGTACCCCTTACAAACCACAGTTTGCATATGTGCAGAACCAGTCTGCATATATGCATTGTCCCATATGAATGTATGTTCATTATATGTATATTATTGCACGTATGTATATGCATATATGTAGACTAGTTCTGCACATATGCAGACTGTGGTTTGTAAGGTGTGCAATAAATGCGAGGTTTGCATTTTACGGAGCCTCTCTCTCTCTCTCTATATATATATATATATATATATAGGAAAGTTCATCTAAAAACCAAATTTCAGTTGTAAACGTGAGGACAGATCTCATCCACTGATCCGAGCCATATTTGAGCCGCCCCTGAAATTCGGCTCTAGGGGTATTTTCGTCAGTTTTTAATTTTTCTGTTTTCTATTTCATATCCTTTCCATATTTCTCGTTATTACTCTGTATTTTCTCCTAATTTCTCTCATCATGATCGCTCTTTAAATATCTTTGATTTCTCATCACGATCGATTCATTCCTTCCTGATTCGATTTCTTCTAATTAGGTTATTACTTTGTATCTTCTCCTAATTTCTCTCATCACGATCGCTCTTAAAATTTTATTGATTTCTTCTAATTAGGTTATTACTCTGTTTCTATGGATTCGGTTGCGATTGAGAATTCTACACTTTTTGTTGATGAGGCATTCAATTTTGTTGAAGAAGATGATCGTCTTGATTCAAGAATCGATCAAAATGATTCGTTTTCTGTTTTTTTCCAGTTTATCGAATGTGGATGAATCATTAATATGTAAGTTTTGTCTTGTTTAATTAATATTTTGCTTAATTGATATTTGTTTCTGTAATACTAATTCATTCAATGTTTTAAATCTATTTTTTATTATTTGTTTATCTGTTAAATTTGTTTAATCGTTATTATCTCTTTTTTATGAGTATTAGACATTCTTAATTAATGATTGTGTGATATTCAGACTGAATATTATTCAGACTGAATAATGTGTGATTAAAAGGTCATATTGATTATTGTTGTTAAGATGTTTGGGAGCAGAGATATTCATACTGAATATGTACCTTTATTCAGTTTGAATAAAAGGTAAATATTCCGTATTAATATAACTTCAACTTCATAATATATTCATGTTATTCAGACTGAATAAAATGTGATTAAAAGGTCATATTGATTATTGTTGTTAAGATGTTTGGGAGCAGAGATATTCATACTGAATATGTACCTTTATTCAGTTTGAATAAAAGGTAAATATTCAGTATTAATATAACTTCAACTTCATAATATATTCATGTTATTCAGACTGAATAAAATGTGATTAAAAGGTCATATTGATTATTGTTGTTAAGATGTTTGGGAGTAGAGATATTCATACTGAATATGTACCTTTATTCAGTTTGAATAAAAGGTAAATATTCAGTCTGAATATCACTTCAACTTCATAATAAGCTTATATATTCATTCTGAATAAGCTTATATATTCAGTCTGAATAAGCTTATATATTCAGCTTGAATAAACGTATATATTTGGCAGGAATAAATGTTTACATTTTATTCTTTTTTCATATTTACCTTTATTCAGTCTGAATAAGTCTATATATTCAGTCTGTATAAATGTAGATTTGAAAAAAGAATTATTTATTTGTTTATGTGATACAAATTTATTTAATGTTTTAAATCTGTTTTTTTCACACAATATTTTCCAGTATTCAGTCTGAATAAGTTTATATATTCAGTTTGAATAAATGTAGATATGAAAAAAGAATCATTTATTCAGTTTGAATATTTAAACTGTTTATGTTGAATGTTTTATTTATATTGTATACATTTTGAATATTAATTTTAATATACTTTATAGATCAAATTCATAATGGAAATGAAGATGTGCCTTCTGTTACTGAAGTTGATTGTGATGGAATGAAGTTTTGGATTCCTGATGTAGAAGAAGATTTGAAACCTGTTGTTGGTACAGTTTTTGAGTCATTGGACAAAGGTATCGAAATGTATAAGAAGTATGCTGCAAAAGTTGGATTTGATGTCAGACTATCTTCTTTGAAAAAAATGCATATTCTATGGTAGTTTTAAGGTATGTTGTGTGCAATAGGGCTGGTTTTCCAGAATCTGTCAAGGTCGATACATTGGATTCGAAAAAGAAAAGAAACAGTAACATTCAAAGAACTGGTTGTGATGCATCTGTGAAGTTCAAAGTTGTTCCTGGTGGAATTTCATTTATATTATATGCATTTGAAGAGAAGCATAACCATTGTTTGTTTGATGATGATTCGAAGCACTTGTTGAAAAGTAGTCGGAAATTAGACTATTCTCAGCAAAGGTGGATTCTTAAGATGTCAAATGCAAATATTGGTGCTACACAAGCACACAATATTCTTTGTCAATTGAAGGGTGGTTATGAAATGGTTGGTGGAACGAAGGTTGAGTATAAGAATTTTCAACGGGATCGTAATTGTTTTATTGGAGATAGCGATGCAAATTTATTTGTTAGGAAAATGAATAATAGAAAATTGTATGTTCCAAATTATTCGTTTGAATATAAATGCGATGAAGGTCTCTTGAATTATGTTTTTGGGCCGACCAAACAGCTAAACGCAACTTTGAAGAGTTTGGTGACATTGTTTCATTTGATGCAACCTTCCGGACAAATAAGTAAGTATTTTGCTTTTTTATTTTATACGTTATTTTAGTTTGTGTTTTTGTATAACTTATATTATTTATATTTGTTTTAGGTACTGTATGGTATTCGTCCCATTCACCGGAATTGACAATCACAAGAATTGTGTAACTCTTGGTGCTGGCCTTCTTGATGGTGAAAATATTGAAGCTTATAAATGGTTGCTTCGTTCTTTCTTGAAATCTTTTGGAAAAGCACCAAAGTTGGTTGTTACAGATCAGTGTCCTGCTATTAAGCAAGCTGTTTTTGAAGTCTTTCAAGATTCAAGGCACCGGTTTTGTATGTGGCATATTAGTACTAAATTGCCTTTGAAGGTATTTCTTTATTCATACTGAATAGTTATGGTATTTATTCTGAATATTGAAGTATTCAGACTGAATAGTATAAGTATTCAGACTGAATATATAAGCTTATTCAGACTGAATAGTATAAGTATTCAAACTGAATAGTATAAGTATTCAGACTGAATAGTATAAGTATTCATGTTGATTGCATTTTATCTTTTTTGTTGTCAGATTTCTTCCAATATTATTACAAATACCGATTTCAAGAAAAGGTTTCATGCTCTTATATGGGATGAACACATTGATGCTACTCAATTTGAAGAGAGATGGAAATCTTTAATTGGTGGCTTTAATCTTGTTGGGCACAAGTGGTTGTCTTATATGTATGATAATAGGAATAGGTGGATTCCATCATTTTATAGAGATATTCCTATGGCTCGGCTAATGAGAACGACTTCAAGATCTGAGAGTGAAAATTCATTCTTTTCACTATTTTTTCATCACGGTGCAAACCTTATGGCTTTCATTGACTCTTTTGATTCTGCTATGGACAAACAACGGAATAATCATAGGTTGCTCAATCATCAGACAAAAACAACTGTACCAAAGTTTAGTACACCACTTCCAATTGAGGTTCATGCTTCTAAGATATATACTCGTGTTGTATTCAGAGATGTTCAGAATGAGATAAATGAATCGGTTTGGTCGTGTTTCCAATCATCTGTCAGTGTCGTAGATGGTTCTGATGTTGTTGTTGTTGTTGTTGAGAAGAAGAAGGTTAAAGCTAAAAATAAAGATGGTGCATCCAGTTCAAATCTTGAATCATATGTAAAAGAGTCTGATCACAAGGTTAGTTGTATTTCATTTAGTTATTCATAATAATAATCATTTAATTTTTGTTTTGTATTATTCAGTCTGAATAATAGGTATACATTAAAATGTCAAGTTATATTCAGTCTGAATATCTACCTTGTATTCAGTCTGAATATCTACCTTGTATTCAGTCTGAATAATAGGTATACATTAAATTGTCAAGTTATATTCAGTCTGAATATCTACATTGTATTCAGACTAAAAAAAGTTGTTTTTGGTTGTATGTTAATTATAACTTAGTATTCATTGTGAATAATGAAGTTATTTTTTTTTTCAGGTTGTGCATAATAAGACCACTGGTTCTTTTGACTGTAGCTGCTTGTTTTACCATCATTATGGTTTGCTATGTCGTCACATTTTTTGTGTATTAAAGAATATGTGCATTGAAGAGATACCTTTGCAATATATAGTGAAGCGTTGGAGAAAAGACCTCATTTCTTCGGAATTGTTGAAGAAACGTCATTGGGTTGGAGAAAGAAACGAGCGTCGTGAGAAACTAGAAAATGATGCTCAAGCTGCCTTTGATTACTGCATTGGTCTGGTAGTTGATGATATTGACAAGCTTGAAGACTTTGTTTTGAAAATTCAAGAATTGAAGAGTAATTTGGAGGCTAGTGGATGTAGTGCTCCTCATCGCAGTACCGAAGAGGTGATGGAGTCGTTGCTTGGCGTGTCAAAACCAGAAGTTGTTGATATTCACAATCCCAAACCGATAAGAAACAAAGGTTGTGGTACGGGCAAGAGGTTGAAGAGTAGTAAAGAAAAAGCAATTGAAAAGAGTAAAAAGGGAATTAGATTGTATAGGTTGTGTAAAAACTTCTCTACCCATGACTCACGCAATTGCCCATCGAGAAATGATGTTAGTAAGTAGGGGCTTTTTAGTTAATAGTGACAGTTTTGATTTTTTATTCATTTTGAATATTGTTAAAAAAACAATTTCATAAGCTGATTTCTTTGAATTTCATTTTTATATTCATTATGTATGAAATATATTTATAAACCATTTATAAAATGCAATATGCAGAACAAATTATATTCAGTTTGGATATTAAACATTTATTCAAAGTGATATAAAATTACATGATTTGACATAATGCAATATTCAGACTGAATAAAGTGATTAAATGTATATATTCAGTATGAATATCACCCCTTACAAACATCTTAACAATGTTTTAGTTATAATAATCATTTACAGTTTTTATTTTTTTAGTATTCAGTCTGAATATAACTAAAATGTTTTAGTTATTTTCATTCAGTCTGAATATAACCAAAATGTTTAGTTATATTCAGTCTGAATATAACTAAAATGTTTTAGTATGCAGTCTGAATATAACTAAAACGTTTTAGCTAAAACATTTTAGTTATATTCAGACTGTTTTAGTTATATTCATTCAGTCTGAATATAACTAAAATGTTTTAGTATTCAGTCTGAATATAACTAAAACATTTTAGCTATATTCATTCAGTCTGAATATAACTAAAATGTTTTAATTAAAACGTTTTATTCAGACTGAATGAAATATTAATTAATAATATTACATTTTTTTCACTGTTACAGTAACAATATATTCAGACTGAATAAAACCCAATATATTGTTAATTTGTACAAACCATTAAACCAACCAAAAACTAAATGTATTGTTCAACAGAACAAAAAAAACCCTACATAAGTGTTTTTTACATCATCATTCACTAACAAAACCTTATATCATCATAACCCATTATCACACTTATATATACAAAAAAAAAACCATCTAATTGTTTCAAAAGCAACTAAAAACAAACCCACTGAATAATTGTTTTAAAGATCACCCACCAACTGAATAATTGTTTCAAACAACCAAACACCCAAATTCATTTGTTCAACACAAACTTACCATTCTTCATTCACCTTTTTAACGCCTAGAAAATGTCTCTTAGGCGTTCATTCTTCACTTTTTCTGCGTTGTCTGCAATTTCCCTCTTCCTGTTATCTGGCAATTGCGCAAATGCATTAACTTCATTGATCACCCATTCCTTTTTCTCATTCATATCTGACAGAAGCATCTTTGTCACATATTTGTATCGCAGTTTTCTTAACTGCGATTTTTGACCTGCAGACTCATCCTGCAGCCCACAGTCCCAATTCTTCACATTTCCTCCCATGAACGTCTCCATATGTCTCATCAAAAATATTGCACAGTCTTTAGAATTTTCCTTGGTTCTCCATCTCATCACTTCCCTTTTCGGCACTACTCGATTGAGTTTGTTTGATCTTGCATCACCCAGCTTTTCCAAAAACTTCATAAATAGTTTTTGCTGCATTATATACATATTATATTTATTATTCATAATACTAAATAAAATAATTATTATTAATGTATATTAGATAATACAATATTCTACTTACAACAATCTTTGGTACATTCCCATATTTAGCTGAATCTGGAACATCAGTTGCACTGTTGTCCAGGATATGTGATGCACCATTTTTAAGATCAAAACACAAGAGATAATAATGGGAACTCCTGATGATGGGGAAGAACACCTGCATGAATTTTTTATGTAATGAATTATATGTTATACGAAATAAAATTAATTCAAATAATATTTTTAATCTAATTATCTAGTACCAAATCAACTTTCTTCAAATTCTCCAACTCTGAACTCCCCTTCATGTTCTCTGTAAAGTTTTCGGTGAACATCTTCAAATACTTATCAAGAATGAACCTTCCTTCAAACATTACCTGAGACTGTTTAAATGAAGAATATTTTAATTTAAACTTACGAATACTTCTGTGCTGCAGAATAATCTACTTGGAGAATCTTTGCTACGTAATTTCTCCTCTTCATTTAATATCACTGACCAGATGTCAATGATATTTGAAAACGGTTCTGAATCTGTGATCATGCTTTCAAACATCACTCTGAAACTCGACAGCCCATTATTTGTAGCAAAGACAACATCCCTGTTTAAAATTTTATTAAATATTAAAAAAATTTGTCCAATATAAGTAGATCATGAATTCATAATATATGAATTTTCAATTTTAAGTTATATTCAGACAGAATATATAAGGTATATTCACTTTGAATATAAAGCGATATTCACTTGTAATATTTACTATATATTCACTTTGGATGTATAGTTTTATTCAGACTGAATATAAAGTATATTCAAAGTGAATATCAAGTGATATTCACTTTGAAATATCTACTATATATTCATTTTGGATGTATACTTTATATTCAGACTGAATATAAAGTATATTCAAAGTGAATATCACTTGATATTCACT
Source organism: Saussurea involucrata (assembly GCA_033807775.1). Classification (NCBI taxonomy): domain Eukaryota; kingdom Viridiplantae; phylum Streptophyta; class Magnoliopsida; order Asterales; family Asteraceae; genus Saussurea; species Saussurea involucrata. The sequence continues at coordinate 22,724,969 of CM066314.1, forward strand.
TTGAAATATCTACTATATATTCATTTTGGATGTATACTTTATATTCAGTCTGAATATAAAGTATATTCAACGTGAATATCACTTGATATTCACTTTGAAATATCTACTATATATTCATTTTGGATGTATACTTTATATTCAGTCTGAATATAAAGTACCTTTATTCAGACTGAATATCAAGTGATATAACTAAATTTGAAATAAAAGTTAACAATTCAAAATATGTATTAATTTTAAAACTTACAATTTGTCTCACTGTAAATCAAATATCCAATTGCCGACGTTGTTTTCTGATGTTGATGTATTCTTTGTCACATCGACTTTCCTTTGAATATAAGGTGATTTCAATTGTTCACCTATTTTCTCTGTTCTTTTTATTTTTATAACAAGTGGCACTTTGTTGCTTATAACCTCTTCATCCTCAACAGCTTTTTCTTTTTGTTTTTTTGGTGTATGTAGCTGTGACATCCCGAGACTATAATTTGGATCTGAATATTCAGTCTCATTCTTTTCTTTATTCTCCTTCTCTGCTTTCTTATCTTCTTCTTTCTTATCTTCTTCCTCATTCTTTTCTTCTTTCTTCTCTTCCTCCTTTTCTTTTTCATTTTTTTCCTCTACAACCTTGCCTTCTTCTTTCTTCTCCTCTATCTTCTTCTCATCTCCTTCATCCTTTTTTTCCTCAATGGCTTATGTTGCCAACATATACAACGTATTCTTAATGGCTTGTTCTGCAGACTGGAATGCATCATTAATCTCTGTTGTTTTTTCTAGCTCATTCCAATGTTGTGTACTATCAGGCCATATCACCTTTGTTGTTGTTTCCTCAATAACCATATCACTTTTTTTCTTTCTTTCTTCACAAACAGTGTCACTTGTTTCCTGCATTTCATCTGTCTGCTCTGCTTTATTTTCCTTCATCTTCTCTATCTCCTCTTCTTTATTTTCCTGCATCTTCTCTATCTCCTCTTCTTTATCTCCTTCCATCTTCTCTATCTCCTCTTCTTTATCTTCTTCCATTTTCTCTTTCTCCTCTTCTCCACTGATCTTTACAAACTCCTCTCTCTTTTCTGTATTATCGGCATTATCTTTCAGACAAATCATTTCTGATCTTGTGGGAAATGACCTCTCATAACTGCTTTTCCAATCAAAGAAATTGTTGTCATCTGGGTACTGAATCATGGCTTGTTTTAAGTTGTATTCAATCTCTGCTTTGTTTGCAAAGAGTTCTTCTAACCTTTCATCAAGTATCTTCGGAAACTCCTGTTTATTTTTTGACAGAGATTTTAGTTATAAAACTAATTAATGTTAATGAATATATCCCATATTATTCAGCATGAATATAATTCCTAACTATTCAGCATGAATATAATCCCTAACTATTCAATATGAATATAATCCCTAACTATTCAGTCTGAATATAATCCCTAACTATATATTCAGACTGAAGTGATATTCAGACTGAATATTTACCTTTTATTCAAACTGAATAAAGGTACATATTCAGTATGAATATCTCTACTCCCAAACATCTTAACAACAATAATCCAATATGACCTTTTAATCACATCTTAACAATGGGAATATATTATGAATATAATCCCTAACTATTCAGTCTGAATAATGGGAATATATTATTAAGTTTAAGTTATATTCAGACTGAATTTTACCTTTTATTTTGGAGATCATTGAGTACCTTTATTCAGACTGAATATAAAACGTAATTAAATATTCATACTAAAAATAATATTTAGAGTGAGAAATAATATTTTAATAGATGAATATCACTGCTCCCAAACATCTTAACAATAATAATCAATATGACTTTTTAATCCCATATTATTCAGTCTGAATATATCCATATGACTTTTTAATGAATATATCCCATATTATTCAGCATGAATATAATCCCTATCTATTCAGCATGAAATGTATATATATCTTTAATACCTTTGCTGTCTTTTTGCCCTTTGAGTTTTCATCCATATCTTCTGTTTCTTCATACTCTTCTGCGAAATCACCTCTGCCAAAACCTCCATTGGATATCTCCATCTTCTCTCTTGTCTTCATTTTTTCTGTATTCCATTCTTTAATTGCAGGCCTCACTCTTTTGTGCAACAATCCAGGGCATTTTGTTGAATCAAGATACAATAGCTTCATTTTTAAAAAATGAAAATATCAATTTTATGAATTCCTAATTGAATAATAATGTATATTCATACATTCAATAGATTAACATGCGTATCATAGATTAAGAGTTATTCATTCTGAATATGTTTTATTATTCAAACTTATTCATACTGAATAATGAATATATTGGTTGTTAAACCAATTTCATAAACTATAAACTACAATGCATAAAATGTTATAAATAATGAATAATGAATTTATTTACACTTAATCTAATCCTAGATTAAAAGTTATAAACATATATTAAAGTTGATTACATACCGTGAGAAATGTTATTGGTCCTGTATAAAAGCTCGAATCTGATTCCGCATTCCACCCAATCTTGCTTTCTTGGGCACAGTCAATAATGTATTTACACCAATTAACATTCTTAAAATTCAATCCTTTGCTTAGATGTGACAGAATGGCAAGGTTGCATGTCCCCATCTTCATACCAGCACACATTGTATTCGTGAACAAAACAATGAAATTCAGCTTAAAATTCCAATCTGCAGTATGTGACTCTGTCATCTTTTTCACAATGTCTCTTGGCCTTATCAGTTGTTTGTCAAACTGAGATTTCCAATTTCTTGTAATTTCATCCCATTCATTGTCTGTCTCAAGTTCAATGATATCAATGCCTTCATTCTTTAATCCCATAATATGATTAACAGAAGTTGCTGTAACTTTAATCGGACCATTTCTTGTTCTAATCACCATGTGCTTTGTATCAAAGTTGTATACTATGCTGTATGCAAGTCTAGCAGGTATTGCATCGATATTCATGTTAAACAAACTTTCAAACCCCATTTCTTTAATGCAATTGATTTGTGGCAGCCTCATTTTGCCTGTAACTAGCATTAAATTTTTTGGGGTTGCTCTGATATTCAGAGATCTGTATTGGGGTTTCTTCGGTTCCTTCTTTTTAATTTCTTCTTTCTTCATCTTTCTTGAACTGTCATCTCTTATATTCTTTTCTTCGTTTTTCTTTTTTTTCAAAGTTTCCTTCTTCTGCTTATCTATAAACATTTTTTATATTCAAAACAAAAATGATTAGTATATGTATTCATTTAGTTTCTATCAATATATGAAAAATGAATCATAATAATACCTTTTTTGTCCTTTTTTGTCCTTTTTTGCCTTTTTGCTTGATGAAGAAACTTCATCTTCTTGCTTTCTCTTCTCTTCTATTAAAATTAAAACAATTAAAAAAAATATAATTTATTCAGTCTGAATAAATAACACCTAACTATTCAGTCTGAATAATGAGAATATATTATGAAGTTGAAGTTTTATTCAGACTGAATATTTACCTTTTATTCAATATGAATATCACTGCTCCCAAACATCTTTACAATGGGAATATATTATGAATATAATCCCTAACTATTCAGTCTGAATAATGGGAATATATTATGAAGTTGAAGTTATATTCAGACTGAATTTTACCTTTTATATCCAGTCTGAATAAAGGTACTATATATCCAAAATGACTATTCAGTCTGAATAATGGGAATATATTATGAAGTTGAAGTTGAATAATAAATTTATATTATGAAGTTTAAGTTATATTCAGACTGATTATTATTCAGACTGAATAGTCATTTTGGATGTATAGGGAATATATTATGAAGTTGAAGTTATTATTCAGACTTAATAGTTAGGGATTATTCCCATTATTCAGACTGAATAGTTAGGGATTATTCCCATTATTCCTAGTATGAATATCACTGCTCCCAAACATCTTAACAATAATAATCAATATGACTTTTTAATCCCATATTATTCAGTCTGAATATATCCATATGACTTTTTAATGAATATATCCCATATTATTCAGTCTGAATATAATGAATATATTCAGTCTGAATATAATCCCTAACTATTCAGTCTGAATATAATTCCTAACTATTCAGCATGAATATAATCCCTAACTATTCAGTCTGAATATAATCCCTAACTATTCAGACTGAATATAATTCCTAATTATTCAGTCTGAATATAAACCCTAACTATTCAGTCTGAATATAAACCCTAACTATTCAGTCTGAATATAAACCCTAACTATTCAGTCTGAATATAAACCCTAACTATTCAGCATGAATATAATCCCTAACTATTCAGTCTGACTATAATCCCTAACTATTCAGTCTGACTATAATCCCTAACTATTCAGACTGAATATAATTCCTAACTATTCAGTCTGAATATAAACCCTAACTATTCAGACTGAATATAATCCCTAACTATTCAGTCTGAATATAATCCCTAACTATTCAGTCTGAATATAATCCCTAACTATTCAGTCTGAATATAAACCCTAACTATTCAGTCTGAATATAAACCCTAACTATTCAGTCTGAATATAATCCCTAACTATTTAGCATGAATATAATCCCTAACTATTCAGTCTGAATATAATCCCTAACTATTCAGACTGAATATAATTCCTAACTATTCAGTCTGAATATAAACCCTAACTATTTAGTATGAATATAATCCCTAACTATTCAGTCTGAATATAAACCCTAACTATATATTCAGACTGAATATAACTAATAACAATAATAAAATAAAATCTAACAATAATCTTAGTTTTAATCGTCATTTGAATCATTTATTCATCAGATAGTTTGTGTTGTTCATTGTTAAATAAAAACCCTAACTATTCAGATTTTGAATCATTGTTAATCTGTTAGAGTTAAATAAAAACCCTAACTATTCAGAATCGACGATTTTAAAACATTTAAACTTACGTTTTTTACGAAGTTCAGCTAATGGAAGCTTATCTCTATAATCTTCAGATTTGTCTTCCATTGTTGTTGATGATTTTAACCCTTACTATTCAGTATCGTCTTCTTCTTTCTTCAGTATTCAACAATGGAGTTTTTAGTGAGAGAGAAAATCGGCGAAAAATGATGAATGTGCCGTCTGCATTACGATTATGGCTATATGTCAGATTTTGAACCGTCTTTTCGTTTTTCCAATATTACCCCTACGCGCGAATTATTCAGTAAGCCACAGACATCGTTTTCAAGTTATTTACAATAATGACACCGCGTTTTTTATTCATTGATCTGATCTCCGATTTTTTAATCAATGGCTGTGGTTTATCATCACGTTTACAACTGAAATTTGGTTTTTATTTGAACCCACCCCTATATATATATATATATATATATATGTATGTGTGTGTGTATTTTATAAATAATTTATGCATATCAAATATTTGAAATGATATTTTGGAGAGTTGATATTAGTATGCTTCCGTAAACGTAAAGTTTATGAACTGTATAATAAGATGTGTATTGCATCAATGTTATTATACATGATAATAAGAAGTGTATTGAACTGTTATTCATGCACTAAAATGATATGTTTTATGTAGATGATCTCCTTATAAAATCATAATTGTTCATGCTTAAAGCTTATGTATTGCATATATGTGTCTCATGTAATATCTAAGACATGAAGGGATGGACATGAAGATTTATAATTCTTAAAATAGTCGCTATAAGTGTTAGGCTATTGAATTGATATTTGTATGCTTCCGTAAACGTAAAGTTTATGATATTGTATTGAACTAATATAAGTATGAAGTTGTAATGTAAGAAATTTTGAGTTTGCATACAAGTAATGATAAGGAATGAAAAATAGTTGGTGATGAAAATTGATATTATGGAAACAGGCACCACAGATTCACGAGGCAACAATTGTGCACCATCACTCATTTGAGTCGGCATAAAGGGAATGTTGTAGGATAAATGTGTCATCGTTTACAGGATACGACAATATAGATAGAGATAAAATATTAGTATAACTAATATCCCGCATACGTTTTTTTAAGGGAGAAGATGGAGACACTATCGGGCTTCGACATGGCCATCACCCGATCGAGAATCAATCGTTTCATTAGAAATGTGATCATGAAAAAAGTCACTAATACAAGAAGTAAGGAAATTCAGAATAACATGAAAAATGTTAGGACAAGATAAATAACGAGAGTGTCGCGCTATTAAGTGAGACACTTCGTTAACTTATCTACCAATGGCATTAACCAAAAATTTGTCGTGATTGATAAGAAGACCTCGAATATCTGCAATAATGTCACCAAACTACGAGTTGTCCCGTTTCGTATCGTAAATAGCATCTGCAGCGACCTTGACATTAGTTTTGAAAACAACGTTAGTGAGGCCCAAATTAGAAACCCATAACATGGCATCCCGAAGAGCATACCCCTCACATTCTTTAACTGGAGGAAGAAAATTTATGGGGTAGCGTTGGTAGAGACGAAAGCACCCCTACTATCCCGGATGACGACCCTGAACCCCGCAGAGTTCTCAAACATGGCGGCGTCAATATTGCATTTTATGAAATATTGTCTCGAAGGGTGTCATTTATTAGAGCATGGAGGATTAATAGGAGACTGTTTCGTGTGCCTAAGGCCCCGAGAAAGTTGCCACTCCAAAAAAATACGAGTGGCGCGCCGGACGACTATAGAAGGATCCCGAGGGCCATCGTTCCATATTATGCCACATACTCCATAATATCATAAAAAATTGGCCGCCGACGTGACGTGGGCGTTCCTTGAGAAACCTGAAGACAAGATTCGTAAATGAATCGACATCATCCACTAGTCGGTCCACGTTGATCCAAAGACATGCCTCGATCCAAACACGAATCACCGTGGATCAACCCACAAAAGCATGCCAAATGTTTTCCACGTTGCAGTTACATAACAAGCAAAGAGGGTAAATTCGTATCCCTATCTTTTGGAGAGAATATCGATTGGGAATGACATCGGGCAAAGCTCGCCAGGCAAAACATCTAACTTCATAAGGGATGTTGGCTTTCCAAATACGCTGTCAATCCACGTCGAAGACTAGATGTCAGTTCGAAACCAGTCATTCTATAATAGGTTTGTAGCTAGATTTGACGGAATAAATTCCGTTATGGGACAAGTGCCAAATGAGTTTGTTGGGACCCGAGTCCGAAAGGGGGAGTAAATTAAAGACGCGAGCTCGATCCCGAAGACAGACGATTTGGGTAATCATATCCACGTTCCAGGACAGGGTCTGCAAATCTAACAACGCACGTACACACATATCAGAGCGGTTGGGCTCCATAGGCATTTCCATCTTAAATTTTCATTGTCCCTAAGTCAAGGGTCCCGCCATATGTTGATCAATCGAACGTCACCCACCTTCCAACGAAGACCCTTTGGGAGCACAAATTGCGAGTGCCATATACTTCTCCAAATGAAAGTTGGGGAGTTTCCTAGACGAACCTCCATAACATCCTCATGAGGGTAGTATTTAGCTTTTAAGATTCGGTTAACTAGAGAAGAGGGATTTGACACAAGCCGTCAACCTTGTTTTCCAAGCATGGCAACGTTAAAAGCGATGAAGTCACAAAAGCCTAAGCCTCCTAGCTTTTGTGGGAGAAAAGTCTTATCCCACGAGAGCCAGTTAATGGATCGAGCACCATCAGATTTTCTGCCCCACCAAAAGGAATTCATCATTCTTTCTAATTCTTGGATGGTAGAAGTCGGGATAAGAAAGACATTCATATAGTACACCGAGATGGCTTGAGTCGGAACCTTGATAAGATTGGCCCTACCCGCATTAGAAATGGGTCGTCTCCCCAGTTATGCATTTTTTTTTGCCAAAGTCGGTTGCAGATATGCCGGAAAATGCCTTTTTTCGAATGACCCACAAGAGACGAGAGTCCCAGATAACATCCTGTGTTAATGGTTTGTCAATACCAAGGATGCACGAGAACTCGTGAAGAAGGTCTGTAGCCAAATTGTTGCTACACATAATCCCCGACTTTGCATAGTTAATGGCTTGACCCGAGGCTGCTACATAAGTCAAGAGCATGTATTTTATATGATGGGTTTTGCCTATCGAAGCCCTGCAAAAGAAAAAAAAGCGTTATCTGCAAAAAAAAGTGAGAAATCTAGGGGGGGGGGGGGACTCCTCGCCGCCTGACAACAATGAATTCGACTAGCGACTTCCTCATGCTTCATAAAAACCGAAAGACCCTCCATACAAATAATTAACAAGTAAGAAGATAGTGGGTCTCCTTGACGAAGGCCTCGTTGAGGGATAATGGGACCAATCAAGTCGTTGTTAACACGAAAAAAAATACTTCACAGACTCGATGCTAAGCATAATCATGTTGACACATCGAGTTGGGAAGCCAAAAGCATTTGTCGCAAATACTTCTAGTCAAGGCTATCGTAAGCTTTGCTAATGTCAATTTTTAGAGCCACTTCACCGTTTTTCTTGCGGTTTGTGCGTTGCATGGAGTGAAGCATTTGGAATGCAATTATGACATTGTCGGTAATCAGACGGTCTTTGATAAAGGCGGTTTGGTTGTCCAAGATGAGCGTAGGGAGAATCGGTTTGATTCAGTTTGCCATCACTTTGGTGATAATCTTCAAATAACATTATAGAGCGTAATGGGTCTGTAATTTTTAAGGTTCGACGGCAAATCGTTCTTTGGTACAAGGGTAAGGATAGTGTCGTTAATTCCATTCAGAAGGAACCCATTCTCAAGCCACGTCTTTCCGGCATTGAAGATATCGTCACCCATATACGTCCAGAGTTTTTGGTAGAAGCAGGGATTAAACCCATCCGGATACTTATCTACTTGTATCTTGTGCCTCTTATTGATGAGACCAAGAAATGTGTATCATGGTATGTCGTCTAGATTGGTGTCATTTCCAAAATAAATATCTAAAGTTAAAAAAAACATACATAGTTCCTAAAAGTTTGTAATTATAGCAAATCTAATTAACTAAATGACTATTTAACCTTTAATAATAAATATTGTAATGAATTCTTACATCTCATAAATAAATTCGAATTGGAAACATACATCTATTTATTGTCACTACACCAAAAATGAGTTTATAGGACACCTAAAATAAATAAGCCTCCTAATAGAGTGTTTAATAGGACAAACTTGTAGGATCAAATAAAAAAGCGTTCTATCTAAAAGTGTGACAATAAGTTTATAAGACGCTTTTGAGCGTCGTAACAAGGTTATTAAGACATTTTTAAACTAAAGTGTCGTATTAGCTAAGTTTATATGATGTTTTTGAGAAGTGTCCTATAAACCCATTTTTTAGAGGATACTTGTGTTTATGGTACATTTCTCAATAGTAGTCTATAAAATAGTTAAAATGACTCTTTATTTGAAGAGTATTCTAAAGATTTTATTACGATGCTTAGTAAAGTCCTATAAACTTTTTATAACACCTTTAGATATGACGTTTTCTTGTTTATTCCTATAAACTTCGGTCCTATAAAATACTCTATTAGAACGTTTATTTATTTTAGCTACAGACTCATTTTGTTGTAGTGTGTAACATATAAGAGATATCTAAATATGCTCGATATCAAATGAAACAACTGACATTACTTGCCAATAGATTTTTTTTGTGCCCAAAAATGGGGCATTACAAGTGTGTCAACTACTGAGACGACTTTGCATATAAGTGTAATGTATGGGGCACTTAATTAATTAATATATAAGTGTGTATGATTGAAAATTTACACAAACTTAATTAAATAGGAATATGTTCAAAATATTATGTTTTACTATAAGAAAAGCCTTAATTGGTGGGAGAAAATTGATCTAGAAAAATTGAAGTTTAAGTTTAAAAAAACCAAAAAGTAATGTAGTTAATTGAAAATGGTGTTAGATCAGGCCATCAGTACCTCATGGAGGGCATCTTTCAAAGATTCCACTCCACATCAGCGTCACATCAGCTTTTCTTCCATCCCTCACTCGATCCCTCACGATCCCTAAACACCCGTACCCCATTCCCTCAAACCCTTTTGCCACCTCATTTATTTTAATTCTTTTATTTATACATTTAATTATTTAACAAAATAAAAATATTTATATATTTTTTAATAAATAAAAATAAGATAAATAATAAAAATAAAAAATTCGTCGGTGTAGATTCAACAACTCGTCGGTGTCTACGGATGATGATGATGCGGTTGGTGAACCGGGTTGTGGCGAATCCATATTGTTTAATATATAGAGGTTGAGAGAATTTGAGAGAGTTTGAGAGGTGTGAGAAATAAGAGGTTGAGAGAATAAGAGGTTGAGAGGTGTGAGAAATAAGAGGTTGAGAGGTGTGAGAAATAAGAGGTTGAGGGTTAAATATATAGTGGGATTAAATTGAGAAAAATAATTTTTTTTAATAATAGAGCCGTTCAACGGTTATATATTTTTAAAAATTTAATTAAATTTTTTTTTAATAATCATCGGGATGAATCGGGATCCCATCCCCGCATTCGATCTCTTCCCGCAAATGATCCCGCCCCATACCCCATCCCCGCAGCCATCCCGCTGCCACATCACACATCCCGCATGCTATCTTTCATGCGCTACGGATGGCCTTAGATCAGGTTTGATAAATATAACTCAATTTATTTTTAAGTTTTTTAAATTAAGACCTATTTGAATGATAAAAAATTGTTTATAAGTTATCTTATTAAAATATTATATAAAGTATTTTTTTCTTATTTTTCAAAAAAAAAAAGTTGTCACTTTCTTTCAATTATAACCTGAATAAAGTCAACTTTTAATTATTGATAAATGTTAAATGTTAACTATAATTTATTAATAAGTATTTATTATTGATTAATAATTGTTTAAATTATTAATTACTTCTAGTTGCAAAATATTCATTAATGTTAATTATTAAGTATTTAAAATTATTATTATTAATCTTACTAATTATTTTTGTATTGTTATTATTAATTTTATTATTGTTTAGTACATTTATTCATCAAAAGATAAATATAATGCTTTAGCAAATGTCTTTATTAATTATATAAAAAATTTGATGGACATTTTGATAAAAATATTTAATTTAACTATTAGTTTATATGAATATTCATATTTGATTATACAAATTTAAAATTACATTATTATATATAGTAAATTAAATTTGAAGTTATATTAATTAACAATTTTTATCATATAGTTTACATTTATATATTATATTATTAATAATCTGTTTTAAATATATAAAAAAATGTAATATTGACTAATTTTTTAATATCTTATTTTTACTCAGTTTGCAATTTTTAACTATTTATTGATTAGTTTTTATTAAATATTAATTTAATAACTAGTTTGTTAATTATCAACTAAGTTATCGGGTAATAAATCATCTATTGATTCCTTTACATGGACTCAAAACAAGAATCTGAAACGAAATCTTTCGATATCAAAATGGAAAAGGCCAATGCAATTTTCAAGTACCGAAAGCTTCAGAAAGTCACGACTCTATCTATTCGGATTCTTGGAGGTGTTTGCTTTTCTAGTAATGATTTCTAGGTTTTCATATCAACTACCGTTCTCCGTTAAAGTTTCCGGTGATTATTTCAGAGGAATCACTTTCGTGATTAGAAACGTGATAATTTTGTTTCTGTCGGTCATTATAGTTATTTTACATTTTTTATAAAACACCTACCTTCTTTTCTTAATCTCAACAACGTGTCTATAATATTAATAAAATGATAATAAAATAATATTCTTGATTATTATATTATACTAGTACTATTTGACTGGGAAATGAAATTATATATTTATATTGTGCATTACTAGAAAACTCAAATTTCCGACCAAAAAATACTGACGGATTCCATTCGTTGGAAATTACCGACGGATTTAATTTAAAAAAATAATAAATATTAAAAAATATATATTCGTTGGTAATCCATCGGTATTTAGTGACGGATTTCCGATGGATTAAGTAATTAAAAAAATAAAAACAAATAAAAAAAATATATCCGTCGGAAATCCGTCGCTAATTACCGACGGTAAACTTGGCCGTCGGTAATCCGTCGCTAATATCCGTTGGTAAACTTGGCCGTCGGTAATCCGTCGCTAATTGTGTCCGTCGGTAATCCGTCGCTAAACTCCGTCGGTGATCCATCGGTAAATCAAATACCTTCCAGATAATTTCCGACCACGAATACCGACGGAAATAATAGTTTTTTTTTGTAGTGAGTGTAATTGATAATCGTACAAATAATGTATTTTACAACTTAATTTAATCTTAAGAATTTCGTTAATGGATTTCGAATATAAATCAAATGTTACATTGACCAAAAATAAAAATAAAATTAATTAAAATACCCAAAGTTTGACTCTGACTTATCAAAATACCCACAATCTCATCGAGTTTACCAAAATACCCAAAATTTCCGCGGTGGGCCCCGCGATCGCGGGCCCACGCCCACGTGTCACGAATGTTTGGCCAAAAGTCCCGCAGAGGCCCCTCAAGAATGCCCGTGGTACACTTTTGGCCCCTGCCCGCGGAGGTACCCCGCGATCGCGGGATGGACATGCCACGCGTCGACACAGGGTGAAACCCTAATATCTTTAATGCATCAACCCCCCCCCCCCCACCCCACCCTAATTTCGGCCGCTATAAGAGAGAGGGTGGGGGGACCTTATTTCCTACCACTTTCATTGAAAAATTCTCTCCCAAACTCTCTCAATTTGTCGTGTGGAATACGCGCTCGGTTTGTTTGAAGATGGCTCGTGTTACTCGTTTGGTAAGTTTTTCTTAAGTTTCTTGTACTTTTCTTGTATGTTGTTATTTTAAATTTTAAAATATATGATATGTATGTTGTTAGAGTGTTTTTAAGTTTGTTGTATGTTTGAATGTGTTATTTGTATGTTATAATGTTTTCTTTATTATAGATGTTAGAGTTTTTTTAAATAGATGTTATAGTGGTTTTTTTAAAAAGATGTTAGAGTGTTTTTTATAAAAACATATGTTAGTGTTTTTTTTTATAAAAAGATGAGTGTTTTTTATAAAAAAAATGTTAAGAGTGTTTTTTTATAAAAATAAATGTTAAGAGTGTTTTTTATAAAAAAAGATGTTAGTGTTTTTTGTTATAAAAAGATTAGTGTTTTTTATAAAAATAAATGTTAGAGTGTTTTTTATAAAAAAAGATGTTAAGAGTGTTTTTTATAAAAATAAATGTTAAGAGTGTTTTTTTATAAAAAAAAAGATGTTAGTGTTTTTTTAATAAAAAGATTAGTGTTTTTTATAAAAATAAATGTTAAGAGTGTTTTTTATAAAAATAAATGTTAAGAGTGTTTTTTATAAAAAAAAGATGTTAGTGTTTTTTTTTATAAAAAGATTAGTGTTTTTTATAAAAATAAATGTTAGAGTGTTTTTTATGAAAATAAATGTTAGAGTGTTTTTTATAAAAAAAGATGTTGATAACTCTAATTTTAGAGTTATTATTTCCTTGTATTTCCTATTTTATTCTGTCAAATTTAGCCATTCCGCCTCTCAAAACCCCCATTCTTGGTATAAATCTCGAAAATGAGCAAAAGGAGCGAACCTTAGTGTTTAATAAACTTTTTGGTAGAATTTGGGTGTTTTTCACATTTTATCCTGCAGTGATCACTGTTGTGCCCACTCCGGCTGCCCACTAATCGAGCTGATCAAGAAAGACAAAAGAAACTACTAGTTGGGACTTAATTTGCTGGAGGAAGAAGGTTCATTAGCAGAGAAATGGCTGGAGGAAGTACAAAATGGCATCTACATTGAAGATTGCAACAAGTACTCCTTTATGTACTTGGAGATTGACTTGGAAAAGGGTCCATTCGGTAATTGGTTTGCACAAGGTGCTGATTTCTGCCACAACACAGCAGTTTTTACCCATTGGAAGACTCATCTCTTTTGTGTAATACCCAACTCTTTCTCCTAGTATATAAAGGAGCACTTGGGTTCATTTATTAAAAAGGTTGGAATCTTACAATCATCTTGAGTTAAGTTTAGCTAGTTGAATAGCTTTAATTTCTCTCATCTACCACATTAGTTTTAGTCTTTTATTTACTGCATTAACTTAGCTTTAATTTCTGTAATTTCCTTTCCTAGTTAATTGTAGTTCGTAAAACACAGTGGACAGGGACGAATTCTCGTTCCCCACTGTGAGTACTATTCAATCCACTGTTAGTTTTATTATGTGCAAATCTTTATCTTTTGTTTTCTTTACTTCGGAAATGTTAGGCTAAACATCCTTTGAGATGTAGGAAGTAGAAGTACCTGGATTTTATTAAAAATGCTTGAGTAATCTTTATACTTAGAATAATTGTTGTTTTGATCATTCATTCTCGATATTTACCCAAAGATGCGAACAAGCCGATCACTTGCAAGGATCTAAAGTCTAGTTCTTAACTTAGAAATGAGTAGAACGCAGTGACACGAGCTTGAATGATGCTAGGGGATTCGAAAGAATTCTTATGACACTTACGAAAGTGAGGTCGGCACAGTGAGCTAATCTCTGCCCACTGGAGTAGTAGGCAAGCTAATTTGTGTATTAAAAACACTTAGAGTATTTGTCTCTACACATTCCATCGAGGCCTGAAAAGGTCCATTTAGAGATTACCATTGACAAAACAACAAGTACTAAGAGTATGGGATTTTTATCTAACGGTGTGAGTATTTTGTAACCGGGCTTTTCTAGCGAAAATGCCTACCTCGAATACAAGGATCATTTTTAGGACCGAGTATTTGGTATAAAATCTAGGGAAAATCTAACCTACATTCCTCTTTTTAAATCTTAGTAAAATCGTTAAAGTAGCTATTTCACCAACCAAACCAAAGTATTATTTTCCTCTCTAATTGAAACTTGTAAAAGGAGCTCATGAGAACCATATTGTCTTGATTGTCCAGTCCCTGTGGATTCGATTCTGGTATTTTACCAACTATTACTTGCTGTGACGATCGTAGTGGACAGTGTACACTTGCACTTCCCACTGTGTATAGGTTGCAACCCACTGCGATTAAAACACATATTTCGCACGTACCAAGTTTTTGGCGCCGTTGCCGGGGACTGGCGTGATTTTTAAATCTCAAGACATTAGTTTTTGTTCGAGCCCGAGTAACTCGTTTTTCTAAGCTGTTCGTGTTGTATGCCACGGCGACAACTCGAACATTTGGTTCCAATCGATCTTGAAATAGAAAAGACTTTTAGAAGAAGACGTAAAAACAAAAATCGACAACCCCCTGTGATCCCCACTGTAAACATGGCAGCAGTACCGCCACCCGTAGTGGAGACCACAATCACGATTGCCGATAACAAGGATCGAAAAATACGGGACTATGCTACTTTCGGAGTTGGTGATTTAAGCTCCGGGATTTTGAGACCCAATATTGTTGCAAATCACTTTGAACTCAAACCGGTGATGTTTCAAATGATCCAAGCCATGGGTCAGTTTGGAGGATCACCATCTGAGGATCCGCACTCGCACTTAAAATCTTTTTTAGAGATGACTGATTCCTTTCAATTACAAGGTGTGAGTGAGGAAGCATTAAGGTTAAGACTTTTTCCTTTTTCATTAAGGGATAAGGCGAAGACTTGGCTGAACTCACACGCACCTCATTCGATAACCACTTGGGATGAACTTGCTGATAAATTTTTGCAAAAATACTTTCCTCCCACGAGGAATGTAAGATTTCGAAATGATATTATTTTGTTTAGACAAGAAGAAGATGAGGCTGTTTCGGATGCATGGGAACGATTTAAAGATTTACTTCGAAAGTGCCCACACCATGGCATCCCACATTGCATCCAATTGGAGACCTTTTACAATGGTCTTGCCAATGCAGCCAAAATCATCTTAGATACAACAGCCGGTGGAACATTCACGAGTAAAACCTACAATGAAGGATATCAAATCTTAGAAAAAGTGTCCAACAACAATACCGAGTGGTCCAATCCTAGAGCGGTAGTACCAAAGACCAACACCATCGATTCCGAAGCACTTAAAACCATGAATGCGCAGTTAGTGGCCTTGACCAAAATCGTTTTGAACCAAAATAGAGGCCAAGTTAATTCCGCAACCCATCTCGCCGAAAACTGCTCCCTCTGTGGAGGGAGCATGTTTTTGATTTTTGTCCAGCAAATCCCGAATCTGTTAATGTCATAGGGACCAACCCGAGGAACAACCCTTATTTGCAGAATAATAATCCAGGGTGGAGAAATCATCCGAATTTCTCTTGGTCTAGTAATCAAGGACTCCAACCCCAAGGGTCGAGTCATATCCAGCAAAGACCACACAACCCCCTGGATTTCAATCACATCACAGTGGGCAATCCTCACATCACAGTGGGCAGCACCCACAGAACTTTCACCAAGGGCAGTCCTCACAACCATACCAACCACGATTCAACCAACCAGCTGAGGTATAACAATCGATTAAATCAATTCTCAGAGGTTTTATGAACCAAACCCAGGCAGCCATTAGGAACATAGAGACTCAAGTAGGACAACTAGCCGTTGAAATTAAGAATAGACCACCAGGGACGTTACCTAGTGACACCGAGCAAGCTAGGGTGATAGGAAAAGGACCAGAACATGTCAATTCCATAACACTTAGGAGTGGAAAGGATCTGAAAGATATCGTTTTTGAGTCTGATGATTCGCCTCAAATACCCACTGTGAGCACCACAGTGGGCACTCCTCAAGTCACTATGATCCCCACAGTGGGGACCGACATCCCTGACCTTCTCACTATTGGACCTGTCCCAAAGCCTACTATTCCAAAGCCAATACCACAGCAAGCTCAAATTGACCCACGAAATATTCCTTTTCCTGAAAGAATGAAGCCGAAAAATGTCGATGTTCAATTTAAAAAATTCTTAGACATTTTTAAACAACTTCACATTAACATACCTTTGGTAGAGGCTCTCGAGCAAATGCCAAGCTATGTTAAATTTTTAAAGGATATTTTGAACAAAAAGAAAAGATTGGGTGAGTTTGAAACTGTGGCTTTGACCGAGGAATGTAGTGCACTCCTTACTAGCAAGATTCCACTTAAGTTGAAAGACCCGGGTAGTTTCACCATTCCATGCACAATAGGAGGACAAGAAGTAGGTCAAGCACTCTGCGATCTAGGAGCTAGTGTCAACTTGATGCCTTTGTCCATTTTTAACAAGTTAGGTATTGGAGAGGCTAGACCCACAACCGTGACATTACAACTAGCCCACCGATCCAGTGCCTACCCCAAAGGGAAAATAGAAGACGTTCTGGTCCAAGTGGATAAGTTTATCTTCCCCGCTGATTTTCTAGTTCTAGATTATGAGGCCGATAAAGAAATCCCAATCATCTTAGGGCGTCCGTTTCTTGCAACCGGACGTACCTTGATCGATGTGCACAAAGGAGAACTCACGATGAGAGTTAATGACCAAGAGGTGACATTCAATGCTTTTAAGTCTCTTAAATATATAGATACCGAAGATTGATTTGCCTTGAGTTCGATTTATGGAACCCATAGTCTTGACACACTGCCCACAGTGGGGAATACAGTTCCCACAGTGGGGAGTGATAGTGAGCACTCTGAATCTGAGAGTGATGACACTTTTGAGGATGAGTGTAACAAAATGGTTGCAACTTTTGAACCTCTGGACTTTAAGGATAGAGATGTTCAACCCCCTTCAATAGAACAACCTCCCGAGTTAGAGCTTAAACCATTGCCTTCCCATTTAAAATATGCTTACCTCGCTAAAGATAATAAACTTCCCGTTATTATCTCTTCCAAACTTAGTGAGAAACAAGAACAACTTCTGATCGATTTGTTGATGAAGCATAAGGGAGCAATTGGTTGGACCATAGCGGACATTAGAGGAATTAGCCCCTCTTTATGTCAACATAAGATTAACTTGGAGAGTGACCACACTGGAAAAGTCCAACCTCAAAGAAGGTTGAACCCCATCATGAAGGAGGTAGTTAAGAAAGAAGTCTTGAAGTGGTTAGATGCCGGTATTATCTATCCCATTGCTAGTAGTAGTTGGGTGAGCCCCGTCCAATGTGTCCCTAAAAAGGGAGGGACGACCGTAGTAAAGAACGAAAAGAATGAGCTCATTCCCACTAGGACTGTCACGGGATGGAGAATATGCATGGACTATAGACAACTCAACTTAGCCACTAAGAAATACCACTTTCCCTTACCTTTCATCGACCAAATGCTTGATAGGTTAGCGGGAAAGGAATTTTATTGTTTTCTAGATGGATACTCCGGATACAACCAAATCCACATAGCCCCCGAGGACCAAGAAAAAACCACCTTTACTTGTCCCTATGGTACTTTTGCATTCCGGAGAATGCCATTTGGATTGTGTAATGCGCCCGCCACTTTCCAACGTTGCATGATGGCCATTTTCACCAACATGATTGAGGATACCATAGAAGTTTTTATGGACGATTTTTCCGTGATAGGGACATCATTCGACAATTGCCTAGGAAATCTAGAGAAAAGCCTAATGAGATGTGAGAGTCACGACCTTATTTTGAATTGGGAAAAATGCCATTTTATGGTAGAAGAAGGTATTGTCCTAGGTCATCTTGTCTCAAAAAGAGGGTTGGAAGTTGACAAAGCCAAGCTTGAGGTAGTGGCACAACTTCCCGAACCTACAACGGTGAAAGGTATTCGAAGTTTTTTGGGTCACGCAGGTTTTTATAGGAGGTTCATCAAGGATTTTTCGAAAATTACAAAACCCCTATGTAACCTGTTACAACATGAAAAGGACTTCATTTTTACCCAAGAATGCCGAGAAGCTTTTGAAAAAATCAAGGAAGCATTAGTCACAGCACCCATAGTGACCACTCCTGACTGGTCACTCCCATTCGAAGTGATGTGTGATGCCAGCGATTGGGTTGTGGGGGTTGTTCTCGGACAGAAAAAGAACAAAGTTTTTCACCCCATCTATTATGCAAGTAAAACACTGATTGAAGCTCAGATTAATTACACTGTTACTGAAAAAGAATTACTTGCGGTGGTGTTTGCTTTTGATCGTTTCAGGTCATACTTGATAGGGACTAAGGTCATAGTGCACACAGATCATGCAGCGATCAAATATTTGATCAACAAGGCTGATTCCAAGCCACTGTTAATTAGATGGGTTTTATTGCTGCAAGAATTTGACCTTGAGATCGTCGACAGAAAAGGAACAAGCAATCAGGTTGCCGACCATTTGTCCAGGCTCGAGAAGACAGTGGGCACTGTTGAGCCCACTCCTGATCCCACTCCGGTAAAAGAAACTTTTCCCGATGAACAATTATTATCTGCTCAACATCGTGAAAATAATATTCATTGGTATGCTGATATTGCAAACTTTTTAGCAAGTGGACTTAAGCCCCACGGGATGAGTGGACAGCCATTCAAAAAGTTTTTACACGACACACGACAATACGTTTGGGACGATCCTTTCTTGTATAAGATAGGGGCGGACCAAATATTGAGGCGTTGTGTCCATGGGAATGAGCAACATCAAATACTCCATGGTTGTCACACATCCCACTACGGTGGTCACTTCGGTGGAAACCGTACCGCAGCAAAAATCTTGCAAAGTGGATTCTTTTGGCCCACTGTTTTTAAAGACTCGTGTGAATTTGTGAAAAATTGTGAGCAATGTCAACGTACGGGGAATATATCGCAAAGAAATGAAATGCCTCTTAACAACATTTTAGAGGTTGAACTTTTTGATGTTTGGGGGATAGATTTTATGGGACCTTTTCCGAATTCCAACAACAACTTTTATATCTTGGTTGCGGTAGACTACATTTCAAAATGGGTAGAAGCCATTGCATGTCACTCCAATGATGCTAACACCGTGGTGAAGTTCTTGCATAAAAATATATTCACTCGTTTTGGAACACCACGGGCGTTAATCAGTGACGAAGGAACCCATTTTGTAAACAAAGTTATGGCCTCGGTTCTTGCTAAGTATGATATTCATCATAGAGTGGCCACCGCGTACCATCCACAAACCAATGGTTTGGCCGAACTTTCAAATCGTGAGATCAAAGGAATTTTGGAAAAAGTTGTTAAACCGCACCGAAAAGACTGGTCAACCAAACTTGATGATGCTCTTTGGGCCTATCGAACAGCCTATAAAACTCCTTTGGGAATGTCTCCATTTAAATTGGTTTTTGGCAAGGCTTGCCATTTACCAATTGAATTAGAGCACAATGCGTTTTGGGCCCTTAAAGAGCTTAACATGAGTGAGGATGCTGCGGGAATCAAAAGGAGTTTACAAATGCATGAGCTAGAGGAGTTGCGATATCACTCCTATGAGAACGCAAAGTTGTATAAAGAGAAGACAAAGATGTGGCACGATCGAAGGATCAACCATAGGGAGTTCATGGAAGGACAACAGGTACTATTGTTCAACTCCCGTCTCAAACTCTTTCCAGGTAAACTAAAATCAAGATGGACGGGACCATACACCATTGTCAAGGTGAGTCCTTTCGGAACAGTAGAGTTGAAGTCTCCACAATCGGGTCAGACCTTTAAAGTCAATGGACAAAGGGTAAAGCATTTTCTGCATGAGAGTGCTCACATCCCCGCCCACTCTCCACCTCACTATGGTTAGAGAAAGTCAACACTGTTTGTAAATATTTTATTTCAGTTAATTGTTGTCTTTTTAATAAATTTGGTATTTTTAATTCTGCATGGTAGTTTATTTCTATGTGTGTAGGAGAATTTTAGCACTTTTTGGAACAAAAAGGTTCGCAGTGGGCAGAGGCTGGTCACTGCGCTCCTCACTCTCGGTCTGACTTATGAAGAGACGGTTTGGGGGGCCCAAGGCAGACACACATCATACTTTTTCTTACACAAATGTCATCCTTTCCTGCCACTTGTCCTCTCCCCACCTATTCCCAAGAGAAACCATCATTGTCCTTCTCTCTCTCTCTCCTAAAAACCGTTCCCTCTCAATAGGCCAAAACCCCTCCTTTTCAAAAATAAAACCTCTCTCTCTCCATAAACCACCTACACTTTTCATCTTCTTCTTTCTTTTTCACGAACCAGACAAATCCCAAAACCTACAATGGCTAGAAGCAAAACATTAACCTCTCATCCCGAGGCACCCACACGTCCGGCGGTCCGCCGCCGAACCAGCAAAGACCAACCACCGGAGGCCGTCACCGGCGATCTCAATAAAACCCCACCGATCTCCGGCGAACCTCCGGTCATCTCCAATGTTGCAGATGCAAGTTCATCCAAACAAGAGAGTCCAAAAGCCGTATCTTCATCAAGGGTCTCGGACTCTGTTCAAACCCCTTTTGATGATACAGATTTCCAGGAGGAAGAGGAAATGCAGAGGTTACTAGAGGAATACAACCAAAGGGTTGCGGAAATCAAGATAAGGAAGGAAGAAGCCGAGAGAAAGCGCCGAGAAGAGGAGGAGAGATTGAAAAGGGAAGAAACCGAAAGATTGGCTATAGAAGAAGAGGAGAGAAAACGAGTCGAGGAAGAAGAACGAAAGAAGGCTGAGGAGGCAAGGATTCTCGAGCAAGAAAAGAAAAAAGCAGAAGACGAGCGATTGGCACGTGAGGAAGAAGAAAGAAAAAGAGTCGACGAAGAAAGGCAGAAAAAGATTAAGGAGCAGACTCAGACTTTTGAAACTCCCCAAGACAAAAATGCTGATATTGTGGAGGATGTCCGCACCACTGCCCACAGTGAGGAAATCCCGACCAGAACACTCCAAAGGAGCAGGGGAGTGGTTACACGATCTGGTGTAACCAAGAAGGCATCATCCGCAAAGCCTAAAAGAAAAGCAATGAGAAAAGGTAAGGGTATCGAACCCTCTTTAAGTTCTTCTTCTAGTGATACTAATACGGGGAATGAACAAAACCCATCTGAAAATCCACATATGTCCACTCTGGGGACTGTTCATGCCCCCAGTGGGATACCGAGGCAGTTCACTTCCCCCGCAGCTAGAGCCCACTATGAGTGTATTTGCACTCGGAAGTTGAATTTAGAGAGGGGTTTCGACCCCGACTTCGTAGAAGCCAATCCTTTTATCAAAGATAGACTAATAGCGCAAGATTGGGCAACCATTGCCACTGCCAATCGCCGCGCTAATGAATCATTAGTCCGGGAATTTTTTGCTGAAGCCTCCCAAGCCAAAGAATCGTTTGTGAAGGTTAGAGGAAAAGTTGTGGACTATACTCCAGGTCAAATAAATCGAGTGTTAGGTAGAGGAGCCCCGGAACCTTGTGCTTTCGGACAGTTCCTGGCAAAGATGACTCCGGCTGATGAGGAGTTGATTTTAAAAGAAATAGCAATAGAGGGAAGGCCATGGAATCGAGATGGCCAGAGGAGGTGTTTATACGCTGGCTCCCTCACAACTGAGGCTGCTGTGTGGTTCCAATTCCTTCGGGCCTATGTGGCCCCAACATCACACGACACGACTCTCTCCATGCATAAGTGTGCTATGCTTTGCTGCGTTCTCACTAGAAAGAAGATCAATCTGGGAATCGTTACGCATGGTGCCATACATCAGGCCCGACACACGAACAAAGGTAATCCTACCCCTTCCTTGCCTTATTACACTATTGCTAATAGATGCCGGAGTGCCCACAGCTGAAGAGGACCAGTGGATCGTTTCCACGAAAAACATCAGTGTTCAGACCATTAAGAAGATGAGAAGAGAGATAGGAGGCCAGTTTGATGAGCCTGCCTAGGTACAGCCCAACGTGCGAATAGCCGACGAGCACATAGTGGGCACTGACTCGCCCACTGTGGAGAAGAAGGGTACCCCACTGCGTCCGAAGGCTACAGGAGAAGCAAGCACCAGCACAGTCAACCCGATGACCGCCATTCTGCACGCCATTTCAGCACTCACGTACAAAGTCGACCTCCTCGCAGCTGAGCAGAGGCATGTCAACGCGCCCTTGAGTCAGTATGGATGTACAACCGCGATCGTGATGAGGTTGTGAACCAAATGTATATGGCTGCCGATCCTCTCCTTGCCGCACAAATCCCAGAATTTCCAGAGGGGATCTGCCCCACTGTGGCAAGTGAGGATGATTTTGAGGAAGACTTGGCCGACAGTTCACCAAAGGCAACCCACACGCCGTAATGGTTTGTTTTAAACACTTTGGTTTCATTCCCTATGCTCTCAAAACAATTTTAATTTTTCTGTATGATGCCTATGGCTAGGCTCTTGACACAATTTGCTGCTTTCAATACTTTTGGTTAACAATGCATGGATCCCTGCTATGTTTAGCAGGTGCTTTTGGTTACTAACTCACTTCGAATTTGCATGTTTGTTTGATCTCGTTTCCAGTTCTAGGTACAACTTTCGGTTTCCAACATAAAAGGGTCACTTTTGTAAGTACGAGTCTTAAACTTGACGCTATGAAATGATTTAGGCCATCTTTGCATCCAAACACGACCTATTTTTGTAACACCAAAAACCACCTCTTTGAACCCAATATTCAAGTCACAGTGGGGACACTGTGCAGTTTTAAGTTTGAGGTGGGGACTTCCATAGTGATTTCCAGTCTGCCCACAGTGGGGACACTGTGAAGTCTAAGTTTGAGGTGGGTTAGCCGTACCCACCTCCCAAAAAAAACCCAAAAATAGAAGAAAAACGGAGTGTCACTAACAAAATTGATGGTGTGCCTTTTCTGGACCATCAAAGTGACCACTCCCACAGAAAAAGATGGTGTGCCTTTTCTGGACCATCAGAATGTCCACTCTCACAAAAACAGCCATACCCAAAATAAAGCCTGAAAGTGTGCGTCCATACCCATGAAAAATCTAAACCACTCACTTCTCAAAATAAAAATCTCAAAGCGAGATCTTCGGTCTATGTTTGGAACTGCGTGCCAAAACCCTTGGAAAAAACACTCAAAGCCACAAAACCTTTCGAACCCAAGAAAAGCCCTATTGATCAAATTGTGAACAAGGGAAGATTTCGTCAAGAACAAAAGTGAAACTTTAAAGTGTTAGAATCGAAAGAAGTATCCAAGGAGGGAGATCAACGTCCATTCAAGATGAGAAGTCGGTAAGTTCCTAAAAGCTCTAAGTGCATTATTTTTATTACTTGGGGACAAGTAATGGTTTAAGTTTGAGGTTGTGATAACTCTATTTTTAGAGTTATTATTTCCTTGTATTTCCTATTTTATTCTGTCAAATTTAGCCATTCCGCCTCTCAAAACCCCCATTCTTGGTATAAATCTCGAAAATGAGCAAAAGGAGCGAACCTTAGTGTTTAATAAACTTTTTGGTAGAATTTGGGTGTTTTTCACATTTTATCCTGCAGTGATCACTGTTGTGCCCACTCCGGCTGCCCACTAATCGAGCTGATCAAGAAAGACAAAAGAAACTACTAGTTGGGACTTAATTTGCTGGAGGAAGAAGGTTCATTAGCAGAGAAATGGCTGGAGGAAGTACAAAATGGCATCTACATTGAAGATTGCAACAAGTACTCCTTTATGTACTTGGAGATTGACTTGGAAAAGGGTCCATTAGGTAATTGGGTTGCACAAGGTGCTGATTTCTGCCACAACACAGCAATTTTTACCCATTGGAAGACTCATCTCTTTTGTGTAATACCCAACTCTTTCTCCTAGTATATAAAGGAGCACTTGGGTTCATTTATTAAAAAGGTTGGAATCTTACAATCATCTTGAGTTAAGTTTAGCTAGTTGAATAGCTTTAATTTCTCTCATCTACCACATTAGTTTTAGTCTTTTATTTACTGCATTAACTTAGCTTTAATTTCTGTAATTTCCTTTCCTAGTTAATTGTAGTTCGTAAAACACAGTGGACAGGGACGAATTCTCGTTCCCCACTGTGAGTACTATTCAATCCACTGTCAGTTTTATTATGTGCAAATCTTTATCTTTTGTTTTCTTTACTTCGGAAATGTTAGGCTAAACATCCTTTGGGATGTAGGAAGGAGAAGTACCTGGATTTTATTAAAAATGCTTGAGTAATCTTTATACTTAGAATAATTGTTGTTTTGGTCATTCATTCTCGATATTTACCCAAAGATGCGAACAAGCCGATCACTTGCAAGGATCTAAAGTCTAGTTCTTAACTTAGAAATGAGTATAACGCAGTGACACGAGCTTGAATGATGCTAGGGGATTCGAAAGAATTCTTATGACACTTACGAAAGTGAGGTCGGCACAGTGAGCTAATCTCTGCCCACTGGAGTAGTAGGCAAGCTAATTTGTGTATTAAAAACACTTAGAGTATTTGTCTCTACACATTCCATCGAGGCCTGAAAAGGTCTATTTAGAGATTACCATTGACAAAACAACAAGTACTAAGAGTATGGGATTTTTATCTAACGGTGTGAGTATTTTGTAACCGGGCTTTTCTAGCGAAAATGCCTACCTCGAATACAAGGATCATTTTTAGGACCGAGTATTTGGTATAAAATCTAGGGAAAATCTAACCTACATTCCTCTTTTTAAATCTTAGTAAAATCGTTAAAGTAGCTATTTCACCAACCAAACCAAAGTATTATTTTCCTCTCTAATTGAAACTTGTAAAAGGAGCTCATGAGAACCATATTGTCTTGATTGTCCAGTCCCTGTGGATTCGATTCTGGTATTTTACCAACTATTACTTGCTGTGACGATCATAGTGGACAGTGTACACTTGCACTTCCCACTGTGTATAGGTTGCAACCCACTGCGATTAAAACACATATTTCGCACGTACCAGATGTTAAAAGTGTTTTTTATAAAAGGGAAAAGTCCAATAAAACCCAATGGACTTTAGTATTATGAATGATTAAGTCCTTGGACAATTTTTTGGAACAAATAAACCATTGCACTTTTCATAACCTGTTAAATAAACCATTCGACTTTCTAAAACCTGTTACATACATCCTTATGACTTATAAAATTGGTTAATGTGTTAAAAATAATTGAAAAAATATGAAAAAACCAAACAAACTTATATACTTTAAACTATTAAGTCCTTATACATTTTTTGAACGAAAAAAAAATACAATTTATAAAACGAAACGAATATACCATTTTTCATTACTCTTCCCAAAACATATAAAAGTTGTATCCAAAACATAAATAGATGTACATAAAAGTTAGACATAATTTACCAAAAATTGAACCAAAATATACCAAGAGTTGCACAAAGAAATGCCAACAGTTGCACCAAAAGGTCTACAGATAAACAATCAGACATATGTTCACTTGAATTATCGCTTATAACATGGTTAAGATCATCACTGCAGTCAGATGCCATTTTGTGAATAGGAATAACGACTTCATCATGATTACAAATTAAAACAAAATGATATCACTAAATAAAAACATTACTGTAAAGATGTAGTACCAATTCAAGATAAACATTTTAAACAATTGTACGTATTTTTTTTAATTTGTAGTTTACCTGCTATTCAAGTTGCGTACAATTTTAAACAATTGTAAGTATTATTTTTAATACTTACACATTATACCCTATAATTACAGATTAATCTTATATTAATAAATAAATGACCTTAAAGGATATAAAGTGTAAGTATTACAAATAGTTCGTACCTATTTATGATATAAGATTAAATAATAAATATTCAATATTGGGCTCATTTGAACGTATTGACGAGACAATTATAATGGTATGACTTGTAAAAAACGTATTTTTTAGTACATAAAATGAGAAGTGTAATGTTTTTCTAAAAAAAATGTTTTCTAATTCATTTCTTTTTATAGCCAAAAACAATTCTTAAACAGAACAAAAATATTTGAACAATTTTTTGGAACAAATAAGCCCTTAGACATTCTAAAATTTGTTAAATAAACCATTGGACTTTTGGAAACCTGTTAAATACATCCTTAAAATTGTAATAAGGATGTATTTAACAGGTTTCCAAAAGTCCAACGGTTTATTTAACAATTTTTGAAATGTTTAAGGGCTTTTTTGTTCCAAAAAATTGTTCAATGACTTAATCACTCCAAACACTAAAGTCCATTGGGTTTTTTTAGACTTTTCCCTTTATAAAAAAAGATGTTAGTGTGTTTTTTTTTATAAAAAGATGAGTGTTTTTTATAAAAATAAATGTTAAGAGTATTTTTTATAAAAATAAATGTTAAGAGTGTTTTTTATAAAAAAAGATGTTAGTGTTTTTTTATAACTTTGGTGAATGACAACTTAGGTCCCTAAACTTTGGTGAATGACAACTTGGGTCCCTAAACTTTGGTGAATGACAACTTAGGTCCCTAAACTTTGGTGACTGACAACTTAGGTCCCTAAACTTTGGTGAATGACAACTTAGGTCCCCTAAGTTTGGTGAATGACAACTTAGGTCCCCTAAGTTTGGTGAATGACAACTTAGGTCCCTAAACTTTGGTAAATGACAACTTAGGTCCCCTAAGTTTGGTGAATGATAACTTAGGTCCCTAAACTTTGCTAAATGACAACTTAGGTCCCTAAACTTTGGTGACTGACAACTTAGGTCCCTAAACTTTGGTGAATGACAACTTAGGTCCCTAAACTTTGCTAATTGATAACTTAGGTCCCTAAATGAATATATAAAAACATTTAAATTGGCTTCACATGCCACACTCATTCATTTTGGCCTCTTGCCAAAAGCATCTATATATAACACTATTATATATTGAAATAAAATAAACCGCAACATATCTATTTGGATTTTGTCAAACGGGTGTAAATAGCCCTAAGGTATGTGGGGACTTAAGCAATCCTTGTAATTCCCCTGCTACCTGGAAATCCAATAGATTGAGTGGTTTCTTTTCTAAAACTAAAACAGACGAATAATTATCAACACAATAAACCAAACAAGCAAAAACATCTATATATAACACTAACTATAACATCCGTGAATGACTATGTAGAAGGATTTCTTTCACATCGACTTGACGTTAAAGTGCCGCGTTGGCTACATGATGGAGTTGAGACAGCGCTTCGCGGAATTAGGTGATCGCGCAGCTAGCCTTGAGGACATCTTTAGAGGGACACCTTTCGGTCCATGGATGGATCTTACCAATTCTGGTGGCGACCCCACGCTAGTACACATGTTTCTACAGTTGGAGGTCGAGGTCTCCCATGGTGATCCGGAGGAGATGTATTTTGATTTCTTCGGGCATCAACTGTGGTTTGGGCGTCGTGAGTTCTGTCTAATTACAGGACTACTTTTTGGAGAGGCTCCCCGCCTTCCTCCCTTAGCAGACATTTCCTTCGTTCGTAGGGTTTGGTTTGGCGTGTCAGCATCTCGTTTGAAGCTGAAGACAGTCGTGGAGACGATGAAACAGGGCCTTAGTGCCCTAAGCGACCAGGATGCTGTTCATGTATGCTTAGTGGCGATCGTGGATATGGGCTTCATGGGCCGTGAGTGGAGCCAGACTGCTTCCGAGACGGTCCTTAGGGCCGTCGAGGACTTGGATTTGTTTAACAGGTACCCGTGGGGTAGCCACATCTGGACACATTGCTACACTATTATGCACCGAGCCATCGCCAGACACCCCGATCGACTTGGCAAGATGAATCTTTGTGGATTTACATATGCCTTCAAGGTTAGATACGTAGTATAACATAAATAATAATACATACAAACTGTTTGGCTTTCCTTTTTACATACTTGCTCTTCTTGTGTAATTCCAGATATGGATCTTGGAGATGTTTCCCACAACCTGTCAATATTTCAACAAGCGCACCGACAGATTACATAGGGGAACCCGTTGGGACCGGGAGGGGGGGGGGGAGGGGGGTCTTTCCCTAAATAGGCAGACTTGGCTTGAGTTCTTCAGCCAATATAGACATGTAAGTTCTTTTACTATGTTTACAATGTTGCATACGTTAGTCCCGCTTATTAAATTTTTTGTGTTTTACCATATATTTAGCCGCTGCTTACGCCTTTCGAAAAC
This sequence comes from Saussurea involucrata, assembly GCA_033807775.1. Classification (NCBI taxonomy): domain Eukaryota; kingdom Viridiplantae; phylum Streptophyta; class Magnoliopsida; order Asterales; family Asteraceae; genus Saussurea; species Saussurea involucrata. The sequence goes on from CM066314.1 coordinate 22,753,843, forward strand.
CTTCTACCTACTGCCTACGAGAGGGACACGCCTTGGTACAGAAACAGCGTGGCCTTTTTTGACAGAGAGGCGGCAAGGGTTCGACGTCCCTCTCCTTCCCCATCTGGGTCTAGTTCCTCATCTGACGAAGATGAGGAAGACAACGCGAGGCCCCCTTACGATCGATATCAGCCGCCCCCTTCCGATCGATATCAGCCGCCCCCTTCCTCCTCCCATCAAGATCCGACACACGTCTACGGGCCATTTCGTGGCAGTCATGAGGAGCTGTGGGACTACGTCCACGGGCCTGTAGACACACGTTTAGAATATCTGGAGGCATTCGCCAGACAGTTTGGCGCTGTTCATGTTAGTGTTTAACTTAATTTGTCGGCCACAATCTTTTAGTTTGTATATTAATATTACGTTCTAAATTTGTTTTAGCTGTCGAGTACGACGCCGATCCCCGCTCCGTTCGAACAGGGGGCACAGGCGACGTTTGGCACCACATCCTATCCGTCATTCCCTGAGAGTGTAAGTCACACCGAGTAACCATTATAGTTATATGTTAGTTCCTAAATTTGTAACTCTTATAATGATCAATGTCAAGCAGGTCGGGATGTCGGGGGAAGGGGGATACACATCCCAAATGCCGCCGTTCGGCACATCCTATTCGTCAATCCCGGAGAGTGTAAGTCACACTAAGTAACCATTATAGTTATTTGTTAGTTCCTAAATTTGTAACTCTTATAATCATCAATGTCAAGCAGGTCGGGATGTCGGGGGCAGGGGGATACACGTCCCAAATGCCGCCGTTTGGCACATCCTATTCGTCAATCCCAGAGAGTGTAAGTCACACTGAGTAACCATTATAGTTATATGTTACTTCCTAAATTTCTAACTCTTATAATGATCAATGTCACGCAGGTCAGGATGTCGGGGACAGGGGGTTACACATCCTAAATGTCGCCGTTTGGCACCACATCCTATTCGTCAATCTCGAAGAGTGTAAGTCACACTGAGTAACCATTATAGTTATATGTTAGTTCCTAAGTTTGTAACTCTTATAATAATCAATGTCACTCAGGTCGGGATGTCAGGTGCAGGGGGTACACAGCCCCAATTTCGACCTTCGGCACCACATCATTCACTGACCACCTTGCCCTATCGGACGCAGACTATTACAGGCCAGAAATGTCGGGGTCGTCGTACGTCACACCGCCAGCTTCCACGCATACTGTAAGTTATTTTGGTAGTTTTCGTTTAATTGTGAACATGATGAAATTGTACTTAAAACCTCTAATAACTTAATTTTCAGTCGATGGGGTAGGGACAACACTTCCGTCAGCCGGAAATTGTCGAGGACCACTTCTCGGAGCTGGAAGATGACCCGATGGATGTTGTAGATCCACATGCGGAGGTGGCAGACCCGTCTAGGCCAGTTCAAGAGACTAAAAGTTCACGCTTTTGGGGTTCCCCATGGACACGGCAGAAAAAGACGACACCGCAACCTCAAAAGAAAGCAAAGGAAGCAGGAAAGAAAGCGGGAAAGAAGGGGGGAAAGAAAGCGGGAAACAAAGCGGGAAAGGGAAAGATGGCTTCACCGGAGCATCTTCCGGCCTCGGATATGTTGAACATGTGCCAGACTGTGACCTCCCCAGCCTAGTATTCATCCCTTTCCTCAACCTGGACATCACCCCCTCGTTTTTTAAAGTATTATTGGCAAATGACCCTTTGGAGTCTGAATTAGAGGATGTGGTTAATATTGAAGTTTAACTATAGTCATATAATCAAATATTGTAATATTACACGTCTAACCATCTATTTTTTGTGTATAACACATCGATTGTTGGGTCTCCATTCTCCAACGTTCCCGTCTACCAGACACGGGGTGGACCGTCATGCACAATACTTTTTTGCGTTCATGGTTCTTCAACATCAAGGTCCCGCCTCCGTGGTTAACTCATGCAATGGCATGGAAGGGGTGAATTGGCGATTTCTCGATACTGTATGTAAATCGTTTTACTCTTGCTTTATTTAAGTTGTTTGGTTGCTAACTAAGTTGTCTGATATTGTAATATTTCAGGTGTACATCCCTATCTGCATCCATCCTAAACATTGCCTGCTCGGAGTGTTTGATCTTCCGCGTATGGTGATGACCATATATGACAGCGACAAAGCCAATCTCTACACAGGCGCTTTGAATGAGCGTCTAGCCATATTTAAAAATGTGATGCCGGAGTTCTTTAGCCGGATCGGGGATGTGGACCGTCGCAAAAAGTCAATGCACTTCCGTCACAGGTTAGCCAATAATGCACCACAGCAGCAAGGGATGAATGCGGATTGCGGTGTCTGGGTATGCCGTAATGGCAGCATCTTGATTTCAGACGATGTGGTAGATTTACACCCTTCCCGCACCGAAGATGAGGCCAGGGACTTTCGCGTACATATGGCGGAGACCATTTATGCGCATTGTCAAACACAACAACATTAGGTTGTTTATGTAACATTAAATAATTGTTATTTTTATTGTTAACTTATTTTGTTAAAGTATTGTGATTGAAGTTATAATTTTGTTTATTATTTTGTTAAAGTATTTAACTTGGAGCCTAAAAAGTGTGACAAAAACAGTAAAAACATGCAACAACACTTTACTCTCTCTTCCTATGTGGGACACATTCCCACACCCATTTGGTTTTTGCTAATTTCATCCAATTACTCAACTTTGAGTATCGATATCTCATTCACACATACTCCGTTTTGGACACATTATATATCGTTTCGAAGCTCTCATATAGGAGAACATAAACCTACTAAGAGTTAGTTATATATAACATATATATATATATTTAAATGTGTCCAAAGTTTAGTAAAACCCATATTTTTACTAAAATTTTCCAACACCTAGTAAGTAGGTTTATGAAACTTGCGGTAATCCTAATACAGAGATTATTGGATGAACAAGCATTTATTTCTTGATTCACATGTGCATTAATCCTTAGACTACCTAAAGACTAATTTTCAGCCTAATGAAAGACCTTTATTCAAGAGCAGAATTCCTGTTACAGTCATATACAACAAACAGTGAGAAAGTTCAATAATGTGACTGCATCCAAAGGTGGTCAAGGAGATTAGGAATTGACCCCAAAGGAACTGGATGACTCATGTTTCATGCTACTGAGTGAACTCGTCGAACCGGCGAAGGGGTTTTTGTTAAATGGAAGTCTTATTGTCGAAGCCGAGTTTTCTTTGGTTGGAATGCTTAAAAATTTCATCTGAAAATTGGTGTCTTCCTTGTGTGATCAACAACTCCTTCAAGCAATGGCATCATCAAGAAATTGCATGGGCGAAAATGTGTTCCTCAACGTTCCCCGCTTTTTTAACTGTTGTTTGTTAACTTTCTATGATTGACAATTATTAATTGCCTATTAAACTTGGAAGTGTTGCATTTTTTTCATTGTGATGAAAAATGCTTCGCTTCCAAATATTATGTGTGCAAGTATCACTTGACATAGTTGCTTGTAATATTATATTGGGACTTGTATGACGTTTACAAATAATATTTGGTAGGCTCGTTCCCCAAGAATTGTTATATATTGTTCTGAAATTTCCTTGTATAGGTCTCAAAACAGTTTTACACGGTTTTTTAAAATAACCGTGTAAAATGTGTAATCATCTTACATGGTTATTTGAGAAAACCCGTGTAAAAAGGTCTCAAAACATTTTTACACGGTGCATTTATTTCTTGATTCACATGTGCATTAATCCTTAGACTACTTAAAGACTAATTTTCAGCCTAATGAAAGACCTTTATTCAAGAGCAGACTTCCAAGAGCAGACGAATCTTGTAGTTACTTTTTCAGTCGAATCTTACAGGCTCTTTTGCAGACGAATATTGCAGTTACTTTTTCAGTCGAATCTTACAGGCTCTTTTCAGACGAATCTTGTAGTGAACTATTCAGACGAATCATGTAGGCAACTTTTCAGACGAAATCTTTGACCATATCCACATCCCTGATAAAGAACATACATTTTCACGGCTATAAGTAGATGGCATGATGAAGTCATAATTCACAACTTTCTATCTATCTTTTATACATTCTTTTACACCGTTTACAAACATTCTCTCGCTTTTCTTAACACTATGGTTGGAGGTTCAAGATCAAGGGGGAACAGGTCGGCAAATGGGCTGGAACTTCACTTTCGACAGCCTACCAACCACTGAACGATGGAGCTCGCCGGAGTAATTGGAAGGTACCAGAAACAGACGAGGAGTGGAGAAACTATGGGCGAACTGCGGCCGATTATCCATTCACGACTGACGAGGAAGAAGACTGGGAGATGGCATGCGAGATTTACCACTTCAATAATGACAGAATTACACCACCGGTAATGACAGAATTACCCCACACATGTATCATTGTACCCATCCATCTCCTAGTCTTCTTCCTCCTCAGCCGTGAATGGTTAATCGGTCGTAGTTCGCCCATAGTTTCTCCACTCCCCGTCTGTTTCTGGTACCTTCCAGGTACTCCGGCGAGCTCCATCGTTCAGTGGTTGGTAGGCTGCCGAACGTGAAGTTCTAGCCCCATTCGCCGACCTGTTCCCCCTTGATCTTGAACCTCCAGCCATAGTGTTAAGAAAAGCGAGAGAATATTTGTAAACGATGTAAAAGAATGTATAAAAGATAGATAGCAAGTTGTGAATTACTACTTCATCATGCCATCTACTTATAGCCGTGAAAATGTATGTTCTTCATCAGTGATGTGGATATGGTCAAAGATTTCGTCTGAAAAGTTGCCTGCATGATTCGTCTGAATAGTTCACTGCAAGATTCGTCTAAAAAGAGCCTGTAAGATTCGACTGAAAAAGTAACTGCAATATTCGTCTGCAAAAGAGCCTTTAAGATTCGACTGAAAAGTAACTACAAGATTCGTCTTCTCTTGGAAGTCTGCTCTTGAATAAAGGTCTTTCATTAGGCTGAAAATTAGTCTTTAAGTAGTCTAAGGATTAATGCACATGTGAATCAAGAAATAAATGCACCGTGTAAAAATGTTTTGAGACCTTTTTACACGGGTTTTCTCAAATAACCGTGTAAGATGATTACACATTTTACACGGTTATTTTAAAAAACCGTGTAAAACTGTTTTGAGACCTATACAAGGAAATTTCAGAACAATATATAACAATTCTTGGGGAACGAGCCTACCAAATATTATTTGTAAACGTCATACAAGTCCCAATATAATATTACAAGCAACTATGTCAAGTGATACTTGCACACATAATATTTGGAAGCGAAGCATTTTTCATCACAATGAAAAAAATGCAACACTTCCAAGTTTAATAGGCAATTAATAATTGTCAAACATAGAAAGTTAACAAACAACAGTTAAAAAAGCGGGGAACGTTGAGGAACACATTTTCGCCCATGCAATTTCTTGATGATGCCATTGCTTGAAGGAGTTGTTGATCACACAAGGAAGACACCAATTTTCAGATGAAATTTTTAAGCATTCCAACCAAAGAAAACTCGGCTTCGACAATAAGACTTCCATTTAACAAAAACCCCTTCGCCGGTTCGATGAGTTCACTCAGTAGCATGAAACATGAATCATCCAGTTCCTTTGGGGTCAATTCCTAATCTCCTTGACCACCTTTGGATGCAGTCACATTATTGAACTTTCTCACTGTTTGTTGTATATGACTGTAACAGGAATTCTGCTCTTGAATAAAGGTCTTTCATTAGGCTGAAAATTAGTCTTTAGGTAGTCTAAGGATTAATGCACATGTGAATCAAGAAATAAATGCTTGTTCATCCAATAATCTCTGTATTAGGATTACCGCAAGTTTCATAAACCTACTTACTAGGTGTTGGAAAATTTTAGTAAAAATATGGGTTTTACTAAACTTTGGACACATTTAAATATATATATATATATATATATATATATATGTTATATATAACTAACTCTTAGTAGGTTTATGTTCTCCTATATGAGAGCTTCGAAACGATATATAATGTGTCCAAAACGGAGTATGTGTGAATGAGATATCGATACTCAAAGTTGAGTAATTGGATGAAATTAGCAAAAACCAAATGGGTGTGGGAATGTGTCCCACATAGGAAGAGAGAGTAAAGTGTTGTTGCATGTTTTTACTGTTTTTGTCACACTTTTTAGGCTCCAAGTTAAATACTTTAACAAAATAATAAACAAAATTATAACTTCAATCATAATACTTTAACAAAATAAGTTAACAATAAAAATAACAATTATTTAATGTTACATAAACAACCTAATGTTGCTGTGTTTGACAATGCGCATAAATGGTCTCCGCCATATGTACGCGAAAGTCCCTGGCCTCATCTTCGGTGCGGGAAGGGTGTAAATCTACCACATCGTCTGAAATCAAGATGCTGGCATTACGACATACCCAGACACCGCAATCCGCATTCATCCCTTGCTGCTGTGGTGCATTATTGGCTAACCTGTGACGGAAGTGCATTGACTTTTTGCGACGGTCCACATCCCCGATCCGGCTAAAGAACTCAGGCATCACATTTTTAAATATGGCAAGACGCTCATTCAAAGCGTCTGTGTAGAGATTGGCTTTGTCGCTGTCATATATGGTCATCACCATACGCGGAAGATCAAACACTCCGAGCAGCCAATGTTTAGGATGGATGCAGATAGGGATGTACACCTGAACTATTACAATATTAGACAACTTAGTTAGCAACCAAACAACTTAAATAAAGTAAGAGTAAAACGATTTACATACAGTATCGAGAAACCGCCAATTCACCCCTTTCATGCCATTGCATGAGTTAACCACGGAGGCGGGACCTTGATGTTGAAGGACCATGAACGCAAAGAAAGTAATGTGCATGACGGTTCACCTCGTGTCTGGTAGACGGGAACGTTGGAGAATGGCGACCCAACAATCGATATGCTATACACAAAAAATTGATGGTTAGACATGTAATATTAAAATATTTGATTATATGACTATAGTTAAACTTCAATACTAACCACATCCTCTAATTCAGACTCCAAAGGGTCATCTGCCAGCAATACTTTGAAAAACGAGGGGGTGATGTCCAGGTTGAGGAAAGGGATGAATACCAGGATGGGGAGGTCACCAGTCTGGAACATGTTCAATATATCCGAGGCCGGAAGATGCTCCGGTGAAGCCATCTTTCCCTTTCCCGCTTTCTTTCCCCCCCTTCTTTCCCCCTTCTTTCCCGCTTTCTTTCCTGCTTCCTTTGCTTTCTTTTGAGGTTGCGGTGTGGTCTTTTTTTGCCGTGTCCATGGGGAACCCCAAAAGCGTGAACGTTTAGTCTCCCGAACCGGCCTAGACGGGTCTTCCACCTCTGCATGTGGATCTACAACATCCATCGGGTCATCTTCCGGCTCCGAGAAGTGGTCGTCGAGAATTTTCGGCTGACGGAAGTGCTGTCCCGACCCCATCAACTGAAAATTAAGTTATTATAGGTTTTAAGTACAATTTCATCATGTTCACAATTAAACCAAAACTACCAAAATAACTTACAGTATGCGTGGAAGCTGGCGGTGTGACGTACGACGACCCGGCATTTCCGACCTATAATAGTCTGCGTCCGATAGGACAAGGAGGTCCGTGAATGATGTGGTGCCGAGCGTCGAAATTGGGGCTGTGTACCCCCCCTGCACCCGATATCCCGACCTGCATGACATTAATCATTATAAGAGTTACAAACTTAGGAACTAACATATAACTATAATGGTTACTCAGTGTGACTTACACTCTCTGGGATTGACGAATAAGATGTGGTGCCAAACGGCGGCATTTGGGATGTGTATCCCCCTGTCCCCGACATCCCGACCTGCGTGACATTGATCATTATAAGAGTTACAAATTTAGGAAATAACATATAACTATAATGGTTACTCTGTGTGACTTACACTCTCCGGGATTGACGAATAGGATGTGCCAAACGGCGGCATTTGGGATGTGTATCCCCCTGCCCCCGACATCCCGACCTGCGTGACATTGATCATTATAAGAGTTACAAATTTAGGAACTAACATATAACTATAATGGTTACTCAGTGTGACTTACACTCTCCGGTTTTGACGAATAAGATGTGCCGAACGGCGGCATTTGGGATGTGTATCTCCCTGCCCCCGACATCCTAACCTGCGTGACATTGATCATTATAAGAGTTACAAATTTAGGAACTAACATATAACTATAATGGTTACTCAGTGTGACTTACACTCTCCGGTTTTGACGAATAAGATGTGCCGAACGGCGGCATTTGGGATGTGTATCTCCCTGCCCCCGACATCCTAACCTGCGTGACATTGATCATTATAAGAGTTACAAATTTAGGAACTAACATATAACTATAATGGTTACTCAGTGTGACTTACACTCTCATGGAATGACGGATAGGATGTGGTGCCAAACGTCGCATGTGCCCCCTGTCCGAACGAAGCGGGGATCGGCGTCGTACTCTACAGCTAAAACAAATTTAGAACGTAATATTAATATACAAACTAAAAGATCGTGGCCGACAAATTAAGTTAAACACTAACATGAACAACGCCAAACTGTCTGGTGAATGCCTCCAGATAGTCTAAACGTGTGTCTACAGGCCCGTGGACGTAGTCCCACAGTTCCTCATGACTGCCACGAAATGGCCCGTAGACGTGTGTCGGATCTTGGTGGGAGGAGGAAGGGGGCGCCTCATATCGATCGGAAGGGGGCGGCTGATATCGATCGGAAGGGGGCCTCGCGTCGTCTTCCTCATCTTCGTCAGATGAGGAACTAGACCCAGATGGGGAAGGAGAGGGACGTCGAACCCTTGCCGCCTCTCTGTCAAAAAAGGCCACACTGTTTCTGTACCAAGGCGTGTCCCTCTCGTAGGCAGTAGGCAGAAGGTTTTCGAAAGGCGTAAGCGGCGGCTAAATATATGGTAAAACACAAAAAATTTAATAAGCGGGACTAACGTATGCAACATTGTAAACATAGTAAAAGAACTTACATCTCTAGATTGGCTGAAGAACTCAAGCCAAGTCTGCCTATTTAAGGAAAGACCCCCCGGTCCCAACGGGTTCTCCTATGTAATCTGTCGGTGCGCTTGTTGAAATATTGATAGGCTGCGGGAAACATCTCCAAGATCCATATCTGGAATAACACAAGAAGAGCAAGTACGTAAAAAGGAAAGCCAAACAGTTTGTACGTATTATTATTTATGTTATACTATGTATCTAACCTTGAAGGCGTATGTAAATCCACAAAGATTCATCTTGGCAAGTCGATCGGGGCGTCTGGCGATGGCTCGGTGCATAATAGTGTAGCAATGTGTCCAGATGTGGCTACCCCACGGGTACCTGTTAAACAAATCCAAGTCCTCGACGACCCTAAGGACCGTCTCGGAAGCAGTCTGGCTCCACTCACAGCCCTTAAAGCCCATATCCACGATCGCCACAAAGCATACACGGACAACATCCTGGTCGCTTAGGGCACTAAGGCCCTGTTTCATCGTCTCCACAACTGTCTTTAGCTTCAAAAGAGATGCTGACACGCCAGGCCAAACCCTACGAACGAAGGAAATGTCTGCTAAGGGAGGAAGGCGGGGAGCCTCTCCAAAAAAGTAGTCCTGTAATTAGACAGAACTCACGACGCCCAAACCGCAGTTGATGCCCGAAGAAATCAAAATACATCTCCTCCGGATCACCATGGGAGACCTCGACCTCCAACTGTAGAAACATGTGTACTAGCGTGGGGTCGCCACCAGAATTGGTAAGATCCATCCATGGACCGAAATGTGTCCCTCTAAAGATGTTCTCAAGGCTAGCTGTGCGATCACCTAATTCCGCGAAGCGCTGTCTCAACTCCACCATATAGCCAACGCGGCACTTTAACGTCAAGTCGATGTGAAAAAAATCCTTCTACATAGTCATTCACGGATGTTATAGTTAGTGTTATATATAGATGTTTTTGCTTGTTTGGTTTATTGTGTTGATAATTATTCATCTGTTTTAGTTTTAGAAAAGAAACCACTCAATCTATTGGACTTCCAGGTAGCAGGGGAATCACAAGGATTGCTTAAGTCCCCACATACCTTAGGGCTATTTACACCCGTTTGACAAAATCTAAATAGATATGTTGCGGTTTATTTTATTTCAATATATAATAGTGTTATATATAGATGCTTTTGGCAAGAGGCCAAAATGAATGAGTGTGGCATGTGAAGCCAATTTAAATGTTTTTATATATTATTTAGGGACCTAAGTTATCAATTAGCAAAGTTTAGGGACCTAAGTTGTCATTCACCAAAGTTAGGGGACCTAAGTTGTCATTCACCAAAGTTTAGGGACCTAAGTTGTCAGTCACCAAAGTTTAGGGACCTAAGTTGTCATTTAGCAAAGTTTAGGGACCTAAGTTGTCATTCACCAAACATAGGGGACCTAAGTTGTCATTCACCAAAGTTTAGGGACCTAAGTTGTGATTTACCAAAGTTAGGGGACCTAAGTTGTCATTCACCAAAGTTTAGGTAACTAAGTTGTCAGTCACCAAAGTTTAGGGACCTAAGTTGTCATTCACCAAAGTTTAGGGACCTAAGTTGTCATTCACCAAAGTTTAGGGACCTAAGTTGTCATTAACCAAAGTTATAAAAAAAACACTAACATATTTTTTTTATAAAAAACACTCTTAACATTTATTTTTATAAAAAACACTCTTAACATTTATTTTTATAAAAAACACTCATCTTTTTATAAAAAAAACATACTACATCTTTTTTTATAAAAAACACTTTTAACATCTTTTTTATAAAAAACACTCTAACATTTATTTTTATAAAAAACACTTTAACATTTATTTTTATAAAAAACACTCTTAACATTTATTTTTATAAAAAACACTTTTAACATTTATTTTTATAAAAAACACTCTTAACATTTATTTTTATAAAAAACACTAATCTTTTTATTAAAAAAAACACTAACATCTTTTTTTTATAAAAAACACTCTTAACATTTATTTTTATAAAAAACACTAATCTTTTTATTAAAAAAACACTAACATCTTTTTTTTTATAAAAAACACTCTTAACATTTATTTTTATAAAAAACACTCATCTTTTTATAAAAAAAACACTAACATTTTTTTTATAAAAAACACTCTTAACATTTATTTTTATAAAAAACACTCATCTATTTATAAAAAAAAACACTCTTAACATATGTTTTTATAAAAAACACTCTTAACATTTTTTTTTATAAAAAACACTCATCTTTTTATAAAAAAAACACTAACATATGTTTTTTTTAAAAACACTCTAACATCTTTTTAAAAAAACCACTATAACATCTTTTAAAAAAAACTCTAACATCTATAATAAAGAAAACATTATAACATACGAATAAAAAGATGTTCTTCTTGTTCACCGTAGGTGGAGGAACAGATGACTTTGGCACATCTCTTTCAGGAGTTGAACCTTTTACCTTCCAAACCATCTTAACAGGCTTAAAGATAGGAGTATCTGAACTTGTAGCAGACAATTTCCTCGTTAGCTTTGAGATTTCAGCCTGAAAGATGTTTCTCTCCTCATCAAAATCCTTTTCTAAATATCTACCTTTATCAACAATTTCTTTGAAAGTCTCCATGTTTTTCCTTTGAAAGATCTTCTTTTCTTTTTCAAAGATATCTCTCTTTTCAGCAAACTCTTTTCTCTCTTTCTCCAAAACGTTTTTCAAATCAGAAAATTTCTTTGAAAGCTCAACACTGTTTGCTGCAAGAGATTTGCGTTCAGTTTCTAAAATAGCTTTCTCTTTCTCAAACTGTTCACGCTCAAGAATCAAAATTTTCTCAAAATCAGAAATTTGTTTTGAAAGTTTGATACATTTTATCTCAATACTTTTCTTTTCTTCAAAATATTTTGTTGAAAAATCAGAAAATTTCTTTTCAAACTTTCCTCTTTCACTTGCAAAAATTGTTCTTTCTTTTTGAATATCACCTCTTTCTTTTGTCGTCACTTGATCAAGATCAGATACCTTCTTTGTTAGCTCAGCGTTCTTTTCCTCTAAAGAAAGCATCAGATTTGCTTTAGATTCACAATCACACTTCTTCACATCAGCTTGTGTTTTCAGCTCATCAAATGTTTTTATATAACAGACAATAAGTTTATTTTGTTCTGCAATTTGAGCCATTTATTTAAAATTTTCACTCTGAAGTGAGCTAGCTTTCCATTGTAATCTTTGAAGTTCTTGTTCTAAATGTGTTATCTTCTGATCGTTACTCCACCAACTTTCATATTTTATCATTGTTACTTGAAAAATTAAAATGTAAGATCGTTAACAGATACTTCGTGAGAAGTAGAATTTGTGCGCTTGAACAATCAGAGAAAATCGATTAAAGTCAGGAAAAATTTCAAAAATAAAATTTGACAAACAAATTGTAAATTTGTCTTCCAAAAATTAATTCCGAAAAATTAACGCGGAAAACTGGACTTTAAATCGGCAAACCTGCAAAATATGAGAAAATATATCAGTTACGGTTAAATGCAGGCAAAAACTGATAAAATCGACGAGAATTGAAAAATAATGAAGAATAAGGACTAAAACTGACAACTTACGAAACTAAAACAAAAAAACAAGGACTAAAAGTGTAAAATACTAAAACTTGACAAAAAACAAGGACTAAAAATGACAAAATCCTAAAGTTAAAAACTAAAAGGACTCAATTTGACAAAAAATTGAAACATAAAAACTCAAGGGACTAAAAATATAAAATTCTAAAACTTAACAACTCTAGGGACTGAAATTGACACAACCTAAAACTAGAAGTCCAGGGACTGAAAGTGACAGACTCAAAACCTTTTAACTGGACTTAACGGAGAACTTAACTAAGGACCAAATTTGTAAGAAAACAAACTTAGAAAACGACGACTCTAACGGAACTAACGGAAATAGGACCAAAATTGTAACAAATCTAACGGAACTAACAAAGAGCCGTCAGTTACTATTCATTATCTTCCCAAAAACGATCTGGATGTTTCTAATTCGTTTTTCTTTGCTTTCTTACGTCCAAATCAGGTTGCTTTCGGTTTCTATATGATTTTAAAACATCAACCAATTGTTTTCACGAAGAAACGGATTCATGCAACATAAAAACGACCGAGATACACCAAACAAATTCAACTCCGATGAACTTGAATCTCCCGGCGAGATTTGGATTTTCCGGCGAAGTTGGTTGCGACAAAAGTATTTCACTTGCGACAAACGATCCAACTTGCGAGGAAGTTGAGTTGCGATAAAAATTAGAACTCCGGCGAGAAAACTGCAGAATCCGGCGAGATTGAATTTTCCGGTGGGTTGCGCTAAACCTGAGGTTGCGATACAAGGTTGCGATACAAAGTGGTTGCGATAACAAAATCACTTGCGATAAAAAACGAATATTGCGACAAACATGAGTCTTGCGATAACAAGTTGCGATAAGTATGAACTCCGGTGATATTTTCACGTTTTCCCGGCGATGAGAAGCAGTTTCCGGCGATGAAACCCAGATTCCGGCGAAACCTTTCAACAACTGTATCTTACTGATTTCTCATCGTTTTTTGATTCTGAAAGTTGCTATTTGTTCGAAAATCAATAAGGAATGGATCTGAGATAATTTCAACAACCAAAACACATTAAAACTTCAGAACGATCAAAGCTTTTTAAATAAAAACTTTCGATGAACACTTTCTAGATCTGTTGATTTTCAGATTGCATAGCCAACTGTTTTCTGCATCATTTTCAAAAATCTAAAACTTGTAGAATGCTTGAAATTATCATACGAATCGATTTGCGATTACATAAACGATTAAAACACAGCTAACATATGAGATCGATCACTACGATTTTTGACAGCTTCGAAGAACTTATGTCGAACTCAGATCTGTTTAATCTCAAAGGATTGTTGCTGTTTTTTCAGATCTAAATGTTGTAGACAAATCAAAATCCACAATGAAATTGATTCGTGAACATAAACTCGATTAAAGTACACTTAATTCCATGAATCGATCATCATCTTCACAAAACAAAAAAACGATGAATTCATCACGTGATTTTTCAAAAACGAGATTTGTTGCTTAAAATCGATTCTGAATGATTGAGAATGATTCAAAACACAATTGAAACAAGTTTATGAGCAGAAATCAATGCAAAAACACAAAGGATCTCTCAATTTTTGAAAAATTTCAATAAAATCTCAAAAATCAAAAACTCATCAATTTCTCAAAAATTGATAAAAATCAATGGATTGATGCACAAATTCTTCTCTGCTAGGCTCTGATACCAATTGAGAGTTTTCAGATAACAAGATTAAACAATAAGCTTCAATAGATTGAGAGAGATTCAAATATATGAGTGAAGAACCCTAATTCTCTCTTGGAGGCCATCTCTCTAAAACACACACACACACACACACTCAATATGCTATTCCTCACAAATGACCTCACCTCACAAACCCTACAATTGGGGTATTTATACCTTTGACCCTCACTAGGTATTACCTTTGACTTTGACAATTGTTGACTAATACAAATAGACTAAATCTTGAATACACTTGTGTACTAACAATCTCCCCCTATGTATATTTCATTTTATAAAATACACAAACATACGAGAGATAAATTAGAGAGTTATAATCATGTTAGGGTGATAATTCAAATGGTGAGGATATGCTAGAAAAAAGAAAGCTGAGTATCTTATGAGATTTATTGTAATATAGAGAGAGAAGGAGGTTATTTTGTTAACCTTTTAATTTGTGTTAACTTTATTAAACACTTTTAACCAATAAGAAATCATTTTCAGTAGTGGTTTGACATGCATGTGCAATAACTAAATCATGGGTATGAATGAATTTTATATTTAGTTATTTGTAACATTCATTTACTGAGCAATTACAAATCTTATATTTTCCTTGATTTTATTAGCCATAGGTTTAATTGTTAATAATTTGATAAGATTTGTAGCAAATTAGTGTATGAAAATGGTTTTGCATCATGAATATAGTCAACAACATTATATGAATGGTGTAATGAATCTGAGGGTTTTTAACAATGATTTTGGGAGAGTCGATGTAGATGTTCGTTCGATAATGATAACACCAACGAAGGATGAAGATGATGAAACGCAGTTCAATCACAGTGAAGATTATATAAACCAGATTACCTGCACGGATAAATGTAGAGTTGAAAATGTTGAATCCAATAAAATTAATGATTGTATGGGTAAGGTTTTTGTATGTGTTAGAAAGATCTATTTTCATAGTCAGGTTCATGTTTCATAGTTAGGTTCATGTTTATCATATTTGTGATATATGTCATAAGCAACAATGTTAGCGAGATTGTCATAACGGTAACCGAAACATGTGATCAATGGTTTGTTGTAAAAACGATGTGTTCTATGATAATAATATTTCATTGCTTTCATGTACCTTGTTTGTGAACATTTGTGTTCATAATCTTGCAGGTTTCCATGTGTTAATGAAATATGTTAATACAACATAAGAATTTATGCACACGACGGGTAGCTATGGTGTGTATGACATTGATTGTTACTTCATAATTGTTCATAAACACATAAAGGTAAAATAACATCTCCTAAAGTTGGAACCATGTCCATAGTAAGGAGAAGTAACATCTGATAATGCATGATGAAGATGAATGAAAATGGAATTTGTGAAACCATATATTATTTACCACACATGAACACAAAAGTTTAGTGTTTATGAACATGTAACCCAATCAGATCTCCATGTCATGCAGTCGGAGTGTTTATACGTTCATTAGTGTTCATATGTTTATTTCTACTATTCATGTGTTGTTCATGTGTTTTCCTTTAAAGGAAACATATGTGTAATATTGAAAATAAACGAACATAAACGAACTTCCCGCCGAACGATTCATGAACAATTCGTTAAACTCTCGATTCGTTTACATCCCTAACTATACCATGTACTAAGTTATTCAAATTTTTTGGTAACACCTATGTTCATGAGTGAACCATTTAACATCATCAATGTATGACTTTTTCACGATCATACATTGTTTGTGTTTTATAAAAAAAGATAACAGTGAACATATGTGAATCAGTCATCCAAAAAAAACCAATTATTACTTATCAAACATATGTATTGTTCATGTTTCATAAGTCAAACACAGAAAATTGAATGACTTTCACTTTTTCCAATATACAATGATAAATTCCGTAAAGCAATATGTTCACTGGTATTCACATTTTGATAAAAAGTCACCCATTCCTTATGAACACAACAATAAAATAATAAAAATTTCAATGAAAAATACCAGTTTATGCATACAATTGATGTCGGTTAAAATTCGAAGGATTTTTTTCAGTGGCGTAATAAATGTAAAAGAAATATTTGTTATCTTTTCCACAATTACCCCTGTTCAATATGCTTAACATATGACACTTCACCTTCCATGTGCAATTAATGATATAAATGCAATGTCTAATCTTAACCATTCATTTAAGGGATCAAGGGTTATGTTTGGATCATAGAGTTAACACCAAAAATTGGGTTAACAAAAGAACTCACCCTTATATATATATATATAGGGTACAAATCAAATACAAACCATGTATTTGTTGTACCCCTTACAAACCACAATTTGCATATGTGCAGAACCAGTCTGCATATATGCATTGTCCCATATAAATGTATGTTCATTATATGTATATTCTTTCACGTATGTATATGCATATATGCAGACTAGTTCTGCACATATGCAGACTGTGGTTTGTAAGGTGTGCAATAAATGCGAGGTTTGCATTTTACGGAGCCTCTCTCTCTCTCTCTCTATATATATATATATGTATGTGTGTGTGTGTATTTTATAAATAATTTATGCATATCAAATATTTGAAATGATATTTTGGAGAGTTGATATTAGTATGCTTCCGTAAACGTAAAGTTTATGAACTGTATAATAAGATGTGTATTGCATCAATGTTATTATACATGATAATAAGAAGTGTATTGAACTGTTATTCATGCACTAAAATGATATGTTTTATGTAGATGATCTCCTTATAAAATCATAATTGTTCATGCTTAAAGCTTATGTATTGCATATATGTGTCTCATGTAATATCTAAGACATGAAGGGATGGACATGAAGATTTATAATTCTTAAAATAGTCGCTATAAGTGTTAGGCTATTGAATTGATATTTGTATGCTTCCGTAAACGTAAAGTTTATGATATTGTATTGAACTAATATAAGTATGAAGTTGTAATGTAAGAAATTTTGAGTTTGCATACAAGTAATGATAAGGAATGAAAAATAGTTGGTGATGAAAATTGATATTATGGAAACAGGGCACCACAGATTCACGAGGCAACAATCGTGCTGTAATAACCCAAAATGAGTTAAGTGATCTAAATAAAAGTGAAGGGGTAAGATTGTATTTTGTGAAGGGATGAGGTCTAAAAATGAAACATGGGGAAAAAATCCTTTTGTCAGCACCACTTTTTGGTAATGAAATAGAAAACAATTCTAGGGTTGAATGTGTGCGTGTGTGAGAAACCTGTCGTCATCGAGAGAGAGAGAAAAGCTGGGGGAAAAAGAAGAAGAAGAGAAGCCAAGGGAGACCCTGTGTTTTTCGTGAGGAGAAAGAAGAGAGAAAGTAAATGATCTGGTGTGTGTGTCCTGTGTGTGTGTGCGCCGGGAATAGACAGCAAGAGGCAGCCGGCGAGAGAGAGAGAGAGCCAGCCGGCGAGAGAGAGAGAGAGAGAGAGAGAGAGACAGCCGGCGAGAGAGAGAGAGAGACAGTCCACGAGAGGGAGAGAGACGACGGAGGAGAGAGAGACGAAGAGGGAGAGAGGCGACGAGAGGAAGAAGCAGCGTTTTAGGCAGTTTTGGTGGTCGCCGGCAGTGGTGGCTGCTGGTGGTGGTCGCCGGGTGGTGGCTGTCGGTGGTGGTCGCCGGAGGTGGTGATTGAGTTGGTTTTTCATGCGAATTGAGAGGAGAAGCTCTCGTGATTTTGGTAAGAACTTCATCCTTTGAGATTAGTTCATGCACACAAATAGCTAGATAAGTTAATATTCTATAGTATTTCTTGTTTAGCTGTGTTAATGTATCAAGCACTGTGGAGTTTGGTTTTCGAATCAGATTGTTCATTTAAGTAAAATCAAATTGGTCTAAGGATTGTGTGGCTAAACGAATTGTATGGAACATTATTGTTTGAGGATGTGTAAGAAAACCTGGTTAATTAGATTGTTTTACTGAGGGATTTTGGAAATGTGCGAGGTCGTATTCTGCCTGGTTACGCAACGATGGTCTTACGCAACACATGGTCTTACGCAAGTGAAGAATTGCGTAAGCTGTCTTACGCAAATGTTTAATTGCGGAACTCGATGTTGTTGATCCGAAATAGAAATAAATGGTTTGCGGAAGTCTTTTTAATGTCCGAAGCATATATCCTGGTCATGTGGGTTGCGTTTTCTCCTAGCATGGATTTGGATAGTGAATGATGGGCCACGTGTCCATCTTGTGTAAGTGTAGGAATTGATCATCACTCAAATTGAAATTCAGATTTTTGTTGGGGGCACGTGTTAAGAGAGTGAACAAGTAAGATAAATTCAAGGTGGGCCAATCCTCAATTATAATCCATAACTATTTATATAATGGTTAGTATTTATACAATGGTGGACTAGATTATGGAGTCTTGGGCCCAATTAGCAAATCATAATAAAATTTATGTTAGGCCGGAAGTTTGAAATCTTAATTACGAACTTGGGATCTAAACTAACAATAAGATTCGGAAATTATGTCTTGGGTCGGTAACCGAGTCCAATATTTATGAGTTGGTTTAGAAGTGTAATTTATCAAATAAGATAATTGAGGGTACATTTGAAAGTAAACTCGAGTATAAAATATTAGAGTTTTGATATATACATATTTCCTATATAATAGGTGTTCCACCTAGAGAACGGAAGTGTAAGTGAGAAGCTTTGGAGTAAGCAATCAGGTGAGGTCTCTCAAGTTTTTATGACGTACTATGGTTTACTGAATATGGTTCAATTTCAAGCATGAAACGATTTATAAAGTTATGCATGTTTCCATGAATTGCATGTTTATTTGCAAATGATATGAAGTTTAAAGTTTTCATGAATATGATTTCAATGTACGTGTATGCTATGTGGAGTCGGTTGCAGAGTGGGGTCAGGGTACCTTGGGATCTCCGATCCCTTGGGCATATGGAGGTTAGCTTGTGGGTTGGAATATGTTTTCTCCTACATGAAGGAACGGGGAGTCCATTTGGATTCCGGCGTAGACGAGAGGGTGTCTGTTAGGCCCCGATCGGAGTAGCTTATGCGATCCCTGAACCCTGTGTTGAACCTTGAATGATGTTTATGAGAAAGATGTGAATGTATTTTCAATGAAATGATTTTATAATGTGATAAATGTTTACAAGTTGTTTTCGGAGGGAATTCACTAGACCTTTTGGTCTAACCCTCGTTTTTCAAAACTAAACCATTTTCAGGTAAGCAAGTAGCAAGAGGCTCAAGTATGTGAGCAAGAGCAAGTTAGTGTACAGGTGCAGCTTGAGGCAGTGCAAGTGCCAGCTTTAGAAGTTAGAATATTCTGAGTTGTGTATAGGTTGTTTCCGCCAACCTAAGTTTTAGACTGATGTAAACAAAATTTTTGGGACCAAGAATTGTAAATGCCATGATTTAATGTTATGTATGTCTTGTTCTGTTTTGGGACGTTACAAATGGTATCAGAGCCATAGTTTAAGGGATTTAGGTGACCGGACGGGCCTAAACTTAAACTTGGGAGTAGAAATCACAACTGAGAATCAGGAAATGCGTTAGGAGGGCACTATTGTAGATACAGGAAATGCGTTAGGAGGACACTATTATAGAGATAGGACTAATAGGGTACCGAGGACGGTCATGTGCGGTAATCTTGGAATTACACCTGGCCAGTGTAATTGTGAATTTACAGGTACATGTATGTGCTTGACCTGCCTTATTATTCTGAAGTTGTAATCTGAAGCTAGTCATGGGTCGTGCTCTAGTAATCTAGAAGGTCAGCAAGACCCCTGAGGAGTAGACTGAGACCCCTTATTGGGGAAGTTTCATGAGAAATCATTTATGAGGTGATGTATGTATACATAGTAGAGAAGGAATGTTGTGTAGAATGTTATGAATCATTTAGAGGTAGCTCTTCGTAGATTCGAAAAGGATAAATGATTGATTTTGAGTAAGGCTCCTGTTTCTGGAAAATCTCTGTTCTAGAACTCGTGGGATAAGATCAGTTAGAATGGTAAGGAATATCAGTGTTGAAATCTTGAAAGTGTCAATAGAGCTCTGACTTCTTAATCGAGCTTTTCGATGGCAGAGTCAATGAAATGAAGATACCTATAGTAAAATGAAAGCATGTAGAAGTAGAAAGTGAGATAGCTGATCAGAACGAAAGTAGTATAAAATGGTTGAGTAAGTGAGATGTAGAACGTATATACTACAAGTTGTTGCTGGACCACGAGGGCGACCACTGGTCGTAGGTAAAGTGTCGAGGGTAAGCTGTGGAAGTAAAGCGATTGACCTTAGTTGAGAGAGTAGCCTTCAATTGCAAGTAAAGTCTCATGCATGGTGTTCTTTAATGTAACCCGAAATTTTCACGAGTTAAGTTAAACGGGTAAATATAATTTTTAATCGAAAACGAGTCAGAAAGTGCACACGTATGTTTAAAGAAAAGGTAGTTTCATCCACGTTGCACATTGAAGTTTTGAGTCTAACGATTTGCAAAGTAATCCACTTTTTTTTATGATAAGTTAAATTGTTACCAAAAGGTCGGGAAAACGGTTGCCAGCCGAAACTTTTACAATCAAATACATAGTGATTTATTGATATCATACGAATGAGTGTGAGAACCGAATGATTTACTTTGTGTCGGTAATTCTTTCAGAATTGTGTCAAATGAAAAGATTTTCACTCAATATATTTCTGTCGTAATGACATGTTTCGGTGAAGTAAGACTAAGTTTATGGAAAGTGGCATACGAACGATCCTCGAGATCGTGGTACATGGCTTTAAATTTTGAAGAGTGATGAGGGCATGTGTACCCTATATGTTTTCAAGTGTTGTTTATTGAAAATGATGAAAAGTACAAAACGAATTATCTATTGATTTGTCATGCATGAAGGCTATGAACTCACTAGGTCGTAGGATGATGCATTTTTTTTAAAACTAAGAAAGAACTCAGAGAATGGAGAGTTGTTGGTCAAATCAGAAGAGAACGTTGTAGTATCGGGATATGTGTTCCGTCAGTAGTGGATTATAGTATCGGTTGTCAAGGTAATGGTTTTAGCGACTCGTTAAAGAGTCGTGTGGTAAGGAAGAATGAAATGACCATGACGTGGAAATGTGAGTCTTGAGGCGAGCTTGTAACGTTGATGTTACAGGAGTAAGCTCAAAAAAGATGGAGACGTATTATGAAGTGATTATGTCATGTTGGGAGGATTAGATTCCGTAAGGAACCTTTGTTTAAGAATAAGTTAAGAAAGTAGTTACAGCTTGTCTGTTGTTGTAAAAATCGATAGCGGTGTAAGATGGCCGAGGTCGAAGACTTGAACCAGAAGGTTGTAAATTAATAGAACACCTTGTAGGAGTGTTAAGAGGATGGGAAGTGGTCATTTTGAATAAGCGTTCTATTTATGAGGTATGGAGGGATTCGTAGAATGATGAGGTATGTAGCACAAGCGAAGCGAGGGTGTAGATCTTATCGATCGGTGAGGAGTTGTGCCCTGTTTTGTAAGGGCTCGGATCGTGAAGAGCTAGCTAGAATGTTTGTGTGTGAGTTAATTGAGAACTCGTGAGTTATAGTTCAACAAGTTGGGAAAGGACTACGTAGTGAGATAGACTCGATTGTAGTATACGGGAGAGTATGAAGGAAAGTGTGGTTGTGTATGAATGACCATGAGAGATTTGGTTTGCAGTGCGATGTTATGAGTGAGGGATGTACAGTTATGTAATGGCATTAATTGCCAAGCTAAATGTACCCGCTAGTATCGTAGTGAGGTGATGTTAGAGAGAAAGAAAGCATCATATAGAAGCTTTTGGGATTTTCGGATGAGATGTTCGATCTATTAACCAGATTGTTGGAGCTCATAGAGGGTAAGTTGACTATGTGGTGTGATTAGGATCGGAGTGAAAGGACGGAGTAGTGGTGGGTGATTACCCAAAGGAGAAACCAAGTGTTTTTGTTGTAAAAGTCGCTAAGTAGGTATATGTTGAGATCATTGGAAGTTTAAAGAAAGATGAAGAGTGCGTTAGTCAAATTGTGTTATAGTAAGTGCTAAATCTCTAAAGAGCATGAATTGTTTCTTATGTGTGAGGGAATGATCCTAGAAGGAATCAGTTGGAAATTTGGTTATGTTTAAAGAATGACATGATGATGAATATGGGTCGGAATGGTAGTATAATCATTAGCTGATTTGAAACGTCATGATAGATGTATAAGCCTTTGATTGGTTGATTAAAATGTTATGGATTTGTTAAGTAATGACATTTATTTGTTATTACAAGATGTGTTCCAATTCTACAGAGATTCTTACTAAGAATTGATAAGGGAGAATCGATATGTTAAGGTGAGAAGTTGTTGATAGTGATGGAATAAGTAATCTTCAAATTATTTTGAAAATTGTGAATTGTTGGGTTACTCGGTGGGAGTTGGTAGTTAAGAAATCAGTTTAGACTGAGGAATCTTGTGATATCCAAAATATCGAGATATTGATATTAAGTTATTAAATATGATAAATTATGGTTAGTAGACAGAAATGAACTGAGTTTCATTTAGAGTTTATCGTTTGAAACAAGTTGATAATTACAATTGGAATGAGTTGGTCAAGTTAATGTTGCTAGTGATAAAGAGAAGGAACTGTTTTGTTTTTGCACTACCCAAGAAAGGCAGTTGAGTTCTAAAACTGTTATAGTGGTCATGAATCATATAAGGTAATTAAGGAGTGGTAAGCATTGTGACGTTTGCAACCTTTGTTCGCATGTTATGATTTATAAGATGGATTACGAGAATTCTAGGGGAAGTGTTATTGAGATTAACACACTGATCGTTAAGGAACTAATTAAGGTAAATCTAAGTAAGAAAGTCGGGAGGATTTTTATAGCTACCTGATTTTTAGGGACATTGTGGCTAATCGAAAGAATTATGGAACCTGAGTATCGTGGTATTCCTGAATTATAGATTTGTTAGGGAAACGAAAAATAAAATGATAGTGTTTTCCTGTTATAATCAGAGGTTGTGGGCTTAATCAGAGTTGCGCAGCGAAAGCAAGGAACTATGTTGTTACTGTTTTGTTATTATAAGATCTTTTTCCTAGAGTTGAGATTTAAGCTTTGATAATCAATTTTTTTGCCGGCTATCTTCGGAGTGAATTCTGGGACGGAATTCCATTAAGGAGGGGAGATTGTAATAACCCAAAATGAGTTAAGTGATCTAAATAAAAGTGAAGGGGTAAGATTGTATTTTGTGAAGGGATGAGGTCTAAAAATGAAACATGGGGAATAAATCCTTTTGTCAGCACCACTTTTTGGTAATGAAATAGAAAACAATTCTAGGGTTGAATGTGTGTGTGTGTGAGAAACCTGCCGTCATCGAGAGAGAGAAAAGCTGGAAAAAAGAAGAAGAAGAAGAGAAGCCATGGGAGACCCTGTGTTTTTCGTGAGGAGAAAGAAGAGAGAAAGTAAATGATCTGGTGTGTGTGTCCTGTGTGTGTGTGCGCCGGGAATAGACAGCAAGAGGCAGCCGACGAGAGAGAGAGAGAGAGAGACAGCAGGCGAGAGAGAGAGAGACAGCCGGCGAGAGAGAGAGAGAGAGAGACAGTCGACGAGAGGGAGAGAGATGACGGAGGAGGGAGAGACGAAGAGGGAGAGAGGCGACGAGAGGAAGAAGCAGCGTTTTGGGAAGTTTTGGTGGTCGCCGATAGTGGTGGCTGCTGGTGGTGGTCGCCGGCGGTGGTGGCTGCCGGTGGTGGTCGCCGGAGGTGGTGATTGAGTTGGTTTTTCATGTAAATTGAGAAGAGAAGCTCTCGTGATTTTGGTAAGAACTTCATCCTTTGAGATTAGTTCATGCACACAAATAGCTAGATAAGTTAATATTCTATAGTATTTCTTGTTTAGCTGTGTTAATGTATCAAGCACTGTGGAGTTTGGTTTTCGAATCATATTGTTCATTTAAGTAAAATCAAATTGGTCTAAGGATTGTGTGGCTAAACGAACTGTATGGAACATTATTGTTTGAGGATGTGTAAGAAAAACCTGGTTAATTAGATTGTTTTACTGAGGGATTTTGGAAATGTGCGAGGTCATATTCTGCCTGGTTACGCAACCATGGTCTTACGCAACACATGGTCTTACGCAAGTGAAGAATTGCGTAAGCTGTCTTACGCAAATGTTTAATTGCGAAACTCGATGTTGTTGATCCGAAATAGAAATAAATGGTTTGCGGAAGTCTTCTTAATGTCCGAAGCATATACCCTGGTCACGTGGGCTGAGTTTTCTCCTAGCATGGATTTGGATAGTGAATGATGGGCCACGTGTCCATCTTGTGTAAGTGTAGGAATTGATCATCACTCAAATTGAAATTCAGATTTTTGTTGGGGGCACGTGTTAAGAGAGTGAACAAGTAAGATAAATTCAAGTTGGGCCAATCCTCAATTATAATCCATAACTATTTATATAATGGTTAGTATTTATACAATGGTGGACTAGATTATGGAGTCTTGGGCCCAATTAGCAAATCATAATAAAATTTATGTTAGGCCGGAAGTTTGAAATCTTAATTACGAACTTGGGATCTAAACTAACAATAAGATTCGGAAATTATGTCTTGGGTCGGTAACCGAGTCCAATATTTATGAGTTGGTTTAGAAGTGTAATTTATCAAATAAGATAATTGAGGGTACATTTGAAAGTAAACTCGAGTATAAAGTATTAGAGTTTTGATATATACATATTTCCTATATAATAGGTGTTCCACCTAGAGAACGGAAGTGTAAGTGAGAAGCTTTGGAGCAAGCAATCAGGTGAGTTCTCTCAACTTTTTATGACGTACTATATTTTACTGAATATGGTTCAATTTCAAGCATGAAATGATTTATAAAGTTATGCATGTTTCCATGAATTGCATGTTTATTTGCAAATGATATGAAGTTTAAAGTTTTCATGAATATGATTTCAATGTACGTGTATGCTATGTGGAGTCGGTTGCACAGTGGGGTCAGGGTACCTTTGGATCTCCGATCCCTTGGGCATATGGAGGTTAGCTTGTGGGTTGGAATTTGTTTTCTCCCACATGAAGGAACGGGGAGTCCATTTGGATTCCGGCGTAGACGAGAGGGTGTCCGTTAGGCCCCGATCGGAGTAGCTTATGCGATCCCTGAACCCTGTGTTGAACCTTGAATGATGTTTATGAGAAAGATGTGAATGTATTTTCAATGAAATGATTTTATACTGTGATAAATGTTTACAAGTTGTTTTCGGAGGGAATTCACTAGACCTTTTGGTCTAACCCTCGTTTTTCAAAACTAAACCATTTTCAGGTAAGCAAGTAGCAAGAGGCTCAAGTAAGTGAGCAAGAGCAAGTTAGTGTACAGGTGCAGCTTGAGGCAGTGCAAGTGCCAGCTTTAGAAGTTAGAATATTCTCAGTTGTGTATAGGTTGTTTCCGCCAACCTAAGTTTTAGACTGATGTAAACAAAATTTTTGGGACCAAGAATTGTAAATGCCATGATTTAATGTTATGTATGTCTTGTTCTGTTTTGGGAAGTTACACGTGCACCATCACTCATTTGAGTCGGCATAAAGGGAATGTTGTAGGATAAATGTGTCATCGTTTACAGGATACGACAATATAGATAGAGGTAAAATATTAGTATAACTAATATCCAGCATACGTTTTTTTAAGGGAGAAGATGGAGACACCCGATCGAGAATCAATCGTTTCATTAGAAATGTGATCATGAAAAAAGTCACTAATACAAGAAGTAAGGAAATTCGGAATAACATGAAAAATGTTAGGACAAGATAAATAACGAGAGTGTCGCGCTATTAAGTGAGACACTTCGTTAACTTATCTACCAATGGCATTAACCAAAAATTTGTCGTGATTGAGAAGAAGACCTCGAATATCTGCAATAATGTCACCAAACTACGAGTTGTCCCGTTTCGTATCGTAAATAGCATCTGCATCGACCTTGACATTAGTTTTGAAAACAACGTTAGTAAGGCCCAAATTAGAAACCCATAACATGGCATCCCGAAGAGCATACCCCTCACATTCTTTAACTGGAGGAAGAAAATTTATGGGGTAGCTTTGGTAGAGACAAAAGCACCCCTACTATCCCGGATGACGACCCTGAACCCCGCAGAGTTCTCAAACGTGGCGGCGTCAATATTGCATTTTATGAAATATTGTCTCGAAGGGTGTCATTTATTAGAGCATGGAGGATTAATAGGAGACTGTTTCGTGTGCCTAAGGCCCCGAGAAAGTTGCCACTCCAAAAAAATACGAGTGGCGCGCCGGACGACTATAGAAGGATCCCGAGGGCCATCGTTCCATATTATGCCACATACTCCATAATATCATAAAAAATTGGTCGTCGACGTGACATGGGCGTTCCTTGAGAAACCTGAAGACAAGATTCGTAAATGAATCGACATCATCCACTAGTCTGTCCACGTTGATCCAAAGACCTGCCTCGATCCAAACACGGATCACCGTGGAGCAACCCACAAAAGCATGCCAAATGTTTTCCACGTTGCAGTTACATAACAAGCAAAGAGGGTAAATTCGTATCCCTATCTTTTGGAGAGAATATCGATTGGGAATGACATCGGGCAAAGCTCGCCAGGCAAAAAATCTAACTTTATAAGGGATGTTGGCTTTCCAAATACGCTGTCAATCCACTTCGAAGACTAGATGTCAGTTTGAAACCAGTCATTCCATAATAGGTTTGTAGCTAGATTTGACGGAATAAATTCCGTTATGGGACAAGTGCCAAATGAGTTTGTTGGGACCCGAGTCCGAAAGGGGAGTAAATTAAAGACGCGAGCTCGATCCCGATGAGAGACGATTTGGGTAATCATATCCACGTTCCAGGACAGGGTCTGCAAATCTAACAACGCACGTACACACATATCAGAGCGGTTGGGCTCCATAGGCATTTCCAGCTTAAATTTTCATTGTCCCTAAGTCAAGGGTCCCGCCATATGTTGATTAATCGAACGTCACCCACCTTCCAACGAAGACCCTTTGGGAGCACAAATTGCGAGTGCCATATACTTCTCCAAATGAAACTTGGGGAGTTTCCTAGACGAACCTCCATAACATCCTCATGAGGGTAGTATTTAGCTTTTAAGATTCGGTTAACTAGAGAAGAGGGATTTGACACAAGCCGTCAACCTTGTTTTCCAAGCATGGCAACGTTAAAAGCGATGAAGTCACAAAAGCCTAAGCCTCCTAGCTTTTGTGGGAGAAAAGTGTTATCCCACGAGAGCCAGTTAATGGATCGAGCACCATCAGATTTTCTGCCCCACCAAAAGGAATTCATCATTCTTTCTAATTCTTGGATGGTAGAAGTCGGGATAAGAAAGACATTCATATAGTACACCGAGATGGCTTGAGTCGGAACCTTGATAAGATTGGCCCTACCCGCATTAGAAATGGGTCGTTTCCCCAGTTATGCATGTTTTTTTGCCAAAGTCGGTTGCAGATATGCCGGAAAATGCCTTTTTTCGAATGACCCACAAGAGACGAGAGTCCCAGATAACCTGTGTTAATGGTTTGTCAATACCAAGGATGCACGAGAACTCGTGAAGAAGGTCTGT
Source organism: Saussurea involucrata (assembly GCA_033807775.1). Classification (NCBI taxonomy): domain Eukaryota; kingdom Viridiplantae; phylum Streptophyta; class Magnoliopsida; order Asterales; family Asteraceae; genus Saussurea; species Saussurea involucrata. The sequence goes on from CM066314.1 coordinate 22,781,729, forward strand.
AGCCAAATTGTTGCTACACATAATCCCCGACTTTGCATAGTTAATGGCTTGACCCGAGGCTGCTTCATAAGTCAAGAGCATGTATTTTATATGATGGATTTCGCCTATCGAAGCCCTGCAAAAGAAAAAAAAGCGTTATCTGCAAAAAAAAAGTGAGAAATCTGGGGGGGGGGGACTCCTCGCCGCCTGACAACAATGAATTCGACTAGCGACTTCCTCATGCTTCATAAAAACCGAAAGACCCTCCATACAAATAATTAACAAGTAAGAATATAGTGGGTCTCCTTGACGAAGGCCTCGTTGAGGGATAATGGGACCAATCAAGTCGTTGTTAACACGAAAAAAAATACTTCACAGACTCGATGCTAAGCATAATCATGTTGACACATCGAGTTGGGAAGCCAAAAGCATTTGTCGCAAATACTTCTAGTCAAGGCTATCGTAAGCTTTGCTAATGTCAATTTTTAGAGCCACTTCACCGTTTTTCTTGCGGTTTGTGCGTTGCATGGAGTGAAGCATTTGGAATGCAATTATGACATTGTCGGTAATCAGACGGTCTTTGATAAAGGCGGTTTGGTTGTCCAAGATGAGCGTAGGGGAATCGGTTTGATTCAGTTTGCCATCACTTTGGTGATAATCTTCAAATAACATTATAGAGCGTAATGGGTCTGTAATTTTTAAGGTTCAACGGCAAATCGTTCTTTGGTACAAGGGTAAGGATAGTGTCGTTAATTCCATTCAGAAGGAACCCATTCTCAAGCCACGTCTTTCCGGCATTGAAGATATCGTCACCCATATACGTCCAGAGTTTTTGGTAGAAGCAGGGATTAAACCCATCCGGATACCTATCTACTTGTATCTTGTGCCTCTTATTAATGAGACCAAGAAATGTGTATCATGGTATGTCGTCTAGATTGGTGTCATTTCCAAAATAAATATCTAAAGTTAAAAAAAAAACATACATAGTTCCAAAAAGTTTGTAATTATAGCAAATCTAATTAACTAAATGACTATTTAACCTTTAATAATAAATATTGTAATGAATTCTTACATCTCATAAATAAATTCGAATTGGAAACATACATCTATTTATTGTCACTATACCAAAAATGAGTTTATAGGACACCTAAAATAAATAAGCCTCCTAATAGAGTGTTTAATAGGACAAACTTGTAGGATCAAATAAAAAAGCGTTCTATCTAAAAGTGTGACAATAAGTTTATAAGACGCTTTTGAGCGTCGTAACAAGGTTATTAAGACATTTTTAAACTAAAGTGTCGTATTAGCTAAGTTTATATGATGTTTTTAAGAAGTGTCCTATAAACCCATTTTTTAGAGGATACTTGTGTTTATGGTACATTTCTCAATAGTAGTCTATAAAATAGTTAAAATGACTCTTTATTTGAAGAGTATTATAAAATTTTTATTACGATGCCTAGTAAAGTCCTATAAACTTTTTATAACACCTTTAGATATGACATTTTCTTGTTTGTTCCTATAAACTTCGGTCCTATAAAATACTCTATTAGAACGTTTATTTATTTTAGCTACAGACTCATTTTGTTGTAGTGTGTAACATATAAGAGATATCTAAATATGCTCGATATCAAATGAAACAACTGACATTACTTGCCAATAGATTTTTTTTGTGCCCAAAAATGGGGCATTACAAGTGTGTCAACTACTGAGACGACTTTGCATATAAGTGTAATGTATGGGGCACTTAATTAATTAATATATAAGTGTGTATGATTGAAAATTTACACAAACTTAATTAAATAGGAATATGTTCAAAATATTATGTTTTACTATAAGAAAAGCCTTAATTGGTGGGAGAAAATTGATCTAGAAAAATTGAAGTTTAAGTTTTAAAAAAAACAAAAAGTAATGTAGTTAATTGAAAATGGTGTTAGATCAGGTTTGATAAATATAACTCAATTTATTTTTAAGTTTTTTAAATTAAGACCTATTTGAATGATAAAAAATTGTTTATAAGTTATCTTATTAAAATATTATATAAAGTATTTTTTTCTTATTTTTCAAAAAAAAAAGTTGTCACTTTCTTTCAATTATAACCTGAATAAAGTCAACTTTTAATTATTGATAAATGTTAAATGTTAACTATAAATTATTAATAAGTATTTATTATTGATTAATAATTGTTTAAATTATTAATTACTTTTAGTTGCAAAATATTCATTAATGTTAATTATTAAGTATTTAAAATTATTATTAATCTTACTAATTATTTTTGTATTGTTATTATTAATTTTATTATTGTTTAGTACATTTATTAATCAAAAGATAGATATAATGCTTTAGCAAATGTCTTTATAAATTATATAAAAAATTTGATGGACATTTCGATAAAAATATTTAATTTAACTATTAGTTTATATGAATATTCATATTTGATTATACAAATTTAAAATTACATTATTATATATAGTAAATTAAATTTGAAGTTATATTAATTAACAATTTTTATCATATAGTTTACATTTATATATTATATTATTAATAATCTGTTTTAAATATATAAAAAAAATGTAATATTGACTAATTTTTTAATATCTTATTTTTACTCAGTTTGCAATTTTTAATATTTATTGATTAGTTTTTATTAAATATTAATTTAATAACTAGTTTGTTAATTATCAACTAAGTTATCGGGTAATAAATCATCTATTGATTCCTTTACATGGACTCAAAACAAGAATCTGAAACGAAATCTTTCGATATCAAAATGGAAAAGGCCAATGCAATTTTCAAGTACCGAAAGCTTCAGAAAGGCACGACTCTATCTATTCGGATTCTTGGAGGTGTTTGCTTTTCTAGTAATGATTTCTAGGTTTTCATATCAACTACCGTTCTCTGTTAAAGTTTCCGGTGATTATTTCAGAGGAATCACTTTCGTGATTAGAAACGTGATAATTTTGTTTCTGTCGGTCATTATAGTTATTTTACATTTTTTATAAAACACCTACCTTCTTTTCTTAATCTCAACAACGTGTCTATAATATTAATAAAATGATAATAAAATAATATTCTTGATTATTATATTATACTAGTACTATTTGACTGGGAAATGAAATTATATATTTATATTGTGCACTACTAGAAAAACTCAAATTTCCGACCAAAAAATACTGACGGATTCCATTCGTCGGAAATTACCGACGGATTTAATTTAAAAAATAATAAATATTAAAAAATATATATTCGTTGGTAATCCATCGGTATTTAGTGACGGATTTCCGATGGATTAAGTAATTAAAAAAATAAAAACAAATAAAAAAAACGGAAATCCGTCGCTAATTACCGACGGTAAACTTGGCCGTCGGTAATCCGTCGATAATATCCGTTGGTAAACTTGGCCGTCGGTAATCCGTCGCTAATTGTGTCCGTCGGTAATCCGTCGCTAAACTCCGTCGGTGATCCATCGGTAAATCAAATACCTTCCAGATAATTTCCGACCGCGAATACCGACGAAAATAATGGTTTTTTTGTAGTGAGTGTAATTGATAATCGTACAAATAATGTATTTTACAACTTAATTTAATCTTAAGAATTTCGTTAATCAATTTCGAATATAAATCAAATGTTACATTGACCAAAAATAAAATGGAAATTAATTAAAATACCCAAAGTTTGACTCTGACTTACCAAAATACCCACAATCTCATCGAGTTTACCAAAATACACAAAAATTTCCGCGGTGGGCCCCGCGATCGCGGGCCCATGCCCACGTGTCACGAATGTTTGGCCAAAAGTCCCGCGGAGGTCCCTCAAGAATGTCGGCGGTACACTTTTGGCCCCTGCCCGCGGAGGTACCCCGCGATCGCGGGATGGACATGCCAGGCGTCGACACAGGGTGAAACCCTAATTTCTTTAATGCATCAACCCCCCCCCCCCCCACCCTAATTTCGACCGCTATAAGAGAGAGGGTGGGGGGACCTTATTTCCTACCACTTTCATTGAAAAATTCTCTCCCAAACTCTCTCAATTTGTCGTGTGGAATACGCGCTCGGTTTGTTTGAAGATGGCTCGTGTTACTCGTTTGGTAAGTTTTTCTTAAGTTTTTTGTACTTTTCTTGTATGTTGTTATTTTAAATTTTAAAATATATGATATGTATGTTGTTAGAGTGTTTTTAAGTTTGTTGTATGTTTGAATGTGTTATTTGTATGTTATAATGTTTTCTTTATTATAGATGTTAGAGTTTTTTTAAAAAGATGTTATAGTGGTTTTTTTAAAAAGATGTTAGAGTGTTTTTTATAAAAACATATGTTAGTGTTTTTTTAAAAACATATGTTAGTGTTTTTTTTTATAAAAAGATGAGTGTTTTTTATAAAAAAAATGTTAAGAGTGTTTTTTTATAAAAATAAATGTTAAGAGTGTTTTTTATAAAAAAAAAGATGTTAGTGTTTTTTTTATAAAAAGATTAGTGTTTTTTATAAAAATAAATGTTAGAGTGTTTTTTATAAAAAAAGATGTTAAGAGTGTTTTTTATAAAAATAAATGTTAAGAGTGTTTTTTTATAAAAAAAAGATGTTGGTGTTTTTTTTTATAAAAAGATTAGTGTTTTTTATAAAAATAAATGTTAAGAGTGTTTTTTATAAAAATAAATGTTAAGAGTGGTTTTTATAAAAAAAAGATGTTAGTGTTTTTTTTATAAAAATATTAGTGTTTTTTATAAAAATAAATGTTAGAGTGTTTTTTATTAAAATAAATGTTAGAGTGTTTTTTATAAAAAAAGATGTTAAAAGTGTTTTTTATAAAAGGGAAAAGTCCAAAAAAACTCAATGGACTTTAGTATTATGAATGATTAAGTCCTTGAACAATTTTTTGGAACAAATAAACCATTGCACCTTTCATAACCTGTTAAATAAACCATTCGACTTTCTAAAACCTGTTACATACATTCTTATGACTTATAAAATTGGTTAATGTGTTAAAAATAATTGAAAAAATATGAAAAAACCAAACAAACTTATATACTTTAAACTATTAAGTCCTTATACATTTTTTGAACGGAAAAAAATACAATTTATAAAACGAAACGAATATACCATTTTTCATTACTCTTCCCAAAACATATAAAAGTTGTATCCAAAACATAAATAGATGTACATAAAAGTTAGACATAATTTACCAAAAATTGAACCAAAATATACCAAGAGTTGCACAAAGAAATGCCAACAGTTGCACCAAAAGGTCTACAGATAAACAATCAGACATATGTTCACTTGAATTATCGCTTATAACATGGTTAAGATCATCACTGCAGTCAGATGCCATTTTGTGAATAGGAATAACGACTTCATCATGATTACAAATTAAAACAAAATGATATCACTAAATAAAAGCATTACTGTAAAGATGTAGTACCAATTCAAGATAAACATTTTAAACAATTGTACGTATTTTTTTTAATTTGTAGTTTACCTGCTATTCAAGTTGCGTACAATTTTAAACAATTGTAAGTATTATTTTTAATACTTACACATTATACCCTATAATTACAGATTAATCTTATATTAATAAATAAATGACCTTAAAGGATATAAAGTGTAAGTATTACAAATAGTTCGTACCTATTTATGATATAAGATTAAATAAAAAATATTCAATATTGGGCTCATTTGAACGTATTGACGAGACAATTATAATGGTGTGACTTGTAAAAACCGTATTTTTTAGTACATAAAATGTGAAGTGTAACGTTTTTCTAAAAAAATGTTTTCTAATTCATTTCTTTTTATAGCCAAAAACAATTCTTAAACAGGAAAAAAATATTTGAACAATTTTTTGGAACAAATAAGCCCTTAGACATTCTAAAATTTGTTAAATAAACCATTGGACTTTTGGAAACCTGTTAAATACAGCCTTAAAATTGTAATAAGGATGTATTTAACAGGTTTCCAAAAGTCCAACGGTTTATTTAACAATTTTTGAAATGTTTAAGGGCTTTTTTGTTCCAAAAAATTGTTCAATGACTTAACCACTCAAAACACTAAAGTCCATTGGGTTTTTTTTAGACTTTTCCCTTTATAAAAAAGATGTTAGTGTGTTTTTTTTTATAAAAAGATGAGTGTTTTTTATAAAAATAAATGTTAAGAGTGTTTTTTATAAAAATAAATGTTAAGAGTGTTTTTTATAAAAAAAAAGATGTTAGTGTTTTTTTATAACTTTGGTGAATGACAACTTAGGTCTCTAAACTTTGGTGAATGACAACTTAGGTCCCTAAACTTTGGTGAATGACAACTTAGGTCCCTAAACTTTGGTGACTGACAACTTAGGTCCCTAAACTTTGGTGAATGACAACTTATGTCCCCTAAGTTTGGTGAATGACAACTTAGGTCCCCTAAGTTTGGTGAATGACAACTTAGGTCCCTAAACTTTGGTGAATGACAACTTAGGTCCCCTAAGTTTGGTGAATGACAACTTAGGTCCCTAAACTTTGCTAAATGACAACTTAGGTCCCTAAACTTTGGTGATTGACAACTTAGGTCCCTAAATTTTGGTGAATGACAACTTAGGTCCCTAAACTTTGCTAATTGATAACTTAGGTCCCTAAATGAATATATAAAAACATTTAAATTGGCTTCACATGCCACACTCATTCATTTTGGCCACTTGCCAAAAGCATCTATATATAACACTATTATATATTGAAATAAAATAAACCGCAACATATCTATTTGGATTTTGTCAAACGGGTATAAATAGCCCTAAGGTGTGGGGACTTAAGCAATCCTTGTGATTCCCCTGCTACCTGGAAGTCCAATAGATTAAGTGGTTTCTTTTCTAAAACTAAAACAGACGAATAATTATCAACACAATAAACCAAACAAGCAAAAACATCTATATATAACACTAACTATAACATCCGTGAATGACTATGTAGAAGGATTTCTTTCACATCGACTTGACGTTAAAGTGCCGCGTTGGCTACATGATGGAGTTGAGACAGCGCTTCGCGGAATTAGGTGATCGCGCAGCTAGCCTTGAGGACATCTTTAGAGGGACACCTTTCGGTCCATGGATGGATCTTACCAATTCTGGTGGCGACCCTACGCTAGTACACATGTTTCTACAGTTGGAGGTCGAGGTCTCCCATGGTGATCCGAAGGAGAGATGTATTTTGATTTCTTCGGGCATCAACTGCGGTTTCGGCGTCGTGAGTTCTGTCTAATTACAGGACTACTTTTTGGAAGGCTCCCCGCCTTCCTCCCTTAGCATACATTTCCTTCGTTCGTAGGGTTTGGTTTGGCGTGTTAGCATCTCGTTTGAAGATGAAGACAGTCGTGGAGACGATGAAACAGGGCCTTAGTGCCCTAAGCGACCAGGATGCTGTTCATGTATGCTTAGTGGCGTTCGTGGATATGGGTTTCATGGGCCGTGAGTGGAGCCAGACTACTTTCGAGACGGTCCTTAGGGCCGTCGAGGACTTGGATTTGTTTAACAGGTACCCGTGGGGTAGCCACATCTGGACACATTGCTACACTATTATGCACCAAGCCATCGCCAGACACCCCGATCGACTTGCCAAGATGAATCTTTGTGGAATTACATATGCCTTCAAGGTTAGATACGTAGTATAACATAAATAATAATACATACAAACTGTTTGGCTTTCCTTTTTACGTACTTGCTCTTCTTGTGTAATTCCAGATATGGATCTTGGAGATGTTTCCCACAACCTGTCAATATTTCAACAAGCGCACCGACAGATTACATAGGGGAACCCGTTGGGACCGGGGGGGGGGGGGTCTTTCCCTTAATAGGCAGACTTGGCTTGAGTTCTTCAGCGAATATAGACATGTAAGTTCTTTTACTATGTTTATAATGTTGCATACGTTAGTCCCGCTTATTAAATTTTTTGTGTTTTACCATATATTTAGCCGCTGCTTACGCCTTTCGAAAACCTTCTACCTACTGCCTACGAGAGGGACACGCCTTGGTACAGAAACAGCGTGGCCTTTTTTGACAGAGAGGCGGCAAGGGTTCGACGTCCCTCTCCTTCCCCATCTGGGTCTAGTTCCTCATCTGACGAAGATGAGGAAGACGACGCGAGGCCCCCTTCCGATCGATATCAGGCGCCCCCTTCCTCCTCCCATCAAGATCCGACACACATCTACGGGCCATTTCGTGGCAGTCATGAGGAGCTGTGGGACTACGTCCATGGGCCTGTAGACACACGTTTAGACTATCTGGAGGCATTCGCCAGACAGTTTGGCACTGTTCATGTTAGTGTTTAACTTAATTTGTCGGCCATGATCTTTTAGTTTGTATATTAATATTACGTTCTAAATTTGTTTTAGCTGTCGAGTACGACGCCGATCCCCGCTCCGTTCGGACAGGGTGCACAAGCGACGTTTGGCACCACATCCTATCCGTCATTCCCTGAGAGTGTAAGTCACACTGAGTAACCATTATAGTTATATGTTAGTTCCTAAATTTGTAACTCTTATAATGATCAATGTCACGCAGGTCGGGATGTCAGGGGCAGGGGGATACACATCCCAAATGCCGCCGTTCGGCACATCCTATTCGTCAATCCCGGAGAGTGTAAGTCACACTGAGTAACCATTATAGTTATATGTTACTTCCTAAATTTCTAACTCTTATAATGATCAATGTCACGTAGGTCAGGATGTCGGGGACATGGGGGTACACATCCCAAATGTCGCCGTTTGGCACCACATCCTATTCGTCAATCTCGAAGAGTGTAAGTCACACTGAGTAACCATTATAGTTATATGTTAGTTCCTAAGTTTGTAACTCTTATAATGATCAATGTCACGCAGGTCGGGATGTCAGGTGCAGGGGGTACACAGCCCCAATTTCGACGTTCGGCACCACATCATTCACGGACCACCTTGCCCTATCAGACGCAGACTATTATAGGCCGGAAATGCCGGGGTCGTCGTACGTCACACCGCCAGCTTCCACGCATACTGTAAGTTATTTTGGTAGTTTTCGTTTAATTGTGAACATGATGAAATTGTACTTAAAACCTCTAATAACTTAATTTTCAGTCGATGGGGTAGGGACAGCACTTCCGTCAGCCGTAAATTGTCGAGGACCACTTCTCGGAGCCGGAAGATGACCCGATGGATGTTGTAGATCCACAGGCGGAGGTGGCAGACCCGTCTAGGCCAGTTCGGGAGACTAAACGTTCACGCTTTTGGGGTTCCCCATGGACACGGCAAAAAAAGACGACACCGCAACCTCAAAAGAAAGCAAAGGAAGCAGGAAAGAAAGCGTGAAAGAAGGGGGGAAAGAAAGCGGGAAAGAAAGTGGGAAATGGAAAGATGGCTTCACCGGAGCATCTTCCGGCCTCGGATATGTTGAACATGTGCCAGACTGTGACCTCCCCAGTCTAGTATTCATCCCTTTCCTCAACTGGGACATCACCCCCTCGTTTTTTAAAGTATTGCTGGCAAATGACCCTTTGGAGTCTGAATTAGAGGATGTGGTTAGTATTGAAGTTTAACTATAGTCATATAATCAAATATTGTAATATTACACGTCTAACCATCTATTTTTTGTGTATAGCACATCGATTGTTGGGTCGCCATTCTCCAACGTTCCCGTCTACCAGACACGGGGTGGACCGTCATGCACAATACTTTCTTTGCGTTCATGGTTCTTCAACATCAAGGTCCCGCCTCCGTGGTTAACTCATGCAATGGCATAGAAGGGGTGAATTGACGGTTTCTCGATACTGTATGTAAATCGTTTTACTCTTACTTTATTTAAGTTGTTTGGTTGCTAACTAAGTTGTCTAATATTGTAATATTTCAGGTGAACATCCCTATCTTCATCCATCCTAAACATTGCCTGCTCGGAGTGTTTGATCTTCCGCGTATGGGGATGACCATATATGACAGCGACAAAGCCAATCTCTACACAGACGCTTTGAATGAGCGTCTTGCCATATTTAAAAATGTGATACCGGAGTTCTTTAGTCGGATCCGGGATGTGGACCGTCGCAAAAAGTCAATGCACTTCCGTCACAGGTTAGCCAATAATGCACCACAACAGCAAGGGATGAATGCGGATTGCGGTGTCTGGTATGCCGTAATGCCAGCATCTTGATTTCAGACGATGTGGTAGATTTACACCCTTCCCGCACCGAAGATGAGGCCAGGGACTTTCGCGTACATATGGTGGAGACCATTTATGCGTATTGTAAAACACAGCAACATTAGGTTGTTTATGTATCATTAAATAATTGTTATTTTTATTGTTAACTTAGTTTGTTAAAGTATTGTGATTGAAGTTATAATTTTATTTATTATTTTGTTAAACTATTTAACTTGGAGCCTAAAAAGTGTGACAAAAACAGTAAAAACATGCAACAACACTTTACTCTTTCTTCCTATGTGAAACACATTCCCACACCCATTTGGTTTTTGCTAATTTCATCCAATTACTCAACTTTGAGTATCGATATCTCATTCACACATACTCCGTTTTGGACACATTATATATCGTTTCGAAGCTCTCATATAGGAGAACATAAACCTACTAAGAGTTAGTTATATATAACACACACACACACACACACACACACACATATATATATATATATATATATTTAAATGTGTCTAAAGTTTAGTAAAACCCATATTTTTACTAAAATTTTCCAACACCTAGTAAGTAGGTTTATGAAACTTGCGGTAATCCTAATACAGGGATTATTGGATGAACAATCATTTATTTCTTGATACACATGTGCATTAATCCTTAGACTACTTAAAGACTAATTTTCAGTCTAATGAAAGACCTTTATTCAAGAGCAGAATTCCTGTTACAGTCATATACAACAAACAGTGAGAAAGTTCAATAATGTGACCGCATCCAAAGGTGGTCAAGGAGATTAGGAATTGACCCCAAAGGAACCGGATGATCCATGTTTCATGCTACTGAGTGAACTCAATGAACCGACGAAGGGGTTTTTGTTAAATGGAAGTCTTATTGTCGAAGCCGAGTTTTCTTTGGTTGGAATGCTTAAAAATTTCATTTGAAAATTGGTGTCTTCCTTATGTGATCAACAACTCCTTCAAGCAATGGCATCATCAAGAAATTGCATGGGCAAAAATGTGTTCCTCAACGTTCCCCGCTTTTTTAACTGTTGTTTGTTAACTTTCTATGTTTGACAATTATTAATTGCCTATTAAACTTGGAAGTGTTGCATTTTTTTCATTGTGATGAAAAATGCTTCGCTTCCAAATATTATGTGTGCAAGTATCACTTGACGTAGTTGCTTGTAATATTATATTGGGACTTGTATGGCGTTTACAAATAATATTTGGTAGGCTCGTTCCCCAAGAATTGTTATATATTGTTCTGAAATTTCCTTGTATAGGTCTCAAAACAATTTTACACGGTTTTTAAAATAACCGTGTAAAATGTGTAATCATCTTACACGGTTATTTGAGAAAACCCGTGTAAAAAGGCCTCGAAACATTTTTACACGGTGCATTTATTTCTTGATTCACATGTGCATTAATCCTTAAACTACTTAAAGACTAATTTTCAGCCTAATGAAAGACCTTTATTCAAGAGCAGACTTCCAAGAGCAGACAAATCTTGTAGTTACTTTTTCAGTCGAATCTTACAGGCTCTTTTGCAGACGAATATTGCAGTTACTTTTTCAGTCGAATCTTACAGGCTCTTTTCAGACGAATCTTGTAGTGAACTATTCAGACGAATCATGCAGGCAACTTTTCAGACGAAATCTTTGACCATATCCACATCCCTGATGAAGAACATACATTTTCACGGCTATAAGTAGATGGCATGATGAAGTCGTAATTCACAACTTGCTATCTATCTTTTATACATTCTTTTACACCGTTTACAAACATTCTCTCGCTTTTCTTAACACTATGGCTGGAGGTTCAAGATCAAGGGGGAACAGGTCGGCAAATGGGGATGGAACTTCACGTTCGACAGCCTACCAACCACTGAACGATGGAGCTCACCGGAGTACCTGGAAGGTACCAGAAACAGACGAGGAGTGGAGAAACTATGGGCGAACTGCGGCCGATTATCCATTCACGACTGACGAGGAAGAAGACTGGGAGATGGCATGCGAGATTTACCACTTCAATAATGACAGAATTACACCACCGTTAATGACAGAATTACCCCACAAATGTATCATTGTACCCAGCCATCTCCTAGTCTTCTTCCTCCTCAGCCGTGAATGGATAATCGGCCGCAGTTCGCCCATAGTTTCTCCACTCCTCGTCTGTTTCTGGTACCTTCCAGGTACTCCGGCGAGCTCCATCGTTCAGTGGTTGGTAGGCTGCCAAACGTGAAGTTCTAGCCCCATTCGCCGACATATTCCCCCTTGATCTTGAACCTCCAGCCATAGTGTTAAGAAAAGCGAGATAATGTTTGTAAACGGTGTAAAAGAATGTATAAAAGATAGATAGCAAGTTGTGAATTACTACTTCATCATGCCATCTACTTATAGCCGTGAACATGTATGTTCTTCATCAGTGATGTGGATATGGTCAAAGATTTCGTCTGAAAAGTTGTCTGCATGATTCGTCTGAATAGTTCACTGCAAGATTCGTCTAAAAAGAGCCTGTAAGATTCGACTGAAAAAGTAACTGCAATATTCGTCTGCAAAAGAGCCTATAAGATTCGACTGAAAAAGTAACTACAAGATTCGTCTTTTCTTGGAAGTCTGCTCTTGAATAAAGGTCTTTCATTAGGCTAAAAATTAGTCTTTAAGTAGTCTAAGGATTAATGCACATGTGAATCAAGAAATAAATGCACCGTGTAAAAATGTTTTGAGACCTTTTTACACGGGTTTTCTCAAATAACCGTGTAAGATGATTACACATTTTACACGGTTATTTTAAAAAACTGTGTAAAACTGTTTTGAGACCTATACAAGGAAATTTCAGAACAATATATAACAATTCTTGGGGAACGAGCCTACCAAATATTATTTGTAAACGTCATACAAGTCCCAATATAATATTACAAGCAACTATGTCAAGTGATACTTGCACACATAATATTTGGAAGCGAAGCATTTTTCATCACAATGAAAAAAATGCAACACTTCCAAGTTTAATAGGCAATTAATAATTGTCAAACATAGAAAGTTAACAAACAACAGTTAAAAAAGCGGGGAACGTTGAGGAACACATTTTCGCCCATGCAATTTCTTGATGATGCCATTGCTTGAAGGAGTTGTTGATCACACAAGGAAGACACCAATTTTCAAATGAAATTTTTAAGCATTCCAACCAAAGAAAACTCGGCTTCGACAATAAGACTTCCATTTAACAAAACCCCCTTCGCCGGTTCGATGAGTTCACTCAGTAGCATGAAACATAGATCATCCAGTTCCTTTGGGGTCAATTCCTAATCTCCTTGACCACCTTTGGATGCAGTCACATTATTGAACTTTCTCACTGTTTGTTGTATATGACTGTAACAGGAATTCTGCTCTTGAATAAAGGTCTTTCATTAGGCTGAAAATTAGTCTTTAAGTAGTCTAAGGATTAATGCACATGTGAATCAAGAAATAAATGCTTGTTTATCCAATAATCTCTGTATTAGGATTACCGCAAGTTTCATAAACCTACTTACTAGGTGTTGGAAAATTTTAGTAAAAATATGGGTTTTACTAAACTTTGGACACATTTAAATATATATATATATATATATATATATGTTATATATAACTAACTCTTAGTAGGTTTATGTTCTCCTATATGAGAGCTTCGAAACGATATATAATGCGTCCAAAACGGAGTATGTGTGAATGAGATATCGATACTCAAAGTTGAGTAATTGGATGAAATTAGCAAAAACCAAATGGGTGTGGGAATGTGTCCCACATAGGAAGAGAGAGTAAAGTGTTGTTGCATGTTTTTACTGTTTTTGTCACACTTTTTAGGCTCCAAGTTAAATACTTCAACAAAATAATAAACAAAATTATAACTTCAATCACAATACTTTAACAAAATAAGTTAACAATAAAAATAACAATTATTTAATGTTACATAAATAACCTAACGTTGCTGTGTTTGACAATGCGCATAAATGGTCTCCGCCATATGTACGCGAAAGTCCCTGGCCTCATCTTCGGTGCGGGAAGGGTGTAAATCTACCACATCGTCTGAAATCAAGATGCTGGCATTACGGCATACCCAGACACCGCAATCCGCATTCATCCCTTGCTTCTGTGGTGCATTATTGGCTAACCTGTGACGGAAGTGCATTGACTTTTTGCGACGGTCCACATCCCCGATCCGGCTAAAGAACTCCGGCATCACATTTTTAAATATGGCAAGACGCTCATTCAAAGCGTCTGTGTAGAGATTGGCTTTGTCGCTGTCATATATGGTCATCACCATACGCGAAAGATCAAACACTCCGAGCAACCAATGTTTAGGATGGATGCAGATAGGGATGTACACCTGAAATATTACAATATTAGACAACTTAGTTAGCAACCAAACAACTTAAATAAAGTAAGAGTAAAACGATTTACATACAGTATCAAGAAACCGCCAATTCACCCCTTCCATGCCATTGCATGAGTTAACCACGGAGGCGGGACCTTGATGTTGAAGGACCATGAACGCAAAGAAAGTAATGTGCATGACGGTTCACCTCGTGTCTGGTAGACGGGAACGTTGGAGAATGGCGACCCAACAATTGATGTGCTATACACAAAAAATAGATGGTTAGACATGTAATATTACAATATTTGATTATATGACTATAGTTAAACTTCAATACTAACCACATCCTCTAATTCAGACTCCAAAGGGTCATCTGCCAGCAATACTTTGAAAAACGAGGGGGTGATGTCCAGGTTGAGGAAAGGGATGAATACCAGGATGGGGAGGTCACCAGTCTGGCACATGTTCAATATATCCGAGGCCGGAAGATGCTCCGGTGAAGCCATCTTTCCCTTTCCCGCTTTCTTTCCCCCTTCTTTCCCCCCTTATTTCCCGCTTTCTTTCCTGCTTCCTTTGCTTTCTTTTGAGGTTGCGGTGTGGTCTTTTTTGCCGTGTCCACGGGGAACCCCAAAAGCGTGAACGTTTAGTCTCCCGAACCGGCCTAGACGGTTCTGCCACCTCTGCATGTGGATCTACAACATCCATCGGGTCATCTTCCGGCTCCGAGAAGTGGTCCTCGAGAATTTTCGGCTGACGGAAGTGCTGTCCCGACTCCATCAACTGAAAATTAAGTTATTAGAGGTTTTAAGTACAATTTCATCATGTTCACAATTAAACCAAAACTACCAAAATAACTTACAGTATGCGTGGAAGCTGGCGGTGTGACGTACGATGACCCCGACATTTCCGGCCTGTAATAGTCTGCGTACGATAGGCCAAGGAGGTCCGTGAATGATGTGGAGCCGAGCGTCGAAATTGGGGATGTGTACCCCGCTGTACCCGACATCCCGACCTACATGACATTAATCATTATTAGAGTTACAAACTTAGGAACTAACATATAACTATAATGGTTACTCAGTGTGACTTACACTCTCTGGGATTGACGAATAGGATGTGGTGCCAAACGGCGGCATTTGGGATGTGTATCCCCCTGTCCTCGACATCCCGACCTGCGTGACATTGATCATTATAAGAGTTACAAATTTAGGAAATAACATATAACTATAATGGTTACTCAGTGTGACTTACACTCTCCGGGATTGCCGAATAGGATGTGCCAAACGGCGGCATTTGGGATGTGTATCCCCCTGCCCCCGACATCCCGACCTGCGTGACATTGATCATTATAAGAGTTACAAATTTAGTAACTAACATATAACTATAATGGTTACTCAGTGTGACTTACACTCTCTGGGATTGACGAATATGATGTGCCGAACGACGGCATTTGGGATGTGTATCCCCCTGCCCCCGACATCCTAACCTGCGTGACATTGATCATTATAAGAGTTACAAATTTAGGAACTAACATATAACTATAATGGTTACTCAGTGTGACTTACACTCTCAGGGAATGACGGATAGGATGTGGTGCCTAACGTCGCATGTGCCCCCTGTCCGAACGGAGCGGGGATCGGCGTCGTACTCTACAGCTAAAACAAATTTAGAACGTAATATTAATATACAAACTAAAAGATCGTGGCCGACAAATTAAATTAAACACTAACATGAACAGCGCCAAACTGTCTGGTGAATGCCTCTAGATAGTCTAAACGTGTGTCTACAGGCCCGTGGACGTAGTCCCACAGCTCCTCATGACTGCCACGAAATGGCCCGTAGACGTGTATCAGATCTTGGTGGGAGGAGGAAGGGGGCGCATCATATCGATCGGAAGGCGGCGGCTGATATCGATCGGAAGGGGGCCTCGCGTCGTCTTCCTCATCTTCGTCAGATGAGGAACTAGACCCAAATGGGGAAGGAGAGGGACGTCGAACCCTTGCCGCCTCTCTGTCAAAAAAGGCCACACTGTTTCTGTACCAAGGCGTGTCCCTCTCGTAGGCAGTAGGCAGAAGGTTTTCGAAAGGCGTAAGCGGCGGCTAAATATATGGTAAAACACAAAAAATTTAATAAGCGTGACTAACGTATGCAACATTGTAAACATAGTAAAAGAACTCAAGCCAAGTCTGCCTATTTAGGGAAAGACCCCCCCGGTCCCAACGGGTTCCCCTATGTAATCTGTCGGTGCGCTTGTTGAAATATTGATAGGCTGCGGGAAACATCTCCAAGATCCATATCTGGAATAACACAAGAAGAGCAAGTACGTAAAAAGGAAAGCCAAACAGTTTGTATGTATTATTATTATTTATGTTATACTACGTATCTAACCTTGAAGGCGTATGTAAATCCACAAAGATTCATCCTGGCAAGTCGATCGGGGCGTCTGGCGATGGCTCGGTGCATAATAGTGTAGCAATGTGTCCAGATGTGGCTACCCCACGGGTACCTGTTAAACAAATCCAAGTCCTCGACGGCCCTAAGGACCGTCTCGGAAGCAATGTGTCCAGATGTGGCTACCCCACGGGTACCTGTTAAGCAATGTGTCCAGATGTGGCTCCACTCACAGCCCTTAAAGCCCATATCCACAATCGCCACCAAGCATACACGGACAGCATACTGGTTGCTTAGGGCACTAAGGCCCTGTTTCATCGTCTCCACGACTGTCTTCGGCTTCAAACGAGATGCTGACACGCCAGGCCAAACCCTACGAACGAAGGAAATGTCTGCTAAGGGAGGAAGGCGGGGAGCCTCTCCAAAAAGTAGTCCTGTAATTAGACAGAACTCACGACGCCCAAACCGCAGTTGATGCCCGAAGAAATCAAAATACATCTCCTCCGGATCACCACGGGAGACCTCGACCTCCAACTGTAGAAACATGTGTACTAGCGTGGGGTCGCCACCAGAATTGGTAAGATCCATCCATGGACCGAAAGGTGTCCCTCTAAAGATGTCCTCAAGGCTAGCTGTGCGATCACCTAATTCGGCGAAGCGCTGTCTCAACTCCACCATGTAGCAACGCGTCACTTTAACGTCAAGTCGATGTGAAATAAATCCTTCTACATAGTCATTCACGGATATTATAGTTAGTGTTATATATAGATGTTTTTGCTTGTTTGGTTTATTGTGTTGATAATTATTCATCTGTTTTAGTTTTAGAAAAGAAACCACTCAATCTATTGGACTTCCAGGTAGCAGGGGTGCTGATCCAAACCCTCAGTGATTTGATAATGACCCTCTCTTATATACTTAGTGAAAATTGTAAGTAAACAATATGTATCAGAGTTTCACTATCGCTGATAAGTACTAAGATCTTACAGTACCGCTGATAGGAACTCTCGCTCTTTAAGTTAAACATTCAACGAAACTGTTCACCATTAATACTGAGTCTGTTCAGTCATTATGATGATCGCTGATAAGTTAGTTGTTTACTTATGATCCCTGAAGACAAGTTTCACGTCAACAAAGGTTCTACGCTAAAGTCGAAGATCAAGCTCAAGAACCAGCGACAAGTCTCCTAATGAACTGATACGGATCAGCGAAGACTCAGATTTGTCCACTCAACGTGAAGTATCAAGTACAAGACTTCAGCTATCGCTAAACTTTATCATTCGCTGAATAGAAAATGATAATCGCTGAATCAACGAAAGCTGATCATGAAGTCCTCCGTACAAAGTACTTTTGTCTTAACCTCCCTTGCACGACTCCGTACGAAATGTCAGAAAAGAACCTCCGACTGTCTGAAATCGTACAACCACTCTGATACTACATTGTTCATCCATGCGGCTACTAAGGTTGTCAACCAAGGTCAATGACATGCAACCAACCAGCTGATGACACGTGTAAAGTGTATACTGACTTGCATTAAATGCATGCAGTATATAAAGAGATGAACCCACTTCATTTGAAGTAACTTGCTAACTCTGGACAAGTTCAATCTCTTATCTCAAGATAGGTTATTATTAGTAATTTCCTTATCTCTCTTAGTGCAAGAAATCTTGGTGTTCCAACTTGTTTAGATTTAGGTTTATCCTTAATCTTGTTTCCGCAACAAGCTGTAAATTGTTAATGATTTATCAATAAACAATTTAGAAAAGTAAAATCTGTGTGTTTATATTCAACCCCCCCTTCTACAAACTTGTATAGGCCTTCGGGACCAACAAGGGGAATCACAAGGATTGCTTAAGTCCCCACATACCTTAGGGCTATTTACACCCGTTTGACAAAATCTAAATAGATATGTTGCGGTTTATTTTATTTCAATATATAATAGTATTATATATAGATGCTTTTGGCAAGAGGCCAAAATGAATGAGTGTGGCATGTGAAGCCAATTTAAATGTTTTTATATATTCATTTAGGGACCTAAGTTATCAATTAGCAAAGTTTAGGGACCTAAGTTGTCATTCACCAAAGTTAGGGGACCTAAGTTGTCATTCACCAAAGTTTAGGGACCTAAGTTGTCAGTCACCAAAGTTTAGAGACCTAAGTTGTCATTTAGCAAAGTTTAGGGACCTAAGTTGTCATTCACCAAACTTAGGGGACCTAAGTTGTCATTCACCACAGTTTAGGGACCTAAGTTGTGATTTACCAAAATTAGGGGACCTAAGTTGTCATTCACCAAAGTTTTGGGACCTAAGTTGTCAGTCACCAAAGTTTAGGGACCTAAGTTGTCATTCACCAAAGTTTAGGGACCTAAGTTGTCATTCACCAAAGTTTAGGGACCTAAGTTGTCATTAACCAAAGTTAAAAAAAAACACTAACATATTTTTTTTATAAAACACTCTTAACATTTATTTTTATAAAAAACACTCTTAACATTTATTTTTATAAAAAACACTCATCTTTTTATAAAAAAAACACACTAACATATTTTTTTTATAAAAAACACTCTTAACATCTTTTTTATAAAAAACACTCTAACATTTATTTTTATAAAAAACACTTTAACATTTATTTTTATAAAAAACACTTTAACATTTATTTTTATAAAAAACACTCTAACATTTATTTTTATAAAAAACACTAATCTTTTTATAAAAAAACACTAACATCTTTTTTTTTTATAAAAAACACTCTTAACATTTATTTTTATCAAAAACACTCTTAACATTTATTTTTATAAAAAACACTCTTAACATTTATTTTTATAAAAAACACTAATCTTTTTATTAAAAAAAACACTAACATCTTTTTTTTTATAAAAAACACTCTTAATATTTATTTTTATAAAAAACACTCTGAATATCTTTTTTTTTATAAAAAACATTCTAACATTTATTTTTATAAAAAAACACTAATCTTTTTATTAAAAAAACACTAACATCTTTTTTTTATAAAAAATACTCTTAACATTTATTTTTATAAAAAACACTCATCTTTTTATAAAAAAAAAAAACACTAACATTTTTTTTATAAAAAACACTCTTAACATTTATTTTTATAAAAAACACTCATCTATTTATAAAAAAAAACACTAACATATGTTTTTATAAAAAACGCTCTTAACATTTTTTTTATAAAAAACACTCATCTTTTTATAAAAAAAACACTAACATATGTTTTTATAAAAAACACTCTAACATCTTTTAAAAAAAACCACTATAACATCTTTTAAAAAAAAACTCTACCATCTATAATAAAGAAAACATTATAACATACGAATAACACATTCAAACATACAACAAACTTAAAAACACTCTAACAACATACATATCATATATTTTAAAATTTAAAATAACAACATACAAGAAACTTAAGAAAAACTTACTAAACGAGTAACACGAGCCATCTTCAAACAAACCGAGCGCGTATTCCACACGATAAATTGAGAGAGTTTGGGAGAGAATTTTTTAATGAAAGTGGTAGGAAATAAGGTCCCCCCACCCTCTCTCTTATAGCGGCCGAAATTTGGGTGGGGGGGGGGGGGTTTGATGCATTAAAGAAATTAGGGTTTCTCCCTGTGTCGACGCGTGGCATGTCCATCCCACGATCGCGGGGTACCTCTGCGGGCAGGGGCCAAAAGTGTACCGCGGGCATTCTTGAGGGGCCTCTGCTGGACTTTTGGCCAAATATTCGTGACACGTGGGCGTGGGCCTGCGATCGCGGGGCCCACCGCGGAAATTTTGGGTATTTTGGTAAACTCGACGAGATTGTGGGTATTTTGGTAAGTCAGAGTCAAACTTTGGGTATTTTAATTAAATTCCCAAAATAAAAAACAAAATCAATTAAATATTTGAGTTATGACATTTTTATTTACAAATATATTATACAATAAATATTTTAATAACGGTAAATCATTAACGAGGAACGTTCCAGACATGGTCCACGTGGTTCTTCCGTAAGTCAAGGTTGATACGTGTTTAAGAATGCATTTGCCGGGGTAGGTACTCAACTCACATATCTGGGAATTTTACTTAATTAACAAATTAAAATCTACTTAACAAATCAAAGGTTGATACATTTGCAGGGGTAGGTACTCTATCATCCTTGGGTAGTTAGGTGTGTGTGTGTGTGTTTTGGGTGTATATATACAGAGAGAGAGAGAGAGAGAGAGAGAGAGAGAGACCTTTACCTTCAACTCATCACACAAACACCTTGTAATTAATCATCAATGGCTTCTAAACCAGGCCTTGTGCATGTTTTTCTGGTCTCCTTTCCTGCACAAGGCCATGTCAATCCACTCCTTAGACTCGGCAAGCTCCTTGCTTCAAAGGGTAACCTTCTCGTCACCTTCTCTTCCAGCAAATCCATTGGAAACAAGATGAAGAGAGCCGGTGCTGCCGCCTCCGGTGATCCTATTCCGGTGGGCAATCGAGGTGGGATGATCCGCTTTGAGTTCTTTGACGATGGATGCTCCAAAGACAATGATGACGAACGCAATGACCGTGAATCATATTTGGCTAAACTTGAGGCTAACGGAAAGAGATCACTAACCAAAATCTTCGACCAACATGCACAAGATAGCCGCCCGGTTTTGTGCCTTATCAACAACCCTTTTGTGTCGTGGGTTTGTGACTTGGCAGAAGAGGTTAACATCTTTTCAGCAATGCTTTGGGTGCAATCTTGTGCTTGCTTTTCTTCCTATTATCATTACGAGAACTCATTGGTTCCTTTTCCAACCGAAAAACAACCAGACATCGACGTTCAGTTGCCCAACATGCCGCTATTGAAGTTCGATGAGATTCCGAGCTCTTTACATCCTTCGGCGTCTTATCCGTTCTTGAAAAGAGTCATTTTAGGACAGTTCAAGAACTTGGCAAAGACGTCTTGTGTATTAATGGAAACATTTCAAGAACTTGAGGGTGATCTGATCACATACATGTCTCAAATATACCCTATCCGACCCGTGGGTCCCTTGTTCAATAACCCATTACTCAAAGCCAGCACCAATATCTCCGGTGACTTGATAAAAGCCGATGAATGTTTGGAGTGGCTTGACTCAAAGCCTCCTTCATCGGTGGTTTACATATCGTTAGGAAGTGTTGTGAGCTTGAGCCAAGAACAAGTTAATAAGATGGCTTATGGTGTTTTGAATTCTGGCGTATCATTTTTTTGGGTGTTGAGATTGGATGCGACTTTTACTGGGGTATCTGGCCGGTTTCCGGAGTGGTTCTTCGAGGAAGCGGGTGAGAGGGGGAAGGTGGTCCAATGGAGTCCACAAGCTAAGGTTTTGTCCCACGTGGCGTTGTCTTGTTTTGTGAGTCACTGTGGGTGGAACTCTACGATGTAGGCATTATCAAGCGGTGTTCCGGTGGTGGCGTTCCCACGGTGGGGGGACCAAGTGACAGATGCCAAGTATCTGGTTGATGAATGGAATGTTGGGATCAGGATGTGTAGGGGTGAGGCTGAGCAAAGGGTGATTGGGAGGGAGGAGATCGCCAAGTGTTTGAAGGATGCCACAAGTGGTGCAAAAGCGGTGGACATGAGAAAGAATGCGTTAAAGTGGAAGAAGGCGGCGGAGGATGCGGTGGCGGAAGATGGAACATCTGATCGGAATATGCAAGAGTTTGTTGATGAGATTAGGAAGAAAAGTGTTGATGTAGGACGAATGGTGGCAGACATGGAAATAAAGAATGATCATTGTCGAACAAAACCTGATTTTGTTCCGTATTTGGCGCCAACTTTCCAATTAAGAGCTACAAGCTCTTATAAGTAAAAAAGTGAATTTGTAAGTTTTTGTGGTATTCAATTTGTTTTGGCTATTGTCCCTGTGACTTACGTCTTCGTTAACTCCGTTAAGTTAAGGGTCATTTTGCTTAATTTTTTTGTCTTCATGCTATAAAAAAATAAAAATAATGTTTTATACATCCCCATATATTTATATATATTTATATAATGATATCAAAATAAATAAAATAAGATGTTATTTTATGATTTGATTTGTTTAATATTAAAAAAATATTAAATTTTATTGTTGTTAGTGTTCAATTTGTCTAATTGTACCAAGTAGAGGGACCTAATGTGTAATTGCTAAGTTACAAACTATATAATGTAATTTTCTCCTAGATTGACATTAGGTCATCCATTCTTACACACACTAGTACACACATTGCACTTCCTCTCTACATTCTCTTATTGTGTACTTGGTGATTGTCCTTATTGAATATATGGATGGCTCTATGAATTCATTCACTGATTGATTACTTGTTATGGGATCATGTAACACCCTCGAATTGGGAAAGAGCAACTAATTAAAAATTTCGATATTACATCCGAAACAATAGGATTTATTCCTATAATTCAATAGGTGAAATACCTCACATTACAAACTACAGTTAACCTCAAACAATGTATAACACAAGTCTCAATACAAAGACTAAAACTACCTCGGGCATTACTTAACCCAAACACAAGGTGCTAATCCCACGGGTAAATGCGGAAGACATCACTTAATCCATTCACCCCACGAGCACATTCCTAGCACACACCCTTTCATACGTGTCACTAGAACTACTCCCAACCTAAGACATGTTGCACATGCCGACAACTAAAAAGGGTTAGGCTAATGCCTAGTGAGTTCAAGAGTTTATAGCGTGATTAAAATAATTCTTTAAATGAAAGTTTGCAACATAGATTATGATTTCCAAAAGAGTTTACAAAAGGGATATAAACGACTCATTTTCCAACGCACCCAAAATCTAGGAGAAAAGTTCCCAAAAGGTGTAAAGCGTTTTCCAAAATGAATTACGACCCCAACTCACTCAAATACGTGAATAAATCTAGTTTAGGCAAAACCTTCAATTACGGTTGACAACAAAATACTCAACCCATAAATCATGGAAAACCATCCATTTAATTATAACCATTCATTGAAAACATAATACGAAGCAATACTCACGCGAACGTAAAATGTAATGAAGTCCAAATACCATAAATATGGAAGTCACCTGCTTCATTTAAACTTCAATATACATGGAGAGGAATCCAATATTGAAGTCATCCAATCGCAGTCAAATATGTAAGACCAACAATAATAAAACAGGGACAATATACAATCCCAAATAGGTTGGCCAACGACGGGGGAGACCCGTATCCATTGAGAGTGGATGAACACAAAAGTACGCCACACTAAGAATGTTAATCGTACGACACTTCACTGCATAAAATCCCAAGTTGTAATAACCGGGTAAGTCCGTTAGTTAAAAATCTAATCCCGTTAAATTATTTAACTTTAAAGTTACTATTTTGGGTAAGTTTAAGTGAATTTATAAGTTAATAGTGTTTTAGTCATTAGCAAAGAGTTTAGGGGCTGAAATGGTAATTTGGCTAGATATTATCTAAATTAGGTGTCCAGATTTATATTCATTTTCTCAGCAACTCAGTGTGTGTAGTGTGTGTTTTTGGAGAGAAAAGAAGCAAAAGAAGATAGGAAAGGTTAAGGCATCATTTGACTTCATTTGGAAGAGTTTTGAGGTATGTTTCTTTGTAATTTATGTTTGTAATTGATAGTATGTACTTCCTGTCGGATTAGAATAGTTAAATTCATGATTTAGTAAAGATTCAGTCGGTTTCTGGGCAAATTGAAGCAAACCGACAGTAGTGTCCGGACACAGTATGAATGTGTCCGGATAGTTTTGTTGATGGTGTCCGGGTACTGTTTAAGGGTGTCCGGACGAGTCCTTTATCCGGGTAAGTCTCTCTTTTCTATAGTTTCCGAATGAGTTAAGATACCGGATGGTGTCCGGGTTACTTTTGTGTCCGGATGACGTCCGGATTGTATAGGTTGTCCGGAAAAGTCATGTTGTCCAGAAAAGTCATGTTGACCGGAAAAGTAGTGTTGTCCGGGTAACTTGTGGTATCCGGATACTTTAGCTGTTTGGTTATTTTTAACTAGTTTTTGAATGAGGACTGAATAAGGTTGTCTGAAAATTTTAGCGGAACCCCCGTGTTAAGTCGCCTTAGGGGAACATTTGAGGATTTGAGTTCTTTAGATTTCTTAGCCTTAGTAAGACTTATGTGTTTTATGTGGTAAAGAGATATCTGTATCTGTGTGTTACAGATCCTGTGAATTCTGGGTAAAGGACTGAACCTGTTTAGAAGGCTTGGAAACGTGTTGATAAGCAATCAGGTGAGTTTTACTTTAAAAGTATTTTCAACTGGAATACATACGTATGGTTTGGGAATGTGTTAATTAGTGATTATGTGTTTATATGTATGGTATATGTGAATTATAATATATTGAGGTATTATGTTTACATGAGTATTATAATGTGTTATAATACGTTGGTCGGGCTTAGGACCGGTGTGTTTGGCTATAGAATCTGTATAGCGTTGTTTGGCTGTAGATGTTGTACAGCGTTGTAAATTATTAGTTGGCTTGCAACCAACTAATATGGCCAGGAGGAATGAGAAAGGAAGGTACACGATGTGTGAGTTCAAATTGATATATTTGATTGTGCTGAATGATTTATATGAATAAGGTTTATATAAATGATTTCAAACTAACAGGGATTTATCTCACTTAGACCATCGCGTCAAAACCCTCATTTTCGTTTTAAAAATATGTATTCCAGGTGGTGGATCGCGTAAGAACAAGTAATTAGAGTAATCGATGGATGGCTTATGTGAAGGATTATGTGACGAAGATTTTGGCATGTTTAGCAGTTGTATTATAATGATTAAATGTTATGTATGTATTAAGGAAAAAGTATGTAGTAGAATGTCTTCTTTTGATTGTAATAGAGAAGGGACCGTACTTGTAATATGATGTTTCGTTTGATTAATCAATGTTATGTTACATTATGTGATTTGTTGTGTATATGGGATTCGGGTCGTTACAAATGGTATCAGAGCCTTAGTTTAAGGGATTTAGGTATTTGTATCTGTACCTAGACTTAAACTGCATGTGAAGTAGGATGTCCCTATCATTATAGAACCTTGGGATGATAAAGTATAAAAGGTAGAAGGAACATCATGTAAGGTAATTTCATATTACACCTGGCCAGTGTAATTGTGATCTTACAGGTACATGTTTGAACTGGAATACCTTGTTATATGGGGTATGTGCTTATGTGTATATTAACCTTGTTTAAATCTACAGAATGGCAAGCGGTACACGGAATTCGAATCGAGGAGGAGGAAGAAATCCGAATAGTACGAATCCGCCGATAGGAACGGGGGACAGGGGAGGCAGAACTGGGGGCAGAACCGGGGGTAGAGCTGGAGGTCGAGCCGGAGGCAGAGCCCAGCCACAGGGTACAGAGTTCGTTACCAGGTATGATCTAATGGCAGAAATGGGAAGATTGCAGGCTAGCATACAAACAATGTTTGATCGGAACCATCATAATGAAACTGGAATACGGGATCCCGGACCGGAAGATGAAATGCCAATCACATCGACTGTTGTACCAGTACAAAGGAGGTGCGACTACAAAATGTTTTTAAGCTGTAGACCTCCAACCTACTCAGGAGACAGGGATCCAGTGAAAGCAATGAGATGGATGAAGGAAATAGAAGCCATTTTTAAGACGAGTAAGTGCGCTGACGAAGATAGAGTATTGTATGGAACCGCAATGTTAAAGGGGGATGCTTTGTATTGGTGGGAATCCTTTATTCATTCTAAAGGATCTGATATTTATTCTACCCTCTCTTGGGAAGAATTTATGATAGCCTACAGGAACGCATTTTGTCCCCAAGCAGCCGTCAAACAACTGGAAGGGGAATTTATGAACTTACAACAAGGAAACTTATCCGTTCGAGACTACACCGCTAGCTTCCTGGAAAAGTCTCGGTTCGCAGAAAACTACGTTGCTACGGAGGCGATGAAGACGGAAAGGTTTATCTTCGGGCTGAACTCAGAGGTTAGAAGGCTAGTGACTGCCAAGGGACCCGATACCTTCTCAGCTGCAGTTGATGCCGCGGAGAATGTTGAACGAGATATGAGAAGAGATGCTGGAGATAAAAGTAACGGGAAGAGAAAGTGGGAAGGACCACAATACGATCCGAAGAAGTCCCGATTTCAGAGGTATGATAACCGTCCGCCGTTTCGACCAGCGGAAAGACCATGTCGGAAGTGCAACCGTGTTCATCAAGGAAATTGCCAAGGTGATTTACGAGCGTGTTATAAGTGTGGGAAGACCGGGCACGTCCTTAAAGATTGTAAGGTAACGCGGTTATGTTTCTTATGCAATTCTCCGGATCACCTTCAGTCGGACTGTCCGCGGGGGAGGATACAGCAAGGTGGGTCGTCGGGCAGGCCAGCAATTGTTAAACCAGTAATACCAAGACTGGAACCGCCAGTAACCAGGGGTCGCGCCTTTCAAATGACTGAGAAAGAAGCGGAGGAAACTCCGGATGTGGTCACAGGTACATTTTTGATAAACTCTACACGTGCTAAGGTGTTGTTTGATTCCGGTGCAAACCGATCGTTTGTATCACCTACATTTGCTGCTTGCCTGTGTTTGAAACCTAAATTGTTAGAACATGCTCTATTAGTAGATACTGCAAATGATAACCAAGTGTCGGTTAGTGAAGTATTTGATGGTTGTGTGATTAATATAGAGGGATGTGGAGTGCCTATACAATTGTTTCCTATAACTTTGATAGAGTTTGACGTAGTAGTGGGAATGGACTGGTTAGCCGAGAATCAGGCTAATATAGTGTGTGATAAAAAGTTAATAAATGTTGTATTACCTGAGAGGGGACCGGTAGTGATTTATGGTGATCGTAGGAATCATCAGTCTTGTCTTATATCGATGATAAAAGCACGTAGGTGTGTTAATAAGGGTTGTCAGAGTTACTTGGCCTACGTGATAGATATTAAGCCGGAAAAGAGCAGGGTGGAAGATATCCCTATCGTTAGTGAATTCCCAGAAGTATTCCTTGAAGACTTGAATAGTCTTCCGCCCATTAGACAAGTAGAGTTCGGGATAGACCTGATTCCTGGAGCCACTCATATTGCTCGTGCACCATACCGACTAGCACCTCCAGAGATGAAAGAAATGATGACACAACTACAAGATCTATCCGATAAAGGCTTCATCAGACCTA
The DNA here is from genome assembly GCA_033807775.1 of Saussurea involucrata. Classification (NCBI taxonomy): domain Eukaryota; kingdom Viridiplantae; phylum Streptophyta; class Magnoliopsida; order Asterales; family Asteraceae; genus Saussurea; species Saussurea involucrata. Next base: position 22,809,725 of record CM066314.1, read on the forward strand.
GTTCTTCACCGTGGGGAGCACCAGTGTTATTTGTGAAAAAGAAGGATGGTTCGATGAGAATGTGTATCGACTACCGAGAACTGAATAAGCGCACGATAAAGAACAAGTATCCGTTACCCCGAATTGATGACCTCTTTGATCAGTTAGTTGGAGCTTGCTATTTCTCCAAGATTGATCTAAGATCCGGTTATCACCAGTTGAAAGTTAAGGAAGAAGACGTTCTAAAGACTGCCTTTCGAACAAGGTATGGACATCACGAATTCTTAGTAATGCCGTTCGGACTGACGAACGCTCCAGCTGCTTTTATGGATTTAATGAATCGGGTATGTAAGCCGTATCTCGATAAATTTGTTATTGTATTTATCGATGATATCCTTATCTATTCCCGATCCAAAGAGGATCACGCACAACATCTTCGTTTGGTTCTGGAGTTGCTGAAGAAAGAAAAATGGTACGCTAAGTTCTCTAAATGTGAATTCTGGTTGCGAGAAGTTCAGTTTCTGGGGCATGTCGTTTCTGAGAAAGGTATACAAGTTGATCCGATGAAATTGGAAGCAGTTGAAAAGTGGGAACAGCCGAAGACAACAACCGAAGTACGTAGTTTTCTGGGTTTAGCCGGCTACTATCGAAAATTTATAAAAGACTTCTCTCGTATAGCGACGCCTTTGACTAAGCTGACCCGGAAGAACCTAAAGTGTGAGTGGAAAGCAGAACAATACGAGGCATTCCGGATATTGAAAGAGAAACTATGCAGCGCACCGATTCTATCACTACCTGAAGGTTCGGAAGATTTTGTTGTTTATAGTGATGCGTCAAAACTGGGATTGGGATGTGTACTTATGCAGCGGGGAAAGGTTATTGCTTATGCTTCTCGTCAATTAAAGGATCATGAAAGACAGTATCCTACGCATGACATGGAGCTTGCAGCAGTTGTCTTCGCGTTGAAGATTTAGAGACATTATCTGTATGGTTCCAAATGTCAGATTTATATTGATCACAAGAGTCTCCAACACCTCTTTGATCAGAAGGAGATGAATATGAGACAAAGGAGATGGCTAGAATTGCTGAACGATTACGAATGTGAAATCCTTTATCACCCGGGAAAGGAGAATATGGTGGCGGATGCATTGAGTCGTCAAGAAAGGAGTGGAACAATAAAGGTTATTTCGCTACGAACTAAACTCCTACCCAACATATTTGACGAATTGCAGAAGTGTCAAGTGGAAGCTTATCAAGATGAAAATTTGAAATCAGAACGGTTAGTGGGGATGTCAGCATTGCTAATAAAAGATGATCGGGGGTTATTGTGTCTGGGAAACAGAGTATGGGTACCTCGTTTGGGTGGGTTACGTGATCGTGTTTTACAAGAAGCTCATCAATCCCGTTTCTCTATTCACCCAGGTACAAACAAGATGTATAAAGACCTAAAGCAATTCTATTGGTGGCCAGGGATAAAAAGAGGGATTGCTCAGTATGTGGAAAGATGTGATACTTGTAAGAAAGTGAAGATCGAACACCAAAAGCCGTTTGGTTAACTACAGCGGCTAGAAATACCTATGTGGAAATGGGAATAGATTACCACAGATTTCATCACGAAGTTACCAAGGACTCCGAAGGGATTTGATTCTATTTGGGTGATCGTCGACATATTGACAAAGTCTGCACACTTTCTACCGATAAAGGAAACCGATTCGATCGAGCGATTAACTAAGTTGTACGTTGACGAAATAGTAACTCGACATGGAGTTCCAATCTCGATTATTTCTGATCGTGATAGTCGTTTTACTTCAAGATTTTGGAGAAGTTTTCAAAGGGAAATGGGGACACAGATAAAGTTAAGTACGGCATATCATCCCCAAACAGATGGGCAGAGTGAACGAACAATTCATACCTTAGAAGATATGCTCCGGGCTTGCATTGTTGATTTTGGGGGATCATGGGATAAGCACTTACCGTTGATCGAGTTTGCATATAACAACAGTTATCATTCCAGCATACAAGCGGCACCGTTCGAAGTACTGTATGGTAGAAAATGCCGAACGCCTCTATGTTGGAACGAAGTGGGGGAGAAACAGTTAGCGGGACCGGAAATAGTTCAGTTAACCGCCGATAAGGTTACTCAGATTCGTGAACGATTGAAAGTGGCTCAAGACAGACAGAAAAGCTACGCTGACCGACGCCGAAAGCCGTTAGAAATCCAAGTTGGGGATTTTGTGATGTTAAAGGTCTCGCCTTGGAAAGGAGTCATACGCTTTGGAGAGCAAGGTAAACTTAGCCCGAGGTACATCGGACCGTTTGCAGTTACGGAAAGGATCGGTGAAGTGGCATACAGGTTAGATCTTCCACCAGAGTTAAGCAGGATTCATAATGCGTTTCATGTATCGAATATCCGAAAGTGTTTGATTACACCGGATCAGGCAGTTTCTCTACCGGATATACAAGTGGATGAAAGGTTGAGCTATGTGGAGGAACCTGAAGCTATTGTTGACCATAAAGTCAAAGTTTTGCGGAATAAGGAGATCAGACAGGTGAAAGTACAGTGGCGACATCACAAAGGACAGGATGCTACATGGGAATCAGAATCCGAGACGAGAGCTAAGTATCCATACCTCTTTGCTTAATCGAATTCCGGGACGGAATTCTTTTAAGGGGAAGATGATGTAATAACCGGGTAAGTCCGTTAGTTAAAAATCTAATCCCGTTAAATTATTTAACTTTAAAGTTACTATTTTGGGTAAGTTTAAGTGAATTTATAAGTTAATAGTGTTTTAGTCATTAGCAAAGAGTTTAGGGGCTGAAATGGTAATTTGGCTAGATATTATCTAAATTAGGTGTCCAGATTTATATTCATTTTCTCAGCAACTCAGTGTGTGTAGTGTGTGTTTTTGGAGAGAAAAGAAGCAAAAGAAGATAGGAAAGGTTAAGGCATCATTTGACTTCATTTGGAAGAGTTTTGAGGTATGTTTCTTTGTAATTTATGTTTGTAATTGATAGTATGTACTTCCTGTCGGATTAGAATAGTTAAATTCATGATTTAGTAAAGATTCAGTCGGTTTCTGGGCAAATTGAAGCAAACCGACAGTAGTGTCCGGACACAGTATGAATGTGTCCGGATAGTTATGTTGATGGTGTCCGGGTACTGTTTAAGGGTGTCCGGACGAGTCCTTTATCCGGGTAAGTCTCTCTTTTCTATAGTTTCCGGATGAGTTAAGATACCAGATGGTGTCCGGGTTACTTTGGTGTCCGGATGACGTCCGGATTGTATAGGTTGTCCGGAAAAGTCATGTTGTCCAGAAAAGTCATCTTGTCCAGAAAAGTCATGTTGTCCGGAAAAGTAGTGTTGTCCGGGTAACTTGTGGTATCCGGATACTTTAGCTGTTTGGTTATTTTTAACTAGTTTTTGAATGAGGACTGAATAAGGTTGTCTGAAAATTTTAGCGGAACCCCCGTGTTAAGTCGCCTTAGGGGAACATTTGAGGATTTGAGTTCTTTAGAGTTCTTAGCCTTAGTAAGACTTATGTGTTTTATGTGGTAAAGAGATATCTGTATCTATGTGTTACAGATCCTGTGAAATCTGGGTAAAGGACTGAACCTGTTTAGAAGGCTTGGAAACGTGTTGATAAGCAATCAGGTGAGTTTTACTTTAAAAGTATTTTCAACTGGAATACATACGTATGGTTTGGGAATGTGATAATTAGTGATTATGTGTTTATATGTATGGTATATGTGAATTATAATATATTGAGGTATTATGTTTACATGAGTATTATAATGTGTTATAATACGTTGGCCGGGCTTAGGACCTGTGTGTTTGGCTATAGAATCTGTATAGCGTTGTTTGGCTGTAGATGTTGTACAGCGTTGTAAATTATTAGTTGGCTTGCAACCAACTAATATGGCCAGGAGGAATGAGAAAGGAAGGTACACGATGTGCGAGTTCAAATTGATATATTTGATTGTGCTGAATGATTTATATGAATAAGGTTTATATAAATGATTTCAAACTAACAGGGATTTATCTCACTTAGACCATCGCGTCTAACCCTCATTTTCGTTTTAAAAATATGTATTCCAGGTGGTGGATCGCGTAAGAGCAAGTAATTAGAGTAATCGATGGATGGCTTATGTGAAGGATTATGTGACGAAGATTTTGGCATGTTTAGCAGTTGTATTATAATGATTAAATGTTATGTATGTATTAAGGAAAAAGTTTGTAGTAGAATGTCTTCTTTTGATTGTAATAGAGAAGGGACCGTACTTGTAATATGATGTTTCGTTTGATTAATCAATGTTATGTTACATTATGTGATTTGTTGTGTATATGGGATTTGGGTCGTTACACAAGTGTCCCATACGACGCCTTATAAGTCACACCCAAAGAGACAACTGACGTTAGTGAAGTATCAATATGAATACCACCAAAGGCTCGACACAAGCAGGGATACAACCATGGCATTGCCCCGACATGGCGAAGGTCAAAATAACGCCCGTCAATCAACCTGACAGCTCAACCGGACTCAAACCTCCTAGTGTACCATTGAAGGTAAAGGTCATCAAACATGGGGTCGGTCGAATTCCGCAACACCCAGTAGACCATCAAATAAAGACTGACTTACGTGCCTATGGATCCAATGCAACACAATCTACAATAATAAGCCCATCCTGGAATGACTAACGCACCCGGGCATGTAAATATCAATAATGCGCAATACTATGCGGTATGATACACTATATGCAATATGGTGCAATACAAGCAAACCATAAATAAGACTCCACATCGAGCCATTAAAACCGGACAATTGTCTCCAAGACTATCTCAAAGTCAAAACCGAGCAAAATGCTCAAATACTCATTAGACCCATAAATAACGGTCATCAAAGCATAAAAATGCATTCAAATATCAATTAGATAAACAAGTACCACAAAATCATTATTAACCTAAAACTCGACACGGGTTAAACAAAAAGGGTTTTCCCAAAAGGACTCACACCCTTATAATTTTCAAAATGACTCTTGACACTAAAAACGTGCATTCCCCCAAATGGTTTATAAAATCATTTACACTAATATGATTAAACCATCAAATAAACTTCATTTTTAGCAATAAATCTTTTAAGGATATATTTATGATTTCCACACATCAAATATCCCAAAAATCCCAAATATGGGTGTTTTACAACATTTATGAAGATAAATACTTCAAAAGAGTTAGACTCATCAAATAACTCAACAATTGATATTTTCAAGTAAAACACACAAACATTTGGAAAATAACATTTTTGGCATGTACAAAGTTTTCACAAATCAACTTGAACTCACCTTGCTAGATTTAGGCTAAATCTAGGATTTTCCCCAAACGTAAGCTCATTTGATGAAACTTGATCAAGCCAAAACCTCCAAAACCTAGATCCATAGTTTCCAACCAACAAATATTCAGATCTAACCATGTAGAATCATTCCCCAAACATTTTATATCCAAATCTCAACTTATATCGAAACCCTAACTTCATAGGTGAAGAGATTTGACGTTCACCTTAACCAAACATCCCCAAAATCACCCAAAATACTCCAATATGGAAGAGAAAGTAAAAACAACAACAATCTAGCTTTTGGTAGGGAGAGATTACCTTAACCACTTGAATCCTCCAAATAAAAGCTTCTAGTCTCCACAAAAGCTCTAAGCTCCCATATGCTCAACAATGGTGGAAGTGGGTATGGTTTGGGTGGAGAGGATGAAGAAGAAGAGAAGGGATTTAGGGTTTTCTAGAGAGAGTGTTCGGTTTTTAAAGAGAGAGAGTTGAGAAATGGAATGGGGAAAATGAGAGGAAAGAGGGAGGTAAAGGGTTTAAGAGGGAAACAAAAATATCTCAGACACTTCACGGACGTCCGCATGGTCCCTCGCGGACGTCCGACTCGAGCTGAACCGAAACCCTCCATTTCTCTGCTGCTTCCGCGGACTTCTGCGCATCGAGGACGTCTGGCCCTTGGCCCTGCGGACGTCCGCAATTCCCAAACTTGCATTTTCAATTTTCGGGGTGTTACAGATCACAATTGGTATCAGAGCATAATACATCATTTTGATCACATTAGATTTTGAGGCATTTGCAAAAGTTTGAGTGTTCTTCATTTTTTTTCATCTAATTGATTGATTCTGGCCATTTGAGTACTACAAATGGATTAGAATTGATCAAGCAGTGTTTGTTGGTAATTCCTGAGTGATTTCATTCCGCAATTTCACTAGGATTAGACTCAGATTGAGCATATACACCATTTTTGGACTTTTTGTTTAAACTCGCTGTTTTGGATTAAAAGTCACAGTTCTGTTGGTTTTTGGACTAAACCTGCAGTATTAAAGTTGTCCAGAATATCAGTGCGAACCTGCGTACCAAGTTTCAGCACAATTGGATCATTTTTTAGGTTTAGACTTACAATCGTTTGAATCTTCATAAGTATCGCAACCTTGAGTGTTCTTCATTATCACAACATTCGATAGTGAACAGTATTGTATTGCAGGCCACCTTTGCGACAAGTCTATTTTATCGCAACTTTTTATTTGTGAACAATATTATATCTCAATTGCCCTTTGCGATAATCCATTTTCATCGCAACTTGTTACTTATGAACAGTACTTTATCGTGACCTTCTTTTGCGATAATATCCTGCTTTGAGTTCATCGCAACCTCTCTGTTGCGACAAAAACATCATTTTGCGACAAAGTTACTTGCGACAAACTCGGCTTTTGCGATAAACTTGGGTTGAGACAAAGTGTTGGTTGAGACAAAATTTGTGTTGCGATAAGTTCTTGAGGTTGGGTTGAGATAAACCTTTGTTGCGACAAGAATTGGGTTGAGACAACAGTGACTTGCGACAAACCAGTGTGCACAATTATTTACTAATCGGATCAAAAGGGTACTTATCGATCATTAACAAGTAATCTAAAATGACAGCCAAAGACATACTGACTATTAGGTCAAAGGACAAACCACCTGTCCTTTTTCCTAAGGAGTTCAAAATATGGAAAGACAGATTTATGGATTACGTTGAACGTCAAGAGAATGGGGACTACATTGTTCATTCACTTCAGGAGGGTCTAATGGGGGTACAGAGAAGAAGAGGACTAGCTGCTGATGGTGAACCAGTTCCAGATTGGGTTGAAGTTCAACCAATACATTATGATGTTGAACAAAAGAAAAGTTACAATGCAGACAAAGCGGCAAAATCACTTGTTATGCAAGCCTTGACCAATAATATTTATCAAAAGGTGGATAGCAAAAACATTTATGGGAAATCTATGTTTGTTGAGTTGATCAAACTGTATCAAGGATCTGAGGTGGAAAATCAGATGAAGATCTCCAATGCCATAAACACGTACGAAAATTTTAAACAAAAAGATGGTGTGGCACTTGATCATACGTACGACCGTTTCATTACTATACTGAATGAGTTGAATAGGTACAACGTAGAAAAGACAATAATCGAGCACAATGTGAAATTCTTGAGTGTTCTCCAACCTGAATGGAAGAAGTATGCTCACAGGATGAAACAGAATGCTAGGTTAGCTGAGTTGCCTTTACAGCAAATGTATGAAACTTTGAAACAAGATGAGGATGATGCTGATGCGAAAAGGGATAAGAAAAAGAAGAAAGAGAAGAAAGAGAAGAATGATGAGAAGAATGAAGTTAAGGAAGAAGAGATTGATCCACTTGCTTTGATATCTAACAAATACGCCAAGAGATATTCAAAGAATGTTGATAATGAGTCTGATGAACAACAGTATGAAGGAAATGGGATGGATAAAGCTGAAACCTTGAAACAAGCGATGATACTTCTATCTAAAGCTTTTCAGAAACAATTTGTGAAAAGGCCTGGTTCTAATAATCAGAGATATGCATCGGGCTCCAAGAATTTTGAACACAAAGATCGTGTCGAGTCAAGTAAGAAGTTTGATGAGAAGAGAGATGAATACAAGAGGGATGACAAGAGAACTGATGAAAATAAGGTGTTTGAGAAAAGGGGTGAAGAACCAAAGTGCTATAACTGTGGAAAGACTGGAAATTTCGCCAAGGAATGCTGGAAACCAAAAGTCAGAGATTCTAGTTATTATAAGAACAAGATGCTGCTTGCTGAACAGAAGGAATCAGGGATAGCATTGCTGGTTTAAGAGGAATACTGGCTTGATCAAACTGATGATGAAGCGGATGATGAGACAGCTACTCAAACCAAGATGTGCTTCATGACGAGAAACACCGATGAAGCAGGGTCAGAATCTACTTCAGAGACAAATGAGGTACATTCCGATCTTTATAATCAATTCTTTACTCAACAAGCATATCAACAAAAGTAATTAGATGATCTAACAAATAAATTGAGAAAAGCAGATGAACTAATTTCCACTCAAAGAGAAAGACTGATAGAACAAGAGAGTCACATAGAAAAACTGGAAAAGAAAAAGACTGAATTTGATGTAGGTCAAGCGTATTTTCAAAGTAGAATAACAGAATTGTCAGAAATGTTAGCGGGTTCAGAAGCAAAGAAGAATGAGTTTGAAAATCTTCTTCATGCCTATAAAGATAGGAACACTGAGCTGAGAGATAATGTCAAAGGTTTGGAAGAAAAATTGTACAAAGCAGGCCAAACTGAACAAACAATTCACATGAATAAGCCTAGTAAGTTTCGGTATTTCAATTCTAAGTGGGGCATCGGGTATGACAATCCACATTATCTGAAGAATGCCTTAATAAAATCCCCCACTCTTTATGAATTTGATTGGTTTATTCTTTCATCATATCCTAGCTATCAAATCAAATGGCTTAAAATAGATAATGATGATTATGAGGTTGTAACACCCTAAATCAGGGCTAATTTAAACTTCAAATTTGCAATAAGATTTAAACATAAATCTTCCAAGCTTATACATAAATAGAGAATTAACCTTGAGGATTCATATATACAATAATGTAAATTCAAAATAACCTATTAATCTAATCCTGTCAACTAAGATCAGATTAAATTGGTTATCCAAAATTTGCCAAAACTCCTCACTAAGGCTAACTTCTCCACTTTCCTCCAAAAGCATATACTCGAATGCACTCGCCCCACAGCCCTTTACTTTCCCGAGCTAGTACCTGGTAAGAAAATATAATTTGAAACGATTAGGCTAACGCCTAGTGAGAACATTCGGTTTCAAAATAATACTTTTTAAAATTAATGTAAACAAGGCATAACAAACTTGTTTACCCTTTTCTTACCATACGTTTTAACATCTTACGATGACGGAATTCCACCCGATTCCATGAGTATGACCAACATCAAGTCAGTCATAATACCATGTTCAAGAGCCCACTACGAATCTCCACAGATTCTAGATTAATGCTCATATCCAAGAAATCACAATTACACATGTTATGTTCTTGGAAAGGAAGTAGAGATTACAATTACATATGCCAATCCCTTTGTTTCCTTAGAAATCGGGAATTACGATTAGTCCACGCCTATCCCACGATTTCTCATCAATGTGAAATGGGAATTACGATTAGTACACGCCTATTCCTCATTTCATCTAAACGGGAATTACGATTAGTCCACGCCTATTGCACGTTTATCATACACACTGGAATTACGATTAATCCACGCCTATTCCATGTGTTCATAAAAACTAGTGCCTATGGATCCATTACATCTACTACACACCTGTATAGTATCAACTAAAACAATCTTTAAGTCTAACACACTACCATACAACTGTAAGTATGTTCAAACTACTAGGATCGTATTTAAATTCTTCAATCATAACCTGTCCAGAAGTTAACAATACCCAAAGTTACCTAATACACAAAACTTACCGGGTACACACAACTTACCGGGTAACTACATCTTACCGGGTACACATAACTTACCGGGTAACTACATCTTACCGGGTAACTACATCTTACCGGGTAACTACAACTTACTGGGTAACTACATCTTACCGGGTACATAACAATTCGGATAATATCCGGTAACTTAATTCATTCAGTAACTACAGAATAAATAGGACTTACCGGGTACTTTGCCCTATCCGGATACCTTCATACAGAGGTTACCGGGTATTATCATTTTACCCGGTAACTTCGACCTGCAGTCTAAAATTACAATCCAAATCCATGTTTGTTCCATTCAGCTTGTTTTAAACACATTCATTCAGCCCTTAAACAATTTATACAAGTGTCTTAATGTTTAATTTGATCGAAAACATGGATTTAAACAAAAAGAGTGAATGAACTCACCTTTGTTTCTTAGACCCACTTCTCTGCACAATCAGACTTCAAATCAAAACAGCACCTAGATGAAATCATATTATGTTATGGATACTGTTAGTGCCAAAAATCGCACCAAAGTACAACTTAAGGTCGATGTGGACTTAAACAACTAAAGAAAGGATCTTTCAACGAGACGTTCGACGAGGAATAAAATAAAGGAGACAAGGGATTTGATGACGCAGGAAAAACCTCAAACGAGGAAAAAACCTGCGGACGACAGGAAGGTCGTCGCTGCACTATGGTCGCCAATCAGGGGCGATGTCCTTGGTACTGGCGTCGGTCGTACGATGGTTACAATACAGATGAAGGAAATGCTTCGAAATGTAAAGTACAAGTGTTTGGAATGTAAAACAAGTGTTTGTCGTGTGTGAATACAAGGGTAAACAACTATTGGTTGGAAGCTGTTGTCGTGCGTCGAGAACGTTAACTTGAGCCTTCCTTTGAGTGTTCTTGAGTTCGTTGTGGGATTCTGGCCTTCAATACTTGATTTCTAGAGGGTGAATACTCTTTGCTACGAGTTTAGATGTTGTTCGCTGATGATTGCTGATGTGTATCGGATGTTAGCTCGTGGTCCTTGATGTGAAGACTTAGCTTGGTATTTATAGTCTTAGCGTTATTAAATAGCTCCATTAATGCTTTGATCAACGGCTACAACGGCTGGAAACGGTCGCCGAAGTGATTATCCATAATGCTCTTCGGCCGTTACGTCTGCTCATTGTTAATGGCTTTAACCTCTGCATTAAATACTTAACAAAACGTAACAGACATGGTTAACGTTAGCTTTGGTCGAGGTTATAATGATCTTACGCGATGGTCGTGCTGGACAGGCGACGCTATGGTCGAGCGTCATGAGGGACGTACGACTTACCTGTTCTGGTCGCGGTCGTACGACGTGATTTTTTTGCCCAAACGGTTTGCCCCCAAAATTTGAAAATTGAATGTCAAATTTAAGTTTTAAATTTTGCTTGTCGAACGTTTAGACTTGTGACCTGGGTGGAGGGACTTACCTGGTTGTCGTGGGACTGAACTGGTCCGCCTTTAACCGAACGAGGAGTTGAAAAGGCAACTAAGGTCGTGACGTCACATTGACGCACGATGGTGCTTTCCAGGTGTCGAAGACAGGTGTTGAAAATTCGGATAGGTATGGACGCGCGTCGATCATCAGCAAACTCGATTTGTTGCGATTTCCTGCATAAATAGTGGTCACAATGGGTTGTTTTTCTTTAGAGAAAAAGTTTTCTGTTTCCGATGAGGTCCTTCTCTAGAATCTCGACTTTGTTCAAATCTCGGGTGGTCAGAGATCTATCAAGGGTTGCGATACCCGAATCGTTGACGATATTGGTTATGATGAACACGATGTCTGTGTATTCTACGCATCTGGCGACGATGTCTTCTGCCACGTCAACCCTTTCATCATCCGACTGGGGCGAGGGTGTAAAGACGGGAGAGGACGAGGGGGAATTTTCGGTGATCAGCTTTACGCTGTCGCCATCCCTCTTGTTTGACTACGTCCTCGTCAGGATGAAGTCATTTCCGCATCTGGGGAAACATTAGCCCTTAGTTTTCGAGGAGTGTTTTCAAAGGATCTCTGTTGAAGAGATAGGGCTGTGTTTAGCCGAACTGGCGTTCCTTGTAAGTTTTTCTTTCAAAACTTGTGTTATCGATGTTCTTTCGTCGAGCATGTAATAGTTTCTTTTGTATTTTGCAGATGTTTTGGTTTCCTCTCATAAAATATGTGAAGGCAGATGAGATGTTAGAGTGGAGGTCGATCGTCGAGAGGAACATATTCCTTCCTCCAACCTTAATATTAATCTTAAGAGCAACATTCTCAGAATGTCAAGGCGTAATGAATTAGAAGACCACTCTTAATATATTCGTTTGATCCTTGCATCAGTTCTTCGAGATTGGCAGGGCTTCGAAGGTCGAGACTTTTGGACGGAGCTTGCGATCGATGTGCTTCTTTAGTTCTAGGGTAGATTTTTGGGTTTGCGAACTAGACTTTTCATGCTCGACCATTGGTGGTCGGGTTGTTAGTATGTAACGACTTTTGACTTTGTCTTTACTCGCCCGACTATCGGTCGTTCATATGTAATCGTTCAATGAAGTTCCTTCCTTTGCTGAATTCATGTTTTCACTTACACGTGTTGTGGATAAATGTCATATCGACCATAAAATTCGTTAAGTATGAAACAAACGGAGGATCGTGCGACTTAGGCATTCATGGCAATGTAACGGTTAAAACATATATCATATACTTGGACTGTATTACTAAGCACAAATATACATCGTTGATGTGTTGGAACATACGAAGTTTTTCTGAGTTCCAGAAACTTAGATCGAGGGATCGTCCAGACTTTACACGTAACTGTATCGTATGACGAAATTCTAGAATATATGCCCCTGTGGTAAAATAATTAAGTCATACATTCGGGTACTCATGTCGTGCGTACCTGCGATAAAGTTTGTTAGAGGTCGGTTGTTGAACCACCAACGACGCTTACGTTTACTGTCATGTTGAAAAAAACTTTGTATGAGAGGAAGGCGACTCTAAAAGAAATATTTTTTCAGATGCGTCGTGTTCCAGCTTCGCGGGATTTCTTGATTATCGAGGGTTTGAAGTCGATAGGCTCCTTTACCAACGACTTCTGAGATGCGGTAAGGACCTTCCCACTTAGTAGAAAGCTTACCTGCGTTGAGCTCCTGGGTATTTGGGAATACTCGACGGAGAACGTAATCGCCTTCTTGAAAGACTTTAACTTTGACGTGTCTATTTAAATGTTGTTCGACCGCCTGCTTCTGCGACGCCATCCTGATCAAGGAGGATTCTCTAAGCTCTTCGAGGGCGTCGAGGTCATAACTTAAATCAACCACGTTATGGTCGACGGAAGTATGTCTCGAGGTCGGGAGATGAACTTCGATTGGTAGGACGGCTTCACAACCGTAGACGAGAGAGAAGGGGGTTTGTCCTGTGGATGTGCGGGGCGTCGTGCGATTTGCCCATAGGACTGAAGGGAGTTCTTCAACCCATCTTCCCTTTGCAACTTTTAATCGTTTTTTGATCGAAGCTACAATAGTCTTATTACTCGACTCAGCAAGTCCATTGGCTTAGGGATATCGGGGAGTCGAGGTCGTCAGTTTGATGCTTCTGTCTTCACAGAACTGTTGTGTCCTGTCGCTTATGAATTGGGATCCATTGTCGCAGACAATTTCAGATGGAATCCCAAACCTGCATATGATGTTAGTCTGGAGAAAAGAGATAACTTCTTTATCCCTAATTTGGGAGAAGGCAGCCGCTTCGACCCATTTAGAAAAGTAGTCTGTAAGTACGAGGAGAAATACCTTTTGCCCCGGAGCAGGCGGCAGCTTGCCGACGATGTCCATTCCCCATCTCATGAAGGACCAAGGGATAAGCGTCGAGTGCAAAGGTTCCGAGGGTTTATGAGACATACCTGAGTGTCGTTGATAGGGGTCGCAACTCTGGACGTACTTGATGGCGTCTTGTCGCAGTGTTGGCCAAAAATATCCTTGTCGGGATATACGATTAGCTAAACTATGACCTCCTGAATGATTACCGCATTCGCCGTCGTGCATCTCTTGGAGGATTTTCTGGGCTTGATTTTTGCTGATGACGCACCTTAAATTTAAGCCCGTCGATGATCGCCGATAAAGCTTATTTTCGATCATGACGTATTTAGATGCTTTGAATCTGATTTTCCGAGCCTCCATTTTATCTCCGGGGAGTTGTTCGTGCACGAGGAAATTTCTAATGTCGCGCGACCAATCATTTTCTTCGTCTTCGATCTGGATGACGTCTGCGTTTCTAATGGACGACGCCGCCAGGTGAATCATGGGAATAACATCGAATATTGGCTCGACTAAAGCTGACCCAAGATTTGCTAATGCGTCGGCTTGAGTGTTCTGGTCTCGCGGAATCTGTTCAATAGAAAAAGATTTAAATTTTTTGGAAATAATTTCTTTTGCCACGCTTAGATATGCTGTCATTACCATATTCATTCCCATGATTAGGGCTTCGTACTCATCTTCGTTGTTGGTGGTTTTGAAGTCGCATCGCACGGAGTACACCATCTTGCCCCCCTGTGGCGACTTTAAGACGATGCCCAACCTAGAGCCTCTAACGTTGGATGAACCGTCGACATACAAAATCCAAGGCACGTCGTCGTGAGTCGCCACAGTTGACACTTCGAGTTCTGCTTCTTTCTCCAATTCTGGGCTGAAATCAGCAATGAAGTCTGCCAAGGCTTGCGACTTGATCGCGGTTCTGGACTTGAAGTCGATGTCATAACTGCTGAGATATATACTCCATTTTGCCAGGCGACCTGTTAACTCGGGTTTTCTCAAAACAGACTTAAGAGGAAAGTTAGCCACGACAGTAATAGGATGTGATTCAAAGTAATGACGTAGTTTTTTAGCAGCAGTGATTAGTGCTAAGAGTAATTTTTCCATAGAGGAATACCTGGTTTCCGCGTCTAAGAGGGATTTACTTACATAATAAATCGGTAACTGTTGTTTTTCATCTTCGCGTGTCAGAACGGCACTTACTGCATTTGGACTAACAGCTAAATACAGCTGTAGGGCCTCATGATCATATGGTTTCGACAATAAAGGAGGCGATGTCATGTACTTTTTCAGATTTTGCAACGCTCGCTCATGATCGTCGGTCCAGTCGAAACCTTTGTTTTTCCCGAGAACGTTATAAAATAAGTGACATTTGTCGGAGGATCGAGAGATGAACCTGTTTAGAGCCGCTACTCGACCGGTGAGTTTCTGGACTTCTTTGAAATTTCGAGGAGATTTGATTTCAATGATGGCCTTGATTTGGTCGGGATTAGCCTCTATGCCTCGACGAGTAACCATATAACCCAAGAACTTCCCGGCACTAACGCCAAAGGAACACTTCGTCGGATTGAGCTTCATGTTATATTTCTGGAGGATGTCGAACGATTGCCTGAGGTGATCGATATGGTCGATCGCTTGCTTTGACTTTACCAACATGTCGTCGATATATACCTCCATCGTGTCACCAAGATGATCTTTAAACATTTTGTTTACCAGTCGCTGATAGGTAGACCCTGCATTTTTTAATCCGAAAGGCATAACTTTGTAACAATAAATACCTTGATCTGTCATGAAAGTAGTTTTCTCTTGGTCCTTGGAGTGCATTAGGATTTGGTTATACCCAGAATAAGCGTCCATGAATGTTAATAACTCGTGTCCCGCGGTTGCGTCGACCATGGCATCAATATGCGGTAATGGAAATGGATCCTTTGGGCAGGCTTTATTAAGATCCGTGAAGTCGATGCAGACTCTCCATTTTCCATTCTTCTTAGCTGTTGGAACCCAGATACGCTTAATCAAGATTAACAGTCTATTAGTTGAGTTTAGAGTTTGATGCGGAAGCGTATTAAACTAATAGATATGTTTGATAGATATTAGAACACACATATATAAAGAAAACAGTAAAGAATGAAAAGGATTTCTTGAACAGTTACTGTTATTCAATATATAATATCAACACGAAGAACAGATTAAGAACTGTTGGTGTGTGAGAATATAACACTCAGATATTTGACAATAAAGTTTGAGAGTATTAGTGATTCCTTGTCTATTCGTGGTTAGGAAGATCTCAACATGAGACTTCCTTTTATACTACTCTTAGAAGACTATGAAGTTGGTCACTGTTCCTTTTACGGCATGAATAGTAAACTGGATGGTGTGAACAGTGGACTGGATGGTGTGAGCAGTTGTTTGAGCCATGCGCATTTAATGGAGCAGATGTACTATTGGTAAATGCATTAAATGGCGCAGACGTCTATTTTGTACCATGCCCTATTGAGTCCACTCAGAGCTTGACACGTGTTTTGACAATACTTTTCCATGCAAGTTGATGAACGTATCCAGTAATATCTTCCAAGTCTTCATAGCAGACCACAGAGGCTCTGTAAGGCATTACAGAGGTTCTATGGTCTGACCTTCAGTGGAGCAGTCCACTTGTTTCCGAGTTGATCTTCTTCTTGCGCACTACAGAGGTTCTGTGATTACCTCTGTAGCTTCTGTGGCTTTCTGGACTTGATCTTCTGGAAGAAGTGGCAGAGCCTCTGTGAGAGGCTTTTCTATACTTAGCCTATTTTTCACTACTTCTAAGTATTTCTATGATTAGGAAGATTGAAGCTAACAATCTCCCCCTAAGTAGTGAAAAATAAAAATTTGACTTTGTGTTTAGTTAGGCTAAGTTAGATAAGACAAAGGTTAAACAATACCTCGAAATTTCTTTCATTTAGAAATATGCAAGAGGCATTTTACATTTGAGTACAATGAAAGATAAACTTTTGTTTGCAGATATTGGAGGTCTGAGAATCAGATTTTGGCATCTTTGAAATCGTTGTAGCTTCTGTTGTCTCTGCCGACTTTTCTGATCTCTTTGTAGAATCTGATGCAGAGTTCTCTTAGGCGGATTGTTGAGTCTATTTCTCTGATGAAAGTATCTGCATCATCTCTATCCATTTTCTCTGTACCTCTGTATTTTACAAGGCTTGCTCTGAATTTGCTCAGAGTACTGGTTGCGTACTTCTGACAATCCATGAGTACAAAAAGTTTAACCTGGTGTTGTGGGTTTTGAAATACTAACCCAAATCTTGGTTCTCTGATGATTGAGTTGGGCACAGCGTCTGGTGGGCAGCGATCTTCTGGTGGTCGTAGATCTAGATGTTTGAGACCAAGATCTTTTTCCAGCTGAAAATCTATCATGCTGTATAGCAGAAGCTTTTCCCTCATCGCTTTTCTCAATACTTGATAGGCTCTGGTGTTTGCCTCTGTGTTGTAGTTGTCCTTTGTCCATTGCAGAAGGTCAGGTAGATCGTATGGATTGATGTTTCTTAAGTCAGCATCAGCGAAGGTAGACTCTGAATTGTTCTCTCTTCTGACTTTGTAAAGATTGTACCTGACCCTTGGATAGGTTCTTGTGAAGGAGAATCTGCAGAAGATCACTTTTTTGATTTTGTGAATTGAGAAGACATCTGCTTTGGCTCTTGGCTTTGTTCTTGTGAAGATGTTCTCAAATTCTTCTCTGATCCTTGGATCTGTCACATGATCTATTGGATAGTTTGTCTGAAAGGATTGTTTGTAGAGGTATTTGTATACCACTTCTTCCATTTCTTCATGTGTTGGACCAGGTCGTGGAATTTGTCTTCTGAGACTCTCCATATGTTGAACAACTTCTGCAGCTCTACCAGTTAAAGGAGTTTCTGACAGAGGCTTCAATCCATGTGCCCAGTCATCTTCTTCGGGTTTTGGGGTTTGAAAGGCGTCAAACGCACTTTTCATCAGTTTCTCTGTTGGCTTTGACAATGTTTTCTTCTTCTTAGGTTCCTCTGTCAGTATCCCTTTGCCTTTATCTTTTGTTGTCGTGGCATAACCTGTTGCTTCTGTGGGATTTGAGGTTTGTACTTCTGTAGGTTTGATGGAGGTTGCCTCTGTGGATTTTGACGATTGTGATTTAGAGGACTTTTGTGGCGATGGTTCTGTTGGCTTGACTTGCTCTGTAACCTCTGTTGGAGGTTGTTTGGTGACTTCTTCTGTGAGCTCAGTTTCTGTTGATGAAGTGTTTTCATTGAATCTTCTTGCCATTCTGAAGGCTAAGGTGAACCTGTGCCTTTCTTCTTCTCTCTTCACCATACGATCACTTATTGTTGTGTGCATCCTTTTCAGAATGTCAGAAGCAGAGGTCGTTGCTCTTTTTGGTTTGGTGGCAATCGACTTTCTTCTGGGTATGGTTTGGGGTGTTTCCACAGAGGTGGGTGTTTTCTCTGTGGTTGGTTCATCTGTTTCTTCTAAAATGATTACCTCAGGGGCGGTTGTTGCCTCTGAGGTTTGCTTATCTGCTTCTGTAGTGTTGGGTTCTTCAGAGGTTGAATCCACAGAGATGGGTGTATTCTCTGTGGTTTGTTGATTTTGTTGTTGTCGGGTCTGTTCTGGAGGTGCTTGACTCAGAGGTTCTGCGGCTATTGGTGGACCTGTAAGTTCTCTGCTTGCAGTTTTCTCTGTAGTTTTCTCCCCCTCAGGATGATCTGATGGACCAGGATGGTCATCATCATCAGAGTCATCCTGACCCTTGTCTGATGTACCCTCTGCCCTGCAGGAAGCATCAGGTTTCTTTGGCATTGTGGCTCCAGCAACGATCAGTTTCGCGCAGACATCATCACAGAGGCCAAGAAGAGTTGCTAGCTCTGCCTCTGTTTTGAATCTCATCCTTCCTACACTTTCTCTGAAATCTTTGACGAAGTTAGCATTGGCAGTGGTGAAGGAAAGGATGACTTCTGTCACTTGATTAATCACGTTCTGCCCAAGCTCTGTCAGCTGTGCTCTTGTCATGTAGTCTTTGGGTTGCATCAGCATGGTATTTCGCATGGCTTTTTCTTGAACTTTTTGTAAGGCCTTCTGTAGATCTGCAGGAGTGATGCCCGTTGACACTGAAGTCTGTTTGTTCAATTGATCAAGGAACTTTTTGATGGAGTTCTCAATCGAAGGAGTAGTTGTTGCGGCAGAAGTGGTGGATGCGGTAGCAGCAGACTTCATCTGTGAGATGGCAGTTTTCACCTCTGTGGACAGGTTGTCCATTTTGGTGTTCAGGTTTAGCAGTGCCAGTGATGTTGTCTCTGCAAAAGATTTGAAAGAGCTTTGCAACTCTTTCAAGGTTTGGTTCACAGAGGTCTCAAGGGTTTGGAACTCATCCCTTGTGACTTGTGTTCCGGTGGTAACCTCTGGAGGAACACATTCGTCTCCAGAGTGAATCCCTGTTCCTGGGATACCTTCTTTCATTCCTGTTTGTATGTTGAGAATGGAAGGATTTCCTTCTGATCCTTGAGAAGAAACATGAGTTTCAATCCCTACAGAAGTTCTGAGAAGAACATTGTCCAAATCCACTCCAGAGGTGGGTATTGGAATATCCTTCTGTTGACTAGGAGACTTGTCTAGAGTCTCTTTGTCTTTGTGCTCTCTACTTCTCTCTGAAAGAAGTGTGGGTCTTAATAAGTGCGTGTCAGAGGAAACAAATTCCTCTGTAGGGTGTTCTTGTGTGATCTGGGGCGATTGATCACGAACATTAGGTGAGTCTCTTTGAGGAGACTCCCTAGGAATGGATTCCCCGGTTTCTGTGGGCACAGAGGTTGAAAGAGTAACCTCTGGCTGGATGGGTTGGGTTGGGATCGAGCTGTGCTGCTCTTTTTCAATAACTCCTTCTGCAGCTAGACCTGCGGAGTTAGAAATGTGGGTTGCACTGGGAGGGGGTGATTGATGTGTGCCTTCTTCAACTTCGGCATCTTTTCTTGTTTCTTCTTCTGGTTCTGTGGAAGTTCCTTGCTCTGTGCGCAATGAGTCATACATGTGATGAGATCCGTATAATCTCATGACATGAGGATGATAGAGACCTTTTCGTATCCAGATAGCCTCTTCTTCATCTGAATCTACCTCTGAGATTTCTATCCCTGTTTCTGTGGTTTCTTCTACAACCGTTGCCTCAGTAACTTTAGTTGTATTCCACTCAGCTTCGATTTGTTCTGTTTCTTCTGAAGCTTGGTTTGGACTTCTTCTGTGGACGTCCAATCCTTGAATGAAAGGGTTTTGTAAAATCACAGGGGTTTCGGCTGGTTGATTTCCGGGTGTTGTGTCATCTTCGTGTAGATGTGTGTCAATGCCAGAAATGAAGAAATCTTGTTCTTCTGGAGTGTGGTGGTCGAGAGGTTGTGCCGTCCACCCTGCTGTATTAAGGGTGTTTGCAATTTCGGGGTTCTGTAGGAAATCATTCAGGTCTCCTTGGTGAGCAAATCTATCTGGAGATTGATATGGTGATTGATATCCTTCTTCTGCCATTCCTACTTCTGCATCTTCTTCTTCTGCAGTTTCTCCCTCTATGATTTCCTCTTCTGCAATGGTAAACAACTTTTTAAGTGTTTTACCATGCTTCTTTTTGGTTTTCCTCCTTTTTGGTTTTGGTGCCCCTTCCTCTGTTGATTTGGATCTCTTCTTTTTCTGTTTTGTGAAAAGGGGAGGTGCAGAGGAGCCAATCTATGTGGCATGGGGAGGTGAAGGTCTATCTTCTGCAGTGCTTGTTGATGTGCCTTCTGCAGTTTTTCTCTTCTTAGCTTTTGGAGTAGAAGCAGAGATCTTTGCTGAAGATTTCTTTCCCATTATTTTTGCGCGTTTGGCTATGAAGCTGAGCTGAATAGCCATGTGTTTTGCTAACTTTTGATCCTTTTCTGCTTGAGTGGAAAGAGGTTTTGCTATCATTGTTCCTAGGGGAACACCTAAACGCGGGGGTGTCATAGGACTCGGTTTTGGAGTTCTATGATCGCGTATATACTCTTTCTTAAGGGATATGTTCGATGTGTAGCGCAAAAGTTTCTTTGACAGAGGTCTGCAGTGTGAGTAGCCATCAGCATGATCAGTGGGGGTATTTTTGTTCATCGGGAACTGTTTGGGAGTTGGCCCTTCCATTGGCCAATTTTGGATTAGCAGCAGAGGTTCGAACAGTACTCCCAATATTCTTTGGAATTGCAGAGGTGGTAGAAAGTTGGGATCGTTCTCTTTGACCCTTTTCGAGTTGTTCTTTCTGTCGATGGTGTTTATGATCTCTTGCATCATTATGGTCGCATAATCTAGTGGAAGATCATAGTAAACCCCATACATGATGCTCAAGATTTGATGTGAGCTCTGGTCAATACTCCCTATCTTTCCTGTCAAGCATCTGTTAAGAATAGAGAACAAAGTGTTCCACAGAGGTGGTAATCGGCCTCTGCGGAAGTCATTTCTCTTCCGTAGTTGGGTGTTGTACCCAAGCATTTCCACGAATCTACAGAGCTCTTCGTCTGTTGGTTGCTCTGCATAACTTTTCAATCCCAGAAGACCCCTTGTTGGCAGGTTGAATTCAAGTGAGAACATTGTTCTGTTGAACTTGATTTCAAGATGCTCAGTTTTATCAGGTCTTGAAATGTACCCTTTGATAAGAGAATCGTCTTTATCAAATCGGCAGCTTTGCCAAAATTGGTTCAAATAACGAACTGGTATTCTGTTAGGGGTTCTTGATAGTAGAGGGAAAAGGATATGGTTTTCCATGATGTTCAGAAGTATGGCATGGGCTTCGCCGAAAGTAGTGGGTGAGGGGACCAAATAGCAGTTGTTGGATTTAATAGGAAGAGTGGCTTCGAAATGATCCTTAGCTATGAAGTTTTGCAAGTGTGTCGTCGAAGCAAAGTCTGCGGAATCCCCGGAATCTTGTTGTTCAATATCTCTTGCAAGGATGGGGTTTTCAGAATGTTCTGAATGAGCAGGGGAGTTTTCCGTTGAGTTCGCCGGAGAGAGTTCAGAGGATGTAGCTCGAGAAGATGAAGCCATTTGCAAGTGTTTTGCAGGGTATCGCCGGAGAAGAAGATGAGAGTTTGTAAAAGGTTTTATGAGAGGGTAAGGTTTGTTTTTATAGGATGGTAAAACGGTAGACTTCGAAAGGGTAAAATATATGGCAATGGATTAAAGTTTGGAATCCGCACTCGAGTTTGAGCGGCGGGTTCAACTTACCAAAAAAACGTTCCATGTTTGCCCAATAAAAATGGGACACGTAGGCCATGTCAGAAAATGACAGGACGTCGTGCGCGGCCCATTAATGCTAGGCGCGTGGAGTTGTTCTTAGCCATATGAGTTTCACTCGCAGAAAAAGTAACCGTTAATACTACATAGATGCCCAAGTAATCAGATTGACAGAGCTTCTGTAGTTTACAGAGGCTCTGTGATCTTGAAAATCTTTGATGTTTATCCCTTTTTCATATATCTCATTGTTATCATGACTTCTGTGGGGTTCTTCTTTAACCAAAAACATTTGTAAAAGCATTGGAGAGGATAAAATCGGATTTTTGTGAAGAAATTTGCTTCGCAGAGGTTTTGTGGCTCTGTTGGAACTTGCAGAAGTTCTGTGAGGGCCAGCAGAAGCTCTATGAGAGAAAAAATCTCATAAAAAAATTTTATTAGTATTTTTGATCATCCAATTTTTGATTTGGTTTAAGAGATGTTTTTCGGACATATTTGAAAGTTTGTGTCCGAGAAAACTGTTTTAAAAAAACGGTTTGTTCGAGAAGGTCATGGTCTGCGTTTTCGGTTTCCGAGATAACATTCCAAAAGATCGACAGAAGGTTAATTTGTGATCACAGAGCATATTTCCTGCAGAACCTCTGTTGAGCTCAGCAGAAGCTCTATGACCTTAAATTTCTCCTAATTCGAATTTTGTGAAACTTTTTGAGCTTTTGATTTTTGAGATGTTATTCACAGTATATTTAGGACATATTTGACAATTCTTGTCCTAGAAAACTGTTTTCTAAAAACCTTTCATGCGAGAGACATACCTTTTGGTTCTTCTGTTCTCGGCAGTTTTGTCTTTCTTCTGTCGATGGAGAATTATCGACATTCTTCTTCGGCTTTCCTTTGAGAGATTTTACCTCTGTAGATCATCTCAGGGCCCCTTTTGCTCCCCCTTGATCTAATCACTTCTGTAGATCAAGAATTTTCCTTTTGCTCCCCCTTGATCTAATCACCTCTGTAAATCAAGTAATTTCCTTTTGCTCCCCCTTGACCTATGCTTGGATCAAAGAATGATAAGTTTTGCATAGAACATAGGTCATGGTCTTTCAGAGGTTCTGTAGGGGTCGTCAGAGGTTCTTAGTTGACTTACAGAAGCTCTGTGATTTTAAGAACTATTTAAGGTTTTAAGAATTTACATACAGAAGTAGAATCGATCAAGGCAATAAATTAAGCAATGTATTTACTTATTATTTACAGAATATAAAACTATACTTACTGAGGATTTTCACACCATGTTAATCATTCCTATCTTACCTACCAAGAAGTTGAATCTTTTCTCGTCTAGTGCTTTGGTGAATAAGTCAGCGAGTTGATATTCTGTGGGCACAAAATGCATTTCGATTGTACCGTATTCAACATGATGTTTCAAGAAGTGATACCTTATATCGATATGCTTGGTTTTTGAGTGTTGCACAGGGTTGGCAGAGATAGCAATAGCACTTTTGGAATCGCAGAAGATGGGTATTTTGAACAGAATGTGGCCGTAGTCTTTTAGCTGAGTCTTCATCCATAGAACCTGAGAACAACAGCTAGCGGCAGCAACGTATTCAGCTTCTGCAGTGGATGTGGAAACACAATTCTGCTTCTTGGAGGTCCAACTGACTAGTTTACCACCTAGGAATTGACAACTCCCAGAGGTACTCTTTCTGTCGAGCATTCATCCTCCATAGTCTGAATCTGTATAAGCTTTAAGACCAAAACCAGAGTTCTGTGGATACCAGAGACCAAGATTTTTGGTCCCTTTTAGGTATCTAAAGATTCTCTTTACGGCATCATAATGTGATTTCTTTGGATTAGCTTGATAGCGTGCACAGAGACATGTGGCATGCATAATGTCAGGTCTGCTTGCTGTTAAGTATAACAGAGATCCAATCATGCCTCTGTAGAGAGTGCATTCTACAGAGATGCCATCTGAATCTAAGAATAACTTGTTTCCAGTGGCCATTGGAGTTTTCATTGCAAAGGTATCAGAGAGGCTATACTTGGAAAGAATGCCAGAGACATATTTAGCTTGATTTATAAAAATTCCCTCTGATGATTGTTTGACTTGGAGTCCGAGGAAGAAAGTTAATTCTCCCATCATACTCATTTCAAACTCACTCTGCATGAGTTTTTCAAATCTTTTACACTCTTCTGAATTAGTAGACCCAAAAATTATGTCATCTACGTATATTTGTACAAGCATTATCTCACTACTTTTGCGTTTATAGAATAAGGTAGTATCTGTTGTACCTCTGTTGTAACCATTGACTAGAAGAAAGGTAGAAAGTCGTTCATACCATGCTCGTGGAGCCTGTTTCAGTCCATATAGAGCTTTTTCAAGGTAGTATACATGCCTTGGAAACTTTGAGCTTTCAAATCCTGGTGGCTGATTAACGTAGACCTCTTCTTGGATTTCACCGTTGAGAAAAGCTGATTTTACGTCCATCTGATAGACTTTAAAACCTCTGTGGGCTGCGAAGGCTAAGAATATTCTTATTGCTTCGAGCCGTGCGACAGGGGCAAAAGTTTCATCGTAGTCTATGCCTTCTGCTTGTCTATATCCCTTTGCTACTAATCTTGCTTTGTTTTTGATGACCACTCCATCTTCATCCTTCTTGTTTCTGTAGACCCATTTTGTCCCAATGGCCTGTTTTCCTCTTGGCATAGGTACTAGAGTCCATACTCTGTTACGCTCAAATTGCAAAAGTTCTTCTTGCATGGCGTCTACCCAGTTTGGGTCATCTAGGGCTTCAGAAATCTTCTTTGGTTCTATCACACTAATAAAATTTGTAAAGAAACAAAAGTTAGCAGTGGCAGACCTTGTTTTTACTGCGTCAGAAGGTTCTCCGATTATTTGGCTTGGAGGATGGCTTTTTGTCCATTGAGTTGTGCGTGGGAGATGATCATCAATGTCATTCAGACTTTCTTTAGAGACTTCTTGTGTTTCTTCTTGTGTAGCCTCTGTTGTTCTTCGTGCCTTGGTAGTTGATTCTACCGTTTGTGGAATGATTGGTATGAGTGGTGGTGGAGTTTGTTCCTCTGAGGACGTATAGTCTTGGTCCTCGATTTCCTCTGTAATTGGTTCTTCTGTGGTTTGTGCAGCTTCTGTGGTCGTTTTCCTTGATGTTTCATCTTCTGCACTTTCTTCTGCTTCGGCAATTGCATCTGTAGTATGTACAGAAGAAGATGAAGCATTATTAGGACCAGTTAGAGACAAACCTGTAGGATTTTGTCCGACAGAGGATGGTTCTTCAGAAACCCTGATTGTTCCAACAGAAGGATCAATGTTTTCGTTGAGCATCTCTAAAAATAGAAGATCCAAGTCTTCTTTTGCTCGTGAGATGACAGAGGATTTCCCTTTAGTTCCGAGTTCTGAACTGATTTGTTCAGAAGTAATTTGGAATGAATCATCAAAAGAAACATTGATGCTTTCTACAATCTTGTGAGACTTTATAAGGAATGTTCTGTAGGCTTTGGAAGTGGCAGAGTATCCAATGAATTTGCCTTCATCTGCTTTTACATCAAACTTTCCTCTTGAATCTCTGTCGTTTAAGACGAAGCATTTGCATCCGAATACATGGAAAAATTTGATGTTTGGCCGCCGTTTGTTAAGCAATTCGTAAGGCGTCTTGAGGTGTCTTTTCACAATGGTTGATCGATTTTGAGTATAACACGCAGTAGAAATTGCTTCTGCCCAAAAGTTCATTGATAATCCGCATGCTGACATCATAGTTCTTGCGGCTTCCATAAGTGTTCGATTTTTTCTTTCGACAACACCGTTCTGTTGTGGAGTGCGAGCTGCAGAAAAGTTCTGTGATATTCCTTCTGTTGAAAGATAGGCTTCAATGACAGAGTTTTTAAATTCTGTGCCATTGTCACTTCTTAACTTCTGTATTCTGCAATTATAAAGAACTTGGATTCTTTTCATTAGATTTATCAATATATTTGGAACATCTGATTTCTTTCTAACGAATTCAACCCATGTGAAACGCGAATACTCATCAATTAGGACAAGTATGTATTTCTTGCCACCTAGGCTCTGTATGGCAATGGGACCGCAGAGGTCAACATGAAGCATGTACAGAGGTCTAGTGCAAGATACATCTGTTTTGCCTTTGTGGGAAGCTCTTTTGAGTTTTCCCATCTCACAGGCAGAACATAAATGATCCTTATTGAACTTAACATTTGGCAAACCTTTAACTAGATCAAGTTTGACCAGTTTTTCCAATGTGTGAAAATTTAAGTGACAGAACCTGTTGTGCCATAACCAGGCTTCTTCACTTTTGCAGGCAACAAGGCAAACTTTGTCTTTGTTCTTTGAGTTGAAGTTCATTAGATATAGATCACCTATTCTTTCAGCTCGCAGAAGTTCCATACTTGTTTCTTCACTTTGTAGAGAGCAGAAAGTTCTTTTGAACAACACATTGAATCCTGTATCACAAAGTTGACTTACACTGAGTAGGTTGTGCTTAAGGCCATCCACATATGCAACTTTGTATACAGAAACGTCTTCTTTCCTTATGACTCCATAGCCTTTTATGTGTCCTTTCTTGTTGTCTCCAAAAGTCACAGATCCACCATCTTGTGTTTCTTTGTACGTGGATAGTGCACTTCTGTCACCAGTCATGTGCCTTGAGCATCCGGAGTCTAGATACCAGATTGGCACATACTTCTTCTGCAGGACAATCACAGAGATTTAGGTACCCATATCCATATGGGTCCAATATTGTTAGAGTTTTTCAAGTTTGCCTTGGCATTCTTGAAATACATTTTGTTCTCTGCAGAAGAGTCAGATTGTTTCTTTGTGGGATTTGACTTTTGAATTGTCGTAGAGAGTAAACAGACTTGACTTGATAAATGATTATTAAGTTTAGACATAAGATCAAAGCAATGACAGTATTGAATATGAGATGTAATTTGCTTGAACTTTTCATTGAACTTTTTGAACTCAGCCACAGAGGCATTACATTCTTTCTTTACATTAGATTTCCTATTACTAGAAGATCTATGAATACTCGAATGTTGTTTGCAAAAGCTCTGTTTAGGACCTGCCTTCTGTGGGTTGCTTCTGTGGTGAACTTCTTTCATCACTGTCACGGAAGAAAAAGATTTATTAACCTTAGGTTTTGAAAATCTAGAACTTATAGGATCAATAGAGGTCTTCTGTAACATTTTAAGCTCAGCAGAGGTTTTGATATGTAGATTCAATTTTAGAAAATCTTGGCAGATTGGAATCTCTGTGAGTTTCTCTTTTGGAGAAATAGTTCTGTGAGGAACTTCAGAGGAGAATTTGACATCCTCTGTGTCACAGTGAATTATCCCTGATTTGAAATCAGTCTCTGAGTTGTCAGAGGATGAATCGTCCTCGTATACAGAGGTTGAGTCAATTCTTTCAATAGAGGCTGGATTTTCTGAGCATGTATCGTACGAGCTTTCTTCCTCTATAGAATAGTTTTCATAGATTGCAGAGGTTTCTAATAAGATTTCTTCAGTGAGAGTTTTATCTATAAAAGATGTACAGAAATTTTCTAAAACGCTTGATTTCCATATTTCCAAAATTTCTTTTTCAATTAAATTTTTAAAGTTTTCTTCTGAAAAAATGGGTTTAAACTCAGGAGCTTCTGCTGACAATTTCTTTTCAACGTTTATCAAACAGACAAATGCAACCTGTGTTTGGGTCTCTGGTTTACCAAACTTGAAGATACCAATCTGATCTTGTGTTTTCAGATATTTCTTTGGTTTGATACTTCTATTGACAGAGGTTGAAGATGATGAGTCTGTGTTTTCAAACCACACGTTAATCATCTTCTTATGTTTCTTCAAGTAAGGATCCACAGAGATTTTCGCCCGTTTGTTTACAGAGATTAGATTTGGAAAATCTGGTTTGTTTGTTTTTCCAATCACAAATAACGAGGACAGAGGTTTGTTTCTTTTGCCTTCAACACCTAGGGTGATATCATCATACCCTATACCTCGTCTCCCTATTTGTGAGTTTATTTTTTCATAAACTTTCTGTGCATCTTTATAGTTTTTAAGCAAAACTTCTCTTCTGAGTAAATCTTGCCATAATACCTCTCTTTCTCTTTGAAAGTATTCTTTAAGAGATCTTATGTCAGTAGTTTCGCTCCTTGAAACTGAAAGTTCTTTTGTTTTATCTTTTAAAGTATTGGTTAATTCAGAAATTTGTTTTTTAAAGGATCTAGAGTTTTGTTCCAATTCTTTTCTATTCTCTCTTTTTCCTCAAAAATTATTGCTTTTTCTTGAGTGAGAAGCCGTACTTCTCTCTCATTGAAAGTGAGTCTTTTCTGAAAACTTTGATTTATCTCTTTCAGTTCAATTAATTCAATGTTAATTCTAAGTGTATTATCATCTACAGAGGTAATACAAGAGTTGGAATTTGAAGTAGATACCTCAGAGTCAGTGCAGGAGTCGACTTCTGCCATGCCACAGAAGAGGGCATTAGCGGTATGTTCATCGTCAGAAGTAGAGTCTGACTGGAAGTCTTCTGTGTTCTCCTCAGAATGTCCTTTTGCCATTAAGGATTTTTGAGCATAATATTCGGCTTTCTTTTTGTAGAAAGCAGAGTCCCTCTGTGGGCGATTTGATCTGCTTCTGCATTCATTCGCAAAATGGCCTGGTTTGCCGCAGTTAAAACATCCTTGAGGAGTGTTTCCTGTTCGATCATTGGACTTCTGTAGGTCTCCGCCTTTCTCTGATCTACATTCATTTGCATAGTGACCAGGTTTGCCGCATTTGTAGCATTCTTGCTGTGTGTGGCTTACCGAGTCATCTGACCTCTGTCGGTCATTCCCTCTGTAATTTCTATCGTTTGACCTCTGTCGGCCACTTGATTCTTCTCATCTTCAGTCATCTCTTCTGTTGTCTCTTCTGTCTACCTGGTTTTCTCTATCATATCTTTCATTTCCGGAACCTCTTCTGTTTCCTCTGAACTCTTTTGTCAATAGAGCTAAAGATTTAGCTAGTGACGCAAGAGTTGTTTCCTTTTCTACTTGCTCTTCTTCTTCACTGTCAATTATCACCATCTTCTTCTTCTCCTTCTTCTTCTCCTCTATGGCTTTATCATTTCTTGGTCTCTGTGCATCCTCTTTAGTTTTACTAACCAATGCATATGGTGCAATGGTTAGTGTTTTAGCCTGTGCTATCTGAGGTTCTTGTGCAGCTAATGTTCCGTAAAGATCAGAGAGAGTCCAGGTGTCTAGATCCTGATTTGTCTGTAGGGACATAGACAGCTGGAGCCTTTCTTCATTTAGACTTTTTAAAAACATGACATTGTTTTCTTCAGAAGTTCTGTCAATGCCTGATTTTCTGCACTGGTTGATTTGAGAGTTGAATCTGTCGTATGTTGTTTGCAGAGATTCTGTTGCAGAGGCTTTGAATGCATGATATTCATTGATGTACTGTGCTCTTCGGTTTTTTTGTGTTTTAGCACCTCCTTCCAACTGTCTTTCCAGTTCTTTCCACAGATCATGTGCTGTTTCACATGAATCCAAGGATTGAAAGAGTTCGTTGGGTATTGCCATAATTAATGTCCTCTTGGTTTTCTGAGCAACTTCATCTTCTGCTTTATCTTCGGTTGACCACTCCCCTTTTGGCTTTGGTTTTTGATGTTCGGGGATTTCGGCAGATTCAGCAGTAGCAGGTATACGAGGTACTACTGTCATGGGAATAGGAGGAGGATTGTACAGATATTGTACTTGATTTTTTTCAGTGCCCTCGAAAAAATGGACCATTCTTATTTTCCACTGAGGATACTCATCTCGAAGGAGAGTAGGAGGTTTAGTGAGAGAACCAGTAGTAAAGAAATTATTTGTATTTGTCATTTGAAGATTTTAGAAAGAAAGTATGACTAAAGAGTTACTTCGATGAGCTTGAAGATTTTCTGGGTTTAAGCAGTTTCCAGACACAATTTTAAATCTCAATAATATCTATCAAGAGTCTTGATAAGTGGATCACTTGATATTGAAAATCAAGGAAGGCTCTGATACCAATTGTTGGAACCCAGATACGCTTAATCAAGATTAACAGTCTATTAGTTGAGTTTAGAGTTTGATGCGGAAGCGTATTAAACTAATAGATATGTTTGATAGATATTAGAACGCACATATATAAAGAAAACAGTAAAGAATGAAAAGGATTTCTTGAACAGTTACTGTTATTCAATATATAATATCAACACGAAGAACAGATTAAGAACTGTTGGTGTGTGAGAATATAACACTCAGATATTTGACAATAAAGTTTGAGAGTATTAGTGATTTGTTGGGAACTGAAGATATGCTAAGTATGGTTAGTACTGCTAAGTCTACATTACTACTGCCAGTTCTTCGTTACTACTGCTGGGCAAGGTTACTGCTGCTAGATGAAGTTAGTACTGCTAGACGAAGTTAGTGCTGCTAGACCAATTTACTACTGCTAGACATGGTTAGTACTGCTGAGCTGAG
Source organism: Saussurea involucrata (assembly GCA_033807775.1). Classification (NCBI taxonomy): domain Eukaryota; kingdom Viridiplantae; phylum Streptophyta; class Magnoliopsida; order Asterales; family Asteraceae; genus Saussurea; species Saussurea involucrata. The sequence continues at coordinate 22,840,107 of CM066314.1, forward strand.
TTACTACTGCTTGAAGACTGTGAAGATTAATACTGCTGAAGGTTGTTAATGCTGCTGAGCCAAATCATCATTAATACTGCTGAGTTGATAATTCTGGGATGCGATGCTTTTGGAGACAAATAAGGAATTGATCAAGATATGTTTAACGAAGATTCAGAAGATCAATTTACTTTTGATAGTTATCTTGTAATTACTTTTGTATAAATAGTATTGATAGATAGCTATTAGAAAGATGAATAATATACGAGTGAAATAGAATTTGATATTCATTCAAGAGTGAATTAACCTCAAGATCATAGATCCTATTTCTAGAGAAGTAGAAATCGTCTTGTTGAGCCTGTTCAACAAGATTGAGGTTTGGTGTAAAACTTGTGAGTAATAACTGTTTGATATATATACAGTTTATTGAATTTCTATTGATTGTTCTTTAATTGATTTAGAGTTCTATTCCGCAAGATTCTCTAAATTCTGTTTCTAAGAAGTTTAATTCTTGTTAAGAATCGATCCTGACAAGTGGTATCAGAGCATTGGTATCTTAGAAGCTATGGACAATTCAATGGATTCTCACAGTACTCTTGTTTCAAAGGTTCCCATGCTCAAACCCAATGAATTTGACATGTGGAAACTAAGAATCAAGCAGTACATTCTTCTTACTGATTATGCCATATGGGACATCATAGAAAATGGCCCATGTAATGAAGGAAAGATTGGAGCAGATGGAAAGAGACCTCCTCCCAAGACAGATGCTGAAAAGAAAGTAAGACAAACAGAGATGAAGGCCTTAAGCACTCTGCTTTTGGCTATTCCTAATGAGTACCAACATCAATTCCAACACTGCACAGATGCACAGATGTTGTGGAATGCTCTGGAGAAAAGATTTACTGGCACAAAGAGCACAAAGAGAAATCAAAAGGCTATTCTCAGGCAACAATATGAAAACTTTATGTCTGCAAAGAATGAGTCTATGACTCAAACTTTTGACAGATTTAACAAGTTAATTGGAGAATTAGCAACTGTGGGTGTACACATGGATGCAGATGATGTCAATAGAAAGTTCCTTAGATCATTGGGAGAAGAATGGACCATGTACACAGTCTCATTCAGACAGAATGACCAATTGGAGGACAAAGAGCTAGATGACCTCTACAATGATCTGAGAGTATTTGAGGCTGAAGTTGAAGCCAAGAAAGGGCCATCAGGATTTGTTTATAATGCTGCTTTATTATCTTCATCCTCTGATACTGCTGCTAATCCTGATTCTGTTAATACTGCAGGTTCTGTTAATACTGCTAGTGGAACCAATCAAGAGAAGACCACAGATTCTGTACTAGAAGCATTCTTTTCTAGTCATGTCCACTCTTCTCTAATCAATGATGATTTAGAGCAGATCAATGCTGATGATCTGGAAGAGATGGACATCAAGTGGCAGATGGCTATGCTATCAATGAGGGTGAAGAAATTCATCAAAAGGACTGGGAGAAACAACTTTTCCCAAAGAAGAGAAGATGGTGCAGGCTTTGACAAGTCCAAGGTTGAATGTTATAAGTGTCACAAGATGGGACACTTTGCCAGAGAATGTAGAAGTGGAGGATCACAGACTCCAAATGGAAACCAAAACAGAAGCTCCTCTCAAGCCCTTGTTTCTCAACAAGGAATGGGATTTGATTGGAGTGATCAAGCTGAAGAAGTCTGTCAGAATCAAGCTCTTATGGCAGAAGTATCTGATATTCCCACTGAGGTACAATCTAAACTCTGTTCTCAAGCTTGCATTGATGCTGTTAAAAGATATAGGGATCACAATCAGAGTATGTGTGATGACCTTAAGAGGCTAGAGAAAGATGTGAAAGATTATGTTAGGATTGTAAAAAGGTTTGAGGAACAGATTAGAGCTTTTCAAGCTAATGAACTTCAACACCACTATGATACTAACTATTGGAAGTGGGAGAAGAATGAGTATGAGATTAAGCTGAAAGTGTCTGGGGAGGAGAGTGAGAAGTTAAAAGAAGAACTTAAAAAGGTTAAACTTGATGTTGAAAAGTTTACCTGTGCTTCTAAAACCATGGACACCATCATTAAAGCACAAATCCATGACAAGATGAAAGTAGGGATAGGATACAATACCACACCTCCACCCTACAATAACAACTACATACCTCCTAAGTCTGATTTGTTAGAGACCAAGGATAGAAAGGAGCCTGAATTAAAGATTAATATAGATCCTCATGAAAAAGAAATAGTTGTTGAGGATGAGACTGACAAAGTAGACTCTGATGAGGAATGTGAGAGTCCATGTGTCAAGAACACTGAGATCAAAAGGACTGAAGAGAAAAAGGAAGTTCATCACACACAGCCCAAAGTTGTGAACTCCAATATCTGTAAACAGTGTTCCTGCAGGAAATCTAAAGAGAACAAGCCCCAAAAACATGATAATCAGAGGGGAAATCAAAGGAACTGGAATAACCAGTGGGCTATGAGACAAGGAGTTGACCTGAACAGAATCAACAGGCCAAAACCTTGTTTCATCTGTGGTAAGCTAAATCACTTAGCCAAACACTGTTATTTCAATCCTGTTAACCAAAGGTTTAATGCTCAAAGATCTTTTCAAAAACCTGGTGGTTACAGAAAGAATGGTGGATATAAAAAGTCTGCAAAGAAAAATGTGGCAAAGAAACAAGATAAACCCAAAAGCCACATAAAGAAAACGACTGAAAAGGAATGTGATACTATGTGGGTTCCAAAAAGCACTAAAAACAATACTGCTGCTAACAGTGTTAGTACTGCTAACACTGTTAGTACTGCTTCAAAAGTTAGTGCTGCTAGCAGTATTAATACTGCTAGTAATCATTCCAAAGTTAGTGCTGCTAGCAGTGTTAATACTGCTAGTAATCAGTCCAATGTTAGTGCTGCTAATACTCTTAGTGCTTCTTCTTCAGATAGTACTGCTGCTAGCAGTATTAACTCTGTTAATACTGCTTCTAGCAGTGTTAACTCTGTTAATACTGCTACCTCTGTTAGTACTTCTGAGGTTAATACTGCTAGCACTGTTAGTACTGCTAGCACTGTTAGTACTGCTGCAAGTGCTGCTACACCAATAATTTTGACAAAGTACTCCAGCACAGCAGTACCAAAATTTAAAAATCTCATCAAAACCAAGTGTAAGTACTTTGATGAGCAAGGGAGACCCAAGACCACTTCGGCTTGGGTTCCAAATAAAACTAACTGATTTATCTTGATGTGCAGGGCAACCAACAGCTCAAGGGGAAGAGCATTTGGCATGTTGATAGTGGTTGCTCCAGGCACATGACAGGTAACATGTCCTGCCTTAAGAATTTCAAAAAGGTTGATGGAGGACATGTTGCATTTGGGGATAATCCTGCTGGTGGAAAGATAAGTGGTAAGGGTGATGTTTCAAAGGGTAAGATGACCTTTGAAGATGTATACTATGTTGAACAATTGAGATACAACCTGTTAAGTGTATCACAGGTTTGTGACAAGAAGCATAGTATATTGTTTACTGATTCTGAATGTATTATCCTTGCTCCTGGATACAAAGTGGTTGATGAAAACATGATACTTCTGAGAACTCCTAGGAAGGATAATGTTTATTGTTTAGATTTGGAAAGTGTTTCATCTGATTCATCTCTAAATTGTTTAGTTTCAAAAGCTTCTTTAGATGAATCATCACTTTGGCACAGAAGGATGTGTCACATGAACTTTAAAACAATAAATAAACTTGTTAAGAATAACCTTGTAAGGGGTTTGCCATCCAAAGTATATTCATGTGATGATCATTGTGTTGCTTGTCTCAAAGGCAAACAACACAAAACTTCTCATAAGTCCAAAGAGATAAACACTATATCAAATCCTCTTCAACTGTTACATATGGATCTGTTTGGTCCTACCAATGTAATGAGTATTGGCAAGAAATCATATTGCTTAGTTATTGTTGATGATCATTCTAGATTTACTTGGGTATATTTTCTGAGAACTAAAGATGAGACAAGTGGACTGATCAAATCTTTTATTCTCAAAATTGAAAACCAATCAAATCAAAGAGTGAAAGTCATTAGATCAGATAATGGAACTGAGTTTAAAAATTTTGATCTAAACACCTTTTGTGAAGAAAAAGGAATTGAGAGACAATACAGTGCTCCTAGGACTCCACAAAAAAATGGTGTTGCTGAGAGAAGGAATAGGACACTGATTGAGGCTGCTAGGTCTCTGTTAGCTGACTCAAAGTTACCAATTACTTTTTGGGCAGAAGCAGTTAATACTGCCTGCTATGTTCAAAACAGAGTTTTAGTTGTAAAGCCTAAAAACAAGACACCTTATGAGCTTTTCCATAAAAGGAAACCATATATTGGATTTTTCAAGCCATTTGGATGTCCTTGTACTATTCTCAATACCAAATCTCACTTAGGCAAGTTTGATAGCAAAGCAGATGATGGTTTTCTTGTTGGGTATTCATCTCAAAGTAAGGCCTACAGAGTTTTTAATACCTCTTCTAGAATAATTGAAGAAAGTGACAATGTCAAATGCAATGAGAACACACCAAATCCTATTGGTTCAGGTCCTAATTGGCTATTTGACATTGATTCACTCACTAATTCTTTGGGTTTCAGTGGTGATGTATATGCAGGACAAAGGGATACACCATCATCAGAACACAGAATTCAATCTGTGATATTTCCAATCCCTTCCATTGATCCTGTGGAATTCTGTGAACACCATGAGGAGACTGAACCTATTCAGAATGAAGAAGAGAGGAGAGCAGAGGAAAATCAGTCTTCAGGTTCAAATTCCAGAGAATCTGAGGTGACTGAAGAAGCAGAAACAAATCCAGAATTAAATGAGTCTAATCTGGATGAGGACTTACAAGAGGAAGCTGGTCATCCAACAAGAACTCAGAAAAATCATCCTCCTGAGTTGGTGATTGGAGATATTGCATCTCCCATGATGACTAGAAAGCAAAGCAGACTCCAAGAGTTGCAAGAGCAGCAAAATACAGTTAACACTGTTCTTACTTGCTTTCTGTCCCAGATTGAGCCCAAAAAGGCTTATGATGCCATGAAAGACCCAAGCTGGATAGAGGCAATGCAAGAGGAGCTGCTACAGTTCAAATTACAGGATGTTTGGGACTTGGTAGACCTTCCAAAAGGTCATAGAGCAATTGGCACCAAGTGGATTTTCAGGAACAAGAAGGATGACAGAGGGATTGTAATCAGAAACAAAGCTAGACTGGTTGCACAAGGTTACACTCAGGAAGAAGGAATAGATTATGAGGAAGTCTTTGCTCCTGTGGCAAGGATTGAAGCAATCGGGTTATTTCTAGCCTATGCCTCCTACATGAAGTTCAAAGTGTACCAAATGGATGTCAAGAGTGCATTTTTGTATGGAAGCATTGAGGAAGAAGTATATGTCTGTCAACCTCCTGGATTTGAGAATCCATTGCACCCTGACAGAGTATACAAGCTGAAGAAGGCTCTCTATGGTTTGCATCAGGCCCCAAGAGCATGGTATGACACTTTGTCTACCTATCTCTTGAAAAATGACTTTGAAAGAGGAGTAATTGACAAGACCCTGTTTATCAAGAGGAGAAAGAGAGGTACTTTACTTGTTCAGATCTATGTGGATGACATCATCTTTGGATCCACCAATGATCAAATGTGTAAAGAGTTTGAGGAATTGATGCACAAAAGCTTCAAGATGAGCTCCATGGGAGAACTTACATTCTTTCTTGGGCTTCAGGTAAAACAGAGGAAAGATGGAATTTTTATTAGCCAATCCAAGTATGTGAAAGACATCCTGGACAAGTTTGGTTTATCAGACTCAAAGCCAGCAAGCACTCCAATGGAAACACATAAACAGATCACTGCAGATCTTGAGGGGGAGGATGTGGATGTCCATCATTACAGATCAATGATTGGATCTCTCATGTATCTCACAGCCTCTAGACCTGACATTATGTTTTCAGTCTGTGTTTGTGCCAGATTTCAGGTTTCTCCTAAGCAATCACACCTTCATGCTGTCAAGAGAATATTCAGATACTTAAAAGGGCAACCTAGATTAGGTCTCTGGTATCCTCATGAATCCTCTTTTGACTTGCTTGCATATTCAGATAGTGATTTGGGAGGAGCCAACATGGATAGGAAGTCTACTTCAGGTGGATGTCAGTTTTTGGGTACAAGACTAGTATCTTGGCAGTGTAAGAAACAAACCACAGTGTCCTTATCTACCACAGAAGCTGAGTACATAGCTGCTGCAAGCTGCTGCTCTCAGGTTCTATGGATTCAGAATCAGATGTTGGACTATGGGGTAACATTTCTTCACACACCAATCTTCATTGATAACAACAGTGCTATTAGCATTGTTAATAATCCAGTCAAACACTCAAAAACAAAGCATATAGAGATAAGGTATCACTTTATAAGAGATTGCAATGAAAAGAAATTAATTCAGGTTGCTAAAGTTCATACAAATGACCAGTTTGCTGATCTATTCACAAAAGCTTTTGATGTGGGTAGATTCACCTTTTTGGTAACAAGTGTGGGCATGATCAACCTAGAATAAATTTATGACTTTCTGTTTTTATACCTGTATTTCTTCATATATTTGGTGCTACTAACTTTCTTTCTCAGGATCCTCTGTTTCCCTCAGATTACCAAGTGCATAAAAGTGTAAGTGTGGTTACTACTGCCTGTGCAGCGTTACTACTGCCAGTACAGAAGTTACTACTGCCTGTGTTCTAGTAGTTAATACTGCTCAGTAGTTAATACTGCTCAGCAGTTAATACTGCTAATGCAGTTAATACTGCTGGTGCAGTTAATACTGCTAGGTAGTTAATACTGCTAGGTAGTTAATACTGCTTGGTAGTTAATACTGCTTGGTAGTTAATACTGCTCAGTAGTTAATACTGCTCAGTAGTTAATACTGCTAGTGCAGTTAATACTGCTAGGTAGTTAATACTGCTAGGTAGTTAATACTGCTCAGTAGTTAATACTGCTAGTGCAGTTAATACCGCTAGTGTAGTTAATACTGCTTGGTAGTTAATACTGCTTGGTAGTTAATACTGCTCAGTAGTTAATACTGCTAGTGCAGTTAATACTGCTAGTGTAGTTAATACTGCTTGGTCGTTAATACTGCTAGGTAGTTAATACTGCTTGGCAGTTAATACTGCTCGGTAGTTAATACTGCGAGGTAGTTAATACTGCTTCTGATAATCTAGGGCATATAAATACCCCTGTTTGCCCGCCCAAGTTCATAACGACTCTTCGCATTTACTTCTTCTCTCTCGCTCTAACCTAGTCTCCCAGAATCTCTGTGCTTTTCTTTCAAGAATCCTCAGGAATCATGGAGTTTGTGGATGAGCACAATGAAATAGCCATGCTTCAGAAGCCGAAACAAGCTGCGGGATTCCACGATATAGTCGATTTTCTCAAATCCTCGCACATCTCCTATGCCCTAACGGTGAGCCCAACAATCTACATCGAACATCAGACACAATTTTGGGAGAATGCCACTGTTAGTGTCGAAGAAGGGCAGAAAACCATTCGAACAAGGGTCTGTGATAAACCCTTGAAAGTCACTGAAGAGGTTATTCGCATCTCTCTTCAGTTGAATGATGCTTCAGGTATATCTTCTATTCCTAATGAAGAACTCTTTTCTACTTTACAAAGAATGGGGTATGAAGGTCCCATTGGTGTTTTTAAATTCTACAAGTCAAAATTTTTCAACCAATGGAGATTTCTTGTTCATACCCTGATGCACTGTATTTCCAAGAAAACTACTGGATGGAGTGAGTTCAGCAGTCCCATTGCATATGCCTTGGTCTGCTTATCCACTGCCAGAAAGTACAATTTTTCAGCAATGATCTTTAATGATCTTGTATCAAACTTGGAATCCAAAAAGACCTTTTTCATGTATCCAAGGTTTGTGCAAGAAGTTCTTAACAAGGAATTGATGGACTTACCTCAGTTTACTGAGGTATATGTACCCAAATCCCCTAAAGGGAAGGTTTTTTCAAACATGAAAAGACTTCCTAGGGACTCGGAAGGAGTTGACACACCATTGTTCTCTACAATGATGGTTGTGTCCCACCCCTCTGAAGGTATGGCATCAGGATCAAGGCCCTCATTAGATCAACCCACTGATGACCAATCCCAACCTTCCATCTCAAAAGACATCCCTCAGTCCATTCTTGAACAGCCCACTCCCACAATCACCAAAAGGTTTCAAAGAAGAAAGGTGCACAAGGCTCCTTCCCTTGATGTACCTACTCAAAGCCCTAAGCCTTTAAGCCCTCAATTGGAGCATTCTCCAATTGAGAATATCAACAGGGAAACCACAGGGGTGTCTCCCAACCCCAAGAAGGTGGTCTCTAAGGAGAAGGATGACCATATGGGTGCTAAGGCTGCCACTACTTCTGCTAGCACAGAGAAGGACAGTGGTAACATAAATAAGACCTTCCCCATGGCAACTCTAAATGAGAAATCATTAGGAGGACCCAGGTGCCAAGAAACCAAGGGGGCAGGTAGTGCTTCTGCTAGGCAGAAGGCTTCTGCTGAAACTTCCAAGGATCCTTTAAAGAAGGTAAATACTTCTAAACAAGGTGAGGATAGATATAACTATGAGGAATTGATGGAAACCTTAGGGAATATCAACTTGGATGTCATGGCACAAAAGAAAGAGATTGAGCAACTTAAGACTGTGGTCACCTACCAACAGTCTCAAATTGAGAAGCTCAAAAAGATGGTCACCAAGTTGCTGAACAAAAAGAAAAAGGCAAGATTTGTGCTAAGAAGAAGAACTTCAACTGATGATGCTCCCAAAAAGGGGGAGTCAGAGTCAGAAGCAGAACTGAAACTGAAGGGTCCACAAATTGAGGGGGAGACTGCTCACATAGAGACTGAGATGGAAATGGACTATGCACAGTTTAAGGGGGAGTCCAGTGAGACAGAAAAGGGGGAAGAGTGTGTTAAAGCAGCAGAAACCACAGCAGCAGAAACCACAGCAGGAGAAACCACAGCAGCAGAAACCACAGCAGCAGAAACTGTTAATGCTGCTGAGTTTGAACAAGCAGCAGAAACAGTTAATGCTGTTGAAGGCCAAACAGTCAAAGCAGCAGAAACTGAGCAGGAAGCAGTAACTACAACTCAAGCTGAAATAGATGAAGAAATTTACTGGATTGTAAAGAACAGTATTGAAGCAGCATCACTACATGTACTAAGAGAAGCAGTAACAGCCATAGCAGCAGAAATGGTTATTGCTGCTGAAAAACTTAAAGCAGCTGAACCAACTCCTGAGGCTGTCAAAACTCTTAAAAGAACCAAGATGATGTCAAAGAAAAGACCAAGAACCCAGCCCATAACTTCAAAGAAGAAAAATGAAAAGAAGCCAAGGGTGGAGTCATCTGCAGAAGAGGCCCAGGAGGAAACTGTGAAAGAAAAATCTGATGGAAAAGTTGCTGAAGAAGAAGTGGCAACTCCATCAGGGCAATCAGGCAATGTGCAATCACAAACGGATGCCCAATGTGATTTGTACATTACTAGTGTTGACTCTAACCCAATTCCACTTCAGGCTGAACCAATATCATCTAAGGCTCCTGAAATCATCTTTTGGGACACTTTGAAAGATGGTAGAAAGGAGTTCATTAGGATAAAAAGAGCTGATGGAAAATTTGAAGTCTTTTCTACTTGGGGAAAAATTGTCAGAACTTGCTCAAGATCAGACTTAGAAGAGATGTTCAAAGTTGGGATGAAGATATATGGAAACATGCTGACTGAGCAAGGGATGTCTATTTCTAAAATGGTACTTGAATTCTTGTGCCAAATGTTCAAACCTGAAGCAGTTCAGCATAGGTTAAACACACAGTTTCAAGTCATTACCAACTGGATGCTCTATGAAAACTGTGGAGTATATGTCATCTCCCTTGACTCTGCAACTCAAGAATACTATCTGGTAGATGAAATATACAATCACAGCATGAAGAGGCTGCAAGGAATGTTACACACTAAGCTGACCTGCAACAAGGATTCAGCAATGGGTAGATTCTTGGTAAAGAGGATTCTAAATCAAAGTCTAGGTCTAAGTCCTAATCTGTGTGTACATGATGACTAAGTTTTGGAAGCATCATCTGAAGAACTTGACTTCTTTTCCTAAAAGTCAAGTTAGGGGGAGATTGTTGGGAACTGAAGATATGCTAAGTATGGTTAGTACTGCTAAGTCTACATTACTACTGCCAGTTCTTCGTTACTACTGTTGGGCAAGGTTACTGCTGCTAGATGAAGTTAGTACTGCTAGACGAAGTTAGTGCTGCTAGACCAATTTACTACTGCTAGACATGGTTAGTACTGCTGAGCTGAGTTACTACTGCTTGAAGACTGTGAAGATTAATACTGCTGAAGGTTGTTAATGCTGCTGAGCCAAATCATCATTAATACTGCTGAGTTGATAATTCTGGGATGCGATGCTTTTGCAGACAAATAAGGAATTGATCAAGATATGTTTAACGAAGATTCAGAAGATCAATTTACTTTTGATAGTTATCTTGTAATTACTTTTGTATAAATAGTATTGATAGATAGCTATTAGAAAGATGAATAATATACGAGTGAAATAGAATTTGATATTCATTCAAGAGTGAATTAACCTCAAGATCATAGATCCTATTTCTAGAGAAGTAGAAATCGTCTTGTTGAGCCTGTTCAACAAGATTGAGGTTTGGTGTAAAACTTGTGAGTAATAACTGTTTGATATATATACAGTTTATTGAATTTCTATTGATTGTTCTTTAATTGATTTAGAGTTCTATTCCGCAAGATTCTCTAAATTCTGTTTCTAAGAAGTTTAATTCTTGTTAAGAATCGATCCTGACATGATTCCTTGTCTATTCGTGGTTAGGAAGATCTCAACATGAGACTTCCTTTTATACTACTCTTAGAAGACTATGAAGTTGGTCACTGTTCCTTTTACGGCATGAATAGTAAACTGGATGGTGTGAACAGTGGACTGGATGGTGTGAGCAGTTGTTTGAGCCATGCGCATTTAATGGAGCAGATGTACTATTGGTAAATGCATTAAATGGCGCAGACGTCTATTTTGTACCATGCCCTATTGAGTCCACTCAGAGCTTGACACGTGTTTTGACAGTACTTTTCCATGCAAGTTGATGAACGTATCCAGTAATATCTTCCAAGTCTTCATAGCAGACCACAGAGGCTCTGTAAGGCATTACAGAGGTTCTATGGTCTGACCTTCAGTGGAGCAGTCCACTTGTTTCCGAGTTGATCTTCTTCTTGCGCACTACAGAGGTTCTGTGATTACCTCTGTAGCTTCTGTGGCTTTCTGGACTTGATCTTCTGGAAGAAGTGGCAGAGCCTCTGTGAGAGGCTTTTCTATACTTAGCCTATTTTTCACTACTTCTAAGTATTTCTATGATTAGGAAGATTGAAGCTAACATTAGCTACTACCACAACGTTAGCGAGCCAATCGGGATATTTTACTTCCCGAATCTTTCCTGTCTTGAGGAGGTTGTCGACTTCGTCGTTAATTACCTTATTTCTCTCTGGAGCGAACTTGCGACACTTTTGTTTTACAGGATTGAATGACGGGTCGACATTAAGTTTATGGGAAATGACGCCGGGATCAATGCCGACCATATCTTCATGCGACCAGGCGAAGCAATCGGCGTACTCCTGTAAAAAAGATATGAGTTTTCTTTTAATGTTGGGGTCAAGGGATGAACCCACGAGGATTTTTTGATCGGGCTTGCTCTGATCTAGAACAGCTTCCTCCAGATGATACTCGTCGACTGTTGTTGGGGGTCCCTGCGCGTTTTTTAGACCCACCACTTGTTCCATGTTCTCCTTATCTTCCATTTTCCTGCAATCGAAAACAGATGAACTCCAAGAAACCGTTAGTAAAGTGCACGTTCGTCGAGGATTTTCTCTAGATGTAGTCCCACGGATGGCGCCAAACTGTTAATGCCAAAAATCGCACCAAAGTACAACTTAAGATCGATGTGGACTTAAACAACTAAAGAAAGGATCTTTCGACGAGACGTGCGACGAGGAATAAAATAAAGGAGACAAGGGATTTGATGACGCAGGAAAAACCTCAAACGAGGAAAAAACCTGCGGACGACAGGAAGGTCGTCGCTGCACTATGGTCGCCAATCAGGGGCGATGTCCTTGGTACTGGCGTCGGTCGTACGATGGTTACAATACAGATGAAGGAAATGCTTCGAAATGTAAAGTACAGGTGTTTGGAATGTAAAACAAGTGTTTGTCGTGTGTGAATACAAGGGTAAACAACTATTGGTTGGAAGATGTTGTCGTGCGTCGAGAACGTTAACTTGACCTCTCCTTTGAGTGTTCTTGAGTTCGTTGTGGGATTCTGGCCTTCAATACTTGATTTCCAGAGGGTGAATACTCTTTGCTACGAGTTTGGATGTTGTTCGCTGATGATTGCTGATGTGTATCGGATGTTAGCTCGTGGTCCTTGATGTGAAGACTTAGATTGGTATTTATAGTCTTCGCGTTATTAATTAGCTCCATTAATGCTTTGATCAACGGCTGGAAACGGTCGCCGGAGTGATTATCCATAATGCTCTTCGTCCGTTACGGCTGCTCACTGTTAATGGCTTTAACCCCTGCATTAAATACTTAACAAAACGTAACAGACATGGTTAACGTTAGCTTTGGTCGAGGTTATAATGATCTTACGCGATGGTCGTGCGGGACAGGCGACGCTATGGTCGAGCGTCATGAGGGACGTACGACTTACCTGTTCTGGTCGCGGTCGTACGGCGTGATTTTTTTGCCCAAACAGATACCATCTTTGTACTGGAATCGAACTTACAAAACCCTTTGTATTCTTACCAAGATTTCAACTTGATTTCTTCTTCTTTCTCTCTTCCTTTCTTCTTCTTTCTCTCTTCTTTCTCTCTATTCTTTCTCTCTGTCTTTTGCCGACTCCAACAGCTGGATTGAGATAATATCTCAATTTAGCCTAACCCATCCCTTAAGTATCCCCAAATTTTCTAAAATAACCAAACACACCCTCAAGTTTCAACTTTCCAAAAATAGCAACAAACTTTGGTCACTTGAATTTTAACACCATTGATTTACATAATTGCAAAATAGCCTTAAGTCTTAAACTAAATTACAATTCGACCCCTTCATATTAAATATAATATAATGGAAATTCGAGGTGTTACAATACTCCCCAACTTGAAAATGATTTCGTCCCCGAAATTAAAGCTAGGTAAACAAGTGAGGATATCTAATCTCCATATCCTCTTCCGACTCTAACGTCACGTTAGCACCTCGATGGTGTTTCCATTGAACCTTTAACATAACCACCTCCTTATTATTATGTAACTTTTTAACTGATCTTTCCAAGATTTCCTCCAGTTCTTCTATACAACGACTCTTTTCATCCACTCTTACGTCAGTAAGTGGAATCACATCATCTTCTTCGGCTAAACATTTCCGAAGGTAGCAAACATGGAAGGTATTGTGAATTCCTTCCAATTCAGTTGGAAGATCCAACTGATATGCTTGTAATCCAACTCTCTTAGTGATGGCGAAAGGTCCTATAAAACGAGGACTTAACTTCCCCCGTTTGCCAAATCTGATCACGCCTTTCCACGAGGATACCTTTAGCATTACACGCTCCCCAACTTGGAATTCTTTCGGTCTCCTTTTCGGATCAGCATAACTTTTTTGTCGATCCTGAGCCGCTTTCATATGCTTCTGAATTTCTTTTACTTTATCAGCCGTTTGTTGCACAAGTTCCGGACCAGCAAATTGCTTTTCTCCAGCTTCTAACCAACACACCGGAGTTCTACATTTTCGACCATACAAAGTTTCGAAAGGTGCTCTTCCAATACTGGAACGATAACTATTGTTATACGCAAATTCTACTAACGGTAGATGCGTATCCCAGTTACCTCCAAAATCTAATACACACGACCTGAGCATATCTTCCAAAGTTTGAATGGTTCTTTCGCTTTGCCCGTCAGTTTGTGGATGATAAGCAGTACTCAAATTAACTCTCGTACCCAATTCTTCTTGTAGTGATTGCCAAAACCTTGAGGTAAACCGACTATCATGATCCGACACTATAGACACCGGTATACCATGCCTTGACACCACTTCATCAATATACAGCTTCGCCAATTTATCTATTGGTGACGCTTCTTTCATAGCTAGAAAATGAGCACTCTTAGTCAATCGATCCACGATTACCCATATAGTGTCGTTACCCTTTTGCGTCCTTGGTAACTTTGTCACAAAATCCATGGTAATCTTTTCCCACTTCCATTCCGGGATCTCCAAAGATTGGAAACTTCCGTAAGGCTTTTGATGTTCCGCTTTTACTAATGAACATGTCGCACATTTTTCTACTATTCGTGCCACATCCACTTTCATAGCCGACCACCAATAGTGTAACTTCAAATCTCTATACATCTTAGTACTTCCAGGATGTATAGAATATTTAGATTTATGGGCGTCTTCAAGAATTAACTCTCGATTTCCTCCCACTTTTGGCACCCAGACACGGCCTTGGAATAATTTAATTCCACGGCTATCTTCAGTAAGTTGAAGATGCTTCTTACTCATAACTTCACCTTTCAGATTCTCTTCCAGTATGGCCTCCGCTTGTGCCTCTTTTATCCTTTCAATTAAACTTGATGTTACATCAATTCTGGCGTTGGTCGTTTTCAAGCACCCACTATATTCTTTTATACTTAAAACATCAGCCACAACATTTGCTTTACCAGGATGGTAATGCAATTCGCAATCATAATCTTTAAGTAACTCTAACCAGCGCCGCTGCCTCATGTTCAACTCTTTCTGATCAAAGACATGTTTCAAGCTCTTGTGATTAGTATAAAGAGTACACTTTGTTCCATATAGATAGTGTCTCCACAGCTTATATGCAAATACAACCGCTGCTAATTCCAAATCATGAGTAGGGTAATTCTTCTCATGTTCTTTAAGTTGTCTGGATGCGTAAGCAATCACCTTGCCTCGTTGCATCAACACACATCCCAGACCCATCTTGGACGCATCGCTATATACAACTAAATCTTCCGTTCCTTCTGGTAGGGCAAGAATAGGAGCTTCACATAACTTTTGACGTAAAGTTCTGAAAGCCGATTCTTGTTTTTCAGTCCAAACAAACCTCACGTTCTTTCGAGTCAATAAGGTCAAAGCAGAAGCAATCTCTGAGAAGTCTTTAATGAATCTTCGGTAATAACCCGCTAGACCCAAGAAACTTCTTATTTCAGACGCACTTCTTAGTGTCTCCCAATTCGTCATTGCTTCTATCTTTGCTGGGTCTACTTTGACTCCCTCCGAAGTGATTACGTGGCCTAGAAATTGTACCTCTTTTAACCAGAATTCACATTTCGAGAACTTCGCGTACAATTTCTCTCTTCTCAATACTTCTAAGACTTCACGAAGATGGCGTTCATGATCTACTTCAGTCTTTGAATAAACAAGTATGTCATCAATGAATACAATGACAAACTTGTCTAAAAATGGTCGACATACTCTGTTCATCATATCCATGAACACAGCTGGAGCATTGGTCAACCCAAATGGCATTACAAGAAATTCATAATGCCCATACCTTGTTCTAAACGCCGTCTTAGGGATATCTTCATTTCTTACCCGAACTTGATGATACCCTGACCTTAAATCAATCTTTGAAAAACATCCAGCACCTTGGAGTTGATCGAATAGATCATCAATCCTTGGAAGCGGATATTTTTTCTTAATAGTCACCTTATTCAACTCTCGGTAATCAATGCACATCCTCATAGTGCCATCCTTCTTCTTAACAAACAAAACCGGAGCTCCCCAAGGTGAAGAACTCGGTCTAACAAAACCTTTATCCAACAACTCCTGTAGTTGTGTCATCATCTCTTTCATTTCGGCTGGCGCTAGGCGATATGGTGCACGCGCTATAGGTGCCGATCCAGGGATAAGATCAATACAAAACTCTACCTGCCGTTCAGTCGGTAGGCCTGGAAGATCATCGGGAAATACGTCCGAGAATTCACGTACCACCTTAATATCTTTTACTTGTTTCTTTTCTGACTTTACATCTAAAACATACGCTAGATAGGATGAACATCCTTTCTTCAAGCATTTACGCGCTTTTGCAACAGAAATTAACGGAACTTCCCCTTTTCGCTTTTCCCCAAAGATGAGTACATCATCCTTATCGGTCATCGGAATCCGGATCAATTTCTTTGCACAAAGTATCTCTGCCTGGTTGACTGTCAGCCAGTCCATACCCACAATCACATCGAATCCTCCAATTTCCATCAACAACATGTTGATCGGAAATTTCGTTTCCTCTACTGAAATAAAACAACCCTCAAGTCTTTCGCGAACCAAGACTTGACCCCCGTTAGCTACCTCAACTACTAAGGCATCTTCCAAGGTAGTGATAGGCATAGCTAACTTGTGATAGAACGACTTGGACACAAATGACAAATTTGCACCACAGTCAAATAAAATGCGCGCAGAAATGGAATTAACGAGGAATGTACCCGAAACGACGTCTTTCGATTCTTTGGCTTCATCAGTTGTCATATGGAATGCCTGACCCATTGGCTTGGGAATATTTGGTTTCTTGCTTTGGTCTCCACCCTTTTTCAACTTTGGGCAATCCCGACGGAAATGACCTGGTTGTTTACACTCATAGCACGTTGATCCTTGTACAGGGCAATTATTCATAGTATGCCCACTTTTACCACACTTATAACATTCCATTGTTGTCACCCGACACGGTCCATAGTGCTTACTCTTACACTTCGGGCACCAATTCGGCTCACGACGAGGTTCATAATGAGTACTTTTACCAGTTGCTTTTGATTTCTGAGAAGACTCTGTCCGGCCTTCCCATTTCCGTTTCTCTCCCACTTGCATTTTTTTCTTCTTTGTCTTTAGCATAAACTCTTTCCATAACTATGGCTTCTTCAATTGTTTCTCTCAACGTAGTAGCTTTAGCATTTCGCACTCGGGACATCATGTCCATTGGCAAACCCTTCAAATACGCTTTAATCCTTTCTTTATCAGTCGGAGCCACATGCCCCACTAAGTTCAGCTTCTCCATGAAGGATTCGGTGTACTTTCGAATAGTTGAATCACCTTTCTTAAGAATTCGAAACTCTTCTTCAATCCTATCTATTTCATTTTCATTGCAATATTCTTCCAATATCTTTTTCTTGAATGCCTCCCAAGTCATAGCAGCCAAGACTAGAGCAGTGATTGTAGCCGTCACTACATTCCACCAAGTCAACGCATTACCTCTTAACATTTGAGACGCAAATCCAACATTTGATTTCTCATCACATTCACAAGCTCGAAAAGCTTGTTCCATTTCCCTGAGCCAATTCATGCAGGCTACTGGATTATATGCTCCGGTAAACTCTGGCGGTTTACAGCTTAGAAACGTTTTATACGAGCAGACTCTTTCCACCCTCCTTTCTGTCTCTATCACAGGGTTACGAATTGGATTTATTACCCCAGTATCAGTCTCCGTTCGCCGTAACTCCGCACTTCGATCATTCAGCGCTTTCATAAACGTTTCTGTTTGTTGTGCCATCGTTGTAGTCATCATTCTCGTCATACTCTCCATCATACGAGATTCCATAGTTGATTCTGGTGTTTCCGGATTAGAAGTACCAGTACTCGTTCTATGTGTTTGACTTTCCAATCTACCTATTAGAGGTGGCCTCGGTGGACTTTCATGGGTTCCGCCCGTTCCAGGTTGTCCCTCCAACCCCCAATCAGTTACTGCTCTGTCCTCCGAAGAATTAGAGGACCTTGGTGGTGTATTCACCATCGTTCTGATATAACACAAAGAAATAACCATAAGAAATGGCTACACATATCTAGACATACGAAACATACTTTACCGATCGTTAGTCACTGTAACAATTTAGTAACAAGCATTCTTGCATAACAACATATTCATAATAACAGTGGCTAATTGAAATTGTGAATATACTATACATGAGAATCCTCGTTACCATTGTTACAGTACTAATTGCACGTATTTCCGTCGACTCTAAGACTATTCCGTCTTAGTACTTCTACCCATATCTCACGAATCATAACTTAATTCATATCAGCTTAAGTCTAGGTATCTTATTAGCATACCTAGTTCGCTTAAACTAAAGCTTTGATACCATATTGTAACACCCTAAATCAGGGCTAATTTAAACTTCAAATTTGCAATAAGATTTAAACATAAATCTTCCAAGCTTATACATAAATAGAGAATTAACCTTGAGGATTCATATATACAATAATGTAAATTCAAAAATAACATATTAATCTAATCCTGTCAATTAAGATCAGATTAAATTGGTTATCCAAAATTTGCTAAAACTCCTCACTAAGGCTAACTTCTCCACTTTCCTCCAAAGGCATATACTCGAATGCACTCGTCCCACAACCCTTTACTTTCCCGAGCTAGTACCTGGTAAGAAAATATAATTTGAAACGATTAGGCTAACGCCTAGTGAGAACATTCGGTTTCAAAATAATACTTTTTAAAATTAATGTAAACAAGGCATAACAAACTTGTTTACCCTTTTCTTACCATACGTTTTAACATCTTACGATGACGGAATTACACCCGATTCCATGAGTATGACCAACATCAAGTCAGTCATAATACCATGTTCAAGAGCCCACTACGAATCTCCACAGATTCTAGATTAATGCTCATATCCAATAAATCACAATTACACATGTGAATTTCTTGGAAAGGAAGTAGAGATTACAATTACACATGCCAATCCCTTTGTTTCCTTAGAAATCGGGAATTACGATTAGTCCACGCCTATCCCACGATTTCTCATCAATGTGAAATGGGAATTACGATTAGTCCACGCCTATTCCTCATTTCACCTAAACGGGGATTACGATTAGTCCACGTCTATTCCACGTTTATCATACACACTGGAATTACGATTAATCCACGCCTATTCCATGTGTTCATAAAAACTAGTGCCTATAGATCCATTACATCTACTACATACATATATAGTATCAACTAAAACAATCATTAAGTCTAACACACTACCATACAACTGTAAGTATGTTCAAACTACTAGGATCGTATTTCAATTCTTCAATCATAACCTGTCAGAAGTTAACAATACCCAAAGTTACCTGATACACAGAACTTACCGGGTACACACAACTTACCGGGTAACTACATCTTACCGGGTACACATAACTTACCGGGTAACTACATCTTACCGGGTAACTACAACATATCGGGTAACTACATCTTACCGGGTACATAACAATCTGGATAATATCCGGTAACTTTATTCATTCGGTAACTACAGAATAAATAGGACTTCCCGGGTACTTTGCCCTATTCGGATACCTTCATACAGAGGTTACCGGGTATTATCATTTTACCCGGTAACTTCGACCTGCAGTCTAAAATTACAATCCAAATCCATGTTTGTTCCATTCAGCTTGTTTTAAACACATTCATTCAGCCCCAAAACAATTTATACAAGTGTCTTAATGTTTAATTTGACCGAAAACATGGATTTAAACAAAAAAAGTGAATGAACTCACCTTTGTTTCTTAGACCCACTTCTCTACACAATCAGACTCCAAATCAAAACAGCACCTAGATGAAATCAGATTATGTTATGGATACCATCTTGCTACTGGAATCGAACTTACAAAACCCTTTGTATTCTTACCAAGATTTCAGCTTGATTTCTTCTTCTTTGTCTCTTCCTTTCTTCTTCTTTCTCTCTTCTTTCTCTCTATTCTTTCTCTCTGTCTTTTGCCGACTCCAACAGCTGGATTGAGATAATATCTCAATTCAGCCTAACCCATCCCTTAAGTTTCCCCAAGTTTTCCAAAATAACCAAACACACCCTCAAGTTTCAACTTTCCAAAAATAGCAACAAACTTTGGTCACTTAAATTTTAACACCATTGATTTACATAATTGCAAAATAGCCTTAAGTCTTAAACTAAATTACAATTCGAGCCCTTCATATTAAATATAATATAATGGAAATTCGAGGTGTTACAGAGGCTGAGGAAGAAGTAAAAAGAAAAACCACTGTAAAGATGCAACTTCCTTTTTGGTATGGTCTTGATAATGCAAAGGCATTAGAAAATGAGAAAACCTTCCCAATTGACTATTTTGAGAGTAATGTTGTTGAACAACCAGAGGAAATGGAAAATACTCTAAAAGAAACTAATGAAAAACCAGTTTTTAAGGGTAAAAGGTATTTTCCACCAATGGTTCTTGAACAGAAACTCATGGATCTCGAAATCAAAATTAAAAGTACTATTCAAGAAGTCAGAAATGACGAAAAACTTGCTTTTGAGATCGAAAAGGAGGTTATGATCAGAGTGTTTTCAGAAAGTTTAAAGGAAATGAAAACAAAACTTGAGGAAATATCTGAAGAAAAAGTTCCAAAAGTAAAGCAATCTTCAGATTCAGATGTTTCCTCATGTAAAGCTTTCATGGGAAATATTGTTTTTAGGAGTTTGACAGTTGATGACCAAGATGATTCTGAATCTTGGGATTTGGAAAGTAAATTTCTTAAAGCTTCTCCTGAGATGCATTTTTATACAGAAGAGGAAAAAGTTTTTGAGAAAGAACAAAATAAATTTCTCTATTCGAAGTCTTATGGCATCTTTCATACTTCATTGGATAGTCAGTTTGATTGTGATATCGAGATTGTTTGTGACGGGAAGAATAAACAAGTACAAGAAAATGCCGTACAATTTGACTTTAACGCAAAGCTTCCAGATCACACTGATTTTATAATCAAGGAAAAAGCACCTAAAAATAATTTCTTTAAGGGTGAATCTTCAAAATCTGTTGAAAAACCTTCTGCTAATGATTATTATTCAAAATCTAAATCGAAACAATCATTACAGAAGAAGAAAATAAAAACAAAAAGAAAGAAGCAAAGTAATTCTTTTCAAGCTCACTATTCCAATGCTTACAACTCCTATCTTTCTGGTATTTCAGATCGTTATTTGAGAAACAATACGCGTATCGAGTGGAGAATAAAGGAGTCCACACAGGATGTGGCCCAGAGAAAATCATCTCACGTTGTTTTAAATTCCAAGAAAAACAGTTTTGTTTCAAATGTTAGTGATCATGGTGTTGGCAATAGACAAAAACTTGTAATCCCATACAAGCTTTATTCAATGCGACACCTGATTAATTTAGCACATGATCAAATTTGATGTTCTTCTTGTGGTGTGGATGATTTTATCTGCAAATCTGATTGTAACCGTTGGTTTTATTCAAACGACTATTTTAACACAGGTTATAGATATCATAATGTCAAGTCCAAACCTACTAATCAGAAAGGACCCATTTGGAAATGGGTACCTAAAACCATCTAATTTCCCTTTTGCAGCCCAGTCATGTATGGTACTTAGATTCAGGCTTCTCAAAGCACATGACTGGAAGAAAAGAGCTGCTCATTAATTATGTGGAAAAGTATGATGATAGGGTTAAGTTTGGAAATGATCAGTATTCTCCAATTCTGGGTTATAGAGATATCGTCAAAGACAATGCCAGGATTACCAAAGTCAATTACGTCGAAGGCTTAGGACACATTATGTTTAGCATAGGTCAATTTTGTGATAAAGATCTAGAAGCCCATTTTACGAAGACCCGGTATGCAGTTCTAACCCACGGAGGGGATGAGCTTCTAGTTGGTTCGAGGAAGTCCAATCTTTACACCATTGATCTATTAAAGCTCAAGCCTAAGAATGACGTATGTCTGATGTCTAAAGCATCATTGGAGAAAAGTTGGTTGTGGCATAGACGACTATCTCATCTCAACATCCGTTACATTGAAAAGTTGACGTTGGGTGAATTAGTCATAGGTCTACCAGTGCTGAAATTTGAGAAAGACAACTTCTGTACCGCTTGTGAGAAGGGGAAGATGAAACGAGCTCCTCACCCACCAAAACCTGAGCCTAGCACACAGAAAGTTTTGGAAATCCTTCATATGGATCTCTATGGTCCGATGAAGACTCAGAGCATAAGTGCCAACTGATACGTGTTAGTCGTCGTCGATGATTATTCGAGATACACATGGGTAAAGTTTCTACGATCAAAAGATGAAACTCCTGACTTGATCATCTCATTAATCAAACAACTTCAAGTGAATCTTCAACAATCAGTACAGACCGTCAGATCAGATAACGGGACAGAGTTTAAAAACAAGACTCTTGATGACTTCTTTAAGTCATTAGGAATATCTCATCAATATTCTGCTGCCAGAACACCTCAGCAGAACGGAGTTGTTGAAACTTGAAAGACGAAACCGTACACTGGTTGAAGCAGCCGGAACAATGCTGTCTTATGCTGATCTACCTGTATTTCTGTGAGCTGAAGCTGTATCGACGGCATGTTATACACAAAACCGTTCAATTATCCATCGACGGTTTGGTCAAACTCCATATGAATTGATTAACAATCGTAAACCAGTAATACACTACTTTCGTGTCTTTGGATGCAGGTGTATCGTGCTGAATGATAACGACAATCTTAACAAGTTCAACCCTAAGGGAATTGAGGGTGTTTTTATCGGATACTCGCTCACATCAAAAGCATACAGAGTCTATCTCAAGTCTTCCAGAACTGTGATGGAAAGCATAAATGTCAATTTCGATGAATCTGATGAAATGGCTTCTGTGCAAAACAGTACAGAACCCGCAATATCCGGAGTACTAGCATCTGGACAAATCCGTCCAATGATGACTAGAACGTCAAACAAGGATCAAGCTTCCACTTCTAACTCTACTCCTAACGAACTTGATATATTGTTTGAACATTTTTATGATGTTTATTTTGGTAGTAATAAATCTTCTTCATCTCTACACAACAGGAATCAAGTTGATACACCACCAGTTCAAGCTACAATATCAGCACCTTCACCGGTGCTGACTTCATCAAATACTGGTGCAACTACTCCTGCAACTTCTCCAAGGAACACAACCATGACATCTACGCAAGCAAGACAACAGGTATCTACGAATGGTGCTTCTTCATGTGGAACAACTTCGAATGTCAATGATCAGAGTACTGAGAACATTCCAGACAAATCAACTGAATCAGTTCCCGAGGCAGTGCCAGTTGTCTCTTCTAACAATAAAACCGCCTCACGACCGGAACCAACATTGACGATCGAGTTGAACTTTGATAAAGATCCTACCCTAGTAGACCCCAATGAAGATGCTATTTCTCTCCATCCACACTCCAAAAAGTGGACATGCAGTCACCCAGTAGATCAGGTGATTGGTGACGTGTCTGAGCCAGTAAAGACAAGATCTGCATCCACAAACGAAGTATTATACGCGCTCTTTCTAAGTCAAGTTGAGCCCTCAACAGTTCAATAAGCCTTAGAAGATCCAGATTGGTTAATAGCGATGCAAGAAGAGCTGAATCAATTTGAAGCTCTGAAGGTGTGGAGACCGAGACCCAAGGGTAAGACGGTCATTGGTACCAAGTGGGTCTTGAAAAACAAGAAAGACGAAGATGACATAATTGTGCGAAACAAAGCAAGACTAGTAGCTAAAGGGTATAGGCAACATGAGGGTATAGTCTACGACGAGACGTACGCACCGGTTGCTCGTTTAGAGGCAATTCGGATGTTCCTATCTTTTGCCGCCTACAAGAACTTCACCGTCTTTCAAATGGACGTGAAGACTGCATTCTTGAACGGTGTCCTGAAGGATGAAGTGTGCGTGTCTCAACCAGAAGGCTTTGTGGACAAAGATAAAACAGATTACGTATACATCCTTGACAAAGCTCTTTATGGTCTCAAACAAGCCCCCCATGCCTCGTGCGAAGTCTTATCTACCTTTCTACTAGGAGCTGGATTTGAAAAAGGTAAAATTGACACAACTCTTTTTACTTTGCGCAAGGAAGGTGAACTTCTTCTAGTACATATTTACGTTGATGATATTATTTTTGGTTCGACTAACCCTGGACTATGCACATGGTTTTCTGGCATTATGATGACCCGGTTTCAAATGAGTATAATGGGAGAGATTAATTTCTTTCTCGGATTACAAGTCAAACAATTCTCTACTGGTATCTTCATCAATCAATCGAAGTATGTGTTTGATATCTTGAAGAAATTCAAGATGGAAAATTGTACGTCGATTGGTACGCCTATGGCTCCAGGATCTAAAATCGGTCCAGATCCTGACGGTATTGATGTTGATGTCAAGAATTATAGATGAATGATAGGGTCACTAATGTATCTAACCGCTAGTCGTCCAGATATAATGTTTGAAACCTGTCTGTGTGCAAGATTTCAGGCCAAACCTAAGGAATCACACATCGGCGCCGTCAAGAGAATCTTTCGCTACTTGAAGGGCACCCCGTATCTTGGACTGTGGTATCCCAAGGGAACCGGATACGAACTCACCGGATATTCAGACGCGGATCATGGAGGAAGCATGCTGGACAGAAAGAGCACCTCGGGGCATGTACAGTTTTTGGGGGACAAGCTCGTGAGCTGGTCATCCAAGAAGCAGAATTGTGTTTCAACATCAACGGCAGAGGCAGAATACGTTGCCGCGGCCAGCTGTTGTTCACAAGTCCTGTGGATGAAGATCCAACTCATGGACTACGGGTTTAAATATGAGAAGATCCCCATTTACTGTGACAGTAAAAGCGTTATTGCCATATCTACTAATCCTGTCCAACACACCAAAATCAAGCATATCGACATCAGCTATCATTTCATAAAAGATCATGTTGAGAAAGGAACAATTGAATTATATTTTGTTACAACTGAGTATCAACGTGCCGACCTTTTCACAAAAGCCTTGGATGAAAAACGCTTTAATTTCTTAGTATCCAAGCTCGACATGTTGAACATGAAAGATTAACTTCCCTATATTGATCATATAATAGATGGAAATATTTGTATCTCAATCTAGATATTGTATCTATATTGATACACTCAAATTTTCATCGTATTCTATTCTCAATATATTTTATTTAAATTTGCACGCCTTAGTTGTATTTCATTGTTTATTCGTGTTGTTATTTTTCTTTCTTAGTTTAAATGCATTATCTGTGATTTGTTATGATATCTGTATCTGCACAAGGTGTGTTAATGGTCTCAGGGGGAGTTTAGTACAGATCATATGCACAATAATAAGGGGAGTGTGCATAACTGCCAAATCTTGTAAGTTTAGATGGCTCATATGACTGTTGCTTTGGAGAACACAAGGTGAGTATTCTAATTTGTTTTGAACACTAACTCTTAATGATGAAAACAATTTTTCAAAAACCTTGCATCATTTAAGGAGGAGTGAAACCCGTGTTTAAAACTTTGAGTGCTTAATCAATTGGAAGTTGGACATCTTCCAATGTGATAAAATCATTTTTGAAATTACTGAAAAATGTCCAAGTGTTCATTTTATCGCAACCCACTGCTTGCAATAACAAGATGAATAGTGTTTCATCGCAACCCTCTGCTGCGATTAAACATAAGAGTTGTTTTTATCGCAACACATGAGTTGCGATAACAATTTTCCTCGCAACAATTGCTTGCGATAAAACCTTCTGAACAATAACTTATCACAACTTATTGTTGCGATTAAACCATACATGTCCTCGCAACTTGTTTCTTGCGACAACATGTGGGTTTATCGCAACCTTCTTCTTGCGATAAACCTGACACTGTAGCTGGTCAAACGTTGGACCAATCCAAAACCCTCTCAACTTTCAAACTTCTATAAATACTCTGAGTTTGAAAGTTTGTCTCATTCCAAAACCCTCTCAACTTTCTCTCAAGTATCATACATCGAATCTGAGTTTTATCAAGTTGTTCGAGTTCAAAAATCGAGAGTATTGCATTCAGATTCCTATCAAGGTACTTTATTCAACTTCTTGTTCGATTCCATCCGTTAAATCATGCTTAATAGTTGATTTTAGGGTTTTCCCATCGTGTTTCATTTCTGCCTTTTCATCTTCTGCTTAGAAATCGATGCATATATGCTCGTTTGTGGTTAGATATGCTAGGTTTATCTACTGAATGCCTTGCGAACACAATAAGATAGGACTTTATTTTACTTTAGTGCGAGAATGTCAAATCTGGGTTAAAACAGTTAGGTTTTAGTTTGAGTTCTTTGTTATCGCAAGCCATAGTGTTCATCATACTCATCTTTATCGCAAACCTAACACATTCATCTTTATCGCAACACACACGTTGCGATAAACGTTTGTCGCAACCTTCACCTTGCGATAACACTGTTATCGCAACCTTAACCTTGTGATAATCTGTCCTCGCAAGCCCTTCCTTGCGATAAAAATCAGCCTTGCGACAATTTACTCATGTCTGTTGCGATAACACCATCACTTAGGTTATTTTCGATTAAAAAAAACCATGTACTGGATCGTAATGCTAAGCCATGTATTGCTTTAATACTATTCAGATGGCCCATATTGACGAACATTCATCTGACGAGAACAATGTGATTCCGTCACATCGTTCATCGCATCCGTCGGTCAATGCCAGAGATCTAGACGAGGAGCTTCTACCAAGAAGTCTTCATCTTGCCCTCCACGACAACAACCACCATCTAGAGCTCAGTGTGGCGTTCGACCACTGCATCATTTTGGAGATAATCCGCGGCCATCCTCTCCGTACAGCGCTTACAAAGGTAGCCACTATGCCCCTTATTTACTTGCAACAGTTATGGCACACACTACGCTTTCATCCAACAGACCGACGGGGTCCACATTTTTCTGCCAAAGTCGATCATTTCGATGTTCGACTTACCCTTGGGCGACTCCGTCGTGCCTTAGACCTCCCTCATAGCCCTTGTTGGGAACTGAAGATTTGCCAAGTATGGTTAGTACTGCCAGAACAACAATACTACTGCCAGAGCAAAGTTAGTACTACAAGTAAAAGTTAATGCTGCTGGAACAATGTTAGTACTGCTTGTGCATAACGATGTTAATGCTGCTTGTGATCATAATTATGGAATGCGAGAATGTTGGAGATAAAGATGGAATGATTGAAGATAAGCATGAAAGAATATTCTGAAGATCAATTTTGTTTTGATAGTTATCTTGTAATTATTTAGTATAAATAGATTTTGATAGATAGCTATTCGGAGTGATTTTTTAGAATTCGTTTTTGTTTTAGAGAGAATTAACCTCAAGGTTTAGAACCCTATTTCTAGAGAAGTAGAAGTCGTCTTGTGGAGTTTTTCAACAAGATTGAGGTTTGGTTGTAAACTTGTGAGTTGAAGTATTGAATGCAAACAGATTGTGTTTTCTGATTAGTTGTTCATTGAGTGTGTTTGAATTAAAGTTTTATTCGCAAGATTCTTTAATTCTGATTTCTAAGTATAATTATTCTTGTTTGGAATCGATCCTGACAAGTGGTATCAGAGCTTGGTTTCTTAGAAATCTACAATCATTATGGACAACACAGTTGAATCAAACAGTACTCTTGTTTCAAAGGTTCCCATGCTCAGGCCTAATGAGTTTGACATGTGGAAGATTAGAATCAAGCAGTATATTTTGCTTACTGATTATTCCATCTGGGATATTATAGAGAATGGTCCATGTGCTGAAGGAAGGGTTGGACTAGATGGCAAACGACTCCCTCCAAAGACTGATGCAGAAAGAAAGGTTAGACAAACATAGATGAAAGCCTTAAGCACTCTGCTTTTGGCCATTCCCAATGAGTATCAGCACCAATTTCATCACTGCACTGATGCTCAGATTTTATGGAATGCATTGGAAAAGAGATTCACTGGTACCAAGAGCACCAAGAGGAACCAGAAGGCAATTCTTAAGCAACAATATGAAAATTTTACTTCTACAAAGAATGAGTCTATGACTCAAACTTTTGATAGATTTAATAAGTTGATTGGAGAATTGGCCACAGTTGGAGTTCGTATGGAGGCTGATGATGTAAACAGGAAGTTTCTAAGATCATTAGGTGAGGATTGGACAATGTATACTGTGTCTTTCAGACAGAATGACCAGTTAGAAGATAAAGAGCTTGATGATCTTTACAATGATCTTAGGGTATTCGAAGCAGAGGTTGAAGCCAAAAAGAAGCCCTCAGGATATGTGTATAATGCTGCACTCCTATCAGCATCAACTGATTCTACTGCTAACCCTGAATCAGGAGAAGGCCAATGATTCTGTACTAGAAGCTTTCTTTTCTAGTCATGTTAACTCCTCATTAATTAATGATGACTTAGAACAGATTAATGCTGATGATCTTGAGGAGATGGATATCAAGTGGCAGATGGCTATGCTTTCTATGAGGGTGAAGAAGTTTATAAAGAGGACTGGGAGAAACAACTTTTCCCAAAGAAGAGAAGATGGTGCTGGGTTTGACAAGTCTAAGGTGGAATGCTACAAGTGTCATAAGATGGGACACTTTGCCAGAGAATGCAGAGGTGGAGTATCTCAAAACAACCATCAATAAGCTCAGACTGGAAGCTTCAACCAGAACAAAAACTCTGTTCAAGCCCTTGTTTCTCAACAAGGAATGGGATTTGATTGGAGTGATCAAGCAGAAGAGGCAATTCAGAATCATGCACTCATGGCAGAAGTCTCAGATCTTCCTACTGAGGTAAAATCTAATCTCTATTCTCAAGCTTGTATAGACAATGTGAAAAAGTATAGAGATCACAACCAGGGAATGTGTGATGACCTTAAGAGATTAGAAAAGGATAGAAGAGATTATGTAGTGATTGTTGAGAGGTTTGAAGAACAAATTAAGGCTTTTCAAGCCAATGAACTTCAACACTCATATGATACAAACTACTGGAAGTGGGAAAAGAATGGTCTGGAGTTCCAACTGAAAGAGTCTAGGGAGGAATGTGAGAAATTAAAAGGAGAACTTGAGAAAGTAAAACTTGATGTTGAAAAGTTTTCATGTGCTTCTAAAGTGTCATGGACACCATAATAAATGCTCAAATCCACAGTAAGATGAAACCAGGCCTAGGGTATAATGCCACACCCCCACCCTACAACAACACATACATCCCTCCTAGGTCAGACCTGTTAGAAACCAAGGATAGGAAGGACTTACCTGAAGGAGCTACTAAAGTAGATCCATTAGATGAAGTTGTTGTTGAGGATAAAACTGAAAAAGAAGAGTCTAAGAAAAGGAACAAGAATGTCAGTGGTGAGATCCCCTTAGAGAATTACATAAAGACTAATGAGGAAGGTGGAAGTCCCTGGGATAAGAACAATGACATGAAAAGATCTGAAAAAGAAAAGGGAGTTCATTATACACAGACCACTGTTGTGAATTCCAATACTTGTGAACATTGTTCTTGCAAGAATTCTCAAAAGAATGAGCCCCAAAAACATGATAAAAAGAGGGGAAATCAAAGAAACTGGAATAATCAGTGGGCTCAAAAACAAGGAGTTGATCTGCAAAGGATTAACAGACCAAAACCTTGTTTTATCTGTGGCATATTGAATCACCTTGCCAAACACTGTTATTTCAATCCTATTAACCAAAGGATAAATTTTCAAAGAACTTTTCAAAAATCAAATGGTTATAGGAAGCCTGTAAAAAACCATGTGGCTTTTGGGAATAATCCTGTAGGAGGTAAGATAAGTGGTAAAGGTGATGTATCAAAAGGTAAGATGACATTTGAGGATGTTTACTATGTTGAGCAATTGAGATACAACCTGTTAAGTGTATCACAGGTCTGTGACAAGAAACATAGTATATTATTTACTGATTCTGAATGCATTATTCTTGCTCCTGGATTCAAAGTAGTTGATGAAAACATGATACTATTGAGAACTCCTAGAAAGGATAATGTGTATTGTTTAGATTTAGAAAGTGTTTCATCGGATTCATCCCTAAACTGTTTGGTATCAAAAGCTTCAATGGATGAATCATCACTTTGGCACAGAAGGATGTGTCACATGAATTTTAAAACAATGAATAAACTTGTTAAAAATAATCTTGTTAGGGGTTTACCATCAAAAGTTTATTCATGTGATGATCATTGTGTTGCTTGTCTCAAAGGCAAACAACACAAAACTTCTCATAAGTCCAAAGAGATAAACACTATCCCAAATCCTCTTCAGTTGTTGCATATGGATCTGTTTGGCCCTACAAATGTCATGAGCATTGGCAAGAAGTCATACTGTTTAGTTATTATTGATGATTACTCTAGATTACTTGGGTATATTTTCTGAGAACTAAAGATGAGACAAGTGGACTGATCAAATCTTTTATTCTTAGAATTGAAAACCAATCAAATCAAAAAGTGAAAGTCATTAGATCAGATAATGGGACTGAATTTAAAAACCTTGATCTAAACACCTTTTGTGAGGAAAAAGGAATTGAGAGACAATACCGTGCTCCTAGGACTCCACAACAGAATGGTGTTGCTGAGAGAAGGAATAGGACACTGATTGAGGCTGCTAGATCTCTGTTAGCTGATTCAAAATTACCCACTACTTTTTGGGCAGAAGCAGTTAATACTGCTTGTTATGTCCAAAACAGAGTTTTAGTAATAAAGCCTAAAAACAAGACACCTTATGAGCTTTTTCAGAAAAAGAAACCATTTATTGGATTTTTCAAACCATTTGGGTGTCCTTGTACAATTCTCAATACCAAATCTCACTTAGGTAAGTTTGATAGCAAAGCAGATGATGGTTTTCTTGTTGGTTACTCATCTCAGAGTAAGGCTTACAGAGTGTTTAATACCTCTTCTAGAATAATTGAAGAAAGTGACAATGTCAAATGCAATGAGAACACACCAAATCCTATTGGTTCAGGTCCTGATTGGCTATTTGACATTGATTCACTCACTAATTCTTTGGGTATCAGTAGTGATGTAAATGTAGGACAAAGGGATGCACCACCATCAGATCACAGAATTCAGTCTGTGATATTTCCACTCCCTACCATTGATCCTGTTTACTTCTGTGAACAAGAAAAGGAAGCTGAACCCATTCAGAATGAAGAAGAGAGAAGAATAGAGGAAAATCAGCCTTCAAGTCCAAATTCCAGAGAGTCTGAAGTGACTGAAGAAGCTGAAGAAAATCCAGACTTAAATGAGTCAAATCTGGATGTGAACTTACAAGAGGAATCTGGTCATCCATCAAGAACTCAGAAAAATCATCCTCCTGAGTTGGTAATTGGAGACATTGCTTCTCCCATGATGACTAGGAATCAAAGCAGACTTCAAGAGCTACAAGATCAGCAAAATATAGTTAATACTGTACTCACTTGCTTTCTATCCCAAATTGAGCCCAAAAAGGCTTATGATGTTATGAAAGATCCAAGTTGGATAGAAGCAATGCAAGAGGAGCTGCTACAGTTCAAGCTACAGAATGTTTGGAACTTGGTGGACCTTCCAAAAGGTCATAGGGCAATTGGCACCAAGTGGATTTTCAGAAATAAGAAGGATGAGAGAGGAATTGTGATCAAGAACAAAGCCAGGCTGGTTGCACAAGGGTATACTCAGGAAGAGGGTATAGACTATGAGGAAGTCTTTGCTCCAGTTGCAAGGATTGAGGCAATTAGGTTGTTTCTAGCCTATGCCTCATATATGAAGTTCAAGGTCTACCAGATGGATGTAAAAAGTGCTTTTCTATATGGGACTATAGATGAAGAAGTGTATGTCTGTCAACCCCCTGGATTTGAGAATCCATTGTATCCTGACAGAGTGTACAAGTTAAAGAAGGCACTTTATGGTCTACATCAAGCCCCAAGAGCATGGTATGACACCCTGTCTACCTATCTCTTGGAAAATGGATTTGAAAGAGGAATCATTGATAAGACCTTATTCATTAAAAGGAAAAAGAAGGACACCCTACTTGTTCAGATCTATGTGGATGACATTATCTTTGGATCCACAAATGATCACATGTGTAAAGACTTTGAGGAGTTAATGCACAAGAGCTTCAAGATGAGTTCCATGGGTGAACTTACTTTCTTCCTTGGGCTTCAGGTGAAACAGAAGAAGGATGGGATTTTCATATGCCAATCCAAATATGTGAAAGACATCCTGGATAAGTTTGTATTATCAGACTCAAAGCCAGCAAGCACACCGATGGAGACACACAAACAGATCATTGCTGATCTTGAGGGGGAGGATGTGGATGTCCATCATTACAGATCAATGATTGGATCACTCATGTATCTCACAGCCTCTAGACCAGATATTATGTTTCCAGTATGTGTATGTGCCAGATTTCAAGTTACACCAAAGCAATCACACCTTCATGCACTCAAGAGGATATTTAGATACCTAAGAGGGCAACCTAGATTAGGTCTCTGGTATCCTTATGAATCATCCTTTGATCTACTTGCATACTCAGATAGTGACTTGGGTGGAGCTAACATGGATAGGAAGTCTACTTCAGGTGGATGTCAGTTTTTGGGTGCAAGACAAGTATCTTGGCAGTGTAAGAAACAAACCACAGTGTCCTTATCTACAACAGAAGATGAGTATATAGCTGTTGCAAGCTGCTGCTCTCAGGTTCTATGGATACAGAATCAGATGTTGGACTATGGGGTAACATTTCTTCACACTCCAATCTTCATTGACAACAACAGTGCTATTAGCATTGTTACCAATCCAGTCAAACACTCAAAAACAAAGCACATAGAGATCAGGTATCACTTTATTCGAGATTGTAATGAAAAGAAATTAATTCAAGTTGCTAAAGTTCATACCAATGACCAGTTTGCTGATCTATTCACAAAAGCTTTTGATGTGGGTAGATTCACTTTCTTGGTAACAAGTGTGGGCATGATCAACCTTGAATAAAGTCATGATTTTCAGTTTTTATACCTGTATTTCCTTCTATATTTGGTACTACTAACTCTTCTTCTCAGGATCTTCTGTATGACTCAGATTGACAAGTGCTGAAAAGTTACTACTGCCAGTGCATAGTTACTACTGCCAGTGCATAGTTACTACTGCCAGAACAACAATACTACTGCCAGTGCAAGGTTAGTACTACAAGTAAAAGTTAATGCTGCTGGAACAATGTTAGTACTGCTTGTGCATAACGATGTTAATGCTGCTTGTGATCATAATTATGGAATGCGAGAATGTTGGAGATAAAGATGGAATGGTTGAAGATAAGCATGAAAGAATATTCTGAAGATCAATTTTGTTTTGATAGTTATCTTGTAATTATTTAGTATAAATAGATTTTGATAGATAGCTATTCTGAGTGATTTTTTAGAATTCGTTTTTGTTTTAGAGAGAATTAACCTCAAGGTATAGAACCCTATTTCTAGAGAAGTAGAAGTCGTCCTGTTGAGCCTGATCAACAAGATTGAGGTTTGGTTGTAAACTTGTGAGTTGAAGTATTGAATACAAACAGATTGTGTTTTCTGATTAGTTGTTCATTGAGTGTGTTTGAATTAAAGTTCTATTCCGCAAGATTCTTTAATTCTGATTTCTAAGTATAATTATTCTTGTTTGGAATCGATCCTGACAGCCCTGATTTCGAAGACATGGTTCCGGAAGTACAACTATTTGCTGATATCCGTAGTTTGGGATACCAAGACCCACGGAACCCTGTACTTACCAGCTCTTCTAAATTCCATAGAAGACACCTACCACCAGTCTGGTACACCCTATGCTCTATCTTTAACCGTTCCATGACCTCTAAACACACCGGTCTCCACAAATGCAACCTTGCCATTCTCCGTATGCTCCATGCCTTTGCTTTCAACCGCCGCATAGATAATGCTATCCTTCTCTGGAACGAGCTACAAGAGTTAGTCGAAGACAAAACAAGGCCGATCAAGAATCGGAACTTTGTGCACTATCAACGTTTCTTCCAGATTATCATCCATCAAATTATGGAGGGTAATCAGGAAATCCCTAGACGCCCAAATGCAGTACAAGGTCCGACCCAGTGGATGCATTTTCTGAAGATGCCCGAGCACGACGACTTCGCCCACATTGTCGTGATACCAGAACCCGTACTTTCCTATGCCGATCAGCAGTCTAAGGTAGTTAGGCAGTATAGGATAGCTAACGCACTAGTGGTCCAGCCAGAACCGGTGGGACCTCCCCAAGGTGCAATCCCATTAGGCGGTGAGGGTATGAATGTTGAGCAGGTTCAGGAACTTGGGGTTCCTGGACGGGGAGAGGTGAGATGTACATTAAGAAAGAGAGTGGGTGGGGTGGCGAGGACTGCTGGTCAGACATCAACCTCCGGAGTTGCAAGAATTCCAATCTTTGCCGATGACGTATCTATGGATTCGGCGGAGGATCCTGATTTTGACCCTGATGCTTCTTTATCCGGAGATGAAGCATCAACCCAACCCCGACATGATGACGATGGAAACTCCGAATCCGATCCAGACCATGATCCCGATGCAGGTCTTATTCCAAGACATGTGGGTCGGAGACAACCTATTGTAGAGAGTTCCGAAGCTGATTCCACCTGGAACTTCAGACTCTCTGGCGATATCGGTGACATAAGGAGGGATGAGGGAGATGAAGTATAAAATACTATTATTGTGAGTCGTGAGACATTGAGAAGAGAAATGGGAGAGACTGTGACAGGATCGGATAAAGTGTTAACTACCGATCCTCCCCTAACCGTTACAAGTCGGGTAGCCACATCTTCTACAAATGAGCGT
Organism: Saussurea involucrata; assembly: GCA_033807775.1. Classification (NCBI taxonomy): domain Eukaryota; kingdom Viridiplantae; phylum Streptophyta; class Magnoliopsida; order Asterales; family Asteraceae; genus Saussurea; species Saussurea involucrata. The sequence goes on from CM066314.1 coordinate 22,874,784, forward strand.
TCGTCGCCGTTGCGTATTGAACAAGCCATGGTGGACCCAGCCATGCATAGCACAACCCCTCTCAGCCACTCATCGGCATCTCAATTTGCCGATGTTTCTTTTCACACAGGGGATTTAGCTCATACGCTATCGGCGACACACTCGGTGTCTGCCGGTATTGAACAAGGTAGGCTCCTGCCCCGGCCACCGCCTTTCATTCCACGCTCGTTGAGTCTAGAACCTTTCGGACATACATCCTTTCCTAGGACACGAGCATCGGTATCTCATCAAGTTATGGGCTTTCGTGCCCCAACCGAAACACCCCGAGTGCGGCTGCCATTTGTTGGTGCCCCACGAGGATCGGGTGGATGTCCTGTCATAGTCAACACCATGCCAGCTATGAACACAGGCAGTACGGTTGCTACAACCGCTACTTTAACCGGTAACCTACGTGGTCTGGATGTTAGACCCATGTTCCCCACTCTTCCACCTGAGCAGGTTGTGTGAATGTTAGGCCCGTATCCGCATTATATCACTCTTCCACTACTAGCGTCTACTTTAGTCTCTATCGACAATGCCTACAAGCAACATCGCAGGGCCATGCAACAAACGGTTGACCAACTCATAAATGAGGTCAGTAGAGCAATAAAGGGAAAAACTATTGCTGAATCATCATCAACTCCTCAGGAACCACCATCCAGTACTCAAACCGAAACACAACCACCACCATCAGTTCCTTTACACCAAATCCCCACCGATCAACTCAAATCTGAGTTGTTAGCCCGATTATTAGCACAAGGAGATTCGAATACGGCTGAAGAAGCTGACCGTGTTGGATTACTCTGACAACAAACCCAACTACCGACCAACACTAACTTCCAAACCTTGAACAACACCATGAAAGAAATGACCCAAGCCATGCTTTCGGGATACCAAGAATTATCAACAAGATTAGTTATGGTAGAACAGGCGTTTGGAGTTCAGGCTCAAGCCTCCAACAAACGAAGACATGATGATCAGGAGGATCCTGATCAACATGAGGGGGAGAAGAGAGCCAGGGTTGGTGAATCAAGGGGTGCAATTGCAAAAAATGTTGGCGATTCAGCAAACGAGGGGGAAACGGGAGCAGGTGGACCGGGTACTGATGTGGTCCAGGTTGATGATACTGTAGCTCTAGCTGATGTTATAACTGGGGTTGAAAAGCCTCCGGTTGTTGACAATAGAACAGGTGATGAAAGGATGGCGGATGCTTTGATCGTTGATTATATCTATATTGACTCTGAGGAAGAGCCAGAGACGATGACGGTACAGATCAAAGAAGAGATAGAAGACATATTTGATATCACCGGGGCTCTAGCGATTGCTTCGAATTCCGATAATGATACTCCAGATGATACAACTCAACCGCAACCACCGAATGATCATGGTGCAAGTACTTCCGCTCCTCAGGCTCCAGTAGTTCAAGCGAATGCTCCAGCAGTTCAAGTGAATGTCAATGGCAGGATCAGGGATCCAGTACTCGAAGCTGAACTGGCATTTTATCAGGAGGTGATAGATGTTGAGCCAAGGTATGTGGCTACAGGTGAAAGGGTAAGGATCTTGATTCCTTATCAAGAGAGCATCATGAAAGATATGTTTGTGAAAGACGTCCAGAAGATCGATTTAGAAAAGGTATACGGTGTTGAGAACTGGCCATCACTTCAAAAGATTGAATTTCTACATGTTTTGGGCAACAAAGATCTAGATACATACGTGGTTAGATCTGATAAAGCCATTATGAAGGTGTTAAAGATAAAGTCAAACAAGCTTCTCAATGTCTGGTACCCGGAGTTCACTGTTAGAAGATATGATGGCTCCGAACACGTCTTCTCAGAAGCAGACTTCAAGAGTCTAAAGCTTGATGATCTCATAAGTTTATATGATATTCTGGCACGGGCTCCTGAAAAGAAGATAGAATGGTTTGGCGTATTTCAGAGTGTCAAGAGGTTTATGCGGAATATCTTAAAATTTTCTTACCTTACGGATTTCCAAATGGCTTTGGAATCTCACCAGACCAGAGTAAACCTCAGAGCTCCAAACAGGCGTCTGTCAGACATCCAAGGTATTCCCGCGTATATAGTTCTCAAGAAACCTGAACTTGGGGTTGTTTACTGTAATCAAGACTCTAAGAAAATATTTATGAGAGTATGTGAAGCCAACAAGTTCAGTGATGGGACTTTCAAGATAATTCAGATCCATCTTGAGAGCAAACTTTGATTGGATGCAAGCGAGGAGGTGAAGCTTAAAGACAAGGAGAAGGAGCTGATCAAGGAAGCCCTGGATGCCATTACCTATCGGAAGGAGTACCAGAATGCACTGCGGAGGTTCGAGATCATTTTTGGGATTTGGAAGAAGCATGCGTTCCCGGTGGATGCTTAATCTCTTTGCCTCTACTTTGGTACAAAGGGGGAGAATGTTAGTGCTCAATTTGTCTAATTGTACCAAGTAGAGGGACCTAATGTGTAATTGCTAAGTTACAAACTATATAATGTAATTTTCTCCTAGATTGACATTAGGTCATCCATTCTTACACACACTAGTACACACATTGCACTTCCTCTCTACATTCTCTTATTGTGTACTTGGTGATTGTCCTTATTGAATATATGGATGGCTCTATGAATTCATTCACTGATTGATTACTTGTTCTGGGATCACAATTGTTTTCTTTTTTTGCGTAATTGGGTATGAAAACATGGTTGAAATTTATATAGAGATTTGTTCAATTTTGAGTTACAAATATGATTGTATGAATCTTTCATTTGGTTAGGATGATAAAAGCGGAGTTCATTTCCTAGTGGTTTTCAATGTTTTTGGCGTTAAAATATCAATATTAAATTTGTTTATTGCAATGATAAAAACAACTATTAATAGCAAATCGTCTTTTACATAATTAAAATTTTAATTTAAACAAATCAAATTATAAAATTTTATCTAGTTTTATTCATTCTAAATAAAATAAGATATGGTGTTATGATTTAATTTGTTTAAATTAAAATTTAATTTTATTAAGACAATAAAATCATATCTTTTAATTTGAAAAAAGTACATGGATGTTAGGACCATAAATGTCCTATTAAATAGAAAATTATATAAAAAGTTTTATATTAATTGTAAAAGGCTTACATTGTTAAATGGGCTTTAGTGAGTTAATGGACTTGGGTTTATTAAGCCTTTGTATTTAATGTTGCTTTGTATAGAGATTAGGGTTAGATTAATCAGTTTAGTTTTATGCGTCTAATAGAGATATAGAGAGAGATTTCGATTCCATCATATGTAACCTCTATAAGCATTCAATAAAGATTAATCATTTACAATCATTGTTACTTGATCATACTGGGCGCACCAAGAAAGGTTTCTGATTTTCTCAAGTTTTTTTTTTCAAATTAGTGATCTTTAATTGTGCCATTCTATCTATTTGGGTCATCGATAGTGTCGGGTAAAGTTTCGCATTCAAGCATCAATTTTGGAAAAATCAAATCTTTGAGTATTCACTGCGTTCTTCGATTTTTTTACTAATCTTTGTTAAATAGGATAGTTTTTGGTTCAAGATCGATTTAGGTATGTTGCTTTGGTGTTTCAATTTGGTATTGCAAGTTTCAGGAACCAAAATCATCCAACAGAGTTGAATTTCAGATCCGATAAAGGCGCCCATAATTTATCCGAACGTTGTTCTTCGACTTTTCCGGGTACGTTATATTTTCCGATTGAATCAAGTCCGGACACAGTATTTATCCGGATATCTCCCGTTATCGGGACATAGTTTCGTCCGGACTCTCACAGTTTCCGGTTACCTTATCCGGAAATAATATCCGGACTTCAGCTCTCACCCGGATTTCATATTATCCGGATCTCTTTAGCCGGAGTCTAATCCCTCCGGATTTCACATATCTGGATTCGTACGTGGACTCCCGTGTTCTCGGATATTCACACGGCTTTACCTTATCTGGATTTCCACCCGGATCGTTACCAGGATTTTTATCCGGATTCCTTTATCCAGATTCTCATTATTCGCACAAGTGTACACCAGGAGAGGGAAATTTGTGTATTTTGTGTCTGTTTTGGATCGATATTTTGAATTGTCTCACGGTCATCTTATTCAAGTAAAAATGTGTTATCCAACCAATTCTGACCTCAAAGCAAAGATTACAGCTCTTGAAGCGAAATTAGGGACCAGTTCAAAGGTCGTTGACAAAATGAGTCTTGAGAATGCACATCTTCCGTCATATTTGGACAATCTGAGACCGGAACGCGAGACGTATAGAGATATACGTGCCTTAAGGAACGACAACGATTGGCTCAAGCGCAGGAATCCTGAACTTGGAAAGGAAGTCGAAAATGATTCGTATTATTATCTGCATCGTGCCCAAATAGATTCACTTAAACGGAAGGTTGCAGATTTTGAAGCCAGAGAAGAGAAGAACGTGTCACTTGAAGAAATAGGAAACACCTTAGAGATTGACAATCTTGATTTAAAGAACATGATATCTATTTTTGGAAAATAGATTCTAGTTGTTGAAAAAGAAAAGATTGAATTTTTGAATGAGCGGAAAGGATTTGAGAGAAAAATACTTGATCTGTCCAAGAAGATTTTCGAGGAAAGAAAGATGTTTGAGCTTAAAAATGCTAAACTTTCAAAACAAATATCTGATTTTGAACACGTGTTAGTGCTTGAGCGAGATAATTTTGAGAATCAACGAAAAAATCTTTTGAGAGTGAAAAGAAAGAGCTTGAAAATAAAATCATTGCGGTTTTCAAAGAAATATCTGATAAACGCAACAATATTGAAAAAGACTTTGAAAGTGAAAAGGAGATTTTTGAAACATAAATTCATAAGCTTACACATAAATTATATGGGTTAGCAACCGAGATTTCGAAAGAACAATTGCTAAAATCTGATCTACAAAAGAGATTTGATTTAATTCTCGAAGAACGAAATGTTTTATCCGTCAAAGTCCAGAAACTTGAAGAAATCAACTTCAAAGTTGTTCAGTCATCTTATGCTTCAAGTTCTACAAATAGTTCTTCAAAGAGTCTTGGCAAGTCAAATGAGTTTTCAAAAGATCAGATTTGACCTTCCAATCTTTTCTATAATTCGCGTGTTAATAATAAAGATAATCTAGTGTTTCGAAAAGTTAAAATGGTTTGGAAAAAAAAATCAACTACAGAAGACAGTGATGGAAACACGTCTTATAAATCTCCTGTAGTTGATACAAAGTCATTCATTTCCAAGACTGATTCACCTACTCATGTTTATTCTACAGCAAAGGTAATTAGTCTGAGTCGAGTAAAGAAATGTTTCACTCATTGTGGGAAGAATGACTTTGTGCGTCCAAGGTATGTGAATAAAAGGTATGGTACTTATAGTATTCTCGGTCCCCATTTTACAGTTAAGGCATCTAATCATCAAGGATCCATTGAAGCATGGATACCAAAATCTTTCTGATCTGTTTTCAGGAATGTCATGTGTGATTTAATTCAGATTATTCACATCACATGAAAAAATTTCAAAGGTTATGCCAACTTTTGAGGGGGAGTACCATGGTTTGCGAGGTAAATGAATTTTAAGGGAATTCAAAGAACCGTGGTAATTTATTCTGAAAAACTTACTTGTGTTTGTTTTTTTCCGATCTTACACTCCCGAATTACCACGTGTTATATTTTATTGATTTAGTTATTTCCATGTCTCATATATTTTTTTGAATTATTCCGAATGGAAATACACTCGTTTGAATTCCAATTTGATTTCAACATTCGTCATTTCATGTTAATGATTCAATTCTTATCTGCTATATTAATTGTGACATATTCTTCACAACTAAACTTTCTTATCATTTGTTTCCTTTATTGCAAATAATGTGCTTACTGAGTATAAAATGGGTTCGTGTTTGAATTTGTTCTTTGATATTCATTATCATTATGACTTACGATTACCTCATATCAGAAGTCGGACTTCATTTTTCTGACTTCAGAACAAATTAGTTCAGGACTCACACTTCATTGTGTACTTCAATGTTCACTTAACTGATTTATTTGGTAAATGAAATGAGTGTTAGGACATATATTGTTTCTATGGTCTATCCAGAACCGGAAGGACCTACCCATGAAACACATCCTATCTATAGACATCTGTGAGGGGTCTAGCTTGATAGATGAGTTTGGAGTGAAAAGCATATGGTGAGGATGTGACAGGACTTAAAAAATATATTGGTCCTTACCAAACTGAGTCAGTTATCCGGGTAACCACACAATCTATTCATTCTCATTCTTTGGAGATGAATATTGAAATAGACATGGACCCGGTGTCGATAACTCGTGTCACCCCACCTAGCCACTCAAGTATCTCACCAAAGATACTTGTCGTATATTCATGGAGGTTTAGCACATAATCTATCTATTTCTCACTTGGAGGTCTTAGAAATTGAAAAAGGAAGACATCAGCTCCGGTCTTCGAACTTCATATTCTAATCATTGTGTCTATTGATTTTAAACTTACGTCCCAGGTTAAATCAATATTTGATCCAAGCAGATATAATTTAATTATTTCACACATGCACGAATCTTTGTGATTCCACTTGCATATCTTTGTGATATTGTCGGAACAGTTTGAGAAGTAATTTTTAAGATTTTACTTCAGTGATAACTGGAAGTCTTATAAGAGATACCCAGATGACAACTCTGGACATAGGCCACATAATTAACTTTAATTGTCGTGATAACAGTTACTATGTGTTTCCGTGTTAGTTGATTACCCCATCTTGGTTACTTAACCGTTTTATCTGTTATTTTTCTACTCATCAGTTTCGTCTTTGAAGTTGCATGATGTTCAGGATGCTCATAATCATCATAAGAGGGAGAAATGGAGATTCAAAGATACTTATTCTGATGTTAAGGGGGAGTAAGCAAATGCTGATGGGGAGTAACTCAATCTTACTTTCCAAAATCTGAGATTGAAAGGCCGCATCTGTTGCAGTATTTTGTATTGATCATATTGATTCTTCTATCCCTTATCAAGTGGTGTTTGCTACAAGTTGATTCCTCTTTCGAGCATATTGGTTCTACAAGTTCTCAAGCTGAAAACCAATTCAACTCGCCGTTCAAAGACAGATTCTTTATTCTAAAACTGATGATGCACTGTGGAATGTCATGTAACTCGCACATTATATTTCTTGTGTGCTTATCCGATGTGTTGAGTTTCTACAGTTGAAAGCTTCTTTTAGTGCACTCAGTCGAGGTTATTGATGAAGAGTAAGAGATTTATTCAAAGGGGAGCCTGGAAAGACATGAAGACAAACAGCACCAAAGTTTTTCAAATATTCAAGAGCGAGAGAAGATCAAGACCTGAAGATCTCAATATCATATTTTTTTTCTTTATATAACTTTAGGGGAGATTGTTAGGACTATAAAATAGAAAGTTATATAAAGAGTTTTATATTAATTGTAAAACCTTACATTGTTAAATGGGTTTTAGTGAGTTAATGGGCTTGGGCTTATTAAGCCTTAGTATTTAATGTTGTTTTGTTTAGAGATTAGGGTTAGATTAATCAATTTAGTTTTATGCTCCTAATAGAGATATAGAGAGAGATTTCGATTCCATCATATGTAACCTCTCTAAACATTCAATAAAGATTAATCGTTTACAATCATTGTTACTTGATCATACTGGGATCTACAATGGACCCACAAAAAAAGATGTTCTTATAAGAACTAGCATTATAAACTTTTTTGTGAGTACCTTTTTTGATGAGTTGGAAATGTGGTGACAACAAAAAGTACAAAAAGCCTGTTAGAGATGCTCTAACTATCAAAGTATTTTCCAGAAGGATAAGTCCATAAAAGCCTAATGGACTTTACCATTTAGAATGATTAAGCCTGATGGACTTTACCATTTATAATGATTAAGTAGTTGGATAATTTTTGGGAGCAAATGAGGCATTCGACTTTCTGAAACCTGTTAAATAAATACTTAAACTTTCTGAAACATGTTAAATACTTCAAACGAGAACAGTACCAATTTAAGAGAATAAGAAAACGAACGAATCACGTGTGATTTTACACTAACATCACTTGTGATTCACGAAACTTTGACCTGCGACCTGAAAATGCGCCCAAAATTGCCCGCACGTATTTTTTTACTGTTAATGTAAATTCGCATGTGATTTTGCATGTGACTTGGCCTTTTTCGTATTTTCTAAAATAGTTAGCATTCTCGTTTGATCCTACCTATATATGTATATATGTATATAGGGGCAGGTTCAAACGAGAAGCTAAACATTTTGCAAGAATGCGAGAAGTCTTGGGGGTGTTTGGGGTTGCTTATTTAAGGAGCTTATTAATTTATTCCGTTTTCTCACCGCTGATAAACAGTTTTAAGTGTTTGGATGGGAGAAAAAAATTGCTTATATAGTTTTGTCACCGCTGATAAGGAGTTTTTCATAAGTCATTTTATTCTAACTTATTAACTTATTTGAAACAACTTATCACCTTTTTGGTTATTTTACATGTATAAGTAATCACAAACAGCTCCTAAATAACAACTTATTAACTTATTATGTTTTTGTACCACCATAAGATAATCCAAAACACATTTTATAAAACTCTGGTTTAACACCAAATAAGTAATAAGTTGATAAACACTTTTACAAAAAAAAACATAAGTTGTTTCATATAAGCAATCCCAAACACCCCTTAATATCATATATGATAACACACCTAATACACAAGATTAATCATATATGATTAAACACACGTTGCATTGACAACACATTTGTGACAGCCCAAAATCCATAACATAATATAATCATTGAAATCCTCAAAAACGAGCCCCATTACATCTCAATTTAATACAGAGTCTTTAAAAAAATCTAGCAGCGGAAACACACTTCCACAACTGAGAATCTACTAAGCATAAAGATAAGAAAAAAGAACTATAGTGCTCTAATCTCGCAGTCTTCACCTTTAGACTTTATCCTTCCCGTTTGAGGAAGCTCCACTAGATTCTTACTTGAAAATGGTTTTAGTTTTTGAAAAGCGAGGGTTAGGCCATGAGGTCTAGTGAATTCCCTCTCGAAAACAGTTCAACAATTTCTTAACTTTAAAACATACAAATTGTCACATTAGTGAATAAAATAACAGTTTAGGTAATCAACTTCGAATTCACATAAGGGTATCTGCACAGTGATCTCCAAGACCATCACCTCCACGTGATGTCCTCACTCGGGGCCCCCAGTAGATCCCCACGGCCCCCAGTAGATGCCTTATTCGTGTGCGCGAGAAACAATTTCAAGGCACACAGTTCACCAAACTCTCAAGGATTCTCAACAATCCAAGGTACACCCAGCCCCACTATGCAACACGACTCCACATACAAGCATACCAAGCAAAGCTAGAAATCATATAGCAATTGCTTGTATCTTAAAAAAAACAGTTCATAGCACGCGAGAATAACGTTCCCAAAACATTTAGTTCATGCGAGAATTAATGATGAGTTTATAAATAAAATCATGCTCGCATATCATACCATAATCAACAGTAAAATCTTTAATATCTCATTTCAAGTAAAAGGGTTAAGGGAACTCACCTGAAATGCGATAAATTTGACTAACACCAACACTCACTTCTGAACAAACCGACAATCTACAAGTGCCCCAAATAGCATATGAGATTTTATCGGACACAACGTACCCGAAAGGTCCCCTCTAAAACAAACCCTCCAAAACCGGACTCTCTCTAAGTCCAGACACATAAACATTTAGGCACTCTATCCGGATACTTCTATCCAAAAACCGACTATCCGGGTACTACTATCCGGATACCTTTATCCGAAAACCCACTATCCGGGTACCGCTATCCGGTAAATTTATCCGGATACCGACTATCCGGATCCCAAAGCAATCCGGACGGAACTTTATCCGGAAACCCTCTAATCCGGATCGACCATACATTCGAAAACCACACTTTCCGGACCTCCTTACCCGGAAACCATACAATCCGGATAGGGCAATGTCCGGACAATGTCGAACAGTGAAAACCCCAACCTTCCATAAATCGATCCTAAACTGCGATTGTTTTGCCCCAAATCGAATCGAATACTTGAGAAGATTATTATATTAACTCAAAGAAATCATTTCATACCAATTTTGGTACTTTAGCAACCCATTTTGAAGCAAAACCCAAAGCTTCCCAAATGAAAGAACACCGGCTATTTTGAGCCTCAACTCAACCCAAATCAGTGTTCAATACTAGAATCAATGAGAAAATGAAATAGAGGATTACCTTGGTGAGTATCTCCCCAAGCAATCCTCTCACACTGCTACTTACAATACTTCTCAACTTCATGTCTCTTCTCTTTATTCACGAAGAGCAGCCGCACATAATGAGTAATTAGGGATTTCATCCCCCTTTTTATACCTTTTTCTAATTGCATCCAAGTCCTCAAGTTTCTTTTCTCAACTTTTGCCACAACCTTTTGAAAAGTTTACATTAACGGTTGTTACAACATTGACGCTTAATTATAGATGATTAAACACACACAAAGGAGTGTAATCATATATGATATGGAGATTTCTTGCCTTTCTCGCAAAATGTTCAAGTTCTCGCATTATCTGTAACACCCCGTTTCCCAATTTACGTGATTTAACTGTCTCTTTTGGGGTTGAGTTAATTTTTGGGTCGTTATGTACGTGTTCAGGAATCTAGGGGCCAGTTTATCAATTTTGTAAGATGAGGGTGTGTTTTGGCATGTATGTAAAGGGGATGGAAACCCTAAACACCCTCATTTGCAGCCATTTGTTTCTTTAGCAAAGAAGAGAGAAAAGAGAAAGGGATTTTCGGAGTTCTTGTGAGCTGCTGTGAAAGACCTACCGATTCTCCTTCGTTAACCGTTGGATCGTCGTGAAATTTGGACAGCGACTTCACGACCCTCTAATATACATTCTGACCGGAGGGATTTGGCATCGGAGTTCCCAGTAGAGAGAACCAAGTGTCCGAAGTTGCTGTGAAAGGGATTTTCGGAGTTCTTGTGAGCTGCTGTGAAAGATCGACCGATTCTCCTTCGTTAACCGTTCGATCGTCGTGAAATTTGGACAGCGACTTCACGACCCTCTAATATACATTCTGACCGGAGGGATTTGGCATCGGAGTTCCCAGTAGAGAGAACCAAGTGTCCGAAGTTGCTGTATTTTCCAGGCGAAAGATTTGGTGATTTTGGAAGATTCAAGTTGTGAAAGGTTCTAGGAGGATTGTTGTTCACGGTCTAGAATTGCAAGGTATGTGTATTATGTTTAGAAATCAATAGAAATGGGGTGTATGAAATGGGATGTTTGGCAAAGTTTTATGGTATTTGGACTATCCTAGCTATGTCATTTCGGGATGAGAGTTGGGATAGAATTAGAGTTCCATTTTTGGGCTTGTTATGATATGTGTATGTATGAATGTTATAGGTGGTACGAGGTGATTATTATACACTGTGAAGTACTTGGTAATTGACATCTTGACAGGTGAGTACTCTACCTATATTATGTAAGTTATGTGTATGTAGTTGGATTGCATGTGTGATTATGTGTATGTTGGCTTTGCCAAAGGAAAGAGTACCTATGGTGGTAGTAATACCCCTAGGGAATATGTTATGTATGAAGAGGCCTGGTACCAGTGTCTAGTTATGACCTTCCTTATTGGCTTTGTGCCTTAAGGAATGGAAGGATGTTACATGTATGTGATTGCTATGTTTATGCGAGTATGTATGCATGATGATATGTGGTATAGGTGCGTGCTCACTAAGCGAAAGCTTACCCCGTTGTTATTCATCTTTTAGTGGCAGGTACATCTTCGAAGAATAAAGGAAAGGCTCCAGCTTGAAGCTTTTGGATTTGCGGCAGCTCAGCAGCTTATATTTTCTTTTGATGAATGATAGTTTTGGATTCTCTAAGCTTTTCAGTTGAATATTGTTTGTCTCAAACTTATTGGTTTTAAGTTGCAAACTTGTACTCTTTTCTATAAGCTTATGGGATTTTATCTAAATGTTTTAATTACAAATCTTCCGCTGTATTTTAAGGTTACTTTCCGTTAAATGAGTGTTTTAAAGATAAGGGATGTTACAGTTGGTATCAGAGCCTTGGTTTAAGGGATTCGGGCATTCACAAGTGGTGAGTGTTTGAACTTAAACCCAAGTGCTCAAGTTTTCAAATAAGTAACCTTTAAAAAAAAGCTGTTTCGTGTAAGAAAATGGTTTATAAGGAAAGGGTGTTTTAAAAGAAAAAGTTTTCACGGCTGAGCTGCGGTCCAAAGCATCAAGACGGGGGTGAGCACACTATTCCATATTAGGATTTATGATAAAGCATGTTCAGTTTTTGTGAAAGACCAGTTTTATAACTGTATTGGATGAGTAATTATGTTTATGTATGCTAGATATGGTCAATGTGACAAGGTTATGATTTCAAGTATGTTTTGTTGATGCATAATGTGAATTAGAATATGATTATAATGTTTATATGATAAGTGGTAGATATGGAAAATGTTGTGATATATATGTTAAAGGTACCAACTAAGCTGGGAATTGGAACCTTAGTGACGGTGTTGAGTCTAAACATGGAGGGTGTAATTATAATGGTATAAGGGCCCATACCATTGCAATTACATTGTACATGCCGGGACTTGATATAGTTGCAAAAGAATTCTATGAACCAGACAAGGTTGAGGGTTGGGTAGTAACATGCTAGAAAGGGATTTTGTTAAGAGAGTATAAGCAGAAGGTTTCTAAGGAGCATGTTAGAAAGAAAGACAACTAAGCTAGGACCTCTGGACTATGCTAGGAGTTTGCTCAGGGGGGGATGTAGATGAATTATTCTAAAGTATCATGTTTATGTATCAGAATGGTGAACACTAGAAGGCAAGGCAAGAGACCGATTATTGAAGAGGATCAGGAAATTCCTGATCTGAGAGGTGTGATCGCTGCTGAGGTCGGGGAGGTTCTTCACGAGTTACTCCCAAGTCTCTTTGAGCAGGTAAAGCAGGAACTGGCTAATGAAATTCGTAGTCAGGTAGAGGCAGCTGTGGCCAGCAGGGCCAGTGGATCAGGGGGCTTGTCAGGCGTACAACCACGGGGGACAAGCTACAGAGATTTCTCGGCCTGTCAGCCGCCACAGTTTGAGGGGCAGAAGGACCCCGTAACCAGCACTCGTTGGATAGCTGAGGTGGAGGGTGCTTTCCGCACCAGTTTTTGTACCGAGGAAGTCAAGGTTCGCTACGCATCGAACCTACTGAGGAAGGCAGCGAAAGACTGGTGGAACCTTATTGTTCGTGCTCGGACGCCAGAACAAGTGGATAGCATGACTTGGGAACAGTTCAAGGAACTGTTCATGGAACAGTATGTGCCCCAAATTGAGGTAGAGAGACTCACAAATGAGTTTCTATCTATGGAGCAAACTACGGAGTCGGTGAACGAGATCACTGACAAGTTTTTGGAGCGGTCCCTTTTCTGTCCTGAGTATGTCAGGAATGAAAAGGCCAAAATGTACAGATATGGGAGAGTTTTGAAACAGGAGATTAGAGAATTTGTTGTTATGGCAAGGTGCACTGATTTTCAGCAGATGCACGAGGCGGCTCGGGCTAGAGAGCTCGAATTAGAGAGCCAAAGAAAGACAAGAAGGGCAGAAACGGTTCAGACTCAACCTCAGCAGACTAAGAGGTTCAAAACTGGGAGTCATAAACCGGAGGTAAAGAAAGAGTTCAAGAGAGAGCATCCCCGATGTGGGAAGTGTGGACGACAGCATCCGGGAGAATGCCGTATGGGCTCCGGAACCTGTTACAAATGCGGGCAACCGGGTCATATCAGTCGAGACTGCAAGGCGACCGCAAAGATATGTTTTAAGTGCTACAAGCCGGGCCACTTTGCTGACGAGTGCCCAATGAATACCGGGTCGGTCCAGAACTCGGGAACCGCACCGGTGAAGATGCTAGAGGGTGGATTGGGAAAGAAGAACGACGCACCCAGGACTCGGGGGCGAGTGTTCCAGATGACCGTAGATGAAGCAAAGGAGGAGCCAGATGTCGTGACAGGTATTTTTCCTGTTAATGCATCACCTGCCCTTGTCTTATTTGACTCGGGAGCTACTAAATCTTTTGTTTCTTTATCGTTTTGTAAAGACTTTGCTATTGTAAAGGACAAGTTAGAGAGTCCGCTAGAAGTAGAAATAGCGGACGAGGAGTTTCGTTTTGTGAGTGATGTGTATAAAGGTAATGTAATAGAGATAGCCGGAGTGAAGTTTAGTATAGATCTTATTCCTATTGCGATGAGGGAAATAAATGTAGTAGTTGGGATAGATTGGCTTAGTCGGAATGGAGCGCGCATTGATTGTGAAAAACAGCAGGTAGTGATTCGAACCCCAAGTGGGGGAGAATTAACTATCTCGAGTGAAGGAAGAAAAGGGGTACCAAAGGTGTGCACTTTGGCCAAAGCTAGAAGATATGTGCACCATGGTGGTAGCAGTTATTTGGCGTATATTGTTGATGAACGGGAGGAGAAAAAGAAGAGAACAGTGGCAGATGTACCAGTGGTCAGCGAGTTTCCGGATGTTTTCCCGAATGACTTGCCTGGCATTCCTCCCGGGAGGCAAGTGGAGTTCCGAATAGACTTGATTCCGGGGGCGGCACCGGTAGCAAAGGCTCCTTACCGTTTGGCACCTCCGGAGATGCATGAACTGTCTAAGCAGCTGGAGGAACTGTTGGATAAGGGTTTCATCCGCCCCAGTAGTTCACCTTGGGGAGCCCCTATCCTTTTCGTGAAAAAGAAGGACGGGTCGATGCGGATGTGCATCGACTATAGAGAGCTTAACAAGCTTACGGTGAAGAACAGATACCCGTTGCCGAGGATCGACGATCTCTTCGATCAACTTCAGGGAGCCGTTTGGTTCTCTAAGATAGATCTTCGCTCAGGGTACCACCAGTTGAAGGTCAGGGAAGAGGATGTTCACAAGACAGCGTTCAGAACCAGGTACGGGCATTTCGAGTTCATCGTGATGCCATTTGGACTGACGAACGCACCGGCGGCATTCATGGATCTTATGAATAGAGTTTGCAGACCGATGTTGGATAGGTCAGTCATCGTGTTTATAGACGATATACTGATCTACTCCAAGTCGAAGGAGGATCATATGGAGCATCTACGAGAGGTTTTGGAGATTTTGCGTAAGGAGCAGTTATATGCAAAGTTCTCCAAGTGTGATTTCTGGTTACAAGAGGTTCAATTTCTTGGACATCTTGTGAACCGAGAGGGTATCAAGGTAGACCCAGCGAAGGTGGAGGCAGTGATGAAGTGGGAAACCCCGAAGACTCCCACTGAGATTAGGAGTTTCCTTGGATTAGCCGGGTACTACCGCCGGTTCATCCAGGATTTCTCCAAGATAGCAGTTCCGTTGACGAAGCTGACGAGGAAGAACGAACGTTTCGTTTGGGGAGAGGAACAGAAAACAGCGTTCGAAACCTTAAGGAGAAAGTTATGCGAGGCTCCGGTGTTGACACTACCGGAGGGAGTTGAAGACATGACAGTCTACTGTGATGCGTCTTATCACGGGCTAGGCTGCGTTCTTATGCAGAGGGGAAGGGTGATTGCCTATGCGTCTCGTCAACTGAAGACGCATGAGGTGAATTACCCGACTCACGATTTGGAGCTTGCGGCAGTGGTGTTCGCTCTCAGGTTATGGCGGCACTACCTGTATGGGGTGAAGTGTACTATCTATACGGACCACAAGAGTCTTCGTTATTTCATGGATCAACAGAATTTGAACATGAGACAGCGGAGGTGGTTGGATGTGGTGAAGGATTATGATTGCGAGATTCTTTATCACCCGGGGAAGGCAAATGTCGTAGCGGATGCCTTGAGTAGAAGAGCGAGTAGTGTTCTACTTCGGGTACCGTTGATGAGACTAACAGTATCAACGTCGCTTCACGACTTGGTAAGAAGGTCTCAAGAGGAAGCGATCAAGGGTGAGAACCAGAAGAAGGAACGGATAAAGGGACAGGTGGATCAGTTAGTGCCCGACAGTCGAAGTCTATTGACTCGGTACGGTCGGGTATGGGTTCCAGTATCGTGTGAGGCAAGGCAGACACTTCTGGACGAGGCGCATAAGTCAAGGTTCTCTATCCATCCCGGTGCTACTAAGATGTATAGAGATCTGAAGACTGACTACTGGTGGCCGGGGATGAAGAGGGACGTGGCTAAGTACGTGGAGAAATGTTTGACTTGTTTAAGGGTCAAAGCAGAGCATCAGAGACCGCACGGGAAGTTACAGCCATTAGAGATACCAGAGTGGAAGTGGGAGCATATAACAATGGATCTGATTACCAAGTTGCCTCGAACACCTAGGAATCATGATGCCATTTGGGTGGTTGTAGATAGGCTGACAAAGAGTGCCCATTTTATCGCGATCCGTGAAAGTTCATCTGCAGAAAAGTTAGCTGACATCTATGTCAGTGAAATTGTAGCAAGGCATGGGGTACCGGTAACAGTGATATCAGACAGGGATGTTCGGTTTACGTCGCGGTTTTGGGGGAAGTTCCATGAAGATTTGGGTACGAGACTTCAGTTCAGTACAGCCTTTCACCCACAGACGGACGGGCAAAGCGAGAGAACAATTCAGACTCTTGAGGATATGTTGAGAGCCTGTGTTTTGGATTTTGGGGGCAGCTGGGATACGTATTTACCGTTGGCTGAGTTCTCATACAACAACAGTTTCCATGCCAGTATTGGCATGCCTCCGTATGAGATGTTGTACGGGAGAAGATGTAGGACTCCTATCTGTTGGGGAGAGGTAGGCCAGCGGGAGTTAAGCAGCACAGAAGTGGTTCAGAAAACGACGGAAAGTATTGAGATGATTCGGGATAGGCTACGAACCGCACAGAGTCGTCAAAAGAGTTACGCCGACAAGCGAAGGTCGGATTTGGAGTTCAACGTGGGAGATAATGTTTTGTTGAAGGTATCACCTTGGAAAGGGGTGATCCGATTCCGGAAGAGGGGCAAGCTAGGCCCTAGGTTTATCGGACCTTTCAAGGTGATAGCACGGGTTGGGAAGGTTGCGTACCGGCTGGAGCTTCCGCCGGAACTCAGTCTGATACACAACACCTTCCACGTGTCTCAGTTGAGGAAGTGTTTAGCTGACGAGTCGGCGCATGTCCCTATAGATGACATACAGGTCGACGAACGGTTGAATTATATTGAGAGACCGATAGCAATCTTGGAAAGGAAGACCAAATCCTTGCGAAACAAGGAGATCAGCTTAATGAAAGTTCAGTGGGAACACCGAAAAGGATCAGAATGGACATGGGAACCGGAAGCTGAGATGAGATCGAATTATCCGGAACTCTTCCAAGTCTGATCGATTTCGAGGACGAAATCCTGGTAAGTGGGGGAGAGTTGTAACACCCCGTTTCCCAATTTACGTGATTTAACTGTCTCTTTTGGGGTTGAGTTAATTTTTGGGTCGTTATGTACGTGTTCAGGAATCTAGGGGCCAGTTTATCAATTTTGTAAGATGAGGGTGTGTTTTGGCATGTATGTAAAGGGTATGGAAACCCTAAACACCCTCATTTGCAGCCATTTGTTTCTTTAGCAAAGAAGAGAGAAAAGAGAAAGGGATTTTCGGAGTTCTTGTGAGCTGCTGTGAAAGACCTACCGATTCTCCTTCGTTAACCGTTGGATCGTCGTGAAATTTGGACAGCGACTTCACGACCCTCTAATATACATTCTGACCAGAGGGATTTGGCATCGGAGTTCCCAGTAGAGAGAACCAAGTGTCCGAAGTTGCTGTGAAAGGGATTTTCGGAGTTCTTGTGAGCTGCTGTGAAAGATCGACCGATTCTCCTTCGTTAACCGTTGGATCGTCGTGAAATTTGGACAGCAACTTCACGACCCTCTAATATACATTCTGACCGGAGGGATTTGGCATCGGAGTTCCCAGTAGAGAGAACCAAGTGTCCGAAGTTGCTGTATTTTCCAGGCGAAAGATTTGGTGATTTTGGAAGATTCAAGTTGTGAAAGGTTCTAGGAGGATTGTTGTTCGCGGTCTAGAATTGCAAGGTATGTGTATTATGTTTAGAAATCAATAGAAATGGGATGTTTGGCAAAGTTTTATGGTATTTGGACTATCCTAGCTATGTCATTTCGGGATGAGAGTTGGGATAGAATTAGAGTTCCATTTTTGGGCTTGTTATGATATGTGTATGTATGAATGTTATAGGTGGTACGAGGTGATTGTTATACACTGTGAAGTACTTGGTAATTGACATCTTGACAGGTGAGTACTCTACCTATATTATGTAAGTTATGTGTATGTAGTTGGATTGCATGTGTGATTATGTGTATGTTGGCTTTGCCAAAGGAAAGAGTACCTATGGTGGTAGTAATACCCCTAGGGAATATGTTATGTATGAAGAGGCCTGGTACCAGTGTCTAGTTATGACCTTCCTTATTGGCTTTGTGCCTTAAGGAATGGAAGGATGTTACATGTATGTGATTGCTATGTTTATGCGAGTATGTATGCATGATGATATGTGGTATAGGTGCGTGCTCACTAAGCGAAAGCTTACCCCGTTGTTATTCATCTTTTAGTGGCAGGTACATCTTCGAATAATAAAGGAAAGGCTCCAGCTTGAAGCTTTTGGATTTGCGGCAGCTCAGCAGCTTATATTTTCTTTTGATGAATGATAGTTTTGGATTCTCTAAGCTTTTCAGTTGAATATTGTTTGTCTCAAACTTATTGGTTTTAAGTTGCAAACTTGTACTCTTTTCTATAAGATTATGGGATTTTATCTAAATGTTTTAATTACAAATCTTCCGCTGTATTTTAAGGTTACTTTCCGTTAAATGAGTGTTTTAAAGATAAGGGATGTTACATTATCCTTCCTATATGTATATGTATATGTGTGTATATATATATATATATATATATATATATATATATATATATATATATATATATATATGGTTGGGTTCCGGTGAGAAGTTGAGGTTAACATGAGAAGTGTGAGAAATGGTTATCAACCGTTGGATGCACATTAGGATGAGATGCACCGAGATGCACCAGATCAATTCCCTTCTAAAGCGCAATTCATCAGAAGGCATGAGATTAAAAGTGATCAATGGTTCAGATCCACTTCTCGCGCTTCTCATGGTAACCTCAACTTCTCACATGATCATTCGCCTATATATATACACATATATACATATAGAGGTGGTTTCATTTGCAAACCACTCTTATGTAGCAAACTATGAAACCCATCTTTTCACCATAGATCGAATTCATCAACGGTTAAGATGCATTTGTCGTAATTATGGTAATATTTAAACTATTTCAATTTTTTAATGAAAAAGAAATTAATGAAAGGGTAAATTGTCAATTGCCATCCCATCTCAATTCGGCATCCCATCTCCCTTGTGTACACATTTTCGATTGACATTACTATATATATGTTAGGACCATAAATGTCCTATTAATTAGAAAGTTATATAAAGAATTATAGAGTTTAGTTATATAGTTTGATTCATTTATTTGTAAAAGTCTTTAATGATAATATGGGCTTATTAGGTTTAATGGGCCATGGCTTTATGTATTAAGCCTTGGTATATAAAGTGGTTTTAGTTAAGAAATTAGGTCAGATTAATCAGTTTAGTTTGTGCGCTCAATAGTTTAGAGAGAGAGTTGAGTTATTCATTCCAATACTTGTACCTCTCTATAATCAATCGATACAAAGATTAATCATTTCGTTTATTCGTTGTTACCTGATCAAACTGGGATCTACAATATAGTTTACTAAAAAGGTTAAATTCATTAACTTTATAATGATTATCCTATTAATTAAAAAAACGGAGATGAACTGAGATGTATCGTAGATGAACGACAATGAAAGGAGATGAAAAGGAGTTGACACGAATATGAACGGCGATGAAAGGAGATGAAAACGAAGATGAAACATAGATGACACGGATATGAACGGCAATGAAAGGAGATGAAAACGAAGTGAAACGGAGATGACACGTATATGAACGGCGATGAACGAAGATGTACGGTGATGAACGGAGATGAAAAGGAGATGAACGACGATGAGACAAAGATGAACGAAGATAAAGCAGGGATGAAACCGAAGATGAAACGAATATGAACCTGTTTGTTTCGATGAAAACGGAGATGAACCAACTTTTGATTTCCTTCTGGACGGAGATGAATCTATCTGATCGAAACAGGTGTTAGTACTCGATGTCGGATGAAACGAACTGTTGTTGGTGCTCGATAACGATGGAACATATGAAACCATACAATAGGGTATCTAATTTTTTTTATTTCCTGGTACTAACTATGACCATATACATGCAGCTCAAAATCCAAAAGAAAAGTCAAAAGGTTATGGAGATGCATGAATATGGGGGATTGAAGAGGGTTTGGTGGCTTAGATGCGGGAGAATGGAGTGCGTGGGAGGAGTTGCAGACTTGAAGCGGTAAGATGAGAAGGAAAGCGACAATAGTAATTAAATTTGATTTTAATTATATTCCAAACCTTAAATCCAAAAATATGGTAGATGATAACTACCATAAATAAACGAATAAAATAGAAAAAGACAGTTTTACCCTTATAATTAAAATTAATAGAAAAGGGAAAGAAATTCATTGATCGGTTAGAATTGGTGTGCAAAGTTTGCAATATAATAGTGGTTTTCAAAAGATCGATCCCCTATACATATATACATATATATATATATATATATATGCATATATGGTAAATCACAGAAGGTCAAATTTGCTTTACATATGTTTAAGGGCAAGGCCCTTATATGGTGGAATGTCACTCGGACAACTTTTGAGTCGGCGGTTCTGGCTCAACTCACTTGGGAAACATTTAAGAAGAAAGTGATGGACAAGTATTGAAATGAGAGGGCTCTAGACTGGATCGAATAAGATTTTCGGAATATGAGGAAGGATGATCGGTCAATTATTGAATATTCCAGATTGTTCTTGCAAAAGATGAGTTTGTGGGGCAACTGGCCTCGAATGAGAAGGCCAAGATAAAGGCTTATCATGGGGGGTTGCAAGCGGAAATGAAGAATTCCGTGAGGAAGCTAAGGTGACCACACTACAAGAGGCGATTGAAGATACTCAGTGGAGAATAACCCCACTTAATGCAAAGAAGTACAAACTCAAGTTGGAGACAAAAAAAATGATAATGGAATTGGAACCCTTTAAGAAGCCGAAACAGTTCAACAACTATCGTGGAGCCAACCCTAGCCGGGAGGCCAGTTGGTGTTCCAAGTGTCACTCGAGATTGCCCTAGACGGGAGCAAACATTTCGGTCCATGCAACTTTGCTTCAGGAAGCTATTACAATTGCAGGAAGCCAGACCATGCCACCCGAGATTGCCAAGTAAAGGTCCCGCGTGTTATAAGTGTAGGAAACCGGGCCACTTTTGAAATGAATTCTCGAAGCTAAAGTCTGGATGAAACTCGGGAAAGAAAGAGAGCTCTCTGAGAGTGTTAGGGAGAGCATTCCAAATAACGGTTGAGGACGCAAAGACATCGACGAATGTTGTGTCGGGTAAGTTTCTCGTTAACTCCGTACCTGCGCATGTTCTTTTCAATTCTGGTGTAATTTTCTCTTTTGTATCGATTTCATTTTGCCAAAGATTATCTATGCATGTTACCACTTTAGTGGACACCTTGGTAGTAGAGATAGTTAACGACAGTCGAGCCTTATTAGCAAGTTTTATAAGAATTCTGTTTTGGAAATCGAAGAGAGAAAGTTTCCGGTGATCCTCTTATCGGAATGGATTGGTTGGCTGAGAACCAAGCCAAAATTCTTTATTCCAAGAAGTTAATTTGAATCCTATTGTTGGGCGAGAATGCGGTGATTGTCTACAAGGAGAGGAGAAAAAGTAGATGTTGCGGTCATTACCAAGGCTAAAGCACATAAGTGCATGGTGAAAGGATGTTTATCCTTTATGGCCTACGTTAATGCCAAGATTGAGAAGAAGAAGCTCGAAGATGTAAAAGTGGTGCGCGAGCTTCCCGAAATATTTCCTGACGACTTGCCCGACTTACCACCCTATAGGAAAGTGGAGTTCGGATTGAACTTGTTACGGAGGCTACTCTAATCGCTAGAGCAAATGATAATGGCACAACTACCGGTTAGCTCCGTCCGAAATGCCAAAGATAATGGCGCAACTACAATATCTTCTCGAGAATGGATTCGTGAGACTGATCTCGTCACCATGGGGAGCTCCGGTCTTATTTTTTAAAATGAAATATGGCACCATGAGGATGTGCATCGATTATCAAGAGTTGAAATAGGCAACTGTGAAGAACAAGTATTCACTCCCAATGATCGATGATTTTTTCGATCAACTTCAAGGAGAAGGTTGTTTCTCGAAGACAGACCTACGTTCGGGATATCATCAAGTAAGGGTAAAAATATATGACATTTCAAAGACGGAATTTAGGACTAGTTATAGTCACTACGAGTTCTTAGTCATGCCCTTTGGTTTGACGAACGCACTGACGGTGTTTATGGACCTGATGAATCGAGTTTGTCGACCATTCCTTGATAAGTCTAGGATTGAGTTCATTGAGGACATCCTTGTATATTCGAAAGACAAGGTCAAACATGAAAGACACCTTTACGACGTCCTAGAAGTTTTGAGAATGGAGAAGTTATACGCAAAGTTCTCCATGTGCTATTTCTGGTTGAAAGAAGTCAATTATTGGGTCACGTGGTCTCCCGAGATGGGGTAAAGGTCGACCTATCAAAAATCAAAGAAATGATGAATTGGAAACCTCCCAAGAGCTCGTAAGAGATCCCATAATTGTTAGGCTTAGTGGGCTTTAATCGGAGATTTATCCAAGACTTTTTCCAAAATAGCTTCTTCCTTGACGACCCTAACAAAGAAAAGTGCGAAGTTCGTGTGGACCGTGACACAAGAGAAAGCGTTTTGGGCCCTACAAAAGAAACTTTGTGAATCACCTATCTTATCCTGAGGAGTTTATGGTTTATAGTGACACCTCCAAAATGGGTATGGTTTGTGTCTTAATGCAAAGAGGCAATGTGATCACCTATACATCAAGACAACTCAAGGAGCACGAACGAAACTACCCCACTCATGATTTGAAGTTGCCTTGAAACTATGGCAACACTACCTCTATGGCACTAAGTGCATGCCTTACACCGATCACAAGAGCTTGAAGTATGTATTTGATCTGAATGAGTTGAAAATGAGGTAGAGGAGACGACTAGAGCTAATAAAGGATTATAATTGTGAGTTGCTTTACTAGCCCAGTAAAACAAACATGGTAGTTGATGCTTTGAGTTAGAAATAGTATAACGGTAGTGTTCAGGCTACTCTTTCTTGAATCGACTTATTGTCAAATTTGATCGAGAAGATTAATACATCCCCAGCCGAAGCTTTTTTTGAATAGAAACTTAAGAGCAAAGTGATGGTGGAATAACACTCAATTTTCACCGAGGATGGTTGAGGAGTGAAGTTATTCAAAGGGCGTGTTTGGGTGACCAAGATTGGGGGCAACCGGGATTTACTTCTTAAGGATGCCCATAAGTCTAAGTATTTTATACATCCGGGAAGAACAAAGATGTATATGAACTTAAAGTTGAACTATTGGTGGCCCGTCATGAAACTTGACGTGGTTAACTATGTGGAGCGTTGTATGACGTGTTTGCAAGTGAAATTTGAACATCAACGTCCCTACGAGAGTCTTCAATCCTCAGATATCCCGGAGTGGAAATGGGAATACATCACCATGGATTTTGTGACCAAGTTGCCAAGAACCTTGAGAGGTAACGATACAATATGGGTGGTGGTAGACCATCTAACTAAGAGTGCTCACTTTTTGACAATGCAATAAATGTTATCAATGGATAAATTGGCAAATATGTACATCGACGAAGTAGTTTCTATACATGGAGTGCCTTTGTAAATTGTCTCTGATCGTGATAGTCGAATCACTTCGAACTTCTGGGATGGTCTACAAAAAGAATTGGGTATGAGAGTGAAGTTGAGCAGGACTTATGATCCCCAAACCGATGGCCAAAGTGAGTGAACGATTCAGACTTTTGAATACATGTTGAGGTCATGTGTTATTGATTTTGGTGGTAATTAGGACTCCAACCATCCTTTGGTGGAGTTTTCCCACAACAATAGTTACCACTCGAGTATTAGAATGGCACCGTTTGAGGCCTTATACAGTCAGAAGTGTAGAAACCCCGTATGTTGGTTGCAAGCGGACGAGAAACGATTTATCGGCCCCGAGATCGTGCAAGAAACGGCCGACAAGCTTAAAGGCATCCGAAAGGGCTTGAAAGCGGCTCAAGAGCAACAGAAAAGTTATGCCGATAAGAAGAGGATGTCGATGGAATTCAAAGTGGGAGACCGAGTAAATGTTGAAAGTGTCTGTGTAGAAAGGTATCATCCCAGTTTGGAAAGCATGGGAAGCAAATCCCCGTTTCCTTGGACGTTCACCGTGATAAAGGTGTGGACTCCGAGCTTACCAATTGGAGTTACCACTAGAAATGAAAGAAATCCACAACGCAATTCATGTATGCTACTTGCGGAAGTGTCTACGGGAAGAAGAGCACGTTATTTCTCTCTCAAAATTTTGGATGGATGAAGGCAACCGTTGTGTTGAAGATCCCGACGCCATTCTTGAGAGGAAATCAAAGAAACTTCTTCATAAAGAGATCATGATGGTCAAAGTACAATGGAACCATCATCGTAGCACCAACGTGACTTGGGAAGCCGAAGAGGATATGAATGGATGATATCCCCAACTGTTTCAATAAGGTAACACTTCGAGGAAGAAATCAATTCCAAGGTTGGGAAGATTGTAACACCCAAAAATTATGAGATTTGTTAAATAACTTGAAAGCCCCTTTGAAATCATTTTAATAGTTATTTATTGATTCTTTGGGTGAAATATTAACATTCGGTAAAAGCGCCACAAGAAGAACCAAGAAAACGTGAGTTTGGAGCACAAAACAGTGACCACCGCGACTTTATACGCGACTTAAGTCGCAATGTATGTCGCGGTAGTCACTAGAAAGTGTTCAATGAGGCAGCAGTTTGCGCGAGTTTGACCAAAACCCTAGACTTAACCAGCGGGAAAAGTCGCGGTGACATCTGTGACTTCACGGACTGAGTATTCAGGCACATTTCCCCGCGACTTTAGTCGCGTGGTCATCGGCATGCGCCTTATCAGGGTCGAAAGTGGGATTTACTCATATTTTATCTCAGCTACTCTTTTGTCTCCCGATTTGATTCCTTTCCTTTTTCATTTATTACGATTCTATGAGCATTTATTTCATTCTCCAATCACTTTAAGGTCTATTCATCATCAAAGCTAGGGTTTCAAGCAACGACTCAAAGATTTAAGAGTTCCTCTCCATTTTAGGGTTTTGGTTGATTTTTTAGGTTTCCATCAAAACCTAACTTTGTGAGTTCATCCTACACTTTTCTAAACAATATACATGTTAAAATGTTATATTTATGTTTCCTCAAAGCTTTTATCTCATTATTTATCATTTGGATGATTTTGGAAAAGTTAGGTCAAAACTAGGGTTTTGATTATTTGAGTATTTTGATGAAATGGTTATGAAGGACGGTTTTACACACGTAAATACTAACTACTTTGAAATTTGCAACCCAAAATGTGTAATGGTCATATTTATGACTTATTTGACAAGATATAGAACTTTCTCACTTGATGGCTTATTCATACAAATGCTTATTGTGTTGGGTATATTTTGGTATATATATCTTGAAGTGTTAATATGTTAGACTATAATGTCATGGATCCTAATGCATAGAAGTCATTTTTTGTGGAATTTGTGTTAGGATACCTATTTCCTCATTGTAACTTGTAATAGGCATTGGGTCTCTATTGGAAAGTAAGGTGTAGGCACCTAGAGTCAACCTATCGGCCAAGGAGCAGTTAAATGTAATTTCATAGTATACAAGTCTAGATTCGTATTTGGATAACCCAAGGTACATACCTAGTGTGGTTGAACTTGAGACTCCACAAGCAACATACTTGGAGTAGTTGAGCTTGATATATCATAATGATTGTAATCCATGAGTCAGAATTATGTAACATGAATTGTGGCCTACTTTTGTGTTCTGTCACTATCCGTGGAATTTGGGTCTCCCCCGCCATCATAAAACTTGTTGAGCTCTTTCAAGGGAGAAATTAGTTTAAACGGTATATTATGTTGGATTAAAGGTATGTTTTCCATTTTAAATATTTTATAGTTTTGCTCTATAACTGTTTGAAGTCACTAGACTTTTAGCCTAACACTTCTTTTTTAAAAATGACATGTATATCAGGTTCTCTTAGTGGCGGGGCTCCAACATCTTGAGCGGAGAGTTGGTTGTCGTTAGAGGCACTTTTTGGGATCGTTGACTTTTGGACGGATTGGCGTATAATCACTTGACAATTCCTTTTGGAGGATGATGAGAACACCCGTCTTTAATCTAAGTTTAACATAGTTTAGACATTCTCATTTGTTGGGTGTAAACGCTCTATAATTTCTTCTTTTGGGTGATCTTATTTATATAGATGTCATTGCTACGTCATTATTCAGGTTTAAATTTACTCTTATTTTTGTTTTTTATATATTAATATCACATTTCTTAATTATCCCATCCACTTAATTATTACATTCCTTAATTATATTATCTTGTTTCTTCATTATTTAATTCACCTAATTGTTTCACCTATGAAATTTGTGGTTTGACGTATGAACTTGTTTAAATTTCATTAATCATCTCATTCATTTTTAGGTTTCACCTATGAATTTTAGTAAGTTTTTTGAAAGAAAATTCATACACGAAACAACATTATGAACTTTAAACAAAAATCATTCTTTTACCTATATATGAACTTTAAAAAAAATGTTTTCACCTATTAACTTTAAATAAAAACCAGTTTCACTTTTTGCTTTCACCTATTAACTTTGATTATCCAAGTTTATCCGGTTTCACCTATGAACTATGATTATTTGGTTTCACCTATGAACTTTAAACAAAAATTCACCTGTGAATTTTATGGTTTTACCTTTAAAACCAAAATAATCTAAATATTATTATTATTACCTTCTAAAAATAAAATATGATTATATCCACATAAATGAAACAATTATTTGAATAATACTATTGATTATCTTTCAAAAATAAAATATAATAGTATTCCAAATATGAAAAACAGTTTGTTCCAACAATGTCCTTCATTTAATAGCATTTAATATGTTTCCTTTTTTTATCATATGATAACCTTTCATATGACCATAACCATAGATTAAAAAACTTAAAGGCCCAGATTGATCAACAAAATTAAAACTATTTACTTGTTTAATAAATAATTGTGACTATACATATATAAGGACATCATACATATAAATATAGATGAGTTGGTATTAAAAAAACATTAAGCAACAATAAAATTAATAACAAATGCATGAATCTCATTGGAATTAATGACTACATAATTTTTAAAGCCATCAAGATGTATTGTACATGGCTGAGGAACGATATTTCTGAGGGCGTTGGTTGAACTGCATCTATTGTACATGGTAAGGGTGGAGGAAATGATTATAAGATATTTATAACCCAAAATAGATTATCATATAATTATTGATTAAAATTCAAATGTAATATATTTAAAATGTCTTCAAATTATCCTTTCTATAACATTTCATCATTTCTAATCCAAAATTCTCTCAAATTCACACCAACCGTTGATTGAAAAAAACCAGGTGTAGATGAGTTTGTATGGTTTGTAATATTTGGACAGTGTGCAAATGATTTGTCATCATTACAACAAAATTGGCTTTATAGAACGTCTAAAATGTCTATGCGTCCGACTTAAGTGTACATGACTAGGCACAGATTCAAACAAGAACACTTCCATTTTATAAGAAAGCAAGAACACCCTTATCTTATGTGATAATATAAGTATGGATGTGGTGGTGTGCGGACGACTTGACAAGCGAGCTAGGTCGCCCCAAAGGTCATATGTGTCTTTGATTTAGTATCACATGTTATGGATTATAGTATCACGTCAAGAACATTGAGGGGGCTTAGGGGTGTGCAGGCGACTTGGTACGCAACCTAGGTAGTCGTCCGTGTCTCTAATTTATTATCACATGTGATTGACTATAATAAAAGAGTGTTCTCGTCCATGTTTTCGTAAACTGAAGGTGTTCTCGTTTGAACACTTCCTTATAGGACAAACCTATAGACGCTTTTGGGCGTTTTAACAAGTTTTTAGGACACTTTTAAAATGAAGTGTTGTATATTATTACTTTTATATGACACTTTTGAGAAGTGTCCTATAAACCTATCTTTTTATGATGTGTAATTATAATAGTATAAAGTGTAGTATTAAAATAATTCGTATTAGCTATTTTAATTTGTAATTATAACGATATAAACTATAAGTATTAAAAATAATTCATACATATTTATGATATTTAATGATATGATTAAATCTAATAATATTCAATATTGAGTTATTTAGAATTGAAGGCATTAGCTATTTTAATTCGTATTAGTTTTTTTATACAATGTCAAATTAGCTATTTAATTTGTAACTATAAGAGTATAAAGTGTAAGTATTAAAAATAATTCTAATGTATTTATGTGGAAGTGCAGTGATGTATGCACCTGAGGCATCCTAACAGACCGGTAGACTTGAACCTTGTTCCTACATGACCCGATCAATTCGATCGGGCACTCGCCATCTATTTTTATTGTTCAACTCTTTAACAACACGAAAAAACCATTGTTCAACTCTTTGACAACATGAAAAACCAAAAGCTCTGCCCTCCCTCTCTATCTATCCAAGGGATGAAAGGGCAGAGTCCTTTCGTGTCGTGTGTTTGGTACACCGGACAAAACATGACAATACATAACATAATAGAGATCATTGTTACACGTTTGACACGACTTTTATATGGAACAGACAAGAACATAGTGGAACAGAGATGTTCCAACCCCACCCCATGGAACAAAATGGAACAGACTTATGTTTTACCAATATAACTTAAAAACAAAACCTAATTCTTTTCTAAAACATCAAATACGTCTTCCTCTTTACATTTTATTTAGTGTATCTTATGCTCTTTAGAGCTTAGATCAGTTCTCACATTTTTTTTGGTTCTCATTTGATTATCGTCTTATATATATATATATATCGTCTTATATATAGGCGGAGATTCAAACAATAACACTTCCATTTTACAAGAACGCGAGAACACCCTTATCATATGTGATAATATAAGTATGGGACGTAGTGGTGTGCGGACGACTTGATAAGCGAGCTAGGTTGCCCCAAAGGTCATATGCGTCTTTGATTTAGTATCACATGTTATGGATTATAGTATCACGCCAAGAACACATTTATCACTTACACATGAGGGGGCTTAGTGGTGTGCAGACGACTTAGTACGCAACCTAGGTCGCGCAATAGGTCGTCCGCGTCTCTGATTTATTATCACGTGTGATTATCTATAATAAAAGAGTGTTCTCGTGTTTTCGTAAAATGAATGTGTTCTCGTTTGAACCCTTCCCTATAGGACAACCAATAGACATTTTTGGGCGCTTTAACAAGTTTTCATGGCGCTTTTAAAATAGAGTGTTGTATTGTTACTTTTATAGGACACTTTTGAGAAGGATATAAAGTGTAAGTATTAAAATAATTCATATTAGCTATTTTAATTTGTAATTGTTGGGGGATATCGGGGAAATCGTGGAGAGATAGAGTGATTGAACTTGGATAAACGACAGAGATCGCTTGAGAGCTCGCTTTCCGTAAGATATATTTCGACCCTATCTGTCCGGGTATCACGAAATTCTCTCGAGGATAATCTCTATGTTTCGGTGTATCGATCAAGGCAGTGATCGATTCATACTTATACACCTTTAGAGACTCGTAACTGACCAATATTGAATCAGGTAATAATATCTCAATTAATGAGATTGATTGTGGAATTAAAGATGGGAGTTACAAATGATAAAAGCCTTCCAGACGCCGGCGCTACTTTCCACGCCAGCAAACTCGAGCCGAAATGCACACCAACCAGCAAACAGACCACGGCGCCAGTATCCGCGCTAGACAACTGGCGCCGATATGCACGCCAAGCACAAACCAGAGCCTGGCGCCAGTTTTGGCGCTAGCCAACTGGCGCCAGTACTAGCGCCGACGTCCATTTCCCAAACCCACTTTGTAACGTGCCAATCTTAACCGTCCAACAATCTCGGGTTCTAGTTAGCTTACACGAGTGTGCATTCTACACCTCCTAACTCATGTTATAGCTTAGCTAACAACCCCATTATTACCTTGGTGAATCCAACTACACAAAATGAACATGATGATTTCACTAAAATCACCAACATTCCTCCCCCATTTTAGTGCAATCCTTGATTCACAAAATAAAATTCAATACAGGTAAACAAACTCATGCATAAATGAAAATATCTAAAAGATTGAATTTCCATCTTAGTACATTACACATTTCAAATACTCGAGAATCCGGGTGTCCTATGGATTAAACCCGTCAACCCATTTGAGTACCAGAAAATAACATACACATGAATTTAAATGACTCTCTAAAGTAAAAACTTGACACTATACAGGCCATGTGTCCTTATCCATTCGTGAGTGCATCAAAGCCAAGTCCGAGCTTCTTGAAGCGGCCACACTTCACACTCATATAGGTAGTTCTTTTCTTCATGCACCTGCCAATGCATTTTTACAAAAGAACAATTACCTCCTTCACTTGCAGTACCGAGCACATACTGTGGGATGATCATCTTGTGCTCCAATCCCTAAGAGTGAGCTTTCCCATTGAATTCAACTTCTAACGTTGTATTAGAAGGGAATTGGGTATCTCACTGTTAGAGATTTAGATGGACTTTAGTCCCATCCCTATCACCGACTTGTGAACCAAGTCCCTAGCTAACCCCTTCGTCAAGTGGTCCGCTAGATTTTGTTGCGACCGAACAAATTCAACCGAAATCACTCCATTCGTGATTAGCTTACGAATCATGCTATGTCTAACACCTAAGTGTCTAGACTTGCCATTATACACTTGACTATACGCTTTAGCCAATGTAGCCTAACTATCACAACGGATAGAAATGGGTGATATTGGTTTCGGCCATAATGGTATTTCATGGACCAAATTCCTTAGCCATTCCGCCTCTTTACCGGCAGCAGCTAATACCACAAATTCCGACTCCATAGTCGAAATCGTGATGCAAGTTTGCTTCTTGGAAGCCCATGAGATGGCACCTCCCCCAAGCAAGTACACCCAACCACTCGTAGAATAGTGATCTTCCAAATTGGTAATCCAACTTGCATCCGAATATCCCTCCAATATTGGAGGAAACCCGACATATGACAAACCATAATCAATGGTTTTCTTCAAGTATTTAAATACTCGCCTTATCACTTGCCAATGATGAATACTAGGATTACTAGTAAACCTACTCAACTTTCCTATGGCAAAAGCGATATCCGCCCTAGTGCTTGTCATGGCATACATCAAGCATCCAATAGCCTTTGAGTACTCGAGTTGTGACACCGCTTCACCCGAGTTGGGCATAAGCTTCACACTCGGATCCCATGGAGTACTCACCGGAGAACAATCAAAGCAATTAAATTTCTTTAATACTTTCTCAATGTAATGAGATTGCGTAATTGCAATCCCTTTGTTCTCACGCTTGATCCTTATACCAAGGATCACCTCCACCTCTCCCATATCTTTCATGGAGAAACTCAATGACAAAAACTCTTTGGTTTTCCCAACTTGATTTTGGTCGGTGCCAAAGATCAACATGTCGTCAACATATAAGCAAATGATTAAACCGTTACCGGATGAGTCAAATTTGCTATATACACACTTGTCCGCTTGGTTTATCATAAAACCGTTGGACAAGATAACCTCATCAAATTTCTGATGCCATTGTTTGGGTGCTTGTTTCAGCCCATACAATGATTTTACAAGTTTACATGCCTTATGCTCCATCCCGGGCATAACAAAACCTTCCGGTTGTTTCATGTAAACTTCCTCCTCCAAATCACCATTCAAGAATGTCGTTTTGACATCCATTTGGTGAATCACTAAATTGTGGATAGCTCCTAAGGCTATCAACAATCTAATCGTGGAGATCCTTGCAACCGGGGCATAAGTATCGAAATAATCGATGCCTTCCCGTTGCCTAAAGCCTTGGATCACTAATCGAGCTTTGAACTTGTCGATTGATCCATCCGCTTTCATCTTCCTTTTGAAGATCCACTTGCATCCCAAAGGTTTGCAACCCGGTGGCAAGTCCGATAATACCCAAGTATTATTCCCCATGATGGAGTCCATCTCATCATGTATTGCTTCTTTCCAGAAAGCAACATCTTGAGACTTCATAGCCTCATCAAATGGGATCCAAACTCATCTCTTGATCCCTCTACCAAGTATACTTGGAAATCGGGACCAAAGGATTTTTCAATCCTTCCTCTTTTGCTCCTTCGAAGCATCGGAGATTCGGTTCGAACAATTGCTTGTTCATCAACCTCACTAGTTTCACTAGTACTTGGAACTATGTCCTTTGGCCTAGACATTGAAGAGAATCTAGTCTCATCAAAATTACATCTCTCGATTCTATAACGGTGTGAATCGCTATAGAATCATTAGGTTCAATAACATAGAACCTATAATCTTTGGAATGCTCGGCATATCCAACAAAGATGCATCACCCAAAGTCTTTCTTTTGGGTTCGGGTAATCGAACAACCGCTCGGCAGCCCCAAACTTGAATAAAACTCAAGTTAGGCCTTTGAACCAAAGTTCATACGGGGTAATCTTGTTCCTTTTAATTGGGAACTCGATTCAGCCAAAAACCAATCCTAGCATGGCTTCACCCCAAAATCCATTAAGCAGTTACATTTGCAACATAAATCAATTTATAACATAAAGCAATTCATTTGCAACATAAAGCAGTTTATAAAGCAACATAAAGCAATTCAATTGCATCATAAACAAAATTTGAAACAAAATTCTTTCATTCAAATTTAACTTAAACATGTTATTCAACATAAAGCCAAATCCTACAAAAGAGCCACCCTTTGACAAGATAAACTTGTCCGACTCATAAACTTGCATATATCCTAACTTATTCAAGATTCTACCGGATACCAAATTCTTTCAAATTCGTGGTACAAACAAAACATCAAAAAGTTCAACTACTTTGCCAGAACTAAATTCTAGCCTAACTAAGCCACGTCCAAGAATGGGAGCACTCGACTCGTTCCCTATGTGTAGCATTGATCCGTCTTCAACCGGTTCCATAGAGGTGAACCAACGGCGATCCTTGCACACATGACTCGTAGCACCCGAGTCGATCCACCAAGCAACATCATCATCCTGCACGTAAAACGATTCGGATATTAGTGGTACATAATTCAAATTCGAATTAAAACCAAAGTAAAAAATCTAACCTTGTCGTGGGTTTTGATCCTTGCCCACCACCACTTGCGCTTGCACCATTCTTATTCTTGATAACCCGACAATCCCGCTTGAGATGGCCGGTCATCCCACATGTCCAATAGGTTAATTTAACCTGTATATTGGGCCCTTTCTTGGCTTCGTTGAACTTCCGTTTTCCCTTGAAGTTGTTAGTCTTTCCCTCTTCAACCATGTTCACCGAAGGTGCAGAAACCTCCTTTATCTTAGGTTTCTCAGCCCCTTGCGCCTGAAGAGATTCCTCTATGCGCAAGTGACTACCGAATTGTACAAGAGACAACTATTCCTTCTTGTGTTTCAACATATGTTTGAAGTCTTTCCAAGAGGGGGGCAGTTTATCAATAATACTTGATACGGAGATGGATTCGTCCATCTT
The DNA here is from genome assembly GCA_033807775.1 of Saussurea involucrata. Classification (NCBI taxonomy): domain Eukaryota; kingdom Viridiplantae; phylum Streptophyta; class Magnoliopsida; order Asterales; family Asteraceae; genus Saussurea; species Saussurea involucrata. The sequence goes on from CM066314.1 coordinate 22,908,734, forward strand.
CATATCATGTTGAGCATATTGGCCGAGAATGCGAAGGAGCTCATTGTATTGCTCCATCACCGGCCTTGAGTCTACCATTTTGTAATTAATAAAATTACTCACCAGGAACTTCTTACTAGAAGCATCCTCCGCCATGTACTTGGACTCGAGAGAGTCCCATAGCTCTTTGGAGGATTCAACATTTTGATAGATATCGAAGAGGGAGTCACACATACCGTTCAAGATGTGGCCACAACAGATGTAGTCGTCATTCTCCCACTTGCCGCGACGACGGGTAACCTCCAATGTCTCGTTTTCCATCAGCTCCGGTATCGGGGTACTAAGCACGTACACGACCTTCAATGTCGTCAGCAAGAAATGCATCTTCTTTTGCCATCTACGGAAATCAACGCCTTCAAACTTCTCCAGCTTTGTGAACTTGGAAGTCATGTCTCTCACGGATTGATCACCCGCCATCTCTCTTCACGATGAATAAATATCTCTTACGATTGTTGGGGGATATCGGGGAAATCGTGGAGAGATAGAGTGATTGAACTTGGATAAACGACAGAGATCGCGTGAGAGCTCGCTTTCCGTAAGAGATATTTCGACCCTATCTGCCCGGGTATCACGAAATTTTCTCGAGGATAATCTCTATGTTTCGGTGTATCGATCAAGGAAGTGATCGATTCATACTTATACACCTTTAGAGAATCGTAACTGGCCAATATTGAATCAGGTAATAATATCTCAATTAATGAGATTGATTGTGGAATTAAAGATGGGAGTTACAAATGAGAAAAACCTTCCAGACGCCGGCGCTACTTTCCGCGCCAGCAAACTTGCGCCGAAATGCGCGCCAACCAGCATACAGACCACGGCGCCAGTATCCACGCTAGACAACTGGCGCCGATATGCGCGCCAAGCACAAACCAGAGCCTGGCGCCAGTTTTGGCGCTAGCCAACTGGCGCCAGTGCTAGCGCCGACGCCCATTTCACAAAACCACTTTGTAACGTGCCAATCTTAACGTGCCACTTTGTACGGTGTTGAGAACTGGCCATCACTTCAAAAGATTGAATTTCTACATGTTTTGGGCAACAAAGATCTAGATACATACGTGGTTAGATCTGATAAAGCCATTATGAAGGTGTTAAAGATAAAGTCAAACAAGCTTCTCAATGTCTGGTACCCGGAGTTCACTGTTAGAAGATATGATGGCTCCGAACACGTCTTCTCGGAAGCAGACTTCAAGAGTCTAAAGCTTGATGATCTCATAAGTTTATATGATATTCTGGCACGGGCTCCTGAAAAGAAGATAGAATGGTTTGGCGTATTTCAGAGTGTCAAGAGGTTTATGCGGAATATCTTAAAATTTTCTTACCTTACGGATTTCCAAATGGCTTTGGAATCTCACCAGACCAGAGTAAACCTCAGAGCTCCAAACAGGCGTCTGTCAGACATCCAAGGTATTCCCGCGTATATAGTTCTCAAGAAACCTGAACTTGGGGTTGTTTACTGTAATCAAGACTCTAAGAAAATATTTATGAGAGTATGTGAAGCCAACAAGTTCAGTGATGGGACTTTCAAGATAATTCAGATCCATCTTGAGAGCAAACTTTGATTGGATGCAAGCGAGGAGGTGAAGCTTAAAGACAAGGAGAAGGAGCTGATCAAGCAAGCCCTGGATGCCATTACCTATCGGAAGGAGTACCAGAATGCACTGCGGAGGTTCGAGATCATTTTTGGGATTCGGAAGAAGCATGCGTTCCCGGTGGATGCTTAATCTCTTTGCCTCTACTTTGGTACAAAGGGGGAGAATGTTAGTGCTCAATTTGTCTAATTGTACCAAGTAGAGGGACCTAATGTGTAATTGCTAAGTTACAAACTATATAATGTAATTTTCTCCTAGATTGACATTAGGTCATCCATTCTTACACACACTAGTACACACATTGCACTTCCTCTCTACATTCTCTTATTGTGTACTTGGTGATTGTCCTTATTGAATATATGGATGGCTCTATGAATTCATTCACTGATTGATTACTTGTTCTGGGATCACAATTGTTTTCTTTTTTTGCGTAATTGGGTATGAAAACATGGTTGAAATTTATATAGAGATTTGTTCAATTTTGAGTTACAAATATGATTGTATGAATCTTTCATTTGGTTAGGATGATAAAAGCGGAGTTCATTTCCTAGTGGTTTTCAATGTTTTTGGCGTTAAAATATCAATATTAAATTTGTTTATTGCAATGATAAAAACAACTATTAATAGCAAATCGTCTTTTACATAATTAAAATTTTAATTTAAACAAATCAAATTATAAAATTTTATCTAGTTTTATTCATTCTAAATAAAATAAGATATGGTGTTATGATTTAATTTGTTTAAATTAAAATTTAATTTTATTAAGACAATAAAATCATATCTTTTAATTTGAAAAAAGTACATGGATGTTAGGACCATAAATGTCCTATTAAATAGAAAGTTATATAAAAAGTTTTATATTAATTGTAAAAGGCTTACATTGTTAAATGGGCTTTAGTGAGTTAATGGACTTGGGTTTATTAAGCCTTTGTATTTAATGTTGCTTTGTATAGAGATTAGGGTTAGATTAATCAGTTTAGTTTTATGCGTCTAATAGAGATATAGAGAGAGATTTCGATTCCATCATATGTAACCTCTATAAGCATTCAATAAAGATTAATCATTTACAATCATTGTTACTTGATCATACTGGGCGCACCAAGAAAGGTTTCTGATTTTCTCAAGTTTTTTTTTTCAAATTAGTGATCTTTAATTGTGCCATTCTATCTATTTGAGTCATCGATAGTGTCGGGTAAAGTTTCGCATTCAAGCATCAATTTTGGAAAAATCAAATCTTTGAGTATTCACTGCGTTCTTCGATTTTTTTACTGATCTTTGTTAAATAGGATAGTTTTTGGTTCAAGATCGATTTAGGTATGTTGCTTTGGTGTTTCAATTTGGTATTGCAAGTTTCAGGAACCAAAATCATCCAACAGAGTTGAATTTCAGATCCGATAAAGGCGCCCATAATTTATCCGGACGTTGTTCTTCGACTTTTCCGGGTACGTTATATTTTCCGATTGAATCAAGTCCGGACACAGTATTTATCCGGATATCTCCCGTTATCGGGACATAGTTTCGTCCGGACTCTCACAGTTTCCGGTTACCTTATCCGGAAATAATATCCGGACTTCAGCTCTCACCCGGATTTCATATTATCCGGATCTCTTTAGCCGGAGTCTAAACCCTCCGGATTTCATATATCTAGATTCGTACGTGGACTCCCGTGTTCTCGGATATTCACACGGCTTTACCTTATCTGGATTTCCACCCGGATCGTTACCAGGATTTTTATCCGGATTCCTTTATCCAGATTCTCATTATTCGCACAAGTGTACACCAGGAGAGGGAAATTTGTGTATTTTGTGTCTGTTTTGGATCGATATTTTGAATTGTCTCACGGTCATCTTATTCAAGTAAAAATGTGTTATCCAACCAATTCTGACCTCAAAGCAAAGATTACAGCTCTTGAAGCGAAATTAGGGACCAGTTCAAAGGTCGTTGACAAAATGAGTCTTGAGAATGCACATCTTCCGTCATATTTGGACAATCTGAGACCGGAACGCGAGACGTATAGAGATATACGTGCCTTAAGGAACGACAACGATTGGCTCAAGCGCAGGAATCCTGAACTTGGAAAGGAAGTCGAAAATGATTCGTATTATTATCTGCATCGTGCCCAAATAGATTCACTTAAACGGAAGGTTGCAGATTTTGAAGCCAGAGAAGAGAAGAACGTGTCACTTGAAGAAATAGGAAACACCTTAGAGATTGACAATCTTGATTTAAAGAACATGATATCTATTTTTGGAAAATAGATTCTAGTTGTTGAAAAAGAAAAGATTGAATTTTTGAATGAGCGGAAAGGATTTGAGAGAAAAATACTTGATCTGTCCAAGAAGATTTTCGAGGAAAGAAAGATGTTTGAGCTTAAAAATGCTAAACTTTCAAAACAAATATCTGATTTTGAACACGTGTTAGTGCTTGAGCGAGATAATTTTGAGAATCAACGAAAAAATCTTTTGAGAGTGAAAAGAAAGAGCTTGAAAATAAAATCATTGCGGTTTTCAAAGAAATATCTGATAAACGCAACAATATTGAAAAAGACTTTGAAAGTGAAAAGGAGATTTTTGAAACATAAATTCATAAGCTTACACATAAATTATATGGGTTAGCAACCGAGATTTCGAAAGAACAAATGCTAAAATCTGATCTACAAAAGAGATTTGATTTAATTCTCGAAGAACGAAATGTTTTATCCGTCAAAGTCCAGAAACTTGAAGAAATCAACTTCAAAGTTGTTCAGTCATCTTATGCTTCAAGTTCTACAAATAGTTCTTCAAAGAGTCTTGGCAAGTCAAATGAGTTTTCAAAAGATCAGATTTGACCTTCCAATCTTTTCTATAATTCGCGTGTTAATAATAAAGATAATCTAGTGTTTCGAAAAGTTAAAATGGTTTGGAAAAAAAAATCAACTACAGAAGACAATGATGGAAACACGTCTTATAAATCTCCTGTAGTTGATACAAAGTCATTTATTTCCAAGACTGATTCACCTACTCATGTTTATTCTACAGCAAAGGTAATTAGTCTGAGTCGAGTAAAGAAATGTTTCACTCATTGTGGGAAGAATGACTTTGTGCGTCCAAGGTATGTGAATAAAAGGTATGGTACTTATAGTATTCTCGGTCCCCATTTTACAGTTAAGGCATCTAATCATCAAGGATCCATTGAAGCATGGATACCAAAATCTTTCTGATCTGTTTTCAGGAATGTCATGTGTGATTTAATTCAGATTATTCACATCACATGAAAAAATTTCAAAGGTTATGTCAACTTTTGAGGGGGAGTACCATGGTTTGCGAGGTAAATGAATTTTAAGGGAATTCAAAGAACCGTGGTAATTTATTCTGAAAAACTTACTTGTGTTTGTTTTTTTCCGATCTTACACTCCCGAATTACCACGTGTTATATTTTATTGATTTAGTTATTTCCATGTCTCATATATTTTTTTTGAATTATTCCGAATGGAAATACACTCGTTTGAATTCCAATTTGATTTCAACATTCGTCATTTCATGTTAATGATTCAATTCTTATCTGCTATATTAATTGTGACATGTTCTTCACAACTAAACTTTCTTATCATTTGTTTCCTTTATTGCAAATAATGTGCTTACTGAGTATAAAATGGGTTCGTGTTTGAATTTGTTCTTTGATATTCATTATCATTATGACTTACGATTACCTCATATCAGAAGTCGGACTTCATTTTTCTGACTTCAGAACAAATTAGTTCAGGACTCACACTTCATTGTGTACTTCAATGTTCACTTAACTGATTTATTTGGTAAATGAAATGAGTGTTAGGACATATATTGTTTCTATGGTCTATCCAGAACCGGAAGGACCTACCCATGAAACACATCATATCTATAGACATCTGTGAGGGGTCTAGCTTGATAGATGAGTTTGGAGTGAAAAGCATATGGTGAGGATGTGACAGGACTTAAAAAATATATTGGTCCTTACCAAACTGAGTCAGTTATCCGGGTAACCACACAATCTATTCATTCTCATTCTTTGGAGATGAATATTGAAATAGACATGGACCCGGTGTCGATAACTCGTGTCACCCCACCTAGCCACTCAAGTATCTCACAAAAGATACTTGTCGTATATTCATGGAGGTTTAGCACATAATCTATCTATTTCTCACTTGGAGGTCTTAGAAATTGAAAAAGGAAGACATCAGCTCCGGTCTTCGAACTTCATATTCTAATCACTGTGTCTATTGATTTTAAACTTGCGTCCCAGGTTAAATCAATATTTGATCCAAGCAGATATAATTTAATTATTTCACACATGCACGAATCTTTGTGATTCCACTTGCATATCTTTGTGATATTGTCGGAACAGTTTGAGAAGTATTTTTTAAGATTTTACTTCAGTGATAACTGGAAGTCTTATAAGAGATACCCAGATGACAACTATGGACATAGGCCACATAATTAACTTTAATTGTCGTGATAACAATTACTATGTGTTTCCGTGTTAGTTGATTACCCCATCTTGGTTACTTAACCGTTTTATCTGTTATTTTTCTACTCATCAGTTTCGTCTTTGAAGTTGCATGATGTTCAGGATGCTCATAATCATCATAAGAGGGAGAAATGGAGATTCAAAGATACTTATTCTGATGTTAAGGGGGAGTAAGCAAATGCTGATGGGGAGTAACTCAATCTTACTTTCCAAAATTTGAGATTGAAAGGCCGCATCTGTTGCAGTATTTTGTATTGATCATATTGATTCTTCTATCCCTTATCAAGTGGTGTTTGCTACAAGTTGATTTCTCTTTCGAGCATATTGGTTCTACAAGTTCTCAAGCTGAAAACCAATTCAACTCGCCGTTCAAAGACAGATTCTTTATTCTAAAACTGATGATGCACTGTGGAATGTCATGTAACTCGCACATTATATTTCTTGTGTGCTTATCCGATGTGTTGAGTTTCTACAGTTGAAAGCTTATTTTAGTGCACTCAGTCGAGGTTATTGATGAAGAGTAAGAGATTTATTCAAAGGGGAGCCTGGAAAGACATGAAGACAAACAGCACCAAAGTTTTTCAAATATTCAAGAGCGAGAGAAGATCAAGACCTGAAGATCTCAATATCATATTTTTTTTCTTTATATAACTTTAGGGGAGATTGTTAGGACTATAAAATAGAAAGTTATATAAAGAGTTTTATATTAATTGTAAAACCTTACATTGTTAAATGGGTTTTAGTGAGTTAATGGGCTTGGGCTTATTAAGCCTTAGTATTTAATGTTGTTTTGTTTAGAGATTAGGGTTAGATTAATCAATTTAGTTTTATGCTCCTAATAGAGATATAGAGAGAGATTTCGATTCCATCATATGTAACCTCTCTAAACATTCAATAAAGATTAATTGTTTACAATCATTGTTACTTGATCATACTGGGATCTACAATGGACCCACAAAAAAAGATGTTCTTATAAGAACTAGCATTATAAACTTTTTTGTGAGTACCTTTTTTGATGAGTTGGAAATGTGGTGACAACAAAAAGTACAAAAAGCCTGTTAGAGATGCTCTAACTATCAAAGTATTTTCCAGAAGGATAAGTCCATAAAAGCCTAATGGACTTTACCATTTAGAATGATTAAGCCTGATGGACTTTACCATTTATAATGATTAAGTAGTTGGATAATTTTTGGGAGCAAATGAGGCATTCGACTTTCTGAAACCTGTTAAATAAATACTTAAACTTTCTGAAACATGTTAAATACTTCAAACGAGAACAGTACCAATTTAAGAGAATAAGAAAACGAACGAATCACGTGTGATTTTACACTAACATCACTTGTGATTCACGAAACTTTGACCTGCGGCCTGAAAATGCGCCCAAAATTGCCCGCACGCATTTTTTTACTGTTAATGTAAATTCGCATGTGATTTTGCATGTGACTTGGCCTTTTCGTATTTTCTTAAATAGTTAGCATTCTCGTTTGATCCTACCTATATATGTATATATGTATATAGGGGCAGGTTCAAACGAGAAGCTAAACATTTTGCAAGAATGCGAGAAGTCTTGGGGTTGCTTATTTAAGGAGCTTATTAATTTATTCCGTTTTCTCACCGCTGATAAACAGTTTTAAGTGTTTGGATGGGAGAAAAAAAATTGCTTATACAGTTTTGTCACCGCTGATAAGGAGTTTTTCATAAGTCATTTTATTCTAACTTATTAACTTATTTGAAACAACTTATCACCTTTTTGGTTATTTTACATGTATAAGTAATCACAAACAGCTCCTAAATAACAACTTATTAACTTATTATGTTTTTGTACCACCATAAGATAATCCAAAACACATTTTATAAAACTCTGGTTTAACACCAAATAAGTAATAAGTTGATAAACACTTTTACAAAAAAAAACATAAGTTGTTTCATATAAGCAATCCCAAACACCCCTTAATATCATATATGATAACACACCTAATACACAAGATTAATCATATATGATTAAACACACGTTGCATTGACAACACATTTGTGACAGCCCAAAATCCATAACATAATATAATCATTGAAATCCTCAAAAACGAGCCCCATTACATCTCAATTTAATACAGAGTCTTTAAAAAAATCTAGCAGCGGAAACACACTTCCACAACTGAGAATCTACTAAGCATAAAGATAAGAAAAAAGAACTATAGTGCTCTAATCTCGCAGTCTTCACCTTTAGACTTTATCCTTCCCGTTTGAGGAAGCTCCACTAGATTCTTACTTGAAAATGGTTTTAGTTTTTGAAAAGCGAGGGTTAGGCCATGAGGTCTAGTGAATTCCCTCTCGAAAACAGTTCAACAATTTCTTAACTTTAAAACATACAAATTGTCACATTAGTGAATAAAATAACAGTTTAGGTAATCAACTTCGAATTCACATAAGGGTATCTGCACAGTGATCTCCAATACCATCACCTCCACGTGATGTCCTCACTCGGGGCCCCCAGTAGATCCCCACGGCCCCCAGTAGATGCCTTATTCGTGTGCGCGAGAAACAATTTCAAGGCACACAGTTCACCAAACTCTCAAGGATTCTCAACAATCCAAGGTACACCCAGCCCCACTATGCAACACGACTCCACATACAAGCATACCAAGCAAAGCTAGAAATCATATAGCAATTGCTTGTATCTTAAAAAAAACAGTTCATAGCACGCGAGAATAACGTTCCCAAAACATTTAGTTCATGCGAGAATTAATGATGAGTTTATAAATAAAATCATGCTCGCATATCATACCATAATCAACAGTAAAATCTTTAATATCTCATTTCAAGTAAAAGGGTTAAGGGAACTCACCTGAAATGCGATAAATTTGACTAACACCAACACTCACTTCTGAACAAACCGACAACCTACAAGTGCCCCAAATAGCATATGAGATTTTATCGGACACAACGTACCCGAAAGGTCCCCTCTAAAACAAACCCTCCAAAACCGGACTCTCTCTAAGTCCAGACACATAAACATTTAGGCACTCTATCCGGATACTTCTATCCAAAAACCGACTATCCGGGTACTACTATCCGGATACCTTTATCCGAAAACCCACTATCCGGGTACCGCTATCCGGTAAATTTATCCGGATACCGACTATCCGGATCCCAAAGCAATCCGGACGGAACTTTATCCGGAAACCCTCTAATCCGGATCGACCATACATTCGAAAACCACACTTTCCGGACCTCCTTACCCGGAAACCATACAATCCGGATAGGGCAATGTCCGGACAATGTCGAACAGTGAAAACCCCAACCTTCCATAAATCGATCCTAAACTGCGATTGTTTTGCCCCAAATCGAATCGAATACTTGAGAAGATTATTATATTAACTCAAAGAAATCATTTCATACCAATTTTGGTACTTTAGCAACCCATTTTGAAGCAAAACCCAAAGCTTCCCAAATGAAAGAACACCGGCTATTTTGAGCCTCAACTCAACCCAAATCAGTGTTCAATACTAGAATCAATGAGAAAATGAAATAGAGGATTACCTTGGTGAGTATCTCCCCAAGCAATCCTCTCACACTGCTACTTACAATACTTCTCAACTTCATGTCTCTTCTCTTTATTCACGAAGAGCAGCCGCACATAATGAGTAATTAGGGATTTCATCCCCCTTTTTATACCTTTTTCTAATTGCATCCAAGTCCTCAAGTTTCTTTTCTCAACTTTTGCCACAACCTTTTGAAAAGTTTACATTAACGGTTGTTACAACATTGACGCTTAATTATAGATGATTAAACACACACAAAGGAGTGTAATCATATATGATATGGAGATTTCTCGCCTTTCTCGCAAAATGTTCAAGTTCTCGCATTATCTGTAACACCCCGTTTCCCAATTTACGTGATTTAACTGTCTCTTTTGGGGTTGAGTTAATTTTTGGGTCGTTATGTACGTGTTCAGGAATCTAGGGGCCAGTTTATCAATTTTGTAAGATGAGGATGTGTTTTGGCATGTATGTAAAGGGGATGGAAACCCTAAACACCCTCATTTGCAGCCATTTGTTTCTTTAGCAAAGAAGAGAGAAAAGAGAAAGGGATTTTCGGAGTTCTTGTGAGCTGCTGTGAAAGACCTACCGATTCTCCTTCGTTAACCGTTGGATCGTCGTGAAATTTGGACAGCGACTTCACGACCCTCTAATATACATTCTGACCGGAGGGATTTGGCATCGGAGTTCCCAGTAGAGAGAACCAAGTGTCCGAAGTTGCTGTGAAAGGGATTTTCGGAGTTCTTGTGAGCTGCTGTGAAAGATCGACCGATTCTCCTTCGTTAACCGTTCGATCGTCGTGAAATTTGGACAGCGACTTCACGACCCTCTAATATACATTCTGACCGGAGGGATTTGGCATCGGAGTTCCCAGTAGAGAGAACCAAGTGTCCGAAGTTGCTGTATTTTCCAGGCGAAAGATTTGGTGATTTTGGAAGATTCAAGTTGTGAAAGGTTCTAGGAGGATTGTTGTTCGCGGTCTAGAATTGCAAGGTATGTGTATTATGTTTAGAAATCAATAGAAATGGGGTGTATGAAATGGGATGTTTGGCAAAGTTTTATGGTATTTGGACTATCCTAGCTATGTCATTTCGGGATGAGAGTTGGGATAGAATTAGAGTTCCATTTTTGGGCTTGTTATGATATGTGTATGTATGAATGTTATAGGTGGTACGAGGTGATTATTATACACTGTGAAGTACTTGGTAATTGACATCTTGACAGGTGAGTACTCTACCTATATTATGTAAGTTATGTGTATGTAGTTGGATTGCATGTGTGATTATGTGTATGTTGGCTTTGCCAAAGGAAAGAGTACCTATGGTGGTAGTAATACCCCTAGGGAATATGTTATGTATGAAGAGGCCTGGTACCAGTGTCTAGTTATGACCTTCCTTATTGGCTTTGTGCCTTAAGGAATGGAAGGATGTTACATGTATGTGATTGCTATGTTTATGCGAGTATGTATGCATGATGATATGTGGTATAGGTGCGTGCTCACTAAGCGAAAGCTTACCCCGTTGTTATTCATCTTTTAGTGGCAGGTACATCTTCGAAGAATAAAGGAAAGGCTCCAGCTTGAAGCTTTTGGATTTGCGGCAGCTCAGCAGCTTATATTTTCTTTTGATGAATGATAGTTTTGGATTCTCTAAGCTTTTCAGTTGAATATTGTTTGTCTCAAACTTATTGGTTTTAAGTTGCAAACTTGTACTCTTTTCTATAAGATTATGGGATTTTATCTAAATGTTTTAATTACAAATCTTCCGCTGTATTTTAAGGTTACTTTCCGTTAAATGAGTGTTTTAAAGATAAGGGATGTTACAGTTGGTATCAGAGCCTTGGTTTAAGGGATTCGGGCATTCACAAGTGGTGAGTGTTTGAACTTAAACCCAAGTGCTCAAGTTTTCAAATAAGTAACCTTTAAAAAAAAGTTGTTTCGTGTAAGAAAATGGTTTATAAGGAAAGGGTGTTTTAAAAGAAAAAGTTTTCACGGCTGAGCTGCGGTCCAGAGCATCAAGACGGGGGTGAGCACACTATTCCATATTAGGATTTATGATAAAGCATGTTCAGTTTTTGTGAAAGACCAGTTTTATAACTGTATTGGATGAGTAATTATGTTTATGTATGCTAGATATGGTCAATGTGACAAGGTTATGATTTCAAGTATGTTTTGTTGATGCATAATGTGAATTAGAATATGATTATAATGTTTATATGATAAGTGGTAGATATGGAAAATGTTGTGATATATATGTTAAAGGTACCAACTAAGCTGGGAATTGGAACCTTAGTGACGGTGTTGAGTCTAAACATGGAGGGTGTAATTATAATGGTATAAGGGCCCATACCATTGCAATTACATTGTACATGCCGGGACTTGATATAGTTGCAAAAGAATTCTATGAACCAGACAAGGTTGAGGGTTGGGTAGTAACATGCTAGAAAGGGATTTTGTTAAGAGAGTATAAGCAGAAGGTTTCTAAGGAGCATGTTAGAAAGAAAGACAACTAAGCTAGGACCTCTGGACTATGCTAGGAGTTTGCTCAGGGGGGGGGGATGTAGATGAATTATTCTAAAGTATCATGTTTATGTATCAGAATGGTGAACACTAGAAGGCAAGGCAAGAGACCGATTATTGAAGAGGATCAGGAAATTCCTGATCTGAGAGGTGTGATCGCTGCTGAGGTCGGGGAGGTTCTTCACGAGTTACTCCCAAGTCTCTTTGAGCAGGTAAAGCAGGAACTGGCTAATGAAATTCGTAGTCAGGTAGAGGCAGCTGTGGCCAGCAGGGCCAGTGGATCAGGGGGCTTGTCAGGCGTACAACCACGGGGGACAAGCTACAGAGATTTCTCGGCCTGTCAGCCGCCACAGTTTGAGGGGCAGAAGGACCCCGTAACCAGCACTCGTTGGATAGCTGAGGTGGAGGGTGCTTTCCGCACCAGTTTTTGTACCGAGGAAGTCAAGGTTCGCTACGCATCGAACCTACTGAGGAAGGCAGCGAAAGACTGGTGGAACCTTATTGTTCGTGCTCGGACGCCAGAACAAGTGGATAGCATGACTTGGGAACAGTTCAAGGAACTGTTCATGGAACAGTATGTGCCCCAAATTGAGGTAGAGAGACTCACAAATGAGTTTCTATCTATGGAGCAAACTACGGAGTCGGTGAACGAGATCACTGACAAGTTTTTGGAGCGGTCCCTTTTCTGTCCTGAGTATGTCAGGAATGAAAAGGCCAAAATGTACAGATATGGGAGAGTTTTGAAACAGGAGATTAGAGAATTTGTTGTTATGGCAAGGTGCACTGATTTTCAGCAGATGCACGAGGCGGCTCGGGCTAGAGAGCTCGAATTAGAGAGCCAAAGAAAGACAAGAAGGGCAGAAACGGTTCAGACTCAACCTCAGCAGACTAAGAGGTTCAAAACTGGGAGTCATAAACCGGAGGTAAAGAAAGAGTTCAAGAGAGAGCATCCCCGTTGTGGGAAGTGTGGACGACAGCATCCGGGAGAATGCCGTATGGGCTCCGGAACCTGTTACAAATGCGGGCAACCGGGTCATATCAGTCGAGACTGCAAGGCGACCGCAAAGATATGTTTTAAGTGCTACAAGCCGGGCCACTTTGCTGACGAGTGCCCAATGAATACCGGGTCGGTCCAGAACTCGGGAACCGCACCGGTGAAGATGCTAGAGGGTGGATTGGGAAAGAAGAACGACGCACCCAGGACTCGGGGGCGAGTGTTCCAGATGACCGTAGATGAAGCAAAGGAGGAGCCAGAGGTCGTGACAGGTATTTTTCCTGTTAATGCATCACCTGCCCTTGTCTTATTTGACTCGGGAGCTACTAAATCTTTTGTTTCTTTATCGTTTTGTAAAGACTTTGCTATTGTAAAGGACAAGTTAGAGAGTCCGCTAGAAGTAGAAATAGCGGACGAGGAGTTTCGTTTTGTGAGTGATGTGTATAAAGGTAATGTAATAGAGATAGCCGGAGTGAAGTTTAGTATAGATCTTATTCCTATTGCGATGAGGGAAATAAATGTAGTAGTTGGGATAGATTGGCTTAGTCGGAATGGAGCGCGCATTGATTGTGAAAAACAGCAGGTAGTGATTCGAACCCCAAGTGGGGGAGAATTAACTATCTCGAGTGAAGGAAGAAAAGGGGTACCAAAGGTGTGCACTTTGGCCAAAGCTAGAAGATATGTGCACCATGGTGGTAGCAGTTATTTGGCGTATATTGTTGATGAACGGGAGGAGAAAAAGAAGAGAACAGTGGCAGATGTACCAGTGGTCAGCGAGTTTCCGGATGTTTTCCCGAATGACTTGCCTGGCATTCCTCCCGGGAGGCAAGTGGAGTTCCGAATAGACTTGATTCCGGGGGCGGCACCGGTAGCAAAGGCTCCTTACCGTTTGGCACCTCCGGAGATGCATGAACTGTCTAAGCAGCTGGAGGAACTGTTGGATAAGGGTTTCATCCGCCCCAGTAGTTCACCTTGGGGAGCCCCTATCCTTTTCGTGAAAAAGAAGGACGGGTCGATGCGGATGTGCATCGACTATAGAGAGCTTAACAAGCTTACAGTGAAGAACAGATACCCGTTGGCGAGGATCGACGATCTCTTCGATCAACTTCAGGGAGCCGTTTGGTTCTCTAAGATAGATCTTCGCTCAGGGTACCACCAGTTGAAGGTTAGGGAAGAGGATGTTCACAAGACAGCGTTCAGAACCAGGTACGGGCATTTCGAGTTCATCGTGATGCCATTTGGACTGACGAACGCACCGGCGGCATTCATGGATCTTATGAATAGAGTTTGCAGACCGATGTTGGATAGGTCAGTCATCGTGTTTATAGACGATATACTGATCTACTCCAAGTCGAAGGAGGATCATATGGAGCATCTACGAGAGGTTTTGGAGATTTTGCGTAAGGAGCAGTTATATGCAAAGTTCTCCAAGTGTGATTTCTGGTTACAAGAGGTTCAATTTCTTGGACATCTTGTGAACCGAGAGGGTATCAAGGTAGACCCAGCGAAGGTGGAGGCAGTGATGAAGTGGGAAACCCCGAAGACTCCCACTGAGATTAGGAGTTTCCTTGGATTAGCCGGGTACTACCGCCGGTTCATCCAGGATTTCTCCAAGATAGCAGTTCCGTTGACGAAGCTGACGAGGAAGAACGAACGTTTCGTTTGGGGAGAGGAACAGAAAACAGCGTTCGAAACCTTAAGGAGAAAGTTATGCGAGGCTCCGGTGTTGACACTACCGGAGGGAGTTGAAGACATGACAGTCTACTGTGATGCGTCTTATCACGGGCTAGGCTGCGTTCTTATGCAGAGGGGAAGGGTGATTGCCTATGCGTCTCGTCAACTGAAGACGCATGAGGTGAATTACCCGACTCACGATTTGGAGCTTGCGGCAGTGGTGTTCGCTCTCAGGTTATGGCGGCACTACCTGTATGGGGTGAAGTGTACTATCTATACGGACCACAAGAGTCTTCGTTATTTCATGGATCAACAGAATTTGAACATGAGACAGCGGAGGTGGTTGGATGTGGTGAAGGATTATGATTGCGAGATTCTTTATCACCCGGGGAAGGCAAATGTCGTAGCGGATGCCTTGAGTAGAAGAGCGAGTAGTGTTCTACTTCGGGTACCGTTGATGAGACTAACAGTATCAACGTCGCTTCACGACTTGGTAAGAAGGTCTCAAGAGGAAGCGATCAAGGGTGAGAACCAGAAGAAGGAACGGATAAAGGGACAGGTGGATCAGTTAGTGCCCGACAGTCGAAGTCTATTGACTCGGTACGGTCGGGTATGGGTTCCAGTATCGTGTGAGGCAAGGCAGACACTTCTGGACGAGGCGCATAAGTCAAGGTTCTCTATCCATCCCGGTGCTACTAAGATGTATAGAGATCTGAAGACTGACTACTGGTGGCCGGGGATGAAGAGGGACGTGGCTAAGTACGTGGAGAAATGTTTGACTTGTTTAAGGGTCAAAGCAGAGCATCAGAGACCGCACGGGAAGTTACAGCCATTAGAGATACCAGAGTGGAAGTGGGAGCATATAACAATGGATCTGATTACCAAGTTGCCTCGAACACCTAGGAATCATGATGCCATTTGGGTGGTTGTAGATAGGCTGACAAAGAGTGCCCATTTTATCGCGATCCGTGAAAGTTCATCTGCAGAAAAGTTAGCTGACATCTATGTCAGTGAAATTGTAGCAAGGCATGGGGTACCGGTAACAGTGATATCAGACAGGGATGTTCGGTTTACGTCGCGGTTTTGGGGGAAGTTCCATGAAGATTTGGGTACGAGACTTCAGTTCAGTACAGCCTTTCACCCACAGACGGACGGGCAAAGCGAGAGAACAATTCAGACTCTTGAGGATATGTTGAGAGCCTGTGTTTTGGATTTTGGGGGCAGCTGGGATACGTATTTACCGTTGGCTGAGTTCTCATACAACAACAGTTTCCATGCCAGTATTGGCATGCCTCCGTATGAGATGTTGTACGGGAGAAGATGTAGGACTCCTATCTGTTGGGGAGAGGTAGGCCAGCGGGAGTTAAGCAGCACAGAAGTGGTTCAGAAAACGACGGAAAGTATTGAGATGATTCGGGATAGGCTACGAACCGCACAGAGTCGTCAAAAGAGTTACGCCGACAAGCGAAGGTCGGATTTGGAGTTCAACGTGGGAGATAATGTTTTGTTGAAGGTATCACCTTGGAAAGGGGTGATCCGATTCCGGAAGAGGGGCAAGCTAGGCCCTAGGTTTATCGGACCTTTCAAGGTGATAGCACGGGTTGGGAAGGTTGCGTACCGGCTGGAGCTTCCGCCGGAACTCAGTCTGATACACAACACCTTCCACGTGTCTCAGTTGAGGAAGTGTTTAGCTGACGAGTCGGCGCATGTCCCTATAGATGACATACAGGTCGACGAACGGTTGAATTATATTGAGAGACCGATAGCAATCTTGGAAAGGAAGACCAAATCCTTGCGAAACAAGGAGATCAGCTTAATGAAAGTTCAGTGGGAACACCGAAAAGGATCAGAATGGACATGGGAACCGGAAGCTGAGATGAGATCGAATTATCCGGAACTCTTCCAAGTCTGATCGATTTCGAGGACGAAATCCTGGTAAGTGGGGGAGAGTTGTAACACCCCGTTTCCCAATTTACGTGATTTAACTGTCTCTTTTGGGGTTGAGTTAATTTTTGGGTCGTTATGTACGTGTTCAGGAATCTAGGGGCCAGTTTATCAATTTTGTAAGATGAGGGTGTGTTTTGGCATGTATGTAAAGGGGATGGAAACCCTAAACACCCTCATTTGCAGCCATTTGTTTCTTTAGCAAAGAAGAGAGAAAAGAGAAAGGGATTTTCGGAGTTCTTGTGAGCTGCTGTGAAAGACCTACCGATTCTCCTTCGTTAACCGTTGGATCGTCGTGAAATTTGGACAGCGACTTCACGACCCTCTAATATACATTCTGACCGGAGGGATTTGGCATCGGAGTTCCCAGTAGAGAGAACCAAGTGTCCGAAGTTGCTGTGAAAGGGATTTTCGGAGTTCTTGTGAGCTGCTGTGAAAGATCGACCGATTCTCCTTCGTTAACCGTTCGATCGTCGTGAAATTTGGACAGCGACTTCACGACCCTCTAATATACATTCTGACCGGAGGGATTTGGCATCGGAGTTCCCAGTAGAGAGAACCAAGTGTCCGAAGTTGCTGTATTTTCCAGGCGAAAGATTTGGTGATTTTGGAAGATTCAAGTTGTGAAAGGTTCTAGGAGGATTGTTGTTCGCGGTCTAGAATTGCAAGGTATGTGTATTATGTTTAGAAATCAATAGAAATGGGGTGTATGAAATGGGATGTTTGGCAAAGTTTTATGGTATTTGGACTATCCTAGCTATGTCATTTCGGGATGAGAGTTGGGATAGAATTAGAGTTCCATTTTTGGGCTTGTTATGATATGTGTATGTATGAATGTTATAGGTGGTACGAGGTGATTATTATACACTGTGAAGTACTTGGTAATTGACATCTTGACAGGTGAGTACTCTACCTATATTATGTAAGTTATGTGTATGTAGTTGGATTGCATGTGTGATTATGTGTATGTTGGCTTTGCCAAAGGAAAGAGTACCTATGGTGGTAGTAATACCCCTAGGGAATATGTTATGTATGAAGAGGCCTGGTACCAGTGTCTAGTTATGACCTTCCTTATTGGCTTTGTGCCTTAAGGAATGAAAGGATGTTACATGTATGTGATTGCTATGTTTATGCGAGTATGTATGCATGATGATATGTGGTATAGGTGCTCACTAAGCGAAAGCTTACCCCGTTGTTATTCATCTTTTAGTGGCAGGTACATCTTCGAAGAATAAAGGAAAGGCTCCAGCTTGAAGCTTTTGGATTTGCGGCAGCTCAGCAGCTTATATTTTCTTTTGATGAATGATAGTTTTGGATTCTCTAAGCTTTTCAGTTGAATATTGTTTGTCTCAAACTTATTGGTTTTAAGTTGCAAACTTGTACTCTTTTCTATAAGATTATGGGATTTTATCTAAATGTTTTAATTACAAATCTTCCGCTGTATTTTAAGGTTACTTTCCGTTAAATGAGTGTTTTAAAGATAAGGGATGTTACATTATCCTTCCTATATGTATATGTATATGTGTATATATATATATATATATATATATATATATATATATATGGTTGGGTTCCGGTGAGAAGTTGAGGTTAACATGAGAAGTGTGAGAAATGGTTATCAACCGTTGGATGCACATTAGGATGAGATGCACCGAGATGCACCGAGATGCACCAGATCAATTCCCTTCTAAAGCGCAATTCATCAGAAGGCATGAGATTAAAAGTGATCAATGGTTCAGATCCACTTCTCGCGCTTCTCATGGTAACCTCAACTTCTCACATGATCATTCGCCTATATATATACACATATATACATATAGAGGTGGTTTCATTTGCAAACCACTCTTATGTAGCAAACTATGAAACCCATCTTTTCACCATAGATCGAATTCATCAACGGTTAAGATGCATTTGTCGTAATTATGGTAATATTTAAACTATTTCAAATTTTTAATGAAAAAGAAATTAATGAAAGGGTAAATTGTCAATTGCCATCCCATCTCAATTCGGCATCCCATCTCCCTTGTGTACACATTTTCGATTGACATTACTATATATATGTTAGGACCATAAATGTCCTATTAATTAGAAAGTTATATAAAGAATTATAGAGTTTAGTTATATAGTTTGATTCATTTATTTGTAAAAGCCTTTAATGATAATATGGGCTTATTAGGTTTAATGGGCCATGGCTTTATGTATTAAGCCTTGGTATATAAAGTGGTTTTAGTTAAGAAATTAGGTCAGATTAATCAGTTTAGTTTGTGCGCTCAATAGTTTCGAGAGAGAGTTGAGTTATTCATTCCAATACTTGTACCTCTCTATAATCAATCGATACAAAGATTAATCGTTTCGTTTATTCGTTGTTACCTGATCAAACTGGGATCTACAATATAGTTTACTAAAAAGGTTAAATTCATTAACTTTATAATGATTATCCTATTAATTAAAAAAACGGAGATGAACTGAGATGTATCGTAGATGAACGACAATGAAAGGAGATGAAAAGGAGTTGACACGAATATGAACGGCGATGAAAGGAGATGAAAACGAAGATGAAACATAGATGACACGGATATGAACGGATATGAACGGCAATGAAAGGAGATGAAAACGAAGTGAAACGGAGATGACACGTATATGAACGGCGATGAACGAAGATGTACGGTGATGAACGGAGATGAAAAGGAGATGAACGACGATGAGACAAAGATGAACGAAGATAAAGCAGGGATGAAACCGAAGATGAAACGAATATGAACCTGTGTGTTTCGATGAAAACGGAGATGAACGAACTTTTGATTTCCTTCTGGACGGAGATGAATCTATCTGATCGAAACAGGTGTTAGTACTCGATGTCGGATGAAACGAACTGTTGTTGGTGCTCGATAACGATGGAACATATGAAACCGTACAATAGGGTATCTAATTTTTTTTATTTCCTGGTACTAACTATGACCATATACATGCAGCTCAAAATCCAAAAGAAAAGTCAAAAGGTTATGGAGATGCATGAATATGGGGGATTGAAGAGGGTTTGGTGGCTTAGATGCGGGAGAATGGAGTGCGTGGGAGGAGTTGCAGACTTGAAGCGGTAAGATGAGAAGGAAAGCGACAATAGTAATTAAATTTGATTTTAATTATATTCCAAACCTTAAATCCAAAAATATGGTAGATGATAACTACCATAAATAAACGAATAAAATAGAAAAAGACAGTTTTACCCTTATAATTAAAATTAATAGAAAAGGGAAAGAAATTCATTGATCGGTTAGAATTGGTGTGCAAAGTTTGCAATATAATAGTGGTTTTCAAAAGATCGATCCCCTATACATATATACATATATATATATATATGCATATATGGTAAATCACAGAAGGTCAAATTTGCTTTACATATGTTTAAGGGCAAGGCCCTTATAAGGTGGAATGTCACTCGGGCAACTTTTGAGTCGGCGGTTCTGGCTCAACTCACTTGGGAAACATTTAAGAAGAAAGTGATGGACAAGTATTGAAATGAGAGGGCTCTAGACTGGATCGAATAAGATTTTCGGAATATGAGGAAGGATGATCGGTCAATTATTGAATATTCCAGATTGTTCTTGCAAAAGATGAGTTTGTGGGGCAACTGGCCTCGAATGAGAAGGCCAAGATAAAGGCTTATCATGGGGGGTTGCAAGCGGAAATGAAGAATTCCGTGAGGAAGCTAAGGTGACCACACTACAAGAGGCGATTGAAGATACTCAGTGGAGAATAACCCCACTTAATGCAAGGAAGTACAAACTCAAGTTGGAGACAAAAAAAAATGATAATGGAATTGGAACCCTTTAAGAAGCCGAAACAGTTCAACAACTATCGTGGAGCCAACCCTAGCCGGGAGGCCAGTTGGTGTTCCAAGTGTCACTCGAGATTGCCCTAGACGGGAGCAAACATTTCGGTCCATGCAACTTTGCTTCAGGAAGCTATTACAATTGCATGAAGCCAGACCATGCCACCCGAGATTGCCAAGTAAAGGTCCCGCGTGTTATAAGTGTAGGAAACCGGGCCACTTTTGAAATGAATTCTCGAAGCTAAAGTCTGGATGAAACTCGGGAAAGAAAGAGAGCTCTCTGAGAGTGTTAGGGAGAGCATTCCAAATAACGGTTGAGGACGCAAAGACATCGACGAATGTTGTGTCGGGTAAGTTTCTCGTTAACTCCGTACCTGCGCATGTTCTTTTCAATTCTGGTGTAATTTTCTCTTTTGTATCGATTTCATTTTGCCAAAGATTATCTATGCATGTTACCACTTTAGTGGACACCTTGGTAGTAGAGATAGTTAACGACAGTCGATCCTTATTAGCAAGTTTTATAAGAATTCTGTTTTGGAAATCGAAGAGAGAAAGTTTCCGGTGATCCTCTTATCGGAATGGATTGGTTGGCTGAGAACCAAGCCAAAATTCTTTATTCCAAGAAGTTAATTTGAATCCTATTGTTGGGCGAGAATGCGGTGATTGTCTACAAGGAGAGGAGAAAAAGTAGATGTTGCGGTCATTACCAAGGCTAAAGCACATAAGTGCATGGTGAAAGGATGTTTATCCTTTATGGCCTACGTTAATGCCAAGATTGAGAAGAAGAAGCTCGAAGATGTAAAAGTGGTGCGCGAGCTTCCCAAAATATTTCCTGACGACTTGCCCGACTTACCACCCTATAGGAAAGTGGAGTTCGGATTGAACTTGTTACGGAGGCTACTCTAATCGCTAGAGCAAATGATAATGGCACAACTACCGGTTAGCTCCGTCCGAAATGCCAAAGATAATGGCGCAACTACAATATCTTCTCGAGAATGGATTCGTGAGACTGATCTCGTCACCATGGGGAGCTCCGGTCTTATTTTTTAAAATGAAAGATGGCACCATGAGGATGTGCATCGATTATCAAGAGTTGAAATAGGCAACTGTGAAGAACAAGTATTCACTCCCAATGATCGATGATTTTTTCGATCAACTTCAAGGAGAAGGTTGTTTCTCGAAGACAGACCTACGTTCGGGATATCATCAAGTAAGGGTAAAAATATATGACATTTCAAAGACGGAATTTAGGACTAGTTAAAGTCACTACGAGTTCTTAGTCATGCCCTTTGGTTTGACGAACGCACTGACGGTGTTTATGGACCTGATGAATCGAGTTTGTCGACCATTCCTTGATAAGTCTAGGATTGAGTTCATTGAGGACATCCTTGTATATTCGAAAGACAAGGTCAAACATGAAAGACACCTTTACGACGTCCTAGAAGTTTTGAGAATGGAGAAGTTATACGCAAAGTTCTCCATGTGCTATTTCTGGTTGAAAGAAGTCAATTATTGGGTCACGTGGTCTCCCGAGATGGGGTGAAGGTCGACCTATCCAAAATCAAAGAAATGATGAATTGGAAACCTCCCAAGAGCTCGTAAGAGATCCCATAATTGTTAGGCTTAGTGGGCTTTAATCGGAGATTTATCCAAGACTTTTTCCAAAATAGCTTCTTCCTTGACGACCCTAACAAAGAAAAGTGCGAAGTTCGTGTGGACCGTGACACAAGAGAAAGCGTTTTGGGCCCTACAAAAGAAACTTTGTGAATCACCTATCTTATCCTGAGGAGTTTATGGTTTATAGTGACACCTCCAAAATGGGTATGGTTTGTGTCTTAATGCAAAGAGGCAATGTGATCACCTATACATCAAGACAACTCAAGGAGCACGAACGAAACTACCCCACTCATGATTTGAAGTTGCCTTGAAACTATGGCAACACTACCTCTATGGCACTAAGTGCATGCCTTACACCGATCACAAGAGCTTGAAGTATGTATTTGATCTGAATGAGTTGAAAATGAGGTAGAGGAGACGACTAGAGCTAATAAAGGATTATAATTGTGAGTTGCTTTACTAGCCCAGTAAAACAAACATGGTAGTTGATGCTTTGAGTTAGAAATAGTATAACGGTAGTGTTCAGGCTACTCTTTCTTGAATCGACTTATTGTCAAATTTGATCGAGAAGATTAATACATCCCCAACCGAAGCTTTTTTTGAATAGAAACTTAAGAGCAAAGTGATGGTGGAATAACACTCAATTTTCACCGAGGATGGTCGAGGAGTGAAGTTATTCAAAGGGCGTGTTTGGGTGACCAAGATTGGGGGCAACCGGGATTTACTTCTTAAGGATGCCCATAAGTCTAAGTATTTTATACATCCGGGAAGAACAAAGATGTATATGAACTTAAAGTTGAACTATTGGTGGCCCGTCATGAAACTTGACGTGGTTAACTATGTGGAGCGTTGTATGACGTGTTTGCAAGTGAAATTTGAACATCAACGTCCCTACGAGAGTCTTCAATCCTCAGATATCCCGGAGTGGAAATGGGAATACATCACCATGGATTTTGTGACCAAGTTGCCAAGAACCTTGAGAGGTAACGATACAATATGGGTGGTGGTAGACCATCTAACTAAGAGTGCTCACTTTTTGACAATGCAATAAATGTTATCAATGGATAAATTGGCAAATATGTACATCGACGAAGTAGTTTCTATACATGGAGTGCCTTTGTAAATTGTCTCTGATCGTGATAGTCGAATCACTTCGAACTTCTGGGATGGTCTACAAAAAGAATTGGGTATGCGAGTGAAGTTGAGCAGGACTTATGATCCCCAAACCGATGGCCAAAGTGAGTGAACGATTCAGACTTTTGAATACATGTTGAGGTCATGTGTTATTGATTTTGGTGGTAATTAGGACTCCAACCATCCTTTGGTGGAGTTTTCCCACAACAATAGTTACCACTCGAGTATTAGAATGGCACCGTTTGAGGCCTTATACAGTCAGAAGTGTAGAAACCCCGTATGTTGGTTGCAAGCGGACGAGAAACGATTTATCGGCCCCGAGATCGTGCAAGAAACGGCCGACAAGCTTAAAGGCATCCGAAAGGGCTTGAAAGCGGCTCAAGAGCAACAGAAAAGTTATGCCGATAAGAAGAGGATGTCGATGGAATTCAAAGTGGGAGACCGAGTAAATGTTGAAAGTGTCTGTGTAGAAAGGTATCATCCCAGTTTGGAAAGCATGGGAAGCAAATCCCCGTTTCCTTGGACGTTCACCGTGATAAAGGTGTGGACTCCGAGCTTACCAATTGGAGTTACCACTAGAAATGAAAGAAATCCACAACGCAATTCATGTATGCTACTTGCGGAAGTGTCTACGGGAAGAAGAGCACGTTATTTCTCTCTCAAAATTTTGGATGGATGAAGGCAACCGTTGTGTTGAAGATCCCGACGCCATTCTCGAGAGGAAATCAAAGAAACTTCATCATAAAGAGATCATGATGGTCAAAGTACAATGGAACCATCATCGTAGCACCAACGTGACTTGGGAAGCCGAAGAGGATATGAATGGATGATATCCCCAACTGTTTCAATAAGGTAACACTTCGAGGAAGAAATCAATTCCAAGGTTGGGAAGATTGTAACACCCAAAAATTATGAGATTTGTTAAATAACTTGAAAGCCCCTTTGAAATCATTTTAATAGTTATTTATTGATTCTTTGGGTGAAATATTAACATTCGGTAAAAGCGCCACAAGAAGAACCAAGAAAACGTGAGTTTGGAGCACAAAATAGTGACCACCGCGACTTTATACGCGACTTAAGTCGCAATGTATGTCGCGGTAGTCACTAGAAAGTGTTCAATGAGGCAGCAGTTTGCGCGAGTTTGACCAAAACCCTAGACTTAACCAGCGGGAAAAGTCGCGGTGACATCTGTGACTTCACGGACTGAGTATTCAGGCACATTTCCCCGCGACTTTAGTCGCGTGGTCGTCGGCATGCGCCTTATCAGGGTCGAAAGTGGGATTTACTCATATTTTATCTCAGCTACTCTTTTGTCTCCCGATTTGATTCCTTTCCTTTTTCATTTATTACGATTCTATGAGCATTTATTTCATTCTCCAATCACTTTAAGGTCTATTCATCATCAAAGCTAGGGTTTCAAGCAACGACTCAAAGATTTAAGAGTTCCTCTCCATTTTAGGGTTTTGGTTGATTTTTTAGGTTTCCATCAAAACCTAACTTTGTGAGTTCATCCTACACTTTTCTAAACAATATACATGTTAAAATGTTATATTTATGTTTCCTCAAAGCTTTTATCTCATTATTTATCATTTGGATGATTTTGGAAAAGTTAGGTCAAAACTAGGGTTTTGATTATTTGAGTATTTTGATGAAATGGTTATGAAGGACGGTTTTACACACGTAAATACTAACTACTTTGAAATTTGCAACCCAAAATGTGTAATGGTCATATTTATGACTTATTTGACAAGATATAGAACTTTCTCACTTGATGGCTTATTCATACAAATGCTTATTGTG
The DNA here is from genome assembly GCA_033807775.1 of Saussurea involucrata. Lineage (NCBI taxonomy): Eukaryota > Viridiplantae > Streptophyta > Magnoliopsida > Asterales > Asteraceae > Saussurea > Saussurea involucrata. The sequence continues at coordinate 22,933,893 of CM066314.1, forward strand.
TTGGGTATATTTTGGTATATATATCTTGAAGTGTTAATATGTTAGACTATAATGTCATGGATCCTAATGCATAGAAGTCATTTTTTGTGGAATTTGTGTTAGGATACCTATTTCCTCATTGTAACTTGTAATAGGCATTGGGTCTCTATTGGAAAGTAAGGTGTAGGCACCTAGAGTCAACCTATCGGCCAAGGAGCAGTTAAATGTAATTTCATAGTATACAAGTCTAGATTCGTATTTGGATAACCCAAGGTACATACCTAGTGTGGTTGAACTTGAGACTCCACAAGCAACATACTTGGAGTAGTTGAGCTTGATATATCATAATGATTGTAATCCATGAGTCAGAATTATGTAACATGAATTGTGGCCTACTTTTGTGTTCTGTCACTATCCGTGGAATTTGGGTCTCCCCCGCCATCATAAAACTTGTTGAGCTCTTTCAAGGGAGAAATTAGTTTAAACGGTATATTATGTTGGATTAAAGGTATGTTTTCCATTTTAAATATTTTATAGTTTTGCTCTATAACTGTTTGAAGTCACTAGACTTTTAGCCTAACACTTCTTTTTTAAAAATGACATGTATATCAGGTTCTCTTAGTGGCGGGGCTCCAACATCTTGAGCGGAGAGTTGGTTGTCGTTAGAGGCACTTTTTGGGATCGTTGACTTTTGGACGGATTGGCGTATAATCACTTGACAATTCCTTTTGGAGGATGATGAGAACACCCGTCTTTAATCTAAGTTTAACATAGTTTAGACATTCTCATTTGTTGGGTGTAACCGCTGTATAATTTCTTCTTTTGGGTGATCTTATTTATATAGATGTCATTGCTACGTCATTATTCAGGTTTAAATTTACTCTTATTTTTGTTTTTTATATATTAATATCACATTTCTTAATTATCCCATCCACTTAATTATTACATTCCTTAATTATATTATCTTGTTTCTTCATTATTTAATTCACCTAATTGTTTCACCTATGAAATTTGTGGTTTGACGTATGAACTTGTTTAAATTTCATTAATCATCTCATTCATTTTTAGGTTTCACCTATGAATTTTAGTAAGTTTTTTGAAAGAAAATTCATACACGAAACAACATTATGAACTTTAAACAAAAATCATTCTTTTACCTATATATGAACTTTAAAAAAAATGTTTTCACCTATTAACTTTAAATAAAAACCAGTTTCACTTTTTGCTTTCACCTATTAACTTTGATTATCCAAGTTTATCCGGTTTCACCTATGAACTATGATTATTTGGTTTCACCTATGAACTTTAAACAAAAATTCACCTGTGAATTTTATGGTTTTACCTTTAAAACCAAAATAATCTAAATATTATTATTATTACCTTCTAAAAATAAAATATGATTATATCCACATAAATGAAACAATTATTTGAATAATACTATTGATTATCTTTCAAAAATAAAATATAATAGTATTCCAAATATGAAAAACAGTTTGTTCCAACAATGTCCTTCATTTAATAGCATTTAATATGTTTCCTTTTTTTATCATATGATAACCTTTCATATGACCATAACCATAGATTAAAAAACTTAAAGGCCCAGATTGATCAACAAAATTAAAACTATTTACTTGTTTAATAAATAATTGTGACTATACATATATAAGGACATCATACATATAAATATAGATGAGTTGGTATTAAAAAAACATTAAGCAACAATAAAATTAATAACAAATGCATGAATCTCATTGGAATTAATGACTACATAATTTTTAAAGCCATCAAGATGTATTGTACATGGCTGAGGAACGATATTTCTGAGGGCGTTGGTTGAACTGCATCTATTGTACATGGTAAGGGTGGAGGAAATGATTATAAGATATTTATAACCCAAAATAGATTATCATATAATTATTGATTAAAATTCAAATGTAATATATTTAAAATGTCTTCAAATTATCCTTTCTATAACATTTCATCATTTCTAATCCAAAATTCTCTCAAATTCACACCAACCGTTGATTGAAAAAAACCAGGTGTAGATGAGTTTGTATGGTTTGTAATATTTGGACAGTGTGCAAATGATTTGTCATCATTACAACAAAATTGGCTTTATAGAACGTCTAAAATGTCTATGCGTCCGACTTAAGTGTACATGACTAGGCACAGATTCAAACAAGAACACTTCCATTTTATAAGAAAGCAAGAACACCCTTATCTTATGTGATAATATAAGTATGGATGTGGTGGTGTGCGGACGACTTGACAAGCGAGCTAGGTCGCCCCAAAGGTCATATGTGTCTTTGATTTAGTATCACATGTTATGGATTATAGTATCACGTCAAGAACATTGAGGGGGCTTAGGGGTGTGCAGGCGACTTGGTACGCAACCTAGGTAGTCGTCCGTGTCTCTAATTTATTATCACATGTGATTGACTATAATAAAAGAGTGTTCTCGTCCATGTTTTCGTAAACTGAAGGTGTTCTCGTTTGAACACTTCCTTATAGGACAAACCTATAGACGCTTTTGGGCGTTTTAACAAGTTTTTAGGACACTTTTAAAATGAAGTGTTGTATATTATTACTTTTATATGACACTTTTGAGAAGTGTCCTATAAACCTATCTTTTTATGATGTGTAATTATAATAGTATAAAGTGTAGTATTAAAATAATTCGTATTAGCTATTTTAATTTGTAATTATAACGATATAAACTATAAGTATTAAAAATAATTCATACATATTTATGATATTTAATGATATGATTAAATCTAATAATATTCAATATTGAGTTATTTAGAATTGAAGGCATTAGCTATTTTAATTCGTATTAGTTTTTTTATACAATGTCAAATTAGCTATTTAATTTGTAACTATAAGAGTATAAAGTGTAAGTATTAAAAATAATTCTAATGTATTTATGTGGAAGTGCAGTGATGTATGCACCTGAGGCATCCTAACAGACCGGTAGACTTGAACCTTGTTCCTACATGACCCGATCAATTCGATCGGGCACTCGCCATCTATTTTTATTGTTCAACTCTTTAACAACACGAAAAAACCATTGTTCAACTCTTTGACAACATGAAAAACCAAAAGCTCTGCCCTCCCTCTCTATCTATCCAAGGGATGAAAGGGCAGAGTCCTTTCGTGTCGTGTGTTTGGTACACCGGACAAAACATGACAATACATAACATAATAGAGATCATTGTTACACGTTTGACACGACTTTTATATGGAACAGACAAGAACATAGTGGAACAGAGATGTTCCAACCCCACCCCATGGAACAAAATGGAACAGACTTATGTTTTACCAATATAACTTAAAAACAAAACCTAATTCTTTTCTAAAACATCAAATACGTCTTCCTCTTTACATTTTATTTAGTGTATCTTATGCTCTTTAGAGCTTAGATCAGTTCTCACATTTTTTTTGGTTCTCATTTGATTATCGTCTTATATATATATATCGTCTTATATATAGGCGGAGATTCAAACAATAACACTTCCATTTTACAAGAACGCGAGAACACCCTTATCATATGTGATAATATAAGTATGGGACGTAGTGGTGTGCGGACGACTTGATAAGCGAGCTAGGTTGCCCCAAAGGTCATATGCGTCTTTGATTTAGTATCACATGTTATGGATTATAGTATCACGCCAAGAACACATTTATCACTTACACATGAGGGGGCTTAGTGGTGTGCAGACGACTTAGTACGCAACCTAGGTCGCGCAATAGGTCGTCCGCGTCTCTGATTTATTATCACGTGTGATTATCTATAATAAAAGAGTGTTCTCGTGTTTTCGTAAAATGAATGTGTTCTCGTTTGAACCCTTCCCTATAGGACAACCAATAGACATTTTTGGGCGCTTTAACAAGTTTTCATGGCGCTTTTAAAATAGAGTGTTGTATTGTTACTTTTATAGGACACTTTTGAGAAGGATATAAAGTGTAAGTATTAAAATAATTCATATTAGCTATTTTAATTTGTAATTGTTGGGGGATATCGGGGAAATCGTGGAGAGATAGAGTGATTGAACTTGGATAAACGACAGAGATCGCTTGAGAGCTCGCTTTCCGTAAGATATATTTCGACCCTATCTGCCCGGGTATCACGAAATTCTCTCGAGGATAATCTCTATGTTTCGGTGTATCGATCAAGGCAGTGATCGATTCATACTTATACACCTTTAGAGACTCGTAACTGACCAATATTGAATCAGGTAATAATATCTCAATTAATGAGATTGATTGTGGAATTAAAGATGGGAGTTACAAATGAGAAAAGCCTTCCAGACGCCGGCGCTACTTTCCACGCCAGCAAACTCGAGCCGAAATGCGCACCAACCAGCAAACAGACCACGACGCCAGTATCCGCGCTAGACAACTGGCGCCGATATGCACGCCAAGCACAAACCAGAGCCTGGCGCCAGTTTTGGCGCTAGCCAACTGGCGCCAGTACTAGCGCCGACGTCCATTTCCCAAACCCACTTTGTAACGTGCCAATCTTAACCGTCCAACAATCTCGGGTTCTAGTTAGCTTACACGAGTGTGCATTCTACACCTCCTAACTCATGTTATAGCTTAGCTAACAACCCCATTATTACCTTGGTGAATCCAACTACACAAAATGAACATGATGATTTCACTAAAATCACCAACATTCCTCCCCCATTTTAGTGCAATCCTTGATTCACAAAATAAAATTCAATACAGGTAAACAAACTCATGCATAAATGAAAATATCTAAAAGATTGAATTTCCATCTTAGTACATTACACATTTCAAATACTCGAGAATCCGGGTGTCCTATGGATTGAACCCGTCAACCCATTTGAGTACCAGAAAATAACATACACATGAATTTAAATGACTCTCTAAAGTAAAAACTTGACACTATACAGGCCATGTGTCCTTATCCATTCGTGAGTGCATCAAAGCCAAGTCCGAGCTTCTTGAAGCGGCCACACTTCACACTCATATAGGTAGTTCTTTTCTTCATGCACCTGCACATGCATTTTTACAAAAGAACAATTACCTCCTTCACTTGCAGTACCGAGCACATACTGTGGGATGATCATCTTGTGCTCCAATCCCTAAGAGTGAGCTTTCCCATTGAATTCAACTTCTAACGTTGTATTAGAAGGGAATTGGGTATCTCACTGTTAGAGATTTAGATGGACTTTAGTCCCATCCCTATCACCGACTTGTGAACCAAGTCCCTAGCTAACCCCTTCGTCAAGTGGTCCGCTAGATTTTGTTGCGACCGAACAAATTCAACCGAAATCACTCCATTCGTGATTAGCTTACGAATCATGCTATGTCTAACACCTAAGTGTCTAGACTTGCCATTATACACTTGACTATACGCTTTAGCCAATGTAGCCTCACTATCACAACGGATAGAAATGGGTGATATTGGTTTCGGCCATAATGGTATTTCATGGACCAAATTCCTTAGCCATTCCGCCTCTTTACCGGCAGCAGCTAATACCACAAATTCCGACTCCATAGTCGAAATCGTGATGCAAGTTTGCTTCTTGGAAGCCCATGAGATGGCACCTCCCCCAAGCAAGTACACCCAACCACTCGTAGAATAGTGATCTTCCAAATTGGTAATCCAACTTGCATCCGAATATCCCTCCAATATTGGAGGAAACCCGACATATGACAAACCATAATCAATGGTTTTCTTCAAGTATTTAAATACTCGCCTTATCACTTGCCAATGATGAATACTAGGATTACTAGTAAACCTACTCAACTTTCCTATGGCAAAAGCGATATCCGGCCTAGTGCTTGTCATGGCATACATCAAGCATCCAATAGCCTTTGAGTACTCGAGTTGTGACACCGCTTCACCCGAGTTGGGCATAAGCTTCACACTCGGATCCCATGGAGTACTCACCGGAGAACAATCAAAGCAATTAAATTTCTTTAATACTTTCTCAATGTAATGAGATTGCGTAATTGCAATCCCTTTGTTCTCACGCTTGATCCTTATACCAAGGATCACCTCCACCTCTCCCATATCTTTCATGGAGAAACTCAATGACAAAAACTCTTTGGTTTTCCCAACTTGATTTTGGTCGGTGCCAAAGATCAACATGTCGTCAACATATAAGCAAATGATTAAACCGTTACCGGATGAGTCAAATTTTCTATATACACACTTGTCCGCTTGGTTTATCATAAAACCGTTGGACAAGATAACCTCATCAAATTTCTGATGCCATTGTTTGGGTGCTTGTTTCAGCCCATACAATGATTTTACAAGTTTACATGCCTTATGCTCCATCCCGGGCATAACAAAACCTTCCGGTTGTTTCATGTAAACTTCCTCCTCCAAATCACCATTCAAGAATGTCGTTTTGACATCCATTTGGTGAATCACTAAATTGTGGATAGCTCCTAAGGCTATCAACAATCTAATCGTGGAGATCCTTGCAACCGGGGCATAAGTATCGAAATAATCGATGCCTTCCCGTTGCCTAAAGCCTTGGATCACTAATCGAGCTTTGAACTTGTCGATTGATCCATCCGCTTTCATCTTCCTTTTGAAGATCCACTTGCATCCCAAAGGTTTGCAACCCGGTGGCAAGTCCGATAATACCCAAGTATTATTCCCCATGATGGAGTCCATCTCATCATGTATTGCTTCTTTCCAGAAAGCAACATCTTGAGACTTCATAGCCTCATCAAATGGGATCCAAACTCATCTCTTGATCCCTCTACCAAGTATACTTGGAAATCGGGACCAAAGGATTTTTCAATCCTTCCTCTTTTGCTCCTTCGAAGCATCGGAGATTCGGTTCGAACAATTGCTTGTTCATCAACCTCACTAGTTTCACTAGTACTTGGAACTATGTCCTTTGGCCTAGACATTGAAGAGAATCTAGTCTCATCAAAATTACATCTCTCGATTCTATAACGGTGTGAATCGCTATAGAATCATTAGGTTCAATAACATAGAACCTATAATCTTTGGAATGCTCGGCATATCCAACAAAGATGCATCACCCAAAGTCTTTCTTTTGGGTTCGGGTAATCGAACAACCGCTCGGCAGCCCCAAACTTGAATAAAACTCAAGTTAGGCCTTTGAACCAAAGTTCATACGGGGTAATCTTGTTCCTTTTAATTGGGAACTCGATTCAGCCAAAAACCAATCCTAGCATGGCTTCACCCCAAAATCCATTAAGCAGTTACATTTGCAACATAAATCAATTTATAACATAAAGCAATTCATTTGCAACATAAAGCAGTTTATAAAGCAACATAAAGCAATTCAATTGCATCATAAACAAAATTTGAAACAAAATTCTTTCATTCAAATTTAACTTAAACATGTTATTCAACATAAAGCCAAATCCTACAAAAGAGCCACCCTTTGACAAGATAAACTTGTCCGACTCATAAACTTGCATATATCCTAACTTATTCAAGATGCTACCGGATACCAAATTCTTTCAAATTCGTGGTACAAACAAAACATCAAAAAGTTCAACTACTTTGCCAGAACTAAATTCTAGCCTAACTAAGCCACGTCCAAGAATGGGAGCACTCGACTCGTTCCCTATGTGTAGCATTGATCCGTCTTCAACCGGTTCCATAGAGGTGAACCAACGGCGATCCTTGCACACATGACTCGTAGCACCCGAGTCGATCCACCAAGCAACATCATCATCCTGCACGTAAAACGATTCGGATATTAGTGGTACATAATTCAAATTCGAATTAAAACCAAAGTAAAAAATCTAACCTTGTCGTGGGTTTTGATCCTTGCCCACCACCACTTGCGCTTGCACCATTCTTATTCTTGATAACCCGACAATCCCGCTTGAGATGGCCGGTCATCCCACATGTCCAATAGGTTAATTTAACCTGTATATTGGGCCCTTTCTTGGCTTCGTTGAACTTCCGTTTTCCCTTGAAGTTGTTAGTCTTTCCCTCTTCAACCATGTTCACCGAAGGTGCAGAAACCTCCTTTATCTTAGGTTTCTCAGCCTCTTGCGCCTGAAGAGATTCCTCTATGCGCAAGTGACTACCGAATTGTACAAGAGACAACTATTCCTTCTTGTGTTTCAACATATGTTTGAAGTCTTTCCAAGAGGGGGGCAGTTTATCAATAATACTTGATACGGAGATGGATTCGTCCATCTTCATATCATGTTGAGCATATTGGCCGAGAATGCGAAGGAGCTCATTATATTGCTCCATCACCGGCCTTGAGTCTACCATTTTGTAATTAATAAAATTACTCACCAGGAACTTCTTACTAGAAGCATCCTCCGCCATGTACTTGGACTCGAGAGAGTCCCATAGCTCTTTGGAGGATTCAACATTTTGATAGATGTCGAAGAGGGAGTCACACATACCGTTCAAGATGTGGCCACAACAGATGTAGTCGTCATTCTCCCACTTGCCGCGACGACGGGTAACCTCCAATGTCTCGTTTTCCATCAGCTCCGGTATCGGGGTACTAAGCACGTACACGACCTTCAATGTCGTCAGCAAGAAATGCATCTTCTTTTGCCATCTACGGAAATCAACGCCTTCAAACTTCTCCAGCTTTGTGAACTTGGAAGTCATGTCTCTCACGGATTGATCACCCGCCATCTCTCTTCACGATGAATAAATATCTCTTACGATTGTTGGGGGATATCGGGGAAATCGTGGAGAGATAGAGTGATTGAACTTGGATAAACGACAGAGATCGCGTGAGAGCTCGCTTTCCGTAAGAGATATTTCGACCCTATCTGCCCGGGTATCACGAAATTCTCTCGAGGATAATCTCTATGTTTCGGTGTATCGATCAAGGCAGTGATCGATTCATACTTATACACCTTTAGAGAATCGTAACTGGCCAATATTGAATCAGGTAATAATATCTCAATTAATGAGATTGATTGTGGAATTAAAGATGGGAGTTACAAATGAGGAAAACCTTCCAGACGCCGGCGCTACTTTCCGCGCCAGCAAACTCGCGCCGAAATGCGCGCCAACCAGCAAACAGACCACGGCGCCAGTATCCACGCTAGACAACTGGCGCCGATATGCGCGCCAAGCACAAACCAGAGCCTGGCGCCAGTTTTGGCGCTAGCCAACTGGCGCCAGTACTAGCGCCGACGCCCATTTCACAAAACCACTTTGTAACGTGCCAATCTTAACCGTCCAACAATCTCGGGTTCTAGTTAGCTTACACGAGTGTGCACTACACACCTCCTAACTCATGTTATAGCTTAGCTAACAACCCCATTATTACCTTTGTGAATCCAACTACACAAAATGAACATGATGATTTCACTAAAATCACCAACAGTAATTAATAATAAGGATATAAAGTGTAAGTATTAGAAATAATTCGAACATATTTATGATATGATAAAGTCTAAAAATATTCAATATTGAGTTCATTTTGAATTGAATACGTTAGCTATTTTAATTCGTATTAGTTCTTATATAAAGTGTCATATTAGCTATTTACTTTGTAACTATAAGAGTATAAAGTGTAAGTATTACAAACTAATTCTTATGTATTTATGATAATTAATAATATGATTAAATCCAAAACTATTCAACATTAAGGGAGCGTTTGGCACACCGAACAAAACATGAAAGACCTAACATTATAGGGATCACTGTTCCACATATGACACGATTTTTATGTGGAGCAAAAACAGAGTGGAACAAAGTCGAAGAGACATGTTCCAACCCCACCCCATGGAACAAGGTGGAACATACTTGTGTTTTACCAATATAACTGCAAAACAAAACCTAATTCTTTTCTAAAACATAAAATACGCCTTCCTCTTTAAAAAAAAAATTTAGTGTATCTTATACTCTTTTAACTTTCACTTTGTTGTCCTAAAAATATTTATACAATTTCTAGAATTTGATTAATTTATGTAATTTATTAAATGTTAATAATAAAAAAATCTCATCTCCTAGAAAAAGTGTTAGTTCGTTTTTTAGATTTAGATGGATCAGAATAGACCAATTATTATTTATGGATTTTACGAAGGGTGTTACAATGTATCAGAGTTTATTTCTTGTTGTCAACTCAATAGGGATACTATTTTTCATAATGTGATACACTGTGTATCTGTTTCTTGTATGTTTCTGATGTATATTTACTTTTAACGTTGTGTATCACCACAAGAAATAGGGGTTTTTGCAACGACTTTTGTCATCGCTAAAACTCGATTTATCCTTGCAATCGATTTATATAAACGACATGGCGTCGCTAATATAAAAAAAAGTATAAAAAATGGAAACTACTTAAACTTTTTTATTTTGGTGCCATTTTTATAATTTTGACAAAATCATTCTAATGTTATATTTTGTTATAAAAATATTTAATTTATTATAGGTGAATCAATTACATCATTAATCAAAATATTTAAACAACTCATTAGAGGTAAAATGGTTATTTTATCTGTTATATGTGTCCAGTTTTGTCTTACCAAACGCTGAAAGGTTGTTCCGTCTTGTTCTGTTCTATCCTGTCTGGAATGTCGGTCAAAAATATGCCCCTAATCCATGAAATAAATAACGCACTACTTCCTTTAGAGATACTATCATGTATGATTGAAACTTGCCAACAAATTTAATGGCTTCCCGTAAACATGTATGCCTTGATAAATAGAAGTTGTTGAAAGGTTGTAGCATTTTACTTTCTACAACAGGGTGGGTTTTCAAAACAGAATTACTCCTACACTAGTATGAGAACCGCACGTTGTGCGGTAGTATAAAATTTTAATGTAGATATATATAAATAAATTTTTAGTGTTAAATATTTTTAAACGGTATGAGAACCGCACGTTGTAGATATATATAGTATAAATTTTAAAACGGTTTTTTGAGTTTGAAACCGTTTGAAAAAGTTACGGACTTTTTTATACGGTTGTTAACAAAACGTGTAAAATTCATAGGTCTTTTTATACGGTTTTTCGTAAACAACCGTATAAAAAAGTCCGTTACTTTTTCAAACAGTTTTTCACTCAAACAACCGTTTAAAAAGGGTTTAAAATTGTAGGGGTTTTCTTATATAATTCCTAGCCGCCGTTTTTTTGTCTTATAGCCTCTCCATCTTCTTTTTTTACTTTTTACACACAAATTGAAGAGCCAATATTGATCCATTGAAAGCTATTAAATATTGCAAGGTATGTATTAACTAAATTCATTATTTTTAACCAATCAATAAATTAATTATTAACACAATTGCATGATATTTTGATTTCATTTATCAGCAAATCATATATTAACGGCGTTTTTATGTTTTTCTCAATAATGTTATCATATTCTATTATATACACACAATTGTATCAATTTATAATTAATATAAACGACTTAAAATGTTTAATTGTAGGACGACGTCTTGATCAAGAGATATACGTAAAGGTGTACGACGACTATTACGCCGTGGATCTTTTTTTGTAAGGTACGTTAATTTTTTCATTACTTTACATTCTTTTCATATTTTTTGCCAACTATTATTAAGTGTAAATAGAATTATAGAAACATGCATGCATACACTTATTATACAAGTTCATATGCCTTTAGGTCACCCGTCCGAAATTGATCTAATAGAGATTAATTCCGGATAGTCCCCAGTTTGGGACTGCTTTTTGAATACTTTGTCTCATTTAGGATGTGAATGGCTATAACAGATTGATTATTTAAGGAAAATTCGATAGACATTTCCCTTTGCTCCTACGAATGTGTTTTGATTATACACATATTTGGGGAGTTAAGGGGAAATGTTGTCGAATTTTTTCTTAAATAATCAATTTGTCATAGACATTCACATGTGAGACAAAATATTCAAAAAGTGGGTTAGGATGGCCACCTACTGCCTTTTGTTCTCCACTCGTGTCATGCATGCATTACTTAGTAATTTATTTTTAAAATTATAGATGGACCGCATTGATTGGATGTACGAAATACCACGGGCTACACAAGAATATTTAGCCGGTCTCGGTGAATTTATGGAAGCTGCTAAGAACTACCAGTTGAATAGCGGAGAGAGTGGAATTTGGTGTCCTTGTCGAAAATGTAGAATTTTTTTGAAACATAGTGATCATAATGTAGTTCAAGAACACCTAGTTTGTCATGGGTTTATGCAACGGTACACTCGTTGGATACGACATGGAGAGGATTTTGATGAGTGTAATCAGGGGGTTGATCATGATTGTAATGACGATAATAATAACTATGAACCAGACAATGAAATATGTGATAATGTTGATCAAATGTTACATGATGTGGAGGGTGATATTGATGATAAGGATTATGATAAATTTGAACAACTGTTTGTCGACGCTGAAAAACCATTATATGTTGGGTGTGCAAAGTTTACCAAACTTTCAGCTGTGTTGAAACTATTTAACTTAAAAGCAAACAATGGTTGGAGCGATAAAAGTTTCACAAGCTTACTAGAACTTTTGCATGAAATGCTTCCAGAGGACAATGAGTTACCAGTTTCACTATACCAAGCCAAAAAACTGATGTGTCCAATGGGTTTGGAAATAGAAAGAATACATGCATGCCCGAATGATTGTATGTTATACAGGAATGAGTATGTTGACCTACATGAGTGCCCTATATGTGGTACGTCGAGGTATAAACGGAAAAACCAAATGGAAGAAAATAGTGATGTGAAACGTAAGGTTGGCCCGCATGCAAAACTGTTGTGGTATTTGCCTATCGTTCCAAGATTGAAACGATTATTTGCAAGCGTCAATGATGCGAAGTTGTTACGTTGTCATGCTGAAGAGCGTAAAATAGATGGTAAAATTAGACACGTAGCGGATTCTCCTCAATGGAGAAATATCGATCGCATTTTTGAAGAGTTTGGAAAAGAATGTAGAAATATTCGATTGGGACTTAGTTCAGACTGAATTAATCCATTCGGAAACATGAGTAGCCGTCATAGCACTTGGCCGGTGCTTCTTTCCATTTACAATCTTCCACCCTGGTTATGCATGAAACGCAAATACATTATGATGTCATTGCTAATTCAGGGTCCCAAACAACCCGGTAATGACATTGATGTGTATTTGGCTTCGCTAATTGATGATTTGAAAGAATTATGGAGTACAGGTGTTGAAGTGTATGATGCATATGGGAAGGAACGTTTCCTACTACGAGCCATGATTTTTTGCACCATAAATGATTTTCCGGCTTATGGGAATTTGTCGGGATACAGCACCAAAGGAGAAAAAGCATGTCCTGTATGTGAAGATGACACATATGCTCTAAGGTTGAGGAATTGTGGAAAACATGTGTACATGGGCCATCGAAGGTATCTTCCAAAGAACCACCACTATCGCAAACTAAAGTCATTGTTTGATGGGAAAACTGAGCATCGAGTAGCAAGACAACCATTAGATGGAAGAAATGTGTATTCTCGAATTAAAGATCTAGACATTGTGTTCGGTAAAGGTCGTCCAGCTCCTCCCAAAAATATTTGGAAGAAGAAATCTATTTTCTGGGATTTACCATACTGGGAGCATTTGACCGTTCGACACTGTCTTGATGTAATGCACATTGAAAAAAATGTATGTGATAGCTTGATAGGGTTATTGTTGAACATTCCGGGAAAATCAAAAGATGGAGTTAAAGTTAGAAAGGACATGGTAGAAATGGGGATTCGACCAGAGCTTGCTCCTGTTGATAATGGAAAACGCACATATCTGCCACCAGCTTGTTATACCTTGTCGAAGGTTGAGAAAATCAGATTTTGCCAATGCTTACAGGGTATTAAGGTTCCATCCGGCTATTCTGCTAACATTAAGAAAATAGTGTCAATGAAAGACTTGAAGTTGCTTGGTATGAAGTCTCACGATTGTCATGTTCTAATGACACATATGATTCCTATTGCAATTCGTGGAATATTGCCCAATCGCTTCCGACACACAATTACAAAACTTTGCTCGTTCTTTAACATGATTCATTCAAAAGTGCTCGATCCTGAGGTGTTGGATTCATGGGAAAGTGATATTATCCTCACTTTATGCCAGCTAGAGATGTATTTCCCGTCTTCATTTTTCGATGTGATGGTACATCTGATATCTCATATTGTTAGAGAAATAAAGTTTTGTGGTCCTGTCTTCCTACGATACATGTATCCGTTCGAGAGATATATGGGTTTTTGAAAAGGATATGTAAGGAATCGATCCAGACCTGAAGGCAGTATTGTTGAAGGATATGCTTCCGAGGAGGTGATTGATTTCTGTACAGACTATCTGGCCGGTGTAAAAAATATTGGCATCCCACGATCTCGACATGAAGGTAGACTTGGAGGGGTTGGGACAGTTGGAATGAAATTTATCACTCCACATTACGATGTGTTAGCTCCAATCTTTATGATAAATAGAAGTATTGGAAAAATAGACTAAGTATCGACACCAACAGAAGCTCTGCCGAGTAGCCAAGTAACCAAGAAGACAGAAGTCTCCGACAGAGGCTCTGTCGGGTTAGCCAAGAAGACCGAAGTAAAGAAGCAACAGAAGACTCTTCTATGCGGACAAGGCCACAGAGCTTCTGTCATACTTGACAGAGCCTATGTGGTAAAAAGAAGATCTACGCAAAAGATCTATACAAGGACAATCGTACTTCACACGATTTCTGCCATTCGAAGGTTCTGAAGATCACTCGTACAAAGGCGTGACCTGACAACTCCACGTGTCAAACTCTGATAGGTTTCAGCCTAAAGCAGAATACGGAGCATTTAATGAACGTTGTATCTGCAACAGTTCCAGAATAGTGTTTTGTACCTTCCAGCAACTGTTCCAAGCAGTGTCTTTTTACCTACCATCCTTAGTATCTAGATCTTGTCCCCTTTAGAAGTAGTATAAATAGAAGGTTCATGTGAACTCTTCTATAAAGCTTTTTACAACACACACACCTTTAGAGCAGTTTCTTGTCAAACCTTTCGGTGTTCTTGGTGTTCTTATTATATCAAATACAGTGAATCATTGAGCTATTTATCTGTCTTATTTACACTTCTTGTATTTGATATTATGTGTTATTCTACCTCATTATATCTGTTAGTTCGTTAAAACGCTTCCGCATTACATATTGTTTGAACAAATTTAGATAGAATCATCATTGTTAAGCAAAACAGGAACCAACACGATGAATTACAAAATGCACATTTTTTCGTCCTACAAAACATGACAGCAGTTGCTCCCCATGTACATGAGCATATGACAATGTTGCACCAAATGCACCGATCGAAGAGCGACAAATGGTTGGTTACTGAGCATAATAAAACGTTTTCACAATGGTTGAAAGAAAGAGTGAAACCAAGCTTTGGGGGAGAACCAGTTGATCAAGTAGTGGAACATTTTGCATATGGGCCCGGGCATGTCGTATCAACATACCAAGGATATGATATTAACGGATACACGTTTTATACAAAAAAACAAGATGACAAAAGTACATTGCAAAACAGTGGAGTGACATTAACTGCCACAACGACTGAGTTCTGTAGGGTGAACAATGATGCGAGGTCGAGGATTGCCAAAGATTTTTATTACCAGAAGAAGTCTGGTAATGAACGCTATGGAAGAGATGATCGAGGAAGAGAAGGGTCAAATGAAAAGAACGACAGAGGTAGCGATCAACAGAGGTCGAATGACAGAGGTGGTGACCGACAGAGGTCAGACGATAAAGTTGGCAACACTCCACAGAACCAAGTATGATACAACTGTGGTAAGCCAGGCCACTACGCCAATGAATGTAGAACAGAAAGAGGTGGTGACCGACAGAGGTCAGACGACAGAGCTGGCAACGGTTCCCAGAACCAAGGATGTTTTAACTGTGGCAAGTCAGGTCATTATGCCGCTGACTGCAGGTGCAAATCAAACCGCCCACAGAGGGACTCTGCTTACTACAAAAAGAAAGCGGAGTTTTATGCTCAGAAGTCGCTAATGGTGAATCAGGAGAACTGGCTGTCAGACGAATCATCTGATGAAGGCGACAAAAACGCCTTGTTCTGTGGAATGGCAGAGGTCAGCTCATCCGACTCCGATAATGAGGTATCCACTTCTGACTATAACTCTAGTCAAGCAGAAGCTGATTTGCTCAAACTAAACATTGAATACACAGAACTTAAAAAGATCTGCAAAAGTATTCAAAAGAAGCTTACCTTCTTTGAGAGAGAAGCTAGACTTCTCAATCAAGAAAAGGCTAAAATCTTTCAAGAAGGGGAAGAAATTGAAGCAAATTGGAACAAACACCTAAATCCCTTGAAAGAAAAGATTTCTGAACTTAACTCTGCATTAAAAACAAAATCTAAAGAACTAGTGGACGTTGAGACCGACAGAATGAACATTCTAGCTCTTAAACATTATTTTCAAAAGAAAAGAGAAGTCCTCTGTCAAGATTTACTCAGAAGAGATCTTTTAATTAAGAAATACCAAGATGCACAGAAGGTATACGAGAAAATTAACACACAAATAGGGAGACGAGGAATTGGCTTATGTGATATAGATCCATACACCGGAAACAAAAGAAACAAATCTCTGTCATCTCTATTTCTCACTGGAAGTACAAGAAAACCTGGTTTTCCAAATCTACTCTCTGTTAGCAAAAGGCAAAAAGTCTATGGGGAACCTCACATAAGGAAACCTCTAAAGATGACAAATGTGTGGTTTGAAAACACAGATTTGTCACCTTCAATCTCTGTCAAAAGAGAATCCAAACCTAAGAAATATATGAAAACTCAAGATCAGATAAGAATCTTCAAGTTTGGTAAACCCGAGACTCAAACACAGGTTGCCTTTGTCTGCATGATAAACTCGGAAAAGAAATTATCGTCAGGGGCTCCTGAGTTCAAGCCTAACGTTTCAGATGAAAAAGAGTTGATAGAAATCGGGAAAAACAACTTTTTCGAAAACTTCTGTACACCTTCTGTCGATCAAAATCTCTCTGAAGAAACCTTATCAGATACTTCTTTTGACTTAGAAGATAGTCCCTTAGAAAAGTAAGAAAGTGTGTATGGCACATGCTCTGAAAGTCCAGCCTCTGTCGAAAGAGAACTAAGTGACTTAACCTCTGTATATGAGGATGATTCATCCTCTGACGAATCTGAGACTGACTCTAAGTCAGAGATAGGACCTTGTGACACAGAGGATTTTAAACTACCCTCTGGAGTTCTTAACAGAACTATTCCTCCCAAGGAGAAAATCACAAGAATTCCTATCTGTCCAGACTTTTTGGACATGTGTATACAAGCCAAAACCTCTCTTGAGCTTGAGAAAATTAAACAACAAAAGGCTCTGTCCTCTCAAAATCCAACAAGTTCAAAGATTTTAAAATCCTTAAGGCCTATTAAAGAAAAACTAACATGGCAACAAAAGGGTAAATGGGCTAAAAATGACAAATCTTTTTCTTCTGTGACAGTGAAACCTGCAGAAGTTCACCACAGAAGGGGTCCACAGAAAGCTGCTCTCAACAAAGGATTTTGCAAACAACAATCTAGCCTACATAGGTCTTCATGTAATAGGAAGTCAAATGTTAGGATAGAATGTAATGCCTCTGTGCCCCCATTTAATGTTTTTAATAAAAAGTTCAAGCAAATCTCTTCGCACATTCATTATTGTCATTGCTTTGATCTCATGTATAAATTAAGCCAACACTTCACAAATCCACATTGTTTACTCTCTGTACCCAACAAGAATGCTAAATTCAAGGGTAAGAAGAAACATAATGTTTCTTCAACAGAAGCTAAAGCAAAGTCCAAGAATGCTAAGGCAAACTAGAAAACCCCTAACAAAGCTGGACCCATTTGGATATGGTTACCTAATACTCTCTGATTGTCTTGCAGAAGCAGTATGTGCCGATCTGGTATCTAGACTCCGGATGCTCGCGACACATGACTGGCGACAGAGGTCTACTATCCACATACAAAGAAAAACACGATGGTGGATCTGTGACCTTTGGAGACAACAAAAAGGGGTACATTAAAGGCTACGGATTCATCAAGAAGGAGAACATATCCGTATGCAAAGTTACATATGTGGATGGCCTTAAACACAATCTTCTCAGTGTTAGCCAACTCTGCGATACGGGTTTCA
Source organism: Saussurea involucrata (assembly GCA_033807775.1). Lineage (NCBI taxonomy): Eukaryota > Viridiplantae > Streptophyta > Magnoliopsida > Asterales > Asteraceae > Saussurea > Saussurea involucrata. The sequence goes on from CM066314.1 coordinate 22,951,968, forward strand.
ACGTGATGTTCAAAAGAACATTCTGCTCTCTACAAGGTGAGGACACAAGAGTCGAACTTCTGCGAGATGAACGAAGAGGGGATTTATACCTCATGAACTTCAGTGCCAAGAACAAGAAAGACAAGCTCTGCCTTGTTGCCTGTAAAAGCGAAGAAGCCTGGTTATGGCATAACAGGTTCTGTCATTTAAACTTTCATACTCTAGATAAGCTTGTTAAACTTGATTTAGTTAAAGGTCTGCCAAATGTCAAGTTTAATAAAGATCATTTGTGCTCTGCTTGCGAAATGGGAAAACTCAAAAGAGCTTCCCATAAAGGAAAAACTGATATATCTTGCACTAGGCCTCTGTACATGCTTCATGTCGACCTCTGCGGTCCAATCTCTACACAGAGCCTAGGTGGCAAGAAATATATACTTGTTTTGATCGACAAATACTCAAGATTTACATGGGTTGAATTTGTCAGAAAGAAATCAGATGTTCCAAACATTCTGATAAATTTAATGAAAAGAATCCAAGTTCTGTATGAGTGCAGGATTCAGAAACTAAGAAGCGATAATGGCACAGAGTTCAAAAACTCTGTCATTGAAACCTATCTTACAGAAGAAGGCATATCACAGAACTTCTCTGCTGCACGCACCCCACAACAAAATGGCATGGTTGAACGAAAGAACTGCACGCTTGTGGAGGCTGCAAGAACTATGCTGACAGCATGTGGATTACCAATGTCTTTTTGGGCAGAAGCAGTATCAACCGCATGCTACACCCAAAATCAATCAACCATTGTAAAGAGGCACATCAAGACACCTTATCATTTGATCAACAAAAGGCGACCAAACATCAAATTCTTTCATGTATTTGGATGCAAGTGCTTTGTCTTAAATGATAGAGAAGCAAGAGGAAAGTTTGAGGTGAAAGCAGATGAAGGAAAGTTCATAGGATACTCTGCCACTTCAAAAGCTTACAGAGTGTACCTTCTGAAGTCTCGATCCACCGTAGAAAGCATCAATGTATCTTTTGACGATTCCTTTCAGAAGACTTCTGAACAAATCAGTTCAAAACTCGGTCTAAAGAAGGAATCCTCTGGCATTTCAAAGACAAGAGAAGAAGACTTAAATCTTCTATTTGAAGAGATGTTCCATGATGATATTGATCCCTCTGCTGGAGCCATCAGAGCCTCTGGAGAAACATCTTCTGCAAACCAGACTGAGTCAGGTATTTCTCTAATTGGTCCATTGAATACTTCACCCTCTTCTGTGAATCATACAGATGCACGTGCTGAGGGGGAGCGAACAGAAGATGATACATCTAAGGATTCAACCACAGAGGCACCTAAAAAACCAACTCCAGCAACTACAGAGGAATCAATACCAGAGGAAAATGAAGACTCAGTCTCTACTTCCTCAGAGGAACAAACACCAACTCTCATTCCAATCCTCCCACAAGCTGAAGAACCAAGCATAAGCACAGAAGAACCATCAACAACAGAGGTTACACCAGAACCGCAGTGTGCAACCACATAAGTTAATCTTGATGACTCAAATGACCATCTTCCAAGAACAACACAGTGGACGAAAAGCCATCCTCCAAGTCTTATAATTGGCGACCCTTCTGAAAAGGTCAAGACAAGATCAGCCACTGCTAATTTTTGTTTCTTTACAAATTTTATCAGTGTGATCGAGCCAAAAAGAATCTCTGAAGCCCTAGATGATCCAAACTGGGTAGATGCTATGCAAGAAGAGCTTCTACAGTTTAAGAGAAATAAGGTATAGACCCTAGTACCTCTGCCACGAGGGAAACAAGCAATAGGGACAAGATGGGTCTTCAGAAACAAGAAAGACGAGGATGGGGTGGTCATTAGAAACAAAGCAAGATTGGTGGCCAAGGGATATCGTCAAGAAGAAGGCATCGATTATGATGAAACCTTCGCCCCTGTCGCACGGCTCGAAGCTATAAGAATATTTTTAGCCTTTGCAGCCCACAGAGGTTTCAAAGTATTTCAAATGGATGTAAAATCGGCCTTTCTGAATGGCGAAATCCAAGAAGAAGTATATGTCCAGCAGCCACCAGGGTTTGAAAGCTCCAAGTACCCAAAATACGTGTATTACCTTGACAAAGCTCTGTATGGACTGAAACAGGCTCCAAGAGCATGGTACGAAAGACTTTCAACAGTTATTCTCGATAACAATTACGAAAGAGGTACAACCGATACTACTTTGTTTTATAAAAGAAATGGTGAGGAGATTATGCTTGTACAGATCTATGTGGATGACATTATTTTTGGGTCTACAAATGCACAAAAGTGCAAAGATTTCGAAAAACTCATGCAGAGTGAGTTTGAAATGTGTATGATGGTAGAATTAACTTTCTTCCTCGGACTCCAAGTAAAACAATCATTAGAGGGAATTTTTATAAATCAAGCTAAATATGTCTCTGACATACTTTCAAAATACAGTCTCTCTGATGCCTCTGTAATGAAGACCCCAATGGCCATTGGAAATAAATTATTCTCAGATCCAAATGGCACATCTGTAGAGTGCAAACTCTACAGAGGTATGATTGGGTCTCTTTTATACTTAACCGCAAGTAGACCTGACGTAATGTATGCCACATGCCTCTATGCAACATATCAAGCTAACCCAAAGGAATCCCACTATATTGCTGTAAAGAGGATCTTCAGATACCTTAAAGGGACAAAAAATCTTGGACTCTGGTATCCGAAGAACTCTGGTTTTGGTCTTAAGGCATACACAGATTCAGATTATGGAGGATGCAAGCTTGATAGAAAGAGCACCTCTGGGGGTTGTCAATTCCTGGGAGGTAATCTAGTCAGCTGGACTTCGAAGAAGCAAAACTGTGTGTCTACATTTACAGCAGAAGCGGAATATGTTGCTGCTGCTAGCTGTTGCTCTCAAGTTATGTGGATGAAAACTCAGCTCAAGGACTATGGGTACAATATATACAAGATTCCCATCCTCTGTGATTCCAAAAGTGCCATAGCAATCTCTGCCAATCCAGTACAGCACTCAAAAACAAAGCATATCGATATTCGTTATCACTTTCTGAAGCATCATGTTGAATATGGCACAATCGAAATGCATTTTGTGTCCACTGAATACCAGCTTGCAGACTTATTCACCAAGGCACTAGATGAGAAAAGATTTCTTTTTTTGGTGGGTAAGTTGGGAATGATAAACATGAGTTGAACCCTCTGTAAGTAAGATTTGATCTTCTTGTAAATATGTATATATTTAAACTCTTCTGTATGTAAATTCTTAATCATCAAAAGTTCTGTAACCAACAAAGCTTCTGTGGGATTGCTCAGAGTATGACAATCTCCACAGAACCTCTGATAACTTTGACCTATGTTCTGTGCACAACTTATCTCATTTGATCCAAGCATAGGTCAAGGGGGAGCAGAAGGAGACCTTGAACTGATCAACAAAAGTTGATCATTCAAGGGGGAGCCAAAGAGAGATATGATCAACCATATCTACAGAAGTCAGGTATTTTTGCCGAACAAAGGAGAACCAAATGTGAGTAACTCGTACAAATCCTTTTTGAAAACAATTTTCTAGGACACAAATTTCAAAATACGTCCTATAAACTCTGTTTAAGACATTCCAAACAAGAAATAATCAAAAAGATTTTTGAGCCTTCCGTTATGGGAAATTTAAGGTCATAGAGCTTCTACTGAGCTCAATAGAGCCTCTGTAAGCCGGATCCTCTAGAACTGCAAATTTCATAAGGAATCTCTGTCGATCAACCTTAAATGTCTTCTTTAAGGATTTGTACGTACAAATGCACACACAAGGACACTGGAAGAAAGTCTTATGGGCAAAGAGCTCACTCCACCAAAGAGTCTCTGTCGCCCAACATAGACAATCTAAAAGTAAATGTCTCGAACAAAATCTATTTCCAAAACAGTTTTCCAGGACACAAATTTCCAAATATGTCCTAAAAACAGTGTTTAACACAATGAAAACCTTGGATGATCAAAAAGTTCTCTAAATTTTTAGTAATAAGAAATTTTCACTCTCAGAGCCTCTGCTGGCCTCGACAGAGCCTCAAAGCCTCTGTGAATGAAAATTTTGTACAAAATTTCTATCGATCCTCTCCAATGATCTTTCAAACGATTTTACAAGCATCAGAGGAGACAAAAAGACAAGTTTCAGATCACATAGCTCACTCCACCACAGAGCCTCTGTTGACTCTGACACCTAACCTTTTATGGAAATTCTGTAACAAAATGGGTTATTTACTGCGAGTGACAGAACTCACATAGAAGAAATGCCCACACGCCAAGCATTAATGGGCCGCACACGCCATCTAATCGTGTTCTGACACTTCTGACGTGGCATACTCCCATTAGACGTGTGTGGCACACGTTCTCCTGGAAAGTTGAACCAGCCGTATGTACTCAATTACGGATCCCAAATTTTATTCACTTTCACATATTTACCCTTTCAGATTCTACCATTCTCTTTAGTATAAAATCCAACTTACCATTACCTCTAAACGTTTACGAACTTACTCTCTTCATCTTCTCCGGCAAACCTTGCAAAAACCTGCAACTTCAATTATCTACTCTCTTTCTTCAAGATTAATCCAATGGCTTCCACCTCCAACGCTCCAGTGAACTCTCCATCTCATTCTGAGAACTGCCAAAACCAAGAAATCACCAGAAACATAGAACAAGACCACTCCGGCTATGAAGCAGATTTTGCTCCGACCACCCATCTTCAAAACTTCATCGCACATGAACACTTTGAACGTGTTCTTCCTTTGAAACCCAACAACTACTACCTTGTTCCCTCAAAAACCGCTTTTAGGGAAGCACATGCCATCCTTCTTCACATTCTGGAGAATCATTATCTTTACCCCATGTTATCCAAAACTGTCAATAAAATCCCTGCCAGATATCTCAATCAATTCTGGCAAAGCAGCAGATTTGACCCCACAGATAGACAAATCAAGGGCTACATTTTGAAACCAGACAAATCCGAGCACCTTGAACTCAAGTTCAACAGAAACATGTTCTCACTTGAGTTCAGTCTACCTACCAGAGGTCTTCTTGGCATAAAGCAGTACGCAGAGGAACCTACAGATGAAGAGCTCTGTCGTTTTGTTGAAATGTTGGGGTACAACACAACCCTAAGGAAAAGAAACGATTTCAGAAGAAATCGACTTCCTCCTCTGTGGAATACGCTCTTCTCAATCCTAAATCGGTGCCTAACAGGGAAGGTGGGTAGTCCAGACCAAACTTCTCACCAAATCTTGACCATAATGTACGGGGTATATTATGATCTACCTCTGGACTACTCCACCATCATGATCACTGTTCTAAAAAACTCGACGCACAGCCGCCATGGCGCGCCATGGCACCAAGGCTTGTATCTCATGCCACGTTAAGCACATGACAAGCCATGGCTTAATGCGCAGTTCTCATAATGCGATATTTGGTTTTTCTTTATGTTCTTAATGTCTTATTTGCAAGTTTTTAATATATATAACCTAATTTAACTCGCTTATTACTATTGACTCATTGAGTAACATTACAAAACATATGTTTTTATATATAATATTATATATATGAATTAGAAATTTGACGCCATAAGTCACGCCTTGAAAACGCCATGGCTTCGTCGTGGCTCCTAAGGCTTGAGGCTTGGCCTCGCCGCCACGCCACGCCTCACGCCATTTAGAACCTTGATCATGATGCAAGAAATGGTCAACACCATTGACAGAAGGATCTCCTCTCAGAAGGCCAAAGAACGAAAGCCCAAAACTCTACCTCCTCTACAATATCAAAGAATTCTGGGTGTCCTGCTAGAGCCTCTGTTACGTCTATAAAAATGGCCAATGGAGGGACCAACGGCCAGAATGTACCCCCTGAACAAAAACACCCCAACAGAGCACGAAGATGAATACCCATTCTACAGACCTCTGCCAAAGAAACTTATGGGATATGCTACGGACAAGACCCTTAAGTTAGAATACATACGCGATCATAGGACTCTAGAACCGAGTCCTGTGACACCCCCGCATCTAGGAGCCCCATTAGGAACTAGGGTTGTAGATAGGATGTCAGATGAGCAATGGGCTGCAGCTTTGGCCAAACATCAGCTTGTACATGCCAACTTTCAAGCTCAGAGGGAAGCGATTCTCTCCCCTTCAACAAAGAACAAAACCTCTGCCACCACTCCCAAGAAAAGGAAGAAGAAAGCACACAAGAGAAAAATGACAGAGGGAACCTCTACCAATGATGCTGAAGCTCAACAATCTCCACCACACGAAACCGTGGTTGGATCCTCTGCACCTCCCTCTCCTCCAAAAGACAAAAAGAAAAGAAAACATAAGTCTTCTGAGGAGGGTGCCCCCAAACCAAAGAAAAGGAGGAGCAAGAAGAAATCCAAGAAACCCCACACTCCTCTGCAATCCATCGCAGAGGAAGCAGATATGGTCTAAGAAACCCAAGACCAGCCTCTGCAATCACCCTTACCCATCAATGATGCAGAAGATCAGGGTGATTTTTCTATCTTCCTCCAACAACCTGGGATCGCACACTCTTTAGACCCATCTGGATGGACTGCAGAAGCTCTATCTCATCTTTCAACATAAGCTCCAAACTTCAGAATCTCTTCTGACTTGGATGATGATGATCAAACCCCACAGAATAATCAGTCTAAGACTCCGGAAGTTCTACAGAACCTCTTCACCCAACCTGGTTTTGATGTTCTACGAGCAAGTCCAGAGGATTTGGCTAAAACCACCACCAAAACCCCACCAGTCATAGTCTCAGAGGTGGACTCTGATGAAGAAGATGATCAGGCAGAAGAAGGACCTCTGCATCCCCACGTACGACAATTAATTGGCTCACATCCAATGTATGACTCTTTACGCACTGGTGCAGAAGCCACTACAGAAGTTAGGGTAGAAGAACCAAGCCATAGGGTAGCTACAGAGGTTGAGACCATAGATGGAGAATAAGTGGTTGGATGCTCCACAGAAGCAGAAGCAAGAAAAGATGCATGGAATAGTAGAGGCACACAACCCCAACCAAATCCCAGTGCAACCCACACTTCTATTACCACCAGTCTAGTGGCAGAAGGTAATATTGAACAAGACCAGCACGTCTCGACCCCAACCCAAACCGACCGGGCAGAGGAAATTCCTTCCACCTCTGTGTCACTCATATCTGGGGAAACCATTCCAGGGGAGTCCTCTCAAAAGGACTTACCCTTAGTTCGTGGTCCATCGCCCCAGACCACAATCGCCAACCTTACAGAGGAATTTGTTTCCTCTGCCACGCACACTACTATAGGTCCCAATAGCTCTTCAGAGGAGCTTAGAGTGCACAAAGACGGAGAGACTCTAGACAAGTCTCTGAGTCAACAGAAGGATACTCTAGTACCCACCTCTGGAGTGGATCTGGACAATGTCTTTATCAGAACTTCTGTAGAGTCTGAAGCACAAGATGCTTCTGCTCAAGGATTAGATGGAAATCCTTCTGCCCCCAACATAAAAACAAGGGCGAAAGAAGGTGTCCAAGGAACAAGGACTCACTCTGGGGAAGAATGTGTTCCCCCAGAGGCTACACCAAGTTCACAAGTATCAAGGGATGAGTTCTAAACCCTTGTCACCTCTGTGGACAATACATTGAAGGAGTTGAAAAGCTCCTTTGATTCTTTTGCAGATACAACATCAAGGGCGATCACAAATCTGAACACCAAAATGGACAACCTGTCCACAGAGGTGCAAAACGCCTTAGCCCAGATGAAGTCAACTGCAACAGCCACTGCCACTTCTGAATTCGGGAAAGCCGCAACCTCTGCCTTCAAAGAATCTGTCAAACATTTTCTTGAAAAGCTGAAAGACAAAGCCTCCACCTCTAAAGGCCTTACCCCTGAAGACCTAAAGAAGGCATTAGAGGAAGTTCAAGAGCAAACTATGCAAGAAACTCTGGCCATGAAGCCTTCTGACTATATGACCAGAGCTCAGCTGACAGAGCTTGGGTAAGGAATACTAGATCAAATGACAGAATATATCTGAGCCTTCACTGCTGCCAACGCAAACTATGTCAAAGAATTCAAGACAAGTGTGGGCGAAATGCGCTTCAAGACAGAAGCAGAGGTCCATACCCTTCTTGGCCTCTGTGACGATCTATGCGGCAAGATGATAGCCGTAGGGGCAGTACCGCCTAAGAAACCCGAGGCTTCGTGCATAGCAGATGGTACTAACGAAAAGGGTCAGGATGACTCTGATGATGACTCTGACGATTCATCAGATCATCCTGAGGGGGAGAATCAAAGGGAAAAACCAAGGGAGAAAGCTGCAAGCAGAGGTCTACCAGAACCACCTGTATCCGCAAAACCACTGAACCAAGTCCCCCCAACAACTCAACCCCAAGGAGGAAACCAGCAACAAACCACAGAGGCTACAACCACCTCTGTGGAAACCCCTCAAGAAACCCCAATCCAAACCCAAGTACCTGAAATCCTTGCAGATCAACAGAAAACCACAGAGATAATACCCACCTCTGTGGAATCAACTTTTGTATTCGGAGCAGATGTCCCAAACCATGAAGAATTCTAAATCCTAACATCCTCCGAAGAAGATCAACCATCCCAATCACCAAAACCAAAATCACCAGAAGAACACCCCTCTCCAACACCAAAAACCAGAATCAAAACAATTGCCCACAAAAGAAAACATCTGAGCAAAATCACAGAAGCCCCACCAACAAAACCCACATCACCAGCAAAGTCCTCATAAATACAAGTGCCAAAACCTATAGAGGCAACCCCCAAAACTACAGAGGCACCCTCAGAAATCCAAAAGACAAATCCGACAGAGGCAACCCCATCTCTACAAGAAGATCTTCAGTCGAAGGCAAAAGACAAAGGCAAAGGGATAATGACAGAGGAACCCAAGAAGAAGAAACATAAGCATCAACCAACAGAGAAACTCATGAAAAGCTCATTCGATGCTTATGTTACACCAAAACCAGAAGAAGAAGAAGACTGGGCTTTTGGTGCCATCCCTCTGTCAAACATACCTGTTCTGGATCCAAAGAAAAAACTCACAGAGGATCGAGTGGCAGAAATTAAGAAGAAAATGGATGCTCTGCGCAGACCCATGCCTCCAGTTGGTGCACCTCCAACTCAAATGGAAGAAGTGGTGTACAGGTATCTCTACAACAGAACTGCCAGAGATCCAATGCCACCAATGGTCCAAGATCCCGAACTTCGTGCTGACCTCGAAAACATCTTCACAAGAACCACTCCCAAGCCAAAATACCAAGTCTTCTCAGAGTCCAAAATCGACAAAGTCATATACTGTAAGTTCTCTCAAACCAGAACCACACCTAAGGTTTCCTGTAACATCTATAAGGTCAAAAGGGAGGACAGAAGCGTTACCCAATTCTCATATGCTGATCTAAGAAATCTAAGTCCCTACGACCTACCCGACCTTCTGCACTGGACCAAAGAAAACTTCACAACAGATGCAAATCGAAGGGCATACAGGGTGCTAAGGAAAGCCATGAGAGAGAAACTTCTGATATACAGCCTAGTCGACTTTCAATTAGGACGAGATCTCGGAGTGAGAAACTTGAATCTTCGACCACCAGAAGACGACTACCCATCCTCTGCCATACCAAACTCGATTATTACATCTCCAAGAGTTGGGCTAGTTTATCAAGATCCTACTGGGAAGTCAAGATTGTTCGTAGAAATGGACTGTCAGAAGTATGCAACAACTACTTTGACAGAGTTCAGAGCAAGCCTTGTGGAGCATAGAGGAACAGAGCTCATGAATCAAGCTCTCGCAGATAGACTGATAGAGGTCATCGACCAAGTAATCAACTTCAGAAACCTCTGCATCAGTTTCTATAACGAGCTCAGAGAATTAGGATTCGACAACAGAAGCTTCAACGACTTCAAAGACGCCAACGTCTGATATCCTTTACCAACCTCTGTTACTTTTACTTTCATCATGTAATCAAATGTAAGTGTCTCTGGCACATCTTTTATGAAAGAAAAATATCAACATAGGTGAAATACCTCCTGTCGTGTTCTTAGTCTACAAAACCTTGCATGTTTCAAATTTTTATTTTTCAATACTTAGGGGGAGATTGTTAGCTCCAATCTTTATGATAAATAGAAGTATTGGAAAAATAGACTAAGTATCGACACCAACAGAAGCTCTGCCGAGTAGCCAAGTAACCAAGAAGACAGAAGTCTCCGACAGAGGCTCTGCCGGGTTAGCCAAGAAGACCGAAGTAAAGAAGCAACAGAAGACTCTTCTATGCGGACAAGGCCACAGAGCTTCTGTCATACTTGACAGAGCCTCTGTGGTAAAAAGAAGATCCACGCAAAAGATCTATACAAGGACAATCGTACTTCACACGATTTCTGCCATTCGAAGGTTCTGAATATCACTCGTACAAAGGTGTGACCTGACAACTCCACGTTTCAAACTCTGATAGGTTTCAGCCTAAAGCAGAATACGGAGCATTTAATGAACGTTGTATCTGCAACAGTTCCAGAATAGTGTTTTGTACCTTCCAGCAACTGTTCTAAGCAGTGTATTTTTACCTACCATCCTTAGTATCTAGATCTTGTCCCCTTTAGAAGTAGTATAAATAGAAGGTTCATGTGAACTCTTCTATAAAGCTTTTTACAACACACACACCTTTAGAGTAGTTTCTTGTCAAACCTTTCGGTGTTCTTGGTGTTCTTATTATATCAAATACAATGAATCATTGAGCTATTTATCTGTCTTATTTACACTTCTTGTATTTGATATTGTGTGTTATTCTACCTCATTATATCTATTAGTTCGTTAAAACGCTTCCACATTACATATTGTTTGAACTAATTTAGATAGAATCATCATTGTTAAGCAAATCAGGAACCAACACGATGAATTACAAAATGCACATTTTTTCGTCCTTCAAAACATGACAGCAGTTGCTCCCCATGTACATGAGCATATGACAATGTTGCACCAAATGCACCGATCGAAGAGCGACAAATGGTTGGTTACTGAGCATAATAAAACGTTTTCACAATGGTTGAAAGAAAGAGTGAAACCAAGCTATGGGGGAGAACCAGTTGATCAAGTAGTGGAACATTTTGCATATGGGCCCGGGCATGTCGTATCAACATACCAAGGATATGATATTAACGGATACACGTTTTATACAAAAAAACAAGATGACAAAAGTACATTGCAAAACAGTGGAGTGACATTAACAGCCACAACGACTGAGTTCTGTAGGGCGAACAATGATGCTAGGTCGAGGATTGCCAAAGATTTTTATTACGGTGTCATTCAAGAAATCTGGGAGCTTGATTACACTTTCTTCAAGATACCTTTGTTCAAGTGTAAATGGGTCGAAAACCAACGAGGTGTTAAAGTTGACAACGATGGTTTCACAGTGGTAGATCTTTCCAGGGAGGGTTACGTATCTGAACCATTCATTCTGGCAAAACAAGCCTCACAGGTTTTCTTCGTTGAGGATCCGAAAGATTCTAAATGGCACATCGTCCTCCAGGGTAAAAGACACATAGTTGGTGTTGAAAATATTGGGGACGAAGAAGAATATGACCAGTTCGACGAGCTACCTCCCTTTTCTATCGGAATACCCTCCTCAGATCAGCGAATTGATGAAAACACTTACTTGAGAACCGACCATGCTGAAGGACTATGGGTCAATGAAACTCGTAATACATAATCAAACAAGGTATGTGGATACTTTCACTTTAATTTATATTTTAATTTACATTCTCGATATTATGATTTACAATAAATTGATGTAATAAGAAAATAAATAACATTTGTAGTAATAGGCAAATAAAATCAAATAAAATGATAATTAAAATACATAATAATAACACTTTTTATATATTTACGTAACAAATTAATAACAATAAGATTTATAGTTATAACAATTTATAGTTAGAATATAATAATAATGATAAGATTTATAATTAATTAATATTTCAAAATCTTTAAACTTAAAAAAAAGTTAATATATGTAAACCAAAAGGACCAAATTTGCATTTAGCTCTTAAAAAAATATAGGCCAAAAATAGGGAGGGAAATACAAATTATAGACTTCCCAGTTCCCACGTCTTCTCCATCTCTCCACGTACGGCTTCTCCATCTCTCCACGTACGGCTTCTCCATCTCTTCATATTTTCTTCACCTTTTCTCAGCAGCGATTCAGCAGCCACTCATACAAATTCATCTAAACTTATTCAGCGACGATGGATGATGGACTTGGCAATGGCGAGGATGATCTTTTCTTTGATGAAGCACTTGACAACGGGGTAGAACTTGGCAATGACGATGATGGACGTACGGCTTCTCCATCTTCTCCACCAGGTTCGATTCTAGGGTTTATTTCTAGGGTTTATTTGAAGTTATTTGGCCTTTTGTTTTGATATAGGGTTTAATTCTAGGGTTTATTTGAAGTCATTATTGGTTTCGATTTTATTGGGTTTGAATCGTTTTGGTTTGCATCTCGATTTTAGTCGTCTATTTTATCATCCTTCTGATTTGGGTTCGATTGGTTCCATTTTCATGAGCACAAATTGACAAACAGAAGAATGAATGGCTCTGTTCGTATTGCCCATTTTCACCCATTACTCATGTCCATTTATCACCTCTCCTTTTTGTTGTATATGAAGTTGGGAAAACAAAATATGCTAAGATCACCATCTTGTGTTGTTTGGGTTGGTATATATGGGGAAAGAATGAATTAAAGAAGGAATTAAGTTTTTACAAATTGTGGACAAAATACCAAGTCTATATATGATGAAATGGGAATTGGAACAAGAGATGGATAACTTGAGGCTTAATGGGCAAATGTTGACCATTTTCTTAAATACCTCTTTTAAAATACAGAAATGAAATGGAAAACATAAAAGAAGCGCACAACACAGAGAATAGTTGCAACATATCCATGTTCCACATGTCCTGATTCACGATCCGATTGATGAATATTTTCTTGCGATTAATGATCGTTCGGACACTGAAAACCGACGTACAAGTTAACACAAATGTTAGAATTGTATGTTAGCATAAGTAGATCATAGGAGTTTTTGTGTAGTTATGGTTCTGTAATTCTCGATGCTATCACACATGATTAATATATATTGCCTGATTCGGATGGAACCTGCGATTGTTTACTGTTGATGTTGTAAATCCTGAATTGATGTGGTGTTGTAGTTAATTAACTGGATATTGGATGAGCTTTATTGTAGACGTTCTATTTATTTTTCTTCAGTTAAGCTAATTGGCAGCTACTTTATTTCTCAGTCTAAAATAGTTAAAAAAGAATCAAATTAAAATGGAAGATGGATGCGTTAGGAATCAGGGTTAATTTACTTTTCTGATGGTATGTGAATTCATAATGAGCAAGTTTGATGTTTCTCATGGTGGAATGGTTGGATGGAATGGAAGTGAAAGGAACAGAACGAGAGAGTGATGACTGATGAAATGAGGCATTACTATTTAACCACTTTTATATGATTGCATAATTAGTTTTCATCTTTCATTATTGATCAATTAAATGTTTGGTGCAGGAGAAACATTTAATCCAAAAACATTGTAAAAGTTCACTTTTATATGGATAATATTTATTTACATAAACATAAATATTGCTAAGGATATGTAATTTGCATATTCTACTTACAATGCGTGCAACCTATGTTGATTGACTCTTTCTACCCCTTTATATCCCACCTAAAGCAACCAAATTGGCGGATTCAAATCATACCTTTAAAACGATTGAAAATGGCTTATCCATGTACCCCTTCACCCTTTTTAATCGTCCCTTTACAATTTACTTTAATGCTTGTGAAACCCCTGATTATATCGTCTTTTTTGTTGATGTTGGAATTAAAATAAACTATTTATTGTTTTTATTTATGATAAATAACATAGTTTGAATGGTAGATAATCGGGTATCTTCAAAATCATACATATTGGCCTGTTTTTTGCATTAAGATTGTACCGCGTCGACCTCGACCCGAACCCGAGGAGTGACACAATTGGATAAAGTGAGAAAATCTACGGATTGTACCATTCAGATTTGTCCTAAGACTCTTAGGCCAATAGGGGACTATTCAGTAAAATATTGTACTTGGGTTGGATTAGAGGTGAAATCGAAGATTTCAATTCTCATCCCTGATTGGCGCAAAGTGGAGAAAGTAAATAAGGATCGGATGTGGATGGCCATCAAGGTATATTATATGTTTATATTTTACATCTACCTTTATCAAAATTTTAAAAGTTGTATATAATTGCTTTTTTTTGACGTATTTTGATACTACAGCAACATTGGAATTTGACGGATGAGACTTTGAAGATAGAAACGCTAAAGGTTGCAAATACGGCGTAGAGGAACTTCAAAAGTTATCTTATATCCGAGTACAAGAATAAGAATAAAAATCCATGTGTTCCATACCCGTATATTAAAAAGGACGACTGGGAAAAAATTTGTGCCCTCAAGTCTACTCCGGAATTTGAGGTGTTGGAAAAATTCAATATTTTTGGTGATATTATATTATAAATGACCATTATTTCTAATTTCCTATTATTTATTATGTGAAGGCGCTAAGCAGATTAAATAGTGAGCGTGCAAAGATGAACCAAAACCATCATCACTTGGGATCACGTGGGTATCTTTGGAAGTATGATGGGTGGTAAATTGAGAAAGCTGAAGGTATCATAACGCTCGAGATACACAACATGTTTGACGATAGGTCACGACACTTCCTGTTGGAGAGACGGAAAAAAGTAGCTCCCAAAGAATACGTCCTACCAAAGCATATTCAATCCTTAGCAGATAAGCTTGTAAACTTATATGCCTTACTTTTAAATATGTTTATCAAGTTGTTGTCCTTAGTTACTTACTTTTATCTTGTTGAACATGGCAGATACAAAAAGATAGACAAATCTCGCAAGGAGATGGGAACCCTGAATTGGGAGACTATCCATTGATAGCGGTGTTGGGCCCGAACACCGTGGTCGTACCAGGGGTGTTGGACACAATGTGGGCCTGCGTGTTGGCCTAGGAAAGGGAAATAAGAAGAGAAAGCAAAAAGAAAAAGCAAACCTAGATGTAGAGATTTCTCAAGCGGTTCGTGTAGAAATGCAACAGAAACAAAATGAATGGGAGGAACGTAGGGAGCAGGAGAAAAGAGAATGGGAGGAGCGTAGGGAGCAAGAAAGACGAGAATGGAGGGAGCAAAATCAGAATTTACAACAACAATTGCAGATGGTTTTGGCAGCACAATTGGGGAGGAATGATGCTAGTCCTGATGGAAGCCCGGGGTTACGTAAAAGCAGCCTAGGCTCGGCTTCTTGCGTTCGACAGGTTGTATCCATTGAGGTAAATTTTCGTTTATACATACTGACTTTTTAGAGTTTCGATTGAATCGTTATTTAAATCATAATGTTAACGTGATATGTTTGCAGCATGCTACCGATTGCAATTTGCTCTTTTGTTGCGGGAAGGCCAAAGCCCTTGTTGCTAAGGGCAGGGCGGCTTATCCTTTAGCAGATTGCAGCACTGTTCGTGGTGTTCCTTTGGAGGATGGATTCATTAAAGTTTTGGTAGAGTTGGTTATGAACGGATGTGAGGGGTTTTAACTACCTGTGCCTTTGTCGAACGCGGGTATTGAAACGTTAGGTCAAGCTCGTGGCTCCTTCATCCAATGGGAGCAAGAAAATGTGATCTTGCAACAGGTACATATATGATTTAATTTTCAAGTTAAATTGCAATAATATTTTTTATCCGTACACATCATAATTGTTGGCATTATCATTTTTTCTTAATAGGCTCCCACCACTAATACAAATGTCTCTGCTCGTGACATGATGCCAGCAAAGAGTGCACCCATTCCCCTTCCAGTCAAGTCAATCCAAGTGCCATCAACGAGTGAGATTTTTCCCCATCAGGTATACACTCGAACTTTGACTATATATATGCATAATCCCCTTGATGGTATAAGATACTTTGTTAAATGTATTATTAATGTAGGTACAAAAAGAGGACGAAGCCCATTCAAAGAGAGTAGTCATTGGAACTGAGTCACAGAAAAACAAACAAGTGGCTAAAAAGTTGAAGCTCTTGCCAAAAGAAATACGAGATCGGCCGACTGTGATGAAAGACTTGTATAGACGGCTACGTTCCAATGCAGAATAGGTGAAGAATGGGGTTACAGTTGAGGTCAATGCAGGGGTCTTTGGCCCTACGAGTATCTCTATAGCGGTTGATTATCGTGACTTGGAGTTATTAATAACGAAGGGGTGGCTTGATCAAAGCATTATAACATGGTTCATGGCGTAAGTTATTACTTATATATGTTTACTTATTATTGTGTCTATAAATATTCACAATATTCAGTTTAATCATATTGTAATTTTTTAGGGATCTATATACAATAATATCAAAAAATTCGAAGAACCGGTGTGCATTTATTGCCCCGGGAGCAATTGATGAACCCGCGATTGAACGAGATGGTTCATACGTCATGGAGACAATATTTGAATCGATGATGCACAACACAGAAAAGGATTTCTTTTTGGCACCGTACATACAAGGGTGAGTTATATATATATATATAGTGTACGCTTTAAGTTTACTAACATTATTGTTTAAATCTTTTTGAGGCATCATTGGTCGTTGCTAATCATACGACCTAGACATCGCTTAGTATATATACTGGATTCAAAGATGTCGGAAGGAAAGACATCGGAAACTTATCGGATCAAAGGGATGATGGAAATGTAAGTAATGTATTACATTGATATAAAATTGACGTTTATTTTTATTGTTAATTAATTATTGACACAAAGTTATTTATTGTTTCTTTTTAGGGCAATTACAAAGTATAATCAATGTGAAAGGTCTTGTCATACCGTAATTTCCGCTCTTGTCACCTGGAAATTAAACATGGTAGAATTCACATATCCCGACAATCTATTTCATACTTTAGTTTTTCTAATTATTACATCTCCTTATAATTTAGTGTAATCAACAAAAGGAGGATTGGGAATGTGGATATTATGTCATCAAGCAAATGTTTCAATATGCAATGTACGAGCAGTATCATTCCCCTCACAAGGTACTTATTTGTTAAATTTCAGTCATTTATATGTTGTACAAAACACTTTTTTAGATTACCCATCTTTTATAAATTTTTGTATAGGACATATGGACGACCACCGCTTCTTTTTCTATTGAACAAATAGATCAGATAGCTTGTCACGTGACCAAATCATTTAGTTTAAACCGTATGAAGGACGGTAAAATGTGGTAAGGTATGTGTCTTATGCACTTCACTACAAGTGGTCGATGTATTTATGTGTATAAATAACATAGTTATTCATGTTGTTATGTATTTTTAATATAAACTCCTATTATATGTTCATAAAACGTGGAGTTCTTATATATAGAGCCCTTATTTGTTTTCAGGATAAGAGATCGATGAATTGAAGTGCGCGAAATAATATTGAGCTAGTTCTAGAAAGAAATGTTGGATGTAACAAACAATTGAGAGGTAGAATATTGTTGATGATGTCTTTGAAGAAACAAGTTTGTAGATATTTTTGTAATGACTTTTGGTTTATATATACTATATTGATGAAGAAATTTAATGGATATGGTAGTTTTAATGTCCATTGACTTTTAATAGAATTTGGAGTTCTATATGTGAATGGATGAAACGTTTGTGCATTTGGTATGTAATGGCATTTTAAGTGTATATATATATATATATATACATATATATAGTACATATTTTTACACGGTTTTAAGAAATGCAAAAAAACCGTGTAAAATTGTAAACCTTTTTACACGGTTTTAAAAAAAATCCGTTTAAAATGTATACTTTTTTACACGGTTCTTTTAGCATTACCATGTAAAATTATACACATTTTACACGGTTGTTTTTCAAAACCGTTTAAAAAGGATTGCATTTTACACGGTTTTTTGACTTTTTTAAATGGTTTAAGAACCGTGTAAAAATGTGACTTTTTTACACGGTTCCAAAACCGTGTAAAAAAGCCCCAGACTTTTTCAAACGGTGCCCTTTCAAACGGTTGTAATCCGTTTAAAAATGTCAAAAAAAAACCGTTTAAAATACCTATTTCTGTAGCCCCAAAGGTCATATGCGTCTTTGATTTAGTATCACATGTTATGGATTATAGTATCACGCCAAGAACACATTTATCACATACACTTGAGGGGGCTTAGTGGTGTGCAGACGACTTAGTACGCAACCTAGGTCGCGCAATAGGTCGTCCGCGTCTCTGATTTATTATCACATGTGATTATCTATAATAAAAGAGTGTTCTTGTGTTTTCGTATTTTCGTAAAATGAATGTGTTCTCGTTTGAACCCTTCCCTATAGGACAACCAATAGACATTTTTGGGCGCTTTAACAAGTTTTCATGACGCTTTTAAAATAGAGTGTTGTATTGTTACTTTTATAGGACACTTTTGAGAAGGATATAAAGTGTAAGTATTAAAATAATTCGTATTAGCTATTTTAATTTGTAATTAATTATAAGGATATAAAGTGTAAGTATTAGAAATAATTCGAACATATTTATGATATGATAAAGTCTAAAAATATTCAATATTGAGTTCATTTTGAATTGAAGACATTAGCTATTTTAATTCGTATTAGTTCTTATATAAAGTGTCATATTAGCTATTTACTTTGTAACTATAAGAGTATAAAGTGTAAGTATTATAAACTAATTCTTATGTATTTATGATAATTAATAATATGATTAAATCCAAAAATATTCAACATTAAGGGAGCGTTTGGTACACCGGACAAAACATGAAAGACATAACATTATAGGGATCACTGTTCCACATATGACACGATTTTTATGTGGAGCAAAAACAGAGTGGAACAAAGTGGAAGAGACATGTTCCAACCCCACCCCATGGAACAAGGTGGAACAGACTTGTGTTTTACCAATATAACTACAAAACAAAACCTAATTCTTTTCTAAAACATAAAATACGCCTTCCTCTTTAAATTTTATTTAGTGTATCTTATACTCTTTTAACTTTCACTTTGTTGTCCTAAAAATATTTATACAATTTCTAGAATTTGATTAATTTATGTAATTTATTAAATGTTAATAATAAAAAAATCTCATCTCCTAGAAAAAGTGTTAGTTCGTTTTTTTAGATTTAGATGGATCAGAATAGACCAATGATTATTTATGGATTTTACGAAGGGTGTTACAATGTATCAAAGTTTATTTCTTGTTGTCAACTCAATAGGGATACTATTTTGCATAATGTGATACACTGTGCATATGTTTCTTGTATGTTTCTGATGTATATTTTTTTTTAACGTTGTGTATCACCACAAGAAATAGGAGTTTTTGCAACGACTTTTGTCATCGCTAAAACTCGATTTATCCTTGCAATAGATTTATATAAACGACTTGGCGTCGCTAATATAAAAAAGTATAAAAAATGGAAACTACTTAAACTTTTTTATTTTGGTGCCATTTTAATCATTTTGACAAAATCATTCTAATGTTATATTTTGTTATAAAATTATTTATTTTATTATAGGTGAATCAATTACATCATTAATCAAAATATATAAACAACTCATTAGGGGTAAAATGGTCATTTTATCTGTTATGTGTCCAGTTTTGTCTTACCAAACGCTGAAAGGTTGTTCCGTCTTGTTCTGTTCTATCCTGTCTGGAATGTCGGTAAAAAATATGCCCCTAATCCATGAAATAAATAACGCACTACTTCCTTTAGAGATACTATCATGTATGATTGAAACTTGCCAACTAATTTACTGGCGTCCCCTAAACATGTATGCCTTGATAAATAGAAGTTGTTGAAGGGTTGTAGCATTTTACTTTCTACAGCAGGGTGGGTTTTCAAAACAGAATTACTCCTACACTAGTATGAGAACCGCACGTTGTGCGGTAGTATAAATTTTTAATGTAGATATAAATAAATAAATTTTTAGTGTTAAATATAATAATTAATAGATCATGTTTAAATGATTGATTTGTAAAAAGTAACAAAACATAATTAGCGGAAAATGAATATATAAAATGAGCAATACTAAGTTTTACAAAAGGAGGGTAATCCTAAATAAGACAACCCAATGAGTTGATAAAGAGACATCACACTCTCATTTTTATAAACTTCTATTGATTCCAATATTTCAACTTCTGATCAATTTGGGATCACTCCAACTCAACCAAATTTCACCTTTTAAGAAATACTCAATTCTAATTGTGCCCCCTCAATAACTGTTGTTTTCCTTTTATATATATTAAATTAAGAATTAAGATTTTGATTGATACTTTTATTTATTTGTTTTTATTGATCTTTTTATATAATAAGATTTAGGTTTTACAAAAAGAGCGTCATCCAAAATAAGACAACCCAATGAGATGATAAAGAGACATCACATCCTATTTTTTCTACATTTTTCTTGACTCCAATGTTTCAACTTCTCATCAATGTTGGATCGCTCTAACTCAACCAAATTCCACATTTTAAGAAATATTCAATTCTAATTATGCCACCTCAATACACTTGGTTCTTCAACTTTATATATATTAATAGTTTTCTTTTCAATCTACTATCTTCCCAACACGTAGAATAACCAAAACACATCACATTTCAAGATTTAAGTATTCTTAAACTTTGTAATGTCACCTCATAATACTCTCACTAACGTGGGATATCTAAAACTCAAGCACAATTCAATTTAATTCTAATTTTCATATAATAAGATTTGTTTTGCAAAATAGGGTCATCCAAATAATATAACCTTATGACTCAAATTTCATTAGATCACACAATGACACATTGTCCTTCTTTTTTATACATACGTCATTTTTTCAATCTTTCAACTCTTAACAATAAGGGATATCTAAGCTCAACCACAACTAACTGTAATTTTTATTTCTATATAATAGGATTTGTTTTGCAAAATAGGGTCATCCAAATAAGATATCATTATTACTCAAACCCCATGAGTTGACACAATGACATCATATATCTATTTTTAATACATACAACTCAACTCTAACATTTCAACCTCTCACCAATGTCGGATATCTAAAACTCAATCACAATTCACCAATACCTCAACACTCAATTCTCACTTTAATATATGTTGGGTCTTTTTAATATATATATATATATATATATATATATTACATACATTTCGATGATTGATTTTTTATTTCTTAGTTTCTCTTTTTATTATTGTTTTATAGAATAAGGTTTGTTTTGCAAAAAAAATTATCTTATGAGTAAAGCTCAATGATTGATGCAATGACATCCCATTCGTTTTTCTTATATATATGCATTTTTATTCCAATATTTTAACTTCTTACAAATATGAGATATCTAAAACCCAGCCGCAATTTCAATTTTATTTTTATATAATAAGATTTGTTTTTCAAAATAGTATCATCCAAATAACATAACCTTTCGACTCAAACTCCGTGAGATCACACAATGACACATTATCCTCTTTTTTTCATACAAACGTCATTTTTTCAATCTTATAACCTTTTTACAAATGTGGGATATCTAAACTTAACCACAACTAACTTTAATTTTTATTTTGTAATAAGCGTGTACCAAGTTTTTCTATCTGGGAAAGTTGTGACTAAAACGCAGGTTAAGGGAAAAGAGGGAATTGGTTGCAAATATTGAAAGATCTAAAAAGGGAGAAGAAATCCCTAATTCCTATTTTGTCCGATTATTTCCTGTGCGGTTGTGATCGAGAAAAGAGAAGGAGGAAAAAGAAAAGAGAGAGAGAGAGATCGATTAAGGTTTATTCACTAAGGTAAACATCGTTTCCTTCTATTTTGGGTCATAGTATCTAATCTCTTCATTGTTTTGAGTATTGTTAATTGGTAAATCACCATAAACCTTACTGTGTTCATCTCTTAAAAAGGATATATGGAGGTTTTGTTTGTTCTGGACCAATTAGAGGATAGATAAGTGAAGAAAAATGGTTGTTTATGGTTTGAGGATGAACCCAAACGGATATCTAAATAGGTCTATGACGAAAATCGCTTTTCCTAATCGATTTAAAGGTTTGGGGTTTTCGCAGTTCGGATGTCCGGACATCGCCATGTCCGGATAGTAGTGGTTTCCGGACGATAGTATCCGGAACGAAGAAGTCTCCGGATCGATGGTCTCCAGATGAGATGTTTCCAAATGGGAATCCGGTTGGAGCTGTATCCGGATTCCAGGTACGTTGGTTTCCGGATTGAAGTTTCTGGATAAGGAGGTTTCCGGGTGATTTGTGTTTCCGGATATCTGTTGTTTCCGGATATGTGTTGTTTCTGGATAGCTTTAGTGTCCGGATAAGTGTTGGTTTCCGTATAGCTTTAGTGTCCGGATAAGTGTTTGTTTCCGGATAGCTTTAGCGTCCGAATATAAAGTTCAGTTTGGAGGGCTTAGTTTAGAGGGTACCTTTCGGGTGTGTTTTGTCCGACTTTTCTCATGTACTATTTGGGGTACTTGTAGGTTGTCGGGTCGATTGGAAATGAGGGTTGGCATTAGTCAAACTTACTGCCTTTCAGGTGAGTTCCCTTATACTCCTTTTTGATGAAACGAAACGTTAAACGCTTTTGATTATTACTGATCATGGTATGGAATGCACGCATGCTTATTTATAAACTTGTTATAAATTCGGAGCATGAATTATATGTTTGAGAACGTTATGCACATATGCTATAAACTGCTTTTACAAAGATACATGCATCGCTGTATGTTTTCTCTTAGCCTTGCTTTGTATGCTTATGTGGAGTCGGGTTGCACGATGGGATTAGTGTACCTCGGGATCCGATGATCCCTTGGGAGTTTATTATGAACCGGTAGGTATGGAATTTGTTTCCTGCCTATTCGGGTAATGGGGAGTCTGCTTGGGCCCCGATCGTGGTCGTTGGCGGATTTGGATGTAGTCTATGAACACGGTGCAAATACCCCAGTTTATTATGGAATTACTTATGGGCCTTAGGGCGGATAAAGAAATGATTTTATGCTTGTTTTCGTATAAACTGCGTTCCGGAGGGAATTCACTAGACCTCATGGTCTAACCCTCCCTTTTCAAAACTAAAACCATTTTCAGGGAAGCGCATTAGTGGTGTTTCGTCTAGAGGAAAAGAGAAGGCATGAAGAATAGAGCTGGAGGCGATCTGTGTAGAGCACTCTAGTTCTTAATTTAGTATTGATTTAGCATAGCTAGATCTCGGTTGTGGAACTTTGTTTCCGCTGCAAGTGTTGTAACCTTTGTTTTGGAATGTCATGTATGTAATGGACCCTTGTTTTGGGATATTTTAAATAAAATGTATGTTATGGATTTTCGGGTTGTTACATATTTTTATATAATAAGATTTGTTTTGCAAAAATAGGCCATCCAAATAAGATAACCTTATTACTCAAACCCTATGACTTGACACAATGACATCCTATCTCTCTTTTTTATACATACTACTCAACTCTAACATTTCAACATTTCAACATCTCACCAATGTGGGAATCTAAAACTCAATCACAATTCACCAATATCTCAATACTCAATTCTCAATTCTCACATCAATATTTGGTGGTTCTTTTTTTAAAACTAACTTTAATTTTTATTTTTATATAATAGGATTTGTTTTGCAAAAATAGGGTCATCAAAATAAGATAACCTTATTAATCAAACATCCACGACTTGACACAATGGCATCTTATCTCTCTTTTTTATACGTGCCACTAAACTCTAACATTTCAACTTCTTACGAATGTGGGATATGTAAAACTTATTCACAATTCACCAATATCTCAATACTCAATTCACAATTTTCACCTCAATATTTGTTGGTTATATATATATATATATATATATATATATATTACGACCTTAATATTGGTTCTAACATAATGTCTTAATTACAAGTCTTCAAGCATGATGTACAACAATTTTAAGCATGAAATTTGAAAAACTCTTAAGTGCAACTTATAATGCATTGTGTACAACAATGCCAAACCATAACAAGGGTTTACTACCAGTGCAACTTATAATGCATTGTGTACAACAATGCCAAACCATAACAAGGGTTTACTACCGGTCATACCTAAGACAAACACTGCGACCCTTTGCTTTTTCCATCTCGATCCCTTCTCCTTCTAATTTCATGTTTCTCTCTAATCTCAAACCTGTTTTGATACTGGTCATACCCAAGACAAACACTGCAACCCTTTGCTTTTTCCATCTCGATCCCTTCTCCTTCTAATTTCATGTTTCTCTCTAATCTCAAACCTGTTTTGATACCTTCAAAGAATGCTTTATTCCTGCTCCATCCTCTTTAATCACCAAAATGGAAGATCGATCAAATTTCTCAGAGATATGCTTTGATTTCTCCGGAATAAATCCGACCATATGTGAATCACAATTTCTCCACAGCTTCTTCAAAACCCTAGCCGTGTTCTTTGAGGTAATGCTATCATTTCTCTTCAAGATTCTGCATTTTCATTTCGATTTTGCATTTCCATTCAAGATTCACACTATCTTCCTCGCTCAGAAGAAACGCTATTTTGCTCATCCTCAAGAAATTCATCTGCTACTTCCCTCATATACAATCGATTTCAGTTTCTCTTGGTCTATGTTTAATCCCGTTTTTAACTTTAGGGTATTGTTTTTCTTGTTTGTTTGCTTTAGGATCTTAAGTATTTGCGACAATTCAAGCTTCTCGACTGGAATATACTGGAATCGATTCAAGCTTCCCTACTTCTCTACTGGAATCGATCCATGAGGTAATTAGTTTTCAGAAATCTTATTTGTATCGCTTTTCCCTACACTGGAGTCGATTCCCTAATCATATTTGTATTAGTTTTCTCTATTTTGGAATCAGTAAATTAGTTTCCCCTAATCATATTTGTTGCAATTTGTGTTTTTGAAAATTTTACCCTTAATTATATTTGTATCAATTTGCTTTTACCCTAATCATGTTTTTTAAAAGTTTAGTTTTAGTTGCTTTTAGTTGGTTTGTTTCTTGAAAAGTTGTAAATCTCCTAATCCAAGAATACTGAAAATAGCCCCACTTCTTTGCTAGCTAATAGTTTTAGCCACCGCAAGTTAAGAATTTGGTTATGTACTTGCTAACTTTTAAGTGAATATTTGTTCACTTAGGGGTTTCTGTCAATGGGTTTTCAAGATTTGGTCATTTTGAACTATTTGCTAGCTAATAATTTTAGTTACTGTATGTAAGAATTTGGTTATGTAGTGAATCTGGTCAATTTCAGATTGGATCCGGTTGTTAAAATCCAATTTGAAACCATATTGCACATAAGAAAATGGAACAATGTTTCTCTAAATTCTTCATACTGGTCACCCCTGTTTTCTTTTAGAGAAGTGGGCTCTGATAAATAACCATCATACTGGTCTTGAACAGATGCATCAGTCCCTGAAGACACATGTTTCTTCATGTTATGATTGTTTGTTGGATGAGTTGAGTGGGTTTTTTTGTTTGATCTTGACTTAACTGGTCTATTCTTTCCTTTAACATATTCAAAAGCGCATAAGAGCCCATCTGTCCAGACGTCACTACAAGGTAAGGCTTCCTTGCTGTAATGATTTTGTTCCGGATTTTCCTTAAGCATACCCTGGTCCTCATTGATACGACCCATACTGTGTTTCACATTGGACAAGATACAAAAGTTTATCAGATCTATGTAAATTTTTGCTACCTCCTCATCAAGAAAAGATACATATTTCCTTTTGTAGTTTATCAAGACCTGGCAATAACTTCCAGAAGTTAACGTGTTCCCAAATTTGTAAAGTTGTTTAACGTCGAGATGCTAAACCATAAAGTAAGTTTAAAATGACCAGAAAAATTGTCATTCCCATGCACTAAAAAATCAGTTTGATGCTCAAATTACCAACCTGGTCCTCAAAAATACTCACAACACTAAAGTCTAAAAGTCTAAAAAAATTTATATGTCCCTTTAAGTCTTAATTAAGTGTATTTATGTACCTAATCATATTTTTATAGAGACTCAACATTCAACAAACCATGTGTATGATAGAAACATATATATATATATAAAGAAATTCAAATTGATTATTTTTTCCTTTTCCATATACGAAGAACCGACTAGCTAACCTGCATCCAGGAGTGGAATTTTGTATAGCCCACCCATTCACACCCCGCTTTTAACTCACTGAACAACAAAGAAGTGCAGGATTCCGAATCAGGAAAGCTCCATCCTTTTGGTCATTAAAACCGTAGTTTGTTTACTGGAACAAGGGACTAAATTAGTGCCTTTTTTTGGTGGAATAGGAGGGATGAAAACCTAAAACAATGGGCTTGCTTGTTTGATTAACACTTTAATAATGTTCTACCACCTACTTGTTCACACATCTCTTTAGTTAACTTAAGACTGATTGTTTCTTCATCCCAGTGAGTATAAACAATTGAGCAAGACTCAAAATGAATCATAAAGTCAAAACAATTCCATGTGAACCTAATTTCCTTTTTGGACAAAACATCATTTTCTTCTTGAGCCACACTACTTTCACACTACAGTTTTCTTTCAATTTTTGCATTTTGTCTTTCCTTCTTTATTCTTGTATTATGTTTTATTGTTTTGTTATATGTACAGAGAGGGGGTTCAGAGGGGGGTTCAGGGGAAAACCTCAAAAAATGAAAAAACCAAGGAACACCACGGTAACAATTCGATGGTTTGACGCACATGTTCATATACACGTGTGCATGTTACAAATTAGCACAGATGCATACCGTCCTCACGAACGACTGCCAGGTGTTCCAAAGTCTTTCGATCTTTTTGCGGTCCTAAACCTGACCCGATATGTACATGGGCTGTAAAAACTGTATGCATAACTAGAAGTCTTTTCAGTAAGTATTCATCATAAACATTGCAACTTCCGCAATTTCGAATCTCATTTAAAATTTCTATGGGGCTGATTGGCAGTTGTTGAATGGTTTAGTTTCAGTAATTACTCTGTGAATATTAGAGAAAAAATTATGGTCCACAATTCTCCAATTGATTATGTAGTTTGTTTTCATAATATGCTTGGATTAAGCAATTCATTTGTAGTGTTACTCTTCTATTGAAACAAAGTGTAAAAAGTAATGCAACCAAACCCATATAAATTATGAACGTGCTCTATTTGAATTATTGAAACATATGAGTTATTGTATTTGCATTGTTAATTGACGGAAACATTTTTGGCAACAAGCTGTGGTAGTGATTTGAGTCCACACGATTATTGAAATGCTTGAAAAATATGGGTTAGTTTATTGATGCAGGTTTTGTATAATCGAAGGACTTGACACAGTTCAGGATTTCGATAAAATGGATATACAAGAAACTCAAGACTTAGAGGGTGGAATAAATATGAATAATCTTTATGTGCATCATAGTAGTTTTATGGTCTTCAACTGTGCACAAATTGTGTTTGTGTTCACGATGGCACCTACCTTTTCGTTCTATCAAGAAGTTTTACGTGATGAATAAGGTATAATCAACAATTGTATTATTACACATTTGGTACCATATATTTCTATTAAAATCATTGCACGTTTTTTGCAGGAAATTAGCCGGATGAGTGAATCACTGAAACTAAACAGCTTTCTGGATATACGGATGAGCATTATTTACAAATGATTGTATTTCTTTGTTCAATCAAGATTTTCAAGTTTTGTAATAGGTTCTGAGTTTATGGGTTTAGATGCCTAATACGTTATTTTCCATTCGATCGTACTAATAAACAATATTAACCTTCAACTTTATATATTAGTTGATTTGCAAATTAACCACGTAAACTCATGAAATAAAATCGAAAGTGATAAAGAAACATGATTCAGGGTTAAACTAATGTTTTGGAATTGTGATTCGCCCACGCTGCATCGCGCGGGTACACCACTAGTATATATATATATATATATATATATATATATATATATATATATATATATATATATATATATATACATATATAGGGGAGGTTTCTTTTGCAAACCACCCCATTCTTAAAAACTATACAAACCACCTTATAGCCAATCAATTTAATTAATTTCAGTTTTTTATTATTTTCATTTAATATAATCCGTAAGGGCTTAAATATAATTCCGTAATTAATTAATTTATTTAATTTTTATTGATTAAAGCTTAATTATAGTAACTAACCATATTATATGGGATTATGATCATTATCAATATCCTCCAATATCACCGTTTTTTATCAGTATCTTTCACTAACTGGGTTTAGAATCACTCTATAATTCTGTTTAGCATCATCCATATCATACTCGTGTATCCATTGTCTCACGATTAGGTTTAGCATCACTCAGTAATTTTGTTTAGCATCATCCATATCGTAGTCGTATATCCATTGTATCACGATTGAATCATGGATGAATCATGTCCCGTTAATGAGATTTTCGTCAATGATGTGTTTTCGCACGAAGACAATATCCAACATGAAGCCAATGTCGATACTATTGATGATGTCGAGTTGAATGATGCTGAAACTTATCCAATATCCGAACCAGAAACCTTTGATTCGCCTGTCTATCATTGTAAAGTCGTTTTATTTTTATTGTTCATTTCATTTTTTGTTTTGTTCATGTCGTTTTTTACTACTATTCCTTTGTGTATCATTATATTCATGAGATATGTTTTTATGAATTTAATGGAACCTTTCTGTCCTTTGTATGTAACTCCTTGAATCTTTGTTGCTTGGTTATTCACTTTCAGTTGCTAAAATAAATGTATTTTAAAATCAAGTGTCACGTTACATATTGTTAACAGATAATGATATTTTGATTTGTAGTTAATAGCCTTCTTTGCATCACCCCCATGCATAAACATGTCCTAATTATACCCTAGTAATTCCATTCATGGTGTAATGTTACAGCTTATTATCTATAATTATACCCTTGTAATTCCATTCATGAAGCATAACTTACTTTTCCGTATTCATGAATTGTAGATAAAGTTCCATATTATAGATTGTTATTTCACCAATCAGGACATAACTGAAACAAAACACGCCATTCATGTATGTTTGTTTACCAATTTTATGAATTACAAATAAACATTCCTAACATTTTTGTTCAAACCAGAAACGAATAAATGTGTTTTGGTAAATTCGGTTGATATGAATTCATTATGTGTATAACATGATAACATTTTTTCGATAGCTTTCCCAACCTTCAATTTTCTTTATTTCTTATCCATCTTCAATAAATCTTTTCATGCATTTCATTTTT
Organism: Saussurea involucrata; assembly: GCA_033807775.1. Lineage (NCBI taxonomy): Eukaryota > Viridiplantae > Streptophyta > Magnoliopsida > Asterales > Asteraceae > Saussurea > Saussurea involucrata. Next base: position 22,981,293 of record CM066314.1, read on the forward strand.
AGTGTTAATTGACATTTAATTTTTCTATTAATCCATCATGAATGTGTTCGTTTAGAATATATGTTTTTTGACGTTGATTCATGAATTGTGTAGACCCAATCAATCATGATATGAAAGAAGGTTCCGATGGGAAAAAGTATTGGAGGCCAAGCGTACCATTGGAATGTGCCCCCAAGATTGGTGACTTTTTCCTCAATATTGACGATGCTGAAGATTTTTATAGGAAATATGGACAACAATCTGGATTTGATATTAGGTTGTCCAACAAAAAAAAGAATAAGTTAGGGACTATTACAAATAGGTACTTTTAGTGTAGCATGGAGGGGATTCCTACACCTAAGTCGTTTGACACCATAGATGTTGTCACCGGTGCCCGGAAGAGGCGTAATACTAATCTAAAAAGGACGGGGTGTAAAGCATGTCTTAAGATTCATTTTGTAAAGGAGTATAATAGGTATGAGGTTTATAAATTCATTGAATGGCATAACCATGTTTTATTAGATCAGGATGAGATGATTTTTTTACGATCAAATAGGCAACTTAGTTATGCCGAGCAAAAGAGTGTGTTTCATTCATGTAGTCAGAAGGTTGGTGTTATCAAGGGTCATAGGATTCGTAATTCATTGAATGGAGGATGTCGTAAATCAGGTGGAATGAAGAGAGATTACCATAACTACCATCGTGATATGTGTACCTTTGTAGGGAATAAGGGTGCCCAAATGTTGGTTAACACAATGGCTAGTCGTCAGAAGATATGTCCATAGTATTTTTTTGAGTACATGGTACACGATAGCGAGCTGCATGCTATTTTTTGGGCTAATGAAACCGCTCGTCTGAATTATACCGAATTTGGTGACGTGATTTCCTTTGATGCTACATTTCGGACCAATAAGTAAGTTTTATTGTGTTTATTTGTTTTTATTAAGTATTTTTGTTGATTACTTATTCACTATTAATCATTGAATTTTAACATCTTACAGACATGCCATGAGTTTTGTGCCATTTGTCGCAATCGACAACCATAAAAGTACGGTTGTTGTTGGTGTCGCGTTGATAACCGATGAAACAGTTGGCAATTACAAATGGATTCTGAAGGCTTTTTTGAAAGCTCATGGCCGACAACCTAAATTTGTAATTACTAACCAGTGTGCTGCCATGAAGCAAGCCATACCAACTATTTTTCCTGATAGCAAGCATCGTCTCTGTATGTGGCATATTACCAAGAAGGTCGAATCTAAGGTATGTTTTTGATGTTTTTGTTTATTTTGTTTGTATCTGATCAATGTTAGAATATCTATATCAATTTTTATTGTTTTTCACTGTTTTTTTTGTAGATTGGTGCGAACCTTAAACATAAAACCTCGTTTGTGCCTGATTTTAATAGCCTGGTATGGGATGTGAATCTGGATCCTTCTGTTTTTGAGGTTAAATGGAATCAGATGATGGAAAAGTATGGTTTGGACCGAGATTCATGGTTTCAAGAGATGTATGAAATTAGGGATTCTTGGATTCCCGCCTACTTTAAGGATGCACCAATGTCTGGCCTTATGAAAACCACATCCAGGTCTGAGAGTATTAATGCTTTTTTTAATGTGTACCATGCATTTTTCCATGATCTTGTGTTGTTTCTTCGTTCATTTGACAATGAGATTGAAACTCAAAGAGCCGACAATGCGGCGGATCAAGTTAAAACCAAATCTACCGTACCACGAATGCTTACTCCTAGCGGACTTGAGGAACATGCAGCATTAGTATACACTCGCGACATTTTTTTTGAATTCCAAAATGAGTTGAGTGAAGGTATGTATTCTTGTGTGTGGGAAGCTTGTTCCGAGGTTGGTGGAAATAAGGTGGTTACAATTACAGAAGAAGACAATCACGGGCAGGTGTTATCCAGACACACTGTAAGTAATTATATATATATATATAATATTGATATATAAAAAGTTAGTAATATTTTTTTAGTATTATAAATGAATGATCTTTAAACGTGTTTTTTTTGCTTTAAATTTACTACAGGTTGTTCGTGACGTGAAGCTTGGTACAATTGATTATAGTTGCAACTTTTTTGTCCGCAATGGTATACTATGTCGCCATGCGTTAAAGGTTTTGGTTAATGCAAAGGCATGGTTTATTCCTGATATCTACATTCTTAGGCGTTGGCGCCGTGGTTTGGTCCCGGTCGAGTGGTTACCTGCCAAAGTTAGGTACGGTGAGATTGATGTTGAAGCTGAAAAAATGATTGGTAATGCACATATATTGTTTGAGGGTATTTTGGAGAGTGTGAGGAATGATAAGGATTCAATAGCAGACTTTTTGTCCGTGTTGGAGAGGTACAAGGCTGAGAGAGTGACCGAGGCGCCGCGACGTAGTAATCGCGAGAAGAGAAATGATAATATTCAAGAATTCATGGGAGTTAGAGATGTTGATAATGTTGAGGTATTGCCGCCATCCGGTGTCCGTAACAAGGGTTGTGGTACGGGTAAAAGACTCATTGGTGTACGTGAAAAAGCCATAAAAAATTGAAGAAGCCAAAGCGAGTTTGCAGGAAGTATGGTGAATTGGCAAAGCATGATTCATGCAATTGTCCTATTTCATGATATGTTTCTTTTATAAACAGTGTTTTAGTTTTTTTAGATTCATATTTTGATTTAAGTTTGTTTGAGTAGATGGAACTACAATCTTGTTTATTTTAGTTTGTTTGAATAGATTGAACTACAAATTTGTTTATTTAAATTTTTGGACTTTTGTATTCATTTTTATTTCGGTTTATGAGATTTCTAAATTACCAACTTATCATCACCTTTTTTTTTCTTAAATATTAAACTCCAATTTAATTGAGATATTTAAAGATAGTAATCTCCTATAATCATCATTGCCGGCCAATGTCATTAATGTGCATTGGTGAATGCGCCTCTTTTTCCTCTTAACCTCCATTATATACCCACTTTCGTGTTTTTATTTCTTCACTGCTTATCCCAATCTAAAGAACAAACCACAAAATCCTTGTTTTACAAAAAAATGTCTCACAATCCGGATTCTTCTTCATCATTTGACGGTTCTGTTTTCCCCAGTTCATTCGTCCAGCTGCTTGGTCGATACCATCTTCGTCTGCTTCGAGATATCCATGACCTGGAGAAGGAGTTGAAACAACTACGAAGGGTGCACAAAGAGTTATTCGAAAAATATGAGAAATCTGTGGAAGATAACATGAAGTATATTGAAGAGATTCAATCACTCAAAGATACTGTGAGGGCAATATCGGATGCACAAATTTACCATATCCCTTAGATATTGCTCTAGTCGGTGAAACCCTTTAATATGTATTTTTGCCTGAAACCCACGTTTCGAGTCTTTGGCTTTTTTGTTTTAATGGTGTTCAATGCCAAAGTTTATATATAGTGCTTTTTTTGGTGGGTTTGGAGGGATTGTTAATATAGGGTTTAACCGAATCCATATGGTGATGTACATGATTATCATGTTTATATTAAAGTTTGTTTAGTATAAACTAATGGTTATATGCATGATTACATGTCTCAACTGATCTAACATGACTTTCACCTATAATCCTGTTATCATATCACAACGTATGCTTATATAGAATGAATTCATTTTATTATTTGAATGTTATGTATAGGGCTGTAAACGAACCGAACGAACACGAACGGAGGCTTGTTCATGTTCGTTCGTTTAAATTAACCGAACAAATGAACGAACACGAACGGTAAATGAACGAGATCTTTTGTGTTCATGTTCGTTCATTAAGAATTTTTGTTCGTTCGTGTTCGTTTATGTTCGTTCATTAAGAGATAAACGAACGTAAACGAATGAACATAAACGAACGTAAACGAACGAACTTAAATGAACATAAATGAACGACTTTAAATAAACATCATAAACGAACGACTTTAAATGAACATAAACGAACGAACCCAAATGAACAAAAAACAACCGCCATACTCATCATACCGTTCGTAAAAAATACCTTAACAAAATGAAAAACCGGGTTAACTTAGGAGGTATGAAAAATAAATTCTAAAAGATCAATTTACTTGATGATTTTACACATTAATTTCATATTATATAAACATGTTTATATATAAACAAGCGTAAACGGACATAAATGAACATAAACGAACATAAACGAACGTAAACGAACGAACATTAACGAACATAAATGAACGAACGTTCACGAACATAAATGAACGAACGAGACCATTGTTCATGTTCGTTCATTTAACTAAACGAACAAAAAAACGTGTTCATGTTCGTTCATTTATTAAATAAACGAACATAAACGAACTTCCCGACAAACAGTTCACGAACGGTTCGTTGAACGTTCTGTTCGTTTACAGCCCTAGTTATGTATAGAAGAGGTCATAATTTAATGAATATACTAATTAAGGTTGAATAATACTTACTACTTGCTTTCGAACATTGCCACTGCCCAATCATGTACTCTGTCGTCTTCCGTCGTCACGTTGAAGTCCACAACGCGAACCGCGTACGGTGATTTCAGGTGGTCCCCTGGTTTGATGGTTCTTTTCGAAGCTCTGGCGATCACGTTGCTATCATCATGTTTTGCCATGTATGGAAAACCACAGATATCCCTCATCAAATCTTTGCACTCTTTCTTTGGTTTTATAACCTTATCTTTGCCCTTAGCTTCAGATGTTATCGCTGATATCCTAACAACCTTCTCCATACTTTTTGGAACTGTGTTTATCTCGACTGATTCCCATACTTAATGGAACTGTGTGCTTATCTGGACTGATTCCCATATCAAAATCAAGTGGATCTATGTCCTTTGTATGCCTATGTTTTTTACCCTCATTACTTTTCGCTACCAAACCTGATGCATCACTACTTGAAGTAACGTACATTCCCGCCCCCACACCTTTTGTTGGCGTAACCTCATCATCAAAATTAGGAGGTGTGATGGTGTTCAATGATCTCATACGATTTGATTTCTCCACAGACAACCTCACTGACTCGTCAACTTCCATTATGAATGTTGGACTGTTCCACATCTTTTCATCCACTTCATTTTCCTTTTGGCTTAACACAAGCCAATTTGATTGATTTCCCTATGATGATGCATTTCCTCGTGCATGTGGTGCGTATCCGCTCTTTGAGTCATGCGTGAACAGTGTACTGACCTCCCTTTGTAGTGAAATGAGTTATGCATCATCTTTGTATTTTTCCAGCCCATTCTCTATGTCAAAGTCCAAGCCAACCTTAAGTGCTATTAGTCTTGATATTTTAACCTGTATATCCTTTATCAAATCCTGAAAATGAAATTACAATCTAGTTCTTAGACCATTTTATAAAAATATATAATGAAATCAGTTTTTTACCTCTTTTGATGGACCAGTGGTTTTTTCACTTTCCATGTTGGGCTCAGATAAGTTGGCTTCTGCCAAGTTTGGGACATCGTGCATGGTGGCATCATGTCCCGATACATCGTTAATATTTGTCGTTGCCTTTGATGATTCGGCTTCATTCCCTCCCAAGTTTGCATCGTTCACTTTCAAAGAATCATTCCCACCTTCATTTTCTGAATTCTCATTGTCCTTTAATGGCAGCAACCCGAATCCTCTGTCTCATAATTCTATCCTCTCCCTTTTTTAAGCATCCCCATATTCCAAACAGATATTGCCATGCCCTTTTTGTCAACTTCATCCCTTGGACTCAATGTTGAGTCGACGGATAGTAGCTTCAAGAATAAAAGAATTGTCAGTATTGTTTGTCGTGTAAATTCATTAAATTGAAATTTCAAATTAAACAATAAAACTAACCGCAAGGTAGGTCAATGGTCCTGAGTAGAAACATAACAAATTATCTCTTCGCCATCTTTGCTTGCTTGTCTTCACTTTATCGTACATGAACTTGCACCAATCCACCTTTCCAATCATGTCTTCGCTCTTTATTATAGATAGAAAATTTAAGTTCACCGTTCCCATACTATTACCTTCAATCATCAAGTTTACAAATAGTACCATGAAGTTGATTTTGAAATGGAAACCAGGATCTTCATTTTCAATGATTAGGTCGGCGACATGCTTCAGTCTTATCTTAGGGACCTTGAATTGTTTTTTCCAGACCGAGATAATGTTTTGATCATTTGGCACATCATTCTCAGCAAGTAAATCTATCCCTCCTGTTGGTAATCCTGTTAACTTCTTAATTGACTCTACCGTAACACGAAGAACTCCATTGCTGTAACAACCGGGTTTTGTCTTAAGAGAAGAAAATAAGATGTAGTGGTCATATTGTAATAAAGGAAAAGTGAGGGACCAAAGGGGCATTTTGTGGAAGTATTTAAGGGTACAAATCCCTAGGGTTAATTGTTTCTCATTCTAAGAAATTGTGGTTGCGGCTGAGAGAAGAAAAGAGGAGAAGAAGCTTGTTGAGGAGAAAACAAATTGAAGAAGAAATCGTGAAGGTAATCATGTCCAGAACTTTCTCCTTTGCTTTCCTTCCGTTTGGGCTAAGATTCTTGGTGTGAATATTAGAAATCAATGTGTTCTTCACCTAAACACCTTCAAAGTAGCATAATGGGGGGTTTTGGGTGTTAGAAATCGATTCTGAAGTAAAAAGTGGAAATAAATGGGTGTTTATGGTTAGTGGATGAACCCAAGTGTTTGTCTAACCAATTTATGGCAGAAGAATCAAATTTTAATCACTTTTTGGAAGATGGGCTTTTCCCAGTTCGTAGTTACCAGACGTCGCCCCGTCCGGACAGTGGTGTCCGGATAGTGGGAGTTTCCCGGATGATTTTGTATTGCTGTAGTGTCCGGATAATGGAGGTTTCCGGGTGAGTGGGCTTACCAGATAGGCTTTGGTGTCCGGAAGGATATGTATCCGGAAGAATGTGTGTCCGGATAGTTTGGTGTCCGGAAGGATATGTGTCCGGGTAGTGACTGTCCGGAGAGGCTAGTGTCCGGAATGTGTGTGTGATCGGAAAGTATGGTGTCCGGAAAGTGTGTGCGACCGGGAAGTTAGTACCCGGACAGTGTTGTCCAGACAATTTAATCTGATATGTATCTGACATCTTTAGGTGTCCGGTTCGTTTAGCTCGGAGGTATAACAATAGTGCGTTCAACACTATCATAAGGTGAGTTCCCTAAACCCTTTTTACACGATGTACGATGTTAAATGATTTTACTGAATATGGTTTGTTTATGAGCATGAATTGTTTTATCAACTGTTACGCATGTTTTCCATGAGAACTATGTTTTATTTAAAAAGGATATTTAGCAACATGAAATGATGTATCAAGATTTCACTCTTCGTGATTTATGATAAGCTGTGTATGTATGCTATGTGGAGGCGGTCTGCACAATGGGATCAGGGTACCTCGGGATCCGATGATCCCTTGGGCGTTTGTGATGAGCTTGTAGGATGGAATTTGTTTCCTTCCTACTCGGATGGAGGGGAGTTCGCTTGGACTCCGAGATAAGCCGAGAAGGAGTCCGTTCGGGCCCCGATCGTGGTAGCTAATGTGATCCTTGAACCCTGTGCAGTACCATGAATGATGCTTATGTGGAGAATGTTAATGAGCTTTATAAAATGATTTTATATTATTGATATATGTTGTTTACGGAGGGAATTCACTAGACCTTTTGGTCTGACCCTCGCTTTTCAAAACTAAACCATTTTCAGGAAACCAAGTAGTAGGAGGCTCAAGTAAGTGAGCAACATCAGGATAGAGTATAAGCTGCATATAGAGACAGTGCATGTGCCACTTTTAGAAGCTAGTACGTTCTCAGTTGTGTATAGGTTGTTTCCGCCAACCTAAGTTTTTAGAGGCTGGTGTAAAGAAATTTTGGGACCCAGTTTTGTAATGTTTATGATTTAATGTCATGTTTGTCCTGTTTTATTTTTGGGTCGTTACAAATGGTATCAGAGCCATAGTTTAAGGGATTTAGCTGACCGGACGGGCCTAAACTTATACTTTGGAAGTAGAAATCACAACTGAGAATCAGGAAATGCGTTAGGATGACATTATTGTAGATGTAAGGACTAATAGGGTACCGAGGACGGTCATGTAAGGTAAGCTTGGAATTACACCTGGCCAGTGTAAATGCGAACTTACAGGTACATATATGTGCTTAGCCTGCCTTATTATTCCAAAGTTGTAGTCTTAAGCTAGTTTATATGTCGTGTTCTAGCAATCTAGAAGGTCGGCAAGATCCCTGAGGGATAGACTGAGACCCCTTGTTGGGGAAGTATCATGAGAGATCATTTATGATGTGATGTATGTATACATCGTAGAGAAGAAATGTTGTATAGAATGTTATGAGTCATCTAGAGGTAGATCTTCGTGGATTCAAAAAGGATGAATGATTGTTTGTGAGTAAGACTCCTGTTTCGGGAGAGTCCCAGTTCTAGAAATCGTGGGATAGATCAGTCGGGATGGTGAGGAAGGACAATGTCAAGATCTTGAAAGCGTCAATCCAAGAGCAAGTAGAAAAGTAGAGCATGACTCTTAGTCGAGCTTTTCAATGGCAGGATCAATTAAATAAGATACCAATAGTGAATTGAAAGCATGTAGAGGTAGAATGTGAGATTTTTTGATCAAAACGAAAATAGTATGAAATGGTTGAGTAAGTGAGATGTGGAACGCATGTACAGCAAGTTATTGCATGACCGAGAGGGCGACCATTGGTCGAAGGTAGAGTGTCAAGGATAAGTTGCGTGAGTAAAGCGGTTGACCTTGTTAGGGTGAGTAGCTTTCAATTGCAAGTAGAGTTTCATGCATGGCGTTCTTATATGTAACATGAAATTTTCACGATTTAAGTCAAATGTGTAAATATCAATTTTGATCGAAAATGAGTCAGAATGTGCAGGCGTATGTTTAAAGAAAAGGTGATTTCATTTACATCGCACAATGAAATTTTGAGCTTAACGATTTGCAAAATATTTCACACTTTTTATGATAAGTTAAATTGTTGCAAAAAGTCAAGAAAACGTTTAGCAGCAAAACTTTTATAACTGAAATGAATAATGGCATGTTGATGTCATATGAATGAGTGTGAGAACCGACTGGTTTATTTCGTGTCAGTAATTTCTTTTAGAATTTGTCATATGGGAATTTTTCACTCAATGTGTTACTGTCGTAACCAACGTCGTTCTGGTTGAGTAAGAGTGAGTTTTACTGAAAGGGTGCGTGCGAACGATTCTCGAGATCGTTGTACAGGGCATTGGAGATATGAGAATGTTGGGGTCATGCGCACCCAAGTTGTTTCCAAGTGTTGTTTTTTTTATGATAAAAGCGCGAAATGATTTTTGTTTTATTGCGTTGTCATGCATGAAGGCTATGAACTCACTAGCTCGTAGAGTATTACATTTTAAGCTAAGGAAGAACTCCGAGAGTGGATAGGTGTTGGTATTAGCAACTCGTTATGAGTAGTGTGGTGAGGCAGAAATGAGATATCCTCGATGTCGAATAATGGTCTTAAGGTGATCTTGTAATATTGATGTTACATGAGTAAGTTTTGAATTGAGGGCGACGGATTATGAAGTTGATTATGATATGTTGGAAGGACTAGGTTCCGTAAGGAACCCATGTCAAATAATAGGTTAAGAAAGTATCAACAGGTGGACTATTGATGTTGAAGTCGGCAGCTGTGTAAGGGGGCTGAGGGCAAAGACTTGAACCAGAAGGGTGAAAGTTGATAGAGCACCTTGTAGGGGTGTTAAGAGGGTGAGAGACTGCTGTTTTGAATAAGCGTTCTACTTACGAGGTATGGGGGGTTCGTAGAAGGATAAGGTATGTAGCACAAATGAAGTGAGTGTGTAGGTTATATCGATCAGTGAGGGAATGTGCCCTGTCTATGTAAGGGCTCGGATCGTAGAGAGCTAGCAAGAACGATTATATTTGAGTTAATTGGAAACTCGTGAGTTGTAGTTCAACTAGAGTTGGGGAAGGACAAAGTAACGAGATAGACTCGATTATGTATGCGGGGGAATATGAAGGAAAGTTCGAATTATGTACGAATGACCATGAAAGATCTGGTCTGCAGTGTGATGTTAGGGGTAGAGGATGTACGAATGAGTAGTGCCTTCAATTGCCAATACAAATGTGTCAGCCAGTGTTGTAGTAAAGTGATGTTAGAAAGATGAAGCATTAGATGGAAGCCTTTCGGGGTTTCGGGTGAGGTGTGAGATTTATTAACCAAGTTGTTGGAGCACGTGGTTTGCAAGTTGGAGTTGTAATATAACTATAATCGGAATAGAATGTTGGAGCCGTAGTGGGTGATTACCCAAATGAGAGACCAAGTGTTTTTGGTTGTGGGATTCGCTAAGTAAGTATATATTGGAATCATTGGAAAATTAAAGAAGATGATGGGTGGAATAGTAAAAAATGTGGAGTAGTAGATGCTTAATCTTTAAAGAATGTGAATTGTTTCTTATGTGTGAAAGATTTATCCGAGAAGGTAATAGTTGGAGATCAAAGAATGTGTAGTAGCATCGAGCACTGGTATCATTTCGAGATGATTTGGTTGAATGCCTTAAGTTATAATTTTGGTGCAACCGTTTGGTTATGTATAGTAATGAGAAAGTATTCTCAGCATGTGGAAATGTCGAAAGAGAGGGGCAAGTAATGTTGGTGGGCAGTGCTCCACGCTAACGAGGGGAGGCAAAGATCGTATGTCGGAATAAGTGAGTAGGTTGGAAGTAGTAAGCTTGACAGTAACACCGAGAGGTAGAGTAGTATGTGTAAATTGCCATCGATAAGTGTGTAAACTTCTGGAAAGAGTATTGAGGAAAGGGATTTGCGTACGTTTCTTTTTGTTCAGGAAAAAAGTGGATAAAGGCAGTTGAATGAGTTGAATGGGTGTTGTGTGAGAAATGTTCAAGCGAATTGGTCGTTAAGTGATAAGCTATTGAGAATAGTGTGGTGTGACTGTGGTTACTCCTCCTAGTTGAGTGAGGGTAACCGGAGTTATGTTCTATGACTGGACGCTTGTGATAAGCAGTGAGAAATTGATGTGTCTTCAGGATAGGTTCAGTCGGATAGGTGAACACCTCAATGAGGGATTATAGAAGTTTCCTACTTTTAGTTTCATTTAAGAAGTGAAGTGATGAAGTGGTGTGAACGTATGAAGTGGTCGATGACCTATGTGTATCGAGAAAGGGAGGCAATATCTGCATTGGCAAATATGGTTTAGTTTGGGAGAAAAGCGAAGTGGGCTACGTTTTTGGGAACCGTTGAAGTTATGGAAGTTGAGTAGGTAGTATTGACTTGTGGTCAATGTGTTTTGCAGGAAAGAAATACTTTTGTGTTAGGCGCTTGACGTGATAGGAAGGTGGATTGGAAAGTTCAAGTTTGACCTGGTGCTAAGGTTGGCAAATTGGGTGGTTGCCGATGTTAGTAAAGGATTCATGTCATTGTTGCAAAAACTCGGTGAAATTTATTCTTTAAGGAAGTGGAACGGTATGTGAAGGTCGTGATGAGACGTGTTTTAAAGAGCCCTGAGTCCAGACTTGTGGACAAGCGAACTCTAACTAGTGGGGTTGGCCGGGGGTTGGTCTGAGGTGTTACTTTTATATCTGGTATAAATGGTCGGAAGGGCTACAAGTACATGATGTGAGTATTTCTAACCTAAGGAAGTCGTGGTCTTATACAGAGGTGCTTGGAAGATCAGTTGGAACCAAAGTTGTTCAATTTGGATGTGCGAATCGTGAAACCTAAGTCGGGGTCGGTTCGATGCTAAAGGTATTGGTTTGGTTTGGTTTGGTTTGGCTTGGCTTGGTTTAGCTTGGTTCGGTTTGGTTAGCCTGGATTGGTTCGGGTGAGTTTAGATGATGAAATGGGGTATGGCGAAAGAAAAGAGGATTGAGCCACATGTTAGAGAGTCGGTCGTAGTGATACTCCGACTTGACGAATCGGTTTATAGAATGGGTATGTTTTATGGATATGTGGGATACGCGAGGTGTTTCATGCCTCTATTATGAGAGTGTGGGTTGAAAGGCCGTTGTGGGTGTGTCATTACAAGTTGTGCGAGTAGACAAAAAAAAAACTAATTTTCGTGGAAGAGCCCGAAGCCATTCCAGATTCTAAGTGAAGAAATTAAGGAACAAGGAGATCAACCTAGTAAGAGTTCAGTGGCATTTCCACAAACTCCAGGAAGCTACCTGGGAGTTCGAATCGGAGTTGAGGGCAAAGGTTCCGCACCTGTTCAGTCAAGGAATTCCGAGGACATAATTCTTTTAAGGGGGGGGGGGTGTTGTAACAACTGGGTTTTGTCTTAAGTGAAGAAAATAAGATGTAGTGGTCATATTGTAATAAAGGAAAAGTAAGGGACCAAAGGGGAATTTTGTGGAAGTATTTAACGGTACAAATCCCTAGGGTTAGTTGTTCTCATTCTAAGAAATTGTGGTTGCGGCTGAGAGAAGAAAAGAGGAGAAGAAGCTTGTTGAGGAGAAAACAAATTGAAGAAGAAATCGTGAAGGTAATCATGTCCAGAACTTTCTCCTTTGCTTTCCTTCTGTATGCGATAAGATTCTTGGTGTGAATATTAGAAATCAATGTGTTCTTCACCTAAACACCTTTAAAGTAGCATAATGGGGGTTTTGGGTGTTAGAAATCGATTCTGAAGTAAAAAGTGGATATAAACGGGTGTTTATGGTTAGTGGATGAACCCAAGTGTTTGTCTAACCAATTTATGGCAGAAGAATCAAATTTTAATCACTTTTGGGAAGATGGGCTTTTCCCAGTTCGTAGTTACCGGACGTCGCCCCGTCCGGACAGTGGTGTCCGGATAGTGGGAGTTTCCCGGATGATTTTGTATTGTTGTAGTGTCCCGATAATGGAGGTTTCCGGTTGAGTGGGCTTACCGGATAGGCTTTGGTGTCCGGAAGGATATGTATCCGGAAGAATGTGTGTCCGGATAGTTTGGCGTCCGGAATGATATGTGTCCGGGTAGTGAGTGTCCGGAGAGGATAGTGTCCGGAAAGTGTGTGTGACCGAAAAGTATGGTGTCCGGAAAGTGTGTGCGACCGGGAAGTTAGTACCCGGACAGTGTTGTCCGGACAGTTTAATCTGATATGTATCTGACATCTTTAGGTGTCCGGTTCGTTTAGCTCGGAGGTATAACAAGAGTGCGTTCAACACTATCATAAGGTGAGTTCCCTAAACCCTTTTTACACGAAGTACGATGTTAAATGATTTTACTGATTATGGTTCGTTTATGAGCATGAATTGTTTTATCAACTGTTACGCATGTTTTCCATGAGAAGTATGTTTTATTTAAAAAGGCTATTTAGCAACATGAAATGATGTATCAAGATTTCACTCTTCGTGATTTATGATAAGTTGTGTATGTATGCTATGTGGAAGCGGTCTGCATAGTGGGATCAGGGTACCTCGGGATCTGATGATCCCTTGGGCATTTGTGATGAGCTTGTAGGATGGAATTTGTTTCCTTCCTACTCGGATGGAGGGGAGTCCGCTTGGACTCCGAGTTAAGCCGAGAGGGAGTCCGTTCGCGCCCCGATCGTGGTAGCTAATGTGATCCTTGAACCCTGTGCAGTACCATGAATGATGCTTATGTGGAGAATGTTAATGAGCTTTATAAAATGATTTTATACTGTTGATATATGTTGTTTACGGAGGGAATTCACTAGACCTTTTGGTCTAACCCTCGCTTTTCAAAACTAAACCATTTTCAGGAAAGCAAGTAGTAGGAGGCTCAGGTAAGTGAGCAAGAGCAGGATAGAGTACAAGCTGCAGATAGAGACAGTGCATGTGCCAGTTTTAGAAGCTAGTACGTTCTAAGTTGTGTATAGGTTGTTTCCGCCAACCTAAGTTTTTAGAGTCTGATGTAAAGAAATTTTGGGACCCAGTTTTGTAATGTTTATGATTTAATGCCATGTTTGTCCTGTTTTATTTTTGGGTTGTTACAATTGCTTACTCTTATTCCCATTTCTGTGGTGTCAAGATTATCTACGAGGTAGAACCCAAGCTTTGATGGCACCCCATCGATTTCCATGCTCAGTAATGACTCCAATCCCATCTTTCTAATTGTCTCCTTTTGGGAACTACTCAACGAAACAATGGCGTCATGCAATGCCTTTGGTGATGTCCTTGTCCTTAGTACTTCCAAACCTCGTCTCAATCGGGATCCTGAATTCTAGTGATGTTGCTTCATATTTAATTTCCCTTTCTTATGATGACTTGACCTCTGTAGTTTTGTTTTTATCCTGCTACTTCGTGCTGATTTTTGATGGCCTGTGTAATCATATATTTTTGCATTATAATTCACTCATGAAAACATAACTCATGTAAATTTTTAGTCGCGAAAAAACTTGCAATAACTACAAAACTACAGTCTACATGTTATTCCTTTTGACTAGTCACCTTGAACATCAGGTTTTTCCTTTGTTTGTGGTGTATTCATACGCATCATCTCCCTTGTATGGCTCCTGGTTCTTCTAGAGCTACTTGCAGGATCAACTTTCCGGTCTGTCAAAAAGATTTGATTACTAACATTTCTCATATAATATGTTTCTTTTTTATTCCATAATAAATAAAGTTTGTTTTGCTATTAGTTAACAAATGCATAGTTAAAAAGTGAGTCTGGATGTACGTTTGCTTTTGTTCAGATCTGAATCATGTCCTTGGTCCACAATTCTTGCAGAGTCTGTTCCTGCACCAATAAGTTGGTTAAATCATTTTCACTATGTTATAATAAGACTACATAATTTGGGACATGACTAGAAACATTAATAAAAGTTAATAATAATATGGTTTTCTCAACCACGTATTGTACCTTTCTCTCCTTCCTTTTCTGTCACTTTCAAATCCACCATCAGTAACCCAACCCCCGCCACGTTAATGTATTCTGAATCAATCTTGGTATCTACCCAATAAACATATCGTCATCAATTCGTTAGTAAATATAATATCAACATATTTGTATGAATAAATTTAAAAACTTTATTGTCATAGTTAGTACCTTTTCTTTTCCTTGAACGTCGAACATTGTTGACATTTTGAACATCAACTTCCATTGCAGTTGCTGTTGCTGTTGTTTCATGAGTTGTGAACATGACAATTATGTATACTTTTCAATAATTTGATTGTATATTAGTTAATGATGATAAATCAAAATCAATTTTATAGTTTTCCAATCAGAATTCATGAATACTGTTTACAAAGATTTCATGATATGGGATCATGTCAAAGACCACACATGAATGAATACTTATTAGGAAGATTCCAAGCAGTATGTTAACCAAACTTAATTTAGTAAAAAATAAATTCCAGCTTTCATCAATTGAACACGTTAGAATTGTGAATATGACATCATTTTCTAAATAAAGAATGTATGGAAAACAACTTAAATCACATTAGAATCATGAAACTCACATCATTGTCATCATAACAAAATACTGAATCTTCACCACTTGAGCACACATACAGTAAATGTGTTTGACATCAATATATGGAAACATATTCCATTTCCTAGAATCATGAATCTAAAATCATTTTCATCTTAACATATTACTGAATCTGCATCACTTGATCACACATACAGTAAATTTGTTTCACATGAATATAGGGAAAATTTTAAATCACTCTAGAATCATGAATCTAAAATAATTTCATCTTAACAAATTATTGAATTTGCTGCACTTGAGGACACATACAATAAATTGTTTTGACATCAATATATGCAAAACAATTTAAAACACACTAGCATCATGAATCTAAAATAATTTTCATCTTAACAAATTACTGAATCTGCTGCACTTGAGCACACATACAGTAAATTTTTTTGACATCAATATATGGAAAACAATTTAAAACACACTAGCATCATGAATCTCACATCATCCTCATCAATCACAATTCATGAATCCTTTACAGTACCATTTGTTTTAATAATTATATAATTTCATTACCTTGGCGACAATCGCATGATGAACATTCTTAATTGAAATCCATTATTAACAGTATATAATATATTGATCAATGACATGCATATGATTTTGCCCAATTTTTAAAAAAGCCCCATAAAGCTTTATTCATCATATTCTATAATGTTAGTTCTTTGTTTTATAATAACCCTTTGATTCACAGATTGCTGAATGTATGAAATAACTTCTTGATAACCACACTGATTTCATGATATATAAATCATTATTTTTTTACAGTAATCAAAATTTTCTCAACTTGAAACAAGATTCACAAACAGAAACCCATAATCTAATAAAAGTGTCGTACCTTCTGGTGTGTGGGATTCGATTTCGCCTTGCTTCTACACTTCGATTTCTCCTTGCTTCTGCACTGATTCTTGATTTGCAAGTTGTTCCGTGTCGATTAACACGGGATTCTCTGGTGTGTTCTTGAAATTAGAAAATGAATACTTGATTCGGATTCGTTCACTTGGTCGTCTCACTTCGAATGAAAAAAAAAAACCTAGAATCATTGAATGGTAGAATGCAATATATATAGTTCGATTTAATCTACGATTTTACCTCTGTTTGGATGAATGTATCCCGCCATTGATTTGATTTTGTTTATTCTACTCGATTTTCCTTCCGAATGGATGACTATGAATCGGCGATGTATTCGGGGGAAGTGTATCCCGTGATTTTTGCGGATGATTACCGGAGATGTCGAAGCTTCATGTTTTGACGACAATACCCCTATGCGCCTCTTTTCTTTATTAAATTAATTATACAAAGCTCCTTAATTACACAAATTGCCACCGCATGAATCTGGTACGTTGATCTATTTTGATCTGCTTAATGGATGGTCATTAGATTGGTTCTATAGTTTCTAAGAATGGGGTGGTTTGCAAAAAATACCACCCCTATATATATATATATATATATATATATATATATATATATATATTTCGTTGATTGATTTTTTATTTTTATTTTTTAGTTTCTCCCTTTTATTATTTTTTGATAGAATAAAGTTTGTTTTGCAAAAAGAGAGTTATCTTATGAGTTAAACTCAATGGTTGACACAATGACATCACATTCGTTTTTCTTATACACGACTTTTTATTCCAAAATTTTAACTTCTCGCATGAAAGTATGTTTTGAAAAGGCTTATTTAGCATGATTGCACGATTTACAAAGATTTCACGCTTTGTGATTTATTGTTAGTTATGTGTATATGCTATGTGGAGTCAGGTTGCACAGTGCGATCAGTGTACCTCGGGATCCAATGATCCCTTGGGAGTTTGTTATGAACCGGTAATATGGAATTCGTTTCCTTCCTATTCGGGTAATGGGGAGTCTGCTTGGGCCCCGATATGAGGCGAGAGGGGAGTCTGTTTGGACCCCGATCGTGGTTCTGGATGGTGTGATCCTTGAACACTGTGCAAGGACCCATGTATGGAGTCTTATGTTGAGATGCATGGCTTGTTAAAGAAATGTTTTATGCTTGTTGTTAAAAACGTTTTTAGAGGGAATTCACTAAACCGTTTGGTCTAACCCTCGCTTTTCAAAACTAAACCATTTTCAGGGAAGCGCTCTAGTGATGCTTCGAGCAAAGGTAAAGAGTTGGCTTGAGCTTAAAGATGGAGGCTTTAGCGAGGAACACTATAGTTTAAATCATTGTACTGCTTAGATAGATCTCTCGGTTGTGGATAGATTATTCCGCTGCAAATTTTGGATAACTCAGGACTCGAAATGTTTGTTTAATGAATCCTTTATGTAATTGGGTCCCGATTTGGGGATTATTTATCTATGTTATGTTTGTTGAAGTTTTTGGGCTGTTACAAATGGTATCAGAGCCATAGTTTAAGGGATTTAGGTGACCGGACGAGCATAAACTTAAACTGTGATTTTAGGGATACAGCCGAGAGATAGGATGCCTTTAAGAAAGATCACTCTAGGTGCGCTAGAAAAATAGGGTAATGAGAACTGTTGTCTAAGGTAAATTTACATTACACCTGGTCAGTATAATTGCGAATTTACAGGTACATGTACGTGCTCGAATTGCCTTATGTTGCGAAGTTGAGTTGAGTGGTGATTGTTTGCGGTTGTTCCAGTTCTTGTACTATATGGTAGGTTGTTATGGTTGAGGCGGTCCTTGGAGGAAGGTGGAATGTAACTATGATGGTAACATGGTTTCGTTATGATGCGTACGACTTTGTTATAATGCGTGAGGTCGTTCATAGAGAGATTTGTTGGCACTTTCTAGAAGGAGTGTGGTTCGAAGCGATGGTGAACCGATCAAGGGTGGAAACTCTTGGTTCAAAAAAGGATGAAGGACGATATAAGGATGAGCTTCTAGTTTCTAGTGAGTCCCCATTCCTTGGTTTGATGGGTCGGCCAGTTGGGATGAGAATTGTGACGGAAATCTTGAAAACTTCAAATGTAAACGGGTGAAGAAATCGAGCCCTTGACTGTTAGTCAAGTGGGGTAGTGGCCAGATTGGTGAAGAAAGGATGTTAGTGATGGATCGAAACGTGTGTGTGAGTAGGACACGAGTTAACCGGTCGTTATTCGACCTTAAATATTAAATTTTGAAATCGCATGGTTGTGGATCTTTGGTCTATACGAAATTTGAAGAGTTGTGAAGCAACTGTACCACAAGTGGATATGAGAATGAGAAGGCGACCGATGGTCGAAAGTTGGGTGTCAACAATAAGTTCCTGTAGGAGTAATGTTGGACCTGGTTAGAGTGAATAGCCTTCATCGCAAAGTTAGTTTCATGCATGGTGTCTTTCTTAAATGATTTACATGGATTCTTATTGTATTAAGAATGTTTATAAGCATAACGAACTCCTTGTTTATTTTTGGAAAATGAGTCGACACGGGCGAGCGTGTGTTTAAAGAAAAGATAAACTCGTTTACAACACGCAATGGTATTTCGAGCATGGTGATATGTGAATTATTTTATTTTTTCTATATAAACGTAAACCCTGTAGTGAAAGTCACGAAAACGTTTACCGCAAAAGTTTTATGACCAAAATGAGTATTAGTACTTTTTAACATACAAAAGAGTGTGGGAGCCGACTAACTCGCTTCGTATAGGTGATTTCGTTCTGAGGTTTTAAATCGTATTAGAAATGTTGTATTAAACACGTTTTATTTGGGTCAATACTGGTTCGGTTGACTAAGTCGCGAATTATCTTGGGGTGGCATGTGAACGACCTTAGGGTCGTTGTGTTTACGTTTTGTCTTGAGTAGTGAGGTGCTATGTATATGCCAATTTGTTTCTCATTATGGTATCTATCGAATTTTCAAGTGTGTAAACTGATTTAAAATCGTTGTGTCGTCATGCATGAAGGCTATGAACTCTGTAGGTCGTAGTGGACGACAAAGTTAAGAATAAGGAGGGGTTCAAATGGAAACTGTTCAATTGATTTAATTTCGGTCAGGTTACGACCTTAGTGTTTCAATTAGAGGAGAGCGGGAAACAGTGGAAGTCCCGGGTATTGAACATGTTAATGTTGGATAATGGGTGATGTGATTTCCCGTGGAACGGGCATACGCATGTTGAAGCCGAAGGCTATTTAGAAACTCTTAGTAGTAGCATGTTAATAAGTAGATAATGTGCCTTGATGAAATGCTTTCAGATTTGAGCCAGAGTGGTGAATGGTACTGATGTTTTGGGAACGGTAGGTTCCATTGGGACTCTTTGCGTGCCGGTGAGATGGTGGAAACTTCACCGTGTTAGCTATGGATGTTGAAGGGATGACTGTTAAAAGTGTCCAGTTTTGAGATCATCATGGGGAGACTGGGATGTGAGAAGAAATTATGATGCGGTTATTTCACGGAATTTACCTAAGGAAATGAAGGGTTGTCGGGAGAGATGTATACGCGGTGAGAGGTTGGGCCACTTACTGTATGTGTGTCGAGTGTGAAGCAGTTATTGTAGCTAGGTGTGCTCTAAGGGATTTGATGACATGTATAGGAAGGAGATAGTCAGCACAACCAAAGCTGGTGCTTGGAGAATCAATTTGTAAGAGATTGTGCCTTGTCGTTGGGATGACTTTCGTGGAGCTCACAATGGTCTGTCGAGGGACGTATATTTGAGCAAGCATAGGAAATCGTGAGTTGTGGTTCATCTAAATTCAGAGACAGGCAGGTCGTGAGATAGGCTTGGTTAATTATGAACTTAGGTGAAAATGAAAGCAAACATTGTTATGTGTGCAAATGGCCGGAAGCACCTGGTCGGTGCTGTGATGTTGTGGTTGAGAGTACAAAGTATAAAGAATGTAGTTGGGATGCATGGATTGTAAGCTGAGGGTTATGATATGTTTATTTCCAGAAAACGGTGGTTGGTGGTTGTAACAACCCAAAATGCTAGTGAGTTTTAAAGTTGGTGGTCAAAGTGAAATAAATGAAAGTTAACTTGAGGGACTAGATTGTCAATTTATGAAATGTATATATAGACTCCAATCCCTAGGGCAGCCTCCTTTTGGCTGAAATCAGTGTTGTGTGGGAGTGCTCTTGGTGTTGGTGGCTAAGGAAGAAAGAAAGAGAAAAAGGAAGAAGGTTTGAGAAGAAAACAAGAGAGAAAGGAAGAATCAAGCTAGAATCTGCAAGGTAATGTATCCTAATTCGTTCTTCTAATTAGGGTAGTGCTTCTCCTTCTCTTTGTTATGGATTCTTAAGACTGATGTTATAGATTAATGGATTTTCACCATATTTCCTTGAAAATGAGTTTTTATGGGTTTTGTATTATTGAATCGATTCTAAGGTGTTAAAGTGGGATTAATTGGGTATTTGAGGTTGGGGGATGAACCCTTATGGTTATCTAATCAACTAATGGCTAAAATCGGGTTAGAAATCACTTTTAAGAAACTTATTTTCGGACAGCAGCCGTACCCGGACACCTTCAATTCATGATGATATGGTGGTTTCCGGATACGGATGCTAGTTTCCGGGTAAAGCTATATGGTAGTTTCCGGGTGGGGGGTTTTCCCTGTAGTATCCGGACAAGTGTAGTATCCGGACAAGTATGGTATCCGGACAAGTGTAGCATCCGGACAAGTGTAGTATCGGGACAAGCATGGTATCCGGACAAGTGTAGCATCCGGACAAGTAGGGTATCCGGACAAGTCAGTACCCGGAAATCATGTGCTGGACAATAGGTTGAGTCGTTTTATCTGATGAGGATCTATTGCCCTTAGGTGTTCGATTGGTTTAGCTGGGAAGAGTTTAAGAAGTGCGTTCTACGATAATCAAAGGTGAGTTCTCTCACTCCTTTTTATGACGTACCATTTTTACTGAATATGGTTCCTTTAACGAGCATGAACTGATTTATAAAAACTATGCATGCTTCCATGATTTACATGTTTACCCACAACACGAAAGATGTTTTATGTTTTCATGAATATGGTTTCAATGTATGTGTATGCTATGTGGAGTCGGTTGCACGGTGGGGACGGGGTACCTTGGGATCTCTGATCCCTTGGGCATATGGAGGTTAGCTTGTAGGTTGGAATTTGTTTTCTCCTACATGAAGGAACGGGGAGTCCATTTGGATTCCGGCGTAGACGAGAGGGTGTATGTTAGGCCCCGATCGGAGTAGCTTATGCAGTTCCCTGAACCCCGTGTTTAACCTTGGATGATGTTATGAGAAAGTTGTGAATGTATTTTCTTTATGAAATGATCTTTTTACTGTGATAAATGTTTATGGAGGGAATTCACTAGACCTTTTGGTCTAACCCTCGTTTTTCAAAAACTAAACCATTTTCAGGTAAGCGCGCTATGGGTTCTTCTAGTAAGAACTAGGAGCGACTCAAGGAGGATTTGGAGACTAGAGCGACTCCAGAGTTTTGGATTCTAATGACTATAGATGTAGCTCTCGGCTGTGGATTTTAGACTTCCGCTGTCAAATTTTGTTTAGTATAGAAGAATTAATATTTATGGACAAGTCTAATTATGTAATTTGAATGCTTATTTCTGGTTGAATGCATGTTATGTTTTTGGGATGTTACAAATGGTATCAGAGCCTTAGTTTAAGGGATTTAGGTGACCATTAGGGCCTAAACTTAAACTGTAATATGAGGAACATAGCCGAGACATAGGATTGCCTCTAGGAACGGTCACTATAAATGCGTTAGGAAATAAGGTGCCAAGGACAAACGTGTAAGGTAAGTTTGGGATTACATCTGGCCAGTGTAATTACGAACTTACAGGTACGCGTGCGTGCTTAAACTTACCTTATATAGCAATGTCGTTGTGTCATATCGATCAAAGTTTAATTGTTGTTTTCTTTCAGCATTAGTGAAATGGCTGGGAGAACCTTGAGGAGTAGGTCGGCACCTGCTGTGCCAAGGAACCAAGATGAAGTGGTACTAGAGAATGGACCCGTGGAACCAACAAGGGCAACTGTTACCCGTGGGAGGGGAAGAGGTAGGGGTCGTGGAAGGGGTCGGGGAAGAACACCCCGTCGAGCCGCCACCCAAGTGGCCGGGGATGGAGGAAACCCGAACCTGAGAACGACTCGTACAACTAGAAGAACGAGGAGCGTGGAAGCCCCTGTTCATCAAGAAGACTCTCTTCAGGAGAGTTCGGCTTCTACAAGGAGGGTAACTCAGCCAAGGGGACGGGGTCGAGGCCGCGGATCTACGTTTGTCACTCGAGAGAACCAAGCTGCTGAATTGGGTAAGATTCAAGAGACCTTGCAGGCTCTCCTCACTAAGCAGAACGAGTCAGCTTCGGGAAGCAAGGAAGCAAGTGAGAACCGAGAAAGCGTGGAGCTGTCTAGTCCACTAGTGACCACTGCTGGAAGTCCCTTGAATTCAAACCCCCAAGTGATGAATGAGTTAGCAGCTAAGGGATGCAATTTCAAGGCCTTTGCCTCATGCAAGCCCCCTACTTTTAAGGGCGAGTATGACCCTATCTTGGCAATGAAATGGGTGAAGGAAATGGAGCTAGTCTTCGATACTTGCAAGTGTGCTGCTGGGGACAGAGTGATGTTTGCCTTGTCCATGTTGAAATCTGATGCAGTTTACTGGTGGGAGGCTGAGACTGGGGGAAAGGGTTCGGCAATGGCAAAAGGAATGTTGTGGGAAGCGTTTGTAGACAGGTTCAAATCTCAATTCTGCCTGCTCGCGGCCGTAAAAAGATTGGAAGAAGAGTTCTTGGGGTTGGATCAGGGAGGTATGACAGTGAGGGAGTATACTACAAAGTTTATTGAGAAGTCCCGCTTTGCAGATTTGTATGTACCAATGGAGGAACGCCGAGTGGAGCGTTTCATTCATGGACTGAAGGGCAGTATCCGAGAGCTAGTTCTGGCAAGGAACCCCACTACCTTTCAGGCGGCCATTAATGCGGCCGAGATGATTGAAAAGGAGAAGGTTCGTCAGATGACTGAGAAGGGTGGTGAAAAGCGCAAATGGGATGGACCGGGTAAGGATTTCAGAAAAGGGAAAGTGTTTCGATCAGACAACCGTGTTAGTAAGGACACCGTCGGAAAACCATGCGTGAAATGTAACAGGGTGCATCGGGGAGAGTGCATGGCAGGTTCAAATTCATGCTACCAGTGTGGCTTGCCCGGTCACATGTCAAAGGATTGTCGCAGTGGGGAAAAATCTTGTTACGAATGTGGAGCTACTGGCCACATGCGTAGTGATTGCCCACACTTGAAGAAAGGGGGATCAGTTCCGTTTGGTGAACGTCGGGGTGGAAAAGGAAATGACAAGGGAGCAGAACCAGCGCGTCCGAAAGGACGTGCATTCCGCATGACTGCGGAAGAGGCAGAGGAAGTTTCAGAGGTGGTGGCAGGTACGTTTTTAGTGAACTCTCTATGTGCCAAGGTGTTATTTGATTCAGGAGCAAATCGCTCCTTTGTATCGCATGCTTTTATGAAATGTTTGGGGGTGAGACCTAGACGTTTGGAGAGAGCACTAGAGGTGGAAACTGCAAATGATAGTTGGGTATATGTTAAGGAAGTAGTAGAAGACTGTGTCATAGATATAGAAGGGAGGTTGGTGCCTACGAAGTTATATCCCATGGCAATGGGAGAGTTTGACGTAGTGTTGGGTATGGATTGGTTAGCCGCGAACGATGCGAATATCGTTTGCAACAAAAAGCTGATCAGGATCCGGTCACCTGATAGGGATACCATAGTGATCTATGGAAACCACCGTGATAGAAAGACCAGCCTTATCTCCATGATTAGGGCTACTAAGTGTTTGAGAAAGGGGTGTCAAGGGTTCTTGGCGTACGTGTTGGACGCCAAGAAAGAGAAGCGTGGGGTGAGCGATGTGCGTGTGGTAAATGAATACCCGGAGGTATTTCCGGATGACTTGACAAGTCTACCCCCGGATCGTCAGATCGAGTTCAGAATTGATCTGATGTCGGGATCTGCACCGATTGCCCGCGCACCGTATAGATTGGTACCGTCCGAAATGAAGGAAATGATGACTCAACTGCAGGAGTTATTAGACAAAGGGTTCGTTAGACCGAGTACATCTCTGTGGGGAGCACCCGTGCTCTTCGTGAAGAAGAAGGACGGTACTATGCGAATGTGCATAGACTACCGAGAACTCAACAAGGTCACGATGAAGAATAAGTATCCAATTCCAAGAATCGACGACCTGTTTGATCAGTTACAGGGAGCCAGTTACTTCTCCAAGATTGATCTAAGGTCAGGGTATCATAAACTCAAGGTGAGGGAGGAGGATGTGCCGAAGACTGCGTTTCGGACCAGGTATGGACACTACGAATTCCTAGTGATGCCGTTCGGGCTAACCAACGCCCCGGCAGCATTCATGGACTTAATGAATAGGGTATGCCAACCTTATTTGGATCAGTTCGTGATAGTGTTCATAGACGACATCCTGGTATTTTCAAGATCGGAAGGGGAGCACGAAAGCCACCTTCGTACAATTCTCGAGCTATTGAAGCGAGAGAAGTTGTATGCAAAATTTTCCAAGTGCGAGTTTTGGCTGAGGGAAGTGCAGTTCCTCGGGCACGTGGTGTCTGAGACGGGAATCATGGTTGATCCGGCTAAGATTGAAGCCATTCGAGACTGGGAGCAACCTAGGAATCCGTCAGAAGTTCGAAGCTTCCTCGGGTTGGCGGGGTACTACCGGAAGTTCATCAAAGACTTTTCGCGTATTGCCACTCCACTGACCTCTTTAACAAAGAAGAATGTCAAGTTCGTCTGGTTAGAGAAACAAGAAGAAGCATTTCAGAAATTGAAGGATATGCTGAGTAGCGCTCCGGTTTTGTCGTTACCAGACGGTTCGGGCGATTTTGTGGTTTTCAGTGACGCATCGAAGCTCGGCTTGGGTTGCGTACTCATGCAACGAGGTAAGGTGATCGCTTATGCCTCCCGGCAGTTAAAGGATCACGAGACTCGTTATCCTACACATGATTTAGAATTGGCGGCGGTGGTTTTTGCCCTGAAGATTTGGTGACATTACCTGTATGGGACGAAGTGCCAGATCTTCACGGACCACAAGAGTTTATGTCATCTCTTTGATCAAAAAGAGTTGAATATGCGCCAAAGAAGATGGATTGAACTGTTGACCGACTACGACTGTAAGATCGAATACCATCCGGGGAAGGCAAACGTGGTGGCGGACGCTTTGAGCCGTAAGGAGGTGAAACCCCCAGGATTGTGGCCATGAGGACTGAGGTCACATTCAATCTGTTAGCTTAAATAAAGAAATGTCAGGTTGAAGCGCTCGAAACTGAAAATCTTAAGAGGCAGAGAATGGTAGGGCAAGCGTCTATGTTAGTAGAAGATAGTCGAGGGGTGAAATGTCTGAATGGGAGAATCTGGGTTCCGAAACTCGGAGAACTCCGGAAGCTGATTCTTGAAGAAGCTCACAAATCGAAGTACACGATCCACCCCGAAACTAACAAGATGTACGGAGACCTGCGACGAGACTACTGGTGGCCCGGATTGAAGAAAGACGCGGCCCATCTTGTAGAGACCTGTATGACGTGTTCGCGTGTAAAGATCGAACATCAAAGACCGTACAGGAAGCACCAGTCGTTAGAGATACCAATGTGGAAGTGGGACCAGATCACGATCGACTTCGTGACCCATTTGCCTAGAACTCCAAAGGGTTATGAAGCCATTTGGGTGATCGTAGATCGACTAACGAAGTCGGCACACTTTTTACCTATACGAGAGTCTTACTCTTTGGAGCAGTTAGCAAAGTTGTACATCGACGAGATCGTAACCCGCCACGGGGTACCCTCGTCAATTGTATCAGACCGCGATAGCAGATTTACCTCCACGTTTTGCAAGAGCTTCCAAAGAGAAATGGGTTCGCAGATCAAGATGAGTACCGCTTATCATCCTCAGACCGATGGTCAGAGTGAGCGAACGATCCAAACGTTAGAAGACATGCTAAGAGCGTGTGCTTTGGATTTTCAAGGCTCGTGGGAAAAGCACCTACCGCTAATCGAGTTTGCTTACAATAATAGCTATCACTCGAGCATCAAGGCAGCGCCGTTTGAGGCACTTTACGGTAGAAAGTGTCTGACACCGTTGTGTTGGAACGAAGTCGGAGAGAGACAGTTAGCAGGGCCAGAAATTGTACAAGTGACTTCGGACAAGATAGTTCAAGTGCGTGAAAGACTGAAGGTCGCCCGCGACCGACAGAAAAGCTATGCAGATAAGAGGCGGAAAGACATTGAATTCCAAGTCGGGGATCATGTTCTGCTAAAGGTGTCTCCGTGGAAGGGAGTGGTACGATTTGGAAAACGTGGGAAGTTAAGCCCATGTTACATCGGACCATTTGAGATTACTGAACGAATTGGAGAAGTGGCATATAGGTTGGATCTACCGGAAGAACTGAGTAGTATTCATAATGCGTTTCATGTGTCTAATCTAAGGAAATGTCTAGCCGACGTGACCAAAGCTGTGCCGTTGAATGACGTTAAAGTGGACGAGAGATTGAACTTTGTAGAGGAACCTGAAGCAATCACGGATGTTAAGGTAAGGAAGTCGCGGAGCAAGGAGACTAAGCTAGTTAAGGTGTAA
This sequence comes from Saussurea involucrata, assembly GCA_033807775.1. Lineage (NCBI taxonomy): Eukaryota > Viridiplantae > Streptophyta > Magnoliopsida > Asterales > Asteraceae > Saussurea > Saussurea involucrata. The sequence continues at coordinate 23,008,231 of CM066314.1, forward strand.
TGGCGAAATCACAAAGGTCCGGAGGCGACCTGGGAGTTAGAGTCGGAGATGAAAACTAGATACCCGCACCTTTTCCAATGAGGAATTCCGGGGACAGAATTCTTTTAAGGGGGGAGTGTTGTAACAACCCAAAATGCTAGTGAGTTTTAAAGTTGGTGGTCAAAGTGAAATAAATGAAAGTTAACTTGAGGGACTAGATTGTCAATTTATGAAATGTATATATAGACTCCAATCCCTAGGGCAGCCTCCTTTTGGCTGAAATCAGTGTTGTGTGGGAGTGCTCTTGGTGTTGGTGGCTAAGGATGAAAGAAAGGGAGAAAGGAAGAAGGTTTGAGAAGAAAACAAGAGAGAAAGGAAGAATCAAGCTAGAATCTGCAAGGTAATGTATCCTAATTCGTTCTTCTAATTAGGGTAGTGCTTCTCCTTCTCTTTGTTATGGATTCTTAAGACTGATGTTATAGATTAATGGATTTTCACCATATTTCCTTGAAAATGAGTTTTTATGGGTTTTGTATTATTGAATCGATTCTAAGGTATTAAAGTGGGATTAATTGGGTATTTGAGGTTGGGGGATGAACCCTTATGGTTATCTAATCAACTAATGGCTAAAATCGGGTTAGAAATCACTTCTAAGAAACTTATTTTCGGACAGCAGTCGTACCCGGACACCTTCAATTCATGATGATATGGTGGTTTCCGGGTAAAGCTATATGGTAGTTTCCGGTTGGGGGGTTTTCCCTGTAGTATCCGGACAAGTATGGTATCCGGACAAGTGTAGCATCCGAACAAGTGTAGCATCCGGACAAGTGGGGTATCCGGACAAGTCAGTACCCGGAAATCATGTGCTGGACAGTAGGTTGAGCCGTTTTATCTGATGATGATCTATTTCCCTTAGGTGTTCGATTGGTTTAGCTGGGAAGAGTTTAAGAAGTGCGTTCTACGATAATCAAAGGTGAGTTCTCTCACTCCTTTTTATGACGTACCATTTTTACTGAATATGGTTCCTTTAACGAGCATGAACTGATTTATAAAAACTATGCATGTTTCCATGATTTACATGTTTACCCACAACACGAAAGATGTTTTATGTTTTCATGAATATGGTTTCAATGTATGTGTATGCTATGTGGAGTCGGTTGCACGGTGGGGACGGGGTACCTTGGGATCTCTGATCCCTTGGGCATATGGAGGTTAGCTTGTAGGTTGGAATTTGTTTTCTCATACATGAAGGAACGGGGAGTCCATTTGGATTCCGACGTAGACGAGAGGGTGTCTGTTAGGCCCCGATCGGAGTAGCTTATGCAGTTCCCTGAACCACGTGTTTAACCTTGGATGATATTATGAGAAAGTTGTGAAAGTATTTTATTTATGAAATGATCTTTTTACTGTGATAAATGTTTATGGAGGGAATTCACTAGACCTTTTGGTCTAACCCTCGCTTTTCAAAAACTAAACCATTTTCAGGTAATCGCGCTATGGGTTCTTCTAGTAAGAACTAGGAGCGACTCAAGGAGGATTTGGAGACTAGAGCGACTCCAGAGTTTTGGATTCTAATGACTATAGATGTAGCTCTCGGCTGTGGATTTTAGACTTCCGCTGTCAAATTTTGTTTAGTATAGAAGAATTAATATTTATGGACAAGTCTAATTATGTAATTTGAATGCTTATTTCTGGTTGAATGCATGTTATGTTTTTGGGATGTTACAGTGGTTACCCAAGAGAGGAATCAGGCGTTTTAGTGGCATGAGTCATTGAGTGAGTTCGTGTTGGGATCAATAAAAGATCGACGAAGAAATTCTGGTAAGCAGGTTGACCCTACTTGGGAAATGAGAAACATTGAATGTTATTACAGGAGGACTTGGTTGATTATCTCAAATTAGAACGGTGGTGAAACCGTTGGTTGGGCTTGGTAACACGAGTGTGGTTTTCATGTTTGGAATGATTGGGAATGAAGTAGATGCTGATAGGCGAGCAATGCCCAAGCTAGCAAGAGGAGGTTATGACGATATGTTCAAGCAACTGGAAGAACTTAAACTGAGAAGAGTGGTATTGACACCATATGGGTGGAGAAATGTTTAAAGCGGTGCGAATGACGGGTATTGGAACTACTCGTGTAGTTATGAGAGGGGGACATTTTGGTGTAAGTCTTGGTTTAAGTGTGGAGAGACTCGTATGAGTCAATGAATCTTTCCTTGAAGGAATGTGATCTATACCTTCGGAAAGGCATGGCATAAGTGGTTGTACGAGACACTCAAAGTGTAAGACCGTCATATTTGAATAAGTATTAGGATGTTAACTATTTCGAAGTGAGCGTAGGGTTCAAGAATGTGTTACTTGGAATAGTTTAGAGTAGGCGTGGACGCTCCTTTTAGTTGGACGTCTGTTGGATGCAGTGAAAAGGCGAATGTAAAACTTCAAGGTGATTTATTCCTTACCCTGGATGGTGGGTTAGTTGTGTACGAGTATGGAAAGAGGACGTAGTGGAAGTGTATGTATCGGTATATAGTGTTGACTTGTGGTCAACGTGTTTTGAAGGAAAGAAATACTTTTGTGTTAGGCGCTTGACGTGATAGGAAGGTGGATTGGAAAGTTCAAGTTTGACCTGGTGCTAAGATTGGAAAATTGGGTGGTTGCCGATGTTAGAAAAGGATTCATGCCATTGTTGCAAAAACTTGGTGAAATTTCTTCTTTAAGGAAGTGAAACGGTATGTGAAAGTCGTGATGAGACGCGTTTTAAAAACCATGAGTCCACGTGTGTGGACAAAGCGGACAATATCTGATACGGTTGATCTGGGGTGTTACTTTTATATCTGGTAAAAATGGTTAGAAGGGCTACAAGTACATTATGTGAGTATTCCTAACCTAAGGAAGTCGTGGCCTTATATAGAGGTGTTTGGAAGATCAGTTGGAACCAAAGTTGTTAAATTTGGAAGTGCGAATCGTGAAACCTAAGTCGGGGGTCGGTTCGATGCCAAAGGTATTGGTTCAGTTTGGTTTGGTTTGGTTCAGTTTGGTTTGGTTTGGCTTGGTTTGGTTTGGTTCAACTTGGTTTGGTTTTGTTTGGGCTGGTTCAGTTTGGTTTGGTTTGGCTCGGTTCAGTTTGGTTCGGTTTGGTTTGGTCTGGTTTGGTTCGGTTGAGTTTGGATATGTGGGATACGTGAGGTGTTTCATGCCTCTATTATGAGAGCGTGGGTTGAAGGCCGATGTGATTGTGTCGTTACAAGTTGTACGAATAGACGAAAAACTAAGTTTCATGGAAGAGCCCAAAGCCATTTCAGATTCTAAGTTAAGAGAAGCAACCTGGGAGTTAGAGTCGGAGATGAGGGAAAAGTACCTGCATCTTTTCGACCAAGGAATTCCGGGGACGAAATTCTTTTAAGGGGGAGTGTTGTAACAACCGGGTATTTAGTTTAAGGGGAGTCTTGTAGCCATAATGTAAAAAGGGAAGGAGTTTTGGAGGACCAAAAGGCATTTTTGAAAAAGTATAAAAGGGAGCAAATCCCTAGGTCTCTCCTCATTTATACATCAATTCTTGTGTTTGGCGGCTGAGAAAGGAAACGAGAAAGGGAGAAGAGAACAGAAATCGACAAGCAAAACTCTACCAAGAAATCGTCAATAGGTAAGCTTCAATCCCTTCTTCTTATTGTTTGATGTCTACCTTTGTATTCAAGGATTTTGGGTGGAATAGGTAGCGCACTGTGTTTTCTCTTGGTTAAGCTCTTGTGTGTTTTGAGTGAGTTTGGATCTTTAAAAGAGGTAAAAGATTGGCTAATTAGTTGTTTTAAGTCGGGAATGTAACCATAATCTAATATCTAACAAGGGTTGAGACTCAATCGCACCCACAAACCGATTTCTGGGAACTTTGGGATTTGATTGTGCGACTGTCCGGGGATCGCCCCATCTGGACAATGCGGGTGTCCGGTAAATGTTGGTGTTCGGACAGTGTGGGTCTCCGGACAATCGTGTCCGGGTATTAGATGATCGGATAATCTTCCAGGTAGTTTTTTCGGGTAGCCAGTGTCCGGATAGTCTTCCGGATAGTGTCCGGATAGTCTTTCAGATAGTGTCCGGATAGTCTCGTCCGGGTAGTCTTCCGGATAGTGCGAGTGTCCGGGTGAAACTTGGATCCGGGAAGTCTTGAGAGTTTGTTATGAACCGGTAGGATGGAATTCGTTTCCTTCCTATTCGGGTAATGGGGAGTCTGCTTGGGCCCCGATATGAGGTGAGAGGGGAGTCTGCTTGGGCCCCGATCGTGGTTCTGGATGGTGCGATCCTTGAACACTGTGCAAGTACCCAAGTATGGAGTCTTATGTTGAGATGCATGGCTTGTTAAAGGAATGTTTTATGCTTGTTGTTAAAAACGTTTTTGGAGGGAATTCACTAGACCGTTTGGTGTAACCCTCGTTTTTCAAAACTAAACCATTTTCAGGGAAGCGCTCTAGTGGTGCTTCGAGCAAAGGTAAAGAGTTGGCTTGAGCTTAGAGATGGAGGCTTTAGCGAGGAACACTATAGTTTAAATCATTGTACTGCTTAGAAAGATCTCTCGGTTGTGGATAGATTATTCCGCTGCAAATTTTGGATAGCTCGGGACTCGAAATGTTTGTTTAATGAATCCTTTATGTAATTGGGACCCGATTTGGGGAGTATTTATCTATGTTATGTATGTTGAAGTTTTTGGGTTGTTACAAACTCAAACCCCATGAGTTGACACCATGTCGTTCTATCCTTCTTTTTTATACATACTACTCTACTCTATCCTTCTTTTTTATCTCTTCATCAATGTGGGATATACAAAAATCAACCCACAACTCAAGAAATGAAGAATATTCATTCCTTAGGATGTCACCTCATACATGGTGGTTTCTCCTTTAATATATATATATATATTGATTGATATATTGATGATTGATATTCATTGATTTTTATATAATATGATTTGTTTTGTAAACAAAAGAGGTTATCCAAATAAAATAATCTTATAATTCAAACCCCAGGAGTTGACACGATGACACTTTATTTTGGTTTTAATATATATATATATATATATATATATATATATATATATATATATATATATTGATGTTGGATATCTAAAACTCAACCATTAAAAAAATTACTAATTTATAATAAGATTTGTTTTGCAAAAAATATGGTCATCCAAATAAGATAACCTCATGACTCAAACCCCATGAGTTGACATAATGTCATCCTACCATTACTTTTTATACATATCTGTCCTATGCTCCAATTTATCTACCTCTCACCAATGTGAGATATCTCAAACTCAACCACAACTCACCAAAACCTCAATACTCAATTCTTATGATGCCAAGTCATTCTTGGTGGTTTCTTCTTTAATATATATAATATTGATTACTTGTGCGGTTGTTAATGTCAATTTGATGTTTCTAATGAAGTGCTATTTGTGATTTCACTCATCCATAAAGCCTTTGCGTTCTTATATGAGCATCAACCATGGAATAACCAACCATCCATTGTTTAACCTCAATAACAGTCAAAATGGAAATTAAGCATTTTGTTCATAGCAGACACGAAATCATTTAACAACTACTAGAAACTATCCCACATTCGCTCACATATGTGATTAACAATTAAAGATGGCCTCTCGATCATCATGTAAATAATGAATAATACCCTCCCATTAATTGCGGCTTAAAAGGGATTTGAGCTGTTGCGTCTCATCCTAATGTTCGTCCATTTCTCATCCAACGGTTGATAACCACTTCTAACGCTTCTCACCAAATTTGACACTTTTAACCAGAACCCAACCCTCATCAGCCAAGAGCTAACTTGTCACACAATAATGTTAAATATAACAGATAAATACAACGTCAAGTTCCATCTCATATAGACCTTGTATATATCCTAGAAACAGTGTTGCATCCACATCGAGAAGAATTCAGAGTGTATAAATGCACATTCAAAGTAGGTCGCTGTAGCCAAGAGTTTCAATTAAATGAATAACAAAACTCAAATGGTCTATAACTATTGTAATAGGAACATTGATTTTGTAAGTTATAAATAGCCAAAATCAGATCTGAGCACTTCACGATTCATTTCAATTTTAATTACGAGAAATTACTAAATTTGGTCTATTTACCGTATTACGGTATTGTGTTGGATTTTATCAGGATTAATTGCAATTAAATTACAAATAGAGTTTCTAATTTATAAGGATGACAGATCGAGAGAAACCTGGAAGAAACCCCATTGTTTAGAACCTAATAATCAACAAAATAAGCAAATAACCTAATAATCAAAACTGCAAAACATAATCAAATCAGAAAGAAAACACCTAGAACGTGCGTGAATGCCTGTAAAGAGTGAAATGGCAGAAGCAAAACCGAGGTCGTGAAGGGGAAGAAACCAAGAACGAGAGTGTCACAGATAGTGAGATCGAGAGACTGAGAGGCAGAGAAGCGAGAGGCCGAGAGAAGATGTTGACTGCTGCAGTGAGGATTCTGGAGTCGAGAGCGGTAAAACAAATTCAGGAAAACGTAGAAATTAAGCCTGCTACCGTACCGCGTATAAATAGATTGGGCTTGGATGCCCTTGGGCCTCTGTTGCCCTGGGCGACCACCCATCTCGCCTAGTACATGGGCCGAGCCTGGTCTGGATACTAAACGCACCCTAAGCTCATGTTAAAGGTATTGACGAGACAATTATAGTGCTATAATTTGTATAAAAAGAAACGTAGTTTTAATGAGTTTTAGTTAATATACAATTATGCATGTTAATATGATAAGAGTGTAAAATGAAACATTAAAAATAGTAAGAAATATAAAGTAAATTAAATAACTAAATTATAAGGGTATAAAGTGTAATTTAAACTTTTTAAAAAATTTAATTTTTAATATATTTAGGCAAATCGTGTTTACTCGCATTTGCGTAAATCCTATTTTTTCTATTATTTTTTATTAGGAAAAAGTCGTTGACATAAATGTGTAAACCATTTACGTAAATTCGGGGTATTTTGGGAATTTGATTTAAAAAATGGCTATAAAATGAATTCAGTTGGGCTAATTGGCTATTTTAGTCAATTTCCTTTTCGCGTTCGTTATTCATGATGAACATAGACATGTGACAAGCTATTGATAGTTCTTTGGTTCATAATGGAAATACAACTCTCAACGACACTTATATATATATATATATATATATATATATATATAGGTTAAATCTTGTGCGACAAAAAAATGTTGAGAATCTTGAGGACTAATCTAATCCATAGATTAGTATAAATCTAGGGTCATTGAAAAAAAAACATATGTAATAAAATAAAAGAATAAGGGTACTTTTGTCAATTTGCAAGCACACTGATAGGGTATTTTGGATACTCAAAGTAGTTGCATGTAGGTTTCTTTCTTTTCTCAACCAGTTCTTATCGAGAGGGTTATCTTTGGGGTCGTCGAGTTTAACGAGAAAGAGATTCGTCATCGGAGTAGAAACTAGGGTTTCTTCACTTTCTCCTACTACCTAATGATGATGACAAACCTGGCATTGTCCTTTGAGAGATCGTCGTTGTCAAAAATCGATTTTCCAGATCTATGGTTCGTTTGATAAGGTAAATTGTTTTTGGTTTAGTGTTTGGATTCGATTTGAGGTTCCTATCATCCTTCGAATCTCGTCTTTTTTTCTAGTTTGGTGCTAATTTTCAATCAATTCTTGGTGTTAAAGCCACCGTCTTAGAAACCAACCACAGCCCCTATCAAAAGTAGAAGTTTGTTCACAAATTTGGGGTTTTGTGTTTCTCAAACTTGTGTTTGATTTCATGATGTGATATAACATATAAATGAAACTTTTGTTTGATTTCATGAGGTGAAATAACATTTGGATAGAAATTGTGTTTGATTTCAATGTGAAATATATTATAGATAGAAACATGTTTGATTTCATGTGGTGAAATTGCATATTTATGAAAATTGTGTTTTATTTCATGAAATGAAATAACATGGTAAGTATGGGTTTCATGTGATGAATCTCTGTTACTAAAATGACGATTGTGTCATTTTCAAATTAAAAACAACTTTCAATTAAAACCATAGGATCAAAAACAACTTTCAATTAAAACCGTAGGATCAAAACCAAATTAGAGCATAAATCAGTTTTCACGTTTTTTTGGTTCTCATTTGATTATCGTCTTATATATATGTAGAGAGAGAGAGAGATAGGGAGGTTATTTTGTTAACCTCCTAATTCTTGTTAACTTTACTAACCACTTTCAACCAATAAGAAGTCGTCTTCATTAGTGGTTTGACATGCATGTGCAATATATAAATATGGGTATGAATGGTATTTTATGTATTTGTAACATTCATTTAATGGGGAGTTACAAATCTTATAGTTTCCTTGATTTTAGCCATAGGTTACAAATCTTGTATTTTCCTTGATTTTATTTGATGAACATGAATGAACTTTGAATTTGAGAAACCATATATTCTTTACCACACATGAATACACGTGAACCCAAAAGTTTAGTGTTCATGAACATGCAAACCAATCAGATCTCTATGTCCTGTAGTCGGAGTGTTCATAGCCATGTTCATTAGTGTTCATATGTTCATGTCATGTAAGAATATGTACGAACATTATAAATCTTAGGGTTTTTGAGCTAATATTACATGAACATGAATGATTCATCATGAATAAACAATTATGTCAATAAGAAATTTTATTATTTAAAACAGAAAAATTGTCAATCTAAAACATTGCCTACACGTGAACATGTAAGAACATTATACAAACATTTTCGATTCTTCCTACACATGAACATTTATAAACATGAATGAACACTATATGACAACCATTTTAATGATGATGAGTTACCTTAAATGTAAAAGAAGGTTTTGAGGTAATTTCCTCAAATACCCCCCTATTCACTGATGTTCAATGTCATTAACTATTGCAAGGTCCCAAATCGTAATTAATGTGTGTTTGGTTTTGATCTCAGCCGTTAATTTCAATATCAGTGGATGATATTTGGGTTAACAAAGTTAGTACAAAATACAGAGTTAACAAATGAACCAACCCTATATATATATATATATATATATATATATATATATATATATATAAGGAAGGGTTCAATAGAGAAGTCAAAATATTTAGAGAAATAGAGAAGTGATCTTAGCCATTTATTCGGTCAAGATCGGCGGCTTTGACCGAGAAGCAGCGGATAATTACTCGCGTGGTCTGCACAAGATAGATGGGTAGTTTCGTAAAAAATACACGGGCTGAGTTCATATATGAATCTGTGTGATTCACATATGAACTATACGTTCATATATGAACCTTTGTAATTCACATATAAACTCTTTTTAACTAATTCATATATGAACCTTTGTGATTCATATATGAACCTTTGTGATTCTTATATGAATCAGTTAATTTGTTCATATGAGAAGTAGTTAAAAAAAATTCATATATGAATCACAAAGATTCATATATGAACACAAAGGTTCATATATGAATTAGTTAAAAAAATTCATATACGAATCACAAAGGTTCATATATGAACACAAAGATTCATATATGAATCAATTAATTAGTTCAACTAATTCATATATGAACCTACAGTTAATTAGTTTTATATATGAAACACAAAGGTTCATATATGAATCACAAGATTCATATATGAATTAGTTATAAAGAGTTCATATGTGAATTACAAAGGTTCATATATGAACGTATAGTTCATATGTGAATCACACAGATTCATATATGAACTCAGCCCGTGTTTTTTGTAAAAGTTACGAAATTGCCCTTCTATTTTTGGAACAACAGCAACTTTTGACCAGTCAAAGCCGCAACTTTTGACCAATTATAACCGATCTTGACCGAATAAATGGCCAAGATCACTTCTCTATTTCTCTAAATATTTGGACTTCTCTATTGAACCTAAGGCTATATATATATATATATATATATATATATATATACTAGTGATGTACCCACGTGTTGCAGCGGATTATCTTGACGTTGAAAACCGAGAACTCGAACCTTTAATTATGTTTGTTTTATTCTTTATCCTCCTCGATTTTACTTTTATGTTTTTCTTAAATTTTGAATTGCAAATAGACTAATATATAAATTCAAGATTAACATGTTTGAACGACTGAACATTTGGTAAGCGAAGAGTCTTAGGGATGTTATCAAACCTAACTCGGAGGTTCTTGGGGATTGGAATAGTTGGCGAGCTTCCCCGCCTTGTTCTCTGCGGTCATTCTCGCTGCCCTTGCTTTTCTCACTATCAAATCTACACCTATTGCTCTTTCTCGATGGGGCGCTAGACCTCATTCTCTTTCAGACGCTTATTCGATTGATAATATGGTGGTCTAGGTAAGTACTGAATGAAAATTTATTGTTTACTAAGTATTTTCTAGTAAATACTTACGAATACCATTGCAACTCTGTGTATAATTGGATGTTAATCAAAATATGATTGTTTATCTGATTAATTGTTAATGAAAAAACAATTTTCATACTTCAAAAAACTAAAGCATAAAAATTATCACACATCAAACATTAATTATTACTTATTGGTATCATACATCAAAAATTAATTATTGATAACGATAAAAATTAACCTTTAACTATCAAACATCAAATAGAATTATTAATAAGTATAATAATTAATTTTGAATTGTAAACTTAATAACCGTACAAATTGTCTTGTTAGCCTTTTTTTTGGGAAGAGTGTCCTAGACTATGCCAAGACTAATCCCTTGGCAAATTATGACTGTAAGACATCAGCCCTGATTAAAACTCAGCGGCCACAATTGTTGTGTACACCTAGATTAGAACCCTAAGCATATAGGATATTCCACCACATCCCCCAGGGCCTTAACCAGTACGCGCATAACCCTTGTGGTTTTGTCTTGTCAACTTTGACAAACAAAAACCTAAAATAATTAAGACAAATTGTACTCACAAGAACTTGAGGTCATTCGAAAACCATTACAACAATTCAGACTAAATTAGGGAGTTTAAGACCAATTTCAATGTTAACACCAATTTCGAATCAAAGAATTGCTAAATACAAGAGCACCTTTTGTAACTCTTTAGCAGAGATGAGTCCATTCTTGGGTGCATCAAACACCTCAAAAGCACTACGAGGATCATTGTCATTATCATGTTCTTGAGCTTGAGCTTCATATTTTTAATGGTTTTCAAAAGTTGATATATTTTTCTAACAGATAAAACAAAAATCTTACCATTAATATTATATCATTATTTTTCATGTCACTTCCTCTTTCTCGAAAACATTGAATCACCCACATCTAGACAGCAAAGGAAATATAGTTATAACACATTGAGCTCTAACATCCAACATTTTTTTGTGTTCCAAAAAACATCATTTGGCAACAAGTCAAGTAGGTAAACTTCAAAAGAAATAAACAGTTCAAGTAAGGTGAAAGAGTACTCAATCTCCCTCCAGCCAACACAAAATCAAACCTAGCTTGTAACTTAAAGTTAAAGAAGGGAAAAAACATTTTCTCCTAATATGTGAGATATTAAGAATAAAATACAAGAAGCAATCAAGATGCAAACTTTATAGGTTCCAACTTCTTATAATAAGTAAAACTAAAGCTTAAAGTAAAACTAAAACTAAAACTAAAACTTATAATAAGTAAAACTAAAACTTATGATAAGTTTGTGAGTATAAATAAAAAATATGGGGAAAATCATACCTTAAATGTGGGATTTGTGTCAATCTATATATACAGTGAATGCAATTAGCTTCATATATTAGTTTTTCCCACTTGCTTCTCCTAAACTGATCTTGCTACTTGTTTGCTACTCTTACCCTCTCTCATATGTTGTAGGAGGGTATACGACTTCTTGCATAAGACTTTTTACCATAGGGTATCTTGATCATACCTTCATCAAGAAGCTTTCGTTCTTCTTCAGTGTTTCCAAGTTCTCTCTCGACAATGGCTGATTTCATCCAGACTCTCTCGGTTCCTCCACGTTCACGGGCTTTAGCAAGAAGCATTTGGGCTCTTTCCGGCTCGTTGTTTTCAAATTCGAGCTTAAACGTAGCAAGCCAGATCTCTTCGGAATTAGGAATAGCGGCATACGCCTCCTGAAGGATCGCTCTAGCCGCAGGAACGTTTCCAGCCAGCCATTTCTCTTTAGCACCGATTAGCCATAAGACCTCAGCTTGTGGTCTGTATGTAACAGCTTTACGAATCAAGAGACTCCCGAGTGCCATGAGAGCTACCATCCTTGATAACGCAAATGCCTTGGTACGAGCCTTTTGTTGTTTGTCATCGCTTATGAAAACAACCTTCCAACCCCTATAAAAAACACATAAGATCGGTATTAAGATTGAAAGATTCAAGCCACAGATAAAGTTCAAATTGTTCGTGCGAGAACATGATGGAAATACGTTTGCACCACAAAATAGAATTTTTTTTTGCAAGGAAGTAATAAAAGCCAAAGTAAGAAAGAAAAACCTTCTTGATTTGTGGTATTTCTCGAACTAAAAAAGACACAACTTAGACAAGTATGATGACGTGAAGTAGAAACCAGTCGGATTCTAACATGTAGAGTTAAACCCCTTTGAAATTAGTCTGGAATCAAAAACCATGTAATCGAAACCACCAGTAGTTAGAAACTTGGGACAAAGAGGGTTGGGAGATTTAGTTTTCATGCCTTCATCTAATGTGTTAAACGTTGTTGTTGTTGTTGTTGTTGTTGTTGTTGTTGTTGTTGTTGTTGTTGTTGTTGTGCCTTTTCCATGGATAATTATGCTCTGAAAACCGTCAACATCTTTTACCCTCTAGAGAGCTCTGTAGACGTGGTGAGGGAGGAGACTAAACGCTACACCTTTAAATTATACGCCACAATCAAGTTTCAATCCCAAAATTCAACCATTAACATGTCATCAGACACCCATTAATTGACAAAAGCTAAAAATCAAGGTAAATTACAAATAAAATAAGGGAATTGAAATTTACAGGAAAATCAAGAAACCTTGAAGAGAAATCAAGAGTGTACCATTTGGAAGCAACAACAAGAAGAACTTTCCCTTTGTAGATGCTCAGATCCACGTCGTTATCTTTGCTATCATGCGTCGTTTACACATTAAAACACAAAATCCATGAACAAAATTGTGAAATTAGTGTGTGTTTCTTGTCTGTGTGAAATGAAATAAGACCTTGATGGTCAATCATGAATCGAATTTTCAGCGATTGATGAAGAAGCACCCATCAGTATTGGGGATAAAGAACAACAACAAAAACAAATCTGAAGAAAAATTTAAATATAAAGGGACCAAAACGTACCTGAATGGAAGAAATCCAGGGTATTCTTGTGGGATCAGATTTCCTAGCAGTCTGGTTTGGGAAAAATCTACTTGATTGATATAAAAACCTAACGAAATTGGAATAGTTTACGCTGTAGGAAGACGAGAAGAAGCGACAGTAATCGAACCTAAGAAAGCAAACCTATGTAGCCAGTTGCTTTCTTGGAACTTTTTCACCGCCGTCGCTTGGTTTGGGATTCTTTGGGGGTGAAAGATCAATTGAAGGAGATGTCGAAATGAAATGAGGGGGTGACTGGACTATATAGTCTAGAGAATTGAGGGGACGTGCATTGAGGGAGTGATTGCACTGGTCGAAGGAACTGAGGGGAGTGGGGGGTTAATAGCTTTGGCAGTTGTTAAAAACCTGGCCGGAGAAGAAGAATGGTTTTCAATCTTATGCTGCAAATGTTTGTATATTGTGTTAAAAGGATCAGAAAAACCATATGTTGAAAAAAAAACTGTTTTATTCTTTTAATAAAGTAGTATAGATAATAGATAAATATAGATAAGAGCGTAAAATGTACAAATTTTAAAAAAATATCAGTACGTCATTCTTGAATTTTTTTGATACGTATTTATGATACTTCACAATATTATTAAGTTAAAAAAATATTCAATAATAAGTTTATTTTGAAATTATTGACGAGAATATTGTAATATTATAATTTGTAAAAAAATACATTTATTAATATGTTTTAGTTAAACCATGATTATGTATTTTTAATATTATAAGGGTGTAAAATGAAAATGAATAATGTAAGATATATAAAACAAATTAATTCGTACATATTCATGATATTGAATATTATGATTAAATCCAAAAATACTCAATATTGGGCTCATTTCGAAGGTATTGACGAGACGATTACAATGGTATAATTTATAAAAAAAAGTTGTATTTTTTAATGCATTTTTGTTCATATAGGATTATTTAAGTTAATATGATAAGGGTGTAAAATAAAAAAATGAAAAAAATAAGGGATTAAAAGTAAATTGGATAACTAATTTCAAGGGTATAAAGTGTAACTTAATATTATAAGGGTGTAAAATAAAAATGAATAATGTAAGGGATATAAAACAAATTAATTCGTGTTCATGATATTTAATAATATGATTAAATCCAAATATATTCAATATTGAGTTCATTTCGAAGGTATTGACGAGACGATTACAATGGTGTAATTTATAAAAAAAGAAATGTATTTTTTAATGCATTATTGTTAATATACGATTATTTATGTTAATATGATAAGGGTGTAAAATAAAAAATGAAAAAGTAAGGGATTAAAAGTAAATTGGATAACTAATTCTAAGGGTATAAAGTGCAACTTAAAAATTGAAAATTTTGATTTTTAAGAGGAACGTGGGAGAGAGGGGATTTCTTTGTAGCTTTGAGAGTTGTACATAGATCTTAAAAAATGATATTATTTAAAATTCAGCTTTAACCGCTTGGTCACGCTTATATATTGTAACAACCCAAAACTAAACAGGACATGCATAGCATTAAATCAAAACATTACAAAACGGGGTCCCAAAAATTCATTACACCAGTCTCGAAACTTAGGTTGGTGGAAACAACTTATACACAACTGAGAACATACTAGCTTCTATAAGTGGCACATGCTATGTCTCTATCTGCATCTGTACTTTATCCTGCTCTTGCTCACTTACCCGAGCCTCCTACTATTTGCTCACCTGAAAATGGTTTAGTTTTGAAAAGTGAGGGTTAGACCAAAAGGTCTAGTGAATTCCCTCCGTAAACATCATACATCAACAGTATAAAATTCATTTCATAAAACTCATAACATTCGTATATAATTCATTTCATAAAACTCATAACATTCGTATAAAATTCATTTCATAAAACTCATAACATTCTCCACAGAGCATCAATCATGGTACTGCACAGTGTTTAAGGATCGCATAAGCTAACCGCGATTGGGGCCAAGCAGACTCCCCTCTCGCCTCATATCGGGGCCCAAGCAGACTCCCCTCTATCCGAGTAGGAAGGAAACGAATTCCCTCCTACAAGCTCGTCACAAATCCGAGTAGGAAGGAAACGAATTTCCTCCTACAAGCTCGTCACAAATGCCCAAGGGATCATCGGATCCCGAGGTACTCAGATCCCACTGTGCAAACCGACTCCACATAACAAACACATAACTCATCATAAATCATGAAACGTGAAACCTTATAAATCTTTATAAATCATTGCATGCTGCTAAATAGTTCTTTAATTAAAACATACTTTTCATTGAAAGCGTACGTAATAGTTGATAAACAATTCATGCTCATAAAGGAACCATAATCAGTAAAATACTTTGCATATCATTTCATGTAAAAAGGGTTTAGGGAACTCACCTATTCTTCTCGTTTCACGACCTGTTACTTAGGCTTCCGATCTCTAGATGGAACACCTAAAATTTAATAGACGTACGTCATAAGTCTTTAATTTGTTACTCGAGCTTGCTCCCGAACTTAACCCAAATTTATATATTTTGGTAAGTTACACTTCTAGTCCAACATCATAATTAATGGACTCTGCCTACCGATCCAAGACATAAACTTCTGGATCTTATAATTAAATACTGGATCCCGTAACTGTATTAAATATCGAACTACGGCCCACTTTAAAGCAATACCGGATTATTAACTCTAAAAACTATATTGTGTTCACGGCCCAAGAAAACAAACAATCTTCCGGTCACGTGACTAGCCCAAGTGGATTCCAGATTAACTACAAAATCTCACGGCCCAATTAAACAAATTTGTTTTACTTTAATAACAACAAGATCGGCCCACATGGCTTAGTTAGTAACATTTAGTCCAATAAAGGTTTACTACCAAACATGTGGCCCAACACTTTCGGTTTGCACTTAAAAGTCCACTACAGGTTTGGCATTTAACAACCCACTTCCGGAACTTATGGCCCCAAAAAGAAAATTCCGGATCATGCATGCTTGGTTCCGGATCCATAATTTGAGTTTATTCCGGATCTTCACCTCAAAAAAGTTCCGGATCTAATTGGAGTTTTGAATCAATGCATCGGTTCCGGATTTATCTAGCCTATCTCAATTCCGGATCCCACCTTGGGGAGTCCGGATCCTCTCGACTCAACCAAATTCCGGATCTCTCTTTGGAGGACTCCTGTTCTATAAAATTCCGGATTTAACTTCCGGACTCGGCATTACGAACTCTCGCAATCACCATTAGGCAATGCGATATTCAATGGTACTATTAATCCTTAACTACCGATTATTAGGTCTTTTTACCAATCAATCGTTTGTTCTAACTCCATAAATCTCTTAATACGATTAATAAGCTGTAACCTGCACTCTTATGAGTCAATCAAATTATCAGCTTTCTAAAATTCTGTCCAAATACTCTGATGCTAAGAACATAGGATTACTAAGAATAGGGTAGAAATTACCTTGTGCTGAATGGTTGCTTGAATCCCAAAACGATTGGAACCGTCTTCTTCTTCCCTGCTACCAGCCGCCACACACACACATGACTGGTTTCTAGGGCTTTGTGCTATAAAATGGTTTTTATACCTTCTTCCTTAATTTCCAAAACCGACCCCCAAACCTTCAACTTTACCAATTTCTCCACGAAACTTAACCTTTTCAATTAAAAAAAATTCTCGGTTATTACAACACTCCCTCCTTAAAAAAATTCTGTCCCCGGAATTCCTTATTGGGAAAGATGCGGGTACTTGATCCTCGTATCCGCTTCTACCTATCGAGTTTCCTCGCTTTGCGACTCTTACTGTTCACGATTTCTATCGGCTTCTTGACATGAGTCAAATTCTCACCAATGTTGAGACCCACTAAGGGACCAACCACATCTACTCCTGCCAAACACTTCTTTAGATTCGGGACAGGGAACGTTGGATGAATTTCTTTTAGTTCTTCCAACAGGTCTAACTTGTAAGCCTCGGCTCCAACTCGTTCAATGATGGCGAAAATCAACTCCTTCTCGCCAGTATTTCTTGCAAGGTCGTCACCATCTCACTCCCAATATTTTCTCTCCAAAATAGAGACGTGCATCGCACTACAAATTCTTCTACAATCTCATCGGACACCCCAAGTTCGTACACTATCTATCCACTCTTCAAAACTTCGACGAACCTTCGAAACATAATCTACCTCACTTTTCTTCGGGACAGATCGGCTACCGCTCATCAACCATTTCATACGTCCTCACCACTTAATCACCCACACTTCTACTTAACTAAAAGCAGGAAACCTCCATGCTCCTTTACTGAAGTGTTCACTTACCCGAATTTAACTTATTCTGGAAACACATCGATTTCTCACTTCTTGCCACAAGTGTCTAGTCATATAACATAACTTCGGTTATCCTCACTCAATTGGGAAGAGTAACCATGGTCACACCATGCTATTCTCAATAACCTAGTCACTGAACGGCCAATTCATTTGAACATTTCTCTCAACCTCACTAACTCAACTCATTCAACTGCCTTATCCACTTCTTCCCTGCACACAAAAACATACACAAATCCCCTTCCTCAATACTCTTTCCAGGAGTTCGCACACTTATCGGTGGCGATGTACACACACTACTCCACCTTTCGGTGTTACTGTCAAGCTTATTACTTCCAACCTACTCACTTATTCCGACGTACGATCTTCACCTCCCCACGTTAGCGTGGAGCACCGTCCATCAAACATTACTTGCCCCTCTCCTCCGGTCTTTCCACGTGCTGAAAATACTTTCTCATTGCTATACATAACCAAACGGTTGCACCAAAAATTCTAACTTAAGGCATTCGACCAAGTCATCTCGAAATGACACCAGTGTTCGAGGTCATTACACATTTTTGATCTCCAAATATTACCTTCTCGGATAATTCTTTCACTCCTAAGAAACAATTTATATTCTTTAAAAGATTTCGCATCTACTACACCACATTTTTAACTAATTTTCCCATCACCTTCTTTAAACTTTTAATGATCCCAAAATATGCTTACTTAGCGACTCTTACAACCAACAACATTTGGTTCCTCGTTTGGGTAACCACCCACTACTGCTTCGACGTTCCATTCCGATAATAGCCATATCACAAGCCAACTTACAAACCACATACTCTAACATCCTGGTTAACAAATCGTACACCTCATCCGAAACCCACGAAAAGACTCCCCTTTGATGCTTCCTCTTTCTAACGTCACATTACTACAACACTGGCTGACACATTTATTTTGGCAATTGAAGCCACTACTCATTCGTACACAATTCAAACTTTCCTTCATATTCTCCCGTATACATAATCGAGTCTGTCTCGCTACTTGTCCTTCCCCAACTCTAGTTGAACTATATCTCACGAGTTCCTAATTAGCTCAAACATAATCGCTATTGCTAGCTCTTTACGATCCGAGCCCTTACATAGACAGGGCACATTCCCTCACTGAACGATATAAGCTATACACTCGCTTCGTTCGTGCTACATACCTTATCCTTCTACGAACCCTCCACCTCGTAAGTAGAACGCTTATCCAAAACGGTAGTATCTCATCATCTTAACACCCCTACAAGGTGCTCTAACAACTTTCAACCTTCTGGTTCAAGTCTTCGGCCTCAGCCACCTTACACAGCGGCCGACTCCAACATTAATAGTCAACATGTTGAAACTTTCTTAACCTATTCTTTAACATGGGTTCCTTATGGACCTAATACTACCGATATGTCATAATCAACTTCATAATCCGTCACCCTCATTTCAAAACTTAATCATGTAACATCAATATTACAAGATCACCTTAAAACTCTTATTCGACGTCGAGGATATTTCATTTCTGCTTCACCACGCTACTCATAATGAGTTGTTAATACCAACACCTTGAAGGCTTCAATTCCTTCCTCCGGACGCAACCGTCCCTCGACAACCGTATTTCTAGTTATCAAACAGGGTACATACCCTCATACAACTGACACCACGGTCTACTTCCGACTCTTCCACTGTTCACCTCTCTTCTTGAACACAAATACCAAAACTATAAACTTTCACTCCTGGTTTGTTCGACCCCTCTCTACTCTTAGAGTTCTTCCTTAGCTTAACATGTAATACTCTACGACCTAGTGAGTTCATAGCCTTCATGCATGACAACGCGATAAATAAATCATTTCGCCCATTTTACCACTTTAAAGAACAACACTTGGAAACAACTTGGGTACACATGACCCCAACATTCTCATAACTCCAATGCCCTGCACAACGATTCTCGAGAATCGTTCGCGTGCACCCTTTTTGTAAAACTCAATCTTACTCTACCAAAACGACGTTGTTACGACAGTGACATATGGAATGAAAATCTTCCTTACGACAAAATTCTGAAATAAATTACCGACACGAAATAAACCAGTCGGCTCACACCCATTTATATGACTTCAACATGTCAATACTCATTTTGGTTATAAAAGTTTTGCTGGCAAACGTTTTCTTGACTTTTTGCAACAATTTAACTTATCATGAAAAGTGTGAAGTGTTTTGCAAATTGCTAAGCTCAAAATTTCATTGTGCGACGTAAATGGAATTGCCTTTTTCTTTAAATACACGCTAGCCACACTGACTCAATCCCGACCAAAAAATGCTATTTACGCATTTGTTGTTAATCACAAAAACTCATGTAACACACACAAGGACATAATGCATGAAATTCTATTTGCAAATGAAGGCCACTCACTCAAACAAGGTCAACCGTTTTACTCACGCAACTTATCATTAACACTCTACTTTTGACCTGTGGGTTACGGGCCCACGTACTCGACCACTTCATACTATCTTCATCTTGACCAATTACCTCACGTTCTACCTTTACACGTTTTCAATCCTCTACTGATCTACCCCACGATTTCTAGAACTGGGACTCTCATGCAACAGGAGTCTTACTCAAAATCAATCATTCATCTTCTTCGAATCCACGAAGATCTACCTCTAGACGACTCATAACGTTCTAAACCACATTTCTTCTCTACGATGTATACATACATCATAACTGATCTCTCATGATACTTCCCCACAATGGGTCTCAGTCTACCCCTCAGGGGTCTTGCTACCATTATAGATTACTGGAACATGACACATAAACTAGTTTACGACTACAACATCGGAATAATAAGGCAGCTTAAGCACATACATGTACCTGTAAGTTCGCAGTTACACTGGCCAGGTGTAATCCCAAACTTACCTTACATGACTGTCATCGGTACCCTATTAATCCTATCTCTACAATAGTACCCTCCTAACGCATTGCCTATATCTACAATAGTGCCTTCCTAACGCATTTCCTGATTCTCAGTTGTGATTTCTACTTCCAAAGTTTAAGTTTAGGCCCGTCCGGTCACCTAAATCTCTTAAACTATGGCTCTGATACCATTTGTAACAACCCAGAACTAAACAGGACATGCATAGCATTAAATCAAAACATTACAAAACTGGGTCCCAAAATTTCATTTCATCAGTCTCGAAACTTAGGTTGGCGGAAACAACCTATACACAACTGAGAACATACTAGCTTCTATAAGTGGCACAGGCACTGTCTCTATCTGCATCTGTACTCTATCCTGCTCTTGCTCACTTACCTGAGCCTCATACTATTTGCTCACCAGAAAATGGTTTAGTTTTGAAAAGCGAGGGTTAGACCAAAAGGTCTAGTGAATTCCCTTCGTAAACATCATACATCAACAGTATAAAATTCATTTCATAAAAAAACATTCGTAAATAATTCATTTCATAAAACTCATAACATTCGTATAAAATTCATTTCATAAAACTCATAACATTCTCCACAGAGCATCAATCATGGTACTGCACAGTGTTTAAGGATCGCATAAGCTAACCGCGATTAGGGCCCAAGCAGACTCCCCTCTCGCCTCATATCGGGGCCCAAGCAGACTCCCCTCTATCAGAGTAGGAAGGAAACGAATTCCCTCCTACAAGCTCGTCACAAATCCGAGTAGGAAGGAAACGAATTTCCTACTACAAGCTCGTCACAAATGCCCAAGGGATCATCGGATCCCGAGGTACTCAGATCCCACTGTGCAAACCGACTCCAAATAACAAACACATAACTCATCATAAATCATGAAACGTGAAACGTGAAACCTTATAAATCTTTATAAATCATTGCATGTTGCTAAATAGTTCTTTAATTAAAACATACTTTTCATTGAAAGCGTACGTAATAGTTGATAAACAATTCATGCTCATAAAGGAACCATAATCAGTAAAATACTTTGCATATCATTTCATGTAAAAAGGGTTTAGGGAACTCACCTATTCTTCTCGTTTCACGACCTGTTACTTAGGCTTCCGATCTCTAGATGGAACACCTAAAATTTAATAGACGTACGTCATAAGTCTTTAATTTGTTACTCGAGCTTGCTCCCGAACTTAACCCAAATTTATATTGTTAGAGCATTGTTGTATTCAAGATTTACTGTAAAGTCAATGTACTGTATGAGTCTATACAGTATTGTGAATGCCTTTATACCTTGTATGTCATGGGTATAAATAGGCTTGTCTAGTTCATTTGTTAGATAGCTTTAGTAATCTTTTAGAAACCTTTTGTAATCCTTTGAGATCAATACATGGATGACATATTTGCTCTCTAGATTCTCTCTCACTACATTCATATCTTATTGCTAGAGATTTGGGATTTCACAATTGGTATCAGAGCTAAACAGAAGATTCAAGCAGATCGAAGACCAAATTGAAGATTTTTTACACTAAAGCTGAAGAATTCGGATTGGGAGTTCATCACTATTCATCACTGTTCATCAAGAATTCTGACCCTTCTTCATTTACTATTCATCCAGATTTCATCTTTTCTTTAATTTTTGATCTTTTGGATTGATTCTTGACATCATTGCACTCGGATTTGATTCCTGAACATCTTTAATTCTTGGATCAACACCAAAATCTGCACAGAATTTGCAGATCTGATCATTTTATATCATTTTTGTTCGAAAACTTTTTCTACTATTTTTGGATCAAAATTCGATTAAATTGATCGAATTAGGATTTGTGATTAACTAAGAAAGTGTGTGGAATCAAATTTCGAACAAATCTGTGCAAATTTCATAACAATTGATCAAGAATTGAAAAAGTTATGGCTGATTTAGTGATTTTCGTGTTCGAAGTGCAGAATTCGGATCATTCTTGGTGAATTCGGATCATTCTTGGTGAATTCGGATCATTCAAAGAAGAATTCGGAGTGTTCTTGGAAATACAAGTGTAGAATTTGACTCAAGAAGGATTCGAATTGATTGAATTCGAACCCAGCTAGATTCGAATTGAGGAGAATTCGAACCGTGTTAGATTCGAATTGAGGAGAATTCGAATTGTGTTAGATTCGAATTGAGTTGATTAAATTTTCCAAGTGTTGAATTCGAACCCTTAAGCATCCGAATTCATAGAATTCGAACCCTTAAGCATCCGAATTCATAGAATTCGAACCCTTAAGCATCCGAATTCATTGAATTCGAACCCTTAAGCATCCGAATTCATTGAATTCGAACCCTTAAGCATCCGAATTCATTGAATTCGAACCAAGTTAAGTCCGAATTGAGTGAATTCGAACCCTTCAGCATCCGAATTCATTGAATTCGAACCCTTCTTCATCCGAATTCATTGAATTCGAACCCTTATTCATCCGAATTCATTGAATTCGAATCCTTCTTCATCCGAATTCGTTGAATTCGAACCCTTACTCATCCGAACCCTTATCCCGAAATTTTTTCTATAGTGTATTTCATACACTGTAAGAGCTTTTCAAGAAAAATTTTTATATATTTTTTTTGTGTATTTTCATACACTGTCTGCTTGATCTTCTGAACGATCAATTTCTAGCAATATTCAAAATGGTTTTACAACAAGTTATTGTTAAAAGCAGTGGTGAAGATTTGAAGCAAACTCTGAAAAAGGAGATTCCTCCAATTGCAAAAGTTTTTGTTAAACCAAATGTAAAGTTGCAACAAGTCATTATAACAGAAACATCTGTTAATTCACATGTATCTGTTAAACCAAATAATGAAGTGTTGCAACAAGTCATAATAACAAAAACACCTCCAAAGCCACTTGAAAAAGCTAAGGCAAATAATGGAATTTTGCAACAAGTTATTTTATCAGAAACATCTCCTATATCAGAAACTCCTGTTAAAGATAATGCTTCAAATTCTTCAACTCCTATTTTAAATAAAGCATTGGAAGAAGAAAATGTTAATCTGAAAAGACAAATTTTAGACATTTCTTCTTCAAATGCTAAACTTACTAAAAGAATAACTGATCTTGAAGTTTATATTGCAGGTCTTGAAACAAAGAAAGACAAAGACAACTCAAGTCTGCACGATCAAATCGAGAAACTTCAAGAGAAAGTAACAACTCTTAAAAAGGAAAATGCTGATCTGAAGAGCATTGAAGACATGAGAGAGAAGATTCTTAAAGAAAAGGAAATAATTGAACTTAATTGTATAAAACTTTCAAAACAAGTTTCTGACTTTGAGAAAGTTTTATTTTTAGAAAAAGACAAGCTCGAAAAAGAAAGAGCTGAATTTGAAACTGAACGCAAATCTTTTGAAATTAAAAGTTCTGAACTTTCCGTGAAAATCTCTGAATTAGAAAATCTTTTGGAAAAGGAAAGAAAAGATTTCACGGAAAAGAAAAATCTCTTTGAAAAGGAAAGTAAAACTCTTAAAAAGAAAAATATGGAAATTTTCAAAGAGATTACTGATAAAAGAAAGTTTTTGGAAAAAGATTTTGAATCGGAACGTGAATATTTTGAAGATGTGATTCTTAATCTTACCAAAAGATTATCTGGTTTATCAGCTGATATTATGAAGGATCGGTTGATCAAATCTGATCTCCAAAAGAAATTTGATCTAATTTCTAAAGAGAAAAATGTTTTAATAAACAAAGTCAAAGAACTTGAAGACGTCATTTTTAAATTTGATGTCTCAAAGCAGACTGGTCATACTTCTATCTTTCAGACTCCATTTGTTGATTCAAATGATTCTGAATGCTCTTTTAAAACTGCTTCAAGTTCAAGTTTTAAAAACATTTCTTCTAAACAATTTAATAGATCAACAGATTTCTCAAAAGGTCGGATTCGTTCAACAAATCTCTTCTATAATCCTCTGTTTGATAAATCAGATAACAAAACAAAAGTGCCTAAAGTTAATACTTCCAAACCTGAAGAAGTTCCAGTCTTCAAGAGGGTGAAGATGGAATGGAGAGTAAAAGGCACAACAGTTCCAAAGAAAGAAGTGCCAAAATCATCTGTATCCACATCAAATGCAAAGAAGAACAATACGCCAAAAGGTAAATCTTATGCTAAACCTAATCCTATTCATCATGTAAATCATCTGATTAGGTTGGCCCATAAGAAAATCTGTTGTTCTTACTGTGGTTCAAATGATTTTGTGCATAAAGATTATACTTCTTTTTGGTACGGTACTTATAGTATTCCTTCAAAGAGATCTACACCTAACCCACTAGGACCCAAATGCCATTGGGTACCAAAATCTGCTTAATCTGTTTTGCAGGTTCTTCATGTGTTGTACTGAATTGTAGATACATACCACACACATGACTGAAAACAGAAGAGAAGCGGCGTATTTTTTGAAAAATATTTGTACCATTAAGGGGGAGAAAAATATTATTGGCTTTTGGACATATCAGTTCAAAACCCGTTCTTCAAAGACTATGGTTTCTAAACATATCGGTTTAGGACCCGCACTTAAAAGAGACTTTGGTTTCTGAATACATCAATTCAGGACCCGTGCTTCAATGTTTATGGCTTTTGAACATATCAGTTCAAAACCCGTGCTTCAACGACTATGGCTTCTGAACAATTCAGTTCAGGACCCGTACTTCAACGACTAAAACTTTTAAACAAATCAGTTTAGAACTCACACTTCTCAGGTGATATCCTTAACTGTTACATCTTTCTGTTTCAAGGAACGTGGTAAAAGGTAACATTGGATTATATTTTGCTTCTACCACTTTGAAAACTTGAATCTTTACAAATTTAATTCAATGAGATAAAAATTTCAATTTTCTTTCAATGAATTAAATGTGTGCTAAAAGATGATTTTACAAGTACTTTTTGTATTATCTGAGTTAGATTTGTTTCAACTATTCACCTCTGAAATAAATCGAAAGGTCAGCAAAACATGAATGAAATTATGCTGAATGCTCAAAGTTATG
Source organism: Saussurea involucrata (assembly GCA_033807775.1). Taxonomy (NCBI): domain Eukaryota; kingdom Viridiplantae; phylum Streptophyta; class Magnoliopsida; order Asterales; family Asteraceae; genus Saussurea; species Saussurea involucrata. The sequence continues at coordinate 23,033,790 of CM066314.1, forward strand.
TGAATCTGGACTTATATAGAATATAATGCTCAAAAAGCCTATTTTGTCAAAATGATGGATGGAAATGAAAATATGGGAGAAGCACTATGTTTTAGAACCAAGTGATTGAGATGCATTATGTTTTTAAATCAAATCATTTAGTTTGAAAGTTTGTGCCTGTGGCCTTTCTGGTTTGGGAGAGTAAGTCCTAAGGGGTGCTCGACACCTAGTCCCTAAGATCAACTGGTCTGGGATCGGCTGACCCAAATCCTGCAATAGAACCAGATAGAAAGCCATGTTCTACTGGTACAAATGGGTTTAAGATATATCGATGTGGCCTTTCTGGTTTGGGAAATTAAGTTCTAAGGGGTGCTCGACACCTAGCACCTAAGGCCAACTGGTCTGGGATCTGCTGACCCAAATCCTGCTATAGAACCAGATAGAAAGTCATGTTTAACGGTGTATCTTATTCTTACTAAACTTTTTGATCAAAAGATGCCAATGAGCACAAAATCAAAAGATGCCAATGTGCACAAATCAAAAGATGCCAATGAGCACAAAAGAAAAGATGCCAATGAGCACACATCTCTTGAAACTTGGGAAAATACAAAGTCGCGATAAACCCGTAAATTTGTGAAAATTCTGATTTTGGACAAATAGTGTGAGTAGAGCAAAATATTCTTATATGTTTTAGAATTGCATATGCTTGAAGCTAATCATATTTCCCATGCTAGCACACCAAATAGATTTAATAAAGGGGTTGAAACTGAACATTTTTTAACTTGATATACAATGATGACTTGTTCTTGAATCCAAACACATGCATTTGATTTCATTTGATTGAAAAATCTGTTAAATTTCATTAAGTTGAATTTCTTTTGTAAAGTTTTCAAATGATCAAATGTTTGTAGTTATAAAATAAAATTCAATGAATGTTATTTTCCTTGTGTAAATTTGTTTTAAAATTTGTGCTACAATTTCAAATACTGTACGTTATTGAAATATATGCATACTTTCAGGGGGAGAAAATAAATTGCTCCATAATTCTTATTTTGAGGGGGAGCAAGGTTATTCTTTAAGGAGGAGATTGTTAGCAATTCTCAAAGACACGACTGAAATTGAAAATGGTTTTCGATGCTCACCATCATCGAAAAAGGGGGAGAAAAGTTTAATTTCAATTTCATGTCAAAGAATTTTCAAATCAAAGATATTTCAAGTCAAAGATTCGTGAACAAAGACTGAAGATTGGGGAGAAGGATCATGTGAAGTCCAAATGTTGCTGAATTTGGTTATCTTAGTTCTGGGTGGTTATCGGAATGCGCTTACACCTAAAAGTTCAACAATGTGGATGGTTTCACATCTTTCTGATCCAAACTCTAATCGTTTCTGATTTATCTTGTTCCGAATTGATGGTTCTATATAAAGATATGAAATCCATGTTCAAGACTTGAAGACAATCTGTTGAAGATTGTATTGAAGAAGGTTGATTTTTCAAAGAAAAAGACAATGACTTTTCATGTTTGTCTGAAGATTCTTCAAAGCTGAGTTCTTAAAGAGTGTCAAAGCATATAGTTCACCGTGAACTAGTGGAGATAAAGCTATTTGAAGATGGTTTGATAGAGTGTCTGTTTGAGAAGATTGACTTTACAAAGAGCTGAAGACTGCTGTCATATTTTTTTTAAATCTTGAATCCAAAGGGGGAGATTGTTAGAGCATTGTTGTATTCAAGATTTACTGTAAAGTCAATGTACTGTATGAGTCTATACAGTATTGTGAATGCCTTTATACCTTGTATGTCATGGGTATAAATAGGCTTGTCTAGTTCATTTGTTAGATAGCTTTAGTAATCTTTTAGAAACCTTTTGTAATCCTTTGAGATCAATACATGGATGACATATTTGCTCTCTAGATTCTCTCTCACTACATTCATATCTTATTGCTAGAGATTTGGGATTTCACATATATATTTTGGTAAGTTACACTTCTAGTCCAACATCATAATTAATGGACTCTGCCTACCGACCCAAGACATAAACTTCCGGATCTTATAATTAAATACCGGATCCCGTAACTGTAATAAATATCGAACTACGACCCACTTTAAAGCAATACCAGATTATTAATTCTAAAAACCATACTTGGTTCACGGCCCAAGAAAACAAACAATCTTCCGGTCACGTGACTAGCCCAAGTGGATTCCAGATTAACTACAAAATCTCACGGCCCAATTAAACAAGTTTGTTTTACTTTAATAACAACAAGATCGGCCCACATGGCTTAGTTAGTAACATTCGGTCCAATAAAGGTTTACTACCAAACATGTGGCCCAACACTTTCAGTTTGCACTTAAAAGTCCACTACAGGTTTGGCATTTAACAACCCACTTCCGGAACTTATGGCCCCAAAAAGAAAATTCCGGATCATGCATGCTTGGTTCCGGATCCATAATTTGAGTTTATTCCGGATCTTCACCTCAAACAAGTTCCGGATCTAATTGGAGTTCCGAATCAATGCATTGGTTCCGGATTTATCTAGCCTATCTCAATTCTAGATCCCACCTTGGGGATTCCGGATCCTCTCGACTCAACCAAATTCCGGATCTCTCTTTGGAGGACTCCGGTTCTATAAAATTCCGGATTTAACTTCCGGACTCGGCATTACGAACTCTCGCAATCGCCATTAGGCAATGCGATATTCAATGGTACTATTAATCCTTAACTACCGATTATTAGGTCTTTTTACCAATCAATCGTTTGTTCTAACTCTATAAATCTCTTAATACGATTAATAAGCCATAACGTGCACTCTTATGAGTCAATCAAATTATCAGCTTTCTAAAATTCTGTTCAAATACTCTGATGCTAAGAACATAGGATTACTAAGAATAGGGTAGAAATTACCTTGTGCTGAATGGTTGCTTGAATCCGAAAGCGATTGGAACCGTCTTCTTCTTCCCTGGTACCAGTCGCCACACACACACATGACTGGTTTCTAGGGCTTTGTGCTATAAAATGGTTTTTATACCTTCTTCCTTAATTTCCAAAACCGACCCCCAAACCTTCAACTTTACCAATTTCTCCACGAAACTTAACCTTTTCAATTAAAAAAAAATCTCGGTTATTACATATATATAAAATATAGATATATATATATATATAGAGAGAGAGAAGTTCAAATGAAAATCATATTTTCATTATAAACCAAGGGACAAAGTGAGTTTTAATTAAAATTATTAATTAAGGTGTAGGGTTAAAAAAGGAAGTCCATTTCAATCATGCCTACCTTATTTGACCTATTATTTTCTTTTTAAATAAAAAAACTTTTACCCCTTAATTTCTAAATTAAATTTCTCAAAAAATACTAATATTTTTATCAAACAAATTATATTAAAAAAATGAGAATTTCATTCTCTTCGATATAACATCAATCTCGATATAGTTTTATTTGTATTAACCGTTTTTCTACGTGAAATGTTAATTAAGGTAATTAGGGGTAAAAAAATGAAGTACATTTCTATGTAATCCAACAACCCACATAAAATTGAGTTTTAATTAAAATTATTAATTAAGGTAATTAGGGGTAAAAAGGAAATCCATTTCAATACTGTATTTAACTTTTTAGTTTCTTTTTTAAATAAAAAACTTTTACCTCTTTAATTTCTAAACTAAATTTCTCAAAAAATACTAATATTTTTATCAAACAAATTACATTAAAAAACAAGAATTTCATTCTATTCGATATAACATCCATCTCGATATAGTTTCTTTCGTATTAACCGTTTTTTCTATGTGAAATGTTATATATGAGTTATATTCATTATGAATATTTATATACATTTAAGTGTGTACAACAGCTCGACAGCATAAGTCCATAACTCAACATCACTTTCTTCATCATAATAAGACATCGTGTTCTTGATCACCATAACATAACACGTATCGAGAACCCATCGGGACCAATCTGAACCTATTGAAAAAGGTCGAATCCATTCATTGACTTGGTTTGTGTTTATGTGTGTTAAACCATAATCTACCACCTTCATTTTCTATCGAGAACCTATCGATTTATTTATTATTGTTTGTGTGTGTAAAACCATAGCCAATCACTTTCAGCTTTTATCGAGACGAATCGGGAACTCATCGAGACTAATCAAGAACACATCGAGATCGATCGAGAACCCATGCGGGACCGATCGACACCAATCGAGACTAATCGAGAACCCATCAAGACTGAAGAGATATTGTATACACATGAACACACACACACACACACACACACACACACATATATATATATATATATATATATATATATATATATATATTCTTGATGAATGTTATAAAGAAAACGTATATTCATGATTAATAACATTTATATTCGTAATGAATGTTATAATGAAAATGTATATTAATGATGAATATTTTACTAAGACCATCTCCAACTCAACACTAAAAACACAAAAATAGAGGTGTTTTCTCTCCAACCCAACACAAAAACACTGATAAAATGAAAGTCAATAAAGGTGACCTCTATTTAAATAATAATATTCTATTTAACTTTTATACATTTTATATATAGGTTAATAGTTTAATATTGTTGGAAATCGGTTATAAAATTGTAACCTCATAAAACGCAGCGGAAAAATAAAGATTGGTTACAAATCAGAAAACTTTTCATTATCGAAATCCAATCGGATCCAATGACAATTAAAACAATTAATAACACACCATAGAGTGAATAGGGATGTACCTTTTCAAAACTAATGTGGTTGAACGATCGGAGCACTTAGAAACCAATGAAAGGTTTCCTCTAACGGTATCCACACACGAATACACGAATTCCACCGAGTGCTAGCCCAAAAGAACCCCTAATTCTAATATGTGTAAGTGTATAACTCAGATCCAGATAATCAAATAAGTCAACTGAAAACAACTGACCTGACATCCTATTTATATAGACAGTAAATAGGATTTATGTTTATCTGTAATTATTTGAATTCAAATCATTTGAATTCAAATCATTTGAATTCGAATAATTATCTGAATAATTATATTTATCTAAACAAATAATAATTATTCATATTTATAGATAAAACCCTGTAATTATCATAATTACAATTTACACATATTATATGACTACATAAGTACATGCGCGCGATGCGGCACGAAGTATCTCAAATCTAAAGTCGAGAATTCGAAAAAATAATTTTGTTTCATGTTCATATTTATACGCTTTTAAAGCACATATCAGATGTATAAAATTAAAGATCAATGTGGTAAATTGGTCAAAAAAATTAGAAGAAATAATATAATCATGATTAAGAAAGTATAAATAATTAAATATATTATACTAAAATATTTGCATATTATATTTTTGAAAAAGGCTCGAAGTCATTGTTGGTCCCGAAAGGCCTATACAAGTTTGTAGAAGGGGGGGGGGGGGGGTTGGTTGAATACAAACACACTATTTTACTTTTCTAAATTGTTTATTGATAAATCATTAACAATTTACAGCTTGTTGCGGAAACAAGATTAAGGATAAACCTCAATCTAAACAAGTTGGAACACTAAGGTTTCTTGCACTAAGAAAGATAAGGAGATTACTAATAAAATCCTATCTTTAGAGAGATTTGAACTTGTCCAGAGTTAGCAAGTTACTTCAAATGAAGTGAGTTCATCTCTTTATATACTGCATGCATTTAATGCAAGTCAGTATACACTTTACACGTGTCATCAGCGGATTGGTTGCATGTCATTGACCTTTGTTGACAACCTTAGTAGCCGCATGAATGAACAGTGTAGTATCAGAGTGGTTGTACGATCTCAGATTTTCGGAGGTTCTTTTCTGACATTTCGTACGGTGGCGTGCAAGGGAGGTTAAGACAAAAGTACTTTGTACGGAGGACTTCATGATCAGCTTTCGTTGATTCAGCGATTATCATTTACTATTCATCGAATGATAAAGTTCAGCGATAGCTGAAGTCTTGTACTTGATACTTCACGTTGAGTGGACAAATCTGAGTCTTCGCTGATCCGCATCAGTTCATTAGTAGACTTGTCGCTGGTTCTTGAGCTTGATCTTCGACTTCAGCGTAGAACCTTTGTTGACGTGAAACTTGTCTTCAGGGATCATAAGTAAACAACTAACTTATCAGCGATCACCATAAGGACTGAACAGACTCAGAGCATTATGGTGAATAGTGTTCGCTGAGTGTTTAATTTAAAGAGCGAGAGTTCCTATCAGCGGTACTGTAAGATCTTAGTACTTATCAGCGATAGTGAAACTCTGATACATATTGTTTACTTACAATTTTCACTAAGTATTTAAGAGAGGGTCATTATCAAATCACTGAGGGTTTGGATCAACAATCTCCCCCTATTTGATTATGACATAGCAATAAAGAAAATTGCTATTTAATGAAAACATAAGGATAAAAAGAACTCATAAAATATTTGTCCCTTTTACTGTTTTCTGGGATCTTTTCAGTACTGATGGAGTAAAGTACATTCGCTGAAATCTTTCTTTAAATCTTTGAATCAGATTACAATGAAGAACAGAAAGATTACAAGTACAAGCGAAATAAATTACAAGTACAGAAGGATAACTGATACAATAGAGAAAAAAGGAGATTATATCAGTTTTCAAAAGGTTCTTCCTTAATGAGAAGTTCATCAAGGGTCGTCTTTTCAGTGGGAATCATCCAGTCAGGAACCGTTACACCTTGTTTTCTTTTCTTCAGCGCTTCTTGAAAGATCAAGGGTTTTAGGTGTCGTGCCTGAATGTCCTTTCTGAAGTCACACCAGTAGATAAGATCTCTGAGCTGTTCGATTGGAGTGATTAGGAGCTCAGCGATCCGTTGAAAGCATTTACGTCCGTCGTAGTCAAGAAAGAATATTCCATAAGGATTACTGATGACTTTACCAGGGACGAAAAGTTCACATGGTGGCAAAGAGATGTCAAGGGCAGATAGATCAGGATCAGGACCAAGCACTTCAGCGCGAGAGAAACCAATTCCAGTTTCATTTTGTATGACAGGTCCTGAGTTTGAATCTTGACGTTTCTTCCTTGGAGAACCTCTTTTTCTTTTCGGCTTTAGATCAGGAACAGGAGGAATATCCACACAAGAAGATATCAAGTCGATCTGTCTGTTTATCAGCTTTTCGAAATGATTCTTGTACTTAGATTGTGATGGTTGGATAGCTAACCTCATCTCCAGCCATTCAGATAGACCATACCTTTTTACAGTGTCAGCGCGAAAGGTTTCAGATGTGCCATCTTCTCTGAACAGTTTGATGTCAACAATAGGTACTCCGATAGATGTTCTTCCAGAGATGAATACCTTGTTGATCTTCGCTGGACGATATCTGAAGTGAATTTTCTCTTTACACCAGATCAAGGTGGTCTGAGAAACTTCAGTTTTCTTTTCCACGATCTTCTGGGCTTCTTCCCACATCTTTCGTTGGATTTGAATCGGAACACGCTTTAGCTTGGGGTCTTTGACAGATTCTTGAGTGAGCTTGATGGCGTATTCTCTGTCTTTCTCTTCAGCTTCCTTCCTTTCAGCAATGAGGCGTTCAGCTCTAAGGTGATCCTGGTATTCAGCTTTTGAAATTCTGAACTTGGGAGGAACTGAAGGCAGTTGATCAGGCCTTAGAATGATTCGCTGATCCTCGAATCGCTTTATTATTTCTTCTCTTCTCTTTTGATCCTCTTCACTCAGCCTTTGAGGAACTGAGGAAGGTCTCTTATTGTGCAAGAGAGGTTGTTCTTCTGGTTCATCAGTCTCAGAGATCAAGTCCAAGACTGGGATTATTTCATCAGCAGCAGCTGGCTTTATTTGTGAAGTCGCAATAGTAGAACCTTCAGCGACATCCTCAAACAGGGGAGAGGACTAGCTGAAAAGCAGCGATCTTACAGATAAGAACTGGGTAGAAGAACTTGGGTAGAAAAGATAGAAAAATAATGTGGATGTAGAGAGGTTTGTGGAGAACTTATTGAGATGATGAGAAGTTCAGGGAAGGAAAAAGTAAAGTTTTAGTTTACCTGACAAACCGGCTTTTCAAATAGGATCGCTAGATTTTCATCTTCAGCGAGGCCTTTGTCTTTGCTTTTCTCAGCGCCAGAGGCTGAGGGCTTTGTCTTTGTCTTCTCCCCTGATGGTTCTTTTATTGAGATTCCTTTAAGATCTTTGATCCTTGGGGCAGGTTTGACGATAAAGAAATCATCGTCATCTTCATCATCATCATCATCCTTTCTTGGAGAGAAGGATGGTTTGTCGTCAGGGATGTCGATGTCTTCATCTTCTTCTGCTTAGGATTTCTCAGCATCTTCTTCGAGTTGCCCCCCCTCAGATACAGAGGCGAGCTTCTCGGTTCCCTCAGGGTTTTCATCTCCCTGAGGTTCAGTGGTCAGATCTTCATTCCTCTCTCCCTTGATAGATTCATCATGGGAGAGGTCTTCAGCGCTTTTGTTCGGATCTTCAGCGCTTTTCTCCCTGGAATGTTCAGCGCTCTTCTCCCCCACTTTCTCAGGATGACTGGGGGAGGAATGGGCAGACTCAGCATTGGTGTTATCTCTGTCTTCTGGGCCAGAGATTTTCACACAACCTTCAAGCTTTGCTATTCTGTCTTCTAGGCCAGAAATAGCAGGCGTGATTTTCCTCAGCTCTGTGCGATCCTCCTCTGTGAAAGATTCCAAAATAGGGACAGGGGCAGGAGCAGGAGCTGGACTATTTGCCTTGTTTACCAGTGTCTCGATCATCGTCTTCATAGAACTAACGTCGGTCTTTACATAGCCTAAGTCAGTCTTGACCTCTGACATATCACCCTCGAGTTTTGCAACCGATGTCTTCAGCGTTGTTACTTCGCTGGACATGGTCGAAACTGATGTTTTGAGGCTTGTGTAGTCAGTGTAGATGTCACAGAGCACCTTGGCAAAATCGATGAGCGTCTTATCAAGACTCTTGATGTCTTCAGTGGAAGCTTTCTTCTCCACCACCGTTGTCAGCTTTGTCAAATTCTCTCCAGCGTTTGTTACAGCTGTAGAGTTGTTGGAGAGTGTGGTGGTGAGACTGGACATCTTTGTTTCCACGGACTTCAGAGAGGCGTTGATGTCTCCCAAGTTAGGACCTGTAACATATAAGTACTTGTGAACAAAAGAAAGCTCAGAAGTTTCAGGTTTAGTTACAGTGTTTAAGGTGGGATTTGTACCTACAGGAGGATTGATGAACTCGTCAAAGTTGCAAGTTCCTGAGTAGTGTTCCATATCCTCTTCGAAAGTACGGTGAGGTATGGTGAACTCTGCAGGTCCTTTCTTCATCATTTGTTGAGAAGCATCAGCGGCGGCTTCTGGAATGATGGCATCTCCAGTGTTTGCTGGAGGAGTGTCCAAGTGAGTGGAGGGAGAAGCGAAGGTTAAGATTAGGGTTCGGGTTCTGAGTTCAGCGTTGGAATCGCTGACAATCACTTCATCAGTCTTTTGAGAGACTGAGGGAGGTTGGGTAGTTTCCAAGTTTCTAACCTCAGCGTTTGGAGACGCTGAAGTCTGGATTGGAGGGATGGCTTGCACGGGTGTGGCAGAGCGTACCACGGAACTTTCCTTCAGCTCTTCAGAATGAGCTGAGGAGTCTTCAGCATGGAATTGCTGGGGTTGCTCCTTGGTTTTCTTTATCCTTTTGGAATCAAGTTGGGTGTGTGAGGGTTTCCTTTTCTTAGAAGGAGAGGATTTTGTGGCCGGGGTATCAGCGATGGGTATTGTCGCTGAAGGAGCCACAGAAAGCGGAGAATTTAGAAGAGTGAGAAGAGTAGAGAGACGTACCTCATTGGCGACAGGCTTGAAGTCGAGAACCTTAGGGCCAATCTAAGAAAGTTTCAGATCACCCTCTTCAGGATAGCTGTCCTTCAGGCCATATTGAAAGATGGCGCTGATGAATCGTGGGTAAGTAACCCATGCTGGTCTGTCAGCGGCAGAATCGACACGTTGAATCAGGCCTTCATAAATAATGGAGGCCCAGTCAATATTTAGACCTTTCAGCAGTGCGTATCCCATGGACTGCTGAGGTTGGGCGGCTTGATCAGAAGATCCGGATTTTGCTGTCATGCAGATGATCAGGTGAGCGAAGATGAAATTCATCTCGCTGGGCATCTTGGATTTCTTTATCAGCGTCAGTTTCTTCTCAGGCTTCTTGTCCCGTCCAATATCCCAGATATTACCCATTGCGTCAAGGAAAGCAATGATTGCTTCTCTGTCAGCATGCTTTTTATGGTCAGGGAATGGAATGAAGGGTTTTTCTTTGGTGGCATTCGGGAAGTTTAGGGCTTTGCGGATAATGGCAGGTGTGATCTTGATGGTGCCATACTCAGTATCGCTGAGTATGCAGTCTATGGTTTTGGATGGATCTTTGGTAGAGGGTAGCTCAGTGTGTCTGGCAGAGTACCAGAACTGGGATAAGAGCCGCTGACTGGCAGGAGGTGTTATGGTCAGGGCTGTATAGATGGGGCTGTTTTTCAGAAAACTTACAGCATCGTCCAGATGTGATACTTGCTTCCGAGGAGGAAACTCGAGAAGAGCTGAGAGGTTGTTGGCCTTAGTCCAATCGAGTTGATCCAGCTCGAACTTCACCTGGGGGGCTTTGAAGATGTCCATTTCCTCAGAGTCAGTGGAGATGGACTCAGCGGTAACATTCAGCTTTGAAGATGCCATATCACTGTATTATCAGTTCAACCAAAGATGTTAACAAATAAGAATTATCTTAATGTGGAGAGAAATTTCCGTTAAGATTTTTCGAATTTTGTCCATTTCATTCAGACAAAAAATGTCTTAATGAAGATTAGGGTTTTTCTTGATTTTTAAAGGAAAAGTAAAACCCATAAAATCTTGTATTCCAGTTTCTAAAAGAAAAATGGATACGAATGAAGAACAAGTTTAAGATTTAGATTTAAAACTTGAAGAACAACCATGAAATGGTTGTGTTCATAAAACCATGAAAGAAATGATTTTATTTTAAAAAGTTCTTTTGTTTGATCTTGTTAAAACAAAGAGAAGATCGAAAACAAGTTATACGCATTTGATAAAAGATAAGAACATATTAACCTTGAAGTTTTGATGAAGAAGATGATGAACAGTTCTTGAGGTTTTTGAGAGCACAAATGCAACAGAGGATTCTTTTCTTGCGGAGAAAGATTGTTCGCGTAAAAGACAAATATAAACCAAGAGTTGTTTATATAGGGATTTTTAGAGAGAGAAAACCTTGAGCGGGAAAAGGTTTTCATCATGACACGGACACGTGTTTGCATTTGATTGGAAGTTTGAACAAAACGTGCAAACGTGTGTCAGAAAGAAATCGTGCCGAGTGTAATTTGTTGCAATGACGTCACAACTGTCCTTTCACATTCTTTTAGGATGTCTCTGAGGTTTTGAAAAACTCAGGGACTCTTTTGAAAAACATGAAGCACTGAATAGAAATATCAGTGAAGGTTTAAGGAATTTTCAAAATATCGCTGTTAAGGAAAAGATATTCAGCGATGCAATTTATTTTGAAATCTTGCATTTTCATGCGATTGTCAGAGAGAGAAAACATATCTGGATATCAGTTTAACCAAGTTTATTCAGAGAGAAGATGATGAAATGGATTATATAAGTTGATTTTATCCCGAAGGCTATACAAGAATGTATAAACGTATCGCTGATTAAATGTGAACCGCTGAAGATTTTATCCTTCAAAGTTCAGCATTCCAAGCTCGCTGATGAGAAAGTTGAATCTTGTCTCATCAAGAGGTTTGGTAAACAAATCACCTAACTGATAATCAGTTGGGATAAAATGAAGTTCTATATCACCATTCATCACATGATCTATGATAAAATGATATCTGATTTCTATGTGTTTTGTCTTTGAGTGTAGCACTGGATTGTTTGCTATAGCGATGGCACTTGTGCTGTCGCAATAGATTGGAATTTTGGAGAGCTGAAGATCATAGTCTAGTAGTTGATTTCTCATCCACAAGACTTGAGAACAGCAGCTTCCAGCGGCTACATACTCAGCTTCAGCTGTGGAAGTGGACACTGAGTTTTGCTTCTTACTTGTCCAACTTACCAGCTTTCCACCCAGGAGCTGACATCCTCCTGTGGTGCTTTTCCTATCCATTTTGCAACCTGCAAAATCACTGTCTGAATAGGCGGTTAGATCGAATCCTGAGTCTTTGGGATACCAAAGACCTAGATTCGCTGTACCCTTAAGATATCGAAAGATTCGCTTTAAAGCTTTCATATGGGATATCTTAGGTTCAGCTTGATATCGTGCGCACAGACATGTTGCAAACATAATATCGGGTCGGCTAGCTGTAAGATACAATAGTGAGCCGATCATCCCACGGTACAACGTAACATTGACAGGAACACCCTTTGTGTCCTTATCAAGTGTCAGCGGTGGTGCCATAGGGGTTTTCATAGCTGAACTTTCAGTTAAGTCGAATTTCTTCAGCATATCTTTAACATACTTTCCCTGATTTATAAAAGTTCCTTTTTCAGTTTGCTTAATCTGAAGACCAAGGAAATATGTTAGTTCACCCATCATGCTCATTTTATACTCATCTTTCATTCTATCAGCGAAACGAGTACAAAGCTCAGGGTTAGTAGAACCAAATATAATGTCATCAACATATATTTGAACTAAAATGATATGACCTTTCACTTTTCTAAAAAACAAAGTTTTGTCAATTTTACCTCGCTCAAATTTTTCAATAAGGAGATAAGTAGAGAGAGTATCATACCATGCACGTGGAGCTTGCTTTAAGCCATAAAGTGCCTTGTCCAGTTTATAAACATAACCTGGACGTTTAGGATCTGAGAATCCTGGAGGTTGTTCCACATACACTTCTTCATTCAGCTTTCCATTTAGAAATGCTGACTTAACATCCATCTGATGTACAGTGAAGTTTTTGTGTACAACATATGCTAAGAAAAGACGAATAGATTCAAGTCTTGCTACTGGAGCAAAAGTTTCGTCATAATCTATGCCTTCCTCTTGTCTGTATCCCTGAGCAACAAGACGAGCTTTGTTGCGAGTTACAGTACCATGTTCGTCCAACTTGTTTCGATAGACCCATTTAGTGCCTATCACCGTTTTGTCAGTTGGTCTACGAACAAGTTTCCAAACTTTGTTTCTTTCGAATTCAGTCAGCTCTTCTTGCATAGCGCTGACCCAGTTTGGATCTCTGAGGGCATCATCTATTTTCTTTGGTTCAGTTAGAGAAATAAAGTTAACAAATAAACAAATATTACCTGCACTTCTACGAGTCTGAATACCAGCGTTGGGATCACCAAGAATTTGATCGATTGGGTGATTTACAGTCCATCGCTGAGCCGGAGCATACGTCGCTGACTCAGTCTGAACTGGAGAAACTGAAGATGAGGCTTCAGCTACTTCTGGATTATCAGCTAAGAGAGGAATGTTTGCATTTGCCATTTCATTCACTGATTGCTGAGAAATAGATGGAATTTCTGAGACATTTGGATCAACTGCAGGTATAGTGTTTATAGGAACAGCTGAGACCCAAGATGTTTCAGCTTCACTATTTTGCATATTTGGAATGATAGAAGGACCATCATTTTCTACGGTGTGAGCATGAGGAGTGGGAATATCTTCTGAATCACCAAGATGAGAAAACATCCATTGATTCAGTTCTTCTGTATCAGCGTTCGGTTTAGAATTTGCTGAACGGGATTCGTCAAACGTGACGTGAATAGTTTCTTCTACAGTTTGTCTTCTTCGATTGAAGACTCTGAAGGCTTTGGAAACTGAGGAGTATCCAAGAAAGATTCCATCATCAGCCTTAGGATCAAACTTTCCAAGGGCATCTCTGTTGTTCAGTATGAAACACTGACATCCAAAGATGTGAAGAAAGCTGATTGAAGGCTTTCTCCCATAAAAAAGTTCATAGGCTGTCTTTTTGAATCTTTTAACTATCAGCGACCTGTTTTGCGTAAAACAAGCAGTGTTGACAGCTTCTGCCCAAAACTGAGTAGGCAGGTGAGAATCGCTGAGCATTGAACGTGCAGCTTCAATAATTGTTCTATTTCTTCTTTCAGCGACTCCATTTTGTTGTGGTGTTCTCACTGACGAAAAGTTGTGAGAAATACCCTTGCTCTCAAGGAAGGAATCAAGAGAACTGTTTTTGAATTCAGTTCCATGATCACTCCTTATTGAGCGAACAGTCATATTGTTCAGAGTTTCCATCTTCCGAACAAAGGTGATGAGTTCTTCAGGGGTGTCACTCTTAGAACGGAGAAACATTACCCATGTGTAACGAGAGAATTCATCAACTATGACCAGCGTATATTTCTTTCCAGCGATGGATTGTTTGTTAACGGGGCCAAACAAATCCATATGGAGTAGTTGTAGAGGAGATGACACTGAGGAAACTTGCTTTGACTTAAAGCTTGCCTTGGTCTGCTTCCCTTTTTCACACGCTGAACATAAAGACTCTTTGGCGTATGAATGTTGAGGTAGACCAGTGACTAACTCTTTGGATGAAAGAGTATTCAGTGTCTTGAAGTTGAGATGAGAGAGCCTTTTGTGCCATAGCCAGTTAACATCAGAAGATGCTTTTGAGAAGAAACAGGAGTTCTCAGTGGTTGTTGAGTCCATGTTTATAACGTAAACATTTTCCAAACGATAACCGCTGAGAGCTATCTTCTCCTTTTTGTCAGAGACAAAGCAGGATTCCTTAGTGAAAATCACTTTGTTATCCATGTCGCAAAGCTGACTGATGCTTAGAAGATTATGCTTCAGCCCTTCAACATATGCGACTCTTCTGAAGAATGTTGTACCATTTGAAAGTACACCATACCCTCGGGTATGTCCTTTTCCATTTCCACCGAAAGTCACAGAGGGACCCTTCTCTTCCTTGTATTCAGCGAGCAGGTTTTTCTTTCCAGTCATGTGTCTAGAGCATCCGCTATCGAGATACCAGATACCCTTCTTAACCTGCAATACAAAGGAAGATTAGTTTTGCTTGGGTACCCACTTCACCATGTATACGCGTTTGTCAGTGGAAGTAGTTGGAATGGGTTCAGCAGTCTTTGCAGCATTTGAAGATTCAGCTTTGTCTTTCTTCACTTTGGTCAATTTCTTGACCTCAGCGGTAGGAGTCACCTTGACCTGATTTGCAACTGGTTTGGTCTTCTTGGGTGCTATCTTCACCTTAGCTATCTTATCATCTTTGGTGGCTGTGGGGCACTTACTTGCAATATGATCGGTAAGTCCACAGTGATAACATTTCCTATAACTAAAATTAGTTCTAGGACCACTTGAGCGCTGAGCTTTTAATTTGGAATTAGAAGTGCCAGCACCAAGTAAACTATTGGCTTTAGAAATGGGATGAACATTCAGTTCTTCAGATTTCTTACCAATGACATCCAGTCTGAGTCTAGGAGTAGATCGCTGAATAAGTCCAGATATCTGCTTCCTTGATCCAGAGGGATGAGCCACTGAAGCTTTAGAGGCATTCAGTTTTGGTATTACGATACCCTCTGAGGATTCTGGTAAATAACAATTCCTTTACCTTTGTCTTTAAAGACAGCGGTAGGTTTTGAATAAACCATTTTCTCCTTGCCTTTTGAGGAGGTAGGAGTTTCCTCAGGGATTGGTGTAACCGACGAGGAGTACTGAGATGATGAAGTGTCAGCTACTGAGGATACGAACGTTCCAAATTTAAGCATTGAACGTTCAGTGGTTGGTTTTGGAGTATCATATTTATAACCCAGACCACGTTTATCACTCAGAGGAATCTGAGCCTTAATTATCTCAGTGATCTTTGTTGAAGAATTACACCATCCTTCAACAGTAGCTTGTTCGGCTTTTAATGCAGCGATAGCTTCTGCTCGTTCGATTTTGACTAGCTGATTTAAATAGACTTGATCTTTAAAATCATCTTCAATTTTAGAAAGCTTTTCTATTTGAAGGTGGCAGTTTTTAAGCTTTTCAGCGAGATCAAGATTTTGGTTTTCAACCACAGCTTTGCCGTTCATGGCTTCGTATAAACTTCTAGTCAGTAGATCGATTTTACGGAGACTATCAGCTTCATCAATATTTGCAATATTGGTAAAGAAGGAAGGTGATACCTGAATGGCAGATGTTGAGGTGGAGGGAATGTCTGAACTTTCTTCCTCTTCTTCAATCTTTGCCATGAGACATTGATTTGCTTCATCATCTTCAGAATCAGATGATGAGGCTTCTTCATCAGAAGCAGCCCAATCATAGTCAGCCATCAGGCCTTTTCCTTTCTTCTTAAAGCTTTTCAGCTTTGCATACTTCTCCTTCAGCTTTGAGTATTTGTCATCTTTATTCCTTGGACCAAAGGATTTCTTTGTAATAGCTGAAGGTCTCATGATTTTCTTTGACCTGCACTCGTTAGCGAAATGACCTGTCTTTTCGCAGTTGAAACAAGTAGCAGTAGCCTTATCAACAAAAGCTGATGACTTAGGCTTGTCAGCTATGGAAAGAGTTTTGTTCTTTCTAAACATTTTCTTCTTGGCGAATCTCCTGAACTTTTTAGTTAGGAGAGCCAAGGATTCATCATCATCTGAAGAATCAGAATCTGATGACCTTTCAGAGTTACTTTCTAACTCAGTGATAGTGACTAAGGGTCGTTGAGTAGAAGGTTCCTCTGAGATTAAAGCAACAGGGGTGCTTTTGGAATCTTTTACAAGATTCTTCTTAAGATGGCTAGATTGCTCATGATTCAGCAATGTGCCATATAAGGTAGCAAGGGTCATTGATCTTAGATCCTTTGACAGCTTGAGACACATGGAATAATTGTCCCAGCTTTCAGGTAAACATTCTAGAAACTTTGTCAGCATTTCAAAGTTAGAATATTCCTTACCAACCGTTTTTAGATCTATAATTAAGCAATTAAAACGTTGATGAACTTCAGAGAGAGTTTCATTCTTACCAGAAATGAAGCTTTCGTATTGTCTTACCAGGTTGATCTTTCTTGAATCCTGGACTTCAGACGTTCCTTCATACTGAACACATATTGTGTCCCACATGGCTTTTGATGATTTCAGGTTCATGACGGAATGGTAGACTTCTTCAGGAAGGGCCATGGATAGTATGGATCTGGCTTTTGTATCTATAGCCACTTTCTTCTTATCTTCATCGGTCCACATGTGTATTTCCTTTGGAATCAGCCTTTCAGGAATAGCAGCTCTAGTTGCAGTGGCTGGAACTAAAGGATCAATAGTTACAGGGATGTGTGGGCCGTTTTCAAGATAGTAGGTCATAGTAGGGTCTACACCTTCTAAGAAGAGCATCATCCTATTTTTCCATAAGTTGAAGTTGTCTCTGGAAAATCTAGGGGGTTTTGCAAGAGAACCATTGTCTATATAGTTTGTGTTTGTGTGGGAGGCCATTTTCAGATAATAGCAAGGAAGAGAAATATCTTAGATTAGATCTTGTTTATGAGATTAAACAAATCTGCTCTGATACCACTTGTTGGTCCCGAAAGGCCTATACAAGTTTGTAGAAGGGGGGGGGGGGGGGGGGTTGAATACAAACACACTATTTTACTTTTCTAAATTGTTTATTGATAAATCATTAACAATTTACAGCTTGTTGCGGAAACAAGATTAAGGATAAACCTCAATCTAAACAAGTTGGAACACTAAGGTTTCTTGCACTAAGAAAGATAAGGAGATTACTAATAAAATCCTATCTTTAGAGAGATTTGAACTTGTCCAGAGTTAGCAAGTTACTTCAAATGAAGTGAGTTCATCTCTTTATATACTGCATGCATTTAATGCAAGTCAGTATACACTTTACACGTGTCATCAGCGGATTGGTTGCATGTCATTGACCTTTGTTGACAACCTTAGTAGCCGCATGAATGAACAGTGTAGTATCAGAGTGGTTGTACGATCTCAGATTTTCGGAGGTTCTTTTCTGACATTTCGTACGGTGGCGTGCAAGGGAGGTTAAGACAAAAGTACTTTGTACGGAGGACTTCATGATCAGCTTTCGTTGATTCAGCGATTATCATTTACTATTCATCGAATGATAAAGTTCAGCGATAGCTGAAGTCTTGTACTTGATACTTCACGTTGAGTGGACAAATCTGAGTCTTCGCTGATCCGCATCAGTTCATTAGTAGACTTGTCGCTGGTTCTTGAGCTTGATCTTCGACTTCAGCGTAGAACCTTTGTTGACGTGAAACTTGTCTTCAGGGATCATAAGTAAACAACTAACTTATCAGCGATCACCATAAGGACTGAACAGACTCAGAGCATTATGGTGAATAGTGTTCGCTGAGTGTTTAATTTAAAGAGCGAGAGTTCCTATCAGCGGTACTGTAAGATCTTAGTACTTATCAGCGATAGTGAAACTCTGATACATATTGTTTACTTACAATTTTCACTAAGTATTTAAGAGAGGGTCATTATCAAATCACTGAGGGTTTGGATCAACAGTCATAATCCAAAAGTCAGTTGATAAGTGATATCTTTTTTTCCAAGTAATTAAATCTCTTATGATATTTCTAAGGATGTTTCGTTGACAGAATGAAATTTGATAGCATTGTAATTCGTCGAAGGAATTCGACATTGAAGTAAAAATTGATATGAAATTGCAAAAAGAAAATCACGACAATTTAGTGATTATTTGTATCAAATCTCATACTAATTTCAACAAATCTCATACTAATTACGACACATTAATTCGTATATATTTATGATATTCAATAATATAAATAAATCAAAAAATATTCAATATTGGGCTCATTTCGAAGGTATTGACGAAGCGATTACAATGATATAATTTGTAAAAAATAGAAATGTTTTTTTAATGCATTTTAGTTCATATACATTATTTATGTTTCTATGATAAGAGTCTAAAATGAAAAATAAAAAAGTAAGAGATTAAAAGTAAACTACATACCTAATTATAAGGGTAGTAAATGTAACGTATAAATAAAAAAAATGAATTAAGGAGAGATTTAAGGAGGAGTGAATGTGGGTGTGCTAATTGAACTTATAATATAAACTGCGTCCAGATACATGTTTAGGCGGGAAAATACTGTAGTCAGCTCACCAGAAGACGACACGTGGCATGCTAGTTACTTATTTATTATATGTATAGATTATTCTTTCAAGAATAACTATTTAATCGTCAAACCTGACTTTAACGGGTTTATTTCTAATGGAAGCAAACATATTCTTTTGTGTGCGACCCTTTAGGTTTACATACTCATTGGTAGCATTCTTGTATGACACGTGTCGTGGACATATAATAATCTTCAAATACATTAGGCAATATTTTTTATTATTATTATCATAATATTAAAGTTGTTTTAAATGTGTGGTTGGAGTTGAGAATTTTTTTTGTGTTCAAAGGCACTTACAATTTTGTGTTCTTTTTATAATATTTTATAGTGGTTGGGTTGGAGATTCTCTAAGTTGTATATTTATAATGAATATCATACTAATGTATGAATATTAAAAAGTTAAACCACAAGGTTGTGGCGTACTGGTTAAGGTATTGGGGGGTGTGGTGGAGAATATCCCTTCTGCACAGGGTTCGAATCTAGGCGTACACAACATTAATTGTAGCCAACAATGTGGTGGAGAATATCCCATCATAATTTGCCAATTGATTAGTCTAGGCATAGCCTAGGACACCCTTCCAAAAAAATATTAAAAAGTTGTTGTAAACATATGATCATGCATAAATATTTATAATGGATATTACACAAATATATCATTTCACGTAAAAACGGTAAAAAAAAACTATATCTAGTTGGCGGTCAAAACGAAGGGAATGAAATGCTCGGTTTTTCATGTAATTTATTTAATTAAAATATTATAATTTTTTAGATAATTCAGTTTAAAAATTAATGGGGTAACAGTTTTTTAATTAAAAAAAATACAATGTCAAATAGAGTAGAAGTTGATTGAAACTTTCATTTTTGCCCCCAAGACCGTCTTCAACAGTTTCTTCAAAATGAATAGGTAAAAAGTCAAAATCTCAAAAAAAAAAATTACACAATTAATTATATTATTAAAATGTTCAATACAATTCATAAAATATTATTTATTTATCCTAAACTTTTAAATTCAAACAATCTAATTGGTAGAGAGAATAAAAAAGTCATTTCTTTCCGATAGATAATCATTTTTTGAGAAATCTTCAAATTTGGAGAATTTCATCACCTA
Organism: Saussurea involucrata; assembly: GCA_033807775.1. Taxonomy (NCBI): domain Eukaryota; kingdom Viridiplantae; phylum Streptophyta; class Magnoliopsida; order Asterales; family Asteraceae; genus Saussurea; species Saussurea involucrata. Next base: position 23,053,971 of record CM066314.1, read on the forward strand.
TCTCGTACTTTCTCCATCTTGGAGAAAGTTTTAAGGATATGTTGGATAAAAATCCTCAAAATCTTTATTTTGAAAATTTGTTGGAGATACTCTAATCACTTTTCAATTAATCATTTTATGTTTTAATCATTAATTAATTTTTTAATTTTGATCAATGACTAAGAATGGTTCTCATATTTACAATTAAAATGTAGTTTTCATTTGAACTTACCTCTCTCTCTCTCTCTCTCTCTCTCTCTCTATATATATATATATATATATATATATATATATATATGTGTGTGTGTGTGTGTGTGTGTGTGTGTGTGTGTGTGAGAAAGGTTCAAACGAGAATGCTAACTATTTACGAGAACGGTCGCCCATGTACAAAATCACATGTGATTCACGTACAAAATCACATGTGATTTTACACTACCTTGATTTTGTATGTGATTTGTACAAAATCACATGTGATTCACGTCCAGATTTTCAGGTAGTGTAAAATCACATGTGATTTTGTACATGGGCGGCCATTCTCGTGTTCTCGTAAATAGTTAGCGTTCTCGTTTGAACCCACCTCACACACACACACACACACACATATATATATATATATATATATATATATATATATATATATATATATATATATATATATATAGCCATAGGTTCAATAGAGAAGTTCAAATATTTAGAGAAATAGAGAAGTGATCTTGACCATTCATTCGGTCAAGATCGGTTATAATTGGTCAAAAGTTGCGGTTTTGACCGGTCAAAAGTTGCGGCTTTGACCGGTCAAAAGTTGCGGCTGTTCCAAAAATAGAAGGGCAATTTCGTAACTTTTACAAAAAACACGGGCTGAGTTTATATATGAATCTGTGTGATTCACATATGAACTATACGTTCATATATGAACCTTTGTAATTCACATATGAACTCTTTATAACTAATTCATATATGAATCTTGTGATTCATATATGAACCTTTGTGTTTCATATATGAAACTAATTAACTGTAGGTTCATATATGAATCAGTTGAACCAATTAACTGATTCATATATGAATCTTTGTGTTCATATATGAACCTTTGTAATTTACATATAATTTTTTTTAACTAATTCATATATGAACCTTTGTGATTTATATATGATTTTTTTTAACTAATTCTCACATGAACAAATTAACTGATTAATATATGAATCACAAAGGTTCATATATGAATTAGTTAAAAATATTTTATATGTGAATTACAAAGGTTCATATATGAACACAAAAGTTCATATATGAATCACACAAATTCATATATGAACACAAAAGTTCATATATGAATCACACAAATTCATATATGAACTTGTCCCGCGTATTTTTTACGAAACTACCCCTCTATCTTGTGCAGACCACGCGAGTAATTATCCTCTGCTTCTCGGTCAAAGCCGCCGATCTTGACCGAATGCATGGTCAAGACCACTTCTCTATTTCTCTAAATATTTGGACTTCTCTATTGAACTTTTCCCTATATATATATAGAGGGGGCTTCAAATGTAAACATTTTTTCTATGTAAACCTTGTAAACCCATCTAGGCCATCCGATTTTTTGATCAACGATTGAGAGATTTTTGAATTTAAAAAATAGAGAAAGGGTATTTTGGGAATAGTTTTAGGTATTTAATTTTGTAATCTATTAATTGATTTGAATTAATCTAATTATGGTTATTATCTCAATCTCTATCTCTCTCTCCCTCTCTCTCTCTCACAAAATTCCGGCCACCAATCTCTCTCTCTCTCTCTCACAAAATTCCGGCCACCATGTAAGGTCGGCGTGAACAACGTTTCTTTCACGATGCCAACAACCGCACTCCTCCAGGCCCATTTTTACGGCGGTCAAATGGAGTTTACACAACGGATTTCCCGAGTACGCCTCTAAATCAATACGATTACACGGGCACCACTCCAAGGAACACGATGGTGTCTACCGCCACCAAGGTGGTGGTTCTGCCGTTTAATACAACCGTGGAGCTAGTGATGCAAGGAACCAGCACTCTTGGAACTGAAAACCATCATTTACATCTTAACGACATTGACTTTTTCGCCGTCGGTCAAGGCTCTGGCCACCAATCTCTCTCTCTCTCTCTCTCTCTCCCTCTCTCTCTCTCACAAAATTCCGTTGCGAGAAGCGATGCTGTTTCTGCGGTGGGGGAAACGGTTCAAGCATGGACGGAGACGTTTCATAGGAGACGTTTCATATGAGTTTCATTATTTTGGGTTTCATATCGCTTATGCTTTTCATTATAATTCATGATTATGGGTTTCATATCGATTTTCATCTACTAAAAAATGTTTATGAAAAAAAATGTTTTTTTCTCCTATGAAACGTCTCCTATGAAATGTGAAAAAATTATGAAACTTGCCGGTTTCATATTGTTTTTCTCCTATGAAATGTGAAAATTTCAAACAAACGGTTTATGAAACTTAAAAAACTCGAACTTATGAAAAAATTGTTTTGCGAAAAAACTGTTATGAAACTCGAAAAAATTATGAAACTCACCGGGATTTTGGGGGAAGTCGCCGGAGTGGGAGCAAGTCGTCGGATTGAAGATCGCCGGAGTAGGAGGAGGTCGCCGGAGTGTAGGTTGCCGGAGAGAGAAAGAGAGAGAGAGATGAAGATAATTGATAAAACTAAGGAAGTTTGTTAGTTGCTAAAATTATGGATATTCCTAAAATTACGAATTTGAAGAAAAAGACCCAAATACCCTTGGTTTCATTGTTTACATAAAAAATGTTTACATTTGAAAGAGCCTATATATATATATATATATATATATAGGGGAGGTATCCGTTGCAAACCAGTCAGTTTGTGCAAACTATACAAACCAATCTTAGTCGTTGATCAAGTCTAATAAATATATGATTTTATTATGTTTCCTAATCTAAAGTCATGATCATAATGAATGAATCTTATCATCTTCCATATATATCTCAGTCTTAATTAATGAATCATAATGATTATCCATAAATACATCTATTGTTTCCTAATATAGTGGTTTGTATAGTTTGCACAAACTGATTGGTTTGCAACGGATACCTCCCCTATATATATATATATATATATATATATATATATATATATATAAACCACTAGGTCTTTGGCCTAGTGGCCACCTCTCTTCCGTAAACGCTTCCTCCTGGTGCTCCATGACTTCGGTTCGACTCCAGGGGAAGACAGGTTGACTTTTTCGGTGCGAGCCTATAGAGGTAGGGCTTGTAGGGTCCACAAAGTGGACCACGAAATGAGGGCACCCGCCAGTTTGCCTTTTATATATATATATATATATATATATATATATATATATTATAAAAGTTGAATAAAATAGGTCTAATTTATTGACCTTTAAATATAGAGGCTTGTTTTATTCACCTCTAAACTTTTTAGTGTTTTATTTTTTTGGTTGGAGATAAATAAAACCTTCATTTTTTTTTTTTGTTTTTATTGTTGAGTTAGAGATGGCTTAAAAGAACATTAGAACCCCTAAAAATACTAAAAATCTTTAATTTTATAGTAATAAAAAAATAATTAAAATCAACTCCAATCAAATACTAAAAAAATCTTTATGTTTATAGTAATGAAAAAATAAATATATTTGTTTATTATTTTATTGTTTTGTTAGCACATAATAATTATAATATATAATAATTTTTATAATCAATACTTAATTTTTAAATTAAATTATTTAACACAATAGAGGCCAGCATTTTTACATCTAAACATAAATGCCAAATTTAATGACCACCATTTTTTTAATATTTTATAGTTTTTTATTGTTTTGGTGATGGGTTTAAATTGAGATGTAATTAGTTTATAGCGTTGAGCCATTTCCAACTCACTATGCTACCTTTTCTATTAGTTTAGCGTTTTTGTAGTGCATTATCGATTACGACTTTTCTTACACAGAGAGTTATATTCTTAGTATATTCTAATTTAACTAAATTTATATAAAATTTCAATGATACTTTTATATTTATTAACTTTACAAACTAAATCTCTCCTCTCTCTCTCTCTCTCTATATATATATATATATATATAATAAGTCAATAAGGTAGCGTTTGGTACGCAGACAGGATTGGACGGGACATGACAAGACAGAACTGGCCACTGGACAGGAAAAGACAGGACAAGAGGGCATGACAGGACTGGACAGGACAAGACGGGACAAAACAACTGTCTGTCTTGTGTTTGGCACGACTAGGACTAGATAGGACAGGACTAGACAATTTTCCCTAAAACTTGTTTGATGCTTTTATATATCATGTAATAGTTATAAATGACACAAATAAAGTTGGTCGACAATGGTAGGGGTGGAGGTGGCCGCCGGTGATCGCCGGTGGTGGTGGCGGCAATGGGTGGTGGTGATCGATGGAGGTGGAGGTGGCCGGCGATGGCAATAGTGAATGTCGTAGACAATGGTAAAAGGAGGTTGTAGTAGTGGAGGAAAGGTGGTGGTGGCGGACGGTGGTTGGCGATGATCATCGGTGTTGGTGGCACAATGGGTGGCGGTGATCAATGGAGGTGGCGATGGGTGGTGGAGGAAGTTGTTGTAGTGGAGAAAGAGATGAAAGTGGTCAACCATAGTCGGTGGTGGCTACCGGTGGCCGCCGATGGTGGTGGCGGCCATGGGTGGTGGTGATTGGTTTCAGTGTAGGTCGAGGTGGTCGACAATGGTAGTGATGGTGGTGATGGACAAATGGTTGTGGAGATGGTGGAGAAGGCTGTTATAGTGGAAATATAGGTAGTGGTGGCTGATGGTGGTTGGCGGTGGCTACCGGTGGCCGCCGATGGTGGCGGCGGCGGTGATTGGTGGTGGTGACCTTTAAGACTAATATCATATATTTTAGGGTTATATATCAAATGAGGGTAGGTCAGTGATTTTTTTGTTTATGTCTCACTTTTGTCCCATGTTGTTCCGCCTATTTTGGTGGGAGAAGAAATTGTCTTTTTTTGTCCCATCCTGTCCCACCTTGTCTAGTCCTTGTCCCTGTCCCATGTCACGCCAAACGTGGGGCAATGAATTTTTGTTCTGTCTCATGTCATGCCAAACGTGTGTCTCATGTCATGCCAAACGTGAGACAATGAGTTTTGTCCCTTATTGTGCTGTCGTGTCCCATGTACCAAACGCAACCTAAAGTTCGTGCCTTAAACTATTGGAAAAAAAATGCATTTAAATTGTCGTATAAAATAAGCAAAAAATAATAAAAGGTTGGTTTAATTTTTATTTAATATAACGAATATATATACATATATATATATATAAATAAAGACTTGAGATCATGTAAGTATTTAAGACCAATTTGTTTTTGTAACACTCAGACATCATAAAATAACACTAAACCTTCACGACGAATTAAATACTGTGAAGGTACTAAAAATATCGAGCCTCCACAATGTTTTCGTTGATAAGGTTCAATGTGTTTATGGCCTTCATTAAAGGAAGGGGTGGGGGGGGGGGGGGGATCGGGCAGGTCGGACAGGTTCAGTGCCCATATATGAAACCCAATTGGGTTTCAAGTAGGGTAGAACATAAACAAAATTGTGGTATGTTAGGGTATGCAACCATTTAGGTTCACGTAGAGTTTCGGGTAGGGTAAGCCTTAAGCCATGGCATGAACGCATAATTTCCAATTTCTTTTTGGAACTAGCTGAACTGCTAGTTTGTTATTGTGCTAATTGACTGATATGTGTTACTAGGGGTGTATGCGGGTTAAGTTGGGCGGGTTTTCACATTTTTACAACCCAATCCATTTACGATGGTTTGAAAATTCTCAACCCAACCCAACTCATTCAAAAGTATAACCCAACCCAACCCAAGCTTTGCGGGTTAGGGAGGGTTGGGTTGAGTTGGCGGATTAGAAATATACAAAAAGTTATCGAAAGAAACACAATAAATAACTAAAAATATATTCAACAAAGTTATTAGTTATTACAGTAATCCAAATATATATATATATATTAAAATCCTTAAGTTTTAGAATTAAACTTCAAAAGTTTGAATGATAACATCCTATTCAAATCATCAATCAAGTGGCATCGTGTTGGACCTCTTCGACTCCAATTAGTCGTTGAACATATTCTTTGTTTGAACTTTGTTAACTCTTTCTTCAATTTAATTCTCTTATCGCAAAACAACCGATAAATATCTCTAGCAACAGTCACTCAATTAGGGACACCAAATTTAGGTTTCAACTCTTTAACAAGTTCTCTAAATCCTTCACCCGCTATAAACAATAAAAGGGTTAAGTTGTTCACTCTTAACCACAAACCTAGCATGACTCTTCAACATTTCTCTTTTTTAAATGACACCTCATTATTTTAGGTGATTCCACAAAGAACTTGTCAATTCTATTACTATGATAAGCATAATCTTTTCCACAATAATTACAAACACATTTAGATTCTTTTTCTGAAAAGTGATCCCAAACATTCGAGTTTCTATCTCCCATTTTCTTAGACGTGTGGTTCATCATTGTATTCGATTTTTGGAGACTTGCGAGTATTTTCCATTGTTCCTATTCATAGGAAATATGATAAAAAAATACAAAACTACAACCTACAAGAAACATAAGAGATCTATTTACGCAATAAAAAACACACTTCTAACAACATCAATATATGTATATATTTTTTGAGCTATAAATTGAATTAATGTATGTATATATTTTCTGGGGTATACGTATATATTTGTTGGGTTATAAATTATAATGGTTATATATATATATATATATATATATAATTTTATCGAAATAATATATATTAGTGGTGGGTTGATGGTTTAGCGGGTTGGTAGTTTAACGGGTTGACGAGTTAACTTTAATTGGGTTGTTAACGGGTTGGATTGAGCGGGTTTCGCGACTTAGACGGTTTTTATATACCCCTTATGTGTTACTTATCAATTGCATCTTCTATTCTCCAAGAGTATGGCATCATCTACATGCATGCATCATCACATTCACATCAAGCAAATATGGACACTTGGAGTCTCGAAGGACACTTGGGAGTCTTGGAGGACACTTGGCCACATGCACAGGCTTTAATCCAAAAATGAACTTATTCTAAAGCGCGAGTTCATTAAACTAAAACTCAAGGCCCACCTCCCTACAAAAGATAAAATTAACGAAACGAGAAGAAACAGTGAAATCGACGTGTGTCTGCATGTATAATATATAGCTATTCATAAAATAGCGTACTTAAATCAGGGCCGTTCTTAGACCATCCACACACCTTCAAGACCTTACTCCTTTCACAAGTATCACATCAGCTTTACAATAACACCTTCCACACACATGCAAGACCAAACTTCTTTCTGTTGGGAACTGAAGATATGCTAAGTATGGTTAGTACTGCTAAGTCTTCATTACTACTGCCAGTTCTTCGTTACTACTGCTGGGCAAGGTTACTGCTGCTAGATGAAGTTAATGCTGCTAGATGAAGTTAGTACTGCTAGATGAAGTTAGTACTGCTAGACGAAGTTAGTGCTGCTAGACCAAATTACTACTGCTAAACATGGTTAGTACTGCTGAGCTGAGTTACTACTGCTTGAAGACTGTGAAGGTTAATACTGCTGAAGGTCATTAATGCTGCTGAGCCAAATCATCATTAATACTGCTGAGTTGATAAGTTTGGGATGCGATGCTTTTGGAGACAAATAAGGAATTGATCAAGATATGTTTAACGAAGATTCAGAAGATCAATTTACTTTTTATAGTTATCTTGTAATTACTTTTGTATAAATAGTATTGATAGATAGCTATTAGAAAAATACGAAAAACAGAAGATAGATAGTATACAGAATTCGATATTCAAGAGTGAATTCACCTCAAGATCATAGATCCTATTTCTAGAGAAGTAGAAATCGTCTTGTTGAGCCTGTTCAACAAGATTGAGGTTTGGTGTAAAACTTGTGAGTTATAATTGTTTGATATATATACAGTTTATTGAATTTCTATTGATTGTTCTTTAATTGATTTAGAGTTCTATTCCGCAAGATTCTCTAAATTCTGTTTCTAAGAAGTTTAATTCTTGTTAAGAATCGATCCTGACAAGTGGTATCAGAGCTTTGGTATCTTAGAAACTATGGACAATTCAATGGATTCTCACAGTACTCTTGTTTCAAAGGTTCCCATGCTCAAACCCAATGAATTTGGCATGTGGAAACTAAGAATCAAGCAGTACATTCTTCTTACTGATTATGCCATATGGGACATCATAGAAAATGGCCCATGTAATGAAGGAAAGATTGGAGCAGATGGAAAGAGACCTCCTCCCAAGACAGATGCTGAAAAGAAAGTAAGACAAACAGAGATGAAGGCCTTAAGCACTCTGCTTTTGGCTATTCCTAATGAGTACCAACATCAATTCCAACACTGCACAGATGCACAGATGTTGTGGAATGCTCTGGAGAAAAGATTTACTGGCACAAAGAGCACAAAGAGAAATCAAAAGGCTATTCTCAGGCAACAATATGAAAACTTTATGTCTGCAAAGAATGAGTCTATGACTCAAACTTTTGACAGATTTAACAAGTTAATTGGAGAATTAGCAACTGTGGGTGTACACATGGATGCTGATGATGTCAATAGAAAGTTCCTTAGATCATTGGGAGAAGAATGGACCATGTACACAGTCTCATTCAGACAGAATGACCAATTGGAGGACAAAGAGCTAGATGACCTCTACAATGATCTGAGAGTATTTGAGGCTGAAGTTGAAGCCAAGAAAAGGCCATCAGGATTTGTTTATAATGCTGCTTTATTATCTTCATCCTCTGATACTGCTGCTAATCCTGATTCTGTTAATACTGTAGGTTCTGTTAATTCTGCTAGTGGAACCAATCAAGAGAAGACTACAGATTCTGTACTAGAAGCATTCTTTTCTAGTCATGTCCACTCTTCTCTAATCAATGATGATTTAGAGCAGATCAATGCTGATGATCTGGAAGAGATGGACATCAAGTGGCAGATGGCTATGCTATCAATGAGGGTGAAGAAATTCATCAAAAGGACTGGGAGAAACAACTTTTCCCAAAGAAGAGAAGATGGTGCAGGCTTTGACAAGTCCAAGGTTGAATGTTATAAGTGTCACAAGATGGGACACTTTGCCAGAGAATGCAGAAGTGGAGGATCACAGACTCCAAATGGAAACCAAAACAGGAGCTCCTCTCAAGCCCTTGTTTCTCAACAAGGAATGGGATTTGATTGGAGTGATCAAGCTGAAGAAGCCTGTCAGAATCAAGCTCTTATGGCAGAAGTATCTGATATCCCCACTGAGGTACAATCTAAACTCTGTTCTCAAGCTTGCATTGATGTTGTTAAAAGATATAGGGATCACAATCAGGGTATGTGTGATGACCTTAAGAGGCTAGAGAAAGATGTGAAAGATTATGTTAGGATTGTAGAAAGGTTTGAGGAACAGATTAGAGCTTTTCAAGCTAATGAACTTCAACACCACTATGATACTAACTATTGGAAGTGGGAGAAGAATGAGTATGAGATTAAGCTGAAAGTGTCTGGGGAGGAGAATGAAAAGTTAAAAGAAGAGCTTAAAAAGGTTAAACTTGATGTTGAAAAGTTTACCTGTGCTTCTAAAACCATGGACACCATCATTAAAGCACAAATCCATGACAAGATGAAAGTAGGGATAGGATACAATACCACACCTCCACCCTACAATAACAACTACATACCTCCTAAATCTGATTTGTTAGAGACCAAGGATAGAAAGGAACCTGAATTAATGATTAATATAGATCCTTGTGAAAAAGAAATAGTTGTTGAAGATGAGACTGACAAAGTAGACTCTGATGAGGAATGTGAGAGTCCATGTGTCAAGAACACAGAGATCAAAAGGACTGAAGAGAAAAAGGAAGTTCATTACACACAGCCCAAAGTTGTGAACTCTAATACTTGTAAACAGTGTTCCTGCAGGAAATTCAAAGAGAACAAGCCCCAAAAACATGATAATCAGAGGGGAAATCAAAGGAACTGGAATAACCAGTGGGCTATGAGACAAGGAGTTGACCTGAAAAGAATCAACATGCCAAAACCTTGTTTCATCTGTGGTAAGCTAAATCACTTAGCCAAACACTGTTATTTCAATCCTGTTAACCAAAGGTTTAATGCTCAAAGATCTTTTCAAAAACCTGGTGGTTACAGAAAGAATGGTGGATATAAAAAGTCTGCAAAGAAAAATGTGGCAAAGAAACAAGATAAACCCAAAAGCCACATAAAGAAAATGACTGAAAAGGAATGTGATACTATGTGGGTTCCAAAAAGCACTAAAAACAATACTGCTGCTAGCAGTGTTAGTACTGCTAACACTGCTAGTACTGCTTCAAAAGTTAGTGCTCCTAGCAATATTAATACTGCTAGTAATCATTCCAAAGTTAGTGCTGCTAGCAGTGTTAATACTGCTAGTATTCAGTCCAATGTTAGTGCTGCTAATACTTTTAGTGCTTCTTCTTCAGATAGTACTGCTGCTAGCAGTATTAACTCTGTTAATACTGCTTCTAGCAGTGTTAACTCGGTTAATACTGCTACCTCTGTTAGTACTTCTGAGGTTAATACTGCTAGCACTGTTAGTACTGCTAGCACTGTTAGTACTGCTGCAAGTGCTGCTACACCAATAATTTTGACAAAGTATTCCAGCACAGCAGTACCAAAAGTTAAAAATCTCATCAAAACCAAGTGTAAGTACTTTGATGAGCAAGGGAGACCCAAGACCACTTCGGCTTGGGTTCCAAATAAAACTAACTGATTTATCTTGATGTGCAGGGCAACCAACAGCTCAAGGGGAAGAGCATTTGGCATGTTGATAGTGGTTGCTCCAGGCACATGACAGGTAACATGTCCTGCCTCAAAAATTTCAAAAAGGTTGATGGAGGACATGTTGCATTTGGGGATAATCCTGCTGGTGGAAAGATAAGTGGTAAGGGTGATGTTTCAAAGGGTAAGATGACCTTTGAAGATGTATACTATGTTGAACAATTGAGATACAACCTGTTAAGTGTATCACAGGTTTGTGACAAGAAGCATAGTATATTGTTTACAGACTCTGAATGTATTATCCTTGCTCCTGGATACAAAGTGGTTGATGAAAACATGATACTTCTGAGAACTCCTAGGAAGGATAATGTTTATTGTTTAGATTTGGAAAGTGTTTCATCTGATTCATCTCTAAATTGTTTAGTTTCAAAAGCTTCTTTAGATGAATCATCAGTTTGGCACAGAAGGATGTGTCACATGAACTTTAAAACAATAAATAAACTTGTTAAGAATAACCTTGTAAGGGGTTTGCCATCCAAAGTATATTCATGTGATGATCATTGTGTTGCTTGTCTCAAAGGCAAACAACACAAAACTTCTCATAAGTCCAAAGAGATAAACACTATATCAAATCCTCTTCAACTGTTACATATGGATCTGTTTGGTCCTACCAATGTGATGAGTATTGGCAAGAAATCATACTGCTTAGTTATTGTTGATGATTATTCTAGATTTACTTGGGTATATTTTCTGAGAACTAAAGATGAGACAAGTGGACTGATCAAATCTTTCATTCTCAAAATTGAAAACCAATCAAATCAAAGAGTGAAAGTCATTAGATCAGATAATGGAACTGAGTTTAAAAATTCTGATCTAAACACCTTTTGTGAAGAAAAAGGAATTGAGAGACAATACAGTGCTCCTAGGACTCCACAACAAAATGGTGTTGCTGAGAGAAGGAATAGGACACTGATTGAGGCTGCTAGATCTCTGTTAGCAGACTCAAAGTTACCAATTACTTTTTGGGCAGAAGCAGTTAATACTGCCTGCTATGTTCAAAACAGAGTTTTAGTTGTAAAGCCTAAAAACAAGACACCTTATGAGCTTTTCCATAAAAGGAAACCATATATTGGATTTTTCAAGCCATTTGGATGTCCTTGTACTATTCTCAATACCAAATCTCACTTAGGCAAGTTTGATAGCAAAGCAGATGATGGTTTTCTTGTTGGGTATTCATCTCAAAGTAAGGCCTACAGAGTTTTTAATACCTCTTCTAGAATAATTGAAGAAAGTGACAATGTCAAATGCAATGAGAACACACCAAATCCTATTGGTTCAGGTCCTAATTGGCTATTTGACATTGATTCACTCACTAATTCTTTGGGTTTCAGTGGTGATGTATATGCAGGACAAAGGGATACACCATCATCAGAACACAGAATTCAATCTGTGATATTTCCAATCCCTTCCATTGATCCTGTGGAATTCTGTGAACACCATGAGGAGACTGAACCTATTCAGAATGAAGAAGAGAGGAGAGCAGAGGAAAATCAGTCTTCAGGTTCAAATTCCAGAGAATCTGAGGTGACTGAAGAAGCAGAAACAAATCCAGAATTAAATGACTCTAATCTGGATGAGGACTTACAAGAGGAAGCTGGTCATCAAACAAGAACTCAGAAAAATCATCCTCCTGAGTTGGTAATTGGAGATATTGCATCTCCCATGATGACTAGAAAGCAAAGCAGACTCCAAGAGTTGCAAGAGCAGCAAAATACAGTTAACACTGTTCTTACTTGCTTTCTGTCCCAGATTGAGCCCAAAAAGGCTTATGATGCCATGAAAGACCCAAGCTGGATAGAGGCAATGCAAGAGGAGCTGCTACAGTTCAAATTACAGGATGTTTGGGACTTGGTAGACCTTCCAAAAGGTCATAGAGCAATTGGCACCAAGTGGATTTTCAGGAACAAGAAGGATGACAGAGGGATTGTAATCAGAAACAAAGCTAGACTGGTTGCACAAGGGTACACTCAGGAAGAAGGAATAGATTATGAGGAAGTCTTTGCTCCTGTGGCAAGGATTGAAGCAATCAGGTTATTTCTAGCCTATGCCTCATACATGAAGTTCAAAGTGTACCAAATGGATGTCAAAAGTGCATTTCTGTATGGAAGCATTGAGGAAGAAGTATATGTCTGTCAACCCCCTGGATTTGAGAATCCATTGCACCCTGACAGAGTATACAAGCTGAAGAAGGCTCTCTATGGTTTGCATCAGGCCCCAAGAGCATGGTATGACACTTTGTCTACCTATCTCTTGAAAAATGACTTTGAAAGAGGAGTAATTGACAAGACCCTGTTTATCAAGAGGAGAAAGAGAGGTACTTTACTTGTTCAGATCTATGTGGATGATATCATCTTTGGATCCACCAATGATCAAATGTGTAAAGAGTTTGAAGAATTGATGCACAAAAGCTTCAAGATGAGCTCCATGGGAGAACTTACATTCTTTCTTGGGCTTCAGGTAAAACAGAGGAAAGATGGAATTTTTATTAGCCAATCCAAGTATGTGAAAGACATCCTGGACAAGTTTGGTTTATCAGACTCAAAGTCAGCAAGCACTCCAATGGAAACACATAAACAGATCACTGCAGATCTTGAGGGGGAGGATGTGGATGTCCATCATTACAGATCAATGATTGGATCTCTCATGTATCTCACAGCCTCTAGACCTGACATTATGTTTTCAGTCTGTGTTTGTGCCAGATTTCAGGTTTCTCCTAAGCAATCACACCTTCATGCTGTCAAGAGAATATTCAGATACTTAAAAGGGCAACCTAGATTAGGTCTCTGGTATCCTCATGAATCCTCTTTTGACTTGCTTGCATATTCAGATAGTGATTTGGGAGGAGCCAACATGGATAGGAAGTCTACTTCAGGTGGATGTCAGTTTTTGGGTACAAGACTAGTATCTTGGCAGTGTAAGAAACAAACCACAGTGTCCTTATCTACCACAGAAGCTGAGTACATAGCTGCTGCAAGCTGCTGCTCTCAGGTTCTATGGATTCAGAATCAGATGTTGGACTATGGGGTAACTTTTCTTCACACACCAATCTTCATTGATAACAACAGTGCTATTAGCATTGTTAATAATCCAGTCAAACACTCAAAAACAAAGCATATAGAGATAAGGTATCACTTTATAAGAGATTGCAATGAAAAGAAATTAATTCAGGTTGCTAAAGTTCATACAAATGACCAGTTTGCTGATCTATTCACAAAAGCTTTTGATGTGGGTAAATTCACCTTTTTGGTAACAAGTGTGGGCATGATCAACCTAGAATAAATTCATGACTTTCTGTTTTTATACCTATATTTCTTCATATATTTGGTGCTACTAACTTTCTTTCTCAGGATCCTCTGTTTTCCTCTGATTACCAAGTGAAGAAAAGTGTAAGTGTGGTTACTACTGCCAGTACAGAAGTTACTACTGTCTGTGTTCTAGTAGTTACTACTGCTTGTGCAGTTACTACTGCTCAGTAGTTAATACTGCTCAGTAGTTAATACTGCTAGTGCAGTTAATACTGCTAGTGTAGTTAATACTGCTTGGTCGTTAATACTGCTCAGTAGTTAATACTGCTCAGTAGTTAATACTGCTAGTGCATTTAATACTGCTAGTGTAGTTAATACTGCTTGGTCGTTAATACTGCTCAGTAGTTAATACTGCTCAGTAGTTAATACTGCTAGTGCATTTAATACTGCTAGTGGAGTTAATACTGCTCGATAGTTAATAATGCTAGGTAGTTAATACTGCTTGGCAGTTAATACTGCTCGGTAGTTAATACTGCTTGGTAGTTAATACTGCTAGGTAGTTAATACTGCTTGGCAGTTAATACTGCTCGGTAGTTAATACTGCTCGGTAGTTAATACTGCTAGGTAGTTAATACTGCTTGGCAGTTAATACTGCTCGGTAGTTAATACTGCAAGGTAGTTAATACTGCTTCTGATAATCTAGGGCATATAAATACCCCTGTTTGCCCGCCCATGTTCATAACGACTCTTCGCATTTACTTCTTCTCTCTCGTTCTAACCTAGCCTCCCCAGAATCTCTGTGCTTTTCTTTCAAAAATCCTTAGGCATCATGGAGTTTGTGGATGAGCACAATGAAATAGCCATGCTTCAGAAGCCGAAACAAGCTGCGGGATTCCACGATATAGTCGATTTTCTCAAATCCTCGCACATCTCCTATGCACTCACGGTGAGCCCAACAATCTATATCGAACATCAGAAACAATTTTGGGAGAATGCCACTGTTAGTGTTGAAGAAGGGCAGAAAACCATTCGAACAAGGGTTTGTGATAAACCCTTGAAAGTCACTGAAGAGGTTATTCGCATCTCCCTTCAGTTGAATGATGCTTCAGGTATATCTTCTATTCCTAATGAAGAACTCTTTTCTACTTTACAAAGAATGGGGTATGAAGGTCCCATTGGTGTTTTTAAATTCTACAAGTCAAAATTTTTCAACCAATGGAGATTTCTTGTTCATACCCTGATGCACTGTATTTCCAAGAAAACTACTGGATGGAGTGAGTTCAGCAGTCCCATTGCATATGCCTTGGTCTGCTTATCCACTGCCAGAAAGTACAATTTCTCAGCAATGATCTTTAATGATCTTGTATCAAACTTGGAATCCAAAAAGACCTTTTTCATGTATCCAAGGTTTGTGCAAGAAGTTCTTAACAAGGAGTTGATGGACTTACCTCAGTTCACTGAGGTATATGTACCCAAATCCCCTAAAGGGAAGGTTTTTTCAAATATGAAAAGACTTCCTAGGGACTCGGAAGGAGTTGACACACCATTGTTCTCTACAATGATGGTTGTGTCCCACCCCTCTGAAGGTATGGCATCAGGATCAAGGCCCTCATTAGATCAACCCACTGATGACCAATCCCAACCTTCCATCTCAAAAGACATCCGACAGTCCATTCTTGAACAGCCCACTCCCACAATCACCAAAAGGTTTCAAAGAAGAAAGGTGCACAAGGCTCCTTCCCTTGATGTACCTACTCAAAGCCCTAAGCCTTTAAGCCCTCAATTGGAGCATTCTCCAATTGAGAATATCAACAGGGAAACCACAGGGGTGTCTCCCAACCCCAAGAAGGTGGTCTCTAAGGAGAAGGATGACCATATGGGTGCTAAGGCTGCCACTACTTCTGCTAGCACAGAGAAGGACAGTGGTAACATAAATAAGACCTTCCCCATGGCAACTCTAAATGAGAAATCATTAGGAGGACCCAGGTGCCAAGAAACCAAGGGGCAGGTAGTGCTTCTGCTAGGCAGAAGGCTTCTGCTGAAACTTCCAAGGATCCTTTAAAGAAGGTAAACACTTCTAAACAAGGTGAGGATAGATATAACTATGAGGAATTGATGGAAACCATAGGGAATATCAACTTGGATGTAATGGCACAAAAGACAGAGATAGAGCAACTTAAGACTGTGGTCACCTACCAACAGTCTCAAATTGAGAAGCTCAAAAAACTGGTCACCAGGTTGCTGAACAGAAAGAAAAAGGCAAGATTTGTGCTAAGAAGAAGAACTTCAACTGATGATGCTCCCAAAAAGGGGGAGTCAGAGTCAGAAGCAGAACTGAAACTGAAGGGTCAACATATTGAGGGGGAGACTGTTCACATAGAGACTGAGATGGAAATGGAGTATGCACAGGTTAAGGGGGAGACCAGTGAGACAGAAAAGGGGGAAGAGTGTGTTAAAGCAGCAGAAACCACAGCAGCAGAAACCACAGCAGCAGAAACCACAGCAGCAGAAACTGTTAATGTTGCTGAGTTTGAACAAGCAGCAGAAACAGTTAATGCTGCTGAAGGCCAAACAGTCAAAGCAGCAGAAACTGAGCAGGAAGCAGTAACTACATCTCAAGCTGAAATAGATGAAGAAATTTACTGGATTGTAAAGAACTGTATTGAAGCAGCATCACTACATGTACTAAGAGAAGCAGTAACAGCCATAGCAGCAGAAATGGTTATTGCTGCTGAAAAACTTAAAGCAGCTGAACCAACTCCTGAGGCTGTCAAAACTCTTAAAAGAACCAAGATGATGTCCAAGAAAAGACCAAGAACCCAGCCCATAACTTCAAAGAAGAAAAATGAAAAGAAGCCAAGGGTGGAGTCATCTGCAGAAGAGGCCCAGGAGGAAACAGTGAAATCTGATGGAAAAGTTGCTGAAGAAGAAGTGGCAACTCCATCAGGGCAATCAGGCAATGTGCAATCACAAACGGATGCCCAATGTGACTTGTACATTACTAGTGTTGACTCTAACCCAATTCCACTTCAGGCTGAACCAATATCATCTAAGGCTCCTGAAATCATCTTTTGGGACACTTTGAAAGATGGTAGAAAGGAGTTCATTAGGATAAAAAGAGCTGATGGAAAATTTGAAGTATTTTCTACTTGGGGAAAAATTGTCAGAACTTGCTCAAGATCAGACTTAGAAGAGATGTTCAAAGTTGGGATGAAGATATATGGAAACATGCTGACTGAGCCAGGGATGTCAATTTCTAAAATGGTACTTGAATTCTTGTGCCAAATGTTCAAACCTGAAGCAGTTCAGCATAGGTTAAACACACAGTTTCAAGTCATTACCAACTGGATGCTCTATGAAAACTGTGGAGTATATGTCATCTCCCTTGACTCTGCAACTCAAGAATACTATCTTGTAGATGAAATATACAATCACAGCATGAAGAGGCTGCAAGGAATGTTACACACTAAGCTGACCTGCAACAAGGATTCAGCAATGGGTAGATTCTTGGTAAAGAGGATTCTAAATCAAAGTCTAGGTCTAAGTCCTAATCTGTGTGTACATGATGACTAAGTTTTGGAAGCATCATCTGAAGAACTTGACTTCTTTTCCTAAAAGTCAAGTTAGGGGGAGATTGTTGGGAACTGAAGATATGCTAAGTATGGTTAGTACTGCTAAGTCTTCATTACTACTGCCAGTTCTTCGTTACTACTGCTGGGCAAGGTTACTGCTGCTAGATGAAGTTAATGCTGCTAGATGAAGTTAGTACTGCTAGATGAAGTTAGTACTGCTAGACGAAGTTAGTGCTGCTAGACCAAATTACTACTGCTAAACATGGTTAGTACTGCTGAGCTGAGTTACTACTGCTTGAAGACTGTGAAGGTTAATACTGCTGAAGGTCATTAATGCTGCTGAGCCAAATCATCATTAATACTGCTGAGTTGATAAGTTTGGGATGCGATGCTTTTGGAGACAAATAAGGAATTGATCAAGATATGTTTAACGAAGATTCAGAAGATCAATTTACTTTTTATAGTTATCTTGTAATTACTTTTGTATAAATAGTATTGATAGATAGCTATTAGAAAAATACGAAAAACAGAAGATAGATAGTATACAGAATTCGATATTCAAGAGTGAATTCACCTCAAGATCATAGATCCTATTTCTAGAGAAGTAGAAATCGTCTTGTTGAGCCTGTTCAACAAGATTGAGGTTTGGTGTAAAACTTGTGAGTTATAACAGTTTGATATATATACAGTTTATTGAATTTCTATTGATTGTTCTTTAATTGATTTAGAGTTCTATTCCGCAAGATTCTCTAAATTCTGTTTCTAAGAAGTTTAATTCTTGTTAAGAATCGATCCTGACACTTTCTAAACTAATAAATTATAATATAAATAATATAGATAATTATAATATAACTAATTAATTAATTATAAAATATAGATAACTAAAATTTTACTTTTGTGTAATGCTGATATAGACAGATTAGATACCGATAGTGATGAGGACGAAGAATATACCCCTAGTAATAAATCATTTAGTCAGTTAAATGACTATTTTGATATGCCCCCTATTCTTCCAGACAAGAATACCCATACACAAACCTACGAACCTGCACCTTATAATCGCAGTTCAAGGTTAGAAGTAGGTCAGATATTTGATTCGAATGATCACTTGGCGAGTCACGTCGGAATTAAGTTCATGGAAGATGATTTCGAAAGTTACACGCCGAGATCCGACAAAGGCAGATACGTAGTTGAATGTGCGAGAGGAAACTGTAATTGGAGGATGTACGCGAGGCCCGCGGGAGAGAAAGGAGGGCGTTAGTTATTAGAAAGTTGCACGACGTACACACTTGTTCGAGGACACAACTGAATCCTAACCACAAACAAGCCACCAAAAGAACTTTGGGTGCGATACTGAAAGGCAAATTTCTTGATGCTAGCACGTCATTGCGTCCAAAGGACATCATGAACGATGTACACCAGCAGTTCGGCGTCACAATTGGTTACCACCAAGCTTGGCGTGCGCGATGCAGGGCACTGCTATTGGTGAGAGGCACGTTCGAGGAGTCGTACGAACGACTCCCAACATATTTATATAATTTGCAGCTGCAAAATCCAGGTACGGTCACCCAGATAAGGAACGATTCACATGCACAGTTTGAGATGTGCTTCGCTGCCCTTGGACCCGCGGTACGTATTTTAACACGTCATATGTTTACAAATTATAAACTATAACATTTACAAAGAGAAACCACCTACGTTTTTGTAGATCCGCACATTTGTGGCAAATCTGCATCGTGTCCTGGTAATAGACGCTGCCCATTTAAAGGGCCCTTACTTGGGTATGATGTTCCTGGCGATTTTCGTGGACGAGAATAACTCCATCGTTCCAATAGCTTTCGGAGTAGGCAAGTCCGAAACCGGGGAGGAGTGGACTTGGTTTCTGGCCATGTTGAGACAAGCTATCGGAGACCCACAAGGGTTGGTGTTTATGTCCGACAGGACTCCTTCCATAAGCGCCGCAATCTCTGCCATGTACCCAAACGCCCTGCACGCCTTATGTTGTCGACATTTGGAGATGAACGCCAAAACCAAGGACAAACGTATTACCACCTACAAGGATGTCTACTGGAAGGCATGCAGAGCATATACGGCTGGGGAGTTTGACCGGTACATGAATCTTCTACGAGTTAGTGCCCCGAGCGCAACCAAAGTTATGGACGATGTTGGACCGGAGAGGTGGTCCGCGGCCCATTTTCCTGCACAACGGTATGACATTCTGACCTCCAATAGTGCAGATTCGGTGAATGGACTCTCCCGTTTTGCGCGTAGATGTCCGATTGTTACTCTTATGGAGTACTTTCGGAGCTTTCAACAAGAGTGATACCAACTTCGACGCCGAAAAGAAGTTGAGCTGCATAATGGACTCACACCGGGGGCGGAGGAGATAGTTGTTGATCCAAACCCTCAGTGATTTGATAATGACCCTTTAAACACTTAGTGAAAATTGTAAGTAGACAATATGTATTAGAGTTTCACTATCGTTGATAAGTACCATGTCTCTAAAAGTACCGCTGATAAGAAACTCATGCTCTTTAATTTTACCATTCAGCGAACACTGTTCATCTATAAGCTCTGAGCCTGTTCAGTCTTATTAATGATTGCTGATAGTTTAGTTGTTTACTTATGATCACTGAAGACAAGTTTCACGTCAACTATGTTCTACGCTGAAGTCGAAGATAAAGCTCAAGAACAGCGACAAGTCTACTAATGAACTGATGCGGATATCAGCGAAGCCAAGATTTGTCCACTCAACGTGAAGTTACAAGTAGAAGACTTCAGCCATCGCTGAACTTTGTCACTCGCTGATAAAGTACTGTTCAGTAATCGCTGATCATGAAGTCTTCCTCTACAAGTTACTTTTGTCTTTCCCCCTTGCACGCCTCCGTACGATTTGTCAGAAAGGAGATCCCTTTTGCCCTTAATTGTACAACCAAATCTGATTCTACACTGTACACCATGCGGCTACTAAGGTTGTCTACAAAGGTCAAACCATGCAACCAATCAGCTGCTGCCACGTGTAAATGTATACTGTTTTGTATTAAATGCATGCAGTATATAAGAAGAACCCTACTTCAGAATTGAAGTGCTCGACCATCTTCTTCTTTCTCTCTTAGTGTTAGAATATTACTCGTAGTATTCTTATCTCCTTCTATCTTAATTCTAGTGCAAGAAACTTAGTGTTCTTAACTTGTTTAGATTAGGTTAATCCTTAATCTTGTTCCGCAACAAGTTGTAAATTGTTTGATTATATCAATAAACAATTTAGAAAGTAAAAATTTGTGTGTTTGTATTCAACCCCCCCCCCCCTTCTACAAACTTGTATAACCCTCCGGTACCAAGAAGTGGTATCAGAGCAGATTTGTTTAATCTCATAAACAAGATCTTGCTTATACTAATCTTTTCTCTTCCTTGCTATTTCTCATAATGGCTACCAATACAAACACAAACTATATTGATAATGGTTCTCTTGCAAAACCTCCCAGATTTTCCAGAGATAATTTCAATCTATGGAAAAATAGGATGATACTCTTCTTAGAAGGTGTAGACCCTACTATGCCTTATTACATCGAAAATGGCCCATATATTCCTGTTAGAATTGACCCTGAAGTTCCAGGCACTACTGATAGAGCTGCCACTCTTGAAAGGTTGATTCCCAAGGAAATTCATATGTGGACTGATGAAGATAAGAAGAAAGTGGCTCTCGACACCAAAGCCAGATCCATTATTTCCATGGCTCTTCCTGACAAAGTCTACCATCCTGTTATGAACCTGAAAACCTCCAAAGCCATGTGGGACACAATCTGTTTTCAGTATGAAGGTACGTCTGAATGTTAGGACTCACGTAAGATCAACCTGGTAAGACAGTACGAAAGCTTCATTTGTGGTAAGAATGAATCTCTCTCTAAAGTACATCAGCGGTTTAACTGTTTAATAATTGATCTAAAAACCGTTGGTAAGGAATATTCTAACTTTGAAGTACTGACAAAGTTCTTAGAATGTTTACCTGAAAGTTGGGACAATTATTCAATGTGTTTCAAGCTGTCAAAGGATCTAAAATCTATGACTCTTTCTACCTTATATGGCACGATGCTTAATCATGAGCAATCGAGTCATCTTAAGAAGAATCTTGTAAAAGATTCCAAAAGCACCCCTGTTGCTTTAATCTCAGAGTCACCTTCCACTCAGCGATCTTCTATTACTATCACTGAGTTGGAGACTAACTCTGAATGCTCATCAGATCCTGACTCTTCAGATCTTGATGAATCTATGGCTCTCCTACCTAATAAGTTCAGGAGATTCGTCAAAAAGAAAATTTTCAGAAAGAACAAACCTCTTGCTATCACTGCCAAGCCTAGATCATCAACCCCCGTTGATAAGGCTACTGCTACTTGCTATAACTGTGAAAAGATAGGACATTTTGCTAGCGAGTGCAGGTCAAAGAAAGTTTTTAGAAACTCAGCTTTCTCCAGGAAATCCTCTAACCCCAGGGATAGAGATGACAAGTATCAAAAGCTGAAAGAAAGGTACCCAAAGCTGAAAGGCTTTAAGAAGAAAGGCAAAGGCCTGATGGCTGACTATGATTGGGCTGCTTCTGACGAAGAAGAATGATCTGACTCTGGAGATGATGATGAAGCCAATCTCTGCCTCATGGCCAAAATAGAAGAAGAGGAAGAAAAGTCTGACATTCCCTCTGCTTCATCCTCTACCTCCAAGGTTAAGAAGGGTATCTGGTATCTCGATAGCGGATGCTCTAGACACATGACTGGTAAGAAGAACCTGCTCACTAAGTATAAGGAAGAGAAGGGTCCCTCAGTGACCTTCGGTGGAAACAGAAAAGGCTATACCCGAGGGTTTTGTGTACTCTCTAATGGTACAACAACCTTTGGAAGAGTTGCATATGTTGAAGGACTGAAGCATAATCTTCTAAGAATAAGTCAGCTATGTGATAAGGATAACAAAGTGATATTCACTAAGGAATCCTGCTTTGTCACCGACAAAAAGGAGAAGATAGATCTCAGCGGTTATTGTTTAGAAAATGTTTACGTTATAAACATGGACTCTACAACCACTGAGAACTCCTGTTTCTTCTCAAAAGCCTCATCTGATGTCAACTGGATATGGCATAAGAGGCTCTCTCATCTCAACTTCAAGACACTGAATACTCTTTCTTCTAAAGAGTTGGTCATTGGTCTACCTCAACACTCATACGCCAAGGAGTCCTTATGTTCAGCGTGTGAGAAAGGGAAACAGGCCAAAGAAAGCTTCAAGTCTAAGCAAGTTTTCTCAGTGTCATCTCCTCTACAACTTCTCCATATGGATTTGTTTGGCCCTGTTAACAAACAATCTATCGCTGAAAAGAAATATACATTGGTCATAGTTGATGAATTCTCTCGATATACCTGGGTAATGTTTCTCCATTCTAAGAGTGACACCCCTGAAGAACTCATCACCTTTGTTAGGAAAATGGAAGTCCTGAACAACATGACCGTTCGCTCAATAAGGAGTGATCATGGAACTGAATTCAAAAACAGTTCTCTTGATTCCTTCTTTGAAAGTAAGGGTATTTCTCACAAATTTTCTTCAGTGAGAACACCGCAACAAAATGTAGTCGTTGAAAGACGAAATCGAACTATCATCGAAGCCGCACGTTCAATGCTCAGCGATTCTCACCTGCCTACTCAGTTTTGGACATAAGCTGTCAACACTGCTTATTTTACTCAAAACAGGTCGCTGATCGTCAAAAGATTCAAGAAGACAGTCTATGAACTCTTCCACGAGAGAAAGCCTTCTATTAGCTTTCTTCACATCTTTGGTTGTCAGTGTTTCATACTAAACAACAGAGATGCCCTTGGAAAGTTTGATCCTAAAGCTGATGATGGAATCTTTCTTGGATACTCCTCAGTCTCCAAAGCCTTCAGAGTCTTCAATCGTAGAAGACAAACTGTTGAAGAAACTATTCACGTCACCTTTGACGAATCCCGTTCAGCGAACTCTAGACCTTCTGCTGATACTGAAGAACTAAATCAATGGATGTTTTCTCATCTTGGTGATTCAGAAGACATTCCCACTCCTCTATCTCATACTCATCCCGCTGAAGATGATGATCCTACCATCATCCCAAGCATGCAGAATAGTGAAGCTGAAACTTCATGGGTCTCAGCTGTTCCTCTAAACACTATGCCTGCTTCTGAACCTTCTGTCTCAGACATATCATCTACTTCTCAGCAATCAGTGAATGAAATGCCATCTGCACCTCTTCCTCTCTTGGCTGATATACTAGAAGTTGATGAAGCCTCATCTTCAGCTCCTCAAGTTCAGGTTGAGTCAGCGACTTATGCTCCTGCTCAACGATGGACTATAAATCACCCTATTGATTAGATTCTTGGTGATCCAAACGCTGGTGTTCAGACTCGACAAAGTTTGGAAGCTTGTTCCTCGTCCATCTGACAAGTCAGTAATAGGCACTAAATGGGTCTATCGAAACAAGTTGGATGAACATGGAACTGTAACCCGCAACAAGGCTCAACTTGTTGCTCAGGGATACATACAAGAGGAAGGTATAGATTACGACGAAACCTTTGCTCCAGTGGCAAGACTAGAAGCTATTCGTCTATTCTTAGCTTACGCTGTACACAAAGACTTCAAAGTTTATCAAATGGATGTTAAGTCAGCGTTCCTAAATGGAAAGCTGAATGAAAAACTCTACGTGGAACAACCTCCAGGATTCTCAGATCCTAAGCATCCAGGTTATGTTTATAAACTGGATAAGGCACTCTATGGCTTAAAGCAAGCTCCTCGTGCATGGTATGACACTCTCTCATCTTATCTCCTTATCGAAAAATTTGAGCGTGGTAAAATCGACAAAACTCTATTTTTCAGGAAAGTAAAAGGTCATATTATTCTTGTTCAAATATATGTCGATGATATTATATTTGGTTCTACTAACCCTGACTTGTGTACTCGTTTCGCTGATAGAATGAAAGTTGAATATAAAATGAGTATGATGGGCGAGCTAACATATTTCCTTGGTCTACAGATAAAACAGAATGAAAAAGGAACTTTCATTAATCAGGGAAAGTATGTTAAAGATATGCTGATGAAATTTGATTTAACTCAGAGCTCAGCTATGAAAACCCCTATGGCACCGTCGCTGACACTAAACAAGGATCCTTCTGGAATACCTGTTAATGTCACGATGTACCGTGGGATGATTGGCTCTCTGCTGTATATCACAGCTAGCCGACTTGATATTATGCACACAACCTGTTTGTGTGCACGATATCAAGCTGGATCTAAGGAATCTCATATGATCGCTGTAAAGCGAATCTTTCGTTACCTTAAGGGTACTCCTAATCTAGGTCTTTGGTATCACAAAGACTCAGGATTTGATCTAATCGCCTATTCAGATAGTGATTTTGCAGGTTGCAAAATGGATAGGAAAAGCACCACAGGAGGCTGTCAGCTCCTAGGTGGAAAGCTGGTTAGTTGGACAAGTAAAAAGCAAAACTCAGTGTCCACCTCAACCGCTGAAGCTGAGTATGTAGCTGCTGGAAGCTGTTGTTCTCAGGTCTTGTGGATGAGAAATCAACTACTGGACTATGACTTACAACTTTAAAAAATTCCAATCTATTGCGACAGCACAAGTGCCATCGCTATAGCCAATAATCCAGTGCTACACTCAAAGACCAAACACATCGAAATCAGGTATCATTTTATCAGAGATCATGTGATGAATGGTGATATAGAACTTTATTTTATCCCTACTGACTTTCAGTTAGCTGATCTATTTACCAAACCTCTTGATGAGACAAGATTCAACTTTCTCATCAGCGAGCTTGGAATGCTGAACTTTGAAGAATAAAATCTTCAGCGGTTCGCATTTGATCAGGGTTAATATGAACTTATATAACCCTTTCTATCATCTTCTCTCTGAACAAAATTGATTCGCTGATATCAAGGTATGTTCTCTCTTACTCGCTAACGTTCGCTTGAATGCAAGATTTCAAAACAAATTGCATCGCTGAATATCTCTTCCTTTCAGTGATACTTTTGGAAATTTCTAAATCTAACACTGATATTTCTATTCAGTGCTTCATGTTTTCAAAAATGTCCCCGAGTTTTCAAATCCTCAGAGACATCCTAAAATATGAAAGGACGTTTGTGACGTAATCAAACGGATAAACCCTGGCACGTTCTTTTTCTGACATACTTTTGCACGTTTCGTTTTCTCAACCATTCATATGCAAACACGTGTCCATGTCATCATGAAAAACTTTTTCTGCTCATAGTTTTTCTCTCTCTAATCTCTCTATATAAACCCTTTGAGTTTATATTTTTTCCTTTACGCGAACAACGTCTCCTACAAGCAAGAAATCACTGTTGCATTTCGAACTCCTCATTTTCCAAAAATTGTTCGTCTTCATCATCTAAGGTTAATATTCTTATTATTCACCTTTTCTAAACTTGTTTTTTATCTTATTCTTGTTATTAACATATCAAACAAAAACCTTTTTAAAATAAAATCATTTTTCTTTTCATGATTTTATGAACACAACCTTCATGGTTGTTCTTCAAGTTTAAATCAAAAATCTTAAACTTGTTCTTCATGTGTTTTTCCAGAATCTCTTCTTCTAACAAAAACTGGAAAACAAATGCTCTCTATGTTTTGTATTTCTTTTTCAATACAAGAAAAACCCTAATCTTCATTAAGACATTTTTTTGTCTGAATGAAATGGACAAATTTCAATAACATCTGTTTGGAAAATATTTCCACATTAAGACATTTTTGTTCATTTTCTTCGTGGTTATATGTGTTACTCAGAAATGGCATCTACTACTGACACTGCTACTGCAAAGTCTCCCACTGCCGCTGAGATCACTGAGTTCACAAAGGCTCCTCAGGTTAAATTCGATCTCAAGAAAGTTATGTTTCAACACAATAATCCCTATGCTCTTTTCGAATTCCCTGAAAGGAAACAGTCACACATCTGGATGACGCTGTGAACTTTCTCAAGACTTATATCGACAGCTCTTACTACCGCACCCCCTGCACATCGATATCTTCTAGCTCAGTTTTGGTATACTTCCAGAAGAGCTCAAGTGACTTCACCCAAAGATCCCAAGAAACTGGTTGATGTTATTCTTTGTGACACTAAACATGGAACTTCCAAGATCACCCCGCATCATATCAGGCGTGCTCTAAACCTTCCTGGCAGTACCAAAGAAAACCGTTTTGTCCCTCTACCAGATCCCAAAAAGAACCCTGCTGATAGGGCAACCCTGATTGCATTCTTTGATGCAATGGGTTACACATGGGACACAGGGAGAGACAAAAACCCTGACAAGAAGCTAACTGCCATCAAGAAGTCAATGATGCCCAGCGAGATGAATTTCATCTTTGCTCATCTGATTAGCTGCCTGACAGCAAAAGTTGGGTCAACTGACCAAGCATCCCAACCTCAACAGGCCATGGGATACTCGTTGTTGAAGGGTCTCCATGTTGATTGGGCGTCAATCATCTACGAAAGATCTGGCGTTCAGGGTGGGCATGGCTGACAGACCAACATGTGTTCCATATCCAAGGTTTGTCAGTGCTCTCTTTCTACACGCACTTGGAGATAAATACTCAAAAGTGGTTGACCTGAGACTCTCTCAGGTTGGCTCTAAGGTGCTCGACTTCAAAGCTCTACCAAATGAGGTACGTCTATCTACTCTCTTATCTATTCTTAATCCTCCTTCTTCTACTTCTGCGGCTCCCTCAGCGGAAAACCCCACCGCTGATGCCCAGGCTGCAAAAACCACCCCTTCTAAGAAAAGGAAACACTCTATTTCCCATCTTGATTCTAAAAGGATCAAGAAAACCAAGGAGCAACCCCCCAAGCCATCAACGGCTGAAGACCTAGCGTCTGACTCTCAACAGACTATGCTGGATGATTTCGTGGTACGCTCTGCCACAGCTGATAAAGCCACCCCTTCCATCCCAACTTCAGCGTCTCTAAACGCTGAGGTTATAAGCTTGGAACTGAACCCATCTCCTTCAGACCCTCCACGGACTGAAGAAGTTTTTCTCATCGAAACCAATGTTGAATCTGGCACAACAACCCTCTTCTCAACTCTCACTCCTCCCACCGTTTCTTTGGTCACTCCATCTATTCCTCCCTTCTCTACAACAAAGGTCATTCAAATGAGTGACTCATCTGCTGAAGAAATACGGCGGATGCAGGAGATAAGTAAAGGACCTGCGGAAACTTCTCAGCGTCAAGGCTCTCTGGAAGACGACTATGAAACCTTTACAGGTCATAGAAACTTTGAGGACTTCGTCAAACATCCCGCAGGTATACACACAACTTCAAACACTACTCTCTCAAAACCCCAAACTTCTGAGCTTTCCTTTGCTCATAAGTTGTTAACTTTTTCAGTTCCTAATTTGGGAGATCTCAACACCTCCCTGAAAGACTTGGAAACGAAGGTGGAATTTCTCACCACCACTCTTACTGTAAACTCTTCAGCGGTTACAGACGCTGGAGATGCTCTCAAGAAGCTAACCACCGAGGTCCAAGGCAAAGCCTCCAGTGCTGATCTGGAGAAGGTGGATGGTAGCATTGGTCAACTTGCAACCACCCTCGTTGAAAACTCCACCGCCAACATCACTCTCTCCACCAACTTTAAGGTCCTGTCCAATGAAGTCACACTATTGAAGACAACGGTCGATAATCTTCAGGGAGAGGTGACCTCTGTAAAGTCTGAAGTGACTTCGGTGAAGACTCTAATGCAGCAGATCCTCGACCGCCTGAATGCTGCTACGTGTGCTCCATCGCAATTTACTCAGGTGGATCGAGAGGAACTTCAACGAATCACTCCTACTATATCTGTCCTGGAAGACAGATTAGATAGGATTAAAACCTGTGTTGGGATCTCTGTCCTGGAAGACAGGGACCCAATGCACACTGATAATGCTGCTACTGCTGATAATATTATTTCCTCCCCCATCCATCATGTGGAAGAGGGGGAGAAGACTGAAGACCTTCCCCATAATGCTGAGGGGGAGGAGAAAAATCTTGAAGACCTTCCCCGTAATTCTGAGGGGGAGGGTATTGTTTCTGTTGATGCTACAACCACCAAACCTCAGGGAGTTGAAAACCCTAAGGGAACCGAGAAACCTCCCTCTGCACTTGAGGGGGAGCAACTCGATGAGGAAACTGAAGCTGTTGCTGAAGTTACCGAACCCTATGCTGATGAGGAAGAATCTGAAGCTGAGGAAGACGAAGAAGAAAATGAAGACCTCGACCTTGAGGACGACAAACCATCATCATCTCCCAAAGATAATGATGATGACGATGATGACTTCTTCTTTGTTCAGCCCAAGAAGGTCCATGCTCTAAAAAGGATTTCGATAAACGAACCATCAGGGGAGAAGACAAAGCCTACAGCGTCTGAAGCTGACAAAGGCAAAAATAAATGGGTTTCATCTGAAGACAACTTGGCTATTCTTTTCAGCAAGCCAGTTTGTCAGGTACAATATCTCCTCTTCCCTTACACTGCATCCCTCCTCTATCCCTTCTCAATCTCAGTTCTGCTCTCCATAAAACCTTTATACACTTAAACCCCATTCTTTTCTCTATCTCCTTCTTCCCAAATGATCTTATTAAAACGATCGTTGTGTTTCAGCTAGTCCTCTCCCCTGCTTGAGGATCCTGCTGAAGTCTCTCCTGCTACAACTCCAATAATCCCAGCCATAAGAGCTGATGAAATAATCCCAGTCTTGGATTTCACCACTGAGACTGAAGAACAAGAAGAAGAAGAGCTGCTCTCTTACAAAAACAGACCTTCCTTAGCTCCTCAAAAGCTAAGTGAAGAGGATCAGAAAAAGGGAGATGAAATGATCAAGAAGCTTGAAGATCAGCGAATCATCCTCCCTCGCTCCAAAGTCACTCATGTTCCTACAAAGTTCAGGTTATCAAAGAAAGAATTCGCTGATCACCTCAGAGCTGAAAGATTACTCGCCAAAAGAAGGGAAGCTGAAGAAAAAGATCAAGCCTACGCCATCCAGCTTGTCCAGCAATCGGTGAAAGATTCTTCACTTAAGAAGACTCCCATCGAGGTTCAATGCCAACTATGGGAAGACGCCTAGAAGATCGTTGAAGAAAAGACCAAGGTATCTGACTCTACCTTGGAATGGTGCAAAGAAAGACTGCACTATCGATATTGGGCTACCAGAATTCACAAGGTGATCATCAGAGGAAGATCGACCATAGGTGTTCCAGTTGTTAAGGTTGATTTATTCAGAGAAAACGGTACCAAGGAAAACATCTATGCTGCTACGATCAAGATGTACGGTTTCTCTAAATGGTTGGAGATGCGAATAGCCATTCAGCGATCTAGCTCACAATATAAGAGCCATGTCGAGAAAATCATAGATTCTCAGATCAACTTGGTTTCATTTGCTGTAGATATTCCTCCTCCTCCCACAAATCCAACTCGACAAAGAAGGGCCTCTGCAAAGAAAAAGATAATATATTCAGACTCAGGTCCTCCTATAAGGAACGAAACAGGTATTGGTTTCTCACGTGCTGAAGTACTTGGTCCTGAACCTGATCTCTCAGCGCTTGATACCTCCCTGCCCCTGGTGAACGCTTCATCCCTGGAAAAGTCTTAAGCGAACCGTATGGTATCTTTTTTCACGACTATGATGGACGAGAACGCTTTCAACGCGTCTCTGAACTTCCCACCACTCCTATCGAACAACTCAAGGATCTCATATATTGGTGTGGATTCAGAAATGATCTTCTCAGTCAACACCTCAAGCCCCTGATCTTTAATAAAGCAAAGAACAAACGAGATCTTGGAGTAACGGTCCCTGACTGGATGATCCCTACAATAAAGACCCTTGATGAACTTCTCGTTAAGGAAGAACCTTTTGGCTGATAGGATTTCCTTGAATTTTTTCTATCCTTTACCAGCTTACATCTTTTGTACTTGTAAATTTATTTGCTGTACTTGTAAATTTTCTACTTCCCTATGTAACCTTTACGAAGTTTAAAGAAAAATTTCAGCGAATGTACTTTACTCCATCAATACTTAAAAGATCCCAGAAAACAGTAAAAGGGACAAATATTTAATGAGTTCTTTTTATCCTTATGTTTTCATATTTAGCAATTTTCTCAGTTGCTAAGTCAATATCAAATAGGGGGAGATTGTTGATCCAAACCCTCAGTGATTTGATAATGACCCTTTAAACACTTAGTGAAAATTGTAAGTAGACAATATGTATTTGAGTTTCACTATCGCTGATAAGTACTATGTCTCTAACAGTACCGCTGATAAGAAACTCATGCTCTTTAATTTTACCATTCAGCGAACACTGTTCATCTATAAGCTCTGAGCATGTTCAGTCTTATTAATGATCGCTGATAGTTTAGTTGTTTACTTATGATCACTGAAGACAAGTTTCACGTCAACTATGTTCTACGCTGAAGTCGAAGATCAAGCTCAAGAACAGTGACAAGTCTACTAATGAACTGATGCGGATATCAGCGAAGCCAAGATTTGTCCACTCAACGTGAAGTTACAAGTAGAAGACTTCAGCCATCGCTGAACTTTGTCACTCGCTGATAAAGTACTGTTCAGTAATCGCTGATCATGAAGTCTTCCTCTACAAGTTACTTTTGTCTTTCCCCCTTGCACGCCTCCGTACGATTTGTCAGAAAGGACATCCCTTTTGCCTTTAATCATACAACCAACTCTGATTCTACACTGTACACCATGCGGCTACTAAGGTTGTCTACAAAGGTCAAACCATGCAACCAATCAGCTGCTGCCACGTGTAAAGGTATACTGTTTTGCATTAAATGCATGCAGTATATAAGAAGAACCCTACTTCAGAATTGAAGTGCTTGGCCATCTTCTTCTTTCTCTCTTAGTGTTAGAATATTACTCGTAGTATTCTTATCTCCTTCTATCTTAATTCTAATGCAAGAAACTTAGTGTTCTTAACTTGTTTAGATTAGGTTAATCCTTAATCTTGTTCCGCAACAAGTTGTAAATTGTTTGATTATATCAATAAACAATTTAGAAAGTAAAAATCTGCGTGTTTGTATTCACCCCCCCTCTACAAACTTGTATAACCCTCAGGGACCAACAATAGTTCTCCTCATGGCGCGTCACTCGTCGACATGGAGCGTAAGCGAAATCGGGTATGGGAGGTACCAGGTTTGGGATAACCAACTTGACGCGATTGTCAATATGACCGACCATGTTTGTTCATGTTTGCAATGGCAAAAATCTGGGTTACCGTGCGGTCGTGCCATCGCTGCGGCAAGACGTATGGGACGTAGAGATTGCAGCGACTTGGCTGTAAATTTCTTCACGTCCGAAACTTACCGGGCAACATACGTAGACGTAATAAATCCAGCTGGACCCGCTGAAGCATGGGTGTATCCACCCGACCCCCTTCCGCCATGCTATCCACCGTTAAACGATAAGAACAGAGCCGGGAGACCATAAAAGAACGATCGACGTCCATCACGTGGTGAAGGCCAGATACAGCGAAAATGTACCCGGTGCCAATGCATAGGACATACTCGTGGAGAGTGTCCAACTCCCGCCCCTTCAACTGTGCCAAGGAGTAGACGCACAAACAGTCAACTAAGTAACACGCAGGGCCCGTCGGAGCTTGAACCACATGGAACTATAACATATGATACCGTCGATCTGAACATTGATTTCCCTTGATTGTATGTTTAGTGCTCTTGTTTTCATATATAACATGATTTTATCTACTTTATCGGCGTGTGTAATTTATCAAACATAACTTATGTACGTTGTAATTTAGTAAAATAAGGGTCCGAAGTTGTAATTTAACAAACAAAATAAATGTTAAAGTGTTTTTATAAAAAAACATGTTAGTGTTTTTTTATAAAAAGATGAGTGTTTTTTATAAAATTAGAGTGTTTTTATAAAAATTTAGGTTAGATCCCTAATTGATCTTTTAATTAATTTCCTTATTAAATAATTGATCTTTTAATTAATTTTCCTATTAAATAACTTGAAATGGCAAAAAAACATTTCTTTATATAATTTCTATATTAAATACATTAAAATGGAAAGGAAACCAAAAAATGATAACCTCAACCACATAAAATCATAACCTAAAAAATAAAGGGACCAAAAATGTAATTTTAAATTTGTCCCAAACTGGAGTGGCCAAAATTGTAAATAGAGGGAAAATCGCGGGTCACTATGGCGGGACAAGGGCCATATGTGTAACCCCGGGCATAGTTGGGGGGTTAAAATGGCAACCACAGGCATAGTTGAGGGGCCATAGTGGGACTTTTGGCCAAAGAAGGTGACACGTGGTGCCACATCCCGCGATCGCAGGATTTTTGGGTATTTTTGCAAAATCAGAAAAATGGGTATTTTGGCAAGTCAAAGTCAAACAATGAGTATTTTAATTAAATTCCCATAATTATAATATAACTAATAAATTAATTATAAAATATAGATAACTAAAATTTTACTTTTGTTTTATTTTATTATATTTTGTGTAAATATAATTTAGCAGTTTAAATAAAAAACATTGCATAAAAATATCATTTTTTTAAAATGAAGCGTGGGTAAGAAATTTTAATAAAAATATTAAAACAAAATAATGTTCAAATAAACTAATAAATGAATTAAATTTAATAAACATATTAATAATAATTAAAGTTTAAACAAACAAACAAACTAATTAAATTAAAAAATGTGTTTGTTTAATATATTTAATTTGTTGAAAGGCCTTGCAAGTTTAACAAGATGGGGGTGGTCTTGCAAGGCCTTGCAAGACACATGGCATGCCATGTCATCTTGCAAGAGCTCTTGCAAGACGTGTGTGGATGCTCTTAAGACTTTTGATGTCATATGTAAAGATGCTATACATGTTCTTAGAGGGTTTGAAACCTAGTTAAATTAGGCGGCTCATTTTTATGTTAATTTTTATTAATTAAAATAAAAAATACAAGGGGTGGATAAAAACCAAAACCTCAAATTACAAAATATAAGCATACATCACTTAAAACGATGTCTTTGTGCATTTCTTGAAGCAAAAATATCAATCAATTTTTCATATTCGACATTCGCTAAAAATTTACTTTCAATACTCAAAATTACTATCCCGTTTAGCCTTTCTTGACTCTTAGTAGACCCTAAATATGACTTAAATAACTTTAGCTTTGAAAAACTTCTTCCAGTAGATGCTACCGTGACGGGTGCGCTCAGCAAAGTCCTATACGCAAGCAACACATTTGGAAACATATCCATCTTCTTTGCAAACTCTAAAATTTGAATTGATGTCCATGGCTTTTCTCCTTTATATGTGTGATCCCAGAATAAGTAATCAATATGTATAATCAACACTTGAAGTCATCTCTATATTCAATGATAATCAAAGTAGCTCACAATAATGATTGGAATGCAAAATACTATGTGTGGCTAGTATGTGTGATAAGATGACCTAATTCTAAAAGGGAAAGTAGCAAACTATATATACTAGAGACAAGTTTGGAACAAATACATATTAGGTCCCTCTACTTGGTACAATCAAAATATAGCACTAACAATCTCCCCCTTTGTACCAAAGTAGAGGCAAAGAGTTTAAGCATCCACCGGGAACACATGTCTCGTCCGAATTCCGAAGAAGATCTCGAACCTCCGTAGTGCATTTCGGTACTCCTTCCGGTATGTAATGACATCCAGGGCTTGCTTGATCAGCTCCTTCTCCTTATCTTTAAGCTTCACCTCCCTGCTTGCATCCAGACGCAGTTTGCTCTCAAGGTTGATCTGAATAATCTTGAAAGTTCCATCACTGAACTTGTTGGCTTCACAAACTCTCATAAATCTCTTCTTTGAGTCTTGATTACTGTAAACCATCCCAAGCTCAGGTTTCTTCAGAACAATATAAGCATGAATACCTTGAATGTCTGACAGACGCCGATTTGGTGCTCTTAGGTTTACTCGGGTTTGGTGTGACTCCAAGGCCATTTGGAAATCCGTAAGATAAGAAAATTTCAGGATATTCCTCATGAACCTCTTGACACTTTGATATGCAGAAGACCATTCAATCTTCTTTTTAGGAGCCCGTGCCAGAGTGTCATACAAACTTCAAAAGTCGTCAAGCTTTAGGCTCTTGAAGTCTGTTTCTGAAAAGACGTGTTCGGAACCATCAGATCTTTGTACAGTAAACTGTGGGTACCAGACTTTGAAAAGCTTGCAGGATTCAATCTTCAGCACCTTCATTATAGCTTTATCTGACCTCACCACATCTGTACTCAGGTTCTGGTTGTTCATCACATGTATGAACTCAATCTTTTGAAGTGACGGCCAGTTCTCAATCCCGTACACCTTCTCTAGATCGATCAATTGGACATCCTTAACGAACAAATCTTTCCTTATGCTTTCTTGATAAGGAATCAGGATCCTTACTCTTTCACCAGTAGCCCCATACCCTGGCTCAGCATCTATCACTTCCTGATAAAGTGCCAGTTCATCTTCGAGTAACAGATCTCTGATTCTGCCATCGGCATTCACTTGAACTATCAGAGCATTCTCTTGAACTACTGGAGCCTGAGGAGCGGAAGTACTTGCACCCTGTTTATTCGGCGTTTGCGGTTGAGTTGTATCGTCTGGAGTATCATTATCGGAATCCAAAGCAGCCATAATAGCCTCGGTGGTGTCGAATATATCATCTAATTCCTCTTTGATCTGTACGGTCATTTTCTCAGGCTCTTCCTCAGAATCTATGTAGATGTAATCATTGACGAAATCATCTGCCATCCTTTCTTCAACGGTTCTATTGTCAACAACCGAAGGCTTTTCAACCCCAGTTATGATATCAGCTAGAATTTCGGTGTCAACCTC
This sequence comes from Saussurea involucrata, assembly GCA_033807775.1. Lineage (NCBI taxonomy): Eukaryota > Viridiplantae > Streptophyta > Magnoliopsida > Asterales > Asteraceae > Saussurea > Saussurea involucrata. Next base: position 23,089,532 of record CM066314.1, read on the forward strand.
TTGGACCATATCAGTACCAGATCCACCTGCCCCCGTTTCCCTTTCACTAGCTGAACCAACAACATCTTCCGCAACTGCACCACTAGACTCACCAACCTTGGATCTCTTCTCCCCCTCATGTTGATCAGGATCATCATGTCTTCTTTTATGTGAGTCCTGAGCTTGAATCCCACACCTTTCTTCGACAACCTTAAGCCTTTCAGTGATGGAGGTGAATCCTGCCATCACGACAATCGTCATGTCTTTTATTGAGTCGGTTAGACGCTGGAAGTCATTGCTAGAAGGTGGTTGGGTTTAAGTTTGGGTTTGAGGTTAGGTTTGAGGTTGGGTATGTTGTCGGAGTAAACCAACAAGATCAACTTCTTCAACAGTGTTTGTATCTCCTTGTGCTAACAGTCGGGCTAACAACTCAGATTTGAGTTGATCGGTGGGAATTTGGTGTTACGTAACTGATGGTGGTGGTTGTGGGTCGAATTGAGTGTTGGATGGTTGATCCTGAGGAGTTGATGACGATTCAGCAATGCCTTTGCCCTTAATGGCTCTGCTCACTTCGTTTGCTAATCGGTCAACGGTTTCTTGCATGACCCGACGGTGTTGCTTGTAGGCATGATCGATAGCGCCTAAAGCAGACCCCAGTAGTGGAAGAGTAATAAAATGCGGATACGGGCCAAGCATTCGTACAACCTGCTCGTGTGGAAAATTGGGAAATATGGTACTAACCTCCGGACCACATAGGTTACCGGTTGAAGTAGCGGTTGTAGCAACCATACTGCCTGTGTTCATAGCTGGCATGGTGTTGACTATGACAGGACTTCCACCCAGTCCTCGTGGGGCACCAACAAATGGATGCCGCACTCGGGGTGTTCTGGTTGGGGCACGAAAGCCCTCAACTTGATGAGATATCGACGCTCGTGGCCTAGGAAAAGATGTATGTCCACTAGACTCAACGTGCTCGGAATAGAAGGCGGTGGCCAGGGCAGGAGCCTACCTTGTTCAATATCAGCAGACACCGAGTGTGTCGCCGATAGAGTATGAGCTTTATCCCCTGTGGAAAATGAAACACCGGGAAATTGAGATGCCGATGAGTGGCTGAGAGAGGTTGTGCTATGCATGGCTGGGTCCACCATGGCTTGTTCAATACGCAACGGCGACGAACACTCGTTGGTAGTAGATGTGGAAACTCGACTTGTAACAGTTTGGGAAGGATTGGCAGTTAAAACTTTATCCGATCCTATCTCAGCCTCTCCCATTTCTTTTCTCACATTCTCACGACTCACAATCATAGTATTTTCTACTTCATCTACCTCTTCCCGCCTTATGTCTCCGATATATCCGGAGAGTCCGAAGTTCCAGGTGGAATCAGCTTCAGAACTCTCAATATGTCGACTCCGACCAATGTGTCTCGGAATAAGATCCGCATTAGGGTCAAGATCTGGATCGAAGTCGGAATTACCATCATCAGCTCGTCGGGGTTGGGCTGATACTTCATCGTCGGATGATGAAGCATCGGGGTCAAAATCGGGATCATCCTCTGAATCCATCGACACGTCGTCGAGGATTGGAATTCTTACAGCTCCGGATGTGGATACCTGACCAGCAGTCCTCTCCACCCTACCCACTCTCTGTCTTAACGTTCTCCTCACCTCTTCCCATTCAGGAACCCCAAGTTCCTGAACCTGCTCAACATTTATACCCTCACCGCCTAGTGGGATTGCACCATGGGGAGGTCCCGCCGGTTCTGGCTGGACCACTAGTGCGTTAGCTATTCTATAATGCCCAACTATCTCAAACTTCTGATCGACATAGGCAAGTACAGGCTCTGGAATTACGGCAATGTGGGCGAAAGCATCGTGATCTGGCATCTTCAGAAAATGCATCCACTGTGTCGGTCCTTGTACCGCATTTGGGCGTCTAGGGATTTCCTGGTTGCCCTCCATGATTTAATGGATGATGATCTGGAAGAAGCGCTGATACGGCACGAAGTGCCAGTTCTTGATCGGGCGTGCTTTGTCTTCGACCAGTTCTTGTAGCTCATTCCAGAGTAGAATAGCGTAATCAATGTTGCGGTTAAAGACGAAGGCGTGGAACATCCGAAGGCTTGCTAGGTTACACTTGTCAAGGCCGATATGCTTTGACATCATGCATCGGTTGAAGATGGAGCATAGGGTGTACCAGACAGGTGGTAGGTGTTTTCTTTGGAATTTAGAAGAGCTGGTATGCACCGGGTTACGAGGGTCTTGGTATCCTAGGCTTCGGATGTCCGCGAATAGTTGGGCTTCGGGAACCATGTCCTCAGAATTAGGGTTAAAGGGAAGGTCTAAGGCTAGACGGAGTCGCTTAAGTGTAAGTCGAACATCGAAATGATCGACTGTTGCAGAAAAATGTGGACCACGTCGGTGTGTAGGATGATATCGTAGTGTATGCCAAAATTGCTGTAAGTATATGAGGGGCACAGTGACTACCTTAGTCAGCACGGTACGGAGACGATGGCCGCGGATGATCTCGAGTATTATGCGTGTAACAACCCAAATTTAAAAAAAAAATATAATTGTAACATTACAACCAAAAATGGTCCTAAAGTATACAATTAACATCATTCTACTCAAGGTTCACAGCGGATAACACCTTCACAACTGAGATGCTACAGGAAGCCCGACGGTAATCTACAAGTCTTCACTAGGCTCTGGCTCTTCTACAACGTCACAACCTTCCATCATCAAAGCCCAAACAAGACTCTAACCTGAAAATGGTTTTTGTTTTTGAAAATCGAGGGTTAGACCATGAGGTCTAGTGAATTCCCTCCCGAAAATAGTTTGACAAGCCACATAAGAATATATATGCAAACCGCCATAAAGGCCCATCTAATAATCCGACCAAGCAACATCAGATTTGGGTATTTGCATAGTGTTCGTAGACAATCTCCACCACACGGTAACTTCCACGATCGGGGCCCAAGCAGACTCCCCTCTCGCCCTCGGGGCCCAAGCAGACTCCCCATCTCCACATACACAGGAAACGGATTCCATATGTACGGGGTAAATAATTCAACTCCCAAGGGATACATGATATCCCAAGGTACCCTACTCCCACTGTGCAACCCGACTCCTCATATAGCAACATCTCACAAGATCATGCATTTAAAGCTTTCGTAGGATATATGTATAAACAACTTGCATGCATTAAAAACATTTCCATGTCATGTAATAATAAAGATTTTCAAAATGATTAATCATTCCATCATGTCTCATACCATAATCAGTTATGAAAAGCTTTAGCAAAACATTTCATTTGCACCAAAAGAGTTAAGGGAACTCACCTTAGCCTTAGCACATCGACACACGCCCCGAAACCCACTTTACTTCAAACCGAACACCTGAATTGGCGCCATAAGAATGGTGTTAAAGCATCTAATTGTATCCCAAATCCATTCCTAATAAACCCCAAAAATATCCCTTAGGTGATACCACAAACATATCCTCAAACAGTACGCGAAATGAAACCCAAAAACGCGAAACAGTGCCCGACGCCACTGTCCGTGCCAGCCAACTGGCGCGGGGCTCTGGACAATAACTGGCGCCAGTTCTGGCGCTAACCAACTGGCGCCACCACTGGCGCAGAGCACATGCACACGAATTTCAGTCGAAATCTCACCCTTTCTCAATCCCAACTCATCCTAAATCGATTTTAAGCCTCCAAAATGAAATAATGGACGTTCTAAACCTTTCCCTACAATTACCAATTACCAATCATCAAAACATCATTTAATCTAGCAAAATCCATCCAAAACCCAACCATTGATTCATGGTTTAAAACCCAAAAGCTCAAAACTCAAACCATAGGAAAAATGGAGATTATCAAGCAAAGATGATGAAATTTCTTAATGACCTGATCAAAATCATAAGGGAATCATTCCCAAAATCGTTTGTTTCCTTTTTCAATTGATTAAAACTCAATTATCAAATGGATTAACAAATCCCCAAGCCATAAGCTAGCCTAGCCAAACATAGAGAAGAAAAGAAGAAGAATGAGAGATCATACCTTGGAGATGATGGCTCAAATCATGTGTTGCAACTCTTTCCACTACACTTCCAATTTAGATTCTCCCCCTCTCTCAATTCTTCTCTCAAAACGTATGAACCAAAAGAAAGGGATTAGGGTTTTATCCAATTTATATCCCAGGTTTGCTATCTAGACCACAACTTTTACTTTTTCACACTATGACCCCCAAACTTCCAAATGCTTCTGAATTTGTGGACATGAGTTGTTACAACACTTCCCCCTCAAAAGAATTCCGTCCTCGGAATTCCATTGCCAGACCAATGCGGGTATTTGGGATTTGCTTCTGACTCCAATCCTTACATTGTCTACCAACTCTTAAGGGGTTCCAATTGCACCTCCACGAGACCACCTTCATTGTGTCTCAACTTCTCGACTTTCCAGCCCAATGATCGCTTCCAACGACACAACAAAATCCCACCCTTCATCCATTCGCACTACTTGCAAAGGTAACACCGTACCAAGATTTCGACCAACACTCCCCAAATTAGGGACATGAAATACCCATGAATGTTCCATAACTTCACCGAGTGCAATTAATTCATCCATTATCTCTCCAATTCTTTCTATAACTGCCATTAATCCATTACAATGTGGCCCAACTCAATTTCTTCTTGAAACACACTACTCCATTCCATGGGAATGTTTTCCCATCTAACTGTTTCCCCCGACTTGAGATTGAAAATACTCATACCTTTAGATCCAATCATCTTAGTTCCATTCACTTATCCATCCGTTTCTGATCAGAACCGACGGCGTACGACATTCTTTGAAATCGCTCCTCGGCCACTACAACGTTGATAGGTCGGTAACTTGCAAAATATGAACACTTGAAATCTCCTCGATCAACTATACCCGACGCACCAAGTATCAACTACTTGTCTACGCCTGTAACACCCTGGACCAACCGTACCAGATATTGTCCGCTTTGTCCACACACCTAGACTCACGGTTTTAAAACGCGTCTACATTAAGGGCTTCACGCACCCACTAATTCTCTAATAACACTGATCCCTATCCAAAGACTACTCACTCGACTCACCACCAAAACCCGAAGTCATCCTTACATCGTCACTTTGAACTCGCAATCATGAGTTCCTTAATCGGACCACATCTATTTCGAAAATTTTCAATCCTGCCAAAATTCACTTGCCCTCTCACAAGGAGGAGTGACCAAGCCCACTCAAACAATTCCAATTGATCGAACACTGAACGATACGCTCATGTGAAACATTCTCCCCGACAATACCGAATCTAATCCAAAGGTCTCTCAACCAGAGCACCACATTCGACCACATGTTTCCATTCTAACTTGAAAACATTAAAGATGCTTTAAAAGAATGACTCGCTAACATGAGCCAGTTTTTAGACTGGTCGCACGAACTTAGCTTTCTCAACTCTTTAACCATGACATACACAACGATCCCTTTTCTTATGCCCTTCAAATAACAGTTCTTTAATTATAGTCCGCCTTTCCAGTGTCTCATAACATCTTCTTACCGCAAGCCTGTCCATGCTTGATCTGCCATACCGTCATCATTTTCTCTCGTGCTTACACGGAACGCCCATTACACACCGCTACAGTCTAAAAGAACGGTTTCTCCAAAATCATCAGTCAAGGCCTTTAGCCAAGTTCTCGTAAAGTACTTAGCACCGAGAACTACCACGAGTTCCTAACTCTCCAACATAGTCGACCCACTCATTATATTTCTTTACCTCCACGGGATACCCCAATGCTCCTGACTAAACTTCATAACGAAGCACCACAGCTTAACGGGTACAACATCCTCTTCGACAATCAAGTGAAGTATGAAGACTCACCCAAAATCCAATGGGATCGAGAAGAACAAGGGTTCTCCTTTCATCCCGTCACCAACCGCAACTCAATCTCCAGATCTCGAAATAGCATTAACGTACACTGCATGAAAATCCATACACTTCAATCGAGCATACTCGCCACCTTTGAATACTTCAATATCACGGCAAACCATCATTATATCTATGACTTACACGTTCCTTCGGTACAAAGTGCTACCACTTCCTCACACCACTATCGCACCACACGACCACATTGCAAACAAGCTATCATGATGCCTTTACACACAAAAGATATTACTTTCTTCATGCCACTCATAACGCAATTTCATTTGAAGTGAAATCGTTTCCCGACTTTGTCTTTCCCGGATCTAGACGGACCACATGTCATGATCATCTAATCAAAGTACACCCGTTTCGGTTACACTAAATATTTCGTTCTTATATGGACCATCAAACCCTATAGGAAAATCACTTATGCAGCCACGATCTTTCACCTTTGTAACACTCATACAAGATGGTCCAGCGTCATGCTGGATACACACCTTTCTCCGAACAACTTCTTACATCTTTGCATGAAAAACTCAACAGGATAACCACAATATAGTCACTTCTCCAATACCAGCCTCCTGACAATCATCCAACAGAACGGCCATTGATTTCAACATCGACAATCGGCATGCTAATGTCCAGCCGCCTCACGACAGACAAGGATTCCCGAAGGAATCTACTCTTCCTAACTCCTCGAACAAGTTCTCGTTTCTCGTCAACTCCTCGCGATCTATCTCCGATGTGCTAAACACTTCACGCAAAAGTGAATCATCAAAACCTAAATGGATATCACATCCACATTGGTGATCTTCCGTTCTCCTAATGCCCTCACTAGGTGTTCCTACACCATATCGTTAACACATTTCCGAACGACCTCCTCCGTTCACACACCACGGGTTTGTTTCTCAAGTTTCAATCTTCTGACAAAACCTCCACTTGGGACGTGTTAAACCGTCACGAACCTCCATATCAATGGACTACATGATGAAGATTCCATTCCTTCCTGACAATCCAGGATTCCTAACGGAACCCACTTCGTCTAACGCATCATAACCAACTTATACCCCACCATTCTCACTTGAGGAAAACACAAGACCTTATTTAGCGCAAAATCTAATTACCAAATAATCTCAGTACTCAGACTCAAAGCCGATAACATTACATCAAGTAACGTAACGCTACTTATTACCATTCTACCAACAGAAACACTTTGACCATTTCAAATTTCACCGCAATTAAAACCATTCTCACAGAACCGGACAAGGGTTTAAACTACCATCATGTCAGCATTTCTGAGTTCATTATCCGAGACTTCTACTATTCACCACCCTCTTCTAACGAAAAACACGATAATAATAATACAACCACAAATTGGCTCAATCGACATATTAAACTCCCAAGCCTTTCCTTAACCTCAATCGTAATACCCTCCCCGACCTAGCGAGTTCATAGCCTTCATGCACGATGACACAACAATTGAAATCATTTTGCACACTTTAAAAAGAAACGCAATTGATACAAAATCATAAAACAATCTTGAGTATGCATGATACAACACCACTCAAGATGAATAGTAAAACACAACGACCGCAAGGATCGCTCACAGGCAACCCTACGATATTTCACAACCTTGTCCACCCAAATCGATGTCGGCACAACGGTTGTCTCCAATGGAACCCTTTCAAATACGACTAAAAAGTTTCGAACGAAATCACTTACCCAAAGTGGGCCAGTCAACTCCAACACTTGTTTATATGATAATAACGAGTCAATACTCATTTGTTTATAAAACAAAACCTCGCAATAAAACGTGTTCAGTATTTTCGTAACGAAGATTCTCTCCACAAGAAAAAGCGTGAAATAATTCGTAGATCTCTAAGTTCAAAGCTTTATCGTATAGTGAAAACAAGTTTGTCTTTTACTTTTAAAAATACCCCCTTGCGAGCGTCAACTTATTTCTCAAAACAAGGAAAGTTGTTATGCACGTACATGCCTTTAACATGAAAGAACTCGTGTAACACATTTAATGACATATGCATGAAACTCAATATGCAATTGAAGGCTATTCGCTCTAACCAGGTCAACCGTGGTACTCATCTCAACTCATCATTGACACCATACTATCACCAACAACCGCTTTCTTACCATTGCTACAACTTGTTGCACAAGTGCTTCACAACCCACCTGATCGACCACTCAACATGGTTTACCAATTGACCAATTATCTCACCTTCTACTCTTATGCATACCTCAATACAACACTGATATCTTTCATTTATTATTCTTGCCACTAAACCGCTTGACTAAGGATTCAAAGACTAGATTCCCTCACTCGATCTTGAATTGAAGCTTTCAAGATTCCAACATAATTCTCACTTCATATCCCAACTGATCGACACCTCAATTCTATGCATGAGGACTCACTAGCAACTAGGAGTTTGCCTTCAACCAACCATTTATTCATTTTGAATCCCCACAATTATACCCCTAGTCGGCTCATTAATATTTTAAACCACACTTCTTCTAGAAGGTATAAATATCACATCATAAGTGATCTCCCATGACACATCAACCCTTTGCTATCAGTAACAAGGTTATAACCCTCTACATACTGTCACTCTAACCAATAGTCCTAACAATGCAGGCTGAGTACACCCATGTACCTGTAAGTTCATAATAGCATTGGCCAGATGCGATTTTGAATTTACATTACATGAGGGTTCTCACAACCATCGTCAAGACATCCTATGATTAAGGTCCTTCCTAATGGCTTTCTATATCTCAGTTGTGTCCCACTCTACTCCACAGTTTAAGTTTAGGCCCATCCGGTCACCTAAATCCATTAAACTATGGCTCTGATACCATTTGTAACACCCCAAATTTAATAAAAATATAATTGTAACATTACAGCCAAAAATGGTCCCAAAGTATACAATTAACATCATTCTACTCAAGGTTCACAGCGGATAACACCTTCACAAATGAGATGCTACAGGAAGCCCAACGGTAATCTACAAGTCTTCACTAGGCTCTGGCTCTTCTACAACGTCACAACCTTCCATCATCACCAGATGAAAGCCCAAACAAGACTCTAACCTGAAAATGGTTTTAGTTTTTGAAAAGCGAGGGTTAGACCATGAGGTCTAGTGAATTCCCTCCCAAAAATAGTTTGACAAACCACATAAGAATATATATGCAAACCGCCATAAAGGCCCATCCAATAATCCAACCAAGCAACATCACATTTGCGTATTTGCACAGTGTTCGTACACAATCTCCACCACACGGTAACTTCCACGATCAGGGCCCAAGCAGACTCCCCTCTCGCCCTCGGGGCCCAAGCAGACTCCCCATCTCCACATACACAGGAAACGGATTCCATATGTACGGGGTAAATAATTCAACTCCCAAGGGATACATGATATCCCAAGGTACCCTACTCCCACTGTGCAACCCGACTCCACATATAGCAACATCTCACAAGATCATGCATTTAAAGCTTTCGTAGGATATATGTATAAACAACTTGCATGCATTAAAAACATTTCCATGTCATGTAATAATAAAGATTTTCAAAATGATTAATCATGCCATCATGTCTCATACCATAATCAGTTATGAAAAGCTTTAGCAAAACATTTCATTTGCACCAAAAGAGTTAAGGGAACTCACCTTAGCCTTAGCACATCGACACACGCTCCGAAACCCACTTTACTTCAAACCGAACACCTGAATTGGCGCCATAACAACGGTGTTAAACCATCTAATTATATCCCAAATCTAATCCTAATAAACTTCAAAAACAACCCTTAGGTGATGCCACAAACATATCCTCAAACAGTACGCGAAACGAAACCCGAAAACGCGAAACAGTGCCCGGCACCACTGCCCGCGCCAGCCAACTGGCGCCACCACTGGCGCGGAGCACCTGAACACAAATTTCATCCGAAATCTCACCCTTTCTCAATCCGAACTCATCCTAAATCGATTTTAAGCCTCCAAAATGAAATAATGGATGTTCTAAACCTTTCCCCACAATTACCAATCATCAAAACATCATTTAATCTAGCAAAATCCATCCAAAACCCAACCATTTGTTCATGGTTTAAAACCTAAAAGCTCAAAACTCAAACCATAGGAAAAATGGAGACTATCAAGCAAAGATGATGAAATTTCTTAATGACCTGATCAAAATCATAAGGGAATCTTTCCCAAAATTGTTTGTTTCCTTTTTCCATTGATTAAAACTCAATTATCAAATGGATTAACAAATCCCCAAGCCATAAGCTAGCCTAGCCAAACATAGAGAAGAAAAGAAGAAGAATGAGAGATCATACCTTGGAGATGATGGCTCAAATCATGTGTTGCAACTCTTTCCACTACACTTCCAATTTAGATTCTCCTCCTCTCTCAATTCTTCTCTCAAAACGTATGAACCAAAAGAAAGGGATTAGGGTTTTATCCAATTTATATCCCAGGTTTGCTATCTAGACCACAACTTTTACTTTTTCACACTATGACCCCCAAACTTCCAAATGCTTCTGAATTTGTGGACATGAGTTGTTACAATGCGGTGGTCGAACGCCACGCTGAGATCAAGGTGATGGTTATTGTCTTCCAACTTCAGGAATTGGTTCCTTGGTAGTAGTTCCTCATCACGGTCTCGGGCATTCACCGAAGGGTGTGATGATCGGTGCGAGGGTATGACGGTGTTCTCGTCAGAGGAATGACCATCATTATGAGCCATCTGAACAGTGATTAAACCAATATAGGGCTTAGAAAGAGGGATTCAGTAGTTTTTTTTAACACAATAAATGAAAATATCCTAAGTGTAAAGGTTATCGCAAGAAACACAAAGATATTTTCGCAAGTGTGAAGTTTTCGCAAGGAATGGGTTGCGATGAAGGATTATCGCAACAGGCACGTTGCGACAACGTGTTATCGCAACAAGGGGGTTGCGATAAAGATGAATGTGTGTGAGATGTGACAATTATGAATTTGAAGAACACAAATAGTTGCGATAAGGAGGAACATTATGAATATCTAAGTTGATATAACTATGAATGCTTGAAATTTTTCTAAGTATTCAAACCCCTAAGCTGATTTTTCGCACAAAATATATTCTAAAACCTACACTAACATGCTCGTAACTAAAACAAAAGAGTATTTCCTATAAGTTCTAACTACAAACAAGCACAAACAGATCGATTTATAGGTAAAAATTGAAATGATAGTTATGAGTTCAAACTTAAAACCCTAAAATCTACTGTTAGGCATGATTCTACGGATGGAATCGATTCAAAAGTTGGAATGTATACCTCGATATGAATCTGAACAAAATGAGATTGACTTGATCTTGAAAATCTTTGATGAAAAACTTGGATTCGAATGAGGGTTTTAGTGAGAGTTGAGAGAGTTTTGAATGGTTTTGAAATGAGATAAACAATCAAACACTCACTATTTATAGAACCTTGAGACATTTGACACATGGCATCATCTGATTGGTCTAAAGGTTGACCGCCACAGTGTCGAGTTATCGCAAGTAAGAGGTTGCGATGAACTCCGGTTGTATCGCAAGAAACTAGTTGCGACAAAGACCTCAGTGGTTAATCGCAACAGAGGGTTGCGATAAACGTTGTTTACTTCATTTTTTCACAATCAAGGGTTGCGATGAAGTGAGTTTAATCGCAATCAAGGGGTTGCGATGAAATATCTTCCATGTTTAATCGCAACAGAGAGTTGCGATGAAACACTGTTCATATCTTTATCGCAAGCAATGGGTTACGATAAAGTTAACACTTAGACATTTTTCAGTAATTTCAAAAATGATTTTATCACATTGGAAGATGTCCAACTTCCAATTGATTTAAGCACACAAGGTTTTAAACACGGTTTTCACTCCCCCCTTAAATGATGCATAGATTTGAAAATTTCTTTTCATCATTTAAGAGTTAGTGTTTAAAACAAGTTAGAATACTTACCTTTTCTTCTCCGAAGCAACAGTCACACGTTATCTATACTTACATGATCTGGTAGTTATGCACACTCCCCCTATTTTTGTGCATTTGATCTGTACTAAAACTCCCCCTGAAACCATGAACACACCTTTGTGCAGATACATGTATCATAACAAATCACAGATAATGTAGTATAAGGAAAAGAAAAAGTAATAAGTTGAATAAATATTTGCAATACAACTAAGGTATGAAAATTTAAATAACATATATTGAGAATAGAATATGATGAAAATTTGAGTGTATCAATCTAGATATGATATCTAGATTGAGATACAAATATTTCCATCTATTATATGGTCAATATAGGGAAGTTAAACTTTCATATTCAGCATGCCAAGCTTGGATACTAAGAAATTAAAACGTTTTTTATCCAATGATTTTGTAAAGAGATCGGCAAGCTGATACTCAGTTGTAACAAAATACAATTCAACTGTTCCTTTCTCAACGTGATCTTTTATGAAATGATACATGATGTCAATATGCTTGGTTTTGGTGTGTTGGACAGGATTAGCAAATATAGCAATCACGCTCTTACTGTCACAGTAGATGGGGATCTTCTCATACTTTTCCACAAAGTTGCTCAACAGCTCCTTTCTACCAGTCATGTGTTTTGAGCAACCGGAATCCAAATACCACACATGACTGGGCTGCAAAATGGAATTTAAACAGTTTTTGGTACCCATTTCCAAATGGGTCCTTTCGGGTTAAGAGAATTAACTGGTTTTGGGTTAGCTTGTTTCTTTGAAGAGTTGTTGTTATAATATCTATTTGTGTAAAAACGATTAGAACCATAGAAATTATAACCAAACCATGAAGAATAATCAGACTTGCAGATAAAATCATCTACACCACATGAAGAACAACATATTTGATCATGTGCTAATTTAATCAGTTGTTGCATTGAAGAAATCTTGTAAGGAATAACAAGTTTTTGTTTGTTGCAAACAACATGATTACTAACAGCAGAAACAAAAGTGTTTTTCTTGGAATGAAAAGCGACATGAGATGATTTTCTCTAGGCTACATCCTGTGTGGATTCCTTTATTCTCCACTCTAGGCGCGAGTTGTTACTTATATAACGATCTGAAATGCCATCAAAATAACAATTGTAAGCGTATGAATTTTGAGCTCGGTAAGATTTAGACTTGCGTTTATTCTTTTTCTTTTTTATTTTCTCAACAGTTTTGGAAGATTCCCCTTTGAAGAAATTCTTCTTGGGTTCCTCTTCTTTGATCAAAAAAGTCAGAATGATCCGGAAGTTTAGCTTCAAAATCAAATTGAACATCTTTTTGTTGTGCTTTCTTACCCTTCCCATCACAAGAGATCTCAATATTCTCAAGATTACAGTCAGACTGACCATCACATGATAGAGATGTATGGAAGATACCATAGGACTTTGGATAGAGGAATTTATTTTGTTCTTTTTCGAAAGCTTTTTCTTCTTCTATATAAAATTACATTTTAGGAGAAGCTTCAACATATTGACTTTCCAAATCCCAAGATTTAGAATCATCTTGGTCATCAACTGTCAAACTCCTAAAAACAACATTTCCCATGAAAGCTTTACATGAAGAAACGTCTGACTCTGAAGAATGTTTTTCTTTTTAAAAGTTTTTCTTCAGACATTTCTTTAAATTTGGCTTTCATCTCTTTTAAACCATTTGAAATGACCGTGAACATAACTTCCTTTTCTATATCAAAAGCAAGTTGATCGTCATTTCTGACTTCTTCAATTTTGCTCTCGAGTTCTACGATCTTTTGTTCAAGTACCAAAGGAGGATAATAGATTTTTCCTTCAAAAGCGGGTTTTGTTTCATTCTCCTTTGGTTTCTCTATAGCATAGCTCTGGAAATAGTCATTAGACAAGGTTTGCTTCCAATTCCAAACCAAAGCCTTCCTATTATCCTTTTCGTAGATAAAAGGAAGTTGCACTTTCACAGTGGGTTTTCTTTTAACCTCTTCCTCGACCCCATGTTCTTCCTGATTAAGCCAGTTGATTTTGTATTTAGGTTTCAAGGACGGAGGGTGAAGCCATTCAAACTTGTAAAGGTATGGTGCCTTTTTCAAAGCATTTTCCAAGTAATGAGGATTGTCATATCCCAACCCCCATTTCGAATTATAATATCTGAAATTCTTTTGTGTGTTTAGGAAAATGGTTTGTTCAGATTGACCAATTTTGTATAGCTTTGCTTCCAGATCACTTGCCTTTTCAGTCAATTCGTTGTTAATATCTTTATAAGATTGCAATAGTTGTTCAAGCTCATTCTTCCTATTTTCAGAAATTCTTACCTTTTCAGCCATTTCATCCATTCTGTTTCGAAAGTAAGTTCGAGATTGCTCGATCTCAACTCGTTCCTTTTTCAACGCATTACTTAACTTGTTATGTTCAGTGATTATCTGTCTTTGAGATTCTATTGTCTTATGCGCATTTTTGAGTTTCTCATTTAAATCATCTTGTTTTAGTTGGAAGACTTTAAACTGATTAGCAAAATGATTAATAGTGCAAAGATCTACCTCGTTTGTCTCAGGCGCCATATTTAGATTACTTGTTTATGATCGTTAAGTACTCTTTTGATCGGATTAGGAAATATTTGTTTCACAAACTTTTATCTCAACACATTGTTGTCTCAACTCAAAGCTTGTCTCAACCAACAATCTTGTCTCACCTCACTTCTTATCTCAACGCACTTCTTATCTCAACTCACTTCTTATCTCAACTCACTTCTTGTCTCAACGCACTTCTTATATCAACTCACTTCTTGTCTCAACGCACTTCTTATATCAACTCACATGTCGCAAAGGAGAATCTTATCTCAACAAAGAAGTTGCGATAAAGGGATAGAAGGGGGTCTTATCGCAACAAAGGGTGGCGATAAGTTACTGTTTCACACAAGTGGTTTGCGACAAAATGATCTTATCGCAAGGGTTGGTTGCGATAAGATACTGTTCTCGCAAGGGGGTTGAGATAAAGATGAACAACTAAGGTTGAGATAAGGATGAAGATTCAAGTATTCTTGAGTCTAATCTTCAAAAATGATCCGATTGAGCTGAAATTTGGTAGGTAGATTCGCGAGGATATTCTGAACAACTTTAATGATTTGGGTTTTGTCCAAAAACCAACAGAAAATGGGTTTTCGATCCAAAACAGAGTGCAGAAAATAAAAGTCCGAAAAAGATATTTTGCACAATCTGAGTCTAAACCTAATGATTTTGTGGAAAGAAATCACTCAGGTATTGTCTACTAACACTCCTAATCTGATCAAAATGATATACACGCTCTGATACCAATTGTGATCCTAGAACAAGTAATCAATATGTATAATCAACACTTGAAGTCATCTCTATATTCAATGATTATCAAAGTAGCTCACAATAATGATTGGAATGCAAAATACTATGTGTGGCTAGTGTGTGTGATAAGATGACCTAATTCCCAAAAGGGAAAGTAGCAAACTATACTAGAGACAAGTTTGGAACAAATACATATTAGGTCCCTCTACTTGGTACAATCAAAATATAGCACTAACAAAATGCTTTTGACGGTAACATTTCCTGCAAGATTTGCAATTCCATAAACAAATATGAAGCAGTAACACACGAGAGTTTGTGTCAACTAGAAATACAATGAATTTAGAAACAAAAATCATACCTGGGACTTGGGAAGAAATACAATCGCAAATCCCAATCGAGACCTGAACCAATCTTCCACAGGACCACATATCACAATTTCGCTATTTTAGTTCTAGTCTTCTCTGATTTTATGAAATAGAATCTGTCAATCGCAATCGAGATTTGAAGGATCCAGATTTGAGAAACAATCAAACAATGAAGGATTAAGAGTTGTCTTTGCCTAAATCGGTCGCATAACCGGTTAATCATGTATCCGGAACAGTCGAAGTGTCGAATCGGAACGCCATCTTAAAAAATCATAACGCATTAGCGTTTTGTGTGCCTCTAGAACTGAAACGCCATCTTTGAAAATCGGAATAGTCGAAGTGCCGAACACGAGAAGTTTGAAAAAGAATAGATAATCGCCAAAGCCAATCGCCTAATTGAATATTCGTATTGTTTACCGATTCAGGTTTGAACATCTGGGTTCAAGATATGCTATTACAGTCCTTGTACGGTTGGGCATGTGTTTATGATTATAGCCAAAGTCCTAAATTATTTAACCTAAAATGCCAAAACTAATAATGTATGAAAATTTGATGCCTCTAAGGGCTTTGATGCCCTGTGCACCTACACGGGCTGCATTTGCCCACGACCGTACCTGACATAGATGGCCTTTGTGGGGAGTTAGCGTATTCGGCAGGTTCAGGTGCCTATTATACAAATCCAATTCGAACCCTACAATCCTACTTGAATTTTGGATAGATCTATTGGTTTTCAAGTTTTATTTGTAATTCGATATCGTTTTAAACGAAAAAATGCAGTTCAGGTTAGACGGGTTCGTCGCATAGACGGACCCAAAGTAGAGCACATGATGGCACATGGCACCGTTTAGTTCCTCCGTCGTAGTGTAAAAAACTATAGGGTCATGAAAAGTGACATTGTATCAATTTGATGTGTGCCACCATATATATTTTGAAACTACAATGAAGACACAAGTTTCCCTTAGTAAAGTTGGTTTGCAAGACTTTTCTTCCACTTCACTCACCAGTTCGAGTCCTATTATTTGTCTCGAAGGGTTCTACAAAAGTTAATCAGTTGAAGAAAGGGGGGGGGGGTTAAATTCTTCTACTGACAATTGATTAACCAACAAGGAATTTACAGATTGTTGCAGAAATAGAAAAGGTAAACCTATTCTAAACAATCTAATGGAATCACTAAGTTTTCTTGTACAAGAATAGTAAGAACAACAGAAAAGAGAACACTTCAAAGAGATGAGTAGAAATGTAGAAGTGTGGTGAAGAAGACGATTTTCACTTCTACTTATACTCACTGTATTTAATGAACCTTGAAGGTGCAGTCTATGTGTCAAAAGAAGAGTGGAATGTATGTCCTTGTCCTTTAGCTTTTAACATGCTTTTGGCCGCTAATGAACAATAGATGACATAGGTAGTAGGCACGTTTGCAGACAGATGAGGAATCGTACTATGTACCTTTGTCTTTTTGTACAAGAGAGTAACACAACCTAAATCTTGTAGAGCAATATTCTGATCAGTGATACGCTTGAAACGTTGAGAGGCTTCTCAGTTATCGCTGAATCTTTAATACATTTTCACATGATGTAGACAGACTTGGTTTCACAGAATTTCGCTTCAGATCATGAGTAGACTATCTTTATCTTCAGCTATTCTTCGATGTCGTTGAAGGTTTCTTCAGTGTGAGGGTTTGTATTCAGGGATCACTTAGGCTAAATGTTACACATCGTGTTCAGCGATCACTAAACAGACTCGGTTCATGATCGTTGAAACTGAAACAAGTATATCAAAAAAATCCTAAGTAATTTTCACTAAGTAAAAGGACCATAATCAAAACACTAAGAGAGTTTGGATCACAAACTCCCCCTAGTTGATGATGACAAAGCAACATAAAGAAAATTTCTAAATGAAAAACAGAAAGGGAAATATGACTTAGAAATATTGTCTCGTTTACTGTTTTAAGAGATTTTTTTCAGCACTTAGATGAAGTAAAAGCACTTTACTGAAATTTCATTAATGTATGAGAGATTACAAGTGAAATGAAATTACAAGTATAATAAAATACATTTGCTGAGGGTGCGTTTGGTAAACTGACAAGACGACACATAACAGAACAAGAATCAATGTTACATGTTTGGCAGGACTTTTATGTGGAACAGACAAGAATAGAGTGGAATAGGCTTATTCCACTCCCACCCCATGGAACAAGCTGTAACAAGGTGAAAGCGACTTATGTTTTACCAATATAACTCAAAATAAGATCTAATTCTCTTCTTAAAAATCAAATACACCTTCTATTTTATATTTTATTTATTCTTTAAATTTTATTTGTTGTATTTTATGCTCTAAAAACTTCTACTTTACTTTTCTCAAAATATCATTTTATGGTTTCTATGTTTTGATTAATTTATATAAATTATTAAATACTGATAGTAAAAAAAATTATAAAGGGTTAGAAAATACACATTGGGAACTAGTCAAACTAGATATTTTTTTTATTTTGATATCATTTAATCGTCTTGAAGAAAACTTTCTAATAATTTATGTTGTTATAAATATTTATTTCATTTTAATTTAATAAATTGCATAATTAATCAAAATACATAAACAACTTATTAATGGTAAATTGGTCAATGTTATCTGTTCTGTTGTATCGAGTTCTGTCTTACCAAAAGTTGAGCAGTTATTCTGTCATGTCACGTCCTGTCCTATTTAATCAGGTCTGAATCCAAATGCACCCTAAAGACTACAACTGATAAGTGCAAAAATATAAAGGAATCTATCAGTTAAAGATCATCAAAAGATATATCGTCAACGACCTTTTCTCCTTTTTTTCCCTTCCTGCAGCTCCAGTCTAATGAACCTATGAAAGAATGGCCCAACTTCACTAAGATTACACCATGGAAGAGTATACTGGAGTTGTTGGACAGGTGTAAGATGAAACTCCAAGTATCTTCGAAACCTGTACTAACAATTGGGATCAATGTAGATTATTCAATTCTTAGGTGTGCCAATCACTGAGCCTGCTTCATATGGACATTTGTCTGGCAAGGACAAGTTCAACATTGAGAGGTTATAAAGTTTCACTTGTTTGACAACATCATCAGGGAAGAACTTTATATCATGTTAGTTCTTGTGCAAGGGTTCTTCTTTAATGGCATGGATAGCCTTTCTTCCGCGAGAGAGCTTCGTTGGAAGAGGTGTCACTTCAATGATATTGGATATTTTGTCGAAGAGTTTGTTGTTACTATTTCCCGTGCAAGATAACTTTGTGATTCTCATCGACTGTTTAGAATTGGTTTACTTTACTATTTCCGAAACAATTTGTAAATTCTATTTTTGATTTATCAATAATCAATAAACAAATTTATATAGTAAAATTTGTGTGTTTGTATTCATTCCCCCCCCCCCTTCTACATACTGTGATCTCTTGTAGAACCCCTTTGGGACCAACAATATATATAAAATTTGTTTCAGACTCTCGGCTTCATCTAGCCTATCACTTTCATACTCTTCATTATCTTCGCCAGACCCAATGCATTCTTTCTTTGAAGATCGCTTTGCAGACTTGCTAGACATCAAGGCGATTTGATCAATCTCTTTTTCTACTTCCTTCTTCTCCTTTTTATCTTCCTTCTTCTCTTTCTTTCTCTTTTTCTCACGTTTTTCCTCAGCTCCATCCTACGTTTTTCCTCAGCTCCATCCTCATCCTGTTTTAGCATCTCATACATCTGTTGTAAAGGCAATACATCTAACTTGGAGTGTTGTTTCATCCTATGAGCATATTTCTTCCATTCCGGTTGAAGAACACTCAAAAATTTCACATTATGCTCTATTACTTTCTTTTCAATTTTGTGCCTGTTCAACTCATTCAGTATGGTAGTAAATCTGTCATAGGTTTGATCAAGTGTCTCGCCCTCCTTTTGTTTGAAATTCTCATACGTATTGATAGCATTGGAGATTCTCATCTGGTTTTCAACCTCAGATCCTTGATAAAGATTGACTAATTCATCAAACATCGCCTTTTCGGATATATTTTGACTGTCGACCTTCTGATAAATTTTATTTGTCAAGGCTTGCATTACCAGTGATCTAGCTGCTTTATCTGCATTGTATTGCTTTGTTTGTTTAACATCATATAAATGAAGTGGAACTTCAACCAATTCCGGAGGTGGTCCACCTTCCACAACTTGTCCTAGTCTTTTAACTTTCTCCATAGGGCCTTCCCTTATGGATTTCACTATGTAGTCCACATTTTCTTGTCGTTCAATATAGTCCATAAAACAGTCTTTTCATATCCTAAAATCCTTAGGAAAGAGGACAGGAGGTTTGTCCTTTGAGCCTATTGCCAACATATCCCTCGTAGTCATTGTAAGAATACTTGTTAACGATCGTTTAGCAACCTTCTGATCTGAGTACAAAATTACCCTTCAAACACTGATTTTTATTTTAACCCACTAATTGTCGCAACTCAAAGCTTTGTCGCAAGAAAACACATTTGTCGCAAGAGAGCACTTTGTCTCAAGAAAGCACTTTTGTCGCAAGAACAAACTTTGTCGCAAGCAAACGATGAAAGATTATCGCAACTAAGAGAATGCGATAAAAAACAAATCGGGTTTTATCGTAAACGACACTTGTGATAAAACACTGTTCAAAACCTTTGGGATGCGATAAAACTCCTTTATCGCAAACAATACTTGCGATATAAAAACTTGCGATACAGATGAATTTGTATGGTGCGATAACAATGAACACACAATGTTGCGATAATTATGAAGATCTGAATAATCCTAAGTCCAATTCGCAGAACAACTCCAAATAGGCTGAAAATTTGTACGGAGGTTTACGAGATGATTCTGAACAACTTTAATACTACAACTTTTGTCCAAAAACCAACAGAAATAAGAGATTCGATCCCCCAGCAGTGTTTAAGGTCCTTTTTCTCGAAATTAAGCTAAACTATCAATTTTGGATTGATTTGAGAGTAAATGCGGAATATTATCAACCAGAAACAATCACCAATCTATTCCTAATCAATTCTGATCCATTTGAAGAGCTCCAATGATCAAAATCAATCAAAATGGTGAGAAAATGAAGAACACCCAAAATAGCTCAAAATTTCAAAAATAAACTCTGGATCATAATGAATGCTTTGATACCAATTGTGATCCCAGAACAAGCATTCAAATCAAACAATAAAGCTCAAGTTGTCATCCCTCTATTAAGATCAAATCTTCAAGTACACAATGTTGATGAATATGGAGAGAAAGTGCACACTGTACTTGGTATGAGAATGGAATGACATAATGCAAATTACAAAGGGAAAACCTATTTATAGGTTGCAAATATTAAAGTTTCATATTAGCCCCTCTACTTGGTATAAGGTGCCAGTTACGGCACTAACAGAGAGAGAGAGAGAGAGAGAGAGAGAGAGAGTTTCAAATACAAACTATGTAAATGTTACTGTTAATGCCAAAAATCGTCCAGAAGGATAACTTAAGGTTGATTGTGGAGCTTAACAAATAAAGAATGGAAATCTTTCGACAAACCGTACGATAAAGACAAAAAAAATGTAAAAGAGACGAAAGATTTTGGTGACGCGGGAAAAACCTCAACGAGGAAAAAACCCGCGGACGACTTTGGATGTCGTCGCTGCACTATGGTCGCCAAACATGGGCGATGTCCTTATGTTTTGGGTGTCGAGAGTACAATGATTATAATACAAATGAAAGAAAGACTTTAAATGTAAAGTAACAAGTGTATCGAATGTAAAAACTGGTGCGTCGTGTGTAGAAACTAAGCATCGTGCGTGTAAGTCGTGCGTCGTGAGCGATCTTTCGAGAGAGAATTCTTTGCTTCGAGTGTTCTTCAGAGTTCTGTTATGCCAAGATGTCTGAAATGATGATTGAGCCCCTATATTTATAGTCTTCGAGCGCTTTAAATGATTCCTTAACAGCTTCAAATAATGGTCGTAACTGACGCTGAGTTTAATGATGTTAATGGCCTTCGTCGGTTATAGACGTTGGTCATCAATGACATTGACCCTGCATTAAACAGTGAAAAAGTAGCAGTAATATCGCATGTTAGTCGGTCGAGGTCGTAAGGCTCCTTACGACAGTCGAGTGTCGTGAGTAACTTTCGATTTTATCTTTTGGTCAGATGATAAAGTATTATGACTTTATCTTATTATGGAAAAGTGTAATAAATGTTTTCCTTGATTTGGTCGTGGTCGAGACTGGTGAAATTTTACCCAAACAGTTTGCCCCCAAAATTTAAAAATAGAGTGGCAAATTCAAATTTCAAAATTTTTAAATTTTTGTCAGTCGGACGTCTAGGGTCATGACACGTGTCGAAAGTCGTTGGTTAGGAAACTGAATCGGTTTGATTCTAACTAAATGGGAAGTCGAAAAGGGGATAAGATCGTGATGTCATGCTGACGTACGATCGTGCCTAACAATTGTAATTGTCAGGTGTCGACGATCCGTTTGATCATACGAAAAGACATGGGCACGGGTCGATCATTAGGTGACTCAACCTGACATGATCGTTTACATAAATAGAGACCCATGATGGATCTTTTCCTTTTTACGCTTTCAGAGAGTTTAGAGAGAGAATTTTTCCTGATTTCTTGCTGTTCTTCGTCAAATTCTTTCCAAACCTGCAAGAATCTTCGACTCGATTAGGAATTTCGAGGTTTTTAGAGCGCCCATATAACGTACGACTCTCATCCTTTGTATGCGTCGTAAGTCAATTGCTAGGAAACCTAGGAAAAACTGGGATATCTGGGGTTTTTCAGATCGACAAACTTGGTTAACGGGGTTAGCGATGTCGACCGAACCCAAAAGTACCATTCGAAATCAAGATGATCTCGATGACCTTAGAAGTTTAGCGAAAATCTCTGCGGGGATTACAGTGAGTAAGGCCGGTCAGATTCGACCGGAGATGTGTCTCGAGGGGTATGTCGTGATATACGAATACCCCTTTAAGATAGGTTTTGAATGGCCCTATTCGCCTTTGGCCAAGGCTTTTATGTGCGAGTTCGACCTCTCGCTGGGGCAACTAATGCCCCAATTTTGGCGCGTCATCCAGGTTGTCGAGCGACTTACCAAGAAATGGGAGTCGCCGATGAACGTGAGGGACCTCTTGACGGCTTACCAGGTCAAGATGGACACAAACCATCGCTACAGCTTGTTTTCGAAACACAAGGGCGATCGTATTCTGGTTCTGAAGACTGCGGTCAACGACCGTAAATGGAAGACCAGGTACGCATTTGTGCGTGTAGCGACGCTGGACCCCGACAGCGATGGATCTGGTCCGGCTGGAACATGACGAGTGAGTTTTAGCTTTGGTCGAGCGTTCTTTATTACCCTTACTGCTTTTCTTTTCGACTAATCTCCTTTCTCTATATTTTCAGATATTAAATTTGACGACGTGAAGCCCAACAACGACTCCAAGACCAAGATCGAGAAGTTCTTGGAGATTAGCGCCGACGATCGATCGTTCGTCACACGTCATTTGGTAGACGAGGATGACGACTTGGTTTACCTGGGTGAAAACCGGCAGGAGAGACAAGAAGAAGAAGAGGAGGAGGAGGAGACAGAGGAGAAGGAGAGAGAAGAGTCGAGGGAAGAAGAAGAAATGACTAGTAAGTGTTCCTTCGTTTTTTCTACTCGACCTAGTCTTTCTATTCTCTCGATTGTCTAATCGTTTTTTTTTCTTGCTCTACAGGAGAATCTCAAGCGAAGATGAAGCATGCGGCTGCCAAGAGGGCAGCTCAAAATGAATTGACCCGTCAGGGCAGGGAAAAAAGGAAGGGGATCCCGACAATTGGGTCGGGTGTTGATATACATTATTTATTTAATGCATATTATGTCTTTTTCTTATATTTTATATATAATATTTTGTTTTATCCCAACTTTTGTGTCATTTTATTCTCTTATTTGTATCTTTATTAATCATGGAGCTAAGTGATGGATTTTACCTATTTTACTAAGTAGAATGGCTAAAAATAAAGAAAACTGCAGGCAATGCTATTTCGATGCTGCAACATCCAGGACTGATGGCGACGAGATGAAAAAAAGCTGGAAATGCGTTTTTTTGGAAAGGCAGCAGCATGCAAACAAAATTTCATTGCTTTAGATTCATCCTAAAGTAGTTTGTGTGTTGTAATGGCATTAGTACAAAAGACATCTCTTTCTAATAGTATTAGGTATCATGAATAGTGCATGCATGGTACATTAAGGGGGTGTTTGGGATTGCGTTTCAAAATTGCTTTTCTGCTTATTGCGTTTCCAGGAAGCTCATGAGTGTTTGGATTTAAAAAAAACTGCTTATCACGTTCCCAGGAAGCAGATAAGGAGTTTTTTTAGAAGTAGATCCAAAGTGACTTTTCAGGAAACGAGATAAGTCATAAGCAGATAAGGAGAAGCATTTTTCAAACGCACTCCCAAACACCCCCTAAATAGTAGTAGTTGTTGTGGGTTGGTATGGCTAAGTCCATACTTCTTTTGTATAAATAGGTGGTGTCTTGTGTTTTTTGAGGGATCGATCAATAAGCTTAGAAACTGATTTGGAACAACCATTTATTGCTTTCTTTAATATTAATGCAAGTTATCTTCATCTTGTTCTTCTTTTTAGTTCATAACACATGAGTTGCTGCAGCATTGCCAACAACATTGCTGCACTTCTATATTGTTTTTAATTATTGTTCTTTACATTATTGTCATTTACTTTTACGTCATTTATTTTATGTCTTTCATTTCAGTAATTTACATTTATTGCAAGTTAATTTCAAGTATGAGTAGCTAAGTTTTATAGCTTGGGTGTGAGATTAAAGGGTGGAGTTTTAATTATAAAGAATAGTGGACATTATTTCTCAATAATGATGTTCACCATTTCATGTTAAGTTTTATAAAGATAAGTTTACTTCGTGACGTTTTGATCACTTTGAAAGTGTTAAAGTGCCATGGCATCAGGAATGAGCCATTGATATGCACGTCAATCCGAATAACAAAGAAAGTAAGACTTGGAAGAGCTACTGACAAAGGAATTTGTCGTCTCTGTCTTTTCTGGGTTGATTTTGCCCGATAAGTTGGTCATCGTGATGATGGTAAAAGTGTAGAGTGCGTATCAGGAATGGACCTCTCAGTACACGTCAACTTAACAGATATGGGATCAACTTGGAAGAGTGGTTTTTAACAAAGTAATTTGTTTATCCATATATTTGAAAGGCATCATTTTATTATTGATAGTCCCGATACATCACCAGGAATGGGTTGTTGAAAGCTAGATCAATAGTACAATGTTGAATATCCGGAAGGGCATCCTATCAAATAGATGGTGAATTTAAGTATTGAGGAACCAATGCTGTAGCATTGACATAGCATTGGTCTGCTGGAATTTATAATTAAGCTTCACCCCAACGTCTTACACCCTTGCTTGCTTTCTTTATTTATTTGTTTTATATAATCTGCGATAATCCAACTCCAAACACAAAAATATTGTCTTCGAACTGATCCTCGGAAATCATCTCTTTTATTAGACTTTTATTGCGCTTTTACTCCAATCTCAGTGGGAACGATATCTGGTATTTTACCACTTTATTACTTGAAAGACGACAATAGATCTCGATGTATACTTGCGTTGAGGTTTAATTATCACACGTCTATCGGTGTATTCAAAGCACTGTCAAGTTTTTGGCGCCGTTGCCGGGGATTGGCACGCTAAAAGTTTTTGAAAGTATTTTAAAAGATTTAGTTTTTCTAACACCGTCCGAATCATACTTTGTGTGGTATATGCCACGAATCCAATGTGGGGAACTTTTTGAGTTAGATCCTGACATAGAAAGAACCTTTCATCAAAGACGGAGGTTACAAAGAGCTTCAAGTTCTATGGATCCTCCCGACATGGATGCACCACCCGGATTTGAGCGTAGACACCTACGACCATTCGTTGTAGAACCACGACCACCCATAGTAGAACCACGACCACCTGGGGTAGAAGTACGACTACCACCTTTAGGAAACCACATGAGACCACCCAATTTTGGAATCCCACCAATTTTTGGTAACCCACCAATTTTTGGTAATCCGCCACGTTTTGGAAATCCACAAAATCAAAATTTTCAAGAGCACCACATTAATAATGAAGATGATGATGAGGAAGAATCTCATGGTAACAATGACCAAAATGAACCATTAAATATCATTGATCTTGCAAACTCGAAAAATGGGAGAATTATGGATTATGCAATTCCTAACTTTGAGCAATTAAATTCAGGAATTGTAAAGCCTCATATGGATACGACGCATTTTGAACCAAAACCCATTATGTTTCACATGTTGCAAGCCAATGGTCAATTTTCCGGATTCCCATCGGAAGATCCACACTCACATTTAAAATCTTTTAAAGAGATCACCGATGTTTTTCTGATTCCTGGAGTATCTTCTGATGCTCTAAGACTCACACTGTTTCCTTTTTCGTTAAGGGATCGGGCAAAGATTTGGTTTAATTCATTGACACCAGGTTCTATACCATCATGGGCTGACATGGCTGAAATTTTTTTGAGAAAATATTTTCCACCTACCCGGAATGCTAAGTCCCGAAATGAAATTTGTATGTTCAAACAAATGGACGATGAAGCAATTCCCGACGCATGGGAAAGGTTTAAGGAATTATTAAGGAAATTCCCTCACCATGGCATTCCCTACTGTATTCAACTCGAGACGTTTTACACTGGACTTGATTCCAATGCAAAACAAATGCTCGATGTGACATCAGGAGGGGCCTTTACCTCCAACACCTATAATACCGGGTATGAAATTCTTGAAAAGATTTCCACAAACAATGGGCATTGGGCTGATCCAAGGGCACCAACTACAAAGAAGACTGCTGGAATGCATGATTTAGATGCTTACACTTCATTGACAGCTCAGCTTGCTTCTATGACCAATATGCTTAAAAACATAACTACCGGTCAGGGAACACAACCGACTGCCACTACACCCACTCCAACTGTTCTCTCTGTGCAATGTGTTTGTTGCAGTGGAGACCATTCTTATGAACACTCTCCTCAAAATTCTGAATCAGTTAACTATGTTCATAATAGAAATGGCCCTTACTCTAACAATTACAATGCTAGTTGGAAACAACATCCAAATTTTTCATGGACCAGCCCAAGTTTAAATCAACCTAAGCATAAGCAACAAGGAAACTCCAATTTTCAAAACCAGCATCATGCCAACAGTTCTCAAAACTACCAAAACAATCAAAACCATCAGAATCAGAATTTCCAAAACAACAAACCCTCTTTTCAAAACAAATCCTCTTCACAAGCTGAACCTTCCTTGGAAGCAATGCTGAAAAGTTTCATTACTCAAACCAACACTGCATTTGCTCAAACCAATGCCATGACCAACCAAACCAATGCTGCCTTAAGGAATCTTGAGACACAAGTTAGTCAACTTGCTCTAAGTCAAAACAACAGACCCAACGGGACTTTACCGAGTAACACAGAAATCCCAAGATTCCCAGGAAAAGAGCATGTGAAAGCTGTGACACTTAGGAGTGGGAAAGACTTAGAGAAAACCCAAGCTGTAATAGAAAATAATCCCAAGTCAAAGTCTAATGCTACAACATTGCCCACCATCCTAGAAGAACCACATCCTAAGGACTTAGAGCCAAAAACCCCAATCCCAAAGGAAAACACCGTAGAAATTGAAGTCAACAAACCCAAAGATGTTGTCAAAGAAAACATAACAAAAGGTATTAATGATACAAATTTGAGGGTGGAGGAAGTCTGCCCTAAAAGCTCAACACAAACAAAGAAAGCCGTTATTGAACCAATTCCTCCTTATGTTCCTTTTCCCCAAAGGTTAAAGAATAATAGGGAAGAATTGCAATTCAAGAAATTTTTGGATGTGTTTAAACAATTGCATATCAACATACCGCTTGTTGAAGCAATCGAGCAGATGCCTAGTTATGCCAAATTTTTTAAAGACATTTTAAGCAAGAAAAAGAAGTTGACTGAATATGAAACTGTGGCCATGACTAAAGGGTGTAGTGCTCTCTTGACCAACAAAATTCCACCTAAACTTAAAGATCCATGGAGTTTTACCATTCCTTGTTCCATAGGTGGGAAAGAAGTTGGAAAAGCCTTATGTGATTTGGGAGCAAGTGTCAATCTTATGCCTTTGTCTATTTTCAAGAGCTTAGGTATAGGAGAAGCTAGACCAACCACTGTCACACTCATCTTAGCTGACAAAACCATTGCCTATCCTAAGGGTAAAATTGAAGATGTCTTAGTTCAGGTTGACAAATTCATCTTTCCTGCTGACTTTATCATCTTAGATTTTGAGGTTGACCAAGATATTCCTATTCTCTTAGGAAGACCTTTCTTAGCCACTGGAAGAACCTTGATAGATGTCCAAAAGGGAGAGTTGACCATGAGACTTCAAGACCAAAAGGTCACATTCAATGTCTTCAATTCCATGAAATACCCTGATGATATGGAAGAATGTTCTGGCCTAAGTGTGATTGAAAACCTGTGTAATGAAGAAGGAGTTAGGGAAATTTGTAGGTTGGAAGAAGAGGATGATGAGGAATATGATGATGATGATGAGGAGAATATATATGATATTGTTGCTAAGTTTGAATCTTTGGAATCTAGTGAACAAAAGACTTTCACACCATCAGTCATTTCACCACCTGACCTGGAGTTGAAACAACTCCCACCCCATTTGAAGTATGCTTTTCTAAAAGATGAAAAAAAACTGCCTGTCATCATTTCATCCACTTTAGAACTGCATCAAGAAAAGAAATTAGTGGATCTGTTGAAGTTACACTCAAAAGCCATAGGATGGACCTTGCTGACCTTAGAGGAATTAGTCCCTCTATCTGTCAACTTAAGATCATCTTAGAAGATGAGAACTTCACATCCATTGAACCACAAAGAAGGCTAAACCCTGTCATGAAAGAAGTAGTGAAAAAAGAAGTGCTAAAATGGTTAGATGCAAGAATCATTTTTCCTATAGCCAGTAGCTCTTGGGTTAGCCCTGTCCAATGTGTCCCTAAGAAGGGAGGTTTTACAGTAGTAGCCAATGAAAAGAATGAACTCATCCCAACTAGAGTAGTTTCAGGATGGAGAATTTGCATGGACTACCGTAAACTTAACACAGCCACGCAAAAGGACCATTTTCCACTACCATTTGTTGACCAAATGTTAGACAGGTTAGCCGGAAAAGAATATTATTGCTTCTTGGATGGATACTTCGGATACAACCAAATAGCCATCTTACCTGAGGACCAAGAAAAGACCACCTTAACTTGTCCTTATGGTACTTTTGCCTTTAGAAGAATGCCCTTTGGACTCTGTAATGCTCCGACAACTTTTCAAAGATGTATGATGTCCATATTTTCTGACATGCTTGAAGAATCCATTGAAATATTTATGGATGATTTTTCTGTATATGCCTCATCTTTTGATAATTGTTTGGAAAATTTGAAAAAGAGTCTTGAAAGGTGTGAGAAAACTGATTTAGTCCTCAATTGGGAAAAGTGTCACTTTATGGTCAAATAAGGGATAGTTCTTGGACACTTGATTTCAAAAAGGGGGGTTGAGGTAGACAAAGCCAAACTGGAATTTATTGAAAAACTACCTGAACCAACCACTGTTAAAGGAATCAGAAGCTTTCTTGGTCATGCAGGATTTTACAGAAGGTTTATGAAAGACTTTTCAAAAATTTCAAAACCTTTATGTTTACTTCTGCAAAATGACCACAAATTTGATTTTAATCAAGAATGCAGAAATGCATTCATCACTTTAAAGAAAGCTTTGGTAACTGCTCCAGTAGTTTTGGCCCCAGATTGGACCAAACCTTTTGAAATCATGTGTGATACCAGTGATTGGGCTGTAGGAGCAGTCTTAGGTCAAAGAAAAGAAAAAGTGTTTCATTCAATTTATTATGCAAGTAAGACTTTGAATGAAGCACAGATCAATTACACAACAACTGAAAAAGAACTCTTAGCTGTAATATTTGCCTTTGAGAGGTTTAAATCATATTTAGTGGGAGCAAAAGTCATTGTGCATACAGATCATGCTGCCATTAAGTACTTAATCTCTAAGAAGGATGCTAAACCTAGGTTGATTAGGTGGGTTCTTTTATTGCAAGAGTTTGACCTAGAGATTGTGGATAGAAAAAGAGTAAACAACCAAGTGGCAGACCATTTGTCTAGGTTAGAAAACCTAGTGGAAAAGAGAGGAGACGGAGATATCATTGAAACCTTCCCAGATGAGAAAATCTTGATGCTACAGCATTCATCCAGCATTCCTTGGTATGATGATTTTGCTAACTACTTATCATGTGGCATCAAACCTCCTGACTGCACTGGCCATAAGCTTAAAAAGTTTTTCCATGATGCTAAGTTTTATCTTTGGGATGATCCTTTTCTGTATAGACTTGGTACATATCAAATTTTGAGAAGGCGTGTCCCAGAAAATGATGTGGCAGAAATCTTACACCATTGCCACACCTCAGCATATGGAGGTCATTTTGGGAGCCAAAGGATAGCAGCCAAAGTTTTACAATCTGGTTTCTATTGGCCAACCCTCTTCCAAGATTCCCACAATTTTGTCAAAAGATGTAATGAATGTCAAAGAACTGGTTCCATTTCTCAAAGAAGTGAAATGCCTTTGAATGGAATCTTGGAAGTGGAATTGTTTGATGTGTGGGGAATTGACTTTATGGGACCTTTTCCACCATCTAATAATTGTCATTACATTCTAGTGGCTGTTGATTATGTGTCAAAGTGGGTGGAAGCAATTGCATGTGCTTCCATTGATGCAAAAATTGTGGTTAAATTTCTTCAAAAATACATATTTACAAGATTTGGTACCCCAAGGGCACTAATCAGTGATGAGGGCACCCATTTTGTAAATAAGGTATTACAAGGAACTCTTGAAAATACAATGTTAACAACAGAATAGCTACTGCATACCACCCACATACAAATGGACTGGCTGAGCTTTCTAATAGGGAAATCAAAGGAATCCTGGAAAAAGTGGTGAAACCACACGCGAAAGACTGGGCTTTTAAATTAGATGACGCTTTATGGGCATACATAACTGCTTTTAAAACACCAATTGGTATGTCCCCATACAAGCTAGTCTTTGGAAAAGCATGTTGTTTGGGCAAAAAATCACGTCGTACGACTACGACCAGAACAGGTAAGACACACGTTATAGTCTAAAATCTTGTATTAAGATAAGATCTCGACGAGAACCCAGAAAACATCCATCGTCCCCCGCAAAAGGTAAGTCGTACGTTCCTTACGACGTTCGACCATAGCGTCGCCCGTTCTGCTCGACCATCACGTAAGATCATATAATCTCGACCTATACTAACGTTAACCTTGACTGTTACGTGTGTTAAGTATTTAATGCAGGAGTCAAAGCCATTAACAGCTGGCAACCGTAACAGACGAAGAGCATTATGGATCTTTACTACGGCGACCGTTTCCAGCCGTTGATCAAAGCATTAATGAAGCTATTTAATGGCGCGGAGACTATAAAAGCTAAGCTAAATCCCCATTCTAGGAAGAAGATCATCGATTAACACTCACCAGCAATCATCAGCTAACATCACCAAACAGCAGAGAACGACATCCAAACTCATAGCGAAGAGCACTCAAACTCTGGAAATCAAGTATTGAAGGCCAGAATCCTACAGCGAACTCAAGAACACTCGAAGGAAAGCTCAGGTTATCGTTCTCGACGCACGACAACAGATTCCGACCAACAGTTGTTTACACTTGTATTCGCACACGACAAACACCTGTTTTACATTCCAAACACTTGTACTTTACATTTCGAAGCATTTCCTTCATTTGTATTGTAACCATCATACGACCGACGCCAGTACCAAGGACATCGCCCCTGATTGGCGACCATAGTGCAGCGACGACATCCCCTGTCGTCCGAAGGTTTTTCCTCGTTTGAGGTTTTTCCTGCGTCATCAAATCCTTTGTCTTGTTTATTTTTTCCCTCGTCGCACGTCGCGTCGAAAGATCCTTTCTTTAGTTGTTTAAGTCCACATCGACCTTAAGTTGTCCCTTTGGTGCGATTTTTGGCATTAACAGTTTGGCACCATCCGTGGGACTACATCTAGAGAAAATCCTCGACGAACGTGCACTTTACTAACGGTTTCTTGGAGTTCCTCTGTTTTCGATTACAGGAAAATGTCAGATAAGGAGAACATGGAACAGATGGTGGGTCTAAAAAACGGGCAAGAACCCCCAACAATAGTCGACGAGTATCATCTGGAGGAAGTCGTTCTGGATCAAAGCAAGCCCGATCAAAAAATCCTCGTGGGTTCATCCCTTGCACCCAACATTAAAGGTAAACTCATATCTTTTTTACAGGAGTTTGCCGATTGCTTCGCCTGGTCGCATGAAGATATGGTTGGCATTGATCCCGGCGTCATTTCCCATAAACTTAATGTCGACCCGTCATTCAAACCTGTAAAACAAAAGCGCCGCAAGTTCGCTCCAGGAAGAAATAAGGTAATTAACGACGAAGTCGACAATCTCCTCAAGACAGGAAAGATTTGGGAAGTAAAATATCCCGATTGGCTCGCTAACGTCATGGTAGTAGCTAAGAAGAATGGAAAATGGAGAGTCTGTATCGACTTCACGGATCTTAATAAAGCCTGCCCAAAGGATCCATTTCCATTACCTCATATCGATGCCATGGTCGACGCAACCGCAGGACACGAGTTATTAACATTCATGGACGCTTATTCTGGGTATAACCAAATCCTAATGCACGTCAAGGACCAAGAGAAAACTGCTTTCATGACAGACCGAGGTATTTATTGTTACAAAGTTATGCCTTTTGGATTAAAAAATGCAGGGTCTACCTATTAGCGGCTGGTAAACAAGATGTTTAAAGATCACCTTGGCGACACAATGGAGGTATATATCGACGACATGTTGGTAAAGTCAAAACAAGCGATCGACCATATCGATCACCTCAGGCAATCGTTCCACATCCTCCGGAAATATAACATGAAGCTCAATCCGATGAAGTGTTCCTTTGGCGTTAGTGCCGGGAAGTTCCTGGGTTATATGGTTACTCGTCGAGGCATTGAGGCTAATCCCGACCAAATCAAGGCCATCACTGAGATCAAATCTCCTCGAAA
This sequence comes from Saussurea involucrata, assembly GCA_033807775.1. Classification (NCBI taxonomy): domain Eukaryota; kingdom Viridiplantae; phylum Streptophyta; class Magnoliopsida; order Asterales; family Asteraceae; genus Saussurea; species Saussurea involucrata. Next base: position 23,122,310 of record CM066314.1, read on the forward strand.
TTTCAAAGAAGTCCAGAAACTCACCGGTCGAGTAGCGGCTCTAAACAGGTTTATCTCTCGATCCTCCGACAAATGTCACTTATTTTATAACGTTCTCAGGAAAAACAGAGGTTTCGACTGGACCGACGATCATGAGCGAGCGTTGCAAAATCTGAAAAAGTACATGACGTCGCCTCCTTTATTATCAAAACCATATGATCATGAGGCCCTACAGTTGTATTTGGCTATTAGTCCAAATGCAGTAAGTGTCATTCTGACACGCGAAGAGGAAAAACAGCAATTGCCGATTTATTATGTAAGTAAATCCCTCTTAGACGCGGAAACCAGGTATTCCTCTATGGAAAAATTGCTTTTATCGCTAGTCACTGCTGCTAAAAAATTACTTCACTACTTTGAATCGCATCCTATTACTGTCGTGACTAATTTCCCTCTTAAGTTTGTCTTAAGAAAACCTGAGTTGACAGGTCGATTGGCAAAGTGGAGCATATACCTCAGTAGCTACGACATCGACTTCAAACCTAGAACTGCAATCAAATCACAAGCGTTAGCAGACTTTATCGCTGATTTCAGTCCAGAACTGGAGAAAGAAGCAGAGTCTGAAATATCAACTGTGGCGACTCACGACGACGGACCTTGGATCTTACACGTCGATGGGTCATCCAACACCAGAGGCTCGGGGTTAGGCATCGTCTTAAAGTCACCACAGGGGGGCAAGATGGTATACTCGGTCCGATGCGACTTCAAGACCACCAACAACGAAGCTGAATATGAAGCCCTGATCGTGGGAATGAATATGGCCCACGACTCGGGGGCAACCGCGCTGCATGTCAAGAGCGACTCTCTGCTGGTAGTAAATCAGATCAATGGAGAATTCGCAGCCAACGATTCAAAAATGACAGCATATCTAAGCGTGGAAAAAGATATTTCTGAAAAATTTAGATCTTTTTCTATTGAACAAATTCCGCGAGACCAGAACACTCAGGCCGACGCATTGGCAAACCTTGGGTCCGCTTTAGTTGAACCAATATTTGATGTTATTCCCATGATTCACCTGGCAACGCCGTCCATTAGAAGCACAGGCGTCATCCAGATCGAAGACGAAGAAAATGATTGGTCGCGCGACATTCGAAATTTCCTCGTGCACGACCAACTCCCCGAAGACAAAATGGAGGCTCGAAAAATCAGATTCAAAGCGTCTAAGTACGTCATGATCGAAAATAAGCTTTATCGGCGATCATCGACGGGCTTAAATTTAAGGTGCGTCATCAGCAAGAATCAAGCCCAGAAAATCCTCCAAGAGATGCACGACGGCGAATGCGGTAATCATTCAGGAGGTCGTAGTTTAGCTAATCGTATATCCCGACAAGGATATTTTTGGCCAACACTGCGACAAGACGCCATCAAGTACGTCCAGAGTTGCGACCCCTGTCAACTACACTCAGGTATATCTCATAAACCCTCGGAACCTTTGCACTCGACGCTTATCCCTTGGCCCTTCATGAGGTGGGGAATGGATATCGTCGGCAAGCTGCCGCCGACTCCGGGGCAAAAGGTATTTCTCCTCATACTTACGGACTACTTTTCTAAATGGGTCGAAGCGGCTGCCTTCTCCCAAATTAGGGATAAAGAAGTTATCTCTTTTATTCAGGCTAACATCGTATGCAGGTTTGGGATTCCGTCCGAAATTGTCTGCGACAATGGATCCCAATTCATAAGTGACAGGACCCAACAGTTCTGTGAAGACAGAAGCATCAAACTGATAACCTCGACTCCCAGATATCCCCAAGCCAATGGACTTGCTGAGTCGAGTAATAAGACTATTGTAGCTTCGATCAAGAAACGATTAAAGGCTGCAAAGGGAAGATGGGTTGAAGAACTCCCTTCAGTCCTATGGGCAAATCGCACGACGCCCCGCATGTCCACATGACAAACCCCCTTCTCTCTCGTCTATGGTTGTGAAGCCGTCCTACCAATCGAAGTTCATCTCCCGACCTCGAGGCATACTTCCATCGACCATAACTTGGTTGATTTAAGTTATGACCTCGACGCTCTCGAAGAACTCAGAGAATCCGCCTTGATCAGGATGGCGTCGCAGAAGCAGGCGGTCGAACGACATTTCAATAAGCAGGAGCTCAATGCAGGTAAGCTTTCTACTAACTGGGAAGGTCCTTACCGCATCTCCGAAGTCATTGGTAAAGGAGCCTATCGACTTCAGACCCTCGACAATCAAGAAATCCCGCGAAGTTGGAACGCGTCGCATCTAAAAAAATATTTCTTTTAGAGTCGCCTTCCTCTCATACAAAGTTTTTTCAACACGACAGTAAACGTCGTAAGGTCGTTGGTGGTCCGACGACCGACCTCTAACGAACTTTATCGCAGGTACGCACGACATGAATACCCGAGTGTGTGACTTAATTATTTTACCACAGGGGCATATGTTCTAGAATTTCGTCGTACGATACAGTTACATGTAAGGTCTGGACGATCCCTCGATCTAAGTTTCTGGAACTCAGAAAAACTTCGTATGTTCTAACACATCAATGATGTATGTTTGTGCTTGCTAATACAGTCCAAGTATATGATTTATGTTTCAACCGTTACATTGCAATGAATGCCTAAGTCGCACGATCCTCCGTTTGTTTCATACTCAACGAATTTTATGATCGATATTACATTTATCCACGACATATGTAATCGAAAACATGAGTTCAGCAAAGGAAGGAACTTCATTGAACGATTACATATAGACGACCGATAGTCGGACGAGTAAAGACAAAGTCAAAAGTTGTTACATACCAACAACCCGACCACCAATGGTCGAGCATGAAAAGCCTAATTCGCAAACCCAAAAATCTACCCTAGAGCTAAAGAAGCACATCGATCGCAAGCTCTGTCCAACAGTCTCGACCTTCGAAGCCCTGCCAATCCCGAAGAACTGATGCAAGGATCAAACGAGTATATTAGGAGTTGTCTTCCAACTCCTTACGCCTTGACATTCTGAGAATGTAGCTCTTAAGATTAATGTTAAGGTTGGAGGAAGGAATATATTCCTCTCGACGATCGACCTCCACTCCAACATTTCCTCTGGCTTCACATATTTTTTGAGGGGAAACCAAAACATCTGCAAATTACAAAAGAAACATATTAAATACTCAGCACAAGTTTTGAAAGAAAAACTTACAAGGAACGCCAGTTCGGCTAAACACAACCCTATCTCTTCAACAGAGATCCTTTGAAAACACTCCTCGGAAACTAAGGGCTGATGTTTCCCCAGATGCGGAAATGACTTCATCCTGATGAGGACGTAGTCAAACGAGAGGGACGAGAGGGATGGCGACAACGCAAAGCTGATCACCGAAAGTTCCTCCTCGTTCTCTCCCGTCTTTACACCCTCGCCCCTATCGACTGACGAAAGGGTTGACGTGGCAGAAGACATCGTCGCCAGATGCGCAGAATACACAGACATCGTGTTCATCGTAACCAACATCGTCAACGATTCGGGTATCGCAACCCTTGATAGATCTCCGACCACCCGAGATTTGAACAAAGTCGAGATTCTAGAGAAGGGCCTCATCAGAAACAGAAAACCTTTTCTCTAAAGAAAACAACCCATTGTGATCTCTATTTATGAAGGAAATCGCAACGAATCGAGTCTGCTGATGATCAACACGCGTCCATACCTATCCGAATTTTCGACACCTGTCTTCGACAGCTGGTAAGCATCATTGTACGTCAGTATGACGTCATAACTTTTCAACTTCTCGTTCAGTTAAAGGCGAACCGGTCTAGTTCCACGACAACCAGGTAAGTTCCTCAACCCAGGTCACAAGTCTAAGCGTTCGACAAGCAAAATTTAAAACTTAAATTTGACATTCAATTTTCAAATTTTGGGGGCAAACTGTTTGGGCAAATAATCACGTCGTACGACTACGACCAGAACAGGTAAGACGCACGATATAGTCTAAAATCTTGTATTAAGATAAGATCTCGACGAGAACCCGTCGTCCCCCGCAAAAGGTAAGTCGTACGTTCCTTACGACGTTCGACCATAGCGTCGCCCGTTCTGCACGACCATCGCGTAAGATCATATAATCTCGACCTATATTAACGTTAACCTTAACTGTTACGTGTGTTAAGTATTTAATGCAGGAGTCAAAGCCATTAACAGCCGGCAGCCGTAACGGACGAAGTGCATTATGGATCTTTACTCCGGCGACCGTTTCCAGCCGTTGATCAAAGCATTAATGAAGCTAATTAATGGCGCGGAGACTATAAAAGCTAAGCTAAATCCTCGTTCTAGGAAGAAGATCATCGATTAACACTCACCAGCAATCATCAGCTAACATCACCAAACAACAGAGAACGACATCCAAACTCATAGCGAAGAGCACTCAAACTCTGGAAATCAAGTATTGAAGGCCAGAATCCTATAGCGAACTCAAGAACACTCGAAGGAAAGCTCAAGTTATCGTTCTCGACGCACGACAACAGCTTCCGACCAACAGTTGTTTACACTTGTATTCACACACAACAAACACCTGTTTTACATTCCAAACACTTGTACTTTACATTTCGAAGCATTTCCTTCATTTGTATTGTAACCATCATACGACCGACGCCAGTACCAAGGACATCGCCCCTGATTGGCGACCATAGTGCAGCGACGACATCCCCTGTCGTCCGCAGGTTTTTTCCTCGTTTGAGGTTTTTCCTGCGTCATCAAATCCTTTGTCTTGTTTATTTTTTCCCACGTCGCACGTCTCGTCGAAAGATCCTTTCTTTAGTTGTTTAAGTCCACATCGACCTTAAGTTGTCCCTTTGGTGCGATTTTTGGCATTAACACCTGTCACCTCCCTTTAGAGCTTGTGTATAAGGCATACTGGGCCATCAATGAGTTGAACATGTCCTTAGATGAGGCTGGAAATACAAGGAAATTACAACTGTGTGAAATTGATGAACATAGGAATATGTCCTATGAAAATGCCAAGCTCTATAAAGAGAAAACCAAAAAATGGCATGACAAGAGAATCCAACATAGGGAATTGAAAGCAGGACAACAGGTTCTTCTGTTCAATTCTAGACTAAAATTGTTTCCAGGAAAACTCAAAAGTCGATGGTCTGGTCCTTTTACCCTTCACAAAGTCTACCCCTATGGGGCTGTAGACTTGATCAATCCAGAAAACAACAACGTGTTCAAAGTGAATGGCCAGAGAGTTAAACTCTATCATAATGCTGTAGCAATCCTAGAGCAATGCTCTGTGTTTTTGGCTATCGTTTGACAAAATCTTCATAGCAAAAAGCCATGGACTCTTTCTAGTCCATAAGTGTTTGTAAATAATTATGTTATTAAGTTAAGAGTAGTGTAAAAATAACAAGCTTTATTGAACTCCATGTTTTGCAGGTTGCGTTCAAGACAAAAAGGCTTCGAATGCTGCAGCGTTCATCCAACATCCAACGCCAAGTTCTATTCTTAGCAGATTTAAAATTTAAAAAGTTTTGAGATTGCTAAATGTTGAGCATTGACTAAAAAAATAAAAATAAAAAGTACAGGAGTGGGTGTATTTGGTGAAGACGACATGGCCCATGCGCATACCTTGTACCCTGGTTGCTTCTTTACTAAATTAAGGTACACAATCAAATCTTTCCATATTTTATCAGGTACCTTGAAATAGTGTAGTTGTTCTCTAGGGGAAAACATCCAGCTGTACACAAAAATTACCAATGCTTTAAAAAGAGTAAAGTTGTCTAATACCCCATCCACATCCTTACCTTTTCATATTCCAAAAAGATCTCAAAAGGTAAAACCCTTTTGTCTTCCTCCTATCGCTTTCATCCGAACACCCACCAACCTCCATTTTTTCCGGCGAGATTTCCGATCATCATCAGATTCTTCGATACAATGGCACGAGTAAAGCGAGTAGCAGTACGGGACGATGACGAGCAACCCTCACGCAGAAGCATTCAACAACGAGCCATAGTTCGACCTCCTTCCAACACCGAACCATAAACTGTGGACTTGGAGAGTGATGAGCAACCATCGCCCAATGCTCCTACTGCTCTTCTCACGTCTAGAACTTTCGAAATCACCACTGTGAGTAAAACCCAAGAAAAACCCTTGAAGAAACCCTTCTCTGAAAATCTTGATATTGGGTCTTCTGCCTTCAAATACCCCACTGTGATTGAAGCCTCAACTTTACAATCACCTGAATCAGTGGTAGCAACCAATGTTCCAACACCACACACTACCACTGATCATGAGACCATTCCTCTATCACCCACTGTGGTGACAGAGGCAGAAATCACAGAAGCATCTAAGGATGCAAGGGGGCAAGATAAGAGCACAAGTTCCATTCCTGACTTGAACATGGATGCCGATGAGGTATTTTCTGATCTATCTGTATTAGTAGAGGATTATTTCACGTCTGAAAATGAGGTTGAAATCAATAGACCACACACATCACCAGTCTTATTGTTAACATGGCCTTATGATGAACCACGAACCCCTCCTAACTTTCAAATAAACAATTTTTTGGAGGAACCTAAGTGGGAAATTTGGGATGACTTTGATTTTGATGAATTGTTTGTCAACAAGATGGCACAGGACTCACCACTGAACACTGATGTTGGAGCATCCACACAACATCAGGCTGATAACACAGAAAATCCTTCGGTGGAGATCCCTGCTAATCCTATTGGTGAAACCTCTGAAATTTTCACCAAGAGAAAGGCCTCAGAAAGTGTGGATACCAATCTCATTAACCCTGTAGATGATGGTCCAAAAGAGAAGAAGCCAAGGAAGAAAACTATTGCTGTCAAGCCTACAAGAAAACAAAAAGTCTCTGCCAAGAAATCGAATGCTGGAGCATCCATAAAGCATTCAGGGGCTGAAGTGACCAAACCATCTGGGCCACATGTCATTCCACGGCCAAATATGATAAATGATGGTTTCAGCAATCCAGAGGCACAACAAACCATTGAGAAACAGATGTTCAAGGGTGCATTGTTAGATAAAGGGTTCGATTCCAAAAGCATCAAGGATTATGAGTTCATCAGAAAGGTGATCAAAGAGCAACACTGGGATGATTTCTGCGAGGTAAAACTTTCTTACAACCTCACTTTGGTCAGAGAATTTTATGCTGAAATAGCTCAAGCAAAAACCAACCGACTCACCATAAGAGGCATAAGTTTACACTTCACAGCCGAAGCCCTCAATAACTTTTTGAACATCACCACACCCACCACCACTGCCTTTGATACTCTGATTAGAACTGCCACCCAAAAACAATTGGATGACATGATCAAAGTGGTAGGGAAACCTAATTCTGCATGGAAAGGACACCCAAATTACATGCTTAGAACCTTCCTAGCAATCACCTTGCTCCCGGATGCCAACGTATGGATGAGTTTTATTAGAAGTTCTCTATACTCATGATAGTTCAATCAATTGTGAAAGAATAATTTTGTTATACTGCATTATGACGGGTCAGAAAGTTAAGACCGGTGATATCATTTGCAAATCCATTAACTATTCTGCTAAAAGGAATCAAGGGAAGTTTTTCTTCCCTGGATTGTTGTCTCAATTCTTAACTGCAATTGGCATTCCTCAATATGAGGAGGATGATATTCACAAAGAAGGAGATGAGATGTGGGCCATCGACACTAAGAGTGTCTCAAGGTTGAGGCTCGAAAAGTTAAGCCAATGAGACATATTGGGCATGATGCAAACCTTGTGTGCTCAAAACAGCATGTTGATGGATAGTATGATCAAGCAAACTACAGAGATGGAGATAATGAAGAAAGAGGTGCTGAGCTTGAAGAAGGAAGTGAGATTGGGAGCTGACTCCAAGAAAGGACAGAGGATGAAGAAGGTGCTAACTGAGGTAAGAAAGCTAAAGGGCAGAAACCAGAAGTTAGCTGAGGAGAACAAGAGACTGAAAGAGGCAAAGGATGATCTGGAGAAAGGAAAGCTGCAGATTGATGCTGCAACATTGCACCCGACAGCAGAAGAAACAAGCCTTGTTGCTGTAGCATCCAAAGCAACAACAGCAACTGCACAGAAGAAATCACAGCCTACTCCTATGGAGTAGGACAGGTCAAAATCAATCCCTTAGCTTCCATGTTTTTTTAATTTTTTAATTTTTATTTGTGTCTGGGATAGTTTGCTATTTTTAGGTTTGTTTTATCTTGCAAAATCACACATAGGTAGTATGTTATTTATGTGTTCATATCCATAATAATTCTGAGATGCATGCTAATCACATGGTTGTGTGTTCCTGTTAGAACTAGCATTATCTTCTCGGGCCACAAATTGACCAACATGACCTAAATGCATTTAGGAGAATGATCTAGGCCATCTTCTCAATTTGAATAGCCACTTGTAGCCTTTATACACTCATACACTTCATGTGATACAATGGGGACATTGTATATTCTAAATTTGAGGGTGGGAAGGTTACACCCTAAAAGGAGGGTTGCACCTTGAAAAACAGAAAATTCAATACAAAAGAGCAAAGCTCTAATCTGAATCATGTGATCAAGAAGTACCAAAAATGTCCCATAGGGGCAAGGTACACAAAGTCAACAAAAAGGAGCATAAAGTGCCAAAAATTGAAAAAGTTTGTGAAGTTTGTTGATAGAAAAGGCTATGTGAGAAAAGATATGCCAAAAAGAGTGAACCCAAAAAGTCCTAGTGATCCTAGAGATAGGTTGTGTTGTGACTAACAAAAAGAAGAAAAGTGCTAGCCTACGATCCATACACACACTCACGCATGATTAAATGCTAGGAGAATTATGAAAGGCTATGAATTACATGTAATAAAGATTACAATATGTGTGTGCACTTAATGCCAAGATTTTGCAAGAGCATTTCAAAATTTAGTCAATTTATTTCTTTGGTCTTTTCGTTGTTTGGGGACAAACAACACTTTAAATTTGAGGGTGTGATATGCATTATTTATTTAATGCATATTATGTCTTTTTCTTATATTTTTATATATAATATTTTGTTTTATCCCAACTTTTGTGTCATTTTATTCTCTTATTTGTATCTTTATTAATCATGGAGCTAAGTGATGGATTTTACTTGTTTTACTAAGTAGAATGGCTAAAAATAAAGAAAACTGCAGGCAATGCTATTTCGATGCTGCAACATCCAGGACTGATGGCGACGAGATGAAAAAAAGCTGGAAATGCGTTTTTTTGGAAAGGCAGCAGCATGCAAACAAAATTTCATTGCTTTAGATTCATCATAAAGTAGTTTGTGTGTTGTAATGGCATTAGTACAAAAGACATCTCTTTCTAATAGTATTAGGTACCATGAATAGTGCATGCATGGTACATTAAGGGGGTGTTTGGGATTGCGTTTCAAAATTGCTTTTCTGCTTATTGCGTTTCCAGGAAGCTCATGAGTGTTTGGATTTAAAAATAAAACTGCTTATCACGTTCCCAGGAAGCAGATAAGGAGTTTTTTGAGAAGTAGATCCAAAGTGACTTTTCAGGAAAAGAGATAAGTCATAAGCAGATAAGGAGAAGCATTTTTCAAACGCACTCCCAAACACCCCCTAAATAGTAGTAGTAGTTGTGGGTTGGTATGGCTAAGTCAATACTTCTTTTGTATAAATAGGTGGTGTCTTGTGTTTTTTGAGGGATCGATCAATCAGCTTAGAAACTGATTTGGAACAACCATTTATTGCTTTCTTTAATATTAATGCAAGTTATCTTCATCTTGTTCTTCTTTTTAGTTCATAACACATGAGTTGCTGCAGCATTGCCAACAACATTGCTGCACTTCTCTATTGTTTTTAATTATTGTTCTTTACATTATTGTCATTTACTTTTAAGTCATTTATTTTATGTCTTTCATTTCAGTAATTTACATTTATTGCAAGTTAATTTCAAGTATGAGTAGCTAAGTTTTATAGCTTGGGTGTGAGATTAAAGGGTGGAGTTTTAATTATAAAGAATAGTGGACATTATTTCTCAATAATGATGTTCACCATTTCATGTTAAGTTTTATAAAGATAAGTTTACTTCGTGACGTTTTGATCACTTTGAAAGTGTTAAAGTGCCATGGCATCAGGAATGAGCCATTGATATGCACGTCAATCCGAATGACAAAGAAAGTAAGACTTGGAAGAGCTACTGACAAAGGAATTTGTCGTCTCTGTCTTTTCTGGGTTGATTTTGCCCGATAAGTTGGTCATCGTGACGATGGTAAAAGTGTAGAGTGCGTATCAGGAATGGACCTCTCAGTATACGTCAACTTAACAAATATGGGATCAACTTGGAAGAGTGATTTTTAACAAAGTAATTTGTTTATCCATATATTTGAAAGGCATCATTTTATTATTTATAGTCCTGATACATCACCAGGAATGGGTTGTTGAAAGCTAGATCAATAGTATAATGTCGAAGATCCGGAAGGGCATCCTATCAAATAGATGGTGAATTTAAGTATTGAGGAACCAATGTTGTAGCATTGACATAGCATTGGTCTGCTGGAATTTATAATTAAGCTTCACCCCAACGTCTTACACCCTTGCTTGCTTTCTTTATTTATCTATTTTATATAATCTGCGATAATCCAACTCCAAACACAAAAATATTGTCTTCGAACTGATCCTCGGAAATCATCTCTTTTATTAGACTTTTATTGCGCTTTTACTCCAATCTCTGTGGGAACGATATCTGGTATTTTACCACTTTATTACTTGAAAGACGACATTAGATCTCGATGTATACTTGCGTTGAGGTTTAATTATCACACGTCTATCGGTGTATTCAAAACACTGTCAGGTGTCCTAAAGTGGACCAGGATGACGGTCCCGAAGGAACCGTCTTCGAAGACGGGCGGCTCATCGAGAGTCGTCACGCCTGAGAAGGCGAAGGTGTCGATCGCATCCGTCGAGAAGACAAGGACGTCTTCTGATGCGATGGACGCAACACATGTCGACTCTGTGCCTCCGGCGAAATCGACGATGTCCCCTACTACCACGTCACCCCTTCGTCGGCCGACAAGGGCAAGGGCGTGAAGACGGGAGAGGGCGAGGTCATGACGGTCAACTTTACGTTACCGTAGGACTTCATGGCGGATAACGTCCTAGACAGGACGACGTTGTTTCCCCATTTGGGGAAGTATCAGCTCCCCTCTTTCAGGGAGCGCTTCTGGAGAGTCTCGATCGAGGAGACGGGATCCCATGTTGCCGGACTGGCGTTCCTGGTAAGTCTTTCTTTCAAGACTTGTTACATTTTGTTGTTGTTAACTTTGTCGAGTGTTCCCTAACTTGTTTTTTATGTTTTTCAGGCGTTCCAGCCGTCTCTGGATCTGCACGCCGAAACTACAAAGATAGAAGGTCTAGTGTCCTTTGCTCTCGTGAGAGAGAACGCGGCGTTGGAGAGGGAGAAGTCCGCTCTGGCACGTGCCGAGGGTATGTCGGTACGACTTGACGATGCCCTAAACGAGTTGGAAGCCGTCGGACATGCAAAGGATGAGGTGAACTTTCGTGTGAAGCAATCCCTGTCTTTGATCGCCGACCAAAGGGAGGAGCTGGACAAGACGAAGGAGTCCTTGGTTATGAAGGAAAAAGAAGCCGAGGAGTCCAAGTCTAAGGTGGCGAGCTTGGAGGAAGAGGTGAATGAGCTGAAGGACGAGACTAAGTCCGGCTTCGCTTTTGCTCGATTCACCGCACGGGCGGCGATCATGCGACGACACCTGTCGGGCAAAAATCCTCTGGCCTCGGCGTCGGATGAGCTTGCCTTCTTCTTGAGAGACGTTGGGACCGAAAGAGATCTCGACTCGGATGACGAGAACGAGGTCGAGGAGGAGGAGGTGGACGAAGGCTCTAAGGGCGAGGCCTCAGGCAAGGATGCGACCGATGATCCTCCTCAACTTTAGAAAAAATATATTTGTTATTTTTTGTTTTTTACTACTCGACCGTTGGTGGTCGAGTTACTTGGATGTAACTGACCGTTGGTGAATGATATTTACGTTTCTCTTGTGCATTATTTTGACTCATATATGTCGTAGACAGATATAATATCAATTGTGAAATTCATTAAGTACAGAATGAACAAGAAGACGTGCGACTTAGGCATCCATTATAATACAACGATTAGAACGTAAGTCATAGGACTTTTATACTTTTAAATCGTATTGGCAAACATAAGCACATGCGATCAAAGCATTCATTCAGAACATGAAATTCTTCTAAGTTAAAAAACTTAGATCGTGAGGTCGCTAGACCTTATGATCGTACAACTAGATCGTACGATGAACCTAAATCATGTGTCCCTGCGAAAGGATAATCAAGTCATAGACCCGATCGCTTATGTCGTGTGATCTTGCGAAACAAAAGTCGTATAGTAGACTTAGCAATTGATGTCGTGCGATCCTGCGATAAAATAAGGTCAGAGGTTGGTCGTTGGCTAGCCAACGACCCTCCGATGCTTAAGTCAGTAATCGTCGTGATACAAAAAACGTATGAAAGTAGGAAAATGACTTAGAAGAAATACCTTTTCAGATGCGTTGCATTCCATCTACGTGGGACATCTTGATTGTCGAGGGTTCGGAGCCGACAGACACCTTTTACCCACGACTAGCTCGAATTTTCCCTGTCTTGAGGAGTTTGTCGACCTCGTCATTTATTACCTTATTCCTTTCTGGAGCAAATTTCCGCTGCTTTTGTTTGACAGGCTTGAATGACGGGTCGACATTGAGTTTATGGGAATTGACACCAGGGTCTATGTCGACCATATGCGACCAAGCAAAACAATCGGCATGTTCCTGCAAGAAAGGTATTAGTTTGTCTTTAAGGCAGGGATCGAGAGACGAACTTACAAAGATTTTCTGGTTAGGCTTGTTCTGGTCCAGGACGACTTCCTCCAGGCGATAGTCGATGTTTGGGTAAAAAATCACACCCTCGACCGACTTGGGAAATTCCCTCGACATGACCCATTGACATTGATTACCCTAATGACCAAGGATAATACCCATTATTATCATATCCCCGACATACGTTAATAACCACGACGGTTGGTTATTGAAAGACATCTTGTGTCAATAGTTATTCAAAATAGTGTCTTTACATCTCATGATCGCACGTCACGTGTCGCATGTTACACGTCGCACGTCGTATGACATACATCGTTAGCGACATGTCGCCAGTCGTCAGTCACCTGTCACTAGTCTTATGTCGCTAGTCCTACGTCACTAGTCTTATATCGCTAGTTACACGTCACTAGTCTTATGTCGCCAGTTATGTGTCGACAGTTACGACCCGTCGGTCTTACGTTAACAGTCTCCTGTCGTCGATCTTATAACATCCTGGTCCTGCAACCTGGTCTTACGACATTGTCGTAAGACTATTCTTATATTAAAATAAGGTCTTACAAGACGTTTACAGTCATATACATGGTCTTGTATGTCGGTGACGGTCGTATGCTCCATAAGACCGACGTCCAGAACTTAAGACGGTCTTACGATTTCGCTAACCCTTAATGGTCGTGTAAGTTCAGGATCTTATCTTACAATCAATGTAGAAAGCAGTAATTGAGAATTTGTATGATCAAGCCCAATTGTATTCAATGATGAATAGAATTACAGATCTAAGAGAGACAGAATCTCAAAGATTACAAAGAATGAATACAAAGTTATACGGGAAAAAATCAATCAGTTAGCAACGTAGAGCTAACTACTATTTATACTGCAACGGACATCTTAAAGCTACAGTACAAATAAGAAAGACTAATAAGAACATAACACGTGTCCTAATTAGTTTATAAAATACTAAGTAAAGTATCTCGTCATAAGTTCTGAACAGGTAGTTCAGAACTTCTGAACATTCTTCTGATAACGCTTCTCAGATCTTCTGACTCCTTAACTCAGACATCTGACTTCTCTTCCCAGACTTCTGATTTCTCTTATCAATACTTCTGAGCTTTCACAGTCAGACCTCTGACTTCACTACTCAAAATATCTGAGTCTTCTTATCAGATCTTCAACACTTGGTTTATTGACAAAACTTCAGATCTAACAATCTCCCCCTTTTTGTCAAATAAACTTAAACTTTGCATCATCCAGTTCTTTCAGAGCAGGAACAATTTTCTGAAGTAGCACATTTCTCAGATTAAGCCTCTTATCAATTTTGTCAATGATTTCTTGAATAATTTCAACTTGCTGATTGATTACTTCTTGAGTCATGTTTGCTTCCTTCACTTTCAGCATCTTTTTCTCCAAATTATGCTTTATGATTCTTAAAGTTCCAGAACAGTATTTTGCAGTTTCCTTTGCTCTGAAGAAGATCTTTCCACTTTTGTTTTTCAAAAATACTCCCAAATCTGGATATTTGTGAACACTTCCAGTCTTTAACACCTTTTTCTGTTCATGATCTGTGTTGGGATTTGCCAGATAAACACATGACTTTTGTAAGTACAAAGCTATTTGAAAATCTGTATAACAGTGCCACCTTAAGATGTAGAACATGGCCTCAATTACCACACTTCTTGCCTTCCTTTCATTTCTGTCTTTGCTCGACTCTTTGAAGCATAGAAAGCTGTGTAATCTGTAGAAGTCAACCACTGATAGTTTCTCAAAATCTGCATCAGTAAAGTAATAAACCTTGCCATCTTCTCTCAGAACTTCAAAAGATAAGTACTCCATCTTTCTGAATTTCTTAACCCTCAATTCTCTGATTCCAGTAATTAAAAAATCTGAGTAAACGGCTTGCTTTGTTTTGCCAAGACATCTTGATTTTTCAGCCAACCAGATCTGAGTCTCCTTAGGTCTATCATAATACACATCCAAGAATTGTACTTCTTTTGGTTTGAAGAACTCAGGTAAATCAAATTCAAGAAAGTATCCATTTAGAATAATGGATATTTCATCTTCTTTGGGTTCAGACTGTTCAGCTTGATCAAAACTAGTTATCTGCACATTCTGAGATGTTGTGTTCTGCACTTCTTCAACTTCATCTGGCAGAATTTCATTCACTTCATACTCAGCAGGAAACACAAAATCATTATGTAGAATCTTTTTGGGATTCACCTCAGATAGCAACCATTCACTATTGTTTCTGATTTTTCTTCTAAGATCCAACCTCCTCTTCACACAGTTTATACATCTCTTCTTTAAACTCTCTCTTTCAGTTTCCACACTTACTTCCATTTTAATCAATAACCAATTCAGAGTTGCATCACTGTACTTCACCAATTCTTTTAATCTGAACAATTCAAGCCTTTCGTGAACTGTATATGTGAACCCTTCTGTCTCCATTCCTTCATTCACAAGTCCCTTCAAATGCAAACCAATTTCTGTTTTCTTTGTGGGAGAACTCAGATTACACTTCTCTTTTCTTTCTTCAATAGCTAATTGGAAGTCATACAAGTATATATTTCTGACATAGATACCCAGAAGTCTTCTGCATTCAATTTCTATCAAGGCTTCTTCAGTGCTGGCAAAGAACTTGACTAGAAAGATCTGATCATCAAGAGTCAATCTGTGAAAATCAAAAGTAGACATGGAAACCTTTGTATTTCTTTCTTTCAGTACTTCCATTCTAACAAACATTAAACCATTGAATTCATCTTGTTGAAACATCAGAACTTTCTCAATTCTTTTCTGAATATGCAGTTTTGAGTCAGGAACTCTGAACCTGTTAGAAGCTTCTGAGTAGACCATCTGAGCTCTGTCATCCATAAAACCATCAATGTTACTTTCCAAAGGCTCATACTCTCCTTCTGTGTAGTAGAGATTATCATATATTTCCTCAGGAAAAATATCATCATGAAATTGTCTGGCTAATGGCACATCACTTAACTCTAGAATGAAATCACATACAAGTTCTTCTAGTCTTTGCAAGTTAATCTTTGGGATCTCAATTGGTTTTCTGAATACATACTCAGAAGGCATAAAGAAGTCTTTCACTTTCACATACTCTTCTTCTGTATTTAACTCATCACAAAAGTTAAATATAAAATCATCTTCAAAATCCTGAGTATAATTCACAGTTCTGTCTTCTTCTCCCATTAGATCAATAGGTCTTACCATTTTTATTCCTTGCTGAACTTTTTGAACATTCAAAGCTCTGACTAAATTATTATGCATCCTTCTGATCAACTCTTCACTTAACCTCCTTTCTTCTAATTCAGAATCCGTCATATTTTCTTTGTTATACACCACAATATCTGTACACATGTTGACCACTTCACTTTCCACTGTCTTTTCTGATCTCAATACAGATTCCTCAATAGCTTCAGTTTCATCTGAGTTTCCTTCCATTTCTATGTCTAAGTTCAATTCCTCTGTTTTATCTGAATCACCACCATCTGTACTTTCCAACTCCATTTCCTCTGTATATGAGCTATCAATCTGAACTATCTGAGTTATTGCCTTTAAATTTTCCTGTGTCTGATCTTCTGAACTTTTTGTACTAGCTAATTGCATATCTGCCATCTCAAAATCTTCTATGCCAATATCATCATCAGAACTTAACCTTTGTCTTTTCTCCCCCTTTTGATGATCATGAGGCTCATTATCATCAAACTTTCTTTTCAAGTTCTGATTAAAAGTAACTTCAGGTTCAGCTTCTGCAATAGGAACATGATCAAGAGGCTTTGAAGTAGAAGCCAATGATACACTTAGTGCTTTCAGTATAGATTCCTGCATACCTTGCATTTGTTTTAACATATCTTTTTGAAAACCAGACATTATATCCATGATCTCCTTTTTGTGAGAATCCAAGGATTTCTTTACATCATCTACTTTGGTTTCAACAGAAATCAACTTTTTCTCCAACACAACTTTCAAATCTGACATCTCATCATTCAAATCCTCCACCTTCTTCTCCAAATTTTCTACTTTTTCCCCCATCTCCTTGTTTTGTTTCTGAATCTTTTCAAATTCAGAAGTTTCTAACAGTGAACCTGAACCAACAGATGGTCCAGTTTTCATGTGCCCAGAGGGCTCATGGCCTGTAGATAACACACAGTCATCTTGTACAACAGATGTACGTTTGAATGAGGCTTTTGTAATGTTCACCTCACCAGGACTTCCATCCAATCCTCGACACCCAACATTAGGTATGTCTATGAATGTTGTTTCAGGAATACGAAATTCCTGATTTGTGCAAGTGTCAGAAGGAATTTCAGGCTCAATATGAATAGGACTGTGATATTCAGACTCAATGTGATGAAAAATATATTGGGATTTATCACCTCCCTCCAAATGAGTTTGGGATGGTTCCCCGGATTTGTGTGAAACAGTAGCATGTTGAAATGCTTCTGAGTGGATATGGATGGGTTGTTCAAGATCCACCACTAGGTCCATGGTGTTTGTTTCAATATTGGACACCAAGAGATGTGAACCAATAGCATTTGTGGTTACCTGGTCAAGATTAGCTGGTTCAGAGGCATCTCTTTCTGTTTGAACCTCTGTTGACAATCTCTCATCCTCATCACTCTCATTCTGTTTTTCCTCACCAAATCTAACCAAGCTCTCAGAATTTTCCCTCTCAAGTCTCTCAGAATGTTCACCCATCTGAACATCCTCCCCCTCTCTAATTCGACTAGACCCCTCACCTATCTTCTCAGGTTGGTCCTCTTGGGTAGGGATTTGAGGTAATTCAATTCCCATAGAGGTGCAATAAGCTTTTAAAATCTCACTCTCCCTTGGAATATAATTCCTAAGTGATTTTGGCAACAGTTTATGATTGGGATAGTTTTCAAGTCTTGTTACCGAGGTCATCTTACCCAAATAAAATGTAGGACCATGCTCTTCATTTGTTCTTCTTGAGATTGTTCTGTTTTCCTGCATGGCATACCAAATAACAATTTGCCAGTACCTTATATAAGGAATGTATGTCAGTGGAGCATCCTTTGTTTTCTTCTGAATTGCTTTCTGATTCTTCTCAAATGTATTCTTCATGTCTTCCCAAAGTATTAAAGTATAGTCATAATGCCTATTCTTCACTAAACCCTGAAAGATCTGAAGAATTTGTTTAGAACCTTGATCAGCAGAACTATTCTTCCCTGACACACATTTATTTACCACATGAAAGAAGCAAGCCCAAATAGGTGGTAATTTGTTTCTTCTGAACAAACTGAGAGTCCTCAATCCTTCATTGTATCCCAACTTCATAAACTCTGCTATTAATTCCTCTGTTAAGGGTGAGTCCTCAAAATTTGTCCTTCTTTGTACATCATCTTTCTCTGGTAAATTCAGCATTTCTCTTAGTGCAGAGATAGATAAGACAAATGTCACTCCTCCAATTTCAGACACAAACTTATTATCTTCTAACCTAAGATGTTTCCACCATTGTTGTATGTACTGAACAGGCACATTTTTACTTCGTGTAAACCATTTTCTGTACGGATGGTGTTTGAATAACTCCATGATAATTCTGTGTTCAGGCTTAAAACGGCTTTCCTCAAATAATATAACACAGTTATTTTCAGATAATTTCAGCCATTCACTCTCAGGAACAATTCTTTCCACTAAAATAGGTCTATCTGACATAATAGAACCTGCAGCACTCTGTTCATGTTCAATATTAACATTTACCTCATCCGCATTTCCTTCAGATTCATCCATTTGTTCATCTTCTCCATCATTTCTTATTGCTTCTTCCTCTACAGCTCTATTCTGTACTTCATCATTATCCGAATCAGATGAATCCATTATCGATTTTGTAGAGTGTAGCGAAATTTGACCACTCCTTCGTATTCTAGACATGATTTAAGAAGAAAACAAATTCAAAGAACTCTGGATTTGATTCGTATCTCACTTTTCGCTCTGGAATTTGAAAAGATTTGAAATAGGGATTTTAAGACCTATTTAAAATCCGCGAAGTTGAAAGGTTTAACGGAAAAGCGAAATCAATGTTATAACGGAGTCAACACATTTGAAATGCCACAGAGGATTTAAATGAAATGTGTGGCATAATCAAACAAATATGAAGCTGACACGTGTTAGTGGATAGAATTTTGACTCAAGTCAAAGATCTGAATAACACGCTTAGATGTTTTGACTTTTCTTTATCAGATATCTGATTGTTCTTCTCAGAAGAATTTTACCTTGTAACCAAAATGTCATTTAAAATCAACTTCTGACAACTATGAAAATTTTGATTATTCAGAAGAGATTTGAACAGATAGAAACACTTTTTATCATCAAAATTCTGTTCATATTATGATGAATTAAAAAATCATTTAAAATCTTATATCTGAATATGAGAAAAAAAAATTAATTCAGATATAGTTTGAATAACAACAAAATTTATCATGAAAAGCTTGTTCTTCTTAGAATAATCAGAGATAGAAAATGAAAGCAAATCTTTTAAGCATCACAAAATGATTTCCAAAGGAATTTTGATGCTCCCCCCTGACTTGAGCATGCATTTGACTATTAATGATACATAAAGATGAGATTAAAAGATAATAGAAGAAGCATAATCCACATAGTTGAAGTATTTTAATTTCTCAAAAATAAATTTTTGAAAGCTAGATTGCTGATGTATTGATTTAGAATCTCTGACCGTAAGATTCAAAGGTTTTGATCTCAAGACTCAGAAGTTCTGACCTCAAGACTCAGAAGTTCTGAACTCAAGACTCAGAAGTTCTGATCTTAGTACTCAGAAATTCTGATTCTTAAGACTCAGAGTTCTGAGTACACTACTCAGACAATTTTACTTAGAAAAATTTAGCATTTTTAAGAAAAAAAAAATTTTCAATTAGGCAGATTAAGCATTCCTATTTTACATATGAGAAAAGAAAACCTTTTGTGATCAAGAGGCTTTGTGAACAAGTCAGCCAATTGATACTTTGTATGCACAAAGTGCATCTCTATAGTTCCTTTTTCCACATAGTCCTTTATAAAATGATACCTCACATCTATATGTTTAGTCTTCGAATGTTGAACAGGGTTCTGAGTAATGGCAATTGCACTTTCTGAGTCACAATAGATGGGAATCTTGTTAAGCTGATATCCATAGTCCATGAGTTGTGTTCTCATCCACAATGTTTGAGAGCATGAAGCAGCAGCAGCAACATACTCTGCTTCAGCAGTTGAAGTGGACACACAATTCTGCTTCTTTGATGCCCAACTCACTATTTTATCTCCCAAAAAGTGACAAGCACCAGATGTACTCTTTCTGTCCAACCTACTTCCTGCATGATCAGCATCAGTGAAAGCAGTCAATTTGAAGTCAGTTTCTTTTGGATACCATAAACCTAGATCAGGTGTTCCTTTGAGATATCTTAAAATCCTTTTGACAGCCAACATATGTGATTCTTTCGGGTTAGATTGAAATCTAGCACAGAAACAGGTAGAAAACATGATATCTGGTCTACTTGCAGTCAAATAAAGTAATGACCCAATCATGCCTCTGTAGAGTTTGATATCTGCTGAAACACCTTTGAGATCAGCATCTAACTTTATGTTAGTTGCCATAGGTGTTCTCATAGAAGCACAATCAGACATTTTGAACTTTTTCAGAATATCTCTGACATATTTTCCTTGATTTATAAAAATACCTTTTGGTAATTGTTTGACTTGAAGACCAAGGAAAAAATTCAGCTCACCCATCATGCTCATTTCAAATTCAGATGACATGATTTTTGAAAAATCATCACATAATTCTGGACTGGTAGAACCAAATATTATGTCATCAACATAAATCTGAATCAGAATCAAATCATCACCCTGTTTCTTTAAAAACAAGGTTGTGTCAATCTTACCTTTCTTGAATCCTGAACCTAACAAGTGTTTAGTAAGAGTGTCATACCAGGCTCGTGATGCTTGTTTTAGACCATATAAAGCTTTGTCTAAAATATAAACATGATCAGGGAATTCTGGATCAACAAAACCTTCAGGTTGATGGACATACACCTCTTCATTAAGTTTGCCATTTAGAAAGGCTGATTTGACATCCATTTGATACACCTTGAAGTTTTTATGTGCAGCATAGGCCAAAAATATTCTGATTGCCTCTATTCTTGCCATTGGTGCAAATGTCTCATCATAATCAATTCCCTCTTGTTGACAGTATCCCTTAGCAACCAATCTTGCCTTGTTTCTGATGACAACACCTGATTCATCCTTTTTGTTTCTGAACACCCATTTAGTTCCAATAATAGATTTACCTTCAGGCTTTGGAATGAGTCTCCAAACTTTATTTCTTTCAAATTGAAGCAATTCCTCTTGCATTGCTGAAATCCAGTCTGGATCCTCTAGGGCTTCATTAGCTTTCTTTGGTTCAATCACACTCAAGAAACCAGCAAACATTGCTTCATTTGCTGTAGCTGATCTGGTTTTTACTCCTGCTGAAGGATCACCTATTACTTGATGAATAGGATGATTTTTAGTCCATTTATTTGCACTAGGGAGTACATCAATCTCTGAATAATTGTTGTTTGCATCATTCTCATCAATGATTGCTTGTAATTCTGAACTGTCCCCTTGTTCTGATGTATGAATAGGAGTCATATCCAAGTTTGGGTTCTGATTAATGAAGTCAGAATTCTGAGTGACTTGTTCAGAGTTCTGAGTACAAGAATCAGAATTCTGATTACAAGGTTCAGAATTTTCACCACTTGTATTTATTAGATTTGGACATTCCTCTGATGGACCTTTGTCAGAAATTACAGTTGATTGAACTATTTCTGGAGTCTTATTTTTCATCTCTTTGACCATCTTTGGGTTTTCATATTCTGCATAAGAATCAGAAATTAGTTCACTAAAAGCATCCTTAAACAGTAAATTGAGTTCTGAACAAATAGAATTAGAATTTGTATCAGAAGTCATTTTTGTCTTGTTCAGCATGAGTTCTGAACTGTCTTGTTCAGAAGTCCGCATTCTGGCTTCATCAAAAGTTACATTTATGCTCTCCATCATCCTCTTGGTTCTTCTATTGTAGATTCTGAATGCTTTGGAAGTTAAAGAATAACCCACAAAGTATCCTTCATCTGCCTTTTTATCGAATTTGGCAAGATTTTCTCTGTCTCTAAGAACATAGCACCTGCAACCAAAAACATGAAAGAATTTGATTAATGGTTTTCTTTTATTTATCAGTTCATAAGCAGTCTTATTTAATCTCTTATTGATTAAAGTTCTATTCTGTGTAAAACAAGCAGTTGCAATTGCTTCAGCCCATAGGAAAGTAGGAAGATTTGCATAAGCCAGCATTGTTCTCGCAGCTTCAACTAGAGTTCTATTCTTCCTTTCAACAACACCATTTTGTTGAGGAGTTCTGACAGCAGAATAATTGTGTGAAATCCCAGAACTTTCTAAAAAATTCTGAAGAGTCTCATTTCTGAACTCTGTTCCATTATCACTTCTGATTTTCTGAACTGGAAGTTGTAAGAGAACTTGAATCCTTTTGATAAAATTTATCAATGTAGTAGTAGCTTCTGACTTAGCTCTTAGGAACTCAACCCATGTGTATCTGGAGAATTCATCAACAATCACAAACATATATTTCTTTCCTCCCATAGATTGAACTGAAATTGGACCACAAAGATCAGTATGAATCATTTCTAATGGTGCTTTGCAAGATGAGTCCATTTTTAATTTGTGAGGACTCTTTTTCATCTTGCCCATTTCACAAGCTGAGCATAATGATTCTTTTTCAAATTTAAGCTTTGGTAAGCCTTTAACCAGATGTTTTGCAACGAGATTATTAAGATCTTTGAAATTCAGATGAGAACATCTTCTGTGCCAAAGCCAGCATTCATTTGCAGTTGATTTTGATAAAAGACAAACTGTATTTAATGTTTTCAATTTTGAAAAATTAACTACAAATAAGTCCATATGTCTTTTGGCCCAGAAGACTTTAACATCATTTTCAGTTAAAATCATGCAACCTGTTATTTGAAACTTAATTTGACAAAGACTGTCTAAAAACTGACTTATGCTGAAAAGATTATACTGTAATCCTTCAACATAGAAAACATTTTGGATAGTCAGATCCCCTTTAGTTAAATCCCCATAACCTTTGACTTGTCCTTTGCTGTTATTTCCAAAGTTTACTGCTCCTCCAGCCTTTTCTGTGAAGTTTGATAGAAAAGACTTCTGACCTGTCATGTGTCTTAAAGCTCCTGAATCTAAAAACCACACATGACAGCCCTGCAAAAGGATCAGTTAGGTTTAGGTACCCATTTTGGAATGGGTCCATCTTTGTTAGCTTTGTCATTGGATTTAACATTAGTACCTTTTACTCTCCACTCAAAATCTTTCTTCAAACACCACTTTCCTTGAACTTTTATGAAGTCAGAACATTTTCTGCTTACAAGCTTGTTCAAATTCTTTTTGAGAGTTGTAACTTTTGGTTTTACTATATTTTCAACTTTCTTTTCTTTTATCTTTTCTTTCTTCTGAGTTTGAGGAACATAAATTTTCTTCTTTTCTGTATTTTGAGGAACCGAAACTTTCTGAATATCTTTTCTTATGTATGAAACAGAAGTTATTTTGACTTGACATTTATGAGAATATTGGAATGAATCATTTTTACATCTAACACAAACAAGATTTTTCTTTGCAAGTGACAATAAATCTGAAACATAGGTCATTTCATTTTTATTGATACTATTCAGAGTACAATTGCCCTTATTACAAGAGTTTCTAGCTTTGAGTTCAGAAGTAGATTTCATTCTAAGCTTCTCAAGATCCCTTTTCAGATCATTCAACTTTGCAAGATCATCTTTCCTTTTGCTTTCTTCTTTTTCTGAAAAATTCAAGTTCTTTTTGTTAGAAGAATTAGATGATTCACCTTTTTCATATGTACTTGATTCATTAAAGAATTTATCATTTTCTCTTGAAGCATTAATTTTAAAAAGATCATACTCAGTCTTCAGTTTTTCAAGCTCTGTTATTTTCTGAATAAAAATATTCTTTTCTTTCAAAGCTTCTTCAAGTTTAATATCCACCTCACAGAAATCATTTTCAAGTTCATCATAAGCTTTCCTTAAGTCCTCAAGTTCTTGACTCACAAGATTAAATCTCTTTTCAAGTTGCAAAAATTCATCTGATTTTGTTTCAGAAAATCCAGTTGAATCAGACTTCTGACTACCTAAGTCAGAGTTCTGATTTACAGACTCAGATGTCTGATCTTTAAATTCAGAGTTCTGACTACAAAGTTCAGAATCCTGACTAGAAGTTTCAGACTTCTGATTGACTGTTTCAGAATTTTTACTTATGTCAAATATGCTTTCAATGTCATGATATGAAAAACTTGGTTGTTTATTTTTGTAGCTGACATTTAAAGAATCATACTTGAATTTAGTATCATTGTATCTTGGCTTCTCATCTGTTGGTTTAGAAACTTCTTTCTTAACCTTTTCTTCTGACCCAACTGTCTTTTCTGTTTTAGACTCAGAAATTTTCTCATCTGACTTTTTAGAGTTTGGCCTTTGCAAATTGTCAGAACTTGTTATAGAACTAGCAGGTCTTATGAAAACTTCAACAATTTCTGGGATTTTTGGCTTAGAAACTTGAAGTTTTTCATACAAGTTGATTGGTGCTCTTTTTAAAGTGACATTTTCTTCGAATCCCAATCCCTTCTTTGGGTTGTAAAATCTTGTATCTTTAACATTGCTTAATAAAAGATTTAGTGTTTGCTGAGTCTGACCCCTTTTCAAATTCAGATCTTCTAATTCTTTAATTTTGGTGTATAAATTCTTTCTTTCTTCAAATAACATATCAAATTTTATTTGTAAATCACCTTTTTCATCCTTTATTTTTGAAAACTCAACTTTTAGTTCAGAAAGCCTTTTCATCAATTCAGAATTTTCATCTTTAACTTTCTGTTTCTCAGCCTCAGATTCTTCATATTGTTCTTTTATTACTTCTTTTTCAATTCTGAATTTGTTAACCAAATTTCTTTCTCCTTTTGTCTGTTTTCTTAGATTAGCAAATTCAGTTTTCATTTCACCAATCTGTGTCATTAACTCTAATTCAAGTGAAGAATGTACCTCAGCAGATGACTCAGAATCAGCATCTTCAAAATCAGAATCATCCTCATTCCTCATTTTTGCCATATAGCTCTGCATCTGTGGAAAGTTGATATGATCATCTTCATCAGAAGTATAGTACAACCAATTCTCCTGTTCAGCCAACAAAGCAATTTTATCATCTCTCTTCTTTGCAAGTTGAGCCTTCTTGGTGTAGTACTCATAGTCTTTCACAATTTTAACTTTGCAATCCTTAGCATAGTGGCCAGATTTTCCACATTTGAAACACAGATTCTTTTCTTTTCTCTCATCCTTCTCTTCTTTGTTTTCTTCACTTCTCTCTACTCTCTTTTCAAACTTATTTTCTTCTCTGTCTTCTTTCTTCTTATAATCTGAACTCCCAACTCTCTTATAATTTCCTTGAAATCTACCCTTCCCATACCTTTTGTTGAAAGTATTTGTCAACAAGGCTAGTTTCTCAGCCATTATCTTGATATCTTCATCATCTTCTGATCCTTCTTCCTTGTCAGATTCTTCCAGATTAGGTATCTCTGATAGATATGCAGTCTTTTTGGGTGCTTTGATTGCTTTGGACTTTGATAAGAATGCTAACTGATCAGCAACATTTTTCTTCTCTTCCACAACTAACTTGACAGAATCTTCATGTTGATTAAGAACACAGAACAGATCATTTAAGTCTTCTTCACACATATCCTTGTTCATTTGCAGACTTATGGCAAATGATGACCATTCTGAATTTAGACTGTTCAGAAATTTGTAATTTATTTCTGACTTCGTTGTCTTCAGTCCATTTCTTCTCAAGTCATTTAGAAGAGTGCAAAATTTACTGTATGTCTGTGTCAAACTTTCTGACTCTTTTGCTTTGAACCTTTCATAAGCATTTATGCTTTGATTTAACTTTGCCTGAATAGATCTCACAGTTCCTAGCATCTGCCTTTCCAATTCGTCCCACATTTCTTTAGCTGATGATCCACTGTCAATCCTGTTAAGAACCTCATTTGGGACAGCCAAAGTCATCAAAGTTATTGCTCTTTTGTCAATAGCATGCCTATTCTTCTGTTCAGCTGTGTATTGGGAATAACTCTTTTTCACCCTGGTCGCTGGAATTTCTGGAGTTGTCTCTGTAGCAGGAGTTGCAGCAACATCGATGTACACTTCAATTGGACCTTCTCGAATAGAGATCATAAGATTTTCATCAATGTTGTCTAGGAATTGGATCATTCGGATTTTCCATTGCTGATACTCTTCTGGTATAAGAACAGGCGGTTTGGTTTCAGATCCCATGGCTAGATATTCTTTAGAAGACATGATTGTAAGAAAATTCAACAGAAAGACAAATTCGAGTTTCTTGATCGAAATGTAACAGGTAATTCAAGAATTGCCAAGAATTCAAGAACTAGCCCTAGCAGCGGAATCGAATTTTGAATGAATCAAGAAATCTTCAAGAAATTGATCAATCGATCTTCGCGATAACAATCTTGAACGAATTTGTTTGTTGATTGGCTCTGATACCAATTGTAAGTTCAGGATCTTATCTTACAATCAATGTAGAAAGCAGTAATTGAGATTTTGTATGATCAAGCCCAATTGTATTCAATGATGAACAGAATTACAGATCTAAGAGAGACAGAATCTCAAAGATTCCAAAGAATGAATACAAAGTTATACGGGAAAAAATCAATCAGTTAGCAACGTAGAGCTAACTACTATTTATACTGCAACGGACATCTTAAAGCTACAGTACAAATAAGAAAGACTAATAAGAACATAACACGTGTCCTAATTAGTTTATAAAATACTAAGTAAAGTATCTCGTCATAAGTTCTGAACAGGTAGTTCAGAACTTCTGAACATTCTTCTGATAACGCTTCTCAGATCTTCTAACTCCTTAACTCAGACATCTGACTTCTCTTCCCAGACTTCTGATTTCTCTTATCAATACTTCTGAGCTTTCACAGTCAGACCTCTGACTTCTCTACTCAAAATATCTGAGTCTTCTTATCAGATCTTCAACACTTGGTTTATTGACAAAACTTCAGATCTAACAGGTCGACAGCCGTTTCCTTTGTTCATTAATGCAGGTCTATAAGCCATTATGGTACAACGGACAATAACGGTCGAGCTCTTAATGACATTAAAGACTCGACAACGGTTACAAAGACAATCATCAAAGCGCATTTAATGTCGGCAGCGGTTACAAGACCAACCATTAAAGCTCATTAATGACTGTCGCTGTACAACTGCATTCTCAGTTTCTTTCTCGCATTCGAGCACACGTCGCTAACGCAAGTACCGCACGACAACAGTTCAAACCGCACGACAACAGTTTAAACCGCACGACAACAGTTTAAACCGCACGACAACAGTTCAAGTCGCACGACAACAGTTTGTTTCGCATGTTTAAACACACGACGCACACTTTTTACACACGACTAAGTGTATTTTTACTTCATTTGTAACTTATTGTACACAAATCACCTGTAACACAAGGACTTTCGCCCCTGTTTGGCGACCATAGTGCACTGTCGACTCTAACAGAGTCGACCGCGGTTTTTTCCCTCGTTTTGGGGTTTTTTGCGTCACCAAATCTCTTGTCTCTTTTACTTTTTCCTCGCAATTGTGTTATTTGGCTTGAGATACGTTTCTTTAGTTGTTAAATGTCCACATCGACCTTAAGTTGTACTTTTGTGCGATTTTTGGCATTAACAGTTTGGCGCCATCCGTGGGACCCCATCTAGAGAAAATCTCAAGCCAACACACATATCGCTCTGACGATCTTGTAAAGTTTTTTCAGGTACATGGCAAATTATCCAGATCCCATGATTCAACTTCGATCGGAATTGAATGCGACTCGAAGCCAGATTCAAGCCCTGATAAAAAAAATTCTTCGTCAAAAGTATCGCATGTATCGCATCATCCAAGGGACTCGGGGGCTCGGAACACCCTTCACAAACTGAAAAATACCACATTTGATTTCAAAATTCCTCGGAAAAAGGCGCTTATTGACTCCATGTTACGGTAACTGTGACGTCCCACTTAGAACAACTCTATATATATATACTCTAAGTATATTCTCCTCGTTTAATTATTTTGATCTAATATATGATCGTTGATTCAAGCATTAAAAGATCATTGGTAAAAATCATCGACCACCCCCGATTTTACATTAGATCATATGAATACAGGTCTTACGATTTACATCGTGAGAAACCAAAGTCTCTACGACTTAAAAACGCAGGTTGCTATTTATAGTCGTCAGTAAAAGACGACTTACGTTTTTTCTTATGTTCGCCAGTCGTGGCAAACGCAAGTTATGACTTATAATCATCGATAAATGATGACTCACATTTTTTATCTTATGATCGCCAATCACGGCAAGCGCAGGTTAAAATTTGTTGGTCGCCAATAAAAGCGACTCGCACGATCGCTAGTCATGACATGTGTCGTCAATAAAGACGATTTGTACATTGAATCTCACAATCACCAGTCATGGTAAAACGCATGTCAAAACGCAAAAGTCGCCAATAAGTACGACTCGCATATTTTAATCTCATGATTGCCAATAAAGGCAAGTAGCAAGATTAACCGTATAATCACAAGCAAGAGTCTTTCAAGAAGGCGATTACGTCCTCCGACGAGTGTTCCAAAGCACTCAAGAGCTTAATGCAGGTAAACTTTCCACCAAGTGGGAAGGTCCTTATCGTATCTCAGAAGTCGTGGGTAAAGGTGCCTATCGGCTCCAAACCCTCGACGGTCGAAATATCCCACGCAGCTGGAATGCAATGCGTCTGAAAAGCCAACGACCAACCTTTGACATTGCTTTATCGCAGGATCACACGACATAAGTTACTAAGTCTATCATACGACTTCAGTAAAATCGTACGGTATAAACAATCAGTTTTATTAGACGACTCGATTGTATAACTACAGGAACACATGATTCAAGTTCATCGTAGGATCAAATCACACGATCGTAAGGTCTAGCGACCCCACAAGCTAAGTTCTTTAACTTAGAAAACTTTCATGTTCTAAATGAATGCTTTGATCGCATGCGCTTATGTTTGCTTATACGATTCAAAAAGCCTTATGACTTACGTTCTAATCGTTGTATTACAATGGATGCCCAAGTTGCACGACTTCTTGTACTTAATGAATTTTTACAGTTGACATTACATTTGTCCATGACATGTATGAGTCGACATAATACTCAGGTTCAATAGAAGTTAATTTTTTTTTACCGATTATCGCTAAAGCAAAACTTACACAATGTAACAAAGGTCTCTAACGACCGTATCGGCTCGGAACGCCAGATCATAGGTCTCTAACGACCATACCGGCTTGAACGCCAGATCGAAGGTCTCTAGCGACCGTATCGGCTCGAACGCCAGATCATAGGTCTCTAACGACCATACCGGCTCGAACACCAGATCGAAGGTCTCTAGCGACCGTATCGGCTCGAACGCCAGATCATAGGTCTCTAACGACCGTATCGGCTCGAACGCCATGTCACAAGTCTATAACGACCGTATCGGCTCGAACGCCAGATCACAAGTCTATAACGACCGTATCGGCTCTAAACGCCAGATCACAAATCTATAACGACTGTATCGGCTCGGAACGCCAGAACATAATTTTTTAACGACTGTATCACAAGATCCTTAAATATTATCTTGGTTCGATTATCTTATGATCGCCGCCAAGATTTATTTCGACACAATCGTATTACGATTGTCTCCCGTCCCATACGTCTCATTTTGATAAAGATCGTCTTACGATCACCATCGGTTCCTCACGTATTAAGATTGTCTTACGATCGTCGGATGAATACCACAAGTATATCGTGCATTAATGATCATCTTTCGATCGCCGCGACTTACTTCATACTATCGACTGGTCACGCGATTCTAACTGACCAAGCTGATTTTCTTCTAAATGATCCAATTAGCAAAAGTGACGTCTCCATAGAAACACATTGGTACGAGATCTGAAATTCAAATGGCTTTGAAATTCAAATCTCGGGGGGCTAACTGTTTGGGTAAAAAATCACACCCTCGGCCGACTTGGGAAATTCCCTCAACATGACCCATGGACATTGATTACCCTAATGACCAAAGATAATACCCATTATTATCATATCCCCGACATACGTTAATAACCACGACGGTTGGTTATTGAAAGACATCTTGTGTCAATAGTTATTCAAAATAGTATCTTTACATCTCATGATCGCACGTCACGTGTCGCATGTTACACGTCGCACGTCGTATGACATACATCGTTAGCGACATGTCGCTAGTCGTCAGTCACCTGTCACTAGTCTTATGTCGCTAGTCCTACGTCACTAGTCTTATGTCGCTAGTCACACGTCACTAGTCTTATGTCGCCAGTTATGTGTCGCCAGTTACGACCCGTCGGTCTTACGTTAACAGTCTCCTATTGTCGATCTTATATCATCCTGGTCCTGCAACCTGGTCTTACGACATTGTCGTAAGACTATTCTTATATTAAAATAAGGTCTTACAAGACGTTTACAGTCATATACATGGTCTTGTATGTCGGCTACGGCCGTATGCTCTATAAGACCGACGTCCAGAACTTAAGACGGTCTTACGATTTCGCTAACCCTTAATGGTCGACAGCCGTTTCCTTTGTTCATTAATGCAGGTCTACAAGCCATTATGGTACAACGGACAATAACGGTCGAGCTCTTAATGACATTAAAGACTCGACAGCGATTACAAAGACAATCATCAAAGCGCATTTAATGTCGGCAGCGGTTACAAGACCAACCATTAAAGCTCCTTAATGACCGTCGAAGCCTATATAAAGGCATGCTCTAACCTCAAGAAGGGGGGCGAATTCATCTTGCTGTACAACTGCATTCTCATTTTCTCTCTCGCATTCGAGCACACGTCGCTAACGCAAGTACCGCACGACAACAGTTCAAACCGCACGACAACAGTTCAAATCGCACGACAACAGTTTGTTTCGCATGTTTAAACACACGACGCACACTCTTTACACACGACTAAGTGTATTTTTACTTCATTTGTAACTTATTGTACACAAATCACCTGTAACACAAGGACTTTCTCCCCTGTTTGGCGACCATAGTGTATTGTCAACTCTAGCAGAGTCGACCGTGGTTTTTTCCCTCATTTTGGGGTTTTCCGCATCACCAAATCTCTTGTCTCTTTTACTTTTTCCTCGCGATTGTGTTATTTGGCTTGAGATACGTTTCTTTAGTTGTTAAATGTCCACATCAACCTTAAGTTGTACTTTTGTGCAATTTTTGGCATTAACAGTCGCCGGTTGCCCCAGGAGCATCCCGGACCAGAAACACCTAGACGGCCTACTTCTGCGGCTTTAAGGTGATCTTATAGTAGTCACGGGCGACTTTCGGCTCACTTTTGATCTCCTGGACTCCCCACGGCGTAGGGAACTTCATGGTCTGATGGTACGTCGAGGGGACGGCTTTCATTTCATGGATCCATGGTCGACCTAAGATGATGTTATAGGCCGACGAGCAATCAATGACGTTGAACTTCGTCTGCTTATTGATTCCCCCTGCATACACAGGCAAGGTAATCTCTCCAAAGGTACTCGTCGCGTCTCCATTGAAACCGACCAAGGTTGTCGAGCGTCGGATGATTTCCGATCGATCGATTCCCATGGCCTTGATGGTATCAAGGAAGATGACGTTCGCTGGACTACCTCCATCGACCAAGACTCGCCGGGTTAAACAATTACCAATCGTGAGTTGAATGATCAACCCGTCATGATGCTTCTGATACGAGTCACCGAGGTCTCCTTGGTCGAACGTGATTTTAATGGCTTTCAACTCTAGATCTCCTTTGGGTCTTGTTGAACGCAGGGTAGGTCGATCGTCAGGTGCCTGGCTGGCATGACGTTTGGCTGCGAAATACGTCAGACCACACATGTCAGAACCACCAGTGATGCAGTTGACGACCTTTGCATGCTCGGGAGTTGGCGGTCGAACATCGTTAGATGGAGTAACGACGTCATCGATGATATCCTTGAGATTGCCCTTCGGGACGTGATATGCTAGCTCTTTTTTGAGATCTATGCAATCATCTGTCGCATGACCATGGTCGACATGGAAGTCGCACCATTTCGATTTATCTTTCTAATCGCCGTCTTTGTCGGTCTTCTTCGGCCATCGGATGGTCGCCTAGGCGGTTTTCAAAGCCTCGACCAAGTCCTTAGTAGTCCCTTTGAATCCGTAGGAGGATATCTGAGGAAATTTGGTCGCGGTCTTGAACTCCGCTTTCGTCTTGAATCGGACGTTCAAGATTTGTCGTGCGGACTCTGGCTTGGATACTGCCTTTATCTTGAACTCTGGCTTCTTTACACTTAACGACCTTTTGTCGTCGGTATGCTTACGACGAAAGGCAGCGGCGTCTTCTAACCTCATATAAGCAAGGGTTCTGGCTTGGAACATCTTCGAAATTCTCTGGGGGATACTTGGTCAGATCGGTGTATAAACCCGAACTGTCGTCTAGACCACGTTTGTAGGCTTCGATCGCGGTCTTGACGTCACAGTTACAGACACTGATCATTTATGCATTGAATCTATTGAAATAGCTCCGGATAGATTCACCGACCTTCTGAACGACATAATACAAGTCGCTGGTCTGCTTCTCCATCTTGCGACTACTGGCGAATTGCTGGGAGAGCTGGTTGACTAACTCAGCGAACGACCCGATGGATTTGGGTTTGAGGTTAAATAACTATTGGAGGGCAGGACCTGTGAGGGTCGCCCCAAAACTCTTGCACATGCAAACTTCCTGGTACATGTGTGGAATTGAGACCGTCCATATTAACTGCTTGTACTGCGCGATGTGCTCCGTCGGATCGGTTATCCCCGAATACTTGGGCGTGAAAGAGGGGATGTTATATTTCTTCGTGACGTCGACTGTCGCGATCTTGTCGATGAAAGGTGACGCCTGAAATCGTGAACGAGGCTCGACATCGATAGGTACGGCTGCCCCTGACAGCTTAGCGAGCAAAGATAGGACACGCTCGTTTTAATCTTCTAGCATTTTCAACCTCTGAGCGACGGGGTCATTAGGATCAAGATTTACCCCTGCTTGAGGGTTAACTCCTGGACTGGTGCCATTGCCGTATGACGAACCATTGGCATCCCCATTGAAAGGGACGAAGTACGGTTGGGACCCGTTGTTCATGGGTGGTGGTCTTAGATGCTGAGGAGGGATCGGGCCGAACTGGGGATTTGGGATGAACGGTCCCGGCTGCTGATTCTACATGAATGGGCCTTGCTGCTGACTCTGACCGATCGGCCCTGGTCCTAGATTCTGAACGAATGGACCCGATCACAGATTCTGGATGAATGGAGCGGACCCTGGATTCTGACCGAACGATCCTGGACCGGGATTCTGAACGAATGGTCTAAGACCGTTCTGCGACCCGAATATTCGGATTTTGACTTCTCAGCCACACGATTTCCTCCGCTGCCCTTCGACTTTGATCAGAAGGACGTTGATTTGATTTTGCGCAGCTTGCAACTCTTGATACAGCTGGGCAATGGGTTGCTCTTGGTTTCCATGGGTTGCCATTTTCCTGAAACAGAAAAGAGGAAACTCCAAGAAATCGTTGGTAAGACGCACGTTTGTCGAAGATTTTCTCTAGATGGGGCCCCACGGTGGGCGCCAAACTGTTAATGCCAAAAATCATCCAGAAGGATAACTTAGGGTTGATTGTGGAGCTTAACAACTAAAAAATGGAAATCTTTCGACAAACCGTACGATAAAGACAAAAAATGTAAAAGAGACAAAAGATTTTGGTGACGCGGGAAAAACCTCAACAAGGAAAAACCCGCGGACGACTTTGGATGTCGCCGCTGCACTATGGTCGCCAAACAAGGGCGATGTCATTGTTGATCCAAACCCTCTGTGATTTGATAATGACCCTCTCTTAAACACTTAGTGAAAATTGTAAGTAAACAATATGTATTAGAGTTTCACTATCGCTGATAAGTACTAAGACTTTACAGTACCGCTGATAGGAATTCCCACTCTTTTTATTAGATATTCAGCGAACACTGTTCATCATCATATAGCTCTGAGCCTGTTTTGTCTATGAGATGATCGCTGATAAGTTAGTTGTTTACCTATAATCCCTGAAGATAAGTTTCACGTCAACATATGTTCTACGCTGAAGTCAAAGATCAAGCTCAAGAACCAGCGACAAGTCTACTCATGAACTGATGCGGATATCAGCGAAGCAAGACCTGTTCATTCAACGTGAAGTATCAAGTAGAAGACTTCAGCAATCGCTGAACTTTATCATCCGCTGTATAAGATCTGACTCAACGAAAGCTGATCATGAAGTCTCCCTGCATGTTACTATTGTCTTACCTCCCTTGCACGTCTCCGTACGAACTGTCAGAATGGACATCCCTTTTGTCTGTAATCGTACAACAACTCTGATTCTACACTGTGCACCATGCGGCTACTAAGGTTGTCTACAAAGGTCAATGACATGCAACCACTCAGCTGTTGCCACGTGTAAAGCCATACTGCCATGCATTAAATGCATGCAGTATATAAGAAGAACCTTACTTCAGAAATGAAGTGTGCTCGAACCATCTTCTTATTTCTCTCTTATTGTTAAGTTATTATTCGTAATTTCTTTAACTCTTTCTAGTGCAAGAAACTTAGTGTTTCTCAAGACTTGTTTAGATTAGGTTTATCCTTAATCTTGTTCCGCAACAAGTTGTAAATTGTCTTGATTTATCAATAAACAATTTAGAAAAGTAAAAACGTGTGTTTGTATTCAACCCCCCCTCCCCCCCCCCCCCCCCCTTCTACAAACTTGTATAACCCTTCGGGACCAACAAGTGGTATCAGAGCAGATTTGTTTAATCTCATAAACAAGATCTGATCTATACTAAGATTTCTCTTCCTTGCTATTTCTTAAAATGGCTACCAACACAAACACCAACTATATTGACAATGGTTCTCTTGCAAAACCGGCTAGATTTTGCAAAGATAATTTTAATCTATGGAAAAATAGGATGACTCTCTTCTTAGAAGGTGTAGACCCTACTATGCATTACTATCTTGAAAACGGCCCATATATTCCTATAAGAATTGATGATGCAGTTCCAGCCGTTGAGAATAGACTTGCTATTCCAGAAAGGCTGATTCCTAAGGAAATTCATATGTGGACTGATGAAGATAAGAAGAAAGTGGCTATCGACACCAAAGCCAGATCCATACTCTCCATGACTCTTCTTGACAAAGTCTACCATTCCGTCAAGAACCTGAAAACCTCAAAAGCTATGTGGGACACAATCTGTGTTCAGTATGAAGGTACTTCTGAAGTCCAGGACTCTCGAAAGATCAACCTGGTAAGACAGTACGAAAGCTTCATTCGTGGTAAGAATGAAAATCTCTCTGAAGTACACCAACGTTTTAAATGCTTAATAATAGATCTGAAAACTGCGGTCAACGACCGTAAGTGGAAGGCCAGGTACGCGTTCATGCGCGTAGCGACGCTCGACCCTGAGAGCGACTGGATTAGGGTCGGGTGGAATATGGTGGGTGAGATTCTTTAGTTTTGTCGTACGTCTTGTATTGTATTCGACTTGTTTTTTACTTACCTTCTCTTTTTTATCTGTTGACAGATATCAAGTTCGAGGACGTGAAGCCCTACGCCAACTCCCAAGCCAAGATCGACGAGTTCCTGAAGTTTAGTGTCGACGAGCGGTCGTTCGTCACACGACATCTGGTGGACGAGGACGAAGACGTGGTATACTTGGGAGAGAATCGAGAGGAGAGACGAGAGGAGGAAGAGGAAGAGGAGAAAGAAGAGTCGAGAGAAGAAGAAGAAGAGATGACTGGTAAGTGTACCTCAATCTTTCTGCTCGACTGACGTTCCTCTTTCTATTATTTCAATCGTGTAATGCTCTTTTCTTCTCGTTTTTCAGGGGAATCTGAAGCGAAGGCGTCGTCTATGGCTGCCAAGAAGGCAGCCCAAGCTGAATTGGCCCGCAGGGGCAGAGAGAAAGGGAAGGGGACCTCGACCACTGGGTCAGGGGTTTTAAAGAGGACAAAGATGACGGTCCCGAAGGAACCGTCTTCAAAGGCAGGAGACTCATTGTTTGGGTAAATTTTCACCAGCCTCGACCACGACCAAAACAGCGAAAGTATTTATTACACCTTTTTATGATAAGATAAATTCATAAATACCTTATTGTCAAAACAAAAGTTCACATCGAAAGTTACTCACGACACTCGACCGTCATAAGGGACCTTACGACCTCGACTGACTAACGCATGATACAACTGTTATGTTCTCTCAGTTTAATTCATGATCAACACCTTTAATGACCAACGGCAATAACCGACGAAGGTCATTACGAGCATTAAACTCAGCAGCCGTTCGACGGTTACCTGAAGTTTTTATGGAATCATTAAAGCATTCGAAGACTATAAATACAAAGGTTCCATCATCATTTCGCGCACCTCTGAAACCCTGAATCAACTACAGTATACGCAAACACTTTCAAAGCAAGAATTCTCTCGAGCATACGACGCCCGACACTTAGTTTTTACACACTACATACTTACATTTACATTCGATACACTTGTTTACTTTACATTTAAAGTCTTTCTTTCACTTGTATTGTAATCATTGTACTCTAGACATGTGGAACATAAGGACATCGCCCCTATTTGGCGACCATAGTGTAGCGACGACATCCATAGTCGTCCGCGGGTTTTTTCCTCGTTGAGGTTTTTCCTGCGTCACCAAAATCTTGCGTCTCATTTACATTTTTCTGTCTTTGTCGAACGATTTCTATCTTTAGTTGCTAAGCTCCACAA
Organism: Saussurea involucrata; assembly: GCA_033807775.1. NCBI lineage: Eukaryota > Viridiplantae > Streptophyta > Magnoliopsida > Asterales > Asteraceae > Saussurea > Saussurea involucrata. The sequence goes on from CM066314.1 coordinate 23,159,137, forward strand.
TCAACCTTAAGTTATCCTTCTGGACGATTTTTGGCATTAACAGTTTGGCGCCCATCGTGGGGCACCATCTAGAGAAAATCTTCGACAAACGTGCATCTTACTAACGTTTTCTTGGAGTTTCCTCTCTTCTCTATTTCAGGAAAATGGCAGCTCATGGAAACCAAGAGCAGATCATTGCCCAGATGCATTGGGAGCTTGAAAATGCGTGTCGTCAGATCGATGCCCTTGCTGATCAAAGTCGAAGGGCAGCCGAAGAAATCGCGCGGCTGAGGAATTTATTCGGACCACAGAACAGTCCTAGACCATTCGTTCAGAATCCAGGTCAAGGATCGTTCGGTCAGAATCCAGGTTCGGGTCCATTCGTTCAGAATCCAGGACCAGGGCCATTCGGTCAGAGTCAGCAGCAAGGTTCATTCATGCAGAACCAGCAGCAGGGATCGTTCATTCCAAATCCCCACTTCGGGCCGATTCCTCCTCAGCATCTGAGGCCACCACCCATGCAGAATGGGTCACAACCGTATTTTATCCCTTTCAATGGGGATGCCAATGGCTCGGCGTATGGAAACGGCACCAATTCACGGGTTAATCCTCCAACAGGTGTGAATTCTGATCCTAACGACCCCGTCGCCCAGCGACTGAAGATGTTGGAAGACCATAGTGAGCGTGTCCTGTCTCTACTCGCTAAGCTGTCGGGGGCAGCCGTGCCCGTTGACGTCGAGCCTCGTTCGGGGTATTAGGCGTCACCTTTCGTTGACACGATTGCGACAGTCGACGTCCCAAAGAAATATAATATCCCCGCCTTCGCGCCCAAGTATTCGGGGATAACCGATCCAACGGAGCACACCGCGCAGTATAAGCAGCTAATGCGGACGGTCTCGATCCCGCATATGTATCAAGAAGTTTGCATGTGCAAGAGTTTTGGGGCGACCCTCACGGGTCCTGCTCTCCAATGGTTGATTAACCTCAAACCCAAATCCATCGGGTCGTTCGCTGAGTTAGTAAACCAGTTCTCCCAGCAATTCGCCAGTAGTCGCAAGATGGAAAAGCAGACCAACGACTTGTATTATGTCATGCAGAAGGCCGGTGAGTCCATCCGGAGTTATTTCAACAAGTTCAATGCGGAGATGATTAGTGTCCGTAACTTCGACGTCAAGACCGCGATCGAAGCCTACAAGCGCGGTCTAGACGACAGTTCGGGTCTGTACACCGATCTGACCAAATATCCTCCAGAGAATTTCGAAGACGTCCGAGCCAGAACCCTGGCGTATATGAGGGTGGAAGACGATGTTGCTTTTCGTCGAAAGCACACTGACGACAAGAGGTCGCTAGGTGTAAAGAAGCCAGATTTCAAGACGAAGGCAGTATCCAAGTCAGAGCCTGCACGACAAATCTCAAACGTCTGATTCAAGACGAAAGCGGAATTCAAAACTGCGACTAAATTTCCTCAGTACCCTAAGATATCCTCTTACAGATTCAAAGGGACTACTAAGGACTTGGTCGAAGCCCTGAAGACCGTCTTGGCGACCATCCGGTGGCCAAAGAAGTCCGATAAAGACGACGGTAAGAAGGATAAATCAAAGTGGTGCGACTTCCATGTCTACCACGGTCATGCGACGGACGATTGCATAGCTCTCAAAAAGGAGCTAGCATATCACGTCCCGTAGGGCAACCTCAAAGACATCATCGACGACGTCATTACTCCAGCTAACGACGCTCGACCCCCGACCCCCGATCATGCGAAGGTCGTCAACTGCATCAGTGGTGGGTCCGACGTATGTGGTCTGACGTATTCCGCAACCAAACGTCATGCCAACCAGGCACCTGACGACCGTCCTACCCTTCGTTCATCAAGATCCAAAAGAGATCTAGAGTTGGAAGCTATGAAGATCACGTTCGACCAAGACGACCTCGGTGATTCGTATCAAAAACATCATGACGTGTTTATCATTCAACTCACGATTGGTAATTGTTTAACCCGGTGAGTCTTGGTCGACGGAGGCAGTTCAGCGAATGTCATCTTCCTTGATACCATCAAGGCCATGGGGATCGATCAGTTGGAAATTACCCGATGCTCGACAACCCTGGTAAGTTTCAATGGAGACACGGCGAGCACCTTTGGAGAGATTACCATGCATGTCTATGCCGGAGGAATCAACAAGCAGACCAAGTTCAACGTCATCGACTGTGCGTCGGCCTATAATATCATCTTAGGTCGACCATGGATCCATGACATGAAAGTCGTTCCCTCGACGTACCATCAGACCATGAAGTTCCCTACGCCGTAGGGAGTCCAGGAGATCAAAAGTGAGCTGAAAGTCGCCCATGACTGCTACAAGACGACCCTGAAGCCGCAGAAGCAGGCCATCTAGCAATTACAGGTCCAGGATGCTCCTGGGACAGCCAACGACTATCGCCTGGAGGAAATCGTCCTGGACCAGAGCAAGCCTGACCAGAAAGTCTTTATAGGTTTGTCCCTCGATCCCTGCCTTAAAGGAAAACTGATATCTTTTTTACAGGAACATGACGATTGCTTTGCCTGGTCGCACGAAGACATGGTCGGCATAGACCCCAGCGTTATTTCCCACAAGCTCAATGTCAACCCGTCATTTATGCCTATCAAACAAAAGCGGCGGAAATTTGCTCCTGAAAGGAATAAGGTGATAAATGAAGAGGTCGACAACCTTCTCAAGACAGGGAAAATTCGAGAAGTATTGTACCCCGACTGGCTTGCTAATGTCGTGGTCGTACAAAAGAAAAATGGCAAATGGAGGGTCTGTATCGATTTTACTGATCTCAACAAAGTTTGTCCAAAAGACCCTTTCCCATTGCCACATATCGATGCCATGGTCGACGCGACAGCAGGACATGAACTATTGACGTCCATGGATGCTTATTCTGGATACAATCAAATCCTGATGCACGTCGAGGACCAGGAGAAAACTGCATTCATGACGTATCGCGATATTTATTGTTATAAAGTTTTGTCATTCGGTTTAAAAAATGCAGGTTCTACCTACTAGCGTATGGTGAATAAAATGTTCAAAGACCGTCTTGGCGACACGATGGAAGTGTATATCGACGACATGCTAGTCAAGTCGAAGCAAGCAGTCCACCACATCGAGCATTTGAGGCAGTCGTTCGATATTCTCTGAAAATATAGCATGGAGCTCAACCCGACGAAGTGCTCCTTTGGTGTCAGTGCCGGGAAATTCCTGGGCTATATGGTCACTCGTCGGGGGATCAAGGCCAATCCCGACCAGATCAAAGCTATCATCGAGATCAAATCTCTAAGAAATTTCAAAGAGGTCCAAAGGCTCACTGGCCGGGAGGCAGCTCTGAACAGGTTTATCTCTCGATCCTCAGATAGATGTCATTTATTTTATGACGTCCTCAGGAAAAATAAGGGCTTCAATTGGACCGACGATCATGAGCAAGCATTGAAAAAACTAAAGGAGTACATGACGTCGCCTCCTTTGCTGTCGAAACCTCACAATCATGAGGTCATGCAGCTTTATTTAGCTGTCAGTCCTAATGCGGTAAGTGCCGTCCAGACACGAGAAGATGAAAATCAGCAACTGTCGATCTATTATGTAAGTAAATCTCTCTTGGACGCCGAAACCAGGTATTCCTCTATGGAAAAATTGCTTTTGTCGCTTGTTACAGCGCAAAGAAATTGCGACATTATTTTGAATCGCTTCCTATTACTGTCGTGACTAACTTTCCTCTTAAGTCTGTCTTGAGGAAACCTGAGCTGACAGGTCGATTGGCGAAATGGAGCATATATCTCCGCAGTTACGACATCGATTTCAAGCCCAGGACCGCAATCAAGTCGCAAGCTTTGGCAGATTTCATTGCTGATTTTAGCCCTGAGCTGGAAAAAGAAGCAGAGCTCGAAGTGTCTATTATGGCGACTCACGACGACGTACCTTAGACTCTGTATGTCGATGGTTCATCCAACACTAGGGATTCACGACTAGGCGTCGTCTAAAAGTCGCCACAGGGGGGCAAGATGGTGTACTCCGTGCGATGTGACTTCAAAACCACCAACAACGAAGACGAGTACGAAGCCCTGATCGTGGGAATGAATATGGCCCACGACTCGGGGGCAACCGCGTTACATGTCAAAAGCGATTCTCTTCTGGCCGTGAACCAGATCAATGGAGAATTTGCGGCCAAAGATTCAAAGATGACAGCATACCTAAAGGTAGCAAAGGAAAAATCCGAAAAGTTCAAATCATTTTCTATTGAACATATTCCAAGGGACCAGAACACTCAAGCCGACGCTTTAGCGAACCTTGGGTCTGCTCTAATGGAACCAATATTCAACAGCATTCCCATGATCCACCTGGCGACGTCGTCCATCGAAAATGACGATGTCGTCCAGGTCGAAGTCCAAGAAGATGATTGGTCGTGCGACATCCGAATTTTTTTTATGCATGACCAACTCCCAGAAGACAAGATGGAAGCCCGGAAGATCAGATTCAAGGCATCCAGGTACGTCATGATCGGAGATAGGCTCTATCGACGATCATCGACAAGCTTAAACCTGAGATGTGTCACCAGCAAAAGTCAAGTTCAGAAGATCCTTCAAGAGATGCACGATAGAGAGTGTGGCAACCACTCAGGAGGTCGCAGTTTGGCTAATCGTATCTCCCGACAAGGGTATTTCTGGCCAAGACGCCGTCAGATATGTTCAGAACTGTGACCCATGTCAACGACATTAAGGTACGTCCCATAAACCTTCTGAACTTTTACATTCGACACTTATCCCATGGCCCTTCATGAGATGGGGAATGGACATTGTCGGTAAGCTACCACCTGCCCCAGGGGAAAAGGTATTTCTTCTCATACTTACGGATTATTTTTCTAAGTGGGTAGAAGAAGCTGCCTTTTCCCAAATTCGGGACAAGGAAGTCGTCTCTTTTATCCAAACTAACATCATATGCAGGTTTGGGATTCCGTCCGAAATTGTCTGCGACAATGGATCCCAGTTCATAAGCAATATGACTCGATAGTTCTGTGAAGACCGCAATATCAAGCTGACGACCTCGACCCCCAGGTATCCCCAGGCAAATGGACTTGCAGAGTCGAGCAATAAGACCATTATTGCATCAATCAAGAAAAGATTAAAAGTTGTAAATGGAAAGTGGGTCGAAGAACTCCCTTCGGTCCTGTGGGCGAATCGCACGATGCCTCGCACGTCCACAGGACAAACCCCTTTCTCTTTGGTCTATGGTTGTGAAGCAGTTTTGCCGGTCGAGGTCCAGCTCCCAACTGTTTAGGTAAACGTTCACCAGTCTCGACCACGACCAAAATAGGGAGAACATTTATTACACTTTTTTCATAACAAGGTAAAATCATAATACTTTATTCCCTGATCAAAATTGAAATCGAAAGTTATCCACCTCACGACACTCGACCATGACGTCGTCTAGCTCACATGGCCGTCGTATGGAACCTTGCGACCACGACCGACTGACATGCGATATTTCTGTTATATTTCCGCTGTTTAAATGCAGGAATCAATGTCATTAATGATCAACGGACATAACCGACAAGAACAATGATGAGCATTAAAACCAGTAGCCGTTATGACCGTTATCAGCAATTTTTATGGAGTTATTCAAAGCACTCGAAGACTATAAATACAAAGGCTCAATCACCATTTACACATCTATCTCTGACATCTGAAAACATCCGAACTCTGAAGAACACTCGAAGCAAAGAATTATCTCTCAAAGGATCGCTCACGACGCACGACACATAGTTTTTTCCACACGACACACCTGTTTTTACATTCGATACACTTGTTACTTTACATTTAAAGTATTTCTTTCATTCGTATTGTAATCATTGTACTCTCGACACCCGAAACCTAAGGACATCGCCCCTGTTTGGCGACCATAGTGCAGCGACGACGTCCAAAGTTGTCTGCGGGTTTTTTCCTCGTTGAGGTTTTTCCCGCGTCACCAAAATCTCAGTTTTATTTACTTTTTCTATCTTTGTCGTACGGTTTGTCGAAAGATTCCTATTCTTTATTTGTTAAGCTCCACAATCAACCTTAAGTTATCGTTTAGGATGATTTTTGGCGTTAACAGTTTGGCGCCCACCGTGGGGCCCCATCTAGAGAAACTCTTCGACAAACGTGCGTCTTGTTAACGGTTTCTTGGAGTTTCCTCTTTTTTCTGTTTCAGGAAAATGGCAGCCCACGGAAACCAAGAGCAAATCATTGCCCAGGTGCATGAGGAGCTTGAGAATGCACATGATGCTACTAGGACAATCGACGACTATCGCCTGGAGGAAATCATCCTGGACCAGAGCAAGCCTGACCAGAAAGTCTTTATAGGATCATCCCTCGATCCCTGCCTTAAAGTCAAGCTAATATCTTTCTTGCAGGAACACGCCGATTGTTTTGCCTGGTCGCACAAAGACATGGTCGGCATAGACCCCAGCGTCATTTCCCATAAGCTCAATATCGACCCATCATTTAAGCCAATCAAACAAAAGCGACGAAAATTTGCTCCTGAAAGGAATAAGGTGATAAATGACAAGGTCGACAGCCTCCTCAAAACAGGGAAAATCGAGAAGTAGAGTACCCCGACTGGCTTGCTAATGTCGTGGTCGTGGCGAAGAAAAATGGCAAATGGAGGGTCTGTATCGGTTTTACAGATCTCAACAAAGCTTGCCCAAAAGATCCATTCCCACTGCCACATATCGATGCCATGGTCGACGCGACAGCAGGACATGAACTATTGACGTTCATGGATGCTTATTCTGGATACAATCAGATCCTGATGCACGCCGAGGACCAGGAGAAAACTGCATTCATGACAGACCGAGGTATTTACTATTATAAGGTTATGCCCTTTGGACTAAAAAATGCAGGTTCTACCTACCAGCGCCTAGTGAATAAGATGTTCAAAGATCATCTTGGCGACACGATGGAAGTCTACATCGACGATATGCTAGCATCCGACCACGTCGAGCATTTGAGGCAGTCGTTCAACATCCTTCGGAAGTATAGCATGAAGCTCAACCCGACGAAGTGTTCCTTTGGCGTCAGTGCTGGGAAATTCCTGGGCTATATGGTTTCTCGATGAGGAATCGAAGCCAACCTCGACCAGATCAAAGCTATCATCGAGATCAAATCTCCGAGAAATTTCAAAGAGGTCCAAAGGCTCACTGGTCGGGTGGCAGCTCTGAACCGGTTTATCTCTCGATCCTCAGATAGATGCCATTTATTCTATAACGTCCTCAGGAAAAATAAAGGTTTCGACTGGACCGACGATCATGTGCAAGCACTGCAAAAATTAAAGAAGTACATGATGTCACCTCCTTTGTTGTCAAAGTCTGGCGACCATGAGGTCTTGCAGCTATATCTGGCCGTTAGTCCTAACGCAGTAAGTGTCGTCCTGACACAAGAAGATGAAAAGTAGCAATTACCGATCTACTATGTAAGTAAATATCTCTTGGACGCCGAAACCAGGTATTCCTCCATGGAAAAACTACTTTTGTCGCTTATTACAGTTGCGAAGAAACTACGTCATTGTTTTGAATCACATCCTATTATTGTCGTGACTAACTTTCCTCTTAAGTCTGTCTTGAGGAAACCTGAGTTGACAGGTCGTTTAGAAAAATGGAGCATATATCTCACCAGTTACGACATCGATTTTAAGCCCAGTACCGCAATCAAATCGCAAGCCTTGGCGGATTTCATTGCTGATTTCAGCCCTGAACTGGAGAAAGAAGCAGAGCTCGAAGTGTCAACTGTGGCGACTCACGACGACGCGCCTTGGACTCTATATGTCGACGGATCGTCCAATATTAGAGGTTCAGGACTAGGCATCGTCTTAAAGTCGCCACAGGGGGGCAAGATGGTGTATTCAGTCCGTTGCGACATCAAAACCACCAACAACGAAGCTGAGTATGAAGCCTTGATCGTGGGGATGAATATGGCCGACGACTCGGGGGCAACCGTGCTACATGTCAAAAGCAATTCTCTTCTGGTGGTGAACCAGATCAATGGAGAATTCACGGCCAAAGATTCAAAGATGACAGCTGTTTGGGCAAAAAAAATCACGTCGCTCGACCGCGACCAGAACAGGTAAGACATATGATTAAGGACTATATCTTGTATTAAGATAAGGTCTCGACAAAGACCCAGAACACCATCGTCGTCCCTCATAAAAGGTAAGTCGAGAGTTCCTTACGACGCTCGACCATAGCGTCGCCCGATCCGCACGACTATTATATAAGGACGTGCGACTTCGACCAAAGCTAACGTTAACCATGACCGTTTATTAAGTGTTTAATGCAGGAGTAAAAGTCATTAAGGAGCAACGACTATAACCGACGCAATCATTAAACAGCCGGCGACCGTAACGGACGAATACCATTACTCCGGCAACCGTTTCCAACCGTTAAGGCCATTAAAGGAGCATTCATGGATGAAGCTAAGGACGCGAAGACTATAAGTATCAAGCTCAATCAACATTTCAAGATATAAAATATCCAGTGATTAACAACCGAAGCAATATTCAAGAACACCTGAAGTGAAGAACCATTATTCTAAGTATCGCTCTCGACGCACGACAACAGCCCTCGACCAGCAGTTCACACTTTGTTTCGTACACGACAAACACCTGTTTTTACATTCCAAACACTTGTACTTTACATTTTGAAGCATTTTTCTTCATTTGTATTGTAATCACTGTACGATCGACACCAGTATCCAAGGACATCGTCCCTGATTGGCGACCATAGTGCAGCGACGACACCCCCTGTCGTCCGCAGGTTTTTTCCTCGATTGAGGTTTTTCTTGCGTCATCAAATCCCTTGTTTCTTTATTTTATTTATCGTCGCACGTCTCGTCGAAAGATTCTTTCTTTAGTTGTTTAAGTCCACATCGACCTTAAGTTGTTCCTTTGGTGCGATTTTTGGCATTAACAGTTTGCCGCCATCCGTGGGACTATATCTAGAGAAAATCCTCGACGAACGTGCATTCTACTAATAGTTTCTTGGAGTTTCTCCTATTTTATGTTGCAGGAAAATGGCAGCCCCTGGAAATCCGCAGCAAGCCGTCGCTCAGATGTATCAGGAGCTCGAGGTTGCCAGAAATCAACTCAATGCAATGGCAGAGCAGAATCGCAGAGCAGCTGAAGAGATCGCGCGGCTAAGGAATCCTTTTGGACCCCAGAATGGTCCTAGACCATTCATCCAGAATCTAGGTCCGGGACCAGGCCCGTCCGCGCAGAATCAGCATCCAGGTCCATTCATGCAGAATCAGCAGTCGGGTCCGCTCATTCCGAATCCCCAGTCTGGGCAGATTCCCCCTCAGCACATCCGACCACCACCCTTGAACAATAGATCCCAACCATTGCAAGGTGGCTCCCAGCCGTTTTCCCAGCCATTCCAAAGTGGTCCGCAACCTTTCCAGCAAGGATCGCAACCTTTCCAGCAAGGATCGCAACCTTTCCAACAAGGATCGCAACCTTTCCAGCAGAGATCGCAGCTATTTCAGCATGGGCCACAATCGTTTCAGAATGGACCGCAGCAATTCCACTATGGGTCGCAGCCATATTTTGTTCCGTTCAACGGGGACACCAATGGTTCAACGCATTGTAATGGCACTAGTCCAGGGACCAATCCCTCGACAGGGGCAAATCTTGATCTTAACGATCCCGTCGCCCAGCGTTTGAAGATGCTAGAAGACTAAAATGAGCGCGTCCTGTCCTTGCTCGCCAAGTTGCCTGGGGCAGCCGTGCCTGTCGACGTCGAGCCTCGCTCGGGGTATCAGACGTCGCCCTTCATCGACGAGATCGCCACCGTCGAGATCCCAAAGAAGTATAACATTCCTGCCTTCACTCCCAAGTATTCGGGTGTGACCGATCCAACCGAGCATGTCGCACAGTATAAGCAGCTCATGTGGACGATCTCGATTCCACACATGTACCAGGAAGTATGCATGTGCAAGAGTTTCGGGGCGACTCTCACTGGTCCAACTCTCCAGTGGTTGATCAATCTCAAACCCAAATCTATCGGGTCGTTCGCCGAATTGGTCAACCAATTCTCCTGGCAATTCGCCAGCAGTCATAAGATGGAAAAGCAGACTAGTGATCTGTACTATGTCGTGCAGAAGACCAATGAGTCTATTCGAAGTTATTTCAATAGATTCAATTACAAAATGATCAGTATCCGCAATTGTGACATCAAAACTGCGATCGAAGCTTATAAACGTTGTCTAGACGATAGTTCAGGTTTATATATCGATCTGACCAAGTATCCCCCAGAGACTTTCGAAGACGTCCGAGCTCGAACCTTAGCATACATGAGGGTCGAAGACGATGCAGCCTTTCGTCGCAAACACACTGACGACAAGAAGCCGTTAGGTGTCAAGAAGCCAGAATTCAAGTTGAAAGCCATATCCAGAATAGAGCCAGCGCGTCAGATTTCAAACGTTCGTTTCAAAACGAAGGCAAAAGCTAAAACCGCGACTAAATTCCCCGTGTACCCCAAGATCTCCTCTTATGGGTTCAAAGGGTCAGCTAAAGAATTAGTCGAAGCTCTGAAGACCACCCAAACAACCATCCGGTGGCCGAAGAAATCTGACTCGGACGATGCTAAGAAAGATAAATCAAAGTGGTGCGACTTCCACGTCAACCATGGTCATGCGACAGATGGTTGTATCGCACTCAAGAAGGAATTGGCATATCATGATCCACAAGATAATCTCAAAGATATTATTGATGATGTCGTTCTTCCAGCTAATAGCCACCGATCGTCAGTGCCCAAGCTTGCAAAGATCATCAATTGCATCACTTGTGGTTCGGACGTGTGTGGTTTGACGTACTCCGCAGCTAAGCATCATGCCAGTCAAGCGCCCGACGACCGGCCTATTCCTCGTTCATCCAGACCCCAAAGGAGATTTGGAATTAGAAGCCATGAAGATCGTGTTCGACCAAGTCGACCTCGGCGACTCGTACCAAAAGCATCACGACGAGTTGATCATTCAACTCACGGTCGGTAACTGTTTGACTCGTCGAGTATTGGTAGACGGGGGCAGTTCAGCAAACGTCATTTTTCTCAACACTATCAAAGTCATGGGAATTGATCGCTCAGAAATCACCCGACGTTCGACAACTTTGGTCGGTTTCAATGGAGAAGCGACGAGCACCTTTGGAGAGATAATTTTGCCCGTCTATGTCGGAGGAGTTAATAAGCAGACTAAGTTCAGTGTTATCGACTGTGCGTCAGCCTATAACATCATCTTAGGTCGACCATGGATTCATGAAATGAAAGCCGTTCCCTCGATATATCATCAAATCATGAAATTCCCTACGCAGTGGGGAATCCAAGAGATCAGAAGCGAGCAAAAAGTCGCTCGAGATTGCTATAAAGCCACCTTGAAGCCACGAAAATAGGCCGTCAAGAACGTCACTCCAACCCAAGGCAAAACACGATCATAAGAATCACGACAGGTTTGTTTCTTTTTTCTGAAATAACAGGTTCGCCAGGTCGTACGACGCGTATATTGTGGTGACTTGCGACGACATGTCCCAGACCTAGCATATCGTCTCAAAGCCACCACAAGGGGGCAAGAGGATACAGTATATCCAGAGGCCCGGCATGAAAACCAAAAATTCAAAGTAGAACACTCGACAAGAAGGTACGTTCCTTACCCTTTTTTCATTTTTTACATATGATTATTTACCAAGACAATTACTGACTTAAGCATCGGAGGGTCGTTGGTTAGCCAACGACCAAACCCCCGACATCGCTTTATCGCAGGATCGCACGACACAGATGATCAGGTCCATGACTTGATCACGCCTCATAGCTCGTCAAACGACTTAATCGCACGATCTTATAGTCTAAACGACTTTACAGTATGAGTTTCTTAACTTAGAAAAACTTCGCGTTTTGAATGTATGCCTTAGTCGCATGTATTTATGTTTGTCAGCATAATAAAAAACCTTACAATTTATGTGTCAATGTGTGCTTTAATCGCATGCTCTCATATTACGCTCTTACTCTTGCTCTAACAATAGGCGACGTAGTATCATGACTTATCATGTATTCCACAATCAGTTACATAACTAACAACATTTATGTGACGAGTTTGTCAATTCGATAAAAAAAACAACTTCCACTTCATCAGGTCAATATGTTACATCCAAAAAATTGACCACCAACGGCCAAAAAAAACAAAGGAAGTAAAAATTCCTAAACTGCAGGAGGAACATCCATCGCGTTATTGCCTGAGGTCCCGACCTGAGGATCATCATCTGCCATTTCCTTCGTTCGACTTAGGGCTTGCAGTTCGTACTGAGCATCGAAAAGCTGAATAGCTAACTCATCGGCGCGTGCCAAAGCCATCCTCTCCCTCTCCAACGCCGCCTCCTCCCTTTTCAAAGCAGACGCCACCAACTCCTCGGCTTTCGACATCTCGGCGTACAATGCCAGAGACGACTGGAACGTCTAAAAATACACGAAAAAGTATTAGACAACGAACGACATCGAACGTTGAAACAAGTCATGAAAGATTGACACTTACTGAGAACGCCAGACTGGCAACCTGAGATCCTATCTCTCCGACCGGAACCCCGTGAAAACGCTCCCTGAAAGATGGAAGCAAATACCTCTCCAAGTGAGGAAACAACGTCGTCCCGTCTAGGACACCATCCGCCATAAAGTCCGACGGCAATGAAAAATTAACCGTCGTGACTTCGGCCGACGACCCCTCGCCCCTGACGGCAGATGATGGGGTTGACATCTTGAACACCGGTCTCGTCATTGTCGCTAGAAGTGCCGAACTTGCCGGTGTCGCGTCCATCGCGCCAGGACGGATGGATGACGCCTTCGTCTTTTTAGGCAGAACAACTCTCGATGAGTTATCAACCCTCGATGACGGTTCCCTCAGGAACGTCTTCCTGGTTCTCTTTTGGCTCGACCCAGCTGTCGAAACGTCTTTACCTCGAAGGGCACGCATGATCTGCTTCCCTCTCGCCTTAGGGACTGATTTACTCTCAGTCGACACTAACCAGGAAATACATGAAACATCATATGGAAAATATAAATGGTGAAAATCAACAAATGTTTACCGGTCGTTTCCTCTCGTTCAGCGTCCACCGCCACGTCCTCGTCTTCGGCCACCAATTGCCACGTAACGAAAGATCGTTCGTCAACGCTAAGACTCAAGAACTTGTTGATCTTAGCCTGGGAATCCGCAGTCGGTTTCACTTCGTCAAACTGAATCTTTGAGGATAACAGGAGAAGAATGGTAAATAAAAGCCATAAAAATGAAACTCAGAAAATGGCAAAGCATACCTGTCTTATTCCAGCCTGACTGCATCCAATCGCTGCTGGAATCCAGTGAATCGGCAAGAACAAACACATACCTCGACTTCCACCCACGATCATTAACACCAGTTCCCAAAACCAAAGAACGATCACCCCTGAACTTAGAATAAGGACTATAACGCCAGTTCTTATCCTTTTTAACTTGATACGCCGCCAAGAAATCATTCATGATCATAGGAGATTCCCATTTTGCGGACGCTTGCTCAATAACCAATAAAACTCGCCAAAGTTGGGGCATCAATTGTCCCGGCCACACATCGAAATCCTGCATGAATGACTTAGATAAACCAGAAAACGGCCACTGAAACCCTATCTTAAAAGGATACTCATACAAAACAATATATCCCTCGGGGCAGTCCATAGAACGAACAATCCCCGGACACCGCAACTCAATATTTGCCGAGATTTTTGCCAAACTCCTAAAAGCATCTAAGTCTACGTGATTCATGATAAGGCTAACAGGTTCCGTCGACATTGTGAATCGGAGGACAGAACAAGATCTTATATAAACGCTCTAAACTGCTAACCGAAGATTCGAATAAGTTCGAGTGAAAATTGGTAAAAAAATCAGAACAAAATCCCTTCTCAAAAAACACTTCGAAAACGTATCAAGAAAAGATCCGTCGTGATCTCTATTTATGCAACCGATCATATCAGGACGAGTGTTTCGATAATCAACACGCGTCCATGCCCTTTCGTATACCCACCCGGATCTTCGACACTTGTCTTCAACAGCTGGTAAGCATCATCGTGCGTCAGTATGACGTCACAACTTTTCAACTTCTCGTTCAGTTAAAGGCGAACCGGTCTAGTTCCACGACAACCAGGTAAGTCCCCCAACCCAGGTCACGAGCCTAAGCGTTCGACAAGCAAAATTTAAAACATAAATTTGACATTCAATTTTCAAATTTTGGGGGCAAACTGTTTGGGCAAAAAAAATCACGTCGCTCGACCGCGACCAGAACAGGTAAGACATATGATTAAGGACTATATCTTGTATTAAGATAAGGTCTCGACAAAGACCCAGAACACCATCGTCGTCCCTCATAAAAGGTAAGTCGAGAGTTCCTTACGACGCTCGACCATAGCGTCGCCCGATCCGCACGACTATTATATAAGGACATGCGACTTCGACCAAAGCTAACGTTAACTATGACCGTTTATTAAGTGTTTAATGCAGGAGTAAAAGTCATTAAGGAGCAACGACTATAACCGACACAATCATTAAACAGCCGGCGACCGTAACGGACGAAGACCATTACTCCGGCGACCGTTTCCAACCGTTAAGGCCATTAAAGGATCATTCATGGATGAAGCTAAGGACGCGAAGACTATAAATATCAAGCTCAATCAACATTTCAAGACATAAAATATCCAGTGATTAACAACCGAAGCAATATTCAAGAACACCTGAAGTGAAGAACCATTATTCTAAGTATCACTCTCGACGCACGACAACAGCCCTCGACCAGCAGTTCACACTTTGTTTCGTACACGAAAAACACCTGTTTTTATATTCCAAACACTTGTACTTTACATTTTGAAGCATTTTTCTTCATTTGTATTGTAATCACTGTACGATCGACACCAGTATCCAAGGACATCGCCCCTGATTGACGACCATAGTGAAGCGACGACACCCGCTGTCGTCCGCAAGTTTTTTCCTCGATTGAGGTTTTTCCTGCGTCATCAAATCCCTTGTTTCTTTATTTTATTTATCGTCGCACGTCTCGTCGAAAGATTCTTTCTTTAGTTGTTTAAGTCCACATCGACCTTAAGTTGTTCCTTTGGTGCGATTTTTGGCATTAACAACAGCGTACCTAAAGGTAGCAAAAGAAAAATCCGAAAAGTTTAAATCTTTTTCTATTGAACAGATTCCAAGGGACCAGAACACTTAAGCCGATGCTTTAGCGAACCTTGGATCCGCATTGGTCGAACCAATATTCGAAAATATTCCTATGATCCATCTGGCGACATCGTCCATCGAAAACGTAGGTGTCGTCCAGATTGAAGACCAAGAAGATGATTGGTCGTGCGACATCAGAAATTTCCTTGTGCACGATCAACTCCCAGAAGACAAAATGGAAGCTCGGAAGATCAGATTCAAAGCATCCAGGTATGTCCTGATCGGAGATAGACTCTATCGATGATCATCAACAGGCTTAAACCTGAGATGCGTCACAAGCAAGAGTGAAGTTCAGAAGATCCTTCAAGAAATGCACGATGGGGAGTGTGGTAATCACTCAGGAGGTCGCAGTTTGGCTAATCGCATCTCTCGACAGGGCTACTTTTGGCCAACACTGCGACAAGACGCCGTCAGGTATATCCAGAACTGTGATCCTTGTCAGCGACATTCAGGTACGTCCCACAAACCTTCTGAACCTTTGCACTCGACATTGATCCCATGGCCCTTCATGAGATGGGGGATGGACATTGTCGACAAGCTACCACCTGCCCCAGGACAAAAGGTTTTTCTCCTCGTACTTACAGATTACTTTTCCAAATGGGTAGAAGCAGTTGCCTTTTCCCAAGTTCGGGACAAGGAAGTCGTCTCTTTTATCCAGACTAACATTATATGCAGGTTTGGGATCCCATCCGAAATTGTCTGCGACAATGGATCCCAATTCATAAGCAACAGGACTCGACAGTTTTGTGAAGACCGCAGCATCAAGCTGACGACCTCGACCCCCAGGTATCCCCAGGCAAATGGACTTGCTGAGTCGAGCAATAAAACCATCATTGCTTCGATCAAAAAGAGGTTAAAAACCGCAAAGGGAAAGTGGGTCGAGGAACTACCTTCGGTCCTGTGGGCAAATCGCACGACACCCCGCACGTCTACAGGACAAACCCCTTTCTATTTAGTCTATGGTTGCGAAGCAGTTCTGTCGGTCGAGGTCCAGCTCCCAACCTCGAGGCATACTTCCGTCGACCACAACCTGGTTGATTTAAGTTATGACCTCGACGCCCTTGAAGAGCTCAGAGAATCAACCTTGATCAGAATGGCATCGCAGAAGCAAGCGGTCGAGCGACATTTCAATAAGAATGTCAAAGTTAAAGTCTTTCAAGAAGGCGACTATGTCCTACGGCGAGTGTTCCAAAGCACTCAAGAGCTCAATGCAGGGAAGTTGTCCATAAAGTGGGAAGGACCTTATCGTATCTTAGAAGTCGTGGGTAAAGGTGCCTATCGGTTCCAGACCCTCGACAATCAAGATATCCCACGTAGCTGGAATGCGACGCATCTGAAAAGGTATTTATTCTAAGTCCTTTTCCTTCTTTCATACGATTTCTTATCACGACGATTACTGACTTAAATATTGGAGGGTCGTTGGCTAGCCAACGACCAACCTCTGACATTATTTTATCGCACGATCGCACGACATGAGTTGCTAAGTCTACTATGCGACTTTAATCTCGCAGAATCGCACGACATAAGCGATCGAGTTTATGACTTGATTATCCTTTCGCAGGAACATATGACTCAAATTCATCGTATGATATAGTAGTAAGATCATAAAGTCTAACGACCACGTGATCTAAGTTTTTTAACTTAGAAGAATTTCCTGTTCTGAATGAATGCTTCGATCGCATGTGCTTATGTTTGCCAATACGATTCAGAAGTATAAAAGTCTTATGACTTATGTTCTAGTTGTTGTATTGCAATGGATGCCTAAGTCGCACGATTTCTTGATTCATTCCATACTTAGTGAATTTCGCAATTGGCACTATATCTGTCCACGACATGTACGAATCGAAATAATACACGAGTTCAAAAAGAAACATAAATTTCATATATTAAACGATTAAGTACATCCGAATGACTCGACCCCCAACGGTCGAGCGATGAAAAAACAAAAACCTGGAATAAAATTCCCTAAGACTGAGGAGGAGCATCGGTCGCATCCTTGTCTGACGCCTCATCGTTGGGACCTTCATCCACCTCCTCCTCCTCGACCTCTTTCTCGTCATCAGAGTCGAGGTCTCTCTCGGTCCCGACGTCCTTCAAGAAGAGAGCAAGTTCATCCGACGTCGAAGCTAGAGGGTTCTTGCCCAACAAGTGTGGTCGCATAATCGCCGCCCGCGCCGTGAATCGAGCAAAAGCGAAGACAGACTTTGCCTCGTCCCTCAATTCTTTTGCCTCACCCTCGATTTGGAGTCTTCAGCCTCTTTTTTACTCATGGCCAAAGACTCCTTGATCTTATCCAGCTCGTCCCTTTGTTCGGCGATCATGGACAAAGACTGCGTCAGACGGTGGTTTGCCTCATCCTTTGCACGACCGACGTCCTCTAGCTCATCCAAAGCTTCATCAAGACGTTTGGACATAGCCTCCTCACGCTTTAAAGCAACTTTCTCCCTATCTAACGTCGCATTCCCCCTCTCGTGAGCAGAGGACACCAGACCCCTTATTTTCTCCACTTCAGCGTGCAGAGCAAGGGAAGACCGGAACGCCTGTAAAACATAAAGAAGCATGTTAGTAAACACTCGACAAAGACTAAAACACCGAAACACAAGTTTTGAAAGAAGAACTTACCATGAAATCCAGTCTGGCGACGTGGGATCCCGTCTCCTCGACCGAGACTCCCTCAAAACGCTCCTTGAAAGAAGGGAGCAGGTATTTTCCCAGATGAGACAGATTCGTCCCGTTCAGGACATTGTCAGCCATAAAGTTTGACGGCAATGTAAAGTTGACCGTCGTAACCTTAGCCCCTCCCGTCGTGTGACCCTTGCCCTTGTCGGCCGACGAAGGGATCGACGTGGTGGACGTGGACTTCGCCGTTTTCGCCGGAGGCGCCGACCTAATAGGTGTTGCATCGATCGCACTAGATGACATCTTCGTCTTCTCAGGCGATGCAACCGATACCCTCGGGATCGTCATCCTCGTCTTCTTTGAAACCTCAGACCCGGTGGTCGAGGTCTTTTGCATCTTTTACTTGCCCTTACGGGCGAGCTCGAGTTGAGTTGCCCTCTTGGCACTGGCAGTCGGAACCTTTCCTTGAGATTCTTATGGAAACAACGAAGGGAAAAACGTTACACGGTGGACATAAGAGAAATGATCGAAGTCGAGTAGAAATGAATAAAACACTTACCGGTCATCTCTTTTTCTTCTTCTCTCGACTCTTCTTCTTTCTCCTCTTCTTCCTCCCCCTCCTCACGTTTCTCTCCTCGATTCTCTCCTAGATACACCAAGTCGTCGTAGTCGTCCACCAGATGTCGTGTGAAAAATGACCGCTCAACAGCGCTGAATTCAAAGAATGCGTCGACCTTTGTTTGAGAGTTGGCGTAAGGTTTCACGTCCTCAAACCTAATATCTGTCAACACATAGAAGGCCGGTTAGAAATAAGTCAAAAACTAACGCACGACATGCAACAAAAAGTTAGAAAATCTCACCGACACGTTCCAACCGGCCCTGACCCAGCCATAATCAGAGTCGAGAGTCGACTTACGCACGAATACGTACCTGGTCTTCCACTTACGGTTATTTACATCAGTCTTTAAGACCAAGGTACGATCGCCCTTATACCTAGAATACAGGCTATAGCGAAGACATTCGTCCTTCTTGACTTGATAAGCCAAGATGAGGTCGTGCACATTCAGGGGAGATTTCCATTTTTCGGTAAGACGCTCAATCACTTGTACGACTCGCCAGAATTGGGGCATTAATTGGCCCGGTGCTAAATCGAACTCGAGCATAAAAGCCTTGGCCAAAGACGAATAAGGCCCCCAGGACACTAATCTGGTCGGGTCTGACCTGTCCGAATTAGTGTAATCCCCGCAGGGATTTTTTGCCAAACTTCTAAGATCATCGAGACCTTCTTGATCTCGAATAGAACTTACAGGCTCAATCGACATTTCTAACCCTGTTAAGCAGACTTGAAAAGATTAAGAAATCGTACCTTATATAGGCGCTCTAAAAACCTCGAAAGTTCTAATCGAATCGGAGATTCTTGCAGGTTTAGAAAAGATTTAGCGAAGAACAGCAAGAATCGAGAAGAAAATCTATATCTAAAACTTTCTGCGAACGTAAAAAAAGATCCATCGTGGGTCTCTATTTATGTAAACGATCGTGTCAGGTCGAGTCACCCGATGATCGACGCGTGCTTTCGTCTTTTCGTATGACCACACGAATTGTCGACACCTGGCGATGACAGCTGTTAAGCACGATCCCACGTCAGCGTGACATCACGACCTTATCCCCTTTTCGACTTCACCTTTAGTTGGAATTGGACCGATCCAATTCCAAGGCAACCGAAGTGACCTTTTGACACGTGTCATGACCCTAGGCGTCCGACTAGCAAAATTTAAAACTTTTTTGAAATTTGAATTTGCCACTCTATTTTCAAATTTTAGGGGCAAACTGTTTGGGTAAAATTTCACCAGTCTCAACCACGACCAAAATAGGGAGAACATTTATTACACTTTTTTCATAACAAGGTAAAATCATAATACTTTATTCCCTGATCAAAATTGAAATCGAAAGTTATCCACCTCACGACACTCGACCATTACATCGTCTAGCTCACACGACCGTCGTATGGAACCTTGCGACCTTGATCGACTGACATGCAATATTTCTGTTATATTTTCGCTGTTTAAATGCAGAAATCAATGTCATTAATGATCAACGGACATAACCGACAAGAACAATGATGAGCATTAAAACCAGTAGCAGTTACGACCGTTATCAGCAATTTTTATGGAGTTATTCAAAGCACTCGAAGACTAAAATACAAAGGCTCAATCACCATTTGCACATCTATCTCTGACATCTGAAAACATCCGAACTCTGAAGAACACTCGAAGCAAAGAATTCTCTCTCAAAGGATCGCTCATGACGCACGACTTATACATACGACACATAGTTTTTTCCACACGACACACCTGTTTTTACATTCGATACACTTGTTACTTTACATTTAAAGTCTTTCTTTCATTCGTATTGTAATCATTGTACTCTCGACACCCAAAACATAAGGACATCGCCCCTGTTTGGCGACCATAGTGCAGCGGCGACGTCCAAAGTCGTCCATGGGTTTTTTCCTCGTTGAGGTTTTTCCCGCGTCACCAAAATCTCTGTCTTATTTACTTTTTCTGTCTTTTTCGTACGGTTTTTCGAAAGATTCCTATTCTTTAGTTGTTAAGCTCCACAATCAACCTTAAGTTATCCTTCAGGACAATTTTTGGCATTAACACCAACCTCGAGGCATACTTTCGTCGACCATAACCTGATTGATTTAAGTTATGACCTCGACGCCCTTGAAGAACTTAGAGAATCAGCACTGATCAGGATGGCGTCACAGAAGCAAGCAGTCGAGCGACATTTCAACAAGCATGTCAAAGCTAAAGTCTTTCAAGAAAGCGACTACGTCCTCTGACGAGTGTTCCAGAGCACTCAAGAGCTCAATGCAGGTAAGCTTTCCACCAAGTGGGAAGGTCCTTATCGTATCTCAGAAGTTGTGGGTAAAGGTGCCTATCGGCTCCAAACCCTCGACAATCGAGATATCCCACGTAGCTGGAATGCAACTCATCTTAAAAGGTATTTCTTCTAAACCCTTTTTTCTTATACGATTTTTATTTATCACGACGAGTACTGACTTAAGCATCGGAGGGTCGTTAGTTAGCCAACGACCAACCTCTGACATTGTTTTACCGCAGGATAACACGACATAAGTTACTAAATCTATCGTGCGACTTCAGTACACTTTCGTAGGATCGCACGACATAAGCAATCAGGTCTACTTTATGACCTGACTACCATATCACAGGGACGCATGATTCAAGTTCATCATACGATTTAATTGCTCGATCGTAGGGTCTAACGACCCCACGATCTAAGTTTTTTAACTTAGAAGAATTTCATGTTATGAATGAATGCTTTGATCGCATGTACTTATGTTTGCTTACACGATTTAAAAATATAAAAGTCTTATGACTTATGTTCTAATCGTTGTATTACAATGGATGCCTAGATTGCACGACTTCCTATTCATTTTATACTTAGTGAATTTCACAATTAATATTGCTCACAAAATGTATAAGACATACGTTAAACAAAAGGTAAATTTCATTCCTAGAATGATCGGTTACATCCAAGTGGCTCGACCACTAACGGTCGAGCGATAAAAACAAGAACTAAGAGAAATTTTCCTAAGACTGGGGAGGAACGTCAGTCGCGTCCTTGCCTGAGGCCTCGCCCTTGGAGCCTTCATCTATTTCCTCCTCATCGGCATCCTTCTCATCATCTGAGTCGAGATCCCTCTCGGATCCGACATTCTCCAGATAGAAGGCCAACTCCTCCGACGCCGACGCGGGGGGACTCTTCCCCGACAGGTGCTACCGCATGATCGCCGCCCGGGCAGTCAATCGAGCCAAGGCAAAGACGGACTTCGCCTCGTCCCGTAGCTCTTTCACCTCTTCCTCTAGCTCCGCCACCCTAGACTTGGAATCCTTGGCTTGTTTTTCACTCGCAGCTAAGGATTCCTTAGTCTTGTCTAGCTCCGCCCTTTGTTCGACGATAAGGGACAGAGCCTGCGTCAGACGGTAGTTCGCCTCGTCCCTCGCACGTCCGACGGCCTCCAACTTATTCAAGGCATCATCGAGTCGTGCGGACATATTCTCGGCACGCTCTAGAGCGTCCTTCTCCCTGTCCAGTGCCGCATTCCCCTTCTCGTGAGCAGAGGACACCATACCCCTTATCTTCTCCGTTTCGGCGTGCAAGGCAAGGGAAGACTAGAACGCCTATAAAACATAAAGGAGCATATTAGTAAACGCTCGACAAAGGTTACAAAACACCGAAAACCCAAGTTTTGAAAGAAAAACTTACCAGGAACGCCAGTCCGGCAACGTGAGATCCCGTCTCCTCGATCGGGAATCCCTCGAAACGCTCCTTGAAAGAAGGGAGCAGATATTTCCCCAGATGAGGAAACAGATTCGTCCCGTCTAGGACATTAGCAACCATAAAGTCTGACGAAAACGTAAAGTTGACCGCCGTGACCTTAGCCTCTCCCGTCGCATGGCCCTTGCCCTTGTCGGCCGATGAAGGGGTCGATGTGGTAGACGGAGACTTCTCCATTTTTGCCGGAGGCGCCGAACTAACAGGTGTTGCATCGATCGCACCAGAAGACTACTTCGTCTTCACGGGTGATGCGACCGACACCTTCACCTTCACCTTCTCAGGCATGACGACTCTCGATGAGACATCAGCCTTTGTAGACGGTTCCCTCGGGATCGTCATCCTCGTCTTCTTTAAAACCCCTGACTCAGTGGTCGAGGTCACTTTCCTCTTATCCTTGCCCTTACGGGCAAGTTCATCTTGAGCTGCCCTTTTGGCAGTCGCAGTCGACACCTTCGCCTGAGATTCTCCTGGAAACAACAAAGAGAAATGTTATACGACAGACATAGGTGAAAAGATCGAGGTGAAAATATTCCTATGATCCATCTGGCGACATCGTCCATCGAAAACGTAGGTGTCGTCCAGATTGAAGACCAAGAAGATGATTGGTCGTGCGACATCAGAAATTTCCTTGTGCACGATCAACTCCCAGAAGACAAAATGGAAGCTCGGAAGATCAGATTCAAAGCATCCAGGTATGTCCTGATCGGAGATAGACTCTATCGATGATCATCAACAGGCTTAAACCTGAGATGCGTCACAAGCAAGAGTGAAGTTCAGAAGATCCTTCAAGAAATGCACGATGGGGAGTGTGGCAATCACTCAGGAGGTCGCAGTTTGGCTAATCGCATCTCTCGACAGGGCTACTTTTGGCTCCCAACCTCGAGGCATACTTTCATCAACCACAACCTGGTTGATTTAAGTTATGACCTCGACGCCCTTGAAGAGCTCAGAGAATCAACCTTGATCAGAATGGCATCGCAGAAGCAAGCGGTCGAGCGACATTTCAATAAGAATGTCAAAGTTAAAGTCTTTCAAGAAGGCGACTATGTCCTACGACGAGTGTTCCAAAGCACTCAAGAGCTCAATGCAGGGAAGTTGTCCATAAAGTGGGAAGGACCTTATCGTATCTTAGAAGTCGTGGGTAAAGGTGCCTATCGGTTCCAGACCCTCGACAATCAAGATATCCCACGTAGCTGGAATGCGACGCATCTGAAAAGGTATTTATTCTAAGTCCTTTTCCTTCTTTCATACGATTTCTTATCACGACGATTACTGACTTAAATATTGGAGGGTCGTTGGCTAGCCAACGACCAACCTCTGACATTATTTTATCGCACGATCGCACGACATGAGTTGCTAAGTCTACTATGCGACTTTAATCTCGCAGAATCGCACGACATAAGCGATCGAGTTTATGACTTGATTATCCTTTCGCAGGAACATATGACTCAAATTCATCGTATGATCTAGTTGTACGATCATAAAGTCTAACAACCACGTGATCTAAGTTTTTTAACTTAGAAGAATTTTCTGTTCTGAATGAATGCTTCGATCGCATGTGCTTATGTTTGCCAATACGATTCAGAAGTATAAAAGTCTTATGACTTATGTTCTAGTTGTTGTATTGCAATGGATGCCTAAGTCGCACGATTTCTTGATTCATTCCATACTTAGTGAATTTCGCAATTGGCACTATATCTGTCCACGACATGTACGAATCGAAATAATACACGAGTTCAAAAAGAAACATAAATTTTATATATTAAACGATTAAGTACATCCGAATGACTCGACCCCCAACGGTCGAGCGATGAAAAAACAAAAACTTGGAATAAAATTCCCTAAGACTGAGGAGGAGCATCGGTCGCATCCTTGCCTGACGCCTCACCCTTGGGACCTTCATCCACCTCCTCCTCCTCGACCTCTTTCTCGTCATCAGAGTCGAGGTCTCTCTCGGTCCCGACGTCCTTCAAGAAGAGAGCAAGTTCATCCGACGTCGAAGCTAGAGGGTTCTTGCCCAACAAGTGTCGTCGCATAATCGCCGCCCGCGCCGTGAATCGAGCAAAAGCGAAGACAGACTTTGCCCCGTCCCTTAATTCTTTTGCCTCACCCTCGATTTGGAGTCTTCAGCCTCTTTTTTACTCATGGCCAAAGACTCCTTGATCTAATCCAGCTCGTCCCTTTGTTCGGAGATCATGGACAAAGACTGCGTCAGACGGTGGTTTGCCTCATCCTTTGCACGACCGACGTCCTCTAGCTCATTCAAAGCTTCATCAAGACGTTTGGACATAGCCTCCTCACGCTTTAAAGCAACTTTCTCCCTATCTAACGTCGCATTCCCCCTCTCGTGAGCAGAGGACACCAGACCCCTTATTTTCTCCACTTCAGCGTGCAGAGCAAGGGAAGACTGAAACGCCTGTAAAACATAAAGAAGCATGTTAGTAAACACTCGACAAAGACTAAAACACCGAAACACAAGTTTTGAAAGAAGAACTTACCATGAAAGCCAGTCTGGCGACGTGGGATCCCGTCTCCTCGACCGAGACTCCCTCAAAACGCTCCTTGAATAAAGGGAGCAGATATTTTCCCAGATGAGACAGATTCGTCCCGTCTAGGACATTGTCAGCCATAAAGTTTGACGGCAATGTAAAGTTGACCGTCGTAACCTTAGCCCCTCCCGTCGTGTGACCCTTGCCCTTGTCGGCCGACGAAGGGATCGACGTGGTGGACGGGGACTTCGTTGTTTTCGCCGGAGGCGCCGACCTAATAGGTGTTGCATCGATCGCACTAGATGACGTCTTCGTCTTCGCAGGCGATGCAATCGATACCCTCGGGATCGTCATCCTCGTCTTCTTTGAAACCTCAGACCCGGTGGTCGAGGTCTTTTGCCTCTTTTCCTTGCCCTTACGGGCGAGCTCGAGTTGAGCTGCCCTCTTGGCACTGCAGTCGGAACCTTTCCTTGAGATTCTCCTGGAAACAACGAAGGGAAAAACGTTACACGGTGGACATAAGAGAAAAGATCGAAGTCGAGTAGAAATGAATAAAACACTTACCGGTCATCTCTTTTTCTTCTTCTCTCGACTCTTCTTCTTTCTCCTCTTCTTCCTCCCCCTCCTCACGTTTCTCTCCTTGATTCTCTCTGTGGATCCCAAATTGATCAAGTAACAATGAATATGAAGCGATTAATCCTTTAGTGATTGAATGCAGAGAGTTACAAGATTAGAATGATGAACAAACTCTCTCTCTAAACTCTGTTAAGCGCACGGCTAATCTCACCACTACTTCTCTAACCTAATTACCACTCTAATCACACATTAAATACCAAGGGCTTGACAGGCCCAAGCCCATTATCCATAAAGCCCATTATCTTGAGAGGCTTTACAAACAAATAAATAACACTAATTATTTCTTTATATCACTTTCTATTTTATAGGACTTTTAGTCCTAACAATCTCCCCCTAAAGTTATATAAAGAAAAAATACGAACTTGAACTCTTCCGAATCTTGATCTTCTCTTCGTCTTGAATCTTTGAAGCACTTTAGTGTTGCTTGTCTTCATATCTTTCACGCTCCCCCTTGAAATATGCTCTTGGTCTTCTTAGTATCACGAGTTGAACCACGAGTTGAATTAGTTTTGAAAACTTCAGCACTTTGTTAAACGGATAGAGGAACCATGCACGTTGTAATATTTTCAGCACAGGTTATAACAGTTACTCCCCCTCAACTTTTGCTTACTCCCCCTCAACTTGATAGTCTGGGTCTTTGAACTTTTATAACGTTTTCCCCCTCATGATGATGATCTTTGTCTTTGAATTTGTATCAGTTCTCCCCCTCATGATGATTAGGAGCATCCTAAGCATCATGTAACTTCAAAGACAACCCTGATGAGTAGCAAAAGTACCAGATAAAATGGTAAGTAACCAAAATAGGGTAATCATCTAACACAGAAACCCAATAGTAACTGTTATCACAACAATTAAAATAATTGTGTGACCTATGTTCAGAGTTGGCATCGGGGTATCTCTGATAGGACTTCCAGTTATCACTGAAGTAAAATATTAAAAATTACCTCTCAAACTGTTCCGGCAATATCACGAAGATATGCAATGGGAATCACAAAGACTCGTGCATGTGTGAAAGAAATAAATTATATGGATTTGGCTCAAAATTGATTTAACCCGGGACTCAAGTTAAAAATCAATTGACACAGTGAATAGAATATGAAGTTCGGAGACCGGAGCTGATGTCTTCCTTTTTCAATATCTAAGACCTCCGAGTGAGGAATAGATAGATTATGTGCTAAATCTCAGTGCATTTATGAAACAAACATCTTTTGTGAGATGCTTGAGTGGCTAGGTGGGGTGACACGAGTTGTCGACAATGGGTCCATGTCTGTTTCAATATTCATCTAAAAAGAACGAGAATGAATAGATTGTGTGGTTACCCGGCTAACTGACTCGGTTTGGTAAGGACCAATATGTCTTTTAAGTCCTGTCACATCCTCACCATTTTTTTTTTTACTCCAAACTCGTCTATACATCTAGACCCCTCACTATTATCTAAAAAGGAGGTGTTTCTTGGGTAGGTCCTTCCGGTTCTGGATAGACCATAGAAACGATGTAATTCCTAACACTCCTTTAATGAACCAAATAAAACATTAAGCACACATTGAAGTACGAGTTCTAAACTGAGATGTTTAGAAATCAATCTTTTAAGAACGAGTCCTGATCTGAGTTGATCAGAAGTCATTATAAAATGTGAATGAAGATCAAAGAACAAGTTCAAGCGCGACTAGGATGACTCAGTAAGCACAGTGTTTGCAACAAATGAAACAATTGATCAGAAAGTTTAATTGTGAAGAACAAGTCACAATTAATTTACTAGAGAAGAACTGAATCATTAGTAACTAAGGACGTACTATGAGAACAAAATTGGAATTCAAGCGGGTGTATTTCCATCGAAAAATCAACAAAATATGTGAGACATGGAAATAACTAAATCAAAGAAAATATAACACGTGGCAATTCTGGAATTTAAAAACGGAGAAAAACAAACTCAAGTAAGTTTTTCAGGATGAATTTCCACGATTCTTTGAATTCACAAAAAATTCATGTATATGTCAAATACCTGATGCTCCCCCTCAAATGTGGCATAACCTTCGAATACAGTCATGTGAAAAGAATATTCTCGGTTGAACCACATGACATTCCTGTAAAAACAAAACAAAAAGATTTTGGTATCCATGCCTTGATGGATCCTTGGTGGTTAGATGTCTTGACTTTAATATGGGGATTGGGGATGCTATAGGTACCATACCAGTTGTTCACATACCTTGGATGTACAAAGTCACTTTTTCCACAATAAGTGCAGCAGATCTTTGCTCGGTTTAGACTGGTTAGCTTAGCTATAGGGTAAACATGAGCACGTGAGCCAGTCTTGGAAGTAAATGACTTTGTATCAACTACAGGAGAATTATGAGACTTGTTTCCATCACTGTCTTCTGTAGTTGATTTCTTTCTCCAAACCATTTTTACTTTTCTAAGAACATGATTATCTGAAAAATCATGAAGCTCACTGTTAAAAGAACTAGAGTAATAAGATTGTCTTTTGTGAGACTTACCGGTTTTCGGGCGTTTCTTTGACCGTCTTTTAGATTTTGAATTTGAAGAATTGGTCTTAGAAACATATTTGGAGTTGGAACATTCTCCCTTTTTAAAATTAACCGGTGAAGGCATTTTCTCAAGAAGTTGAATGTGACTTGCAAGCTTAGGAGCAACATCAATCTTAGAAAAATCATCTTCATGACAAGGAGTAGAATTCATAAACTCAGAAAATCTTCTTGCAGAATCAGGTGGAGTGTCGCCATCAGAGTCAGACGAGGAGTCATTCGCAAAGGGATAAAAAAAACCGGAAAAAGATTCTTTTGAACAGAATCGGGTTCGATGGCCTTACCGTTATCCTTAAAGCTCAAATCCTTGTCATTTGTGGCATCAGACACTCCGATAAAGGCTTTGCACGAGGAACTATCCGAATAGATCGGAGCTTCGTCAAACGAGATTGTTTCAGAAGTGACCGGCGTAATTGGAGTATCCACAAAATTCCCCTTAGCCATTCTCAGCGTTAAAGCTTCTGTCGCTAGCACAGACAGCTGAGAGGTCAACTTAGCAATCTCGGTTCGATAGATCGCTCTTTCAGATTCGGGTAGTGTGTCGGGTCTATTATGTTTGAGCTTTTCAATAGAATCTAAAAGTACAATCCTTTCGGTTTCATAAATGACCTTATCTCTCGCAATTGACTCTTCTAGTTTAAAAATAATGTTTTCCAAAATCAGAGGTGGAACATAACGTCTCAACTCTGTTTGATCATTAGAGTCTTCATCTGCGGTTGCCGGAACAGGAGGCGGAGTCTCAACCGTTTTGGCAAAAGAGCAGATGTCAAAATAGTCATTAAGGAGATAAGGAATTTTGCTTTTTAAATACGATGCATTAAGCGTTTCGTACACGAAAGGAATTTGTACATTTATGTTCTTCCTAGGCGGCGCATCATCCGATTTCGTGTTATTTTCCGAAGAGGAATTATCCGTTTTAGGTTTTGCCTCTATTGGAGGTAGAGGTATGGCGTATTGTCTTTTAAAGTCCTCAAACTCCTCATCTTTCTTAGATGCCTTAGTCCACTTGATTTTGTACTCTGGATATATCTTGTCTAAGCCCATGAAATCAAATTCATAAAGAGTGGAACCTTAGACAAGACCTTCTTTAGGTAGCACGGATTATCATATCCGAGTCCCCAAAGTGAGTTGTAATATTTGAACTCCTTGGGCTTGTTCAAGTGGATGGTTTGTTCAGATTGACCAAGTTTATAAAGTTTGGATTCAAACTCCTTAAGCTTAGTGGTCAACTTTTCATTTTCTTTTAAAACATTTTCTTGAACTAAGATGCTTTTAGAATACTCCTGCTGAGACTTCTCTAACTTTTGAGAATATTCAGATATTTGGGTCTCGAGGAGTTTAGCTCTTTCTGAATAGACCGAGCACTCAGTTTGATAGTTTTCTATCACACATTTTTCCTCAGCCTTTTCAATCGCTAGCCTGCCTTGGCATCATATTTGATCTTAGCCTCGGCTTCTAGCTTAGAGATATGCGCTTCTAAAAGAGAAACTTTCTCTTTGAGCTTAGAGTAAGTCGGATAGGACATTGTTACTTGACAGAAGTGATCGTGAGACAATTCAAGATATCGATCAAAAGCAGACAGGGTTTACTGATCCGGAATTGAAAGCCTGTTCAGTTTACTGTGGTGTAATCGAACTCATAGTTGTAGATGTTTTTAGCAGAAAACATTCCCAGAGAATATGTTCAGAATCACATTTTGAGTAACCATGTAAAATTTCATTGCAAAATACTGATTTTTGAGCGAGTTATGATGATTTGAAGTTATGAAAGTTCAAAAATCACAAAACCTAAAAATCCGAAATTTACAGCTTCCGGTATTAGAGTCCCGCAAAAGGAAAGTCCTGCAATTGAGAAGTCCCGCAACTGGGAAGTCACATAGAAATACCGGGAGTTGTGATACCGGGACTGGCAAACCAAGTCCCACAACTGAGTAATACCGGGACTAAGTTAGGTACCGGGAGATGTAATACCGGAAGATGGAGTACCAGGAGATGGAATACCGGGAGTTGAAGTACCGGTAGATATCAGCACCGAGAGTTATTACTACCGGGAGATATCGGGAGTAGACACTACCGGGAGATATCAGCACCGGGAGTTATTACTACCGTGAGATATCGGGAGTAGACACTACCGGGAGATATCAGCACCGGGAGTTATTACTACCGGGAGATATCTGTACCGGGACTTCGAAACCAATTCAGAAACAAGAACAACTTACCCGGTTCGATGACTTTCTGCAGTCTTGATGAGAAATAATCTGCAAGAACTTAGTACTAACAAGAAAACTAGCCAAAAACACACGAAAACACTACTAAAACGAATCAAATAGCACTTTTGACAAAAAAATTGATAATTTTCACGAACAGGGAGCAAAAACCAAACAAATCAATAACTTAAAAATCAGTGATTTTTACTCAACCAAACGATTTGAAAACACAGAGAGATCTTAGAAAACCTATGAGAAGAATGTATCAAGCCTCAATTTTGGGTTTTAACACCAAAATCAAAGCAATAAAAAATTCTTGAGATGAACACAGTACGTACTTTGAATGATCAAGAAAAACCAGAAAAATACCTTTGAATCGATAGCTTTGTCCCTCTGCTCTGATACCAATTGTGGATCCCAGACTGATCAAGTAACAATGAATATGAAGCGATTAATCATTTAGTGATTGAATGCAGAGAGTTACATGATTAGAATGATGAACAAACTCTCTCTCTAAACTCTGTTAAGCGCACGGCTAATCTCACCACTACTTCTCTAACCTAATTACCACTCTAATCACACATTAAATACCAAGGGCTTGACAGGCCCAAGCCCATTATCCATAAAGCCCATTATCTTGAGAGGCTTTACAAACAAATAAATAACACTAATTATTTCTTTATATCACTTTCTATTTTATAGGACTTTTAGTCCTAACACTCTCCTAGATACACCAAGTCTTCGTCGTCGTCCACCAGATGTCGTGTGAAAAACGACCGCTCAACAGCGCTGAATTCAAAGAATGCGTCGACCTTTGTTTGAGAGTTGGCGTAAGGTTTCACGTCCTCAAACCTAATATCTGTCAACACATAGAAGACCGGTTAGAAATAAGTCAAAAACTAACGCACGACATGCAACAAAAAGTTAGAAAATCTCACCGACACGTTCCAGACGTTGGTAGGTAGAACCTGCATTTTTTAAACCAAATGGCATAACTTTATAGCAATAAATACCTCGATTTGTCATGAATGCAGTTTTTTCCTGGTCCTCGACATGCATAAGGATCTGATTGTATCCAGAATAAGCATCTATGAACGTCAATAGTTCATGTCCTATTGTCGCATCGACCATGGCGTCGATATGTGGCAATGGAAAAGGATCCTTTGGACAAGCTTTGTTGAGATCTGTGAAGTCGATACAGACCCTCTATTTGCCATTTTTCTTTTGCACGACCACGACATTTGCAAGCCAGTCAGGTACTTTACTTCTTGAATCTTCCCTGTCTTGGGAGGTTGTCGACCTCGTCATTGATTACCTTATTCCGTTCAGGAGCAAATTTCCGTCGCTTATGAGAAATAACGTTGGGGTCTATGCCGATCATGTCTTCGTGCGACCAGGCAAAGCAATCGGCATGTTCCTTCAAAAAAGATATTAGCTTTTCCTTAAGGCAGGGGTCGAGGGATGAACCTATAAAGACGATCTGGTCATGCTTGCTATGGTCCAGGACGACTTCCTCCAGGCGATAGTCGTCGGCTGTCCCAGGAGCATCCTGGACCTGTAATTGCTAGATGGCCTGCTTCTGCGGTTTCAGGGTCGTCTTGTAGCAGTCGCGGGCGGCCTTCGGCTCACTTTGATCTCCTGGACTCCCCACGGCGTAGGGAACTTCATGGTCTGATGATACGTCGAGGGAACGCCTTTCATGTCATGGATCCACGGTCGACCTAAGATGATGTTATAGGCCAACGAGCAATCGATGACGTTGAACTTTGTCAGCTTGTTGATCCCTCGGGCATAGACAGGCAAGGTAATCTCTCCAAAGGTACTAGCCGTGTCTCCATTGAAACCTACCAAGGTTGTCGAGCGTCGGGTAATTTCCGATCGATCGATTCCCATGGCTTTGATGGTGTCAAGGAAGATGACGTTCGGTGAACTGCCTCCGTCGACCAAGACTCGTCGGGTCAGGCAATAACCAATCGTGAGTTGAATGATCAACCCGTCATGATGCTTTTGATACGAGTCGTCGAGATCGTCTTGGTCGAATGTAATCTTCATGGCTTCTAACTCCAGATATCCTTTGGGTCTTGATGAACGAGGGGTAGGTCGATTGTCAGGTTCTTGGCTGGCATGACGTTTGGCTGCGGAATATGTCAGACCGCATACGTCGGACCCACCAGTTATGCAGTTGACGACCTTTGCGTGGTCGGGAGTCGGCGGTCGAACGTCGTTAGCTGGAGTAACAACGTTGTCGATGATATCCTTGAGATTGCCTTTCGGGACGTGGTATGCTAGCTCTTTTTTTAGGGCTATGCAATCGTCCGTCATATGACCATGGTCGACATGGAAGTCGCACCACTTCGATTTATCTTTCTTGCCGTCATCTTTGTCGGTCTTCTTCGGCCACCGGATGATCGCCTGGACGGTCTTCAGGGCCTCGACCAAGTCCTTAGTAGTTCCTTTGAATCCGTAGGAGGATATCTTAGGATACTGAGGAAATTTGTTCGGGGTCGCGGTCTTCTTTTTCTCGAATCGGACATTCGAGATCTGTCGTGCAGGCTCTGATTTGGACACCGCTTTCGTCTTGAACTCTGCCTTTTTTACACTCAGTGACCTTTTGTCTTCAGAGTGCTTTCGACGGAAGGCAACATCGTCTTCCACCCTCATATAAGCCAGGGTTCTTGCTCGGACATCTTTGAAATTTTCTGGAGGATATTTTGTTAGGTCAGTGTATAGACCCGAACTGTCGTCCAGACTGCGTTTGTAGGCTTCGATCGCGGTCTTGACGTCGCAGTTACGGACACTGATCATTTCCACATTGAATCTATTGAAATAGCTCCGGATAGATTCACCGGCCTTCTGCACGACATAATACAAGTCGATGGTCTGCTTTTCCATCTTGCGACTTCTGGCGAACTGCTGGGAAAATTGGTTGACTAACTCAGCGAAAGACCCGATGGATTTGGGCCTGAGGTTAATCAACCACTGGAAGGCGGCACCCGTGAGGGTCACCCCGAAACTCTTGCACATACAGACCTCCTGATACTGGTAAGGGATCGACACAGTCCACATCAGTTGTTTGTACTGAGCGACGTGTTCTGTGGGATCCGAGATACCAGAGTATTTAGGAGTGAAGGTCGGGATGCTATATTTTTTGGGGACATCGACCAGAGCAATCTCGTCGATGAAAGGTGAGGCCCGAAACCCCGTGCGAGGCTCAGCGTCGACGGGCACGACTGACATTGGCAATTTTGCGAGCACGGACAGGACACGCTCGTTCTGGTCTTCCAACATCTTCAGTCGCTGAGCGACGGGGTCCACACCTGCTGGAGGGTTGATCCCTGAATTTGTGCCATTTCCATAAGACGATCCATTGGCGTCCCCATTGAGAGGGACGAAATACGGCTGAAACCCGTTATGCAGGGGCGGTGGCCTTAAATGCTGGGGAGGAATTGGCCCAAACTGAGAATTGTGGACGAACGATCCCTGCTGCGGATTCTGAACGAATGGACCTGAACCTGGATTCTGAACGAATGGTCCTGAACCTGGATTCTGGACGAATGGTCTAGGACCGTTCTGCGGTCCGAATGATCCATTCGGATTCTGATTCCTCAGTCGCACGATTTCTTCAGCTGCCCTTCGACTTTGCTCAGCAAGGGCGTCGATCTGATTGCGTGCAACTTCCATCTCCCAATGAATCTGGGAAATGATATGCTCTTGATTTCCATGACTTGTCATTTCCCTAAAACAGAAAAAAAAAGGAATAGTTGTAAAATCGTAATTTACTCTTAAAATTACTATTATTTTAATAGAAAATTACTTTAAATTGTAAAAGACTAAAGTACCCTTAAGATAATAGTTGAAAGTTAACATAATTGGTCCCATGGACGAAAAACGAAACAAAATAGAAACCATAAGGATAATAAAAGTAATTTTTAAAGAATAAGGACGAAAATGGTTATAAATAACAAACCACAAGGACGAAAATCGTAATTTACTCTTAAAATATTTATCTAAAGTAGGGTTCGAGCTTGAATATTTTATAATGTTCAAGTTTGAGTTTGATACTTGTTTATAGGTTTGAACTCAAGATCGATTACCCGGCTAAACGTAATAAATTTATATACATTTATTATATAATTTATGTACATACGAACATTTTTTGCTCGGAAAACTGTATGTTTGGCTAGGGTCAAAATATTTACTCGACCTATCGAACAATCCGAGTAAAATATTGGTGTTATGTAGTTTGACTCGTTAAGTTAAATAACTTTTGTCAAACTCGAGCTCTAGTAGCTCGTTAAAACCTCAACTTGTTAACACGCCTACTGGACGGTATAGCTTTATGTATGCTGACCAAAACCCTCCAGCCGGCCAGTATACCAGCCGATAAAATTGCTTTTTTATCAAGAAGAACGCTATATTCAACGTGTAGTGTGTTTGTAATGATGTTTAAAGTTTTGTGTTACAGTGAATGGTTGGAGGAGTACTCTCTATGGACTCTCAGTTAGAGAAAGTTAATAATGGCATGGACCGGAGATGGTGTAAGGGTACCCATTTTAACAAACCTTAGGGCATCTCCAATGTATTTCTCTATTTTACTCTCTATTATAGAGAGTAAAATAGAGAGTAAAATAGAGAGTGAGTCAAATCTTCTCCAATGTATTACTCTATTTTACTCTCTAAAAGAGAATATTCCAAGTATATTCTCTTTTATTTTGATTACATACATTTTCAATAATACTCTTATATTTATTAACTTTATAAATTGCATCCTTATATTTTTTTATTTTCACATTAACCTTATATTTATTAACTTTATCATATTAAAACATAAAAATAAATATAATTCTAGTTTATTAAAATTGATATTAGACAACAAATAATATAAAAATACAAAAATCTAAAAAGTAGAAGGGTTATTTTGTAATTATCAAAAGTTAAAAAAATAGAGAGTAGTGAATAGTAACTCTCTATATATATAGTGTTACTATTCAATTCTTTATTTTAGAGAGTAAAATAGAGAGTTCATTGGAGATGAAATAAAGAGTAAAATAGAGAGTAGAGAGTAAAATAGAGAGTTCATTGGAGATGGTCTTATTATTAAAAAAAAAATCCTATTTCACAAATGACTATGTGAACCTTTCATACAACACTAGCAGTGTACCCGCGCAATGCGGCGGGATGTAATATTCAAATAAATATAAGAAAATATGGTAACAATACAAATGTGTTTTTGCCATATAAACCAAATTGATTCATGGATTGGATCGAGTGGTATTACCAATGTACTCAGTCGATGATATACAAATTTTACCAATGGTGGTATAGATATACATGATATAGAGATTTATCGTCATAAATAACACTTTAAAAACGTTGTGGCTTATCTTGAAGCCTACGGCTTGAGGCTCATATCATTTATAACTTTAGTAATCAATTGTTTATTACATGACATTCAAACACATTTAAAAATATGTATTGAAATCTATGGAATTATATATGATTAATGTCAATTTTTTGTTTTTAACACTTCTACTTACATTTTTTCTAATTGAAAATCAGAAATGTTTTTTAAGGAAATTATGTTTCAAAATTAATGCAAATGAGAATTAATGTTATTTAATTGAAATCAGGAATGTTTTTTAAGAAAATTACTTTTCAAAATTAATGCAAAAGGAAATTAATGTTTTTTAAGACTATAAGACTTTTATGCATAAATATGTTGTACTCTATGCTAAAATTTTGTTTTTAAGATTTTAAGACTTTAAGCCTAAATGTTTTATAAGATAGTATAGATTAAAAAAAATTAGTATAAAGAATGATAACATATATTTAAAAAATTTAGTAAATTTAAAATAATTAATTGACTAACCAACTGCTGTATCTTCTGGAATAATCTTTGATATCACGGTTTGATATTTGACAAATGAAAAATCAAATAGAGAACCATTAAAATCCAAGCAGCTGGTAACCGAAATTTCCTTAAAAACATATTAGAATGCAAGTCCTTAAAAACCTTTAAGGCTATTTACACCCGTTTTGACAAAATCTTTTGGTGTCATGCGATCACTTAGTTTATTATACACTAATAATATTAACAATTTTGTGGGTTTTGGTATGAGGCCAAAAGTGAGATTCAATTAAAACCATTACGTTATTTTTTGGGCTTTTGGCAAGAGGCCAAAAGATGTGCGTTTTAACTTTTAGAATGTAATTATGGTTTATGATAAACAATTAGAATTTCGATATGGCTATTTATCTTTTTTTAAGAACTTTTAGCAATTAAGTTAAATATTAAGTGTTATAGAAATTTAAAGCGGTTTTTGGCATGATGCCAAATATACCAGGCATAAAAGGGGGAACTCCAAAATAAAAAAAAAACTTTAAAAACTATAAATAAATTAATAATTACTTAAAACATGTTATAAGTTGAGAATGAAAATATCGAACAAGGTAAGTATTTTTTTATTCAAATAATTATTAATTTATTTAGAAATTGAATATTTTATTCAAGGTAAGTATTAATCATTCAAAGATTAAAAGATCCTAAGATTGGCTTAAATAAGTAAATAGCATTGACACAAATCAATTTGCCAAAAAAAACATGTTCAAATATGTACATATTATTATATAAGGAAATCACGTTTTATGAAATATGATTCTTAATTAGATATTTATTAATCAGTAATAATAAAATACTATTTATGAACTTACTAATTAAGTAAAAGCATATTAACATCATGAATGCAAAAATACATGTATCATAAGTTTAAAAAATCTCATCAAACAAACAACAAAGATGAATGATAAGAATTTTCATAAAAGATTATGTCATAATTATTCAAATATTCTTAATATATATATATATATATATATACATACATGTTTGAAAACAATAATCATTCTTGATTAATCAACAATATAATTCTCATTTTAATCTTCATTACCGATAAAGCTTACATATAAACAATCTTAAATATATAGTAATGGTAGCAAACTAAAACTACAATGATTTGAATGTATAAACCTTAATGAAATCCAATAAAAAAAACTTAATTTGGTATTGTTTAACTATATTTTATAATTATTATTTTTTTGCATAATCAATAGCCCAATTAAAATTTTTTAAGAACTTTTAGCAATTATGTTAAATATTAAGTGTTATATAAATTTAAAGCGGTTTTTGGCATGATGCAAATATACCAGACATAAAAGGGGAGAACTCTAAAATAAAAAAAAATAAAAAACTATAAATAAATTAATAATTACTTGAATAAAGTATTCAATTTCTAAAAACATGTTATAAGTTGAGAATGAAAATATCGAACAAGGTAAGTATTTTTTTTATTCAAATAATTATTAATTTATTTAAAATTGAATATTTTATTCAATGTAATATTAATCATTCAAAGATTAAAAGATCATAAGATTGGCTTAAATAAGTAAATAACATGTTATGTTACTATTATTTTAATAGAAAATTACTTTAAATTGTAAAAGACTAAAGTACCCTTAAGATAACAGTTGAAAGTTAACAGAATTGGTCCCAGGGACGAAAAACGAAACAAAATAGAAACCATAAGGATAATAAAAGTAATTTTTAAAGAATAAGGACGAAAATGGTTATAAATAACAAACCACAAGGACGAAAATCGTAATTTACTCTTAAAATATTTATCTAAAGTAGGGTTCGAGCTTGAATATTTTATAATGTTCAAGTTTGAGTTTGATACGTGTTTATAGGTTTGAACTCAAGATCGATTACCCGGCTAAACGTAATAAATTTATATACATTTATTATATAATTTATGTACATACGAACATTTTTTGCTCGGAAAACTGTATGTTTGGCTAGGGTCAAAATATTTACTCGACCTATCGAACAATCCGAGTAAAATATTGGTGTTATGTAGTTTGACTCGTTAAGTTAAATAACTTTTGTCAAACTCGAGCTCTAGTAGCTCGTTAAAACCTCAACTTGTTAACACGCCTACTGGACGGTATAGCTTTATGTATGCTGACCAAAACCCTCCAGCCGGCCAGTATACCAGCCGATAAAATTGCTTTTTATCAAGAAGAACGCTATATTCAACATGTAGTGTGTTTGTAATGATGTTTAAAGTTTTGTGTTACAGTGAATGGTTGGAGGAGTACTCTCTATGGACTCGCAGTTAGAGAAAGTTAATAATGGCATGGACCGGAGATGGTGTAAGGGTACCCATTTTAACAAACCTTAGGGCATCTCCAATGTATTTCTCTATTTTACTCTCTATTATAGAGAGTAAAATAGAGAGTGGGTCAAATCTTCTCCAATGTATTACTCTATTTTACTCTCTAAAAGAGAATATTCCAAGTATATTCTCTTTTATTTTGATTACATACATTTTCAATAATACCCTTATATTTATTAACTTTATAAATTGCATCCTTATATTTTTTTTTTTCACAATAACCTTATATTTATTAACTTTATCATATTAAAACTTAAAAATAAATATAATTCTAGTTTATTAAAATTGATATTAGACAACAAATAATATAAAAATACAAGAATCTAAAAAGTAGAAGGGTTATTTTGTAATTATCAAAAGTTAAAAAAAATAGAAAGTAGTGAATAGTAACTCTCTATATATAGAGTGTTACTATTCAATTCTCTATTTTAGAGAGTAAAATAGAGAGTTCATTGAAGATGAAATAAAAAGTAAAATAGAGAGTAGAGAGTAAAATAAAGAGTTCATTCGAGATGGTCTTATTATTAAAAAAAAATCCTATTTCACAAATGACTATGTGAACCTTTCATACAACATATTTCAAATTGTCAACTAAAATCCACACATCAGAGTTTCATTACCTACCCCCGTAAATGCATTATTAATTGCAAACGTATGAATCGTGAGGGAAAGAAAAAGGGAACAACTAGGCGGCCATTTCGTTGATTTTAAATGATTGAGTAAATTACGTTTTTCGTCCCTGTGGTTTGTTAAAAATTTCTGTTTTCGTACCTAGTCTTTATTTATTACGTTTTTGGTCATTATGGTTTACATTTATTTTCTATTTTCGTCCTTAACACTGACGCCGTTGTGTTACTGCCGTCAAAATGCACCAGGTACCCCACTTTAATATCTTCTTCTTTCCTTCTTTGATAATATATATCATTTTCTATATTTTTTTATACATACTCCCCCACCTTGACTTCATCTTTGAGTTTCTTCCCACTCCATTTTAGCTCACCTCCAACCGGAAGCTTTCGCGATGATGTTTTCCAAGAATAAGCAGTCGAAATTTGGGTCCATCTTTACCATCATCTTCATCTACTCCTTCAAAAACAAGAAATTTGTCCTCTGCTTCAAAAAATCATAAGAAGATGAACCAAAAACAGTTGGACTCCATTTTAGAATCTATATATGTTGTAAGAAGATGCGCAAGTTATGGATTATGCATGAAGATCTGTACGAATGCATCTTCTGTAGTGCTCTGAATCAATTTCAAACAAAGATGTACACTCTTATTTTCAATCCATTTCAGATCGGGTAGACTTTCTTTAAAACATGGAAGACGCCATTAGGTGAAGATAACTTTTCTATCCCTCCAGAAAAATGAACATCTGCAGACCAAAATTTCAGTTCCATTCTTCTTTTTCCCTCTTTGTTCGATCCAATATCTGCCTATTTAAAGTTAATTTTGTATCTACTCCAATAACAATATTGATCCATAACTTTTCCTTCTTTCATCGATGGTGGCGTCAAATGCGGCTCAAAACAGAAGGAAATTTGTCCGTGCTATTTGTTTTTTTTCTGTCGATTTCGACAGTCGTCGTAGTCACAAGTCTCTGTATTGATAACTTGATTGAAACTACGGATATTTTTAGTTTATTTGGTGTGATTCTGTTTTATTATCTATTAGTTAAATTTTTTTAGGTTTCATCCATGCAATTTGTATGTTGAGTAAATCAAAATTGTTTGTTGTACTTAAATGTTGCATGTATTTAGTTCATGGATGGCTTAATTTTGCTCACGTTGTTAATCACTCACAAGTGTGAAGAACTTATCGGGTAAATTGCAAAATCAATCCCAATGCTATAGAGCAAAAGAAAAGAAAGCAATTGCAAAAGCAACCCAACATATCAACAAAAATCAAATTATTGCCTTTCCACCTCCATCTCCACTGCCATGGTTTTGAAGCCAACTCCATTGTTGCTTTTGCTTCTTCACCTGAATCACCTCCATAGCCTGTTTAGAGTGATCCTGGATTTGTCTAAATTATAACTTACGGTTTTCTTTTCGAGCATATAACCGTCGCCTAGATTTGCAACAGTCCAAGATGTTCAAAGGATCGCCATTGAGCCGCATTTTACACCACCATTGATGAGCTGTTCATCTTATGATTTTCGAAGCAAAGGGACAAATTTCTTCCTGTTTTCGAAGGATTAGATAAAGAGGATGGCCTAATTTTGACTAGGAAAAACTCAAAAGATTCCCCAATTGTAACTGCATTCCCTCTTCTTCTCCACTCTTCTTCTTCCTCCCGACCAATACCATATGTTTTCTTTCTCAATTCCAAAACCCCTCACCTCACCCACTATAAACAAATAAGCGCTTCCCTTCTTTCTTTCTTGTGATCTGCTGGAGGATATATGAAAAGAAAAAAAGAAATATGTTTCTGTATTTATGGGGATGTTGCTGCCACAGATTTCTTTTCTTTTTTTTAATGAAAAAACAAATAAAATAATTAATTAGAAGGTAAAGAAAATGATATAAAATTATTAAAGGAGGAAAGGAGAAGATACAAAAGTGGGGCGCGTGGTTTGCGTTGACGGGAATAATGTAACGGCGTCAGTGTCAAGGACGAAAATAGAAAATAAATGCAAACCACAATGACCAAAAACGTAATAAATGAAGATCAGGGACGAAAATAGAAATTTTCAACAAACCATAGGGACGAAAAACGTAATTTACTCTAAATGATTTGATTGATTAAATTATATAATTCAATTATTTGTATAATTTTAGTCAATGTTTTATTATATATATATATATATATATATATAGAGGAAAGTTCATCTAAAAACCAAATTTCAGTTGTAAACGTGAGGACAGATCTCATCCACTGATCCGAGCCATATTTGAGTCATTCCTAAAATTCACCTTTAGGGGTATTTGCGTCAAATTAGAATCAGCGCCTATTTTTGTTGAATTTTTATTTTCTTTTTTAATTAAAAAACTTTTACCCCCTTAAATTTTAAAATAAATTATCTAAAAAATTACTAACATTTTAATCAAACAAATTACATCAAAAAACGAGAATTTCGTGCTCTTCGATATGACATCCATCATGATATAGTTTTTTTTTTTATTTAACCGTTTTTTACGTAAAATCGTGTATATGTGTTATATTCAGACTGAATATAACACATATACACGATTTCACGATATAACACATATTCAGACTGAATATAACACATATTCAGTCTGAATATAACACATATTCAGACTGAATATAACACATACTCAGTCTGAATATAACACATATTCAGACTGAATATAACATATATTCAGACTTATAATTAACTTATAATTATAGCCAAATATTATTTTGTATCTGATGACAATCATATTATTTTGTATCTAACAAATGCCAAATTTTAGTCACCCCTTTCTTTTTGGTACCTCCAACAGCTTTGGGGTTGCTTCCATCAACATGTTTTCCTGTTGGATATATTATAGTTATTTCAAATATGTTTCAAAATGCCACATTGATGATAAGTTAATCGTTTTCATCATACCTCCAGTTTCATTATTTAGAATGCCTTTTTCATCCATATTGAGTTTATTCATCAGAATCTCTACAACTGCAATAAGGTAATTGTAATCGTGAATAACAATCATGGTCAACCTAAAAAACTTGGTATGGTATACCTATTTATGAATCAGTAGGAAAATGAATTTCGCTTCATATACAATTTAAACCTATCACTGTTCTTAACCTTTTAAAAAAATTATAGCCATTCCAATAAATATATTTTCTTTTATGCATCCATATGCACCATATGATTGTTTATTCAAGAATCGTAATTCACCTATTGTATATAATTCACTGCGTACACACCAATGATGAATGTCATTTATTTTATGAATAACTGATGCGTACATGATTATAAATGCATGAATCCATATTCATGTAAACCATGAACCTAAATATTGTATTATGCATTCATGTTATATTCAGACTGAATATGTGTTATATTCAGACTGAATATAACACATATTCAGACTGAATATAACACATATTCAGACTGATGTATTTATATGTGTTCTTCAGTTTTTCGTTTTTTGAGGTTTTTCTTTGAACCTCCCTCTCTCTCTCTCTCTCTCTCTCTCTCTCTCTATATATATATATATATATATATATATATATATATATATATATATTGTGCGTTTCAATTGTAAACCAAACAATTCTAACAAACTATACAAACCACTATATATATATAAAAGATTATGAACTTAGGAATAAATTAAACTCAAACGGGAATCATTTTAGCATGCCCCTCTGCAAGTGATCTATTATGATCATTCAAGTAACCAAGATCTCGTATTTGATTTCGTTTATTATGTTCCATTAAATGTTAACTGTGCAAGTATGATGTTTGTCAATGGGGTACACCTTTTAATGGAGGAGAATACTGGATGATGAGCAGCATAATGTATATGGATCAGAAGCCTCGATGATGGGTAGTTTAGGAGGACCTTTTGAATAATTACACCATTTTTGTTTATTCAAACCTCATTTTCATGCTTACCTTTCTTTGATATAAATACATCAGTTTGAATATGTGTTATATTCAGTCTGAATATAACATATATACACGATTTCACTTAAAAAACGGTTAAATCGAAAAAAAACTATATCATGATGGATGTCATATCGAAGAGCACGAAATTCTCGTTTTTTTGATGTAATTTGTTTGATTAAAATGTTAGTAGTTTTTGAAATAATTTATTTTAAAATTTAAGGGGGTAAAAGTTTTTTAATTAAAAAAGAAAATAAAAAGTCAACAAAAGAGGGCTGATTCCAATTTTACCCCTGCGCGCTAAAAATTCACTAAGCCATGGACATAGTTTTCAAGTTATTTACAAAATTGCCACCGTGTTTTTTATTCATTGATTTGATCTCCGATTTTTTAATCAAGGGCTGTGGTTTGTCCTCACGTTTACAACTGAAATTTGTTTTTTATTTGAACCCA
The DNA here is from genome assembly GCA_033807775.1 of Saussurea involucrata. Classification (NCBI taxonomy): domain Eukaryota; kingdom Viridiplantae; phylum Streptophyta; class Magnoliopsida; order Asterales; family Asteraceae; genus Saussurea; species Saussurea involucrata. The sequence continues at coordinate 23,202,500 of CM066314.1, forward strand.
CCCCTATATATATATATATATGTGTGTGTGTGGAATAGTTCAATAGAGAAGTCCAAATATTTAGAGAAATAGAGAAGTAATCTTGACCATGCATTCGGTCAAGATCGGCGGCTTTGACCGAGAAGCAGATGGGTAGTTTCGTAAAAAAATACGCGGGACAGGTTCATATATGAATTTATGTGATTCATATATGAACTTTTGTGTTCATATATGAACCTTTGTAATTCACATATAAAATATTTTTAACTAATTCATATATGAACCTTTGTGATTCATATATGAATCTTTGTGATTTATATATTAATCAGTTAATTTGTTCATATGAGAATTAGTTAAAAAAATCATATATAAATCACAAAGGTTCATATATGAACACAAAGGTTCATATATGAATTAGATAAAAAAAGTTTATATGTAAATTACAAAGGTTCATATATGAACACAAAGATTCATATATGAATCAGTTAATTGGTTCAACTGATTCATATATGAACCTACAGTTAATTAGTTTCATATATGAAACACAAAGGTTCATATATGAATCACAATATTCATATATGAATTAGTTATAAAAAGTTCATATGTGAATTACAAAGGTTCATATATGAACGTATAGTTCATATGTGAATCACAGAGATTCATATATGAACTCAGCCCGTGTTTTTTATAAAAGTTACGAAATTGCCCTTCTATTTTTGGAACAGCCGCAACTTTTGACCGGTCAAAGCCGCAACTTTTGACCGGTCAAAGCCGCAACTTTTGACCAATTATAACCGATCTTGACCGAATGAATGGTCAAGATCACTTCTCTATTTCTCTAAATATTTGAACTTCTCTATTGAACCTATGGCTATATATATATATATATATATATATATATATTAATAGTTTAATACATTAAGTAATATTATTTCAATATTATTATAATATTAAAGATGTTTTTAGTATTATCTTTTTAATGTGTAGTTGAAGTTAGGTTTTTAATGTTCAACGGACCACTATTTTTTAACTCTTAGTACATTTTTTAGTGTTCAAAGGACCCACTATTTTTTTAATGTGTAGTTGAAGTTAGGTTTTTAGTGTTCAAATGACCCACTATTTTTAACTGAAGTTAGGTTTTTAGTGTACTCAACCTTTCTTTTCGAGTCTCGGGATCTTTCTCTTGAGGTACGGATCGCCACATTTAAGTGAGTGCTCTACCCCTTGGTATGGTATCGTACTTAGTATAGTGTTTTTAAACCTTAGTATTATTTCTTTAGTGGTTGAGTTGGAGATAGGGATGGCAAAAAGAACCAAAACCGACGGTGAAAACCGAAAACCGAACGTTTTGGATTGGGTTCGGGGACCTCTTACCGGGGACGGGGCGGTGATCGAGGATGTTATCGGGGATTTTAACGGGGACGGGGACAAGGACCATCCTCACCAGCCCGATAATATATATATATATATATATATATATATATAGGGAAGGGTTCAATTGAGAAGTCTAAATATTTTGAGAAATAGAGAGGTAAAAAAACACGGAAGTGTTCATATATGAACGTTCATATATAAACAGTCATATATGAACGTTCATATAACAGTCATATATGAACGTTCATATATAAACAGTCATATATGAACACTCCAACGTTCATATATGAACGTTCATATAACAGTCATATATGAACATTCATATATGAACACTCCCGTGTTTTTTTACTTCTCCATTTCTCAAAATATTTAGACTTCTCAAATGAACCTAACGCTATATATATATATATTATAGTATATTTTATATATGTATATTTTGTAAACTTAAAAATATTATGGACAACTTGTGTGTGTGTGTGATTGTATGCATGTGTGTGATTGTATGCATGTATTCAAGATTATGCCCAATATTTGCTTGTTTTGACATTAGACTTTAATCTGTGACAACTAACAGGTTTACTAATTGATTTCATCCAAAATGTAGAAAACGTTTACTGGTTTTAATGTTGTTTTGATGTGCCAAGGTGTGTTCTCTTGTATGGCAAAGGCTAAATAAATATGTAATTAAGCTTGAATGGTATAATTGCTACGTACGTATGGGTGTTGGAGTAGATGGTTTTGTTTTTGTTATTTTAAAATAAATACGCATCTAACATCATAAGAATTTCATTAAAAGAAAACTCTCTTGTAGTATTGTTTTTGCATGATGTATTTTCTTTCTTATTTGCTTTCCATCTAAAGTGTATTTGGTCGAATGAACTTGTGATTTGAGAAATTTGTGTTTTTTATCTTTTAAAAGCCTTTTTTTTGGTTCAGGTTAGGGTCGGGTCGGGTAAAACCAACGGGTAACGGTGCATTTTTTTTCTTAATGGGTTCTCCAATGGGGATTGGGAAACCGCGGGGACCTGATGGGGATCCCCAATAAGATCCCCGACGGGGATTGGTACGGTTACGGAGACGGGGATGTTTAACGGTTTCGGGGTCGGGGACCTTAAAAACCGTCCCGAAATCGGCCCGTTGCCGATCCTAGTTGGAGATGTCATTAATTAGGTTGAGTATGTTCTTATAGTTTACTAAACCTTAAATTCAGCCACATGTCTTTAATACTAATATTATAGCAATAAAATAATATTTCTTTATCATTTTACTATTTGATTAAAAATAATAATTATAATGTGTTAATAATTAATAAATCACATCGAATTGGGCCATATATATATATATATATATAAAGGGAATGATTGCATAATTTACCTTACGAAATTATATGTTTTTGGTTTCGTTAATCAATTTTAAATACGAATGTCAACTGTTTCATCAACCAAACAAACCAAAACCATACGAATATTTGATTTATGATTTATTTTTTTTACAAACATGTATTATTATAAAGTATTGACTAATAAAATTTATAGAAATATTTTAGTTACGCTATTTTAAAGAAATTATCAATCACTTAATTACTCAAAATCAATTAAGTAACCCCCCTCTTGTTTTCGTTTCTTATATATATACCCTTATGGTTGATCACATGGAACCTTCCGCACATGGTTCACATGGTTTCCAGCGTACGTCAAGGTTCATACGTTTGCAATAGAATTAAGAATACATTTTGATGGGGTAGGTACTCAACTCTTAGATCTCTGAATTTAATCTAGTTTAACATTTTAAAATCTATTTGACAACTCAAAGGTTCCACGTACTTTCCACTTCTTCAAATACCATCTTTGGGTAGTTGACTATGTGTGTTTTTTGGGTATATATGTGTATATATATATATATATATAGACACACCCTTTACCTTCAACTCATCACACAAACACCTTGTAATTAATCATCAATGGCTTCTAAACAAGGCCTTGTGCATGTTTTTCTGGTCTCTTTTCCTGCACAAGGCCATGTCAATCCACTTCTTAGACTCGGCAAGCTGCTAGCTTCAAAAGGTAACCTTCTCGTCACCTTCTCCTCCAGCAAATCCATCGGAAACAAAATGAAGAAAGCCGGTGCTGCCGCCTCCGGTGATCCTATTCCGGTGGGCAATGGAGGTGGGATGATCCGCTTTGAGTTCTTTGACGATGGATGCTCCGAAGACAATGATGACGAACGCAATGACCGTGAATCATATTTGGCTAAACTTGAGGCTAACGGAAAGAGATCACTAACCAAAATCTTCAACCAACATGCACAAGATGGCCGCCCGGTTTTGTGCCTTATCAACAACCCTTTTGTGCCGTGGGTTTGTGACTTGGCAGAAGAGCTTAACATCTTTTCAGCAATGCTTTGGGTGCAGTCTTGTGCTTGCTTTTCTTCCTATTATCATTACGAGAACTCATTGGTTCCTTTTCCAACCGAAAAACAACCAGACATCGACGTTCAGTTGCCCAACATGCCGCTATTGAAGTCCGATGAGATTCCGAGCTCTTTACATCCTTCGGCGTCTTATCCGTTCTTGAAAAGAGTAATTTTAGGACAGTTCAAGAACTTGGCAAAGACGTCTTGTGTGTTAATGGAAACGTTTCAAGAACTTGAGGGTGATCTGATCACGTACATCTCTCAAATATGCCCTATCCGACCCGTGGGTCCCTTGTTCAAGAATCCATTACTCGAAGCCATCACCAATATCTCCGGTGACTTGATAAAAGCCGATGAATGTTTGGAGTGGCTTGACTCAAAGCCGCCTTCATCGGTGGTTTACATATCGTTTGGAAGTGTTGTGAGCTTGAGCCAAGAACAAGTTACTGAGATGGCTTATGGTGTTTTGAATTCTGGCGTATCATTTTTGTGGGTGTTGAGGATGGATGCGACTTTTACTGGGGTATCTGGCCGGTTGCCGGAGGGTTTCTTCGAGGAAGCGGGTGAGAGGGGGAAGGTGGTCCAATGGAGTCCTCAAGCGAAGGTGTTGTCCCACGTGGCGCTGTCTTGTTTTGTGAGTCACTGTGGGTGGAACTCTACGATGGAGGCGTTGTCAAGCGGTGTTCCGGTGGTGGCGTTCCCACGGTGGGGGGACCAAGTGACGGATGCCAAGTATTTGGTTGATGAATGGAAGGTTGGGATCAGGATGTGTAGGGGTGAGGCTGAGCAAAGGGTGATTGGGAGGGAGGAGATCGCCAAGTGTTTGAAGGAGGCCACAAGTGGTGCAAAAGCGGTGGAGATGAGAAAGAATGCGTTAAAGTGGAAGAAGGCGGCGGAGGAGGCGGTGGCGGAAGATGGAACATCTGATCGGAATATGCAAGAGTTTGTTGATGAGATTAGGAAGAAAAGTGTTGATGTAGGACGAATGGTGGCAGACATGGAAATAAAGAATGATCATTGTCGAACAAAACCTGATTTTGTTCCGTATTTGGCGGCAGCTTTCGAATTAAGAGCTACAAGCTCTTATAAGTAAAAAGTGAATTTGTAAGAATTATTAGTAAAAAGTGAATTTGTGAACATAATATTTGTTAGTTTTTTTCCTTGGCTTTAAATTAAGTATTTATTTATAAAGAATAGAGTGAATTGTGGGTTTGGTCCGTGTATTTTGTTGATTTTTTTTGTAAGGTCCTACGGTATGTTAATTAATGATTTAGTTCTTGTGGTATTCAATTTGTTTTAGTTATGGTCCTGTGACTAACGTCTTCGTTAACTATGTTAAATCAAGAGTTATTTACTTAATTTTTGGGCAGTGCTAATGGCACCCAAAAAGGGGGTGTTGAATGCATTTATTTTCGCACCAATCATTTTTTGATTTAAATATCTATATATATATATATATATATATTATTTGACATATATATATATATTATTTATTTGTTTTATATATATATATATATATATTCGAAATATAAAAAATATATATATATATATATATATATTGTTATTCTTTTTGTTTATATATATATATATAGAGAGAGAGAGAGAGAAAAGTTCAAACGAGGAGCATACCTATTTACGAGAAACGCGAGGAGCGCCTTCCATGTACTGGATCACATGTGATCCACTACTCCCGAAAAAATCGGGTAGCGGGCGACCTGGTTCGCGAGTCGCGTGGAAGTCGCCCGGATCACATGTGATTTTAGGCGTGAATCACATGTGATCCACTACATGGGCGAAAGCCACCCGATCAGGAGTGAATCACATGTGATTTTGTACGTGAATCACATGTGATTCAGTACATGGGCGGTCCTCCTCGCGTTTTCTTAAATTGTTACACTCCTCGTTTGAACCCGTCTCTACATATATATTACTTAAATATATATATATATATAGTTATTCTTTTTTGTTTATATATATATATATATATCTTTTCTTTTTATAAATTATATTTATTCGTCTCGTCAATACCTTTAAAATAAGTTCAATATGATTAAATCAAAAAATATTCAATATTAGGCTCATTTCGAAGGTCACTATTTGTAACACCCCCAAAATAGGGATCAACAAAACTTCCATAAAACGGAAGAGTGATATACTTTGCTAATACAAGAGCTAATAAGAGGGGAATTTCATAAGTCTATTTACAAACGATGCGTAAAATAGAAGACTAAATGACAGCTAGCTAATCTAATCTCTACTAAAAGAAATAAGATTACAAAAGAGTGTCATAATTAGTCCAAACTTGGTCTTCTATCTTTGACACCATCAAAAGTATTTCCCCGCTCATAATTCCCCAACTAAGCCTTCTTAGAGGCGGCACCGCTAGAATCTGTATTACACATTAAACAAGCAACAAGTGTTAGGCTTAAAACGCCTAGTGAGTTGAACATATAAACAAGCATATAATATTTACATGTAAGGAAGATCAAGTTGGTCATTCACAAATTAGACTCTATGGGGAAGGCCCAAAACACCAACCCGAGTTACACCGTAAGTAAAGATATACCTTAGCGTCTACCTCTAGGTAACGCCTCAAGGCCCGACACTTCGAGACTACTTCCCAAAGTATCATCCCAAAGGCGTGGGTCTCTACACCACCACCAAGGTGTGTCCAAGACTACATCTTACTAGTGCCTACTTAGGGGCTCCTCCAATTTGTGAGCACCAACACTAATACTTCCCAGAAGTTTATAACAACACATATTATTCTTGTGAAGGATAGTTTAACCACCTCATTAATCATGTAATGTTTACATCCATATGGTTCCCAAATTCTCTACATTCATTCAGATATTACATGAATATTGTCACCATGCCAAGAACATATATAAATTGCTCATTAAGCCACTTTCATCAATAAATCATGGTTTCATCATTAAGACATAATTTAGCCATTAAGCTCTAACCATCACATATGGGTTTGACAACCTTCAATTTAAAATTCCAACATGCAATATACAATTCCAAGTAAAGTAAGTGTCACATAACCTTTATCTTACTCTTTAGATACCATACCTCCTCTTTATGGAGATAAGAGCTTAATTAGCTCAAAATGTACTTCAATGTAAATTTGTTAGAACAAGAGAAATGATAGTATGAACTATGTAACAAGTATGCTTTTTAAGTTCAGATTACTCACATTAGAGCTCAAGAAATGGAAACCCTAGCAATGGAGTTCTTGAATTTGACCTCTTCTAGTTAGGGCACAAATAGATGACTTCACCTAATAATCACCATTTTATGACCATGAATCTTCCATAGAATTGCTCTCATTGAAATGGAATGAAGAAGACATGGACTTACCTTGGTTCTAGGTGAGAATCGCCCAAAAATGGGAGTGAGGAAGTTGCAGTTCGATTTTTGGGAGAATGAGGATGAAAGAGGTGAAACACTTGGAATAAAGGGAGAAATTTGGACAGGTGTCCCGCGCCAGTGTCCGCGCCAGTCCACTGGCGCCACAACTGGCGCCAGCCTCTGTTGTTTTATCCGCGCTGAAGCCCGCGCCAGTCCACTGGCGCCACAACTGGCGCCGACCTATGTCCATTCGGTTTCTTCTTAAACATTGATTCGGCCATAATTTCTTCGTTATTGCTCCGTTTCCACTTTTGAAAGTATCGTTGGTTTCGTATTCGAATTATCCATCCAACAAAACCATAAAATCTAGAGTTTAACCTAAGTTCCTATTTTCCATAGTTTTCTTTAAAATCGGCACCAAATAACAGAATTTCAGGAAACAAGTAACAAATAGTGATCACGAAGAATGGCGAAGTGGTTAACGCAAAGACTTTTTAATTAAGTTAAAACAACATTAGTATTTAAATTACCTATAGGATAAAATTCGGGGTGTTACAATTCTCCCCCACTAGAATAAATTTCGTCCTCGAAATCACAAACTACGCAAACAGATGAGGGTATCGGCGCTTCATGACTTATTCCGGTTCCCATGTCACGTTAGCTCCACGATGATGTCTCCATTGCACTTTAACCATGTTTACTTCCTTGCGTCGGGTTCCTTTTGTCGATCTTTCTAAGATAGCTCCGGGTTCTTCTATGCAACGTTTGTTATCAACTTGAATTTCCGACAACGGTATAACTCCTTCCTCATCCGCTAGACACTTCCGCAAATAACACACATGGAACGTCGGGTGAATCCCGTCCATTTCCGGTGGCAAAACCAACTTGTAGGTTTGCGAACCCACACGCTCCAAAATAGTAAACGGTCCAAGGAAACGGGGGCTTAACTTCCCTCGCTTCCCGAAACGAATCAATCCCTTCCATGGAGACACTTTTAACATTACCCGCTCCCCCACTTGGAACTCTACCGGTTTCCTTTTCTTATCGGCATAGCTCTTTTGTCGGTCTTGTGCCGCTTTCAACCGTTCTCTAATAATTTTGACTTTATCAGCTGTTTCTTGGACAATTTCCGGTCCGGCAAATTGTTTTTCCCCCGCCCCTAACCAACATGCAGGAGTTCTACACTTCCTCCCATACAGCGCTTCAAATGGAGCGGCTTTCAAACTCGCGTGGTAACTATTATTGTAAGCAAACTCGACTAACGGTAGATGGGTATCCCAATTTCCTCCAAATTCAATTACACAAGCCCTTAACATATCCTCCAAGGTTTGAATGGTCCTTTCACTTTGACCATCCGTTTGTGGATGATATGCCGTACTCAAATTCACCCACGTACCAAGCTCTTCTTGTAACGCTTGCCAAAACCTTGATGTGAACCGACTATCCCGATCGGAGACTATGGATACGAGCACTCCATGTCGCGAAACCACCTCATCAATATAAAGCTTTGCCAACTTGTCCATTGGTAAGGTCTCTCGTATCGCCAAGAAGTGTGCACTTTTTGTCAACCGATCCACTATCACCCAAATGGTGTCGTGACCTTTCATCGTCTTTGGCAATTTAGTCACGAAGTCCATGGTGATCTTCTCCCATTTCCACTCGGGAATTTCTAAAGGTTTCATCTTACCATAGGGTAATTGATGTTGAGCCTTTACTTGAGAGCAAATTGTGCACTGTCCCACATACCGTGCCACATCTAGTTTCATGACCGGCCACCAATAATGTAGTTTCAAATCTCGATACATTTTGGTACTTCCGGGATGGATGGAGTACTTGGATTTATGAACCTCATCCAAGAGTAGCTCCCGGTTTCCACCGATCCTAGGCACCCACACGCGCCCATTGAACAACTTAACTCCACGACTATCTTCTGTTAACAATTGCTTTTGTTTCACCATTACTTCATCTTTGAGGTTTTCTTCTTTTATGGCTTTAGATTGTGCCACCCTAATCTGTTCCACTAAACTTGACACTATATCGATTCTCGAGAGGTTGGTGCGTAAACTTCCGCTATACTCTTTTCGGCTTAACGCGTCGGCGACTACATTAGCCTTACCCGGATGGTAAAGCAATTCACAGTCGTAATCTTTGAGCAATTCCAACCATCTACGTTGTCTCATGTTCAGCTCCTTTTGGTCAAAAACGTATTTCAAACTCTTGTGATCCGTGTACAAGGTGCATTTCGTGCCGTACAGATAATGACGCCACAACTTTAATGCGAATACTACTGCGGCCAATTCCAAATCGTGCGTAGGGTAGTTCTTTTCGTGCCCTTTAAGTTGTCTCGAGGCATACGCGATCACTTTTCCCCGTTGCATTAGCACGCATCCCAAACCCATTTTGGATGCGTCGCTATAGACTACAAAATCTTCGGATCCTTCGGGTAAGGATAGAACCGGTGCTTCACACAATTTCTTTTGAAGGGTACGGAATGCCTTCTCTTGTGCTTTGGTCCACAAAAAATTTACATTCTTCCGAGTCAATGCCGTCAATGGAGTAGCAATCTTAGAGAAGTCTTGAATGAATCTTCGGTAGTAGCCCGCCAAACCCAAGAAACTTCGGATTTCTCCCGGACTCTTGGGCGGTTCCCAATTCATCATCGCCTCAATTTTAGAAGGATCCACTTTCACTCCATCTCGGGTAATGACATGACCCAAGAATTGGACTTCTTTCAACCAAAAGTCGCATTTAGAGAATTTTGCGTAAAGCTTTTCTTTCCTTAATACCTCCAACACTTCTCGTAGATGAAACTCGTGATCTATTTCGTTCTTGGAATACACCAAAATATCATCTATGAAAACAATTACCGACTTGTCGAGAAAGGGTCGGCACACCCGATTCATCAAATCCATGAATACCGCCGGTGCATTCGTCAATCCAAACGGCATTACAAGAAATTCATAATGACCGTATCGTGTTCGGAAACCCGTCTTTGGAACGTCCTCTTCCTTAACCTTCACTTGATGATAGCCCAAACGCAAATCGATCTTCGAGAAACATCCCGCTCCTTGAAGTTGATCGAACAAGTCATCGATCCTTGGAAGTGGATACTTGTTCTTCACAGTCACTTTGTTCAACTCCCGGTAGTCTATACACATACGCATAGTGCCATCTTTCTTCTTTACGAATAAAACCGGTGCTCCCCAGGGAGATGAACTCGGCCTTACAAACCCCTTCTCTAAAAGTTATTGGAGTTGTGCCATCATTTCTTGCATTTCGGACGAGGCCAAACGATAGGGAGTTCTAGCTATCGGGGCAGCCCCCGGTACCAAGTCTATCTTGAATTCCACTTGGCGGTCCGGTGGCAAACCTGGCAAGTCCTACGGGAACACGTCGGGATACTCACGTACGACCTTCACGTCTTCCACTTTCCTCTTCTCCAATTTAGCGTTGATCACGTATGCTAAAAAGGATGCACACCCTTTAATCAAACACTTTCGGGCCTTCAACATGGAAATAATTGCGATATCCCCTTTCCTTCGTTCCCCATAGATAACTACATGGTTCCCGTCCGGAGAGGGTATACGAATTAATTTCTTTGCGCACAAAATCTCGGCTTGGTTTTTGGCTAACCAATCCATTCCGACCACCACGTCAAACCCCCCGATTATCATGGGCATTAAATCGATTGAAAAGTTCTTTCCTTCAATTTCTAACGTGCAACCCCGCAAAATGTCTCGAACTACAACTTGCCCACCGTCGGCTATTTCTACTACTAGGGGTTCTTCAGAAACAACTAATAGACATAGACAACTTTTGACAAAACGATACCGATACAAATGAAAAACTTGCACCTAAATCGAATAATACACGCGTAGGCACGGAGTTTAGGAGAAATGTACCCGAAACTACATCTATCGAAGCTTTTGCCTCCTCGATTGTCATCTGAAAAGCTCTCCCCGTTACCTTTGGCGATTCTGTCTTGGGTCCGCCACTCCCACTCGACTTTAATTTCGGGCAGTCCCTCTTTACATGTCTCGGTTCACGGCATTCAAAACAAATTGGTCCTTTCGTGGGACAATCCCGCTTGAAATGTCCAATCTTTCCGCAATTATTACACCCATTTGAGCTCGGGTGTTGTCGGGAACTACAAGTGCCAACATGATTTCTCCTGCATTGATTACACCACTTTGCGTCATGACGGTTATCCCCACTCCTATTCCCGGTAAACGATCTTTGCTGACGAACGGGTCCAGACGACCCTTCCCACTTTCTTTTCTCAGTTACCTGCCCAACTTCCAACTTTCCTTGAGCCAAATCATCTTCTACTAACAATGATTCTTCAATTGCTTCATGTACGGTTGTCACTTTGGCGCTCCTTACTGCAGTCTTCATCATAGCCGGTAATCCCCGCTGATATGCTTTTATTTTCATCTTCTCATTGGGAGCCAGATGCTCCACCAGACTTAACTTTTCAAGGAATGACTTTGAGTACTCTACAATGGTCATATTACCTTTTTTTCAACCCACGGAACTCTTCTTCAATTTTATCTAAAGCCCTCTCGCTACAATATTTGTCGTGGATCTTCTCTTTGAAGGTTGGCCATGTGAGTTTGGCCAATACTTCGGGTGTGAGAGACATTCGAGTGAGATTCCACCAAGTAAGGGCCTCGCCCTTAAGAAGATGAGAAGCAAATTTAACCCGCTTGGAATCTTCGCATTCACTTGCCTCAAATGCCATTTCCATTTCTCGAATCCAATACATGCACTGGACGGGATCGGTAGTTCCGGCGAATTCCGGTGGTTTACACTAAGAAAGGTCTTGTACGAACACCCTCTTTCTCTCCTACCGTATTGTGTGTTCGTTCGATCATCCACAACTAACCCAATCCCAAAGCCACCCGGCCCATTCATTGCGTTATCCCCAACTGTCTCGTGACGTCGATTACTGTTATCCCGATCTTCCAACATTTTTATAAACCGCTCTTGCTGTTGGGCCACTGCAGAGTTCATAGCTTGAAGCATGCTATCCCTCAATCTGTTTTCAAGGTTATTTTCCTCCATCACAGGGTTGGAGGTGCCAATGTTGGTTCTTGGCATCTGTTCCGCTCCTCCGCCTAAGATACGCGGCCTCGGAGGAAGTCCAGCTGTCGTTCGGTTATCTGGTTGATCGACCGTAGATTTAGTCACGGCAAGACCTTCCGGTGATGATTGTAATTGACTCCGCGTGTTCACCATTTTAGTCTGTCAAACATGCGAGAATAAGGGTAAGGAATAGACTAAAGTTGCATATTAACACCTTTATTAATTATCATAACAATAGTAGTCAAGTACACTTACGTAACATCACATTCATAATAGCATTAGCTAAGTGGAATTATGAACAGGTTATACATAAGTATTCTCGTTACCGTCATCATAACTCTCAACAAAAGTAATTCCGCGACTTCCTAACACTCTCCCGTCCTATAATATATACCCCATGGTGATTCTTAATGTTACTATTCTCAGCTTAAGTCTAGGCATGCTACAGTCAACACCTAGTTCACTTAAACTAGAGCTCTGATACCAACTTGTAACACCCCTAAAATAGGGATCAACAAAACTTCCATAAAACGGAAGAGTGATATACTTTGCTAATACAAGAGCTAATAAGAGGGGAATTTCATAAGTCTATTTACAAACGATGCGTAAAATAGAAGACTAAATGACAGCTAGCTAATCTAATCTCTACTAAAAGAAATAAGATTACAAAAGAGTGTCATAATTAGTCCAAACTTGGTCTTCTATCTTTGACACCATCAAAAGTATTTCCCCGCTCATAATTCCCCAACTAAGCCTTCTTAGAGGCGGCACCGCTAGAATCTGTATTACACATTAAACAAGCAATAAGTGTTAGGCTTAAAATGCCTAGTGAGTTGAACATATAAACAAGCATATAATATTTACATGTAAGGAAGATCAAGTTGGTCATTCACAAATTAGACTCTATGGGGAAGGCCCAAAACACCAACCCGAGTTACACCGTAAGTAAAGATATACCTTAGCGTCTACCTCTAGGTAACGCCTCAAGGCCCGGCACTTCGAGACTACTTCCCAAAGTATCATCCCAAAGGCGTGGGTCTCTACACCACCACCAAGGTGTGTCCAAGACTACATCTTACTAGTGCCTACTTAGGGGATCCTCCAATTTGTGAGCACCAACACTAATAATTCCTAGAAGTTTATAACAACACATATTATTCTTGTGAAGGACAGTCTAACCACCTCATTAATCATGTAATGTTTACATCCATATGGTTCCCAAATTCTCTACATTCATTCAGATATTACATGAATATTGTCACCATGCCAAGAACATATATAAATTGCACATTAAGCCACTTTCATCAATAAATCATGGTTTCATCATTAAGACATAATTTAGCCATTAAGCTCTAACCATCACATATGGGTTTGACAACCTTCAATTTAAAATTCCAACATGCAATATACAATTCCAAGTAAAGTAAGTGTCACATAACCTTTATCTTACTCTTTAGCTACCATACCTCCTCTTTATGGAGATAAGAGCTTAATTAGCTCAAAATGTACTTCAATGTAAATTTGTTAGAACAAGAGAAATGATAGTATGAACTATGTAACAAGTATGCTTTTTAAGTTCAGATTACTCACATTAGAGCTCAAGAAATGGAAACCCTAGCAATGGAGTTCTAGAATTTGACCACTTCTAGTTAGGGCACAAAGAGATGACTTCACCTAATAATCACCATTTTATGACCATGAATCTTCCATAGAATTGCTCTCATTGAAATGGAATGAAGAAGACATGGACTTACCTTGGTTCTAGGTGAGAATCGCCCAAAAATGGGAGTGAGGAAGTTGCAGTTCGATTTTTGGGAGAATGAGGATGAAAGAGGTGAAACACTTGGAATAAAGGGAGAAATTCGGACAGGTGTCCCGCGCCAGTCCACTGGCGCCACAACTGGCGCCAGCCTCTGTTGTTTTATCCGCGCTGAAGCCCGCGCCAGTCCACTGGCACCACAACTGGCGCCGACCTATGTCCATTCGGTTTCTTCTTAAACATTGATTCAGCCATAATTTCTTCGTTATTGCTCCGTTTCCACTTTTGAAAGTATCGTTGGTTTCGTATTCGAATTCTCCATCCAACAAAACCATAAAATCTAGAGTTTAACCTAAGTTCCTATTTTCCATAGTTTTCTTTAAAATCGGCACCAAATAACAGAATTTCAGGAAACAAGTAACAAATAGTGATCACGTAGAATGGCTAAGTGGTTAACGCAAAGACTTTTTAATTAAGTTAAAACAACATTAGTATTTAAATTACCTATAGGATAAAATTCGGGGTGTTACACTTTTCATGTCACTATTCACGTCACTATTCATTTCACTATTCACATCACGTACAAGTTATGGGTCATGTTGACCCGTCTTTTACAAGTGAAAGACCCCTTAGACGTAGTAGTTCGAACGCGTCAACATTTGTTGACTTGGAAAAAATGAGTTACCAGGAACCACCGAGAGACAGTTCTTTCATGGGCAAAAACTATAATGCACATCCATACATTAATCAAGTACAGAAGTACGAGCGACTTTTACGTGTTAATTGTACTACGAATAATGTTATTTTAGAATAATTGAATGTAATATAGATTATTTTATGTTCTATTTATATGTTAAATTGTAATGTTTATGTTTTATTTTTATAATTATATAATTATAAAAAATTAGTAATATTTATATTTTTAAATATTTATTTATTTTTAAATAAAACCAAAAAGTAAAAGAAAAAAAACATTTTTAAACTATATAATAGAAATAAATAAAAATATATAATACAAATAAATAAATAAAATAGAAAAAGAAAAGACAACAAAAAGACAAAAAAAAATAATAATCATGATTTAATCATTTTGGGGTGCAATTAGCCTCCCCTAATTTTTTGGTCTTCTTGCTATAAAAAAATAAAAATAATGTTTTATACATCCATATATATATATATATATATATATAGGCGGGTTCAAACGAGGAGCGTAACAATTTAAGAAAACGCGAGGAGCACCGTCCATGTACAAAATCACATGGGATTCCCAGTGCAAACCGCGAGACAAACCGCGCGGGTCCGAATTTTAATCACATATGTTTTTGTATGTGAATCACATGTGATTTTATATATGGGCGGTGCTCCTCGCGTTTCTCGTAAATTGTTACGCTCCTCGTTTGAACCTTTCTCTCTCTCTCTCTCTCTATATATATATATATATAATGATATCAAAATAAATAAAATAAGATGTTATTTTATGATTTGATTTGTTTAATATTAAAAAATATATATTAAATTTGATTTAATTTTAATGTTTTCTTTTTTAGCGTAATTGCTTATGAAAACATGGTTGAAATTTATATAGAGATTTGTTCCATTTTGAGTTACAAATATGATGGTATGTATGAATCTTTTATTTGGTTAGGATGATAAAAGTGGAGTTCATTTTCTAGTGGTTTTCAATGTTTTTGGTGTTAAAATATCAATATTAAATTTGTTTATTGCAATGATAAAAAACAACTATTAATAGCAAATCGTCTTTAACATAATTAAAATTTTAATTTAAACAAATCAAATTATAAAATTGTATAGTTTTATTCATTCTAAATAAAATAAGATATGGTGTTACGATTTAATTTGTTTAAATTAAAATTTAATTTTATTAAGACAATAAAAGCATATCTTTTAATTTGAAAAAAATATATGGATATTAGGACCATAAATGTCCTATTAAATAGAAAGTTATATAAAAAGTTTTATATTAATTGTAATAGTCTTACATTGTTAAATGGGCTTTAGTGAGTTAATGGACTTGGGTTTATTAAGCCTTTGTATTTAATGTTGCTTTGTATAGAGATTAGGGTTAGATTAATCAGTTTAGTTTTATGCACCTAATAGAGATATATATATATAGAGAGAGAGAGAGATTTCAATTCCATCATATGTAACCTCTATAAGCATTCAATAAAGATTAATCGTTTACAATAATTGTTACTTGATCATACTGGGATCTACATGTGGTATCAAGGCAGAGGGATAAGAAATCGATTCAAATGTATCACTTTTTCACTCTGTGCTCTTCAAACGGCGCACCCATTAAGGTTTCTGATTTTCTCAAGTTTTTTTTTTCAAATTAGTGATCTTTAATTACGCCATTCTATCTATTTGAGTCATCGATAGTGTCTGGTAAAGTTTCACATTCAAGCATCAATTTAGGAAAAATCAAATCTTTGAGTATTCACTGTGTAATGTGTTCTTCGATTTTTTTTACCAATCTTTGTTAAATAGGATAGTTTTTGGTTCAAGATCGATTTAGGTATGTTGCTTTGGTTTTTCTATTTGGTTTTGCAAGTTTCAGGAACCAAAATCATCCAACAGAGTTGAATTTCAGATCCGATAAAGGAGCCCATAACTTATCCAGACGATGTTCTTCGACTTTTCCGGGTACGTTATATTTTCTGATTGAATCAAGTCCGGACACATTATTTATCCGGATATCTCCCGTTATCGGGACATAGTTTCGTCCGGACTCTCACGGTTTCCGGTTACCTTATCCAGAAATAATATTCGGACTTCAGCTCTCACCCGGATTTCATATTATCCGGATCTCTTTAACCGGAGTTTAATCCCTCCGGATTTCATATATCCGGATTCGTACCCGGACTCCCGTGTTCTCGGATTTTCACACGACTTTACCTTATCCGGATTTCCACCCGGATCGTTACCAGGGTTTTCATCCGGATTCCTTTATCCAGATTCTCATTATTCACATAAGTCTACACCAGGAGGGGGACATTTGTGTATTTTGTGTCTGTTTTGGATTGATATTTTGAATAGTCTCATGGTCATCTTATTCAAGTAAAAATGTGTTATCCAACCAGTTCTGACCTCAAAGCAAAGATTACAGCTCTCGAAGCGAAATTAGAGACCAGTTCAAAGGTCGTTGACAAACTGAGTCTTGAGAATGCATATCTTCATTCATATTTGGACAATCTGAGACCGGAAAGAGTGACGTATAGAGATATATGTGTCTTAAGGAACAACAACGATTGGCTCAAGCGCAGGAATTCTGAACTTGAAAAGGAAGTCGAAAATGATTCATATTATTATCTACATCGTGCCCAAATAGATTCACTTAAACGGAAGGTTGCAGCTTTTGAAGCCATATAAGAGAAGAACGTGGCACTTGAAGAAATAGGAAACGCCTTAGAGATTGACAATCTTGATTTAAAGAACATGATATCTATTTTTGAAAAATAGATTCTAGTTGTTGAAAAAGAAAAGATTGAATTTTTAAATGAGCGGAAAGGATTTGAGAGAAAAATACTTGATCTGTCCAAGAAGATTTTCGAGGAAAGAAAGATGTTTGAGCTTAAAAATGCTAAACTTTCAAAACAAATATCTGATTTTGAACATGTGTTAATGCTTGAGCGAGATAATTTTGAGAATCAACGAAAAAATCTTTTGAGAGTGAAAAGAATGAGCTTGCAAAGAAAAACGTTGCGGTTTTCAAAGAAATATCTGATAAACGCAACAATATTGAAAAAGACTTTGAAAGTGAAAAAGAGATTTTTGAAACAGAAATTCATAAGCTTACACATAAATTATCTGGGTTAGCAACCGATATTTCGAAAGAACAAATGGTAAAATCTGATCTACAACAGAGATTTGATTTAATTCTCGAAGAACGAAATGTTTTATCCGTCAAAGTCAAGAAACTTGAAGAAAGCAACTTCAAAGTTGTTCAGTCATCTTATGCTTCAAGTTATACAAATAGTTCTTCAAAGAGTCTTGGCAAGTCAAATGAGTTTTCAAAAAATCATATTCGGCCTTCCAATCTTTTCTATAATTTTCGTGTTGATAATAAAGATAATCTAGTGTTTTGAAAAGTCAAAATGGTTTGAAAAAGAAATCAACTACAGAAGACAGTGATGGAAACACGTCTTATAAATCTCCTGTAGTTGATACAAAGTCATTTATTTCCAAGACTGATTCACCTACTCATGTTTATTCTACAACAAAGGTAATTAGTCTGATTCGAGTAAAGAAATGTTTCACTCATTGTGGGAAGAATGACTTTGTGCATCCAAGGTATGTGAATAAAAGGTATGGTACTTATAGTATCCCCGGTCCCCATTTTATAGTTAAGGCGTCTAATCATCAAGGATCCATTGAAGCATGGATACCAAAATCTTTCTTATTTGTTTTGAAGGAATGTCATGTGTGATTTAATTTAGATTATTCACATCACATGACAAAATTTCAAAGGTTATGCCAACTTTTGAGGGGGAGTACCATGGTTTGCGAGGTAAATGAATTTTAAGGGAATTCAAAGAACCATGGTAATTTATTCTGAAAAACTTACTTGTGTTTGTTTTTTTTTCCGATCTTACACTCCCGAATTACCACGTGTTATATTTTCTTGATTTAGTTATTTCCATGTCTCATATATTTTATTGAATTATTCCGAATGGAAATACACTCGTTTGAATTCCAATTTGATTTCAACATTCGTCATTTCATGTTAATGATTCAATTCTTATATGCTATATTAATTGTGACTTGTTGTTCACAATTAATCTTTCTTATCATTTGTTTTCATTTATTGCAAATACTGTGCTTACTGAGTATAAAATGGGTTCGCGTTTGAATTTGTTCTTTGATATTCATTATCATTTTGACTTACGATTACCCCATATCAGAACTCGGACTTCATTTTTCTGACTTCAGAACAAATTAGTTCAAGACTCACACTTCATTGTGTACTTCAATGTTCACTTAACTGATTTATTTGGTAAATGAAATGAGTGTTAGGACATATATTGTTTCTATGGTCTATCCAGAACCGGAATGACCTACCCAAGAAACACATCCTATCTATAGATATTTGTGAGGGGTCTAGCTTGATAGATGAGTTTGGAGTGAAAAGAATATGGTGAGGATGTGACAGGACTTAAAGAATATATTGGTCCTTACCAAACTGAGTCAATTATCCCGGTAACCACACAATCTATTCATTCTCATTCTTTGGAGATGAATATTGAAACAGACATGGACCCAGTGTCGATAACTCGTGTCACCCCACCTAGCCACTCAAGTATCTCACAAAAGATACTTGTTTCATATATTTACGGAGGTTTAGCACATAATCTATCTATTCCTCACTTGGAGGTCTTAGAATTTGAAAAAGGAAGACATCAGCTCCGGTCTCCGAACTTAATATTCTAATCACTGTGTCTATTGATTTTAAACTTGCGTCCCAGGTTAAATCAATATTTTATCCAAACATATATAATTTAATTCTTTCACATATGCACGAATCTTTGTGATTCCACTTGCATATCTTTGTGATATTGTCGGAACAGATTGAGAAGTAATTTTTAAGATTTTACTTCAGTGATAACTGGAATTCCTATAAGAGATACCCAGATGCCAACTCTGAACATAGGCCACACAATTAATTTTAATTGTCGTGATAACAGTTACTATGTGTTTCTATGTTAGTTGATTACCCCATCTTGGTTACTTAACCGTTTTATCTGTTATTTTGCTACTCATCAGTTTCGTATTTGAAGTTGCATGATGTTCAGGATGCTCCTAATCATCATGAGAGGGAGAAATGAAGATTCAAAGATACTTATTCTGATGTTAAGGGGGAGTAAGCAAAAGCTGATGGGGAGTAACTCAATCTTACTTTTCGAAATCTGAGATTGAAAGGCCGCATTTGTTCCAATATTTTGTATTGATCATATTGATTCTTCGATCCCTTATCAAGCGGTGTTTGCTACAAGTTGATTCCTCTTTCGAGCATATTGGTTCTACAAGTTCTCAAGCTGAAAACCAATTCAACTCGCCGTTCAAAGATAGATTCTTTATTCTAAAACTGATGATGCACTGTGGAATGTCATGTAACTCGCACATTATATTTCTTGTGTACTGATCCGATGTGTTGAGTTTCCACAGTTGAAAGATTCTTTTAGTGCACTCAGTCGAGGTTATTATTCATTGAATCTGATGATAAAGTTGAAACGATGAAGAGTAAGAGCTTTATTCAAAGGGGAGCCTGGAAAGACATGAAGACAAACAACACCAAAGTTTGTCAAAGATTCAAGAGGGAGAGAAGATCAAGACCTGAAAATCTTAAGATCATATTTTTTTTCTTTATATAACTTTAGGGGAAATTGTTAGGACCATAAAATAGAAAGTTATATAAAGAGTTTTATATTAATTGTAAAAGGCTTACATTGTTAACTGGGTTTTAGTGAGTTAATGGGCTTGGGCTTATTAAGCCTTAGTATTTAATGTTGTTTTGTTTAGAGATTAGGGTTAGATTAATCAGTTTAGTTTTATGCGCCTAATAGAGATATAGAGAGAGATTTCGATTCCATCATATGTAACCTCTCTAAGCATTCAATAAAGATTAATCGTTTACAATCATTGTTACTTGATCATACTGGGATCTACAATGGACCCACAAAAAAGATGTTCTTATAAGAACTACTATTATAAACTTTTTTCTGAGTACCTTTTTTGATGAGTTGGAAATGAGGTGACAACAAAAAGTACAAAAAACCTGTTGGAGATACTCTAACTATCAAAGTATTTTCCAGAAGGATAAGTCCATAAAAGCCTAATGGACTTTACCATTTAGAATGATTAAGCCTGGTGGACTTTACCATTTATAATGATTAAGTAGTTGGATAATTTTTGGGTGCAAATGAGGCATTCGACTTTCAGCTTAAACATTCTGAAACATGTTAAATACATTTTTAGGATGAAAACATTTACATTCATAAAATCATTAGTCAATCTAAAACTTTAAAAGGTTGTTGTTAGGGCAGGTTTTATTGTTGATTTAAAGTTCAAGGGTCAAATTGTATTTGTTTAATCTTAGTCCATAGTGAACGGGCCGTGGGCTTGTTAGCCACGGGCCCGTACTATATAATGTTGTATTAGCCTAAGAAAAAGGTTAATCATCTCATTAGCTTTCCTACTCTTATTGTAAACTCTCTGATTGAAAGCTTAATACAGGGATGACCAGTTGAAATCATTGTTCTTATTTGCTTATTATTTCGATTTCATAAACTGTTGCACGGATCTGGATTCAACAATTGGTATCAGAGCAGACAGACGGATTCGATTCAAAGTATCATTCTTTGATTTCTGGTTAGTTTGACTTTTACTCGTCTGACTATTCTTGAATTCTTGACTTTTTGATTCAGTCGAAATTGGTTGTTTTTGCTTATTGGGTTGTGTTAGCATTATCATTATAAGTGTTTCTGAAAATTTTCATACCCTAATTCGTTCGTTTGGTTGGTCAATTTAGCAAAACAAGTTCAAAAGTTTTTGATAGTGTTCTTAATCAAAAATCGAATTTTTTTCATCAAAACGTGTTCTTGTTGCTCCAAAATCGATTGGATTAGTGTTGTTTTGTGCTTGGTATTGTTTCTAACCTTTCAGGAACACATTAGAGTAACCCTAGTTGAGTTTTCGATCGATTTTAGCAAAACAGCCGCGGTGTCCGGATAAAACAGTCGCGGTTTCCGGACAGATCAAGGTGTCCGGACATTTGTGGTTCGATCCGGACTAGTTCGATTCTTCCGGACAAGTCAATCATCCGGGTAAGTCAATCATCCGGGTAAGTTCTCTTTAATCTCAACTTTCCGGGTAATTTTGGTCCGGATAACTCAAAGTATCCGGAATTCATTTTATCCGGAAATCCTCGTTTTACCCGGAATCTTCGTAGTATCCGGACACATCATAGTTTCCGGACTCTATTACATCCGGTAACCTTGGTTATCTGGACAACTCAAGTTATCCGGACTCTCTTACTTATCTGGACAACTCTGCAATTTTGAACTGTTTCTCATAATTCTGGTCCGGACACTTCCAGATCAGATCACTTAGTTGGATTTCTTTCCAGTAAGCTAAGTTAGCGTCTAACCACTCATAGAACCTGCGTTAGGACTCCACTCTTAGTGCCTTGCGTTAGGTTTACACTTTGAATCAATCTACACGTCTGACGATCACTCCAGTGCAACTGAAGATGTCTCCTGCTGAAGAAGACATGAAAAGGCCGTATCAGGTATGTGAACCTATCTTTTCAGAAATTTATGACCGAGTGAAACCTCTTGCTGAACGGGTAGGTACCTTTAAGGCCACTTCTAAAGAACAACTGCTTGAGATTAGGTCTCTAACCGAAAAGCTAGATGTTCAAAAGAAAATAACTGAAAAATATAAGTCTGAAAATGCTATTTTAAAGGAGAAATGCAAATATCTTTCTATAGCACCTAAAGACCTACGGGCCAAATTATCTGAACTTCAGTCACAGTTTGATCAGTGCTTGAATGAAAAAGCAGAAATTGTTTATCAATGCTCTGCTCTTCAAATTCAGCACAAGGAGTTTGTTGCGAAAATTCTTGATCTTGAAACCAAACTCCACAAAAGGGGTTAAACTGATCAAACCATCTTTCTGAATAAACCCAAAGAGTTCAACTATTTCAACAAAGAATGGGGAATCGGATATGATAACCCACATTATTTGAAAAAGGGAAGATGGTTTACACCAACTTTGTATGATTTTGCTTGCTTTGGGTTAGATAAAAAGTATCCAGAATATGCAATCCAATGGACTGGTCCTCTTGAACCTGAAAATGAAGAGGAAACCGAGGAATATAAGCGCACACTCAAACGAGGAATACAACTTCCATTTTGTTATGAGCCTTTAAATTATTCTTATCAGAAAAATCCAAAGAAGTACCTCTCGAATGACTACTTCGACCCCTACAAGGTTGCTAAGCCCAAGGATTCCTCCCAAAAGGATGAGGACCAAGCACCAGCAACCAAGAATGAGACGGACGAGTTCAAACTCTATGTTCCCCCTCTCATCTTGGAAGCAAAGATAGTCGAGTTGGAGGAGTCATTAGAAAAAGAAAGGTCCAATTTTCAAATGGAAAAGCAAGCTTTACTTGAAAAACTTGAGAATCAACAACCGGTCAAAACCGAAGTTGTGTCTGATGAAGGACAGGAGATTCTTCAGTCTGAAATCAATCGACTCACATCACAACTGTCTGCTTTGGCAATAGAAGTGATGCAAGAGAAACTGAGTAATGGTCAGCTTCAAGAGCAGATTGACCAACTCCAAACTGAAAAGTAGATTTCACCCGAACTTTCCTCAAGTTCATCTGATACGTCTTCGTGTAAAGCGTTTATAGGAAAGATCTCTACTTTACAAGACGGTCAAGATTCTCAAGACGAGAGTGTGTTAAGGAATTTGAACTCTGATTTTTCAAACGCTTCCGCACCGAATTCCTCAAAGCACACAAGCACGGTGTGTTCCTCGCCTTCCTCAACCGATCCAAGTCCTGTAATTCCGGATGTTGATTTTTCTGAATACATGAACTCCGAAGGTAATTCTGATAGAGAGTTTGAGTCGTTCCCTTTCGACAAACCTCTTCCAAGTCATTCTGATTTTTTGTCTCTAGTGGTTAATCGTCCGGTCAATTTTCTAAAGGGCGACTGTTCACAATCCAAGACTCCGGCTGTGATCAAGATTCTTAAAAATGCTTCAAATGTTCAAAAACGATCACAGCCGAAGCAAAAGACCGAACAACCGACCACTAAGATTCCTGTTTCCTCAAAGGTCACTGACCGCACTGTCCCTGTTGTTTCGGATAAAACCGGTCTAGCTAAACAAACAAAACCAAAGTGGCCAGCCAAGGAATCTGTCAAGGATGATGCATCAAAGTCGTTCAATACTGTCTTTCATCATAGGATGAACAAAAACGATTGTGCCTGGAATCATAGGAATAATTTTGTTAATAGAGATGTTAATTTTCCGATGAAAAATTTATTCCATTCAGCAATTGATTCAATTATCACACGATCGTTTGTGTTGTTCTAGTTGTGGCTGGAATGATTTTGATGACATTGCCAATAATGATTGGTTAGGGTCATATCAAATGTATAATCATACACCCAAACGCAAACTCCGTAATAACCAGCAAAGAGACTATCAAAAACGGG
Organism: Saussurea involucrata; assembly: GCA_033807775.1. Classification (NCBI taxonomy): domain Eukaryota; kingdom Viridiplantae; phylum Streptophyta; class Magnoliopsida; order Asterales; family Asteraceae; genus Saussurea; species Saussurea involucrata. The sequence continues at coordinate 23,226,708 of CM066314.1, forward strand.
GTTACCAATCAGCGGTTAAACCACAGCGGGAGACCAAACCTGCTCCTAGATGGGTTGCTCCTACTGAGGTTAAACCAGCACCCAGGTGGAAAGCTGCTACAAAATCTGTTCCTCCTAAAGGTGTAAATTCTGCACCGAAGAGGAAACAAGTGCCAAAACCAGTTCCCTCTAACGGTGTAAATCCTATACCTAAAGGGAAAGCTGGGACAAAGCAAGCTTCCCCAAACGGTGCCAAACCTAACCCTCCGGGACCCAGGCAAATCTGGGTACCCAAGGTCCGCTAAACTTATTTTGCAGGACGGTCATGTGTGATACTTAGACACTGGTTGCTCCACACACATGACCGGAAGGAGGGAGCTGCTCACGATCTACAAGGAATAATATTGTGAAGACGTGAGGTTTGTCTATACCTGTGCTTTAACAAGTTGCTGATGTGTTTAGGGGGAGCATGATCAGCTATCAGGTATGTTACTCTACTGTTGAGGGGGAGCGTCACACACATTTTTTCTTAAATATGTTAAATAGTTTTTTTTGTGTGTATGGATACTCCCGTGTGCACTTCACTCTACGCGCACATTCTGAGGGGGAGCAAAGCCATCCCCATGCTCAGTCTGAGGGGGAGCGAGAGAAGGGTCATTTTTATCCAAACAATCCTATTTTGGCAAACTCTACAAGACCAGCACAATTTTTGTGAACATCCCAGAGTATCCGGACAGTCCTATTTGTCCGGAATCCTCAACATTATCCAGAATCTATCCTGCCATCCGGAAACTGTTGCTGTCCGGACACCTTTTGTCCGGATACAATGGTTTGTCCGGAAACTATTGTTTTCCAATATGTTGTCCGAACACCTCTGTGTTTGTCAGTCCAGTACCTGTTTCATCACTACCTGTCCTCAATCTGTATCAGATTGAGCCACTTAATGCAAAGGTACGCACCGAAACTTGTTTATTCGCCTCAGTTTCTAACTTTGGGTCTTTTTACAGATATTCCATGGCGGATCAACAACCTCAATCATAGGGGAAGAATCACACTGTTTTCTTACAAAGTCTAAATATTTTTTCTTGTGTTGATATCACTCTCACTCCGAGGGGGAGCAAGTCAATCCCCATGTATGTTTTGAGGGGGAGCAAGATAATATCGGTGCTATGCATATAAACGAGAGTTAGGGAATCCCATGGTCCAGCCAGAGCCGGAGGGACCTTCCCCGGGACATAGAACATGTGAGAAGGAGGGAGTTAAGGTCGAAAGCGAACCAAGAAAGATTGAGCCGTAAAGATAACGAGGCTCCTGAGCGAAACCAACCACGTCATATCCGGGTAGCCACATCTGCTATCCCGTCTCATCCGTTGGGACGGGGTATTGAAGAAGCCTCCATGGACCCAGCGGAGCAATTGCACGACCCCCTCATCCACTCCTCCGTCTCACAACAGACGGATGTTTCAATATTACACGGGGAACAAGCACAACTTCCACCGGCCTCTCATTCGGAGAGTGTTGGTGTTGAAATAAGAGACCAGCAGCCCTTGGTCTCGACTTCTTTGCGTGCACCATCGAGTCTAGAGCCTATTGTTACTGAGCATTCTTCGCCTAGGTCACTTGAAGAGGTACAACGCCAAGTCGAGGCTCTAAGTGACCCGACCGGAACGTCTATAGTGTCTCCGACTGACGGAACACGAGGATTGGACGGAAATCCTACCACAGTCAATATCACGCCAGCTGTGAACGTAGGTGGCTCTGCCTCTAAGGTAGATGCCTCAACGGGTACTCTAAGTGAGCCCGACGTTAATTTACCCGACTTTGTGTCAAAAGGGTCTCTGGACAGCACCCTTGAGGCTGTCCAACAGGTTATGGAGCACAAAATGCAGGAACATGTAGCCGCTGAACTTGCCAAAGCGATGCGTGCTATTAAAGGACAGGGCCCCATCGTCGACACTGACACCGCCTATGTGCCTCCACCGACTCATCCGCAACCTACTTACTCGGTAGACACCCTGAAGACGATGCTCTTAGCCCAACTGCTCCAGGAATCCGACACAACCGCATCTGCCGAAGCAGACCTGATCTCCATTCTCCGATCACAGGTCACTGCTCCATCTTCGTCCATCACGTCACGCCTTGACGCTATTGACTCGACCCTCAACGACTACAACAAAGCACTTGCCACGCTGTCTGAGAGGGTCCGCTCACTAGAAGACACTTGTAAGAGTCAAGCCGGCGGTCTCAAACGTAAGCACGATAACCAGGATGATCCTGATCACCGTGAGGGGGAGAAGCGTCTACGCCAAACCGAGACCGTCCAGATCGTGACTGCCGAAACTACAACAGTGGTTCAATAGGAACCCTCAACTGCGGCAACTTCAACAGCAACACCAGAAGCCGAGTTGCCATTAGCACAGATGGTCATCGACATGGATATTTCAGATGACGAAGCCCCAACGGCTGAAAAGCCTGAGGGTACAACACAGGAATTGGTCGCACAAGAACCATCAGACATGCCAACGCTCACCATGATTGATCCAGCATGTGAAACAAACCCGGAAACCAAAGACGTATGGTACGAAAAAGCTGCCAGAGCCGTAAACTTCAAGGTAAACTTGGTGTTTCCCACTGATGAAGACGACAACGTTGATTACGACCAGTTTCTGCTTCAAAATTTCTATGGTACGCCTCCCGTTCACTCGACTCAACCCAATATGACTACAGATCAACCCGAAAGCTCAAATGCAGAAAACCTGACATCTCCTCTACAAACGACAGCTCCTGATCTTCCTCCCCCTCCTCAGCAACAAAACCGTTGGGAGAAGATCAAGGTCCTCATTCCTCATCTGGAGGAATCTCTGAAGAAGCTGTTTGTTCACCGAATTCACCCGATCGAGCCGACCTTCTGTCTTGGCATCTACAGTCCTGATCCAGCACGCCAACTCCGATACGTAGAAGCCATGAAGCGGTGTCTCCCGAGAGACCAGGTACGAACTAAGCATAAAATTTCAGAGGTGCTAAAGATTCAGTCAAACAAAATTATGAAGATCGTCTTTCCCGTATTCACTGTTCGACGTGAAGACGGAAAAGAATGGATTTTTTCTGAAGCTGACTTTAAGCATCTCCATCCGTTCGACCTCCTGGTTATTCTGAGAGACCTTCGGACCAGAACCATCCGACCGCTTGCTGTAACAAAGGCGCTCGAAGCGGTTCGTCGATTCCTCGTCCGTTCTATTATGATCTCTTATCTTACGGACTTTCAAATGGCAATCGAGAACCGAGCGAAGAAGGTAAATCTGCTCAAACCGAATCTGAAAGCTCCTGAACTGTCGATGTATCCCAAGAATGCAATGCTGCTTTAAACGGAATTTGGGATCGTCTTCCTCAACGCTCAGAAAGAAAAGAAGTTTATGAGGTTCAGTCAGGTAGATCGATTTTGTGACGGCACACTGCTCAAGGTTCAAGACGCTCTTCGGAAGATCATCAAGCACGAATCCGAAAATCCAAAGGTATCCTATGTGCCCAATCTGAATGAAAGAACTGCTCAGACTGCTTTGGATATGGTTGAAGAACGTCTCGACTACCGCCGCGCCATCAGATTCTTCGAGGTTCATTTCGCTCTTCGCAAACGTTATGTCTACAACTGGCAAGAGATAGAGCGCGAATTTGAACTTCAAATCAAAGGGGGAGATTGTTAGGGCAGGTTTTATTGTTGATTTAAAGTTCAAGGGTCAAATTGTATTTGTTTAATCTTAGTCCATAGTGAACGGGCCGTGGGCTTGTTAGCCACGGGCCTGTACTATATAATGTTGTATTAGCCTAAGAAAAAGGTTAATCATCTCATTAGCTTTCCTACTCTTACTGTAAACTCTCTGATTGAAAGCTTAATACAGGGATGACCAGTTGAAATCATTGTTCTTATTTGCTTATTATTTCGATTTCATAAACTGTTGCACGGATCTGGATTCAACAGTTGTACTGAAAGCATATATATATATATATATATATATATATATATATATATATATATATATATATATATATATAAGCCGGGTTCAAATGAGAACAATACCAATTTAAGAGAATAAGAAAACGAACGAATCACGTGTGATTTTACACTAACATCACCTGTGATTCACGCAACTTTGACCTGCGACCTGAAAATGCGCCCAAAATTGCCCGCACACATTTTTTTAGTGTTAATGTAAACTCACATGTGATTTTGCATGTGACTTGGCCTTTTTCGTATTTTCTTAAATAGTTAGCATTCTCGTTTGATCCTACCTATATATGTATATATGTATATAGGGGCAGGTTCAAACGAGAAGCTAAACATTTTGCAAGAATGTGAGAAGTCTTAGGGGTGTTTGGGGTTGCTTATTTAAGGAGCTTATTAATTTATTCCGTTTTCTCACCGCTGATAAACAGTTTTAAGTGTTTGGATGAGAGAAAAAAAATTGCTTATATAATTTTGTCACCGCTGATAAGGAGTTTTTCATAAGTCATTTTATTCTAACTTATTAACTTATTTGAAATAACTTATCACCTTTTTTGTTATTTTACATGTATAAGTAATCACAAACAACTCCTAAATAATAACTTATTAACTTATTACGTTTTGGTACCACCATAAGATAATCCAAAACATATTTTATAAAACTCTGGTTTAACACCACATAAGTAATAAGTTGATAAGCACTTTTACAAATAAAAAACATAAGTTGTTTCAAATAAGCAATCCCAAACACCCCCTTAATATCATATATGATAACACGCCTAATACACAAGATTAATCACATATGATTAATCACATGTTGCATTGACAATACATGTGTAACCCAAAATCCATAACATAATATAATCATTGAAATTCCCAAAAACGAGTCCCATTACATCTCAATTTAATACATAGTCTTTAAAAAATCTAGCAGCAGAAACACACTTCCACAACTGAGAGTCTACTAAACATAAAGCTAAGAAAGAAGAACTATAGTGCTCTAATCTCGCAGTCTTCACCTTCAGACTTTATCCTTCCCTTTTGAGGAAGCTCCACTAGATTCTTACATGAAAATGGTTTTAGTTTTTGAAAAGTTAGGGTTAGACCATGAGGTCTAGTGAATTCCCTCTCGAAAACAGTTCAACAATTTCTCAACTTTAAAACATACAAATTGTCACATTAGTGAATAAAATAACAGTTTAAGTAATCAACTTCGAATTCACATAAGGGTATCTGCACAGTGGTCTCCACGCCCATCACCTCCACGTGATGTCCTCACTCGGCCCCCAGTAGATCCCCACAGGCCCCAATTGATGCAAGGTACACCCAGCCCCACTATGCAACCCGACTCCACATACAAGCATACCAAGCAAGGCTAGAAATCATATAGCAATTGCATGTATCCTTAAAAAAACAGTTCATAGCACGCGAGAATAACGTTCCTTTATCCCCTTCTCGGTTGAAAGTCGCTGATTTTGGAGTTTTAGTGGTGAAAGCTCGGAATCGCATCCATAATTGGAAGGCGAAGTATCTTTCTTTTGGAGGTCGCCTTCAACTTATTAAATCTGTTCTTCTTTCTATGCAACTTTATTGGTTATCGGTTTTTCTTCTTCCGTTGGGAGTGATACATGATCTTGAAGCCATTATCCGTGACTTCTTATGGGCGCAGGGTGAAAGCTCGCGGGGTAAATGTCGAGTTGCATGGGAGGATGTATGTAATCCTATGCTTTGTGGTGGTCTAGGTATCCGTAAGCTTTCTCTAAGGAACCGTGCCTTATTAATGAAGCCTATCTGGGACATTTTAAGTCATCAACCGTCCTTGTGGGTGCAATGGTGTTATATTCATCGGTTTGGATCAGTGAATTTTTGGTTGATCCGACATCAACCCTCTTGGTCTTGGGTGCTCAGGAAACTTCTTGACATCCGACCTCAGATCCGAAACTTCTTTTTTACTTCGGTAGGTGATGGTACGGATACGAATGCATGGGAAGCTACCTGGCTGCCGGTTGGCCACCTTTCGTCTCGTATTTCCTACCGTATGTTCCACGCGACTGGTTTTAACAAAGATTCCTCGGTTAGGGATGTTGTGGTTGCGATTGAAGGTTCTTGGCCCCCTGACTGGATTGAGAGAATTCACTCTTTAGCTACGGTTCCGGCCCCCGTCCTTAATGATTCGGTTCGTGATAAGATCCTTTGGCTTAACTTTCGTCGTGAAGCTGTCACGTTTTCTGTGAAGGATGCTTGGAAGTCGCTTTTGTCTCATGGAGCCGTTATTGATTGGTGTAGGGCTGTTTGGTTTCGAGGTTTCATACATCGTCATGCGTTCTGTTTGTGGATGGTGTTCTTAAAGAGGCTTCCTACACAATATCGCACTATTGTGTGGAAGCATAATTCTCCGGATCTTGCTTGCCCATTGTGTGAAACAGATATTGATTCACACAATCATCTTTTTTCGAGTGCTCCTTCTAGCAGGATGTTTGGAATGTGATCAAAAGGGATGCGGGCATGTCATTGTTTGCCAATTTGTGGGATTTGATTGTTCAAGGCATTATGAATGGTTTGGTGTTTTCCTTGGGGTAGTGTTCATTAGCTTACCCTTGCGGCTTCGGTCTATTATATTTGGCAGGAGAGGAATCTATGTTTTTTTTGAAAAGAGGAAACGTATGTCTACATTGTTTTTGGTTTGTTTGGTTGCTTGTAGGTGTTGTTTGCTACGAGCGTTGGTTGTTTTCCTTTGTGGTGGGGCGTCTGCCTTGACCTTGTTTGTTACTCTTTGCTTTTCTTTTATATAGTGCCTGGAGTTTTTCCTTTCAAAAAAAATATATGTATATGTAAAACACACAAAACATTAAAAAAAATATAAAATTTGAGAGAAAAAAAGAAGAAATTTGGGATTGAGATGCCTAGAAAATGCCATGTCATGTGGTTTTTCTTATAAAATTACAGATTGAAATTTAAGAAACTATGTAGACATAAAAGAATGAGAAGAAAAATCCACAACAAAAACCAATGTAACAATTGTAAATAAATCGAATGAAAAACCAAAAACTTATTTAACAACAAAATGTAAAACACACAAAACATTAAAAGTATATATGCAAATTTTTATAGAAAAAACAATGATATTCATTGGGAAGACACACGCATACATATCAACACTATATAACTCACATAAATCATTACCTGGAAATTTTATGAAGGATGAGTAACAATATCGACGGAAAGTAAAATCTACAAAGAAAAAACAACAAACAAACATACAAACCTAATAGAACATAGTATAGAACATAAGAGTTGTCAATTCCATGTTATGAAGCATTAGGTTGTAGTTTATATATATTTTGTTGTAGGTTTCTCTAATTAATAAATGGAAAGATGAAAAGAGTAAAATAAATGTCCTAAGAAGTTAGATAGTTTAGAAATTAAAGCTAATTAAATTGGAATAGAAATTACCAAAGAAACCTTCATATAATGAAATACACATTTTTCATTTAGGGATAGAATGGTCATTTATGAGAAACTTTTTATTTACAAAAATCAAAATTATGAGAAAATAGAGAAATGTTAATGAAGGCTTCTCATGATGCCACGTAAGCAATCCACATTTTGCTTTTATATAGATATAGATATAGATTTGAGAAATTAGATCTCATGAAGTCATTTATCAAAAAGACAAAACCCTAATCTGACATATGAAATGTTTAATAAAAATGGAGGTGAATTGTCCTTTTATTGTATTTGTAATCTTCAATCAAAACTAATTATCGTTTTAAACAATAATCAATTTAGAAGAAAATAAAACATAAATATACATTATAAATACGATAAATGAATGAAGATTAAAAATTGATAAAACATTAATTTAAAATTACAATCTTTATACATATAAAAGCAAAAACCAAGAAAAACAACATGGCACAATGTGGATTGAGAATTCTAAAATATTGAATTGTGGTTAAATTTGGCTATCCCACATTGATAGAAAGATGAAATGTTGGAACATGAAGTTAATTGGTTATAAAAGGAGAAGGATGCCAACTTTTTTTTACATGACTTATGATTTATTTTAATTCATTTTGGATTAAATAGTTACTTTTAGTTACAAATTTCTTCATATTGAATGATTAAGTCCATAAACCATTTTTTTAATGATAAAACACTCAAACCTAAATTTAGATTATATCACTAAGTGCATGTGAAAAACAACAACATATACTCTTCCTCAAATCTATGTTTTATTAACTGGAACAAAGTTAAGACATACCTTAAAGTCATTAAGGTCACTGAAGCTCATGGAGATCTATACTAATCCAATGCCACATCGTAGGGGGACAAATCACCACTCAGGGATCTACATCGATACAAACTAATTGGGAACGATCTACCAGTGCTAACACTATCCGGGCATGCACCGAGAATGTTGTAAATACTTGATTTTGTCATAGTCCCAAAATACTAAAAGTGTGACTTAAGATATCAATTTGACAATCATGACAACGGGCTAGAAATGGGCTTCAGTTTTAGGCTTGCAAATCTATTATTGTACTTGAAAAGCTATCAAACTTCAAAGTTATATAATTAAAATAATAATATGAATATTTGGTTGTCCATGAGCATGCCTCTAAAACTAGACATGCATACAGGGGAGTTTCACGTGCTTTATTTATCTGGATTGGATGCAATATTTTAAATGAATGTTATGTCCATGCTATTTTATTGATTATATAGAAAAAGGTGCAATAGTTCGATTATGTGTTATATGTTTTGAAATGTATGAACATGCTTTTTTGCATATTGTTTGTGTATGTCAAGTTAACTCACACAGAGTAGGGACTGCCATGGAACTATACTATTTACTTGGTTAACAAAAGAACGAGACTCTCTCTCTCTCTCTATATATATATATATATATATAGCCAAATGATCCTGTGGGAAGTTTAGTTAACGGTGAGAAGTGTGAGAAGTGAGTATGAACCCTTGATCAGCCAAAATTAGTCAACCACATTAGCATAAAGAGTAGACCAAAATAAGTCAACCCTATGAGTTTCCACAAAAGGTCTTACCTCCTGTTAAATAACTACATCATTATTCCATTTCATCATCTTCTCACCAACGTGGGATAAACAAAACACAACATTTCACGATGTGAATAAGAGTCAAATCTCATAATGATTCAAGTGGAAAATGACTAATACTTTTGAAAATAATTGAAATAAACTTATTTAATTTCATATTACAAAATTTGTGGTGCTTATAGAACTTTCTCGCCACCGCACGAGCACGGTGCAACACACTAGTTTTACATAATCACAAAATTACGTCTAATTGGATTCACTACAATAAACTTGAACCTACAATAAATAAACGTTCTAATAGAGTGTTTTAAAGGATCAAACAAAAAAACGTCGTATCTAAAAGTGTTGCAATAAATTTATAGGACGCTTTTGGACGTGGTAACAAGTTTTTTAGAATATTTTTCAAGTAAAAGCATTCTATTAACTATTTTATATAACACTAATTGAAAAAGTGTTCTACAAACACAAATGTCCTCTAAAAAGATGGGTTTATAGGACATTTATCAAAAAAGTCATGTAAAATTAGCTAATACAACACTATAATTTGAAAATGTCCTAAAAAACTTGTTACGACGCTCAACAACGTTCTATAAACTTATTATAACACTTTTAGATAGGACGTTTTTTTGTTTGGCATAAACTTAGGTTGTATAAACACTATATTAGGATATTTATTTTAGACGTCCTATAAACTCAATTTTGTTGTAGTGATTTTAATTGAAAATTTGGACGATTTATTCTATTATGACTTTATTGATGCCATAAACATTGTGCACAACTACAAGGATCATCATAATGACAGAATATCAATCTTGTTACGAATCGGTTTTCATGCCTCCGACCAAGTAACGAGTAGTAAATTGAATTAGTAACGAGATGAACATTTATCATTTAGACGATTTTTATAGAGGTGCACTATCTTTACGTTACAAATTGAATCATAATAGATGTAATAACCTTGATCCTTAAAATTTGATTCTTTGGAAAGCTAGGGAGTTAAGTGCAATTTTTGTAAATTCAAGGGTGTAGGTCTAAATAATAGGATTACAAGAGGGGAAAACCCTCTCTTCCATTTTCATTTTCATTTTCTTGGTGCACATGTATCGGAAGGTTGATTAGAGAGAAGAAGGTTAGGAGGAAGGAGACTTCATTGTGACTTTGGTGGAAGATTTTGTGGGTTGAAGGTTATCTTCTCCAAGGTAAATCTCTCCTTCTACTTTATTTTCTTCTAGTAGTTAGTTTATGGATTTGGTTGAGAGATTCAAACCCCTTTTAATGTTTTTGATTCAAAGCTCAATGGAAAGTGTATGAGAGAGTGATTCTTGATAGTTTTCTTGTTGTTTGTAGAGAACATTCTTCATTTCAGTGGTAGCTTCATGTATATCAAGGGTTTGGGTTTTATGGGTTTAAATGATGGATTAAAAATGGATTTTGGTTAGATTAAATGTGGTTTGATGTTAGGATATTAGTTAAAATGGTTTAGAACATTGATTCAACTGATTTTAGGGCTTAAAACCAATTTGGGAAGGTTTGAGTGCAAGAGGTCTTGAGAGTTTTTGCTAGAATTCCCGAGCAAGGCCAAACAGTGCCTAAAGCGACTTTAAAGCGGGTTTGGTCGCCCCAAAGTCACTTGGAACACTGTTTTGGTAGTTTCGATTTTTTGCTTCGTTTCTCGTTTGGGGTTATGATCGAGGCATCGATTAAAAGATTGTTTAAGGGATCGAATTAGATGGTTTTGGGAAGATTCAAGTGGTTTAACACCATTTGTAGGCCGTGGAATTTAGGTGTTCGATTTAAGAATTCTTAGCTTTAGTTACAAGAATTAAGCTTGGACGACAGATGAGTTTTTCCTAACTTACTCTCAATTACAAATGAGCTTTGTTTACGCATGTTGATTTCTTAATGATAGTTTACAATTTCATATATCATGTTTTGGTTATGAATTAACAATTCAAAGTGTGCATTCATTGGGGTGGGGCATGTGATGGCTTAATATAGGGTGTGACCTATTTGGAATGCATGAATTCGTTTCATGTGATTCAATTTAGGGCAGGTGTAAGCCTGAACACGTTGTCACTGGTGTGCATGACATTAAGCATGTGCCATCTACATGTGTTTTCTGTGTGTATGATGGTTTTAAAAGTGTGAATTGTATATAAATGTTTTATAACTCATTTTTAACGATATTTCGTGGTGTGGTGCTGATACTTGAGGTAACGTTTGGCACGCAGACATGATTGATCGGGACTTGACATAACAGAACTGGACAATATTGGACAAGACATGACAAGAGGGTAGGACATGACAAGTGTTTGTCTTGTGTTTGGTATGACTAGGAGTGGATAGGATATAACTAGACAATCCCTAAAAGTTGTTTGATGATTTTTTATATCATATAAGAGTTATAAATGACACAAATAAAGTATATATTTTTAATTGAAAACAATGTAAGTTTTTTACACAAATTTCATACACATAAATACATAAAAAAAATAGTGCGGAATTTAAATAAAGAAACTAAAATAATTGATGGTAGTATGGAAAAATTATGATTCATAGGAAAATAATATAATACTTGATTCAATTTGGAAGATCTTTATGCATTGGCGGAGGCATGGTTACATCGACAGGTAAAGATAAAGGTGATGGGTGGTGGTGATCGGTGGAGGTGTAGTTGGTCGACAATGGTAGTGGTGGTGGCGGTGGACAGTGGTAAAGGATATTGTTGTATTGGAGGAGGAGGTGGAGGTGGCCGACGGTGGTTAGCGGTGACCGTCGGTGGTGCTGGCAGCAATAGGTGGTGGTGATCGGTCGAGGTGGAGGTCGCAATGGCCGGTGGTTGTGGAGGTGGTGGAGGAAGGTGTTGTAGTGGAGGAAGAAGTGGCTGACGATGCTTGGCGGTGTTAGTGTAGGTGGTCGACGATGGTGGTGGTGGTGGTGACGGACGATGGTTATGGAGGTGATGGATGAGGTTGTTATAGTGGAGGAATAGCTAGAGATGGCCGACGGTGGTTGAGGTGGCTACCGATGGCCGCCAATAGTAGCGGTGGTGATGGGTAGTGGTGACCCTTAAGACTAATACCACATTAGGATTATATATCAAATAAGGATAGAACGATAATTTTTTAGTTTATGTCTCACTTTTGTCCCATGTTGTTCCACCTGTTTTGGTGGAACAAGAAAATACAACTTTTTGTCCCATCTTGTCCCACCCTGTCCCATGGCGCGCCAAATGTGGGACAATGAATTTTTGTTTTGTCCCATGTCATGCCAAACGTGGGACAACGAGTTTTGTCCCGGCCTGTCCTGTCTCATGTACCAAACGCAGCCTGAGGTAACTCAATAGAACTCTAGTCTAACCCTCATTTTTATAAAACTGGAAACCTCTTTCAGGTAAGAGTATAGTTGGAAGTTCGTCTAGGGGAAAGAGAACAGGTGATGCCCTAGAAGAGACATGGTTTAGCGGAGGTTTGTAGTCACCATTAGATATTTAATAAATCTCAATTATGGATGTATATAACTGTAACAACCCAACTCAAAGATAACGCTAAATCAACATGAATTAAGCAACTCGTCGAAACGGCTCCGAGATACAAACATAAACATACGAGTACATAATAAGGTTTACGGAAACAACCCATTACACAGCTGAGATTTCTACAATACTAAGCCTGACATACTAAAATATGTTGACTTCCTTCTAGACCCAAGCTTCACGCTCACGCCTTCTCCTTGCCCTTACTAGAGCCTTCTACTAAGTGCTTACCTGAAAATGGTTTAGTTTTTGGAAATGCGAGGGTTAGACCATGAGGTCTAGTGAGTTCCCTCTAGAAACAAACATTTGCACCACATAAAATATTTTAAACAACTTATAAGCATTTAATAACTCTTCTCATCTTTAAAACATTTAAACTTTCACACGCAAGAACTGCCCATGCACATGGCACACTAAAGTCACACACACCCGTGACAACGTGTCAGTCTAACACTGTCGTATTGGGTCACACCTCCCATGGCATAAATGGGACACCCCCCAGTATGAGCACTGGCGGGTCACACCCCCGACTTAGCCAAAACATGCCCACTTCCAAATGTATGCATACATAATATTTTAACTTTCTCAAACAAAGTAAAACATGCAGTTTCGTATAAAGGATAAAACATGCAGTTTCATCATATCTCACGCATTTTAAGTAATACATAAATCAACAAATTTTCAGTTAGAAAGACTCACCTGAAGTCCTTGCTCAAAACTTCTCACTTAGGCTTCAGATCTCTAGGTGGGATACCTATGATTTCAAAGAAAACGAGAGGGATAAGTCTTAAGTTTGATAGTCAAGGTTATTCCTGAACAGTTCCCTAAATGATCCCAATTTAAACTGAACTCCCCAATCTGAAACCAGGGTTCCGGATCCCTCTTTTCCGGATCCCATCCCGGACTGCCCTATTCCGGACTACAAGAATTCCGGATTCCAGTATCACTTCCGGACTCCACTTTCGGTACTCATCTGGACTCCAATTCCGAAACTCATCCGGACTCCATTTTCGGTACTCATCCGGACTCCAATTCTGGAACTCATCCGGACTCCATTTCCGGATTCGATGAGGACGATCGGCGACACAACTCAAAACAGGGTTCAAGGATTAATCCTTCCTAATCCGATTTCTAAGTCTCTGGCTCGCCAAGGTAATTATCCAGACTCCCTTAACCCTCTTTTTAACGTCATAAACTACGATCAACCCTACCCTTAATATTCAGTTGATTAAACAAACTTTATTATCCCTGTTCAACAATCCGATTTACTAGAAAACTAATAACTACTATGAGATGATAGAGATTACCTTGAATTGCTTGATGGAGATCCTTCCTCTTCTTCCAAGATTGCATGTAGCAACTTAGCTTTCCTCTCCAGAGCTCTATACATGCACACACAGAGAGCCGCCCAGTAAGATTATCAAGACCTAGGGTTTTTGTGCCAACATTGAGGGTTTTATACCCTCTTTCCAATATTTTAAAAAAACAACCCCAAAGTTATAAGTTTACAACATTCCCCACAAAACTCTTATTCGTTTCATTTAGGACCTTGGTTATTACAATAACCGCTGCAAATTTTAAGTTGAGTTTAATGTATTTAATTTTAGGGACATTTTGCTTTTAATATTATATTTATGTTGTTGGTTTTAGGGAAGGTTATAAATGGCGTGAGGCGTGTCGTGGCGGCGAGACCAAGTCTCAAGCCTTAGGAGCCACATCGAGGCCATGGCGTTTATTAAGGTGTGACTTATGGCGGCAAATCTCTATATCATATATAATATTATATATAAAAACATATGTTTTGTACTATTAAAACGACGAGTGAATCGTCGTTTAATAATAATGAACAAGTTAAAATAGGTTATATATTAAAAACTAGCAAATAAGACATTAAAAAACATAAAGAAAAATCAAATATCGCGTTATAAAAGACTGCACATTAGGCCATGGCGTGCCACAGACATAACGTGGCGTGAGACACAAGCATTGAGTCACGGCGCGCCATGACGGCTGTCGCGGCGAGACTTTTAGAACAATGGTTTTAGGTTGTTACATACGAAATTGATTATATTTTTAAGCAAACTGTATTTTGATATGATAATTTGTACTTTTTAAAATAGTCTTATAATTTCGTAAAATTATAATTGTAGATTGATTTTTATTTTATTTTCAGTTTCGGTATAAACTTGTTTTGCATGCAGTTGTGAGAATAATCAGGTAACTAGATTAAATCAATAAAACTCTTGTATTAAGATGAGAAATGTAGAAGATTAGAACGAATAACAATTTCTCTCTCTTTGGAGGCCACTCTTCTATTTCACACACACACACTCAGTAACCTATTCACAATGACCTCTCCTCACAAACCCTACAATTGGGGTATTTATACCTTTGACCAACACAATACCTACATTGACTTTGACTAATTACAATTAGCCCTAAATCTTGGATACATTGTGTACTAACAATCTCCCCCTATGGATTCAAGATTTAAAAATTTATGACGATAGTCTTCAGCTCTTTAATCTTCAGAGAAGCTTTATCTTCAAGAATCCACTTTGGCGGCTTTAATCTTCATTTAGGCTCTTTAAAGTCAAATAGTCATCAAGTCTTGAAACACGAACTTCAAATCTGTGTAGCGTTGATCAAATTCTTCAAAACAAAATCTTTATATCTTCGAATCATTCGTCTTTGCAGCTTTGATTTTTGACAAATTTCTTCAGTCTTTGAATTATGAACGGGATTTGAGGTTTTAACGGGCTTTGAGCTTTAAGACATTCTTGAATAATCTTTAAGCATGAATTGTCTTTGTATCTTCAAACATTTGATCATCTTGAACAAACTATCTTGAACTTATCTCTCAGAAACACTTTATCTTGAACTTCTTCGACTTTGAAAAATATCTCTTTGACTCTCGGAAATTGAGATATTCGAATTATCTCCTCTTTTCCTCTGTATGATATTTCTCCCCCTTTTTGATGATTGTGAGCATCATGATCATCAAAACTCTTGTTCAATTTCAGCATTCTTTTTTAGTACCAGAAACAGTCTCCTCCTCTTGATATGTTTAACCGTCAATTCCAAAAATGTTTATCCTAATCTTTTCAAATTCAGATAATATGAAAGTTGTAACCCTGAATCAACAAATGAGACAGATAAATTGCCAGTAAGTTGCACGAAGCTACTTAGTACAACAGATGTACTTTGGAAAGGAGCTTTTTGATGTTCACTCCAGGGCTTCCATTCAATCATCGAAAAGCACTAAGGAATTTCTATGAACGTTATGACAAGAAAACTTATTCCTTGTGTGTACGTGCAAGTGTAGAAATGATTGAAGCAACTTATGCTTAAACAATAAGCTCAAATTATGTAAACTGTTGAGACAACAACAAGTTTTCCACGGACTCAATGTGCATGATTGAAGTGCGAAGGTGGGGAAAACTTCCGTCTTTTCAATATCCAAATCTTCCGAGTGAAGATTAGACAGATAATATGCTGCATCCCCAAGAAAATTGAAACATTTCTTTGTTGAAAAAGAAATGAGTAGCTGGTGGGGTTAAAGCAAGAGTTGGCATAGACTAATTGCATGTTTCAATGATGGTCACCAAAGAATGTGAACCAATCAGTAATATGGCTGCCCGACTCATAAATTGGCTGGTGCAGAGTTCTCATATTCTTTTAACTCTGTTCTCACACCCTCTTTCTGTTTTTCATTCGCTCACTTCTAACCAAACTCTCTTTTTCATTTTACCTCAGCACAATGAGATTACTCAACCGGATGAGTTATCTCCCCCACTCTTTGATTTCGACCCTTCACCCCTCAATCACTCAAGGATAACTTCTTGGGTAGGAAACACTGGTTAACGTGAATCCATAGAAGTTCTTTAAATTCTCACACTGATTCCCATGAAATTTTGTCCTAAAAATTTGCGTTGTTCAACAGTTTATCTTGAACAATTATAAATCTCAGCTTTTTGGATAACACTGTCGTCAAAATGTATGCTCCTAAAAAATTATCATGAAATATTTGAGCATTTGAACGTTGAAGATTTCTCAAAACAAGGATATAGAATGAAATGAAAAGAATTCGTAAGACTTGTTTGAGAATCTGACAATGTATCAATCAGATCAAATATGAAAGATATTCATTAACGGTTAGGGTATCAAAGAATTGAATTTTGTTTATATGAACAAATATAAACAATATTTGAATGAAACGTTTAAGCTCTGACGTTGAAATGAATATGATGCTCAACAAAAGTGAAGTACAAACGGGAGTATTACCATCGAAAAACTTGTTTCGTTTTTGAGACATGGTAATAACAAAGTCAATAAGAAGCTGAACCAGTGTGTATGAATACTTGAAAGTATAGACAAGATAATACGCAAGTATTAATCTTTGGAAACACACGGTCAGAAATAATGATGTCACAACCCAAGATATACATGAAAAACATTTGAAAGCACACTTCTAAAATTATAAAATCTGTTTGAATTAGAGAAGTGGTTTAAACATTTAAGAACAAGTTTTTCATGCTTGAAAGTCGTTCTTCTTTCAAACAATCTCAGATTGAGTTCAGCAGATACTTACAGTCGAATGTTTAAGATCCCCCTCAAATTATGATCGACTGATTAAAAACCGGATAAGCTCCCCCTCAAAATCTGCAAAGATTCTTAACGAACCAAAATCAATAGATTTAACAATCGATGTCTAATTTTATTTTTATTTTTATTATTTTTTTATTATTTTGAAGATTAAGAACGAGTCCTGATCGGGTATGATCAGAAGTCAATTATCTTTTATGCTCGGGTTCTAAACTGAAGTGTTTAGAAGCCATTAAAACATCATTGAAGTGCGGGTTCTGAACTGAGTTATTCAGAAACCATAAACTCATTGAAATCCGGGTTCTAAACTGAAGTGTTTAGAAACCATAAACATCATTAAAGTGCGGGTTCTAAACTGATGTGTTTAGAAACCATTAACATCATTGAAGAGCGGGTTCTGAACTGAATTATTCAGAAACCATTAACATGTAGAAAGATATATCAATAAGCCCAAATATATATCAAGAATATAGAAATTTTCCCCCTGAAATTATGCATATATCTCAGCATAGGTACTCTTCTTCAAATCTGCACAATTCTCTTCTGTTTCCCAGTCATATGTTTGGTATAGTTCTGACAATCAGCACCACACATGATAAACCTGCAAAACAGATTAAGTAGATTTTGGTACCCAACGGAACTTGGGTCCTGGCTTGTTATGTGCAGTTCGATTTGAAGAAATATTGTAAGTACCATACCAATACTGAACATTTTCTTTCTTCACAAAATCATGAGTTCCACTGTAAGAACAACATATGTGCTTTTGTGCTAACCTAATCAAATGATTTGTAGAATATATAGGATTAGGTTTAACAAAAGACTTACCTTTCGGAGCATTGTTCTTATTGTTCACGGAGGGTGGAGGAACAGATGATTTTGGCACATCTCTTTCAGGTGTAGAGCCTTTCACTCTCCGAACCATCTTTACTCTTTTGAAAACAATATTTTCTGAAGGCCTTGAAGTAGAAGCATCTGACTTATCAACAGAAAGATTATAAAATAGATTAGAAGGATGAATCTGATCTTTTGAAAAACCATTTGATTTGTCAAATCCCTTTGAAGAAACATCAGAATTGATTGAACTTGAAGCCGTTTTAAATGAACATTCAGAACCAGTTGAGCCAACAAGTGGAGTCTGAACAATCGTGTCAAGACTTGCTTGTTTTGAAACCTCAACTTTAAAGATAATGTCTTCAAGTTCTTTAACTTTGTTGGACAAAACATTTCTCTCTTTGGATAACAAATCAAATTTTCTTTGAATCCCAGATTTGACCTTCTTCTCTTGCATAATTTCAGCAGATAAACCAGATAAATTCTTTGTGAGCTTCTTTACCTCATTCTGAAAAATCTTTCTTTCATTTGAATAGACATCTTTCACACTTTTAGCTTGAAAATCTTCAACTTTCTTCTTTTCAAGTTCTTTTCTTTCGATGTCTAACTCTTTCTCCAAATTAGATATTTTCAGTGAAAGCTCAGTACTTTTTATCTCAAAGGATTTTCTATCGACATCAAACTCCGCTCTTTCTTTCTCAAGCTTTTCTTTCTCAAGAAAAACAACTTTTTCAAAAACAGAAACTTGATGTGAAAGTGTGAGTTTCAGATCCGTGCAACGAACAATGAAATCAGTAGATTAGACAATATGTTTACGATTTCAACTGGTCATCCATATATTGCTTTCAGAGAGAATATACAATACAGAGTAGGAAAGCAAATGAACAACTTAGCCTAAAACAGAGGCTTAGAAAACTATTTATATGACGGGCCCGTGGTTAACCAGCCCACGGCCTGTTCACTAATTAAGCTCAAAATAAAGAATTACAATACAGACCCTTGAACTTTAATTCAACAATAAATGACCCTAACAATCTCCCCCTTTGAATTGAAGTTTGAGTTGGCGCCAGTTTGCAACATATCTTTTTCGTAGCGCGAAGTGTACCTCGAACATTTTGATAGCACGACGATAGTCGATGCGTTCGTCAACCACTTCTATAGCATTTCGTGCAGTTATCTCATTCGAGTTAGGAACATACGAAACCTTCTGATTTTCTGATTCATAGGAAATGATTTTACGAAGAGCATTTTGTACTTTAAAGAGCGTGCCGTCGCAGAATCTGTCTACCTGACTGAAGCGCATAAATGTCTTCTCATTCTGATCGTTGATGAATACAATCCCAAATTCCGGTTGTAGAAGCAGAGCGTTCTCGGAATACATCTTCAACTCAGGAGCTTTTAGATTCGGCTTTATCAGTTTTACCTTCTTTGCGTTGTTCTCGATTGCCATTTGGAAGTCCGTGAGATATGACATCATAATAGTACGGACCAGGAATCGACGAACAGCTTCGAGCGCCTTTGTGATAGGTAGCGGTCGGATGGTTCTTGTACGAAGGTCTTTCAGAATTGCCAGGAAGTCGAATGGTCGGAGGTGCTGGAAGTCTGCTTCGGAAAATTTCCATTCATTCCCATCTTCACGTCGGACAGTGAATACAGGATAAACGATTTTCATAATGCGGCTTGAATGGATGTTGAGTACCTCGGTGATCTTATGCTTGGTTCTGACTTGGCTGACTGGAAGACACCACTTCATTGCGCTGATGTACCGGCGTTGGTATTCGGGGTTGAAGTTGTAAATACCAAGGCAAAAGGTCGGCTCGATTGGGCGAATCTTATGAACAAACAACTTCTTCAGGGATTCTCCAGGTGAGGAATAAATATCGGGATCTTCTCCCAAAAGAATTTGTTGCTGTTGAGGAGGGGGAAGATCAGAAGCTGTTGGTTGCTAAGGAGATGTCGGAATATCGGCAGTAGTAGTTTCGGGTCTTGTTGAAGTTTCATCGGGTTGAGCAGAGTGAACGGGGGTTCCATATAAATTCTGGAACAAGAACTGATCGTAGTCTACGTTATCATCTTCATCAGTAGGGAAGACCAAATTAACTTGGTGATTTGCGGCACTGACGGCTTTTTCATACCATGCATCTTCGGTCTCCGGGTTGGTCTCGCAGTCTGGGTCAATCATATCTAGTATCGGCATATCTGATGAGTCAAAATTAACCAGTTCCTGTGTTGAACCCTCAGGCTTTTCAACCGTCGGGTCTTCATCGTCTGAAATATCCATATCTATTACCATATCGGCTAGAGGCAACTCGGCTTCAGGTTCGGCGTCGGTTGTTGTTGCCGCAGTTTCTGGTTCAGTTGAACCACAATTATCGATTCGGTGAGGATAGGGGCGGTCTCGGTAGGTCGTAGTCATTTCTCCCCCTCACGGTGATCAGGATCATCCTGGTCATCGTGCTTACGCTTCAGACCGCCTGCTTGACTCTTGCAGGTATCTTCGAGTGAACGGACTCTCTCGGACAGCGTTGTCATCGATTGTTTGAAGTCCTTGAGAGTCGAGTCAATGTTATCCAATTGAGTGGTAATGGACGATGAAGGAGCAGTGACCTGTGATTTCAGAACGGATAGCAGGTCTGCTTCGGTTGAGGCGTCGGTTTCGGATTGCTGGAGCAGTTGGGCTAGAAGCATCATCTTGAGGGTGTCCACCGAGTAGGTGGGCTGAGTGGGAGCCGGTGGTGGTGAATGAGCGGTTTCAGTGTCGACGATATGCCCTTTGCCTTTGATTAATCGTTTGACGGTGTCGATCTTGGCGGCGACATGCTGCTCCATTGCCTCGCGGACAACCTTAAGGGTGCTGTCCAGGGACCCTGGTGACACAAAGTCGTGTAAGATAACTCCGGGATCACTTAGATTGCCCGTTGAGGCATCCACCTGAGAGGCAGAGCCACCTACGTTCACAGTTGGCAATTCGGTAGCTGTGGTAGGATTTCCTTCCGATCCTCGTGTTCCGCCAGACGGAAGTTCCGATCGGGTCACGAAGAGCCTCGATTTGTTGTTCCTCATCATATGTCCTAGCCGAAGATTGAATAATATCAAGTGGCTCTAGACTCAACTGTGCACTGAAAGAAGTCGCGATCGGGGGATGTTGGTCGCTTATTTCAACACCAGCACTCTCCGAGTGAGAGACCGGTGGAAGTTGTGCTATATCCCCGTGAGAAACTGAAACACCCGTCTTTTGAGAGACGGATGAGTGGATGAGGGGGTTGTGCAATTGCTCCGCTGGGTCCACAGAGGCTTCTTCAATACCCTGTCCCAACAAATGAGACGGGATAGTAGATGTGGCTACCCGGATATCACTCGGTTGGGTTCGCTCAGGAGCCTCGTTATCTTTACGGCTCAATCTTTCCTAGTTCTCTTTCGAACGCAGTTCCCTCCTTCTCACATGATATAATTCATCACCTAATACTCCCTTGGTTCTATGTCCCTGGGGAGGTCCCTCCGGCGCTGGCTGGACCATGGGCTTCAGCAACTACACTCGGTGCAGCAGGATCCGCGTGTGCCAGAAGGGCTTCAGTTGACAAATTCCGGATAATGATGAAGAACCTTTCCGGACCCCTTATATATGGGACAAAGTTTACGGATGGGACATCCGGATACCCACCCGGATAGATGGGACGTCCGGATACCTGTCCGAATACTTTAGGGATTTTGATAAAAGGATCCTTGTTCTTCCATTTTCAAGAAAAACTGGGACAATTTGAATTAATGAAAGAACCTTCTCTTGCTCCCCCTCAAACTGAGCATGGGGATGGCTTTGCTCCCCCTCGAATGGTGCAATGGAGAGCCCGACACATAAAAACTTTTGAGCATTTAAAGAAAAACATTGTGTCGCTCCCCCTCAAATGATGAACAGTAGTTGAAAAACACACAGGAGTGCCCACACACACACAAAAACTTTTTGACAGAAGAAAAAAAAAACTGTATGTGACGCTCCCCCTCAACAAATGAGTGAACTTACTTGATACCTGATCATGCTCCCCTAAACACATGAGCAGCTCGTGAAAGCACATGTATAGACAAACCTCACGTCTTCGTAATATTGTTCCTTGTAGATCGTAAGCAGCTCCCTCCTTCCGGTCATGTGTGTGGAGCATCCAGTGTCTAAGAACCACAAATGACCGTCCTGCAAAACAAGTTTAGCGGACCTTGGGTACCAGATTTGCCTGGGTCCCGGAGGGTTAGGTTTCACACCTTTCGGAGGAGCCTGTTTTGACGAAGGTTGCCTCTTAGGTGTAGTTTTAACCTTAGTAGGAGGAACTGGTTTTGAATTAGGTTTCCTCTCCTGCTTTGGTTTAACTTCTGATTGGGGCCCCCGTTGAAAATGATGTTTATTTTTATTTTTACGGGGTTTGTGTTTGGGTGTATGATTATACATGTGATATGACCCAAACCAATCATTATTATTTATGTCATCAAAGTCATTCCAACCACAACTAGAACAACACAAACGATCGTGTGATAATTGGATCAATTGCTGAATGGAGTAAATTTTCATCGGAAAATTAACATCCCTTTTAACAAAATCAGTCATATGATTCCAAGCACAATCGTTTTTGTTCATTCTAGGGTAAAAAACAGTGTTAAATGACTTCGACACTTCTTTCTCAATAGATTCCCTAGCTGGCCTCTTTGGTTTATCTTGTTTAGGCTGGCCGGTTTTATCCGAACCCACATTGACAGCATGGTCAGTGACTTTTGAAGAAACAAGATTTTTGGTAGGCAATCGTTCAGTCTTTTGCCTCGGCTGTGATTGGTTTTGAGAAACAGGTTTAGAGTCGGTATACTTAATCACAACTGGGGCCTTGGTGTTAGAACAAGTACCCTTTTCAAAGTTGACCGGTCGATTGACTACGGTGGATAGAAAATCAGTATGGCTTGGAAGAGGTTTGTCGAAAGGGAACGACTCAAACTCTCCATCAGAATTGCCTTCAGAGTTCATATATTCTGAAAAATCGACTTCCGGAATTACAGGACTTGGATCGGTCAAGGAAGGCGAGGAACACGCTGTGCTTTCGGTTGTGTGCTTTGGGGAATTCTGTGCGGAAGCGTTTGAAAAATCAGAGTTTAAATTCCTTTTAACACACTCATCTTGAGAAACTTTACTTTCTTGCGAAGAGATATTTCCGATGAAGGCTTTACACGAGAATGTGTCAGATGAGTTCGAGGAAAGTTCAGGTGAAATCTTCGTTATATTTTGAAGTAGGTCAAGCTGCACTTGGAGTTGACTATTTCTCATGTGCTCTTTTATCGTTTCTCTTGTCATTTCAGACAATTTAGATGAGAGCTTATTGATTTCACACTGAAGAGTTTCCTTTTCTTCATTTGTCACACCTTCGGTTTTCTCATATTTGAGTTTCTCAAGTTCCTGAATTAGTGCTTTCTTCTCATTTTGAAAAACAGACCTTTCTTTCTCAAGCGACTCCTCCAACTCGACAATCTTTGCTTCCAAGATGAGAGGGGGGACATAGAGTTTAAACTCGTCCGTCTCAGTCTTGGTTGCGGGTGCTTGGTCCTCATCCTTTTTGGAGGAATCCTTGGGCGTAGCAACCTTATAGGGGTTGAAGTAGTCATTTGAGAGATACTTTTTGTTCTTTTGATAGGAATAATTCAAAGGTTCATAACAAAACGGAAGTTGTATTCCTCGTTTGTGTGTGTGTTTATATTCCTCGGTTTCCTCTTCCTTTTCAGGTTCTAGAGGACCAGTCCATTGAATAGCATATTCCGGATACTTTTTATCTAACTCAAAACAAGCAAAATCATACAAAGTAGGTGTTTGGAATCTACTCTTTTTCAAATAGTGTGGGTTATCGTATCCGATTCCCCATTCTTTGTTAAAATAGGTGAACTCTTTGGGTTTATTCAGAAAGATGGTTTGATCAGTTTGACCCCTTTTGTGGAGTTTGGTTTCAAGATCAAGAATTTTAGCAACAAGCTCCTTGTGCTGAATCTGAAGAGAGGGACATTAATAAACAATTTCTTCTTTCTCATTCATGCACTGATCAAACATAGACTGAAGATCAGATAATTTGGCCCTTAAGTCTTTAGGTGCTATTGAAAGATTTTTGCATTTATCTTTTAAATTAGCATTTTCAGACTTATATTTTTCTGTTATTCTCGTTTGAACATCTAGCTTTTCGGCTAGAGAACTAATCTCAAGCTTTTGTTCTTTAGTGGTGGCCTTAAAGGAATCTGCCTGTTCAACAAGTGATTGCATTTGATTCAAGAAATCTTTTTGGCAAGAATCACACACCTGACTTGTCTTCTCTTCATCAGCTGGAGAGTGATAGCCCATGAAAGCATTTGCACCATCAGTATCGCTTTCATCATCAGAACGACCCAACCAGTAGTCGTTTTCCACAAACATAGCTTCTCCAGCTTCCTTCTGCTTGGCCAATGCGAGTTTTGCCTTGTAGTAGTGAGAATTCTTTACCACATGCCTCGTACAATCTTTAGCAAAGTGACCAAGCTTTCCGCAGTTGTAACAGGTCACTGGTTCATCTTTCTTCTTACCTTCTACTTTCTCCGTCTTCTCCTTCTTCTCTAACTTATCCTGCTCACCAGCTTTCTTCTTTCCCTCATATTTGTCCTGATGATCACGGCGCTTGTTGGAGGAGGTGGAGTAGCGCTGATTATTGGACGAAGGCTTCTTATAGAATTTTTGTTGTTGGAAAGATTTAGTGAGCAAGCTATCGCTTTCTTGAAGTCAGATACTTCATCATTGGAATCACTGTCTTCCTTGTCTTCAGATTCGGAAGAGTTGTGTTTTGAGCCCGTGTGGAATGACGGCCCGAAGATTTCCCTTTCTTGGAGGACATGAGTGCAATAGGATCAGCAGCCGGCTTTGATTCAGTGTTCTTCTCGCTCAAAAGTTCATTCACTTCGTCTTCGTCTTGAAGAAGAGTCTCATATAGTTCATTGATGCCTATGTTCTCTATCAAGTTGTTGTGCTTGACATGAGAAGCAAACACCTTCCATTCTGGAAGCAGATTGTTGAGAAATTTGAGCGCGTTCTCCGTGTTTGAGCGAGTGATCTTATTCTTGTTCCGTTTATTAAGAAGTAAGCAAAAACGCTCATAGGCCTGAGTGAGAGACTCGCTGGTGCGCTGCTTGAAACCATCGAACTTGGTTATTGCGTTGTTTATCTTCAGTTGATTTTCGACATTGCTCCCACGCATCATTCTGGCCACTTGATCCCACATGCCCTTTGCTGTGTCTTTGTAACTATCGATAGCAGTGTATATCGTGTTGGGGAGAGCTTGAACAAGATATCGCTTTGCATGCTTTTCACCTTCAATCATGCCTCTTTCATCTTCAGTCAAGTCGGCAATAGTCTTGTCCTCAGTACGAGCCTCAGCACCTGCAGTTGCTGCTATGGTCTTCTTCGGCCAATCAACTGGACCATTTTCAAGAGCTCTCTTGATATACGCATAGTTGTCCTTGGACTCTATGAATATCGTGAACCTGTCACGCCACTGGCTGTACTCACATTGGTAGAGGCAAGGTGGTTTGGAATCGGTACCGATTGCGAGAGCGTCACGTGAAGACATCTTTGGTTGCAACGGAGTGATCGTCAGACGTGTTGATTGATTCAAAGTGTAAACCTAACGCAAGGCACTAAGAGTGAAATCCTAACGCAGGTTCTATGACAGATTAGAACTAGGAACTGAGCTTACTGGATAGGAATCCAAATAAGAGTCTGATCTGGAAGTGTCCGGATCAGATTAATAGAAAAACAGTTCAAAAATCACAACGGTTTCTGGATAAATTGAAGAATCCGGACAGACGTAACTTTCCGGATAACAAAGGTTACCGGAAGATAGAAGTGTCCGAATAGAATAGTTAAACACAATACTTACCGGGTGGAAGAGATTCCGGATAATGCACTTACCGGGTGTAAGTAGATTTCGGATAAAAACTTTTACCGGAAACCTAGGGTTATCCGGATAAAATCTTTACCGGAAACTTTGGGTTTCCGGAACACAATACCCGGAAAGATTAATGAAAATGAGACTTACCCGGAATGCTTGACTTACCTGGAAAGAATGTGTACCCGGAAAGAAATTAACACAAACGTTCAGACAGTGAAGACTTGTCCGGAAACCGCGGCTGTGTTATCCGGACACTGCGGCTGACCTTTTCAATTCGATTGAAACTCGATTAGGGTTGCCCAAGAATGTTCCTGAAAGATTAGAAACACTACCAAACACAAAAATAACACTAACCCAATCGATTTTGAAGCAAAAACAACAAGTTTTGATGATAAAAAATTGGATTTTTATCAAGAACACATTCAAAACTTTTGAACTTAATTTGCTTAATTAACCACTCAAATGGTCGAATTAGGATGTGAAATTTTGCAGAATGAACAATAACAATGATACTAACACAACCCAATAAACAAAATCGATCAATTTTTTCAGAATCAACGATTTGAATTTTCAAGAATGTGACAGACGTGAAAACGTCAAAAAAACTTACCAGAAATCAATACAAATGCTTTGAATCAATTCTGTCCATCTGCTCTGATACCAATTGTGAGTCTCAGATCCGTGCAACGAACAATGAAATCAGCAGATTAGATAATATGTTTACGATTTCAACTGGTCATCCATATATTGCTTTCAGAGAGAATTTACAATACAAAGTAGGAAAGCAAATGAACAACTTAGCCTAAAACAGAGGCTTAGAAAACTATTTATATGACGGGCCCGTGGTTAACAAGCCCACGGCCCGTTCACTAACTAAGCTCAAAATAAATAATTACAATACAGACCCTTGAACTTTAATTCAACAATAAATGACCCTAACAGAAAGTTTTAAGCATGTAAGCTCTACAACTTTCTTTTCTTCAAAGCTCTTCTTTGAAAATTCAGAAAATTTATTTTTAGATTTTTCTCTCTCACTGTTTAATAGAACTGTAAGCATGACTTCCTTCTCTATCTCAAAAGCAATTATGTCTTCATTTTGAATGTCTTCAATCTTGCTTTCGAGTTCTACGAGCTTCTGTTCAAGTACCAAAGGAGGATAATAGATTTTTCCTTCAAAAACAGGTTTTGTTTCATTCTCCTTTGGTTTTTCTATAGCATAGCTCTGAAAATAGTCATTAGACAAGGTTTGCTTCCAATTCCAAACCAGTGCCTTCCTATTAGCAGAATCATAACAAAAAGGAAGTTGCATTGTCACAGTCGTCTTTCTCTTAAGCTCTTCCTCGGCCCCATGTTCTTCCTCATTAAGCCAGTTGATTTTGTATTTAGGTTCTATGGATGGAAGGCGAAGCCATTGAAACTTGTAAAGACAATGTGCCTTTTTCAAAGCATTTTCCAAGTAATGAGGATTGTCATATCCCAATCCCCATTTCGAGTTGTAATATCTGAAATTCTTAGGCGTGTTTAGAAAAATGGTTTGTTCAGATTGACAAAGTTTGTACAACTTCTCCTCCAGACCACTTGCTTTTCGGTTAATTCGTTGTTAATAGCTTTATAGGATTGCAACAATTGTTCAAACTCATTCTTCCTATTTTCAGAAACTCTTACTTTTTCTTCCATTTCATCCATTCTGTTTCGGAAATAAGTTCGAGATTGTTCGATCTCAACTCGTTCCTTTTTCAACCCATCATTTAACTTATTATGTTCAATGATTAGTTGTCTTTGAGATTCTATTGTTTCATGAGCTTTTCTTAGTTTTTCAGTTAAATCAACAGCTTGTGATTCAACTTTTGCTTCAGGAGCTGACATCATGTCTTTGAGAGTAGTAGTTTCCTCTGAACTTGCCTTGGGTTTGTCTGTTGATGAATCATTCCAACCTATATATTTTAGCGCGAGATAATCATCCATTGTTACCTGAAAATTTGAAATGTCAGATCGTTAACAGATACTTCGTGAGAAGTAGAATTTGTGCGCTTGTATGATCAAAGAAAAATCGATTAAAGTCAGAAAAATATTTCAAAAATAAAATTTGAAAAACAAATTGTAAATTTGTCTCCCAAAAATTAATTCCGAAAAGTTAATGCGGAACAGTGTATAAATTGGGTGATAAACCGTAGATATTTGTCTTCCCCATTGTTCTTATTGATTACTATTGATGACCAGGTACATTGTATCAATCAGATTGTAAAACCCGGTTATAACTTGAAATGAACTACAGTTTGGTGACCAAAGTGGGATAAATTAAAAGTTTAGTGTTTGTTGTGGAGACTATAAATTGGGTGATAAACCCTAGATATTTCTTTTTCTCTAAGAATCAGTGTGTGGCGGCTTAAGGAGAAAGAGCAGAGGAAGAGAGGGTTTGATCTCTAGAGCAATTGAAGAAGAAAGTTCAGTTATGTTAAATTTTAATGTGGATGAGAAATATGATTCTACAACAATTTTATCAGGTAATCTCAAACCCAACCGTTAATTTTAGAGTCCTGTTGGTTTGTTTGGATTTTGAGGATTCCTCTATTGTAGAGTTTAAAAAGGTTGATTAAAAGAAATTAAGTGGAATAGTAGAGTTGGAATAACTATTTGAAACGGTTTAATTTTAGGTACTAATGATTATCAGTATCGCAATTACGAAGTTCCGGTACAAATTAGAATTAGATCTAGAATTGGTTTATAAAATAAGAGTTCCGGTATTAACTTAAAGCAGATCCGGAATTGGGTCTTGCAATAAGAGTTCCGGCATTAAAAATTTATTCGTTCCGGAACCGTCTAGTGGATCCGGAGTGTGAAATTTGCTTTAGGCCCATTGGAGTTTGGAGATCCGGAATTGATTAAACAAAGGAACCGGAATGTTTAATGATGTGGGCCGGAATTACTTATTTCAATTTGGATCGGAACATATAATTTTTGGAT
Source organism: Saussurea involucrata (assembly GCA_033807775.1). NCBI lineage: Eukaryota > Viridiplantae > Streptophyta > Magnoliopsida > Asterales > Asteraceae > Saussurea > Saussurea involucrata. The sequence continues at coordinate 23,255,625 of CM066314.1, forward strand.
GGACCCGGAAGCAATTAATGTTGAACCGGAATTGATTGTGTAGTGGGTCCGAAACTTAGTTATGATTGGGCCGGAATGTAATAAACAAATGGGATCGGAATTTTTGTTTAAAAGCAATTGGGATTTTAATTTTAAAATGGGCCGGTGGTTTATTAAATGGTTTAGGTCGGTGGAATTTAATTGATTTGTGATTTGGAATTCAATACTCACTTTTTGGGTTTCAATACTATCCATCATTTTGGGTTTCGATATTATTCACCATTTTAGGCTTCGGTATTACAAATTAATTGGGCTCCGATATATATAATCATTTAAGTGGGTTCCGGTATAGATTTATTTAAGTGGGTTCCGACACATGTTTATTTATGGGAACCGGAGTTGAGCCATGAGGATCCGGTATCCCAACGGATCCGGTATTTAAGTGTTGGATACTTTCGGCTGAGAGTTTTAAAGGTAGTGAAATTCAGTAAAATCCTGTGTGTCTTACCTAGTATGTGTGTTGGGTTAAATTGTAGGTGCGAGTAGAGATGATTGGTGCAAGTAAGAGTTCCTATTCAGGACTCCAGGTGGGTCGGAGCTTGCTTTTAGAAGGAGTAGAAGAACTTCCTTTTTATGTCTAGTTAGATTTCTCAGCTGTATTTAGGGTTATTTCCACGAACCCTGTGTTGTAAATCTGGATAGTGTGACCATGTTGAGCCGTTTACGGCGTTATGAATTAAAGAGGTAGCTTCTAGCTTGTATGTTTAAACTTGGGTTGTTACAAATGGTATCAGAGCCCTAGTTTAAGGGATTTAGGTGATCGGATAGGCCTAAACTTAAACTGTGGAGTTGAAGGACACAACTGAGATATAGGAAGCCTTTATGGAAGACCTTAATCACTGAGAAATTAGGACGAAGGTAGTGAGGACTCTCATGTAAGGTAAATTCAAATCACATCTGGCCAATGTCATTATGAATTTACAGCTGCGTGGGTGTGCTTGATTACCGTTGTTCTGATTTTGATAGTGTGTGGAGTGTGGTGGATTGAGTGAGAAGAATAATAGTAGTGTGTGGAGTGTGGTGATTAATGTGTGGAGAGTAACAGTAGTGTGTGAAGTCCTAATCTTGTCACGAAGGCAACGGTTTAGTGTGTTGTGTAGGTTGTTGATGATGCGACGGATGACACTATCTAGATGGTGTAGTGTTTGAATGTTTGGGGTGAGTGCCCGTGTGAAGTAGAGTCATTAAGGTTCTTAAGGAAAATCATTGGTTGGAGGTGAGCTCCTAATCCGTGATGAGTCTTTATTCTGGGGGTTCCCGAAACCCCGATGTTGGTGAAATGAGATCTTGAGAGTTTCAACGCAAGGATCGGATGGTAGAGGTGTGTTTTATTACTTTCTAGTTAGTGAAAGCATGACAATGGTGGTCGAGAAATGATGGAGGTATGGATTGGTAACACTAGTGTTGGTTAACCTATTTGGGGTCGAGGTGGAGCCGTATATTTTACAAATTAGTAGTCAGGTGGTAACTGTGAGGTTGAAGCATCCAAGTGTCTGGGGTTGTGTGGATAAGATGGCGGTAACTTATGATTAGTAAGCATGCGAGACATGGTGGTAATGAGTGTTGTTAGGTTAAGTGATGGACTACTGTGGATATGGGGTGAGTGTAAGTGGAGAACTTTGCTCGGGATTTGCTTATAAGTTGTTCAAATGTGGCAAATCTATGTGTGGAGAGGCATGGATGTCTAAGTGACATGTGGTATTGTTATGCGAGGATAAAAGAATGGAGTGGCAGTTGGTGGTTAGCTAAGAAGGAAATTGTGTGCTCTTGGGTTGTTTCTTGGTAGAATTTCTCGTATGAGATGAGGTGAAACTGTTGGTTAGGCATAGTGTATGAAGTGGTCAATGTTGGGTAAGAAATGCTCCATAATAGCCTGAAGTAGTTGGGACCATGGATTGAAATAGGTGGGTAAGCAGAAAGTGAGAGGCAATGTTTCTAGATCGTCATCGTCGGGTGCATGAACTTTTAGTGGGAGTGTGAGGAAGAGGACTAGTGTGTATATGATAGGTTTAAGAGTTGAGAAAAGCTAGCTTGTGTGATTGGTCAAGAGTGTGTACCTTCCAGTGAACCATTCTATGTGGAACATGTTTTATGATTGAGAAGGAAGTGGAAGAAAGCAGTAGAATGTAGTGCTCGGGATGAAGAACCATTGGATTAGACTTAGAAGTGGTATGGGAGTGACGTTGTGGTAAAAGCGTGTGAATTGATTGTTATCAATGGATTGTGGTCGGTATAATTAATGTGAGAAAGTGACTAGATGTTTTGTGTGGAGAAAGTGATTGTAGAATTGTGTGAAATCTGTTGGAGAGAATCTTAACTGCGGGTTAGGATGATATTTAAGGTAGATCTGGTGATCAGTTGGTGAACTGAACATCATTTTGATGGAGGGATTCCTGTTATTGGGACGTTAACTTCGGTAGAATCCGTTCTTTTAAGAACATGGGGTTGTGTGTGAAATCCTTAATTTGAACCGTTTTAAAATGCGAGCCTAGATGTGTGGATGATATTGATTCGGCTGGTCTGTGGCGTTTTCTTTGTTACGCGAAATTTTCTGGGGTAAGAGTTGTAGTTAACCGAACGTGCGAAAAATTGTTGGTGTACGCCCTAGTGTTGAAGGGTTACGCATAGTGGGGGTTCATTCGACATTTCTCGTGTCGAATCTTAGGAAGTGCTTGATGGGGAAGCAAGATTGTATTGTTGGAAGACATTCGTGAGGATGAAAGTTGGATTATGTAGCGGAATAGTTGGCGATTATAGATCGCAGGATTAGAATGCTGAGGAACCGTTTTCCTAGATTGTTTGAAGATGGAATTCTGGGGACAAAATTCTTTTGAGGGGAGGATATTGTAATAACCCGGTTATAACTTGAAATGAACTGAAGTTTGGTGACCAAAGTGGGATAAATTAAAAGTTTAGTGTTTGTTGTGGAGACTATAAATTGGGTGATAAATCCTAGAAATTTCTTTTTCTCTAAGAATCAGTGTGTGGCGGCTTAAGGAGAAAGAGCAGAGGAAGAGAGGGTTTGATCTCTAGAGCAATTGAAGAAGAAAGTTCAGCTATGTTAAAGTTTAATGTGGATGAGATATATGATTCTACAACAATTTTATCTGGTAATCTCAAACCCCAATCGTTAATTTTAGAGTCCTGTTGGTTTGTTTGGATTTTGAGGATTCCTCTATTGTAGAGTTTAAAAGGCAGATTAAAAGAAATTAAGTGGAATAGTAGAGTTGGAATAACTATTTGAAACGGTTTAATTTTAGGTACAAATGATTATCAGTATCGCAATTACGAAGTTCCGGTACAAATTAGAATTAGATCCGGAATTGGTTTATTAAATAAGAGTTCCGGTATTAACTTAAAGCAGATCCGGAATTGGGTCTTGCAATAAGAGTTCCGGTATTAAAAATATATTAGTTCCGGAACCGTCTAGTGGATCCGGAGTGTGAAATTTGCTTTGGGCCCATTTGAGTTTGGAGATCCGGAATTGATTAAACAAAGGAACCGGAATGTCTAATGATGTGGGCCGGAATTACTTATTTCAATTTGGATCGGAACATATAATTTTTGGATGGACCCGGAAGCAATTAATGTTGAACCGGAATTGATTGTGTAGTGGGTCCGGAACTTAGTTATGGTTGGGCCGGAATGTAATAAACAAATGGGATCGGAATTTTTGTTTAAAAGCAATTGGGATTTTAATTTTAAAATGGGCCGGTGGTTTATTAAATGGTTTGGGTCGGTGGAATTTAACTGATTTGTGATTTGGAATTCAATACTCACTTTTTGGGTTTCAATACTATCCATCATTTTGGGTTTCGATATTATTCACCATTTTAGGCTTCGGTATTACAAATTAATTGGGCTCCGATATGTATAATCATTTAAGTGGGTTCCGGTATAGATTTATTTAAGTGGGTTCCGACACATGTTTAATTATGGGAACCGGAGTTGAGCCGTGAGGATCCGGTATCCCAACGGATCCGGTATTTAAGTGTTGGGTACTTTCGGCTGAGAGTTTTAAAGGTAGTGAAATTCAGTAAAATCCCGTGTGTCTTACCTAGTATGTGTGTTGGGTTAAATTGTAGGTGCGAGTAGAGATGATTGGTGCAAGTAAGAGTTCCTATTCAGGACTCCAGGTGAGTCTTTCTAAACCTAAATTTTATACAAGTGTGATTGATGATTAATAACTAACCGTGTGCTTTTCAACTGCTTTTAATTTAAAAGATATGAGTAAATGTGTGGCATGGTTATTATCTAACTGTGTGTTTTTCAACTGTTTTTATTTCAAGCAAAGATTTATTTGTGTGACCATATGTGTGACCTATATGTGTGTGACCATGCTCTGGTTTTGGTGTGAAATGGGGGTGTGTCCCATAATAATTATATATATGAATTTGTTTCATATATGGGCGGTGTGTGCCCTATTGCGCTGTCACGGTGTGTGTGACTATAGCGTGTGTGTGCCTTATTGCGCTGTCACGGTGTGTGTGACTATAATGTATGCCAGTAGCATGTGTCAATGTGTGCATATCATCTTAGTGTGCTTGTTATGATTGGTATAAATGCTTTCATAACTGATTTTATAAACTGTGATATTTTTTGTGTGACTTGGTGTGGAGGGAACTCACTAGACCTCATGGTCTAACCCTCGCTTTTCAAAACTAAAACCTTTTCAGGTAAACGGGTAGCCGAGAGCACGTTTAGAGGTTTGGCAAGATGTGGGTCGGAGCTTGCGTTTAGAAGGAGTAGAAGAACTTCCTTTTGATGTCTAGTTAGATTTCTCAGCTGTATTTAGGGTTATTTCCGCGAACCCTGTGTTGTAAATCTGGATAGTGTGACCATGTTAAGCCGTTTATGGCGTTATGAATTAAAGAGGTAGCTTCTAGCTTGTATGTTTAAACTTGGGTTGTTACACAGATCAAATATGAAAAATAATCATGTAAGATTTAAGGTATCAAAGAATTGAAATTTGTTTATATGAACAAATATAAACAATCTTGAATGAAACGGTTATGCTCTTACGCTGAAATGAATATGATGCTCAACAAAGGTGAAACACTGGTTTTGGTGTGAAATGGGGGTGTGTCCCATAATAATTATATATATGAATTTGTTTCATATATGGGCGGTGTGTGCCCTATTGCGCTGTCACGATGTGTGTGACTATAGCGTGTGTGTGCCTTATTGCGCTGTCACGGTGTGTGTGACTATAATGTATGCCAGTAGCATGTGTCAATGTGTGCATATCATCTTAGTGTGCTTGTTATGATTGGTATAAATGCTTTCATAACTGATTTTATAAACTGTGATATTTTTTGTGTGACTTGGTGTGGAGGGAACTCACTAGACCTCATGGTCTAACCCTCGCTTTTCAAAACTAAAACCTTTTCAGGTAAACAGGTAGCCGAGAGCACGTTTAGAGGTTTGGCAAGATGTGGGTCGGAGCTTGCGTTTAGAAGGAGTAGAAGAACTTCCTTTTGATGTCTAGTTAGATTTCTCAGTTGTATTTAGGGTTATTTCCGCGAACCCTGTGTTGTAAATCTGGATAGTGTGACCATGTTAAGCCGTTTATGGCGTTATGAATTAAAGAGGTAGCTTCTAGCTTGTATGTTTAAACTTGGGTTGTTACACAAATCAAATATGAAAAATAATCATGTAAGATTTAAGGTATCAAAGAATTGAAATTTGTTTATATGAACAAATATAAACAATCTTGAATGAAACGGTTATGCTCGTACGCTGGAATGAATATGATGCTCAACAAAGGTGAAACACAAATGGGAGTATTACCATCGAAAAATGTTTCGTTTTGAGATATGGTAATAACAAAGTCAAAAAGAAGTTGAACCGGTGTGTATGAATATTTGAAAGTAAAGAAAATATAATACACAAGTATTAATCTTTAGAAACACACGGTTAGAAACAATGAGGTAATTATCCGAGATATACATGAAAAACATTTAAAATCACACTTCTAGAATTATAAAATCTGATTGAATTAGAGAAGTGGTTTGAACATTTAAGAACAGGTTTTTCATGCTTGAAAGTCGTTCTTCTTTCAAACAACTAAGATTGAGTTCAGAAGATACTTACATTCAAATGTCTCAGCTCCCCCTCAAATGATGATCGACTGATTAAAAATCGGATAAGCTCCCCCTCAAAATCTGCAAAGAGTCTTAACGAACCAAAATCAGTAGATTTAACAATCAAAGTCTAATTTTTTTTTATTATTTATTATTTTATTTTTAAGATTAAGAACGAGTCCTGATCTGGTATGATCAGAAGTCAAACACATTGAATGTTCGGGTTCTAAACTGAAGTGTTTAGAAGCCATAAACATCATTGAAGTGCGGGTTCTGAACTGAATTATTCAGAAACCATTAACTCATTGAAATCCGGGTTCTAAACTGATGTGTTTAGAAACCATTCTTGTGTATGCCCCCCCCCCTTCAAAGAAGCACATAGAAATATTTATCGATAAGTACAAACTTTATCAAAAGTTTAAATATTTCTCCCCCTGAAATTATGCATATGGTTTCAGCACAGGTACTCTTCTTCTAATTGCTCACTTCTTTTCTGTTTTCCAGTCATGTGTTTGGTAGTAATTGGGCATTCAACACTACACATGATAAACCTGCAAAACAGATTAAGTAGATTTTGGTACCCAACGGAACTTGGGTCCTGGTTTGTTATGTGCAGTTCGATTTGAAGAAATATTGTAAGTACCATACCAGTACTGAACGTTTTCTTTCTTAACAAAATCATGAGTTCCACAATAAGATCAACAGATTTGCTTTTGTGCTAACCAAATCAAATGATTTGCAGAATAAACAAGATTAGGTTTAACAAAAGACTTACTTTTAGGAGCGTTGTTCTTCTTGTTCACCGTAGGTGGAGGAACAGATGACTTTGGCACATCTATTTCAGGAGTTGAACCTTTTACCTTCCAAACCATCTTAACAGGCTTAAAGATAGGAGTATCTGAACTTGTAGCAGACAACTTCCTCGTTAGCTTTGAGATTTCATCCTGAAAGATGTTTCTCTCCTCATCAAAATCCTTTTCTAAATATCTACCTTTATCAACAATTTCTTTGAAAGTCTCCATGTTTTTCCTTTGAAAGATCTTCTTTTCTTTTTCAAAGATATCTCTCTTTTCAGCAAACTCTTTTCTCTCTTTCTCCAAAACGTTTTTCAAATCAGAAAATTTCTTTGAAAGCTCAACACTGTTTGCTGCAAGAGATTTGCGTTCAGTTTCTAAAATAGCTTTCTCTTTCTCAAACTGTTCACGCTCAAGAATCAAAACTTTCTCAAAATCAGAAATTTGTTTTGAAAGTTTGATACATTTTAGCTCAATACTTTTCTTTTCTTCAAAACATTTTGATGAAAAATCAGAAAATTTCTTTTCAAACTTTCCTCTTTCACTTGCAAAAATTGTTCTTTCTTTTTGTATATCATCTCTTTCTTTTGTCGTCACTTGATCAAGATCAGATATCTTCTTTGTTAGCTCAGCGTTCTTTTCCTCTAAAGAAAGCATCAGATTTGCTTTAGATTCACAATCACACTTCTTCACATCAGCTTGTGTTTTTAGCCCATCAAATGTTTTTATATAACAGACAATAAGTTTATTTTGTTCTGCAATTTGAGCCATTTATTTAAAATTTTCACTCTGAAGTGAGCTAGCTTTCCATTGTAATCTTTGAAGTTCTTGTTCTAAATGTGTTATCTTCTGATCGTTACTCCACCAACTTTCATATTTTATCATTGTTACCTGAAAAATTAAAATGTAAGATCGTTAACAGATACTTCGTGAGAAGTAGAATTTGTGCGCTTGAACAATCAGAGAAAATCGATTAAAGTCAGAAAAAATTTCAAAAATAAAATTTGAAAAACAAATTGTAAATTTGTTTTCCAAAAATTAATTCCGAAAAATTAATGCGGAAAACTGGACTTTAAATCGGCAAACCTGCAAAATATGAGAAAATATATATCAGTTACGGTTAAATGCAGGCAAAAACTGATAAAATCGACGAGAATTGAAAAATAATGAAGAATAAGGACTAAAACTGACAACTTACGAAACTAAAACAAAAAAACAAGGACTAAAAGTGTAAAATACTAAAACTTGACAAAAAAACAAGGACTAAAAATGACAAAATCCTAAAGTTAAAAACTAAAAGGACTCAATTTGACAAAAAATTGAAACTTAAAAACTCAAGGGACTAAAAATATAAAATTCTAAAACTTAACAACTCAAGGGACTGAAATTGACACAACCTAAAACTAGAAGTCCAGGGACTGAAAGTGACAGACTCAAAACCTTTTAACTGGACTTAACGGAGAACTTAACTAAGGACCAAATTTGTAAGAAAACAAACTTAGAAAACGACGACTCTAACGGAACTAACGGAAATATGACCAAAATTGTAACAAATCTAACGGAACTAACAAAGAGCCGTCAGTTACTATTCATTATCTTCCCAAAAACGATCTAGATGTTTCTAATTCGTTTTTCTTTGCTTTCTTACGTCCAAATCAGGGTTCTTTCGGTTTCTATATGATTTTAAAACAGCAACCAATTGTTTTCACGAAGAAACGGATTCATGGAACATAAAAACGATCGAGATACACCAAACAAATTCAACTCCGATGAACTTGAATCTCCCGGCGAGATTTGGATTTTCCGGCGAAGTTGGTTGCGACAAAAGTATTTCACTTGCGACAAACGATCCAACTTGCGAGGAAGTTGAGTTGCGATAAAAATTAGAACTCCGGCGAGAAAACTGCAGAATCCGGCGAGATTGAATTTTCCGGTGGGTTGCGATAAACCTGAGGTTGCGATACAAAGTGGTTGCGATAACAAAATCACTTGCGATAAAAAACGAATATTGCGACAAACATGAGTCTTGCGATAACAAGTTGCGATAACTATGAACTCCGGTGATATTTTCACGTTTTTCCGACGATGAGAAGCAGTTTCCGGCGATGAAACCCAGATTCCGGCGAAACCTTTCAACAACTGTATCTTACTGATTTCTTATCGTTTTTTGATTCTGAAAGTTGCTATTTGTTCGAAAATCAATAAGGAATGGATCTGAGATAATTTCAACAACCAAAACACATTAAAACTTCAGAACGATCAAAGCTTTTTAAATAAAAACTTTCGATGAACACTTTCTAGATCCGTTGATTTTCAGATTGCATAGCCAACTGTTTTCTGCATCATTTTGAAATCTAAAACTTGTAGGATGCTTGAAATTATCATACGAATCGATTTGCGATTACATAAACGATTAAAACACAGCTAACATATGAGATCGATCACTACGATTTTTGACAGCTTCGAAGAACTTATGTCGAACTCAGATCTGTTTAATCTCAAAGGATTGTTGCTGTTTTTTCGGATCTAAATGTTGTAGACAAATCAAAATCCACAATGAAATTGATTTGTGAACATAAACTCAATTAAAGTACACTTAATTCCATGAATCGATCATCATCTTCACAAAACAAAAAAACGATGAATTCATCACGTGATTTTTCAAAAACGAGATTTGTTGCTTAAAATCAATTCTGAATGATTGAGAATGATTCAAAACACAATTGAAACAAGTTTATGAGCAGAAATCAATGCAAAAACACAAAGGATCTCTCAATTTTTGAAAAATTTCAATAAAATCTCAAAAATCAAAAACTCATCAATTTCTCAAAAATTGATAAAAATCAATGGATTGATGCACAAATTCTTTTCTGCTAGGCTCTGATACCAATTGAGAGTTTTCAGATAACAAGATTAAACAATAAGCTTCAATAGATTGAGAGAGATTCAAAGATATGAGTGAAGAACCCTAATTCTCTCTTGGAGGCCATCTCTCTAAAACACACACACACACTCAATATGCTATTCCTCACAAATGACCTCACCTCACAAACCCTACAATTGGGGTATTTATACCTTTGACCCTCACTAGGTATTACCATTGACTTTGACAATTGTTGACTAATACAAATAGACTAAATCTTGAATACACTTGTGTACTAACAATATCCCCCTATGTATATTTCATTTTATAAAATACACAAACATACGAGAGATAAATTAGAGAGTTATAATCATGTTAGGGTGATAATTCAAATGGTGAGGATATGCTAGAAAAAAGAAAGCTGAGTATCTTATGAGATTTATTGTAATATAGAGAGAGAAGGAGGTTATTTTGTTAACCTTTTAATTTGTGTTAACTTTATTAAACACTTTTAACCAATAAGAAATCATTTTCAGTAGTGGTTTGACATGCATGTGCAATAACTAAATTAGGGGTATGAATGAATTTTATATTTAGTTATTTGTAACATTCATTTACTGAGCAATTACAAATCTTATATTTTCCTTGATTTTATTAGCCATAGGTTTAATTGTTAATAATTTGATAAGATTTGTAGCAAATTAGTGTATGAAAATGGTTTTGCATCATGAACATAGTCAACAACATTATATGAATGGTGCAATGAATCTGAGGGTTTTTAACAATGATTTTGGGAGAGTCGATGTAGATGTTCGTTCGATAATGATAACACCAACGAAGGATGAAGATGATGAAACGCAGTTCAATCACAGTGAAGATTATATAAACCAGATTACCAGCACGGATAAATGTAGAGTTGAAAATGTTGAATCCAATAAAATTAATGATTGTATGGGTAAGGTTTTTGTATGTGTTAGAAAGATCTATTTTCATAGTCAGGTTCATGTTTCATAGTTAGGTTCATGTTTATCATATTTGTGATATATGTCATAAGCAACAATGTTAGCGAGATTGTCATAACGGTAACCGAAACATGTGATCAATGGTTTGTTGTAAAAACGATGTGTTCTATGATAATAATATTTCATTGCTTTCATGTACCTTGTTTGTGAACATTTGTGTACATAATCTCGCAGGTTTCCATGTGTTAATGAAATATGTTAATACAACATAAGAATTTATGCACACGACGGGTAGCTATGGTGTGAATGACATTGATTGTTACTTCATAATTGTTCATAAACACATAAAGGTAAAATAACATCTCCTAAAGCTGGAACCATGTCCATAGTAAGGAGAAGTAACATCTGATAATGCATGATGAAGATGAATGAAAATGGAATTTGTGAAACCATATATTATTTACCACACATGAACACAAAAGTTTAGTGTTTATGAACATGTAACCCAATCAGATCTCCATGTCATGCAGTCGGAGTGTTTATACGTTCATTAGTGTTCATATGTTCATTTCTACTATTCATGTGTTGTTCATGTGTTTTCCTTTAAAGGAAACATATGTGTAATATTGAAAATAAACGAACATAAACGAACTTCCCGCCGAACGATTCATGAACAATTCGTTAAACTCTCGATTCGTTTACATCCCTAACTATATCATGTACTAAGTTATTCAAAAATTTTGGTAACACCTATGTTCATGAGTGAACCATTTAACATCATCAATGTATGACTTTTTCACGATCATACTTTGTTTGTGTTTTATAAAAAAAGATAACAGCGAACATATGTGAATCAGTCATCCAAAAAAAACCAATTATTACTTATCAAACATATGTATTGTTCATGTTTCATAAGTCAAACACAGAAAACTGAATGACTTTCACTTTTTCCAATATACAATGATAAATTCCGTAAAGCACCCATTCCTTATGAACACAACAATAAAATAATAAAAACTTCAATGAAAAATACCAGTTTATGCATACAATTGATGTCGGTTAAAATTCGGTGAAGGAGTTTTTTCAGTGGCGTAATAAATGTAAAAGAAATATTTGTTATCTTTTCCACAATTACCCCTGTTCAATATGCTTAACATATGACACTTCACCTTCCATGTGCAATTAATGATATAAATGCAATGTCTAATGTTAACCATTCATTTAAGGGATCAAGGGTTATGTTTGGATCATAGAGTTAACACCAAAAATTGGGTTAACAAAAGAACTCACCCTTATATATATATATATATATAGGGTACAAATCAAATACAAACCATGTATTTGTTGTACCCCTTACAAACCACAGTTTGCATATGTGCAGAACCAGTCTGCATATATGCATTGTTCCATATGAATGTATGTTCATTATATGTATATTCTTGCACGTATGTATATGCATATATGCAGACTAGTTCTGCACATATGCAGATTGTGGTTTGTAAGGTGTGCAATAAATGCGAGGTTTGCATTTTACGGAGCCTCTCTCTCTCTCTATATATATATATATATGTATGTGTGTGTGTGTATTTTATAAATAATTTATGCATATAAAATATTTGAAATGATATTTTGGAGAGTTGATATTAGTATGCTTCCGTAAACGTAAAGTTTATGAACTGTATAATAAGATGTGTATTGCATCAATGTTATTATACATGATAATAAGAAGTGTATTGAACTGTAATTCATGCACTAAAATGATATGTTTTATGTAGATGATCTCCTTATAAAATCATAATTGTTCATGCTTAAAGCTTATGTATTGCATATATGTGTCTCATGTAATATCTAAGACATGAAGGGATGGACATGAAGATTTATAATTCTTAAAATAGTCGCTATAAGTGTTAGGCTATTAAATTGATATTTGTATGCTTCCGTAAACGTAAAGTTTATGATATTGTATTGAACTAATATAAGTATGAAGTTGTAATGTAAGAAATTTTGAGTTTGTATACAAGTAATGATAAGGAATGAAAAATAGTTGGTGATGAAAATTGATATTATGGAAACAGGGCACCACAGATTCACGAGGCAACAATCGTGCACCATCACTCATTTGAGTCGGCATAAAGGGAATGTTGTAGGATAAATGTGTCATCGTTTACAGGATACGACAATATAGATAGAGATAAAATATTAGTATAACTAATATCCCGCATACGTTTTTTTAAGGGAGAAGATGGAGACACTATCGGGCTTCGACATGGCCATCACCCGATCGAGAATCAATCGTTTCATTAGAAATGTGATCATGAAAAAAGTCACTAATACAAGAAGTAAGGAAATTCAGAATAACATGAAAAATGTTAGGACAAGATAAATAACGAGAGTGTCGCGCTATTAAGTGAGACACTTCGTTAACTTATCTACCAATGGCATTAACCAAAAATTTGTCGTGATTGAGAAGAAGACCTCGAATATCTGCAATAATGTCACCAAACTACGAGTTGTCCCGTTTCGTATCGTAAATAGCATCTGCAGCGACCTTGACATTAGTTTTGAAAACAACGTTAGTGAGGCCTAAATTAGAAACCCATAACATGGAATCCCGAAGAGCATACCCCTCACATTCTTTAACTGGAGGAAGAAAATTTATGGGGTAGCTTTGGTAGAGACGAAAGCACCCCTACTATCCCGGATGACGACCCTGAACCCCGCAGAGTTCTCAAACGTGGCGGCGTCAATATTGCATTTTATGAAATATTGTCTCGAAGGGTGTCATTTATTAGAGCATGGAGGATTAATAGGAGATTGTTTCGTGTGCCTAAGGCCCCCAGAAAGTTGCCACTCCAAAAAAATACGAGTGGCGTGCCGGACGACTATAGAAGGATCCCGAGGGCCATCGTTCCATATTAAGCCACATACTCCATAATATCATAAAAAATTGGTCGCCGACGTGACGTGGGCGTTCCTTGAGAAACCTGAAGACAAGATTCGTAAATGAATCGACATCATCCACTAGTCGGTCCACGTTGATCCAAAGACATGCCTCGATCCAAACACGAATCACCGTGGAGCAACCCACAAAAGCATGCCAAATGTTTTCCACGGTGCAGTTACATAACAAGCAAAGAGGGTAAATTCGTATCCCTATCTTTTGGAGAGAATATCGATTGGGAATGACATCGGGCAAAGCTCTCCAGGCAAAACATCTAACTTTATAAAGGATGTTGGCTTTCCAAATACGCTGTCAATCCACGTCGAAGACTAGATGTCAGTTCGAAACCAGTCATTCCATAATAGGTTTGTAGCTAGATTTGACGGAATAAATTCCGTTATGGGACAAGTGCCAAATGAGTTTGTTGGGACCCGAGTCCGAAAGGGGGAGTAAATTAAAGACGCGAGCTCGATCCCGATGAGAGACGATTTGGGTAATCATATCCACGTTCCAGGACAAGGTCTGCAAATCTAACAACGCACGTACACACATATCAGAGCGGTTGGGCTCCATAGGCATTTCCATCTTAAATTTTCATTGTCCCTAAGTCAAGGGTCCCGCCATATGTTGATCAATCGAACGTCACCCACCTTCCAACGAAGACCCTTTGGGAGCACAAATTGCGAGTGCCATATACTTCTCCAAATAAAAGTTGGGGAGTTTCCTAGACGAACCTCCATAACATCCTCATGAGGGTAGTATTTAGCTTTTAAGATTCGGTTAACTAGAGAAGAGGGATTTGACACAAGCCGTCAACCTTGTTTTCCAAGCATGGCAACGTTAAAAGCGATGAAGTCACAAAAGCCTAAGCCTCCTAGCTTTTGTGGGAGAAAAGTCTTATCCCACGAGAGCCAGTTAATGGATCGAGCACCATCAGATTTTCTGCCCCACCAAAAGGAATTCATCATTCTTTCTAATTCTTCGATGGTAGAAGTCGGGATAAGAAAGACATTCATATAGTACACCGAGATGGCTTGAGTCGGAACCTTGATAAGATTGGCCCTACCCGCATTAGAAATGCGTCGTTTCCCCAGTTATGCATTTTTTTTTGCCAAAGTCGGTTGCAGATATGCCGGAAAATGCCTTTTTTCGAATGACCCACAAGAGACGAGAGTCCCAGATAACATCCTGTGTTAATGGTTTGTCAATACCAAGGATGCACGAGAACTCGTGAAGAAGGTCTGTAGCCAAATTGTTGCTACACATAATCCCCGACTTTGCATAGTTAATGGCTTGACCCGAGGCTGCTTCATAAGTCAAGAGCATGTATTTTATATGATGGGTTTCGCCTATCGAAGCCCTGTAAAAGAAAAAAAAGCGTTATCTGCAAAAAAAAGTGAGAAATCTAGGGGGGGGGACTCCTCGCCGCCTGACAACAATGAATTCGACTAGCGACTTCCTCATGCTTCATAAAAACCGAAAGACCCTCCATACAAATAATTAACAAGTAAGAAGATAGCGGGTCTCCTTGACGAAGGCCTCGTTGAGGGATAATGGGACCAATCAAGTCGTTGTTAACACGAAAAAAAAATACTTCACAGACTCGATGCTAAGCATAATCATGTTGACACATCGAGTTGGGAAGCCAAAAGCATTTGTCGCAAATACTTCTAGTCAAGGCTATCGTAAGCTTTGCTAATGTCAATTTTTAGAGCCACTTCACCGTTTTTCTTGCGGTTTGTGCGTTGCATGGAGTGAAGCATTTGGAATGCAATTATGACATTGTCGGTAATCAGACGGTCTTTGATAAAGGCGGTTTGGTTGTCCAAGATGAGCGTAGGGAGAATCGGTTTGATTCAGTTTGCCATCACTTTGGTGATAATCTTCAAATAACATTATAGAGCGTAATGGGTCTGTAATTTTTAAGGTTCGACGGCAAATCGTTCTTTGGTACAAGGGTAAGGATAGTGTCGTTAATTCCATTCAGAAGGAACCCATTATCAAGCCACGTCTTTCCGGCATTGAAGATATCGTCACCCATATACGTCCAGAGTTTTTGGTAGAAGCAGGGATTAAACCCATCCGGATACTTATCTACTTGTATCTTGTGCCTCTTATTGATGAGACCAAGAAATGTGTATCATGGTATGTCGTCTAGATTGGTGTCATTTCCAAAATAAATATCTAAAGTTAAAAAAAACATACATAGTTCCTAAAAGTTTGTAATTATAGCAAATCTAATTAACTAAATGACTATTTAACCTTTAATAATAAATATTGTAATGAATTCTTACATCTCATAAATAAATTCGAATTGGAAACATACATCTATTTATTGTCACTACACCAAAAATGAGTTTATAGGACACCTAAAATAAATAAGCCTCCTAATAGAGTGTTTAATAGGACAAACTTGTAGGATCAAATAAAAAAGCGTTCTATCTAAAAGTGTGACAATAAGTTTATAAGACGCTTTTGAGCGTCGTAACAAGGTTATTAAGACATTTTTAAACTAAAGTGTCGTATTAGCTAAGTTTATATGATGTTTTTAAGAAGTGTCCTATAAACCCATTTTTTAGAGGATACTTGTGTTTATGGTACATTTCTCAATAGTAGTCTATAAAATAGTTAAAATGACTCTTTATTTGAAGAGTATTCTAAAAATTTTATTACGATGCCTAGTAAAGTCCTATAAACTTTTTATAACACCTTTAGATATGACGTTTTCTTGTTTGTTCCTATAAACTTCGGTCCTATAAAATACTCTATTAGAACGTTTATTTATTTTAGCTACAGACTCATTTTGTTGTAGTGTGTAACATATAAGAGATATCTAAATATGCTCGATATCAAATGAAACAACTGACATTACTTGCCAATAGATTTTTTTTTGTGCCAAAAATGGGGCATTACAAGTGTGTCAACTACTGAGACGACTTTGCATATAAGTGGAATGTATGGGGCACTTAATTAATTAATATATAAGTGTGTATGATTGAAAATTTACACAAACTTAATTAAATAGGAATATGTTCAAAATATTATGTTTTACTATAAGAAAAGCCTTAATTGGTGGGAGAAAATTGATCTAGAAAAATTGAAGTTTAAGTTTAAAAAAAACCAAAAAGTAATGTAGTTAATTGAAAATGGTGTTAGATCAGGTTTGATAAATATAACACAATTTATTTTTAAGTTTTTTAAATTAAGACCTATTTGAATGATAAAAAATTGTTTATAAGTTATCTTATTAAAATATTATATAAAGTATTTTTTTCTTATTTTTCAAAAAAAAAAGTTGTCACTTTCTTTCAATTATAACCTGAATAAAGTGAACTTTTAATTATTGATAAATGTTGAATGTTAACTATAAATTATTAATAAGTATTTATTATTGATTAATAATTGTTTAAATTATTAATTACTTTTAGTTGCAAAATATTCATTAATGTTAATTATTAAGTATTTAAAATTATTATTAATCTTACTAATTATTTTTGTATTGTTATTATTAATTTTATTATTGTTTAGTACATTTATTCATCAAAAGATAAATATAATGCTTTAGCAAATGTCTTTATAAATTATATAAAAAATTTGATGGACATTTCGATAAAAATATTTAATTTAACTATTAGTTTATATGAATATTCATATTTGATTATACAAATTTAAAATTACATTATTATATATAGTAAATTAAATTTGAAGTTATATTAATTAACAATTTTTATCATATAGTTTACATTTATATATTATATTATTAATAATCTGTTTTAAATATATAAAAAAATGTAATATTGACTAATTTTTTAATATCTTATTTTTACTCAGTTTGCAATTTTTAACTATTTATTGATTAGTTTTTATTAAATATTAATTTAATAACTAGTTTGTTAATTATCAACTAAGTTATCGGGTAATAAATCATCTATTGATTCCTTTACATGGACTCAAAACAAGAATCTGAAACGAAATCTTTCGATATCAAAATGGAAAAGGCCAATGCAATTTTCAAGTACCGAAAGCTTCAGAAAGTCACGACTCTATCTATTCAGATTCTTGGAGGTGTTTCCTTTTCTAGTAATGATTTCTAGGTTTTCATATCAACTACCGTTCTCCGTTAAAGTTTCCGGTGATTATTTCAGAGGAATCACTTTCGTGATTAGAAACGTGATAATTTTGTTTCTGTCGGTCATTATAGTTATTTTACATTTTTTATAAAACACCTACCTTCTTTTCTTAATCTCAACGTGTCTATAATATTAATAAAATGATAATAAAATAATATTCTTGATTATTATATTATACTAGTACTATTTGACTGGGAAATGAAATTATATATTTATATTGTGCACTACTAGAAAAACTCAAATTTCCGACCAAAAAATACTGACGGATTCCATTCGCTGGAAATTACCGACGGATTACCGACGGATTTAATTTAAAAAAATAATAAATATTACAAAATATATATACGTTGGTAATCCATCGGTATTTAGTGACGGATTTCCGATGGATTAAGTAATTAAAAAAATAAAAACAAATAAAAAAAATATATCCGTCGGAAATCCGTCGCTAATTACCGACGGTAAACTTGGCCGTCGGTAATCCGTCGCTAATATCCGTTGGTAAACTTGGCCGTCGGTAATCCGTCGGTAATCCGTCGCTAAACTCCGTCGGTGATCCATCGGTAAATCAAATACCTTCCAGATAATTTCCGATCGCAAATACCGACGGAAATAATGGTTTTTTTTTGTAGTGAGTGTAATTGATAATCGTACAAATAATGTATTTTACAACTTAATTTAATCTTAAGAATTTCGTTAATCAATTTCGAATATAAATCAAATGTTACATTGACCAAAAATAAAAGGGAAATTAATTAAAATAACCAAAGTTTGACTCTGACTTACCAAAATACCCACAATCTCATCGAGTTTACCAAAATACCCAAAATTTCCGCGGTGGGCCCCGCGATTGCGGGCCCACGCCCACGTGTCACGAATGTTTGGCCAAAAGTCCCACGGAGGCCCCTCAAGAATGCCCGCGGTACACTTTTGGCCCCTGCCCGCGGAGGTACCCCGCGATCGCGGGATGGACATGCCACGCGTCGACACAGGGTGATAAGAGAGAGGGTGGGGGACCTTATTTCCTACCACTTTCATTGAAAAATTCTCTCCCAAACTCTCTCAATTTGTCGTGTGGAATACGCGCTCGGTTTGTTTGAAGATGGCTCGTGTTACTCGTTTGGTAAGTTTTTCTTAAGTTTCTTGTACTTTTCTTGTATGTTGTTATTTTAAATTTTAAAATATATGATATGTATGTTGTTATAGTGTTTTTAAGTTTGTTGTATGTTTGAATGTGTTATTTGTATGTTATAATGTTTTCTTTATTATAGATGTTAGAGTTTTTTTAAATAGATGTTATAGTGGTTTTTTTAAAAAGATGTTAGAGTGTTTTTTATAAAAACATATGTTAGTGTTTTTTTTATAAAAAGATGAGTGTTTTTTATAAAAAAAATGTTAAGAGTGTTTTTTTATAAAAATAAATGTTAAGAGTGTTTTTTATAAAAAAAAGATGTTAGTGTTTTTTTTTATAAAAAGATTAGTGTTTTTTATAAAAATAAATGTTAGAGTGTTTTTTCCAAAAAAAGACGTTAAGAGTGTTTTTTATAAAAATAAATGTTAAGTGTGTTTTTTTATAAAAAAAAGATGTTAGTGTTTTTTTTAATAAAAAGATTAGCGTTTTTTATAAAAATAAATGTTAAGAGTGTTTTTTATAAAAATAAATGTTAAGAGTGTTTTTTATAAACAAAAGATGTTAGTGTTTTTTTTATAAAAAGATTAGTGTTTTTTATAAAAATAAATGTAAGAGTGTTTTTTATTAAAATAAATGTTAGAGTGTTTTTTATAAAAAAAAGATGTTGATAACTCTATTTTTAGAGTTATTATTTCCTTGTATTTCCTATTTTGTTCTGTCAAATTTAGCCATTCCGCCTCTCAAAACCCCCATTCTTGGTATAAATCTCGAAAATGAGCAAAAGGAGCGAACCTTAGTGTTTAATAAACTTTTTGGTAGAATTTGGGTGTTTTTCACATTTTATCCGCAGTGATCACTGTTGTGCCCACTCCGGCTGCCCACTAATCGAGCTGATCAAGAAAGACAAAAGAAACTACTAGTTGGGACTTAATTTGCTGGAGGAAGAAGGTTCATTAGCAGAGAAATGGCTGGAGGAAGTACAAAATGGCATCTACATTGAAGATTGCAACAAGTACTCCTTTATGTACTTGGAGATTGACTTGGAAAAGGGTCCATTCGGTAATTGGTTTGCACAAGGTGCTGATTTCTGCCACAACACAGCAGTTTTTACCCATTGAAAGACTCATCTCTTTTGTGTAATACCCAACTCTTTCTCCTAGTATATAAATGAGCACTTGGGTTCATTTATTAAAAAGGTTGGAATCTTACAATCATCTTGAGTTAAGTTTAGCTAGTTGAATAGCTTTAATTTCTCTCATCTACCACATTAGTTTTAGTCTTTTATTTACTACATTAACTTAGCTTTAATTTCTGTAATTTCCTTTCCTAGTTAATTGTAGTTCGTAAAACACAGTGGACAGGGACGAATTCTCGTTCCCCACTGTGAGTACTATTCAATCCACTGTTAGTTTTATTATGTGCAAATCTTTATCTTTTGTTTTCTTTACTTCGGAAATGTTAGGCTAAACATCCTTTGGGATGTAGGAAGGAGAAGTACCTGGATTTTATTAAAAATGCTTGAGTAATCTTTATACTTAGAATAATTGTTGTTTTGGTCATTCATTCTCGATATTTACCCAAAGATGCGAACAAGCCGATCACTTGCAAGGATCTAAAGTCTAGTTCTTAACTTAGAAATGAGTAGAACGCAGTGACACGAGCTTGAATGATGCTAGGGGATTCGAAAGAATTCTTATGACACTTACGAAAGTGAGGTCGGCACAGTGAGCTAATCTCTGCCCACTGGAGTAGTAGGCAAGCTAATTTGTGTATTAAAAACACTTAGAGTATTTGTCTCTACACATTCCATCGAGGCCTGAAAATATCCATTTAGAGATTACCATTGACAAAACAACAAGTACTAAGAGTATGAGATTTTTATCTAACGGTGTGAGTATTTTGTAACCGGGCTTTTCTAGCGAAAATGCCTACCTCGAATACAAGGATCATTTTTAGGACCGAGTATTTGGTATAAAATCTAGGGAAAATCTAACCTACATTCCTCTTTTTAAATCTTAGTAAAATCGTTAAAGTAGCTATTTCACCAACCAAACCAAAGTATTATTTTCCTCTCTAATTGAAACTTGTAAAAGGAGCTCATGAGAACCATATTGTCTTGTTGTCCAGTCCCTGTGGATTCGATTCTGGTATTTTACCAACTATTACTTGCTGTGACGATCATAGTGGACAGTGTACACTTGCACTTCCCACTGTGTATAGGTTGCAACCCACTGCGATTAAAACACATATTTCGCACGTACCAAGTTTTTGGCGCCGTTGCCGGGGACTGGCGTGATTTTTAAATCTCAAGACATTAGTTTTTGTTCGAGCCCGAGTAACTCGTTTTTCTAAGCTGTTCGTGTTGTATGCCACGACGACAACTCGAACATTTGGTTCCAATCGATCTTGAAATAGAAAAGACTTTTAGAAGAAGACGTAAAAACAAAAATCGACAACCCCCTGTGATCCCCACTGTAAACATGGCAGCAGTACCGCCACCCGTAGTGGAGACCACAATCACGATTGCCGATAACAAGGATCGAAAAATACGGGACTATGCTACTTCCGGAGTTAGTGATTTAAGCTCCGGGATTTTGAGACCCAATATTGTTGCAAATCACTTTGAACTCAAACCGGTGATGTTTCAAATGATCCAAGCCATGGGTCAGTTTGGAGGATCACCATCTGAGGATCCGCACTCGCACTTAAAATCTTTTTTAGAGATGACTGATTCCTTTCAAGTACAAGGTGTGAGTGAGGAAGCATTAAGGTTAAGAATTTTTCCTTTTTCATTAGGGATAAGGCGAAGACTTGGCTGAACTCACACGCACCTCATTCGATAACCACTTGGGATGAACTTGCTGATAAATTTTTGCAAAAATACTTTCCTCCCACGAGGAATGTAAGATTTCGAAATGATATTATTCTGTTTAGACAAGAAGAAGATGAGGCTGTTTCGGATGCATGGGAACGATTTAAAGATTTACTTCGAAAGTGGCCACACCATGGCATCCCACATTGCATCCAATTGGAGACCTTTTACAATGGTCTTGCCAATGCAGCCAAAATCATCTTAGATGCAACAGCCGGTGGAACATTCACGAGTAAAACCTACAATGAAGGATATCAAATCTTAGAAAAAGTGTCCAACAACAATACCGAGTGGTCCAATCCTAGAGCGGTAGTACCAAAGAGCAACACCATCGATTCCGAAGCACTTAAAACCATGAATGCGCAGTTAGTGGCCTTGACCAAAATCGTTTTGAACCAAAATAGAGGCCAAGTTAATTCCGCAACCCATCTCGCCGAAAACTGCTCCCTTTGTGGAGGGAGCATGTTTTTGATTTTTGTCCAGCAAATCCCGAATCTGTTAATGTCATAGGGACCAACCCGAGGAACAACCCTTATTTGCAGAATTATAATCCAGGGTGGAGAAATCATCCAAATTTCTCTTGGTCTGGTAATCAAGGACTCCAACCCCAAGGGCCGAGTCATATCCAGCAAAGACCACATAACCCCCCTGGATTTCAATCACATCACAGTGGGCAATCCTCACATCACAGTGGGCAGCACCCACAGAACTTTCACCAAGGGCAGTCCTCATAACCATACCAACCACGATCCAACCAACCAGCTGAGGTACAACAATCGATTGAATCAATTCTCAAAGGTTTTATGAACCAAACCCAGACAGCCATTAGGAACATAGAGACTCAAGTAGGACAACTAGCCGTTGAAATTAAGAATAGACCACCAGGGACGTTACCTAGTGACACCGAGCAAGCTAGGGTGATAGGAAAAGGACCAAAACATGTCAATTCCATAACACTTAGGAGTGGAAAGGATCTGAAAGATATCCTTTTTGAGTCTGATGATTCGCCTCAAATACCCATTGTGAGCACCACAGTGGGCACTCCTCAAGTCACTGTGATCCCCACAGTGGTGTTGGGAACTGAAGATATGCTAAGTATGGTTAGTACTGCCAGAACATCATTACTACTGCCAGATCAAGTTAGTACTGCCAGAACAATGTTAATGCTGCCAGAACAAAGATACTACTGCTAGTTCAAGGTTAGTACTGCTGAGATATTAATACTGCTGGAACATTATTAATGCTGCTTATGTGAGGTTAGTGCTGCTTGTCAAAGTTACTACTGCTGGTACATCATTAATGCTGCTGAACAAAGTTAATACTGCTCATGAAGAATGAAGATTAATACTGCTGAGTTTGTTAAGATTGGTATGCGATACTTTTGGAGACAAAGAAGGAATTGATCAAGATATGTTTAACGAAGATTTAGAAGATCAAGTTACTTTTGATAGTTATCTTGTAATTACTTTTGTATAAATAGTATTGATAGATAGCTATTAGGAAATACACGATAGATGAGTTGATATACGTGTGAAATAGAATTCGATATCGTTTTCAGAGAGAATTAACCTCAAGGTTTTAGAACCCTATTTCTAGAGAAGTAGAAGTCGTCTTGTTGAGCCTGTTCAACAAGATTGAGGTTTGGTTGTTAATATTGTGATTCGAAACAGTGAATACAAAAAGTGGGGAATTTTCTGTTACATTGTTCTTGACTGTGAGAATTAAAGTTCTTTTCCGCAGATTCTTTAATTCTGAATTCTAAGTGTTTATTGTCTTGTTAAGATTCGGTCCTGACAAGTGGTATCAGAGCTTGTGTTTCTTAGAATTCTACAGTCATTATGGAAAATTCTTTTGAATCAAACAGTACTCTTGTATCTAAAGTTCCCATGCTCAGACCCAATGAATTTGACATGTGGAAAATTAGAATCAAGCAGTACATTCTACTTACTGATTATTCCATCTGGGATATCATTGAGAATGGTCCATGTGCTGAAGGAAGAACTGGACCAGATGGCAAAAGACCTCCTCCTAAGACTGATGCAGAGAGGAAAGTCAGACAGACAGAGATGAAGGCCTTAAGCACCCTGCTTTTGGCTATTCCCAATGAGTATCAGCATCAATTCCATCACTGCACTGATGCTCAGATTCTATGGAATGCTTTGGAGAAAAGATTTACTGGCACCAAAAGCACAAAGAGAAATCAAAAGGCAATTCTCAAGCAGCAGTATGAAAACTTTACTTCTACCAAGAATGAGTCCATGACTCAAACGTTTGATAGATTTAATAAGCTGATTGGAGAATTAGCCACTGTAGGAGTCAAGATGGAGGCTGATGATGTCAACAGGAAGTTCTTAAGATCATTGGGTGAAGAATGGACAATGTACACTGTGTCCTTCAGACAGAATGATCAACTGGAAGATAAGGAACTTGATGATCTGTACAATGATCTTAGAGTATTTGAATCAGAGGTTGAAGCCAAAAAGAAGCCCTCTGGATATGTTCATAATGCTGCACTTCTTTCAGCATCACCTGATTCTACTGCTAACCATGAATCAGTTAGTACTGCTGGTTCAGTTAGTGCTGCTGGTTCAGTCAATCAGGAAAAGTCCAAAGATACGGTACTAGAAGCTTTCTTTTCCAGTCATATAAATTCCTCTTTGATTAATGATGATTTAGAACAGGTTAATGCTGATGATCTTGAAGAGATGGATATAAAGTGGCAGATGGCTATGCTGTCTATGAGAGTGAAGAGATTCATTAAGAGGACAGGGAGAAACAATTTTTCCCCAAGAAGAGAGGATGGTGCTGGATTTGACAAATCCAAAGTTGAATGCTACAAGTGTCACAAGATGGGACACTTTGCCAGGGAATGCAGAGGAGGAACATCTTACAACAGCCATCAACAAACTCAGGCTGGAAGTTCCAATCAAAACAGAAGCTCCATTCAAGCTCTTGTTTCTCAACAAGGAATGGGATTTGACTGGAGTGACCAAGCAGAAGAAGCCATCCAAAATCAAGCACTTATGGCTGAAGTTTCAGATCTTCCCACTGAGGTAAAATCTAATCTCTGTACTCAAGCTTGTATAGATACTGTTAAAAGGTATAGAGATCACAACCAGGGTATGTGTGATGATCTTAAAAGATTAGAAAAGGATAGAAGAGACTATGTGTTGATTGTTGAGAGGTTTGAAGAACAGATTAGGGCCTTTCAAGCCAATGAACTTCAACACTCATATGATACTAACTACTGGAAGTGGGAAAAAGGTGGTCTGGAGTTCCAACTGAAAGAGTCTAGGGAAGAGTGTGAAAAATTAAAAGAAGAACTTAAGAAAGTTACAGCTGATGTTGAAAAGTTTTCAAAAGCTTCTAAAGCCATGGACACAATAATCAATGCTCAAGTCCATGGTAAGATGAAAACAGGCCTAGGGTATAATGCCACTCCCCCACCCTACAACAACAACTACATCCCTCCTAAGTCAGACCTATTAGAAACCAAGGATAGGAAGGACTTACCTAAAGGAGCCACTGAAGTAGATCCTTTAGATAAAGTAGTTGTTGAGGATGAGACTGACAAAGTAGGATCTGATGAGGAATGTGAAAGTCCATGTGTTAAAAACAATGAGATAAAAAGGACTGACAAGGGAAAGGGAGTTCATTATACACAGACCACTGTTGTGAACTCTAATGCTTGTGAACAGTGTTCTTGCAGGAAATCTCAAGAGTATCAGCCCCAAAAACATGATACTAAGAGGGGAAATCAAAGGAACTGGAATAACCAGTGGGCACTAAGGCAAGGAGTTGATCTGCAAAAGATTAACAGACCAAAACCTTGCTTTATTTGTGGCAAACTGAATCATCTTGCCAAATACTGTTTCTTCAATCCTATTAACCAAAAGAGAAGTTTTCAAAGAAGTTATCAAAAACCTTCTGGCTATAGGAAGCCTACAAGAACAAATGTGGCTAAGAAACAAGCTGAACCAAAAAGCCACATGAAGAAAAAGCCTGAAAAGGAATGTGTTACAATGTGGATTACAAAAGGCACTAAAAATAATACTGCTGCTAGCAGTGTTAGTACTGCTAACACTGTTAGTACTTCTTCAAGAGTTAGTGCTGCTAGCAGTGTTAATACTGCTAGTAATTCTTCAAAAGTTAGTGCTGTTAGCAGTATTAGTGCTGCTAACACTGTTAGTACTTCCTATTCAGATAATACTGCTGCTAGCAGTGTTAACTCTGTTAATACTGCTTCTAGCAGTGTTAACTCTGTTAATACTGCTAACTCTGTTAGTACTGCTGATACTGCTGCTAGTACTGATAGTGCTGCTAACGATACTGCTGCTCCCAGTGTTAGTACTGCTAGCACTGTTAGTACTTCTGAGGTTAATACTGCTTCTAGTGCTGCTAAACCAATCATATTGACAAAGTACTCCAGTACTGCAGTACTTAAGGTTGAAAATCTCATCAAAACCAAGTGCAAGTACTTTGATGAGCAAGGGAGACCCAAGACCACTTCGGCTTGGGTTCCTAACAAAACTAACTGATTTATCTTAATGTGCAGGGCAACCAACAGCTCAAGGGGAAGAGCATTTGGCATGTTGATAGTGGTTTCTCCAGGCACATGACAGGTAACATGGCCTGCCTAAAAAATTTCAAAAAGATTGATGGAGGACATGTTGCATTTGGGAATAATCCTGCTGGTGGAAAGATAAGTGGTAAGGGTGATGTTTCAAAAGGTAAGATGACCTTTGAAGATGTGTACTATGTTGAGCAATTGAGATACAACCTGTTAAGTGTATCACAGGTTTGTGACAAGAAGCATAGCATATTGTTTACTGATTCTGAATGTATTATCCTTGCTCCTGGATACAAAGTGGTTGATGAAAACATGATACTTCTGAGAACTCCTAGGAAGGATAATGTATATTGTTTAGATTTGGAAAGTGTTTCATCTGATTCATCCCTAAATTGTTTAGTTTCAAAAGCTTCTTTGGATGAATCATCACTTTGGCACAGAAGGATGTGTCACATGAACTTTAAAACAATGAATAAACTTGTTAAGAATAACCTTGTAAGGGGTTTGCCATCCAAAGTCTATTCATGTGATGATCATTGTGTTTCTTGTCTCAAAGGCAAACAACACAAAACTTCTCATAAGACCAAAGAGATAAACACTATCTCAAATCCTCTTCAACTGTTACATATGGATCTGTTTGGTCCTACTAATGTGATGAGTATTGGCAAGAAATCATACTGCTTAGTTATTGTTGATGATTATTCTAGATTTACTTGGGTATATTTTCTGAGAACTAAAGATGAGACAAGTGGACTGATCAAATCTTTTATTCTCAAAATTGAAAACCAATCAAATCAAAGAGTGAAAGTCATTAGATCAGATAATGGAACTGAGTTTAAAAATTTTGATCTAAACACCTTTTGTGAAGAAAAAGGAATTGAGAGACAATACAGTGCTCCTAGGACTCCACAACAAAATGGTGTTGCTGAGAGAAGGAATAGGACACTGATTGAGGCTGCTAGATCTCTGTTAGCTGATTCAAAGTTACCAATTACTTTTTGGGCAGAAGCAGTTAATACTGCCTGCTATGTTCAAAACAGAGTTTTAGTTGTAAAGCCTAAAAACAAGACACCTTATGAACTTTTCCATAAAAAGAAACCATATATTGGATTTTTCAAACCATTTGGATGTCCTTGTACTATTCTCAATACCAAATCTCACTTAGGTAAGTTTGATAGCAAAGCAGATGATGGTTTTCTTGTTGGGTATTCATCTCAGAGTAAGGCCTACAGAGTTTTTAATACCTCTTCTAGAATAATTGAAGAAAGTGACAATGTCAAATGCAATGAGAACACACCAAATCCTATTGGTTCAGGTCCTAATTGGCTATTTGACATTGATTCACTCACTAATTCTTTGGGTTTCAGTAGTGATGTATATGCAGGACAAAGGGATACACCAACATCAGAACACAGAATTCAATCTGTGATATTTCCACTCCCTTCCATTGATCCTGTTGAATTCTGTGAACAACAAGAGGAGGCTGAACCTATTCAGAATGAAGAAGAGAGGAGAGCAGAGGAAAATCAGTCTTCAGGTCCAAATTCCAGAGAATCTGAGGTGACTGAAGAAGCAGAAACAAATCCAGCATTAAATGAGTCAAATCTGGATGAGAACATACAAGAGGAAGCTGGTCATCCAACAAGAACTCAGAAAAATCATCCTCCTGAGTTGGTGATTGGAGATATTGCATCTCCCATGATGACTAGAAAGCAAAGCAGACTCCAAGAGTTGCAAGAGCAGCAAAATACAGTTAACACGGTTCTTACTTGCTTTCTATCCCAGATTGAGCCCAAAAAGGCTTATGATGCTATGAAAGACCCAAGCTGGATAGAGGCAATGCAAGAGGAGCTGCTACAGTTCAAATTACAGGATGTTTGGGACTTGGTAGACCTTCCAAAAGGTCATAGAGCAATTGGCACCAAGTGGATTTTCAGGAACAAGAAGGATGACTGAGGGATTGTGATCAGAAACAAAGCTAGACTGGTTGCACAAGGGTACACTCAGGAAGAAGGAATAGATTATGAGGAAGTCTTTGCTCCTGTAGCAAGGATTGAAGCAATCAGGTTATTTCTAGCCTATGCCTCATACATGAAGTTCAAAGTGTACCAAATGGATGTCAAAAGTGCATTTCTGTATGAAAGTATTGAGGAAGAAGTATATGTCTGTCAACCCCCTGGATTTGAGAATCCATTGCACCCTGACAGAGTATACAAGTTGAAGAAGGCTCTTTATGGTTTGCATCAAGCCCCAAGAGCATGGTATGACACCCTGTCTACCTATCTCTTGAAAAATGACTTTGAAAGAGGAGTAATTGACAAGACCCTGTTTATCAAGAGGAGAAAGAAAGACACATTACTTGTTCAGATCTATGTGGATGACATCATCTTTGGATCCACCAATGATCAAATGTGTAAAGAGTTTGAGGAGTTAATGCACAAAAGCTTCAAGATGAGTTCCATGGGAGAACTTACTTTCTTTCTTGGGCTTCAGGTAAAACAAAGGAAAGATGGGATTTTTATTAGCCAATCCAAGTATGTGAAAGACATCCTGGACAAGTTTGGTTTATCAGACTCAAAGCCAGCAAGCACACCTATGGAGACACACAAACAGCTCACTGCTGATCTTGAGGGGGAGGATGTGGATGTCCATCATTACAGATCAATGATTGGATCTCTCATGTATCTCACAGCCTCTAGACCAGATATTATGTTTTCAGTTTGTGTTTGTGCCAGATTTCAAGTTACACCAAAGCAATCTCATCTTCATGCAGTCAAGAGAATTTTCAGATACCTAAGAGGGCAACCTAGACTAGGTCTCTGGTATCCTTATGAATCATCTTTTGACTTGCTTGCATACTCAGATAGTGACTTGGGTGGAGCCAACATGGATAGGAAGTCTACTTCAGGTGGATGTCAGTTTTTGGGTACAAGACTAGTATCTTGGCAGTGTAAGAAACAAACCACAGTGTCCTTATCTACCACAGAGGCTGAGTACATAGCTGCTGCAAGCTGCTGCTCTCAGGTTCTATGGATTCAGAATCAGATGTTGGACTATGGGGTAACATTTCTTCACACTCCAATCTTCATTGATAACAACAGTGCTATTAGCATTGTTAATAATCCAGTCAAACACTCAAAAACAAAGCATATAGAGATAAGGTATCACTTTATAAGAGATTGCAATGAAAAGAAATTAATTCAGGTTGCTAAAGTTCATACAAATGACCAGTTTGCTGATCTATTCACAAAAGCTTTTGATGTGGGTAGATTCACCTTTTTGGTAACAAGTGTGGGCATGATCAACCTAGAATAAATTCATGACTATCTGTTTTTATACCTGTATTTCTTCATATATTTGGTGCTACTAACTCTCTTTCTCAGAATCCTTCGTTTCCCTCAGATTACCAAGTGCAGAAAAGTGTAAGTGTAGTTACTACTGCCTGTGAAGAGTTACTACTGCCAGTGTTCTAGTAGTTAATACTGCTAAGTAGTTAATACTGCTCTTGCAGTTAATACTGCTAAGTAGTTAATACTGCTTGTGTAGTTAATACCGCCCTTGTGGTTAATACTGCTTTGTAGTTAATACTGCAGGTGTGGTTAATACTGCTTTGCAGTTAATACTGCTCAGTAGTTAATACTGCTAGTGCACAGTTAATACTGCCAATGAGCAGTTAATACTGCTTAGCAGTTAATACTGCTTGTGTAGTTAATACTGCTCAGTCGTTAATACTGCTTGTGTAGTTAATACTGCTCATTCGTTAATACTGCTCAGTCGTTAATACTGCTTGTGTAGTTAATACTGCCTCGCAGTTACTACTGCTTATGTCGTTAATACTGCTTTTGAAAATCTAGGGCAAATACTGCTATAAATACCCCTGTTTGCCCGCCAAAGTTCATAACGACTCTTCGCATTAACTTCTTCTCTCTCTCGTTCTAACCCCTTCTCCCTAGAATCTCTGTGTTTTCTCTACAAATCCTCAGGAAGCACAACGATTATGGAGTTTATCGACGAGCATAATGAGATTGCAATGCTTCAGAAGCCGAAGCAGGCCGAAGGATTTCATGAAATTGTGGATTTTCTCAAATCCACTCACATTTCTTATGCCCTAACGGTGAATCCGACCATCTACATCGAGCATCAGACGCAATTCTGGGCCAATGCCACCGTAGAATCCGAAGATGGGCATAAAGTCATTCAAACAAGGGTATGTGACAAACCCTTGAAAGTTTCAGAAGAACTCATTCGCATCACTCTTCGATTGGATGATGCCTCAGGTATTTCTTCTATCCCCAATGAAGAACTCTTCTCAACTTTACAAAGAATGGGGTATGAAGGTCCCATTGGAGTTTTTAAATTCTACAAGTCAAAGTTTTTTACTCAATGGAGATTCTTTGTTCATACCCTAATGCATTGTATTTCAAAGAAAACTACTGGATGGAGTGAGTTTAGCAGTACTATTGCTTATGCTCTAGTCTGCTTAGCCACTAATAGGAGGTTTAATTTTTCTCAAATGCTTTTCAATGATCTTGTAGCAAACCTGGAATCCAAAAAGCGTTTTTATATGTATCCAAGGTTTGTTCAAGAAGTGATAACTAAGGAATTGACGGATATACCTCTATTTGATGAGGTATATGTACCAAAATCCCCTAAAGGGAAGGTTTTCTCAAATATGAGGAGACTTCCTAGGGACTCGGAAGGAGTTGACACACCATTGTTCTCTACAATGATGGTTGTGTCCCACACAAATGAAGGTATGGCATCAGGGTCAAGGCCCTCATTAGACACACCCACTGATGACCAATCCCAACCTTCCATCACAAAAGACATCCCTCAGTCCATTCTTGAAAGACCCACTCCCACCATAACCAAAAAGTTTGAAAGAAGAAAGGTACACAAGGTTCCTTCCCTTGATGTATCTCCTAAGAGCCCGAAGCCTTTAAGCCCTCTGTTGGAGCATTCTCCAATGGAGAATATCGAAAGGGAAACCACAGGGGTGTCTCCCAACCCCAAGAAGGTGCTCACTAAGGAGAAGGTTGAGCATGTGAGTCGCAAGGCTGCCACTACTTCTGCTAGCAAAGAGAAGGCCAGTGGTAAAATAACTAAGCCCTTCCTCACGGCAACTCAGGGTGAGAAATCATCCAGAGGTCCCAGGTGCCAAGAAACCAAGGGGGTAGATAGTGCTTTTGCTAGGCAAGAGACATCTGCTAAAACTTCCAATGATCCTTTAAGGGAGGTAAAAACTCCTAAACAGGGTGAGGATAGGTATACGTACGAGGAATTAATGGAAACTATTGCAAATATCAACATTGAGGTCATGGATCAGAAAAAGGAGATTGATGAACTCAAGAAAGTGGTCCTCTTTCAAAACTCACAGCTTGAGAAGCAAAGGAAGATGATCACTAAGTTGATGCACAGAAAAAAGAGAGCTCAATTTGTCCTTAGGAGAAGAAACCCTACCAATGATGCTTCCAAAAAGGGGGAGTCAGACTCAGATCTAAACATGGAGGATGCAAACATTGAGGGGGAGTATAAGGTTGAGGGGGAGACTGAGGAGGCTGCAGATAGTACAAAGGAAGCAGAAACAGAAACAGCAGCAGAAACCGTTACTGCTGCTAATCTTACAAAGGAAGCAGAAACAGAACCAGCAGCAGAAACGGTTACTGCTGCTGAAGTTGCAAAAGAAGCTGAAAGTGAGAAGAAAGCAGAATCTGTTCCTACAGTAACTAAAGCAGAGATTGATGAAGAGATATATGGGATTGTGAAGGACAGTGTCGAAGCAGCAGTATTAAAAGTGATAAAAGAAGCAGTAACAGCTATAGCAGTAGAAATGGTTACTACTGCTGAAAAACAAAAGGCAGCAGAAACTGTTAGTGCTGCTAAGAGCCACAAAGAAGAAACAGCTGAAACCACTCCTGAAGCTGTCAAATCTTTCAAAAGAACAAAGAGGTCAAGAACAAAGTCAATAGCCTCAAAGAAGAAAGATATAAAGAAGCCAAGGGTGGATCCAACTGTAGAAGAAGCACAGGAGGAAGCAGTTAAAGAGAAATCTAATCCAAAAGTTGCTGAAGAAGAAGTGGCAACTTCATCAGGTCAACCAAGCAATGTACAATCACAATCAAATGCTCAATGTGATTTGTATATTACTGTGGTTGATACTAATCCAATCAAGACTACACCATTGTCTTCCATGCCTCCTGAGATCTTCTTCTGGGACACATTGAAAGATGGAAGAAAGGAGTTCATCAGAATAAAAAGGGCAGATGGAAAGTTTGAAGTTTGTCCTACTTGGGGAAAACTTATCAGAACATGCTCTAGATCTGACCTGGAAGAGATGTTTAAGGTGGGAATGAGGCTATATGGAAACATGCTGACAGAGCAAGGTATGTCTATCACAAAGATGGTTCTTGAATACTTGTGCTTAATGTTCAAACCAGAAGCAGTTCAGCGTTTGATGGCAAGGAATTTTCAACTCATCACCAACTGGATGCTCATTGAGAATTGTGGAGTGTATGTCATCTCTCTTGACAATGCATTTCATGAATATTATTTGGTGGATGTTGTATACAAGCACAGCATGAAAAAGTTGAATGGAATGCTGCATGCTAAGTTGGTGAGTGATAAAGACTCTAAAATGGCAAGATACCTTGTAAAAAGGATCCTCAATCAAAGTCTGGGATTGGATCCAAATTTATGCGTTGATGACTAGGTTTTGGAAGAATCATCTGAAGAACTTAACTTCTCATCCTGAAAAGTCAAGTTAGGGGGAGATTGTTGGGAACTGAAGATATGCTAAGTATGGTTAGTACTGCCAGAACATCATTACTACTGCCAGATCAAGTTAGTACTGCCAGAACAATGTTAATGCTGCCAGAACAAAGATACTACTGCTAGTTCAAGGTTAGTACTGCTGAGATATTAATACTGCTGGAACATTATTAATGCTGCTTATGTGAGGTTAGTGCTGCTTGTCAAAGTTACTACCGCTGGTACATCATTAATGCTGCTGAACAAAGTTAATACTGCTGGTATATTACTACTGCTGGAGATTGTTAGTACTGCTCATGAAGAATGAAGATTAATACTGCTGAGTTTGTTAAGATTGGTATGCGATACTTTTGGAGACAAAGAAGGAATTGATCAAGATATGTTTAACGAAGATTTAGAAGATCAAGTTACTTTTGATAGTTATCTTGTAATTACTTTTGTATAAATAGTATTGATAGATAGCTATTAGGAAATACACGATAGATGAGTTGATATACGTGTGAAATAGAATTCGATATCGTTTTCAGAGAGAATTAACCTCAAGGTTTTAGAACCCTATTTCTAGAGAAGTAGAAGTCGTCTTGTTGAGCCTGTTCAACAAGATTGAGGTTTGGTTGTTAATATTGTGATTCGAAACAGTGAATACAAAAAGTGGTGAATTTTCTGTTACATTGTTCTTGACTGTGAGAATTAAAGTTCTTTTCCGCAGATTCTTTAATTCTGAATTCTAAGTGTTTATTGTCTTGTTAAGATTCAGTCCTGACAAGTGGGGACCGACATCCCTGACCTTCTCACTCTTGGACCTGTCCCAAAGCCTACTATTCCAAAGCCAATACCACAGCAAGCTCAAATTGACCCACGAAATATTCCTTTTCCTGAAAGAATGAAGCCGGGAAATGTCGATGTTCAATTTAAAAAATTCTTAGACATTTTTAAACAACTTCACATTAACATACCTTTGGTAGAGGCTCTCGAGCAAATGCCAAGATATGTTAAATTTTTAAAGGATATTTTGAACAAAAAGAAAAGATTGGGTGAGTTTGAAACTGTGGCTTTGACCGAGGAATGTAGTACACTCCTTACTAGCAAGATTCCACCTAAGTTGAAAGACCCGGGTAGTTTCACCATTCCATGCACAATAGGAGGACAAGAAGTAGGTCAAGCACTCTGCGATCTAGGAGCTACTGTCAACTTGATGCCTTTGTCCATTTTTAACAAGTTAGGTATTGGAGAGGCTAGACCCACAACCGTGACATTACAACTAGCCGACCGATCCATTGCCTACCCCAAAGGGAAAATAGAAGACGTTCTGGTCCAAGTGGATAAGTTTATCTTCCCCGCTGATTTTCTAGTTCTAGATTATGAGGCCGATAAAGAAATCCCAATCATCTTAGGGGTTCCGTTTCTTGCAACCGGACGTACCTTGATCGATGTGCACAAAGGAGAACTCACGATGAGAGTTAATGACCAAGAGGTGACATTAATTGTTTTTAAGTCTCTTAAATATATAGATACCGAAGATTGCTTTGCCTTGAGTTCGATTTATGGAACCCACAGTCTTGACACACTGCCCACAGTGGGGAATACAGTTCCTACAGTGGGGAGTGATAGTGAGCACTCTGAATCTGAGGGTGATGACACTTTTGAGGATGAGTGTAACGAAATGGTTGCAGCTTTTGAACCTCTGGACTTTAAGGATAGAGATGTTCAACCCCCTTCAATAGAACAACCTCCCGAGTTAGAGCTTAAACCATTGCCTTCCCATTTAAAATATGCTTATCTCGCTAAAGATAATAAACTTCCCGTTATTATCTCTTCCAAACTTAGTGAGAAACAAGAACAACTTCTGATCGATTTGTTGATGAAGCATAAGGGAGCAATTGGTTGGACCATAGCGGACATTAGAGGAATTAGCCCCTCTTTATGTCAACATAAGATTAACTTGGAGAGAGACCACACTGGAAAAGTCCAACCTCAAAGAAGGTTGAACCGCATCATGAAGGAGGTAGTTAAGAAAGAAGTCTTGAAGTGGTTAGATGCCGGTATTATCTATCCCATTGCTAGTAGTAGTTGGGTGAGCCCCGTCCAACGTGTCCCTAAAAAGGGAGGGACGACCGTAGTAAAGAACGAAAAGAATGAGCTCATTCCCACTAGGACTGTCACGGGATGGATAATATGCATGGACTATAGACAACTCAACTTAGCCACTAAGAAATACCACTTTCCCTTACCTTTCATCGACCAAATGCTTGATAGGTTAGCGGGAAAGGAATTTTATTGTTTTCTAGATGGATACTCCGGATACAACCAAATCCACATAGCCCCCGAGGACCAAGAAAAAACCACCTTTACTTGTCCCTATGGTACTTTTGCATTCCGGAGAATGCCATTTGGATTGTGTAATGCGCCCGCCACTTTCCAACGTTGCATGATGGCCATTTTCACCGACATGATTGAGGATACCATAGAAGTTTTTATGGACGATTTTTCCGTGATAGGGACATCATTCGACAATTGCCTAGGAAATCTAGAGAAAAGCCTAATGAGATGTGAGAGCCACGACCTTATGTTGAATTGGGAAAAATGCCATTTTATGGTAGAAGAAGGTATTGTCCTAGGTCATCTTGTCTCAAAAAGAGGGTTGGAAGTTGACAAAGCCAAGATTGAGGTAGTGGCACAACTTCCCGAACCTACAACGGTGAAAGGTATTCGAAGTTTTTTGGGTCACGCAGGTTTTTATAGGAGGTTCATCAAGGATTTTTCGAAAATTACAAAACCCCTATGTAACCTGTTACAACATGAAAAGGACTTCATTTTTACCCAAGAATGCCGAGAAGCTTTTGAAAAAATCAAGGAAGCATTAGTCACAGCACCCATAGTGACCACTCCTGACTGGTCACTCCCATTCGAAGTGATGTGTGATGCCAGCGATTGGGCTGTGGGGGCTGTTCTCGGACAGAAAAAGAACAAAGTTTTTCACCCCATCTATTATGCAAGTAAAACACTGATTGAAGCTCAGATTAATTACACTGTTACTGAAAAAGAATTACTTGTGGTGGTGTTTGCTTTTGATCGTTTCAGGTCATACTTGATAGGGACTAAGGTCATAGTACACACAGATCATGCAGCGATCAAATATTTGATCAACAAGGCTGATTCCAAGCCACTGTTGATTAGATGGGTTTTATTGCTGCAAGAATTTGACTTTGAGATCGTCGACAGAAAAGGAACAAGCAATCAGGTTGCCGACCATTTGTCCAGGCTCGAGAAGACAGTGGGCACTGTTGAGCACACTCCTGATCCCACTCCGGTAAAAGAAACTTTTCCCGATGAACAATTATTATCTGCTCAACATCGTGAAAATAATATTCCTTGGTATGCTGATATTGCAAACTTTTTAGCAAGTGGACTTAAGCCCCACGGGATGAGTGGACAACCATTCAAAAAGTTTTTACACGACACACGACAATACGTTTGGGACGATCCTTTCTTGTACAAGATAGGGGCGGACCAAATATTGAGGCGTTGTGTCCATGGGAGTGAGCAACATCAAATACTCCATGGTTGTCACACATCCCACTACGGTGGTCACTTCGGTGGAAACCGTACCGCTGCAAACATCTTGCAAAGTGGATTCTTTTGGCCCACTGTTTTTAAAGACTCGTATGAATTTGTGAAAAATTGTGAGCAATGCCAACGTACGGGGAATATATCGCAAAGAAATGAAATGCCTCTTAACAGCATTTTAGAGGTTGAACTTTTTGATGTTTGGGGGATAGATTTTATGGGACCTTTTCCGAATTCCAACAACAACTTTTATATCTTGGTTGCGGTAGACTACATTCAAAATGGGTAGAAGCCATTGCATGTCACTCCAATGATGCTAACACTGTGGTGAAGTTCTTGCATAAAAATATATTCACTCGTTTTGGAACACCACGGGCATTAATCAGTGACGAAGGAACCCAATTTGTAAAAAAATTCATGGCCTCGGTTCTTGCTAAGTATGATATTCATCATAGAGTCGCCACCGCGTACCATCCACAAACCAATGGTTTGGCCGAACTTTCAAATCGTGAGATCAAAGGAATTTTGGAAAAAGTTGTTAAACCGCACCGAAAAGACTGGTCAACCAAACTTGATGATGCTCTTTGGGCCTATCGAACAGCCTATAAAACTCCTTTGGGAATGTCTCCATTTAAATTGGTTTTTGGCAAGGCTTGCCATTTACCAATTGAATTAGAGCACAATGCGTTTTGGGCCCTTAAAGAGCTTAACATGAGTGAGGATGCTGCGGGAATCAAAAGGAGTTTACAAATGCATGAGCTAGAGGAGTTGCGATATCACTCCTATGAGAACGCAAAGTTGTATAAAGAGAAGACAAAGATGTGGCACGATCGAAGGATCAACCATAGGGAGTTCATGGAAGGACAACAGGTACTATTGTTCAACTCCCGTCTCAAACTCTTTCCAGGTAAACTAAAATCAAGATGGACGGGACCATACACCATTGTCAAGGTGAGTCCTTTCGGAACAGTAGAGTTGAAGTCTCCACAATCGGGTCAGACCTTTAAAGTCAATGGACAAAGGGTAAAGCATTTTCTGCATGAGAGTGCTCACATCCCCGCCCACTCTCCACCTCACTATGGTTAGAGAAAGTCAACACTGTTTGTAAATATTTTATTTCAGTTAATTGTTGTCTTTTTAATAAATTTGGTATTTTTAATTCTGCATGGTAGTTTATTTCTATGTGTGTAGGAGAATTTTAGCACTTTTTGGAACAAAAAGGTTCGCAGTGGGCAGAGGCTGGTCACTGCGCTCCTCACTCTCGGTCTGACTTATGAAGAGACGGTTTGGGGGGCCCAAGGCAGACACACATCATACTTTTTCTTACACAAATGTCATCCTTTCCTGCCACTTGTCCTCTCCCCACCTATTCCCAAGAGAAACCATCATTGTCCTTCTCTCTCTCTCCTAAAAACCGTTCCCTCTCAATAGGCCAAAAACCCCTCCTTTTCAAAAATAAAACCTCTCTCTCTCCATAAACCACCTACACTTTTCATCTTCTTCTTTCTTTTTCACGAACCAGACAAATCCCAAAACCCTACAATGGCTAGAAGCAAAACATTAACCTCTCATCCCGAGGCACCCACACGTCCGGCGGTCCGCCGCCGAACCAGCGAAGACCAACCACCGGAGGCCGTCACCGGCGATCTCAATAAAACCCCACCGATCTCCAGCGAACCTCCGGTCATCTCCAATGTTGCAGACGTAAGTTCGTCCAAACAAGAGAGTCCAAAAGCCGTATCTTCATCAAGGGTCTCGGACTCTGTTCAAACCCCTTTTGATGATACAGATTTGCAGGAGGATGAGGAAATGCAGAGGTTACTAGAGGAATACAACCAAAGGGTTGCGGAAATCAAGATAAGGAAGGAAGAAGCCGAGAAGAAGCGCCGAGAAGAGGAGGAGAGATTGAAAAGGGAAGAAACCGAAAGATTGGCTAGAGAAGAAGAGGAGAGAAAACGAGTCGAGGAGGAAGAACGAAAGAAGGCTGAGGAGGCAAGGATTCTCGAGAAAGAAAAGAAAAAAGCAGAAGACGAGCGATTGGCACGTGAGGAAGAAGAAAGAAAAAGAGTCGACGAAGAAAGGCAGAAAAAGATTAAGGAGCAGACTCAGACTGTTGAAACTCCCCAAGACAAAAATGCTGATATTGTGGAGGATGTCCGCACCACTGCCCACAGTGAGGAAACCCCGACCAGAACACTCCAAAGGAGCAGGGGAGTGGTTACACGATCTGGTGTAACCAAGAAGGCATCATCCGCAAAGCCTAAAAGAAAAGTATCGAGAAAAGGTAAGGGTATCGAACCCTCTTTAAGTTCTTCTTCTAGTGATACTAATACGGGGAGTGAACAAAACCCATCTGAAAATCCACATCTGTCCACTGTGGGGACTGTTCATGCCCCCAGTGGGATACCGAGGCAGTTCACTTCCCCCGCAGCTAGAGCCCACTATGAGTGTATTTGCACTCGGAAGTTGAATTTAGAGAGGGGTTTCGACACCGACTTCGTAGAAGCCAATCCTTTTATCAAAGATAGACTAATAGCGCAAGATTGGGCAACCATTGCCACTGCCAATCGCCGCGCTAATGTATCATTAGTCCGGGAATTTTTTGTTGAAGCCTCCCAAGCCAAAGAATCGTTTGTGAAGGTTAGAGGAAAAGTTGTGGACTATACTCCAGGTCAAATAAATCGAGTGTTAGGTAGAGGAGCCCCGGAACCTTGTGCTTTCGGACAGTTCCTGGCAAAGATGACTCTGGCTGATGAGGAGTTGATTTTAAAAGAAATAGCAATAGAGGGAAGGCCATGGAATCAAGATGGCCAAAGGAGGTGTTTATACGCTGGCTCCCTCACAACTGAGGCTGCTGTGTGGTTCCAATTCCTTCGGGTCTCTGTGGCCCCAACATCACACGACACGACTCTCTCCATGCATAAGTGTGTTATGCTTTGCTGCGTTCTCACTAGAAAGAAGATCAATCTGGGAATCGTTATGCATGGTGCCATACATCAGGCCCGACACATGAACAAAGGTAATCCTACCCCTTCCTTGCCTTATTACACTATTGCTAATAGATGCCGGAGTGCCCACAGATGAAGAGGACCAGTGGATCGTTTCCACGAAAAACATCAGTGTTCAGACCATTAAGAAGATGAGAAGAGAGATAGGAGGCCAGTTTGATGAGCCTGCCCAGGTACAGCCCAACGTGCGAATAGCCGACGAGCACATAGTGGGCACTGACTCGCCCACTGTGGAGAAGAAGGGTACCCCACTGCGTCCGAAGGCTACAAGAGAAGCAAGCACCAGCACAGTCAACCCGATGACCGCCATTCTGCACGCCATTTCAGCACTCACGTACAAAGTCGACCTCCTCGCAGCTGAGCAGAGGCATGTCAACTGCGCCCTTGAGTCAGTCTGGATGTACAACCGCGATCGTGATGAGGTTGTGAACCAAATTTACATGGCTGCCGATCCTCTCCTTGCCGCACAAATCCCAGAATTTCCAGAGGGGATCTGCCCCTACTGTGGCAAATGAGGATGATTTTGAGGAAGACTTGGCCGACAGTTCACCAAAGGCAACCCACACGCCGTAATGGTTTGTTTTAAACACTTTGGTTTCATTCCCTATGCTCTCAAAACAATTTTAATTTTTCTGTATGATGCCTATGGCTAGGCTCTTGACACAATTTGCTGCTTTCAATACTTTTGGTTAACAATGAATGGATCACTGCTATGTTTAGCAGGTGCTTTTGGTTACTAACTCACTTCGAATTTGCATGTTTGTTTGATCTCGTTTCCAGTTCTAGGTACAACTTTCGGTTTCCAACATAAAAGGGTCACTTTTGTAAGTACGAGTCTTAAACTTGACGCTATGAAATGATTTAGGCCATCTTTGCATCCAAACACGACCTATTTTTGTAACACCAAAAACCACCTCTTTGAACCCAATATTCAAGTCACGGTGGGGACACTGTGCAGTTTTAAGTTTGAGGTGGGGACTTCCATAGTGATTTCTAGTCTGCCCACAGTGGGGATACTGTGAAGTCTAAGTTTGAGGTGGGTAAGCCGTACCCACCTCCCAAAAAAAACACAAAAAACAGAAGAAAAACGGAGTGTCACTAACAAAATTGATGGTGTGCATTTTCTGGACCATCAAAGTGACCACTCCCACAGAAAAAGATGGTGTGCCTTTTCTGGACCATCAGAATGCCCACTCTCACAAAAACAGCTATACCCAAAATAAAGCCTGAAAATGTGCGTCCATACCCATGAAAAATCTAAACC
Source organism: Saussurea involucrata (assembly GCA_033807775.1). Taxonomy (NCBI): domain Eukaryota; kingdom Viridiplantae; phylum Streptophyta; class Magnoliopsida; order Asterales; family Asteraceae; genus Saussurea; species Saussurea involucrata. The sequence goes on from CM066314.1 coordinate 23,296,615, forward strand.
ACTCACTTCTCAAAATAAAAATCTCAAAGCGAGATCTTCGGTCTATGTTTGGAACTGCGTGCCAAAACCCTTGGGACAAACACTCAAAGCCACAAAATTGTGAACAAGGGAAGATTTCGTCAAGAACAAAAGTGAAACTTTAAAGTGTTAGAATCGAAAGAAGTATCCAAGGAGGGAGATCAACGTCCATTCAAGATGAGAAGTCGGTAAGTTCCTAAAAGCTCTAAGTGCATTATTTTTATTACTTGGGGACAAGTAATGGTTTAAGTTTGAGGTTGTGATAACTCTATTTTTAGAGTTATTATTTCCTTGTATTTCCTATTTTATTCTGTCAAATTTAGCCATTCCGCCTCTCAAAACCCCCATTCTTGGTTCAAATCTCGAAAATGAGCAAAGGGAGCGAACCTTAGTGTTTAATAAACTTTTTGGTAAAATTTGGGTGTTTTTCACATTTTATCCTGCAGTGATCACTGTTGTGCCCACTCCGGTTGCCCACTAATCGAGCTGATCAAGAAAGACAAAAGAAACTACTAGTTGGGACTTAATTTGCTGGAGGAAGAAGGTTCATTAGCAGAGAAATGGCTGGAGGAAGTACAAAATGGCATCTACATTGAAGATTGCAACAAATACTCCTTTATGTACTTGGAGATTGACTTGGAAAAGGGTCCATTGGGTAATTGGGTTGCACAAGGTGCTGATTTCTGCCACAACACATCAGTTTTTACCCATTGGAAGACTCATCTCTTTTGTGTAATACCCAACTCTTTCTCCTAGTATATAAAGGAGCACTTGGGTTCATTTATTAAAAAGGTTGGAATCTTACAATCATCTTGAGTTAAGTTTAGCTAATTGAATAGCTTTAATTTCTCTCATCTACCACATTAGTTTTAGTCTTTTATTTACTGCATTAACTTAGCTTTACTTTCTGTAATTTCCTTTCCTAGTTAATTGAAGTTCGTAAAACACAGTGGACAGGGACGAATTCTCGTTCCCCACTGTGAGTACTATTCAATCCACTGTCAGTTTTATTATGTGCAAATCTTTATCTTTTGTTTTCTTTACTTCGGAAATGTTAGGCTAAACATCCTTTGGGATGTAGGAAGGAGAAGTACCTGGATTTTATTAAAAATGCTTGAGTAATCTTTATACTTAGAATAATTGTTGTTTTGGTCATTCATTCTCGATATTTACCCAAAGATGCGAACAAGCCGATCACTTGCAAGGATCTAAAGTCTAGTTCTTAACTTAGAAATGAGTAGAACGCAGTGACACGAGCTTGAATGATGCTAGGGGATTCGAAAGAATTCTTATGACACTTACGAAAGTGAGGTCGGCACAGTGAGCTAATCTCTGCCCACTGGAGTAGTAGGCAAGCTAATTTGTGTATTAAAAACACTTAGAGTATTTGTCTCTACACATTCCATCGAGGCCTGAAAAGGTCCATTTAGAGATTACCATTGACAAAACAACAAGTACTAAGAGTATGTGATTTTTATCTAACGGTGTGAGTATTTTGTAACCGGGCTTTTCTAGCGAAAATGCCTACCTCGAATACAAGGATCATTTTTAGGACCGAGTATTTGGTATAAAATCTAACCTACATTCATCTTTTTAAATCTTAGTAAAATCGTTAAAGTAGCTATTTCACCAACCAAACCAAAGTATTATTTTCCTCTCTACTTGAAACTTGTAAAAGGAGCTCATGAGAACCATATTGTGTTGATTGTCCAGTCCCTGTGGATTCGATTCTGGTATTTTACCAACTATTACTTGCTGTGACGATCATAGTGGATAGTGTACACTTGCACTTCCCACTGTGTATAGGTTGCAACCCACTGCGATTAAAACACATATTTCACACGTACCAGATGTTAAAAGTGTTTTTTATAAAAGGGAAAAGTCCAATAAAACCCAATGGACTTTAGTATTCTGAATGATTAAGTCATTGGACAATTTTTTGGAACAAATAAACCATTGCACTTTTCATAACCTGTTAAATAAACCATTCGACTTTCTAAAACCTGTTACATACATCCTTATGACTTATAATATTGGTTAATGTGTTAAAAATAATTGAAAAAAATATGAAAAAACCAAACAAACTTATATACTTTAAACTATTAAGTCCTTATACATTTTTTGAACGAAAAAAATACAATTTATAAAACGAAACGAATATACCATTTTTCATTACTCTTCCGAAAACATATAAAAGTTGTATCCAAAACATAAATAGATGTACATAAAAGTTAGACATAATTTACCAAAAATTGAACCAAAATATACCAAGAGTTGCACAAAGAAATGCCAACAATTGCACCAAAAGGTCCACAGATAAACAATCAGACATATGTTCACTTGAATTATCGCTTATAACATGGTTAAGATCATCACTGCAGTCAGATGCCATTTTGTGAATAGGAATAACGACTTCATCATGATTACAAATTAAAACAAAATGATATCACTAAATAAAAGCATTACTGTAAAGATGTAGTACCAATTCAAGATAAACATTTTAAACAATTGTACGTATTTTTTTTAATTTGTAGTTTACCTGCTATTCAAGTTGCGTACAATTTTAAACAATTGTAAGTATTATTTTTAATACTTACACATTATACCCTATAATTACAGATTAATCTTATATTAATAAATAAATGACCTTAAAGGATATAAAGTGTAAGTATTACAAATAGTTCGTACCTATTTATGATATAAGATTAAATAAAAAATATTCAATATTAGGCTCATTTGAACGTATTGACGAGACAATTATAATGGTGTGCCTTGTAAAAAACGTATTTTTTAGTACATAAAATGTGAAGTGTAATGTTTTTCTAAAAAAAATGTTTTCTAATTCATTTCTTTTTATAGCCAAAAACAATTCTTAAACAGGAAAAAAAATATTTGAATAATTTTTTGGAACAAATAAGCCCTTAGACATTCTAAAATTTGTTAAATAAACCATTGGACTTTTGGAAACCTGTTAAATACATCCTTAAAATTGTAATAAGGATGTATTTAACAGGTTTCCAAAAGTCCAACGGTTTATTTAACAATTTTTGAAATGTTTAAGGGCTTTTTTGTTCCAAAAAATTGTTCAATGACTTAATCACTCCAAACACTAAAGTCCATTGGGTTTTTTTAGACTTTTCCCTTTATAAAAAAAGATGTTAGTGTGTTTTTTTTATAAAAAGATGAGTGTTTTTTATAAAAATAAATGTTAAGAGTGTTTTTTATAAAAATAAATGTTAAGAGTGTTTTTTTATAAAAAAAGATGTTAGTGTTTTTTTTATAACATTGGTGAATGACAACTTAGGTCCCTAAACTTTGGTGAATGACAACTTAGGTCCCTAAACTTTGGTGACTGACAACTTAGGTCCCTAAACTTTGGTGAATGACAACGTAGGTCCCCTAAGTTTGGTGAATGACAACTTAGGTCCCCTAATTTTGGTGAATGACAACTTAGGTCCCTAAACTTTGGTGAATGACAACTTAGGTCCCCTAAGTTTGGTGAATGATAACTTAGGTCCCTAAACTTTGCTAAATGACAACTTAGGTCCCTAAACTTTGGTGATTGACAACTTAGGTCCCTAAACTTTGGTGAATGACAACTTAGGTCCCTAAACTTTGCTAATTGATAACTTAGGTCCCTAAATGAATATATAAAAACATTTAAATTTGCTTCACATGCCACACTCATTCATTTTGGCCTCTTGCCAAAAGCATCTATATATAACACTATTATATATTGAAATAAAATAAACCGCAACATATCTATTTGGATTTTGTCAAACGGGTGTAAATAGCCCTAAGGTATGTGGGGACTTAAGCAATCCTTGTGATTCCCCTGCTACCTGAAAGTCCAATAGATTGAGTGGTTTCTTTTCTAAAACTAAAACAGACGAATAATTATCAACACAATAAACCAAACAAGTAAAAACATCTATATATAACACTAACTATAACATCCGTGAATGACTATGTAGAAGGATTTCTTTCACATCGACTTGACGTTAAAGTGCCGCGTTGGCTACATGATGGAGTTGAGACAGCGCTTCGCGGAATTAGGTGATCGCGCAGCTAGCCTTGAGGACATCTTTAGAGGGACACCTTTCGGTCCATGGATGGATCTTACCAATTCTGGTGGCGACCCCACGCTAGTACACATGTTTCTACAGTTGGAGGTCGAGGTCTCCCATGGTGATCCGGAGGAGATGTATTTTGATTTCTTCGGGCATCAACTGTGGTTTGGGCGTCGTGAGTTCTGTCTAATTACAGGACTACTTTTTGGAGAGGCTCCTCGCCTTCCTCCCTTAGCAGACATTTCCTTCGTTCGTAGGGTTTGGTTTGGCGTGTCAGCATCTCGTTTGAAGCTGAAGACAGTTGTGGAGACGATGAAACAGGGCCTTAGTGCCCTAAGCGACCAGGATGCTGTTCATGTATGCTTAGTGGCGATCGTGGATATGGGCTTCATGGGCCGTGAGTGGATCCAGACTGCTTCCGAGATGGTCCTTAGGGCCGTCGAGGACTTGGATTTGTTTAACAGGTACCCGTGGGGTAGCCACATCTGGACACATTGCTACACTATTATGCACCGAGCCATCGCCAGACACCCCGATCGACTTGCTAAGATGAATCTTTGTGGATTTACATATGCCTTCAAGGTTAGATACGTAGTATAACATAAATAATAATACATACAAACTGTTTGGCTTTCCTTTTTACGTACTTGCTCTTCTTGTGTAATTCCAGATATGGATCTTGGAGATGTTTCCCACAACCTGTCAATATTTCAACAAGCGCACCGATAGATTACATAGGGGAACCCGTTGGGACCGGGGGGGGGGGGGGGGGGAGGGGGTTCTTTCCCTAGATAGGCAGACTTGGCTTGAGTTCTTCAGCCAATATAGACATGTAAGTTCTTTTACTATGTTTACAATGTTGCATACGTTAGTCCCGCTTATTAAATTTTTTTTGTTTTACCATATATTTAGCCGCTGCTTACGCCTTTCGAAAACCTTCTACCTACTGCCTACGAGAGGGACACGCCTTGGTACAGAAACAACGTGGCCTTTTTTGACAGAGAGGCGGCAAGGGTTCGACGTCCCTCTCCTTCCCCATCTGGGTCTAGTTCCTCATCTGACGAAGATGAGGAAGACGACGCGAGGCCCCCTTACGATCGATATCAGCCGCCCCCTTCCGATCGATATCAGCCACCCCCTTCCTCCTCCCATCAAGATCCGACACACGTCTACGGGCCATTTTGTGGCAGTCATGAGGAGCTGTGGGACTACGTCCACGGGCCTGTAGACACACGTTTAGACTATCTGGAGGCATTCGCCAGACAGTTTGGCGCTGTTCATGTTAGTGTTTAACTTAATTTGTCGGCCACGATCTTTTAGTTTGTATATTAATATTACGTTCTAAATTTGTTTTAGCTGTCAAGTACGACGCCGATCCCCGCTCCGTTCGGACAGGGGGCACATGCGACGTTTGGCACCACATCCTATCCGTCATTCCCTGAGAGTGTAAGTCACACCGAGTAACCATTATAGTTATATGTTAGTTCCTAAATTTGTAACTCTTATAATGATCAATATCACGCAGGTCGGGATGTCGGGGGCAGGGGGATACACATCCCAAATGCCGCTGTTCGGCACATCCTATTCGTCAATCCCGGAGAGTGTAAGTCACACTGAGTGTGAAATCCCAAATCTAGCTATATGTAAAGAACAAATGTAGAGAGAATCTAGATATCAAACTTGTCATCCATATATTGATCTCTGAAGTACAAATGACACAATGCTCAAGAGGTTGTGCAAAATATTAAAGGAACTCCTTTATATAGTAGGACATGACAAACCCATGCCTCTACCAAGGAGGAACAGTACAAAGAGTTAATACTGTCTTGATAGCTACAAATAGTGCTCTAACAATCTCCCCCTTAGCTATCAAGGCAGGAAGGGTCTTCTTCTTCTTCGGAAACCAAGATAGGTTTCAATTCTTCTCATAACCATTCTGAAGTTCAATCTTTCATCAATCTCTTCAATGGCTCTAGATAAGACTCTTCTAGGTCTTGAAGACATCCAAGTAATCTTTCTTTCAGCATCATGTCTCTTGAGCTTTTCGGCTAACTGAAGTCTTACAATCTTAAGCGTAGCATCAGAATATTTTTCCAACTCATTAAACCGAATGAATATCTTGTTTGCATCATTTCTGAACACAACACCAAATTCTGGATCTGCAATTACACAATATAAAGGCATTCTCATCAATCCAGTCAATTCTTGATTTGGTCTTAACAGATTTACTCTTGGTTGACAGCTTTCCACACCCATCTGCAAATCATGACACTGTGTGAACAAAACGTGTCTTCTCAGAAATCTCTTAATGGCATTCAAAGCAAGAGTCACATTTTCCCTTCTGATCTGAAGATCTCTGAAATGATGATACATGAACTCAAAATCTTCTATCGTTAGGTGACAAAAATCTGCTTCAGTAAATCTATAATCTCTGCAATCTTGCCTTTGAACAAGAAACACTGGATACCACAATTTGTAGTATAACCTGGCCGTTACCTCCTTTATAGTCACAATCAATTTCTTGCTCCTCACGTCTTTTTTCTTTTGGCACTTGTCTCTTAGGAAGAACATATACTCAAACTTGTATTCGGCTGTTTGATCTGTAATACCCAACACGGCGTAGGGATTCAAATTTCTGATTCTATGTACAAACAGTCTTCTTTCAGCTTCTTCCAAGAAAGGTGTTCTCAAATACAAAGTTCTTTGTTGTTGTTCAAGTTCAGACAATTTTCTACTCCGCGAGGATGAAGGACCAGGTTGATCAACTGGATTAGAAGGACCAGCTTCGTCATGACTAGGAATAATAGGTGGTACTAAAGGTGTAGTGGATTGAGGATCAGTCTCTTCGGGTTTTGGCTCTTTAGGTGATGGATCATGAGAATGTTGTGGTTCAGATTGAGTAGGAATTGTTTCAGAAGTTGAAAATGGTTCAAATACTAGTATAGTAGTTTGAGTTGAAGTTAAGCTAGATTGGTTAAGGTTAATGGTTATAGGTGTAACAGAAGGTTGATCTGACATCAAAGTGGCTGAGATATGTTCGGGTGAATGAACAGGGCTAAAGGATATTTTTTCAGGAGTTTGTGGCCCGTATATCTCTGACATAATGTCTACTTCTTCTTCAGTGAACTCAACACCTTGATCTTCTGGTTCATAAGTAAGTATCAAAAATGGTTCTTCTTCCTCCTTAACTTTCCAATAACGATCATAATCTCTTGCACTTTCATCAGCTTCTTCATCAGAACTGATTTCAATCAACTCAACAGATTGCACGAACCGATCAACCACTTCTCTTATCTCTTCCTCATTTACCTCAGGCTTTTCAACCGTCGGTTCTGTATTCGGATCAACATACAATACGATATGTTTTCCGCTTTGATCGCCCATAGCACCTGATTCAAACATCTCAGAAATTTCAGCAACAGGCGGATTTTTCTTTTGGCCTTGAGAGCTTTCTGACTCAGATCTTCTCTTCTTACTCATCTCCCCCTCATGATCATGATCATCGGGATCCTGATCATGTCTTCTCTTAGTACCTTGAGGCTGAGTCTTAGACGACTGATCCATCAAAGCTTTCAACTCAACAATTGACTGCTTCATATCACTTAAAGACTTCACAACTTCAGACTTGAAGGTAGATAACTCCGTGGATAATGCTTGAAACTGCGTGGGTGTAACTGAAGGTGTAAGTGGAGGTGGAGGTGGATTTGGAGTAGATTGGAAGTTCTGAAGTATAGACAACAAGGTTTTACTTTGCTGATCTTCAGGGCTCATGGACATTAGCTTGGCATAGAATAAGTCCCTCAATTCATCAACACTTTGATCCACTGGTAGTTGTTGCATAGGAGAAGGCTGAGGTACTCGAGGTGGAGCCAAGTAGATTTCTGGACGAGGACGTACAACTGGCTCATAAGTCATCGGTTCTTTTCCCTTCAACTGATTTTTCACACCTTGTAACTCCCGAATGAACATAGTTTCAATAGCCTTTAGGGCGCCATCGAAGTTTTCCCTTGTCACAAAGACGGGTAAAGTAACACCGGCACCACTTAGGTTTGTCGTTGACACAACAGTTGTTGCAACTGTGTGACCTACGCTCAGTGTTGGCATAGTGTTAGCACTGGTAGGATTTCCAGTCTATCCTTGTAGTCCTGTGAAAGGATCTACTCTGAGTGTTCCGGATGGGTCACCAAGACGCGCATCAGATGTTTCCAGAAAGTTTCCTATTCAAAGAATTAGATATGTTAGCAACTAGCACTAGACTCGAACTTTGTGCAGGAAAGAAGGTCGAGGACTGTGGAGGAAGTCGCTCTGTTTCAATATCCGGAATCTCTGAACGAGATCCAGATAGTGTTTGTGCTAAAATCCCGTGAGAGAATGAGACAGATTCTTGTAGAGAAGAAGCTGAATGGCTGGCAGAGGTGTGCAATTGCGTTACTGGGCGAGTAACGTCTTGTTCAACACCTGATCCCAACAAATGAGATCTAGTGGTGGATGTGGCTGCCCTTCTGGTATAGAGAGTTCGGATATCTCTCACACTCTCCATATTTTTCTCTTCAGTTTCTCTCACAGACTCACTTATATTTTCAACTGATACTCCCTCGGTTCTCCTTATACCTCCCGTTCCTTCACTAACTTGAGACGACATCAAGGGCATGTCATCCAAGTTTAAGTCTTCCATATTAACATTATCTGACAAGTGCATTTGTGGAAATACAAGAATATCAGCAACGTTACCAAACCAGTTTTCCTCAGTAGTAGCATCAGCACCAAGATTTCCAGCATTTCCTTGATCATCATCATTATCATCGTTGTCATCTTCATCATCATCATGATGTTCCTCCGCTGGATCAGACGCGTTATCGGACTCTGTACTATCACTAGAGTACTCAACTAAAGGAGGATTCCCAATATGTTTAGGAATTACTCCCTCAGAATCGTGTTGTACAAAGTCATCTATATGTGTGTCCTCGGACGATGACCCTGTATCTTCAAGTACAGATGACTGACCCCCACCAGTTCCCTTCTCGGAATTTTCCCTCGACTCTCCTCGTTCAGTAGCCCGTGCATCCTGAACACTCACCGACTCCTCTCGCCTAGGGGTTGAGTCTGGGGTAGGTCCCTCTGGTTATGGCTGGAACATAGACTCTCTATACTCGATAATGCACTCAGCGTCCTGATCCGCGTATCGTAGAAACCCTTCAGGTAACGGCATTTCATAATCATATTCCGTTTTGCGAAATTGAAGATACTGCATGGCTTTCTCGGGCACAGAAGGATGATTTGCTCGTCGTGGAATCTCTCTGTTAGAACGAAGCATGATGTGAATAATGATTTGAAGAAACCTCATGTATGGAATATAAGGCTTTCCCTTGTTTTGTCGGCGAAGATCTATCTTCTCATTTAGTTCATGCCAGAAGATGGCTGCATAATCTACATGAAGATTATACACCACCGCATGAAATAACTTCAGAAATCCGATGCTGGCACTGTCGGTTCCGGCATGTTTGGCAGATAAGCATCGATTAATGACAGAGAAGATGGTATAGTATAACGGTGGAAGGTTCGCCTTATGGAATTTCTTCACTCGAGTTAAATTTCCAGTGTATCCCATAGCTCGTATTCCTTCAAACGTTTCTTCTTCAGATGGAAAAGGATCAAACTCAGTCTTTCCTTCACGTGAATCAGGCTCAGGTAGTCTCAGAACCATTCTTAGACTTTGGAAATCAAGCTTTGTGATGAAGTCGTCTATTTGGAATACAAAGACTGGTCTTCCATTTTCCATTGATGTGGTTATCGTCTTACATGCTTGCTGTAAATATAGCATAGGCACAACGACAGTATTCGTCAATGCGTATGCTAGCGGATGATTTCTGAGCACTTCCTTTATCACCGGATGAATGTTGATGCGATCAAAATCAATGTGATGATTGTTGTGAATGATCGCAACATAACTGACCGGATGAATGATAGGATGATCTGGATGAATTCCGGCTTGGGATTGATGTACTGATCGCGTTGATGGTAGAGGTACATCGAGTGTCGGTTCGGGTAAGCTCGGAATATGATCACCAAAACCTTGAACATGACTTTGTTCTTCCTGATTGACCATCTAATAGACTTATGCCGAATTGCTCCCCCTAAACAATTGCATAAGTTGCTGTCTTTTCTTCAGAGAAATCTGCACAGACAGATGAAAACTTGGTACTCATAGAACATGAGTCCAAACTGTTAGAATTATTACTTTGTGTAAAAATCTAACTCCCCCTCAAAATATGAATTCTGGAGCAACTTGTTTTCTTCCTCTGAAAGTATGCATATATTTCAATAACGATATTCATTTCAAATACAGTGCGTTAATGAAAACATTTATACAAGGAAAATAAAATTCATTGAACTACATTTTATAACTACTAACATTTGATCATTTGAAAACTGGACAAAAGAAATTCAGCTTAATGAAATTTACCAGATTTTTCAATCAAATGAAATTAAATGCATGTTTTTGGAATCAAATACAAGTCATTGCATATCAAGTTAAAAATGTTCAGTTTCAACCCCTTTATTAAATCTATTTGGTGTGCTAGCATGCGAAATATGATTAGCATAAAGCGTATGCAATTCTAAAACATATAAGAATACTTTGCTCAAGTCACACTATTTGTCCAAAATCAGAATTTCACAAATTTACGGGTTTATCGCAACTTTGTATTTTCCCCAAGTATCAAAAGATGTGTGCTCATTGGCATCTTTTCTTTTGTGCTCATTGGCATCTTTTGATTTTGTGCTCATTGGCATCTTTTGATTTTGTGCACATTGGCATCTTTTAATCAAAAAGTTTAGTAAGAATAAGATACACCGTTAAACATGGCTTTCTATCTGATTCTATAGCAGGATTTGGGTCAGTCGCTCCCAGACCAGTTGGCCTTAGGGGACTAGGTGACAAGCACCCCTAGAACTTACTTTCCCAAATCAGAAAGGCCACGTCGATATATCTTAAACCCATTTGTACCAGTAGAACATGGCTTTCTATCTGGTTCTATAGCAGGATTTGGGTCAGCCGATCCCAGACCAGTTGGTCTTAGGGACTAGGTGTCGAGCACCCCTTAGAACTTAATCTCCCAAACCAGAAAGGCCACAGGTACAAACTTTCAAACTAAATGATATTCTATATAAGTTCGGATTTCCATCACAAAATATGAATGATATCTCAATCACTTGGTTCTAAAACATAGTGCTTCCCCCATATTTTCGTTTCCATTCATCATTTTGACAAATAGGCTTTTTGAGCATTATATTCTATATAAGTCCGAATTTACATATCATTGAGCATTCAGCATGATTTCATTCATGTTTTGCTGACCTTTCGATTTATTTCAGAAGTGAAAGTTGAAACAAATCTAACTCAGATAATACAAAAATACTTGTAAAATCATCTTTTAGCACACATTTAATTCATTGAATGAAAATTGAAAATTTTATCTCATTGAATTAAATTTGTAAAGATTCAAGTTTTCAAAGTGGTAGAAACAAAATATAATCCAATGTTACCTTTTACCACGTTCCTTGAAACAGAAAGATGTAACAGTTAAAGATATCACCTGAGAAGTGTGAGTTCTAAACTGATTTGTTTAGAAGTCTTAGTCTTTGAAGTACGGGTCCTGAACTGAATTGTTCAAAAGCCATAGTCGTTGAAGCACGGGTTTTGAACTGATATGTTCAAAAGCCAATAATATTTGTCTCCCCCTTAATGGTACAAATATTTTTCAAAAAAAATACGCCGCTTCTCTTCTGTTTTCAGTCATGTGTGTGGTATTTATCTATGATTCAGTACAACACATGAAGAACCTGCAAAACAGATTAAGCAGATATTGGTACCCAATGGCATTTGGGTCCTTGTGAGTTAGGATATGAACATAGATTTAAATAAACAAGAACACGAACTCCCCCTCAATGTTTTTAAAGAGATTGAGAAATGACTAAGGATTCAACATTCCTAGTTTGCTGATTAAAAAATTGAACCTTTTTTCATCTAAAGGTTTTGTGAAAAGATCAGCAAGTTCTAGTTCTGTTGGTACAAAGTGCATTTCTATAGTTCCCTTCTCAACATGGTCTTTGATAAAATGGTACCTTACATCTATATGTTTTGTCTTGGAGTGCTGAACAGGATTCTCAGTTATTGCAATTGCGCTTTTGGAATCACAGTAAATTGGGATTTGTTGATGATGTATCCATAATCCTTAAGTTGTGTCTTCATCCAGATTACTTGTGAACAACAACTGGCAGCTGCCACATATTCTGCTTCAGCCGTAGATGTTGACACACAGGTTTGCTTCTTTGATGACCAGCTTACAAGTTTATCTCCCAAAAATTGACAAGCACCAGATGTGCTTTTCCTGTCCATCATATTTCCCGCATGATCTGCATCTATGTAAGCAGTTAGTTCAAACCCTGAATCCTTAGAATACCAAAGACCCAAATTTCTTGTGCCTTTGAGATATCTAAGGATTCGCTTTACAGCCACAAGGTGAGATACCTTCGGGTTAGCTTGAAAGCGTGCACAAAAGGATGTTGCAAACAAAATATCCGGTCTACTTGCCGTTAGATATAGTAAAGATCCAATCATACCACGGTATAACTTTTGATCAACCGATTCACCGGATGAATCAGCGTCCAAAAGTTTACCAGTAGCCATGGGAGTTTTCATGGTGGAAGAGGAATTTAAGTCAAATTTCATAAGCATATCATTTATATATTTTGATTGATTGATAAAAATGCCTTTATTTGACTGTGTCACTTGGAGACCAAGGAAAAATTTTAGTTCTCCCATCATGCTCATTTGAAAGCGGCTTTTCATCACCATTTCAAAATCTTTACACATATCTGGATTTGTAGAACCAAATATTATGTCGTCAACATATATTTGTACTAGCATTAAATCTTTACCTTTTTTCTTGACTAATAGAGTTGTATCAATTGTACCTTTGGTGTATCCATTTTCAAGCAGATGAATAGTCAGAGTCTCATACCATGCCCTCGGTGCTTGCTTTAAGCCGTAGAGTGCTTTATCTAAAATATAGACATGGTTGGGATATTTTGGATCAACAAAGCCTTCAGGTTGACTTACATACACTTCCTCATGTAGTATTCCATTCAGAAACGCAGATTTGACGTCCATTTGAAATACCTTCATGTTCTTGTGTGCTGCGTATGCAAGAAAGATCCTGATTGCTTCAATCCTTGCTACTGGTGCATAGGATTCATCATAATCGATTCCTTCTTGTTGATTGTAACCTTTAGCAACCAGTCTTGCTTTATTTCTGACTATAATTCCCGCTTCGTCCTTTTTGTTCCTAAAAACCCATTTAGTTCCGACTATGGTTTTGTCTTTTGGGCGTTTCACCAAGTGCCACACTTCGTTGCGTTTGAACTCGTTTAATTCCTCTTGCATGGCGTTGATCCAATATGGATCTTGTAAAGCTTCAGATGCTTTCTTGGGTTCTAACGTGCTTAGAAAGTTTACGTACAAACATTCGTTTGTAGTCGCAGATCGGGTCTTCACTCCATCATTCAGATCACCAATTATATCAGCCGGAGGATGTGCTCTTGTCCATTTATGACTACTCGGAAGAGTTGGAATATCCATACGAGTGTTTGATGAATCATTTTCATCCAAAACTGCAAAAATCTCTTCGGTTGATTCAGCTGAAGATACATTTGTCAATTCCGGTATGTTAACTTCTGTTTCTAATCCTTCAGGTGTAGAAGTCTCCGATGAAGTATTTGTTGAAACCTGAACGTCTGGTTGAATTTCAGGTTCAGAGACAGGAGCATGTTCAGTTGGAGTCTCGTTAATTTCCCCAGAAGTACTGATACCGACATCTTCAGATGGTCCGGAGATATTGACACTCGTCTGTTGCTGAGATGCATTCATAGATGTGATGTGTGGGTCCATATCTGCACAGTAATCCATAAATGCATCAAGAAATAATAAATCTAGATCAGTAGTATTAGTATTTAAAACTGAATTAGAAAACTGTTTCGCCACAGGTTCTACTCCTTTCTTAGTAGAAGCTTCAGATTTCTGTACGAGTTCTGAACTTAATTGTCCAGAAGTCAAAGTCACAGTCTCGTCAAACATAACGTTGATGCTCTCGATAACTGATTTTGTTCGATTATTGTAGATCCTGTATGCCTTTGAGTTCAAGGAATAGCCTATAAATATGCCTTCATCAGCCTTAACTTGAAGCTTTGAAAGATATTCATGATCTTTCATGACAAAACACCTGCATCCAAATACACGCAAGAATTTTATGTTAGGTTTGCGATTGTTGATTAATTCATATGCAGTTTTGTTAAAGCGTTTATTGATAATAGTTCTGTTTTGTGTAAAACACGCTGTTGATACTGCTTCAACCCATAGATTTGGTGGAAGACCCAAATAGGCAAGCATTGTTCTAGCTGCTTCTACAAGAGTTCGATTTTTCCTTTCAACTACTCCATTTTGTTGTGGAGTAATTGGAGCAGAAAAATTGTGAGTTATTCCAACGGATTCAAGAAAAGATTGAAGAGTTGCATTCCTGAATTCAGTTCCGTTGTCACTTCAGATTTTTCGAACAGGGCGTTGTAGAAGAGTTTGAATCTTCTTGATGAACTTAATGATCTGCTCAGGTGCTTCAGACTTGAGTCATAAGAAATCCAACCAAGTATATCGCGAAAACTCATCAACCATAACCAAGATATATTTCTTTCCTCCCATTGACTGAGTTCGCATAGGGCCACAGAGATCCATGTGAATTAATTCCAAGGCGTTGTTGCAATTAGACAAAGTCTTGGTCTTGTGTGAAACATGTTTCATCTTTCCCATTTCACAAGTTGGACACACAGAAACTTTGTCAATTTTCATTTCAGGAAGCCCAAAAACTAATCCATCTATTCGGAGCTTGTTGATGCTGCGAAAATTTTGATGTGAAAGTCTTCGATGCCATAACCAACACTCTTCTTGTGAAGCTTTTGATACAAGACAAACTTGATTAGAAGCAACAAGAGTTGTAAAATCAGTCATGTATAGGTCTCCACATCTTTTGGCCCTGAAGATTTCTGACCAATTAGTATCCAAAATGTAGCAAAAATCTTTGTCGAATAACACCTTACAGTTCTTGTCGCAGAATTGACTATTATTGAAAAGGTTATGCCCTAAACCTTCAACATACAATATCTTTTCTATTTGTATCGAGTCATTTTTCAACGTTCCGTAGCCTCGAACGTGACCTTTTGAATCATTTCCAAACCCCACCGATCCGCCAGGATGTACAGTAAAATCTTGCAAGAAGTGCTTGTACCCCGTCATGTGTCTAGATGCTCCTGAATCAATAACCCACACATGACGGTCCTGTTAAGAAACAATTACCTTATTTTAGGTACCCATATCTGTATGGGTCCTTTCTTGTTAGTACGGATCAGTTTGTTGATTACAGTTGATGACCCCTGAATTTTGCCTTTAAAATTAAGGTCATTGAGTAAATTTGGTTTGTTAACTTCATCTTTTGGAATCCATTTCCAAACCATATTCACTTCAACTGTTTTAGTTTGCTTCATCTTCTTATTCTGTTTGTGTGATCTGAAATTGAACATTTTAGATTGTTTGTTCGCTGAAGATTTTGAAGAGAAGAAAGAAATATTAAACTTTTTATTCGTTGGAGTATTTCCATTTAGCTTGAAATAGTTGTCCCAACAATGAGCACAATGAATTCTTCTTTTGGCTTGTGACAATAATTTGAAATCTGAAATTGCGGAATTATTATTGCCACAAACATTGCAAACATTACAAGAATGTATACAGTTTTTATTTAAAGAACTACATTTCTCAGTGTCGGTACTTCTATTCTTGCTATTTGGAACATGTTCCTTCAAATCCACCTACTTTTCTTCATCCATTTCTGAGAAAGAAGAAGAAACATTGTCAGAACCTTTAGAATTAGAAGAATCACTTGAAAACAAATTAGATTTATTTTCGGATGATTTTCCTTTCTCTTTTTCTTTTGAAACTGGTTCTGTTTTCAAATCAGATACCTTTGATGAAAACTTTTTATGATAGACTTCACAAAATTTTAATTCTATTTCAAACTCAGTTCTCTCCTTTTTATGCTTTTCTTTTTCAAGAAATAGAACTTTCTCAAAATCTGAAATTTGTTTTGAAAGTTCTACACATCTTAATTCAAGATCTTTCTTTTCTTTAAAAAATTTAAGCTTTTCAAAAGGATCAAACATACTTGAAGATTTATTCTGATCTTTGGATTCAGCTTGTTTTGAACATTTTTCACAGCTTTTTGAAGCCTTAGAGTTTGATATTTCATATAATTTGGATTCTAGTCTTCGAATCTCACTCTTAAGATCAAGATTGACCTTTTTTGTATGATCAAATTCTAGTCTAATATTATCATAATCATCCTCTAATTTTTCAAAATCTAATTGCCATTTAGAAATTTGATTTTCTAAATCAACAATTTTAATTAAAGCTGAGTCCAAATCAGGAAATTCAGAAGAGGTTTCTGGAACAAACTCCTTATTGTTAAGATCTGAAGTGATATTTGACTCCATTTCAACATTAGATTCAGATTTAACAGATATAGATTCATTGTTTTTGAAAACAGATGTTTTAGCCATAGATTCATCGGAAAATAACGAACTAAATCCAGTTGGTTCAACCATTTTAGTTTTGTAACTGGAATTTAATTCATCATACTTAAAATTTGTCATGTTGTATCTAGGCTTTTCTTCTGAACCTTTGTCTGTTTTTTCTTCATCTTTCTTTGAAATAGGAGTTGAAGAATTTGAAGCATTGTCTTTAACAGGAGTTTGTGATTTTAAAGATGTTTCTATTAAAATGACTTGTTGCAAAATTCCATTATTTGTCTTAACAGAAATGTGTGGTTTAGAAGGTGTTTCTGTTATAATAACTTGTTGCAACACTTCATTATTTGGTTTAACATAAACGTGTGGTTTAGAAGGTGTTTCTGTTATAATAACTTGTTGCAACACTTCATTATTTGGTTTAACAGAAACGTGTGGTTTTGAATGTGTTTCTGTTATAATAACTTGTTGCAACACTTCATTATTTGGTTTAACAGAAACGTGTGGTTTAGAAGGTGTTTCTGTTATAATAACTTGTTGCAACATTTCATTTTTTGATTTAACAAAAACTTTTGCAATTGGAGGAATCTCCTTTATCAGAGTTTGCTTCAAAACTTCACCTTTTTCAATGGGTTTTATTGTTTTGAAAACCTTATCATCAGATAATCCTAGACCCATCTTTGGATAATAAAATCTGTTAGGTCTAGAGTTTTTTCAAAAACACAAGTGTTGAGTTCCGACTATGGTTTTGTCTTTTGGGCGTTTCACCAAGTGCCACACTTCGTTGCGTTTGAACTCGTTTAATTCCTCTTGCATGGCGTTGATCCAATATGGATCTTGTAAAGCTTCAGATGCTTTCTTGGGTTCTAACGTGCTTAGAAAGTTTACGTACAAACATTCGTTTGTAGTCGCAGATCGGGTCTTCACTCCATCATTCAGATCACCAATTATATCAGCCGGAGGATGTGCTCTTGTCCATTTATGACTACTCGGAAGAGTTGGAATATCCATACGAGTGTTTGATGAATCATTTTCATCCAAAACTGCAAAAATCTCTTCGGTTGATTCAGCTGAAGATACATTTGTCAATTCCGGTATGTTAACTTCTGTTTCTAATCCTTCAGGTGTAGAAGTCTCCGATGAAGTATTTGCTGAAACCTGAACGTCTGGTTGAATTTCAGGTTCAGAGACAGGAGCATGTTCAGTTGGAGTCTCGTTAATTTCCCCAGAAGTACTGATACCGACATCTTCAGATGGTCCGGAGATATTGACACTCGTCTGTTGCTGAGATGCATTCATAGATGTGATGTGTGGGTCCATATCTGCACAGTAATCCATAAATGCATCAAGAAATAATAAATCTAGATCAGTAGTATTAGTATTTAAAACTGAATTAGAAAACTGTTTCGCCACAGGTTCTACTCCTTTCTTAGTAGAAGCTTCAGATTTCTGTACGAGTTCTGAACTTAATTGTCCAGAAGTCAAAGTCACAGTCTCGTCAAACATAACGTTGATGCTCTCGATAACTGATTTTGTTCGATTATTGTAGATCCTGTATGCCTTTGAGTTCAAGGAATAGCCTATAAATATGCCTTCATCAGCCTTAACTTGAAGCTTTGAAAGATATTCATGATCTTTCATGACAAAACACCTGCATCCAAATACACGCAAGAATTTTATGTTAGGTTTGCGATTGTTGATTAATTCATATGCAGTTTTGTTAAAGCGTTTATTGATAATAGTTCTGTTTTGTGTAAAACACGCTGTTGATACTGCTTCAACCCATAGATTTGGTGGAAGACCCAAATAGGCAAGCATTGTTCTAGCTGCTTCTACAAGAGTTCGATTTTTCCTTTCAACTACTCCATTTTGTTGTGGAGTAATTGGAGCAGAAAAATTGTGAGTTATTCCAACGGATTCAAGAAAAGATTGAAGAGTTGCATTCCTGAATTCAGTTCCGTTGTCACTTCAGATTTTTCGAACAGGGCGTTGTAGAAGAGTTTGAATCTTCTTGATGAACTTAATGATCTGCTCAGGTGCTTCAGACTTGAGTCATAAGAAATCCAACCAAGTATATCGCGAAAACTCATCAACCATAACCAAGATATATTTCTTTCCTCCCATTGACTGAGTTCGCATAGGGCCACAGAGATCCATGTGAATTAATTCCAAGGCGTTGTTGCAATTAGACAAAGTCTTGGTCTTGTGTGAAACATGTTTCATCTTTCCCATTTCACAAGTTGGACACACAGAAACTTTGTCAATTTTCATTTCAGGAAGCCCAAAAACTAATCCATCTATTCGGAGCTTGTTGATGCTGCGAAAATTTTGATGTGAAAGTCTTCGATGCCATAACCAACACTCTTCTTGTGAAGCTTTTGATACAAGACAAACTTGATTAGAAGCAACAAGAGTTGTAAAATCAGTCATGTATAGGTCTCCACATCTTTTGGCCCTGAAGATTTCTGACCAATTAGTATCCAAAATGTAGCAAAAATCTTTGTCGAATAACACCTTACAGTTCTTGTCGCAGAATTGACTATTATTGAAAAGGTTATGCCCTAAACCTTCAACATACAATATCTTTTCTATTTGTATCGAGTCATTTTTCAACGTTCCGTAGCCTCGAACGTGACCTTTTGAATCATTTCCAAACCCCACCGATCCGCCAGGATGTACAGTAAAATCTTGCAAGAAGTGCTTGTACCCCGTCATGTGTCTAGATGCTCCTGAATCAATAACCCACACATGACGGTCCTGTTAAGAAACAATTACCTTATTTTAGGTACCCATATCTGTATGGGTCCTTTCTTGTTAGTACGGATCAGTTTGTTGATTACAGTTGATGACCCCTGAATTTTGCCTTTAAAATTAAGGTCATTGAGTAAATTTGGTTTGTTAACTTCATCTTTTGGAATCCATTTCCAAACCATATTCACTTCAACTGTTTTAGTTTGCTTCATCTTCTTATTCTGTTTGTGTGATCTGAAATTGAACATTTTAGATTGTTTGTTCGCTGAAGATTTTGAAGAGAAGAAAGAAATATTAAACTTTTTATTCGTTGGAGTATTTCCATTTAGCTTGAAATAGTTGTCCCAACAATGAGCACAATGAATTCTTCTTTTGGCTTGTGACAATAATTTGAAATCTGAAATTGCGGAATTATTATTGCCACAAACATTGCAAACATTACAAGAATGTATACAGTTTTTATTTAAAGAACTACATTTCTCAGTGTCGGTACTTCTATTCTTGCTATTTGGAACATGTTCCTTCAAATCCACCTACTTTTCTTCATCCATTTCTGAGAAAGAAGAAGAAACATTGTCAGAACCTTTAGAATTAGAAGAATCACTTGAAAACAAATTAGATTTATTTTCGGATGATTTTCCTTTCTCTTTTTCTTTTGAAACTGGTTCTGTTTTCAAATCAGATACCTTTGATGAAAACTTTTTATGATAGACTTCACAAAATTTTAATTCTATTTCAAACTCAGTTCTCTCCTTTTTATGCTTTTCTTTTTCAAGAAATAGAACTTTCTCAAAATCTGAAATTTGTTTTGAAAGTTCTACACATCTTAATTCAAGATCTTTCTTTTCTTTAAAAAATTTAAGCTTTTCAAAAGGATCAAACATACTTGAAGATTTATTCTGATCTTTGGATTCAGCTTGTTTTGAACATTTTTCACAGCTTTTTGAAGCCTTAGAGTTTGATATTTCATATAATTTGGATTCTAGTCTTCGAATCTCACTCTTAAGATCAAGATTGACCTTTTTTGTATGATCAAATTCTAGTCTAATATTATCATAATCATCCTCTAATTTTTCAAAATCTAATTGCCATTTAGAAATTTGATTTTCTAAATCAACAATTTTAATTAAAGCTGAGTCCAAATCAGGAAATTCAGAAGAGGTTTCTAGAACAAACTCCTTATTGTTAAGATCTGAAGTGATATTTGACTCCATTTCAACATTAGATTCAGATTTAACAGATATAGATTCATTGTTTTTGAAAACAGATGTTTTAGCCATAGATTCATCGGAAAATAACGAACTAAATCCAGTTGGTTCAACCATTTTAGTTTTGTAACTGGAATTTAATTCATCATACTTAAAATTTGTCATGTTGTATCTAGGCTTTTCTTCTGAACCTTTGTCTGTTTTTTCTTCATCTTTCTTTGAAATAGGAGTTGAAGAATTTGAAGCATTGTCTTTAACAGGAGTTTGTGATTTTAAAGATGTTTCTATTAAAATGACTTGTTGCAAAATTCCATTATTTGTCTTAACAGAAATGTGTGGTTTAGAAGGTGTTTCTGTTATAATAACTTGTTGCAACACTTCATTATTTGGTTTAACATAAACGTGTGGTTTAGAAGGTGTTTCTGTTATAATAACTTGTTGCAACACTTCATTATTTGGTTTAACAGAAACGTGTGGTTTTGAATGTGTTTCTGTTATAATAACTTGTTGCAACACTTCATTATTTGGTTTAACAGAAACGTGTGGTTTAGAAGGTGTTTCTGTTATAATAACTTGTTGCAACATTTCATTTTTTGATTTAACAAAAACTTTTGCAATTGGAGGAATCTCCTTTATCAGAGTTTGCTTCAAAACTTCACCTTTTTCAATGGGTTTTATTGTTTTGAAAACCTTATCATCAGATAATCCTAGACCCATCTTTGGATAATAAAATCTGTTAGGTCTAGAGTTTTTTCAAAAACACAAGTGTTGAGTTCCGACTATGGTTTTGTCTTTTGGGCGTTTCACCAAGTGCCACACTTCGTTGCGTTTGAACTCGTTTAATTCCTCTTGCATGGCGTTGATCCAATATGGATCTTGTAAAGCTTCAGATGCTTTCTTGGGTTCTAACGTGCTTAGAAAGTTTACGTACAAACATTCGTTTGTAGTCGCAGATCGGGTCTTCACTCCATCATTCAGATCACCAATTATATCAGCCGGAGGATGTGCTCTTGTCCATTTATGACTACTCGGAAGAGTTGGAATATCCATACGAGTGTTTGATGAATCATTTTCATCCAAAACTGCAAAAATCTCTTCGGTTGATTCAGCTGAAGATACATTTGTCAATTCCGGTATGTTAACTTCTGTTTCTAATCCTTCAGGTGTAGAAGTCTCCGATGAAGTATTTGCTGAAACCTGAACGTCTGGTTGAATTTCAGGTTCAGAGACAGGAGCATGTTCAGTTGGAGTCTCGTTAATTTCCCCAGAAGTACTGATACCGACATCTTCAGATGGTCCGGAGATATTGACACTCGTCTGTTGCTGAGATGCATTCATAGATGTGATGTGTGGGTCCATATCTGCACAGTAATCCATAAATGCATCAAGAAATAATAAATCTAGATCAGTAGTATTAGTATTTAAAACTGAATTAGAAAACTGTTTCGCCACAGGTTCTACTCCTTTCTTAGTAGAAGCTTCAGATTTCTGTACGAGTTCTGAACTTAATTGTCCAGAAGTCAAAGTCACAGTCTCGTCAAACATAACGTTGATGCTCTCGATAACTGATTTTGTTCGATTATTGTAGATCCTGTATGCCTTTGAGTTCAAGGAATAGCCTATAAATATGCCTTCATCAGCCTTAACTTGAAGCTTTGAAAGATATTCATGATCTTTCATGACAAAACACCTGCATCCAAATACACGCAAGAATTTTATGTTAGGTTTGCGATTGTTGATTAATTCATATGCAGTTTTGTTAAAGCGTTTATTGATAATAGTTCTGTTTTGTGTAAAACACGCTGTTGATACTGCTTCAACCCATAGATTTGGTGGAAGACCCAAATAGGCAAGCATTGTTCTAGCTGCTTCTACAAGAGTTCGATTTTTCCTTTCAACTACTCCATTTTGTTGTGGAGTAATTGGAGCAGAAAAATTGTGAGTTATTCCAACGGATTCAAGAAAAGATTGAAGAGTTGCATTCCTGAATTCAGTTCCGTTGTCACTTCAGATTTTTCGAACAGGGCGTTGTAGAAGAGTTTGAATCTTCTTGATGAACTTAATGATCTGCTCAGGTGCTTCAGACTTGAGTCATAAGAAATCCAACCAAGTATATCGCGAAAACTCATCAACCATAACCAAGATATATTTCTTTCCTCCCATTGACTGAGTTCGCATAGGGCCACAGAGATCCATGTGAATTAATTCCAAGGCGTTGTTGCAATTAGACAAAGTCTTGGTCTTGTGTGAAACATGTTTCATCTTTCCCATTTCACAAGTTGGACACACAGAAACTTTGTCAATTTTCATTTCAGGAAGCCCAAAAACTAATCCATCTATTCGGAGCTTGTTGATGCTGCGAAAATTTTGATGTGAAAGTCTTCGATGCCATAACCAACACTCTTCTTGTGAAGCTTTTGATACAAGACAAACTTGATTAGAAGCAACAAGAGTTGTAAAATCAGTCATGTATAGGTCTCCACATCTTTTGGCCCTGAAGATTTCTGACCAATTAGTATCCAAAATGTAGCAAAAATCTTTGTCGAATAACACCTTACAGTTCTTGTCGCAGAATTGACTATTATTGAAAAGGTTATGCCCTAAACCTTCAACATACAATATCTTTTCTATTTGTATCGAGTCATTTTTCAACGTTCCGTAGCCTCGAACGTGACCTTTTGAATCATTTCCAAACCCCACCGATCCGCCAGGATGTACAGTAAAATCTTGCAAGAAGTGCTTGTACCCCGTCATGTGTCTAGATGCTCCTGAATCAATAACCCACACATGACGGTCCTGTTAAGAAACAATTACCTTATTTTAGGTACCCATATCTGTATGGGTCCTTTCTTGTTAGTACGGATCAGTTTGTTGATTACAGTTGATGACCCCTGAATTTTGCCTTTAAAATTAAGGTCATTGAGTAAATTTGGTTTGTTAACTTCATCTTTTGGAATCCATTTCCAAACCATATTCACTTCAACTGTTTTAGTTTGCTTCATCTTCTTATTCTGTTTGTGTGATCTGAAATTGAACATTTTAGATTGTTTGTTCGCTGAAGATTTTGAAGAAAAGAAAGAAATATTAAACTTTTTATTCGTTGGAGTATTTCCATTTAGCTTGAAATAGTTGTCCCAACAATGAGCACAATGAATTCTTCTTTTGGCTTGTGACAATAATTTGAAATCTGAAATTGCGGAATTATTATTGCCACAAACATTGCAAACATTACAAGAATGTATACAGTTTTTATTTAAAGAACTACATTTCTCAGTGTCGGTACTTCTATTCTTGCTATTTGGAACATGTTCCTTCAAATCCACCTACTTTTCTTCATCCATTTCTGAGAAAGAAGAAGAAACATTGTCAGAACCTTTAGAATTAGAAGAATCACTTGAAAACAAATTAGATTTATTTTCGGATGATTTTCCTTTCTCTTTTTCTTTTGAAACTGGTTCTGTTTTCAAATCAGATACCTTTGATGAAAACTTTTTATGATAGACTTCACAAAATTTTAATTCTATTTCAAACTCAGTTCTCTCCTTTTTATGCTTTTCTTTTTCAAGAAATAGAACTTTCTCAAAATCTGAAATTTGTTTTGAAAGTTCTACACATCTTAATTCAAGATCTTTCTTTTCTTTAAAAAATTTAAGCTTTTCAAAAGGATCAAACATACTTGAAGATTTATTCTGATCTTTGGATTCAGCTTGTTTTGAACATTTTTCACAGCTTTTTGAAGCCTTAGAGTTTGATATTTCATATAATTTGGATTCTAGTCTTCGAATCTCACTCTTAAGATCAAGATTGACCTTTTTTGTATGATCAAATTCTAGTCTAATATTATCATAATCATCCTCTAATTTTTCAAAATCTAATTGCCATTTAGAAATTTGATTTTCTAAATCAACAATTTTAATTAAAGCTGAGTCCAAATCAGGAAATTCAGAAGAGGTTTCTAGAACAAACTCCTTATTGTTAAGATCTGAAGTGATATTTGACTCCATTTCAACATTAGATTCAGATTTAACAGATATAGATTCATTGTTTTTGAAAACAGATGTTTTAGCCATAGATTCATCGGAAAATAACGAACTAAATCCAGTTGGTTCAACCATTTTAGTTTTGTAACTGGAATTTAATTCATCATACTTAAAATTTGTCATGTTGTATCTAGGCTTTTCTTCTGAACCTTTGTCTGTTTTTTCTTCATCTTTCTTTGAAATAGGAGTTGAAGAATTTGAAGCATTGTCTTTAACAGGAGTTTGTGATTTTAAAGATGTTTCTATTAAAATGACTTGTTGCAAAATTCCATTATTTGTCTTAACAGAAACGTGTGGTTTAGAAGGTGTTTCTGTTATAATAACTTGTTGCAACACTTCATTATTTGGTTTAACATAAACGTGTGGTTTAGAAGGTGTTTCTGTTATAATAACTTGTTGCAACACTTCATTATTTGGTTTAACAGAAACGTGTGGTTTTGAATGTGTTTCTGTTATAATAACTTGTTGCAACACTTCATTATTTGGTTTAACAAAAACGTGTGGTTTAGAAGGTGTTTCTGTTATAATAACTTGTTGCAACATTTCATTTTTTGATTTAACAAAAACTTTTGCAATTGGAGGAATCTCCTTTATCAGAGTTTGCTTCAAAACTTCACCTTTTTCAATGGGTTTTATTGTTTTGAAAACCTTATCATCAGATAATCCTAGACCCATCTTTGGATTATAAAATCTGTTAGGTCTAGAGTTTTTTCAAAAACACAAGTGTTGAGTTCTGAGTAAGAAGACTAAAGAAGACTCAGAAGACTCAGAAGTTCTGAGTAGAAGACTCAGAAGTTCTGAGTGAGAAATCTTAAAAAAAATCTAAGTGTTGGATTCTGACTAGAAGGTTCAGAGTTCTGAGTAGGAGACTCAGAACTTCTGACTATGAAGACAAATGTTCTGAAGCGCCTATTCAGAAGTATGTTCAGAAGTTCTGAACAACATGTTCAGAACTTATATCTTAGGATATTTTCTGTTATAATCAGTTACTAATTAGGGCACGTGTAATTGTTCTATTAGTCTGTTTCTTATATGTACTGTAGCTTTAGCTATTCTCTACAGTATATATAGGAGTTAGCAACTGTAGCTAACAGAATCTTTGGAGAACCTTTTGGATAACTCTTTATGCATAAATTTGTTAGATCTATTGAGAGAGAAATTCATTGTAATATCTTGTAATTCACAGATTGTTAATAAATCATATGACCAGTTGCTGTGAATACGATCTTAATTGTTCATATTTGATTGTAAGAGTGTATCCTGGACTTTCAATTGGATAAATCAGTCCAAAACTCGGTCTGAATGTGATTATGGATTTCTGATTCATACAGATCAATTTGTTGATTTTGAAGCATTTTTTTAAAAAGTTCAGTTTACTGTGGTGTAATCGAACTCATAGTTGTGGGTGTTTTTCGTAGAAAACATTTACAGAGAATGTGTTCAGAATCACATTTTAAGCAACCCTGCAAATTTTGGATGAAAAATTCTGATTTTTGAGCAAGTTATGGTGATTTGAAGTTCAGAATGTTCAAAAATCACAAAATCCAAACATTTTTCTAAGGCATTTTCTCTGGATAGTTTTATCAGAATTCTGACTCTGTTACTCGGAAGTTCTGACTCTACTACTCAGAAGTTCTGACTCTACTACTCAGAATTCTGACTCAACTAATCAGAATTCTGACTCTGATACTTAGAATTTTGAACAAGTTACTCAGAATTCTGACTTTTCTACTCAGAATTCTGACTCAACTACTCAGAATTTGGATTTTTGATATCTAATGAGGAATCGTCGAAGATGATTACCAAAATCTCTTGATTTTGCAGGATTATCTTGATTTGAGAGGGAATATTGTCTCAAAATTTGATCTGATTGTTTCAAGATAAAGTTCAAAACCCGTGCTTCAACGTTTTAGGCTTTTGAACATATCAGTTCAAAACCCGTACTTAAATGACAATGGCTTCTGAATAATTCAGTTCAGGACCCGTACTTCAGAGACTAAGACTTCTAAACAAATCAGTTTAGAACTCATACTTCTCAGGTGATATCCTTAACTGTCATATTTTTCTGTTTCAAGGAACAAGTGGTGAAAGGTAACATTGTATTATGTTTTATTTCTATTGCTTTGAATGTTTGAATCTTAACAATTTAATTCAATGATATGATTTTTTTTTAATTTTCATTCAATGAATAAATGTGTGTCAAAAAGTAATTTTACAAGTATTTTGTATTATCTGAGCTATATTTGTTTCAACTTTCACTTCTGAATTAAATCGAAAGGTAAGCAAAACATGAATGAAATTATGCTGAATGCTCAATGTTATGTAAATCTAGACTTATATAGATTATAATGCTCAAAAAGCCTAAATGTCAGAATGATGGATGGAAACAAAAATATGGGGAAGTACTATGTTTTAGAACCAAGTGATTGAGATATCATTCATATTTTGTGATGGAAATCTGAACTTATATAGAATATCATTTAGTTTGAAAGTTTGTACCTGTGGCCTTTCTGGTTTGGGAGAGTAAGTCCTAAGGGGTGCTAGTCACCTAGTCCCTAAGACCAACTGGTCTGGGATCGGCTGACCCAAATCCTGCAATAGAATCAGATAGAAAGCCATGTTCTACTGGTACAAATGGGTTTAAGATATATCGATGTGGCCTTTCTGGTTTGGGAAATTAAGTTCCAAGGGGTGCTTGTCACCTAGCACCTAAGACCAATTGGTCTGGGATATGCTGACCCAAATCCTGCTATAGAACCAGATAGAAAGTCATGTTTAACGATGTATCGTATTCTTACTAACCTTTTTGATTAAAAGATGCCAATGTGCACAAAATTAAAAGATGTCAATGAGCACAAAACTAAAAGATGCCAATGAGCACACATCTCTTGAAACTTTGGGAAAATTCAAAGTCGCAATAAACCTGTAAATTTGTGAAAATCCTGATTTTGGACAAATAGTGTAAGTAGAGCAAAGTATTCGTATATGTTTTTAGAATTGCATATTCTTGAAGCTAATCATATTTCGCATGCTAAGCACACCAAATAGATTTAATAAAGGGATTGAAACTGAACATTTTTAACTCGATATGCAATGATGACTTGTATTTGAATCCAAAAACATGCATTTGATTTCATTTGATTGAAAAATCTGATAAATTTCATTAAGTTGGATTTCTTTTGTAAAGTTTTCAAATGATCAAATGTTAGTAGTTATCAAGTGTAGTTTAGTGAATCTTATTCTCCTTGTATAAATGTTTTCATTAAAGCACTATATTTGAAATGAATAATTTTAATGAAATATATGCAGGGGGAGAAAACAAATTGCTCCAGAATTCTTATTTTGAGGGGGAGCAAGGTTATTCATTAAGGAGGAGAAAAAGCATAGACTTCATTCGAAGAAAAAAAAAGCATCGCTAAAGTTTTGAAAATCAAGGGGGAGAAAAGCTAAAGATTTTGAAGATGATTTTGCTTTCCAAAACTTTAGGGGGAGAAAAGTTAAAGATTTTGAAGATTGATATGGTTTTTGTACAGAAATAACAAAAGAGATAAATGTTATTTTAAGAAGAAGAAGAGGAAAAGGAAACTGATATGTTGTTTCTTATAAAGAAATCTTATGAAAGCTGAAATGAAGATGAGAATTTTCATTTCAAGGGGGGGCAAAGAAAAAGCAAATATATAACAGAAATCAATTTGGAAATCGTTGCTGCTGCTGATTAAAGACTGACCAGAAGTTGTTAACTCAGATTATTCAGAATTCTGAGCAAAAGTTGTCAAAGCATTCAGAAGAGCTCCTTCTGAAGATTGTTCCTGCTCTAAGAATTTGATGATGAAAAGTACAAGTGTGTTTGACAAAAAGGGGGAGATTGTTAGGTCTAGAGTTTTGTCAAAAACACAAGTGTTGAGTTCTGAGTAAGAAGACTAAAGAAGACTCAGAAGACTCAGAAGTTCTGAGTAGAAGACTCAGAAGTTCTGAGTGAGAAATCTTAAAAAAAATTCTAAGTGTTGGATTCTGACTAGAAGGTTCAGAGTTCTGAGTAGGAGACTCAGAACTTCTGACTATGAAGACAAATGTTCTGAAGCGCCTATTCAGAAGTATGTTCAGAAGTTCTGAACAACATGTTCAGAACTTATATCTTAGGATATTTTCTGTTATAATCAGTTACTAATTAGGACACGTGTAATTGTTCTATTAGTCTGTTTCTTATATGTACTGTAGCTTTAGCTATTCTCTACAGTATATATAGGAGTTAGCAACTGTAACTAACAGAATCTTTGGAGAACCTTTTGGATAACTCTTTATGCATAAATTTGTTAGATCTATTGAGAGAGAAATTCATTGTAATATCTTGTAATTCACAGATTGTTAATAAATCATATGACCAGTTGCTGTGAATACGATCTTAATTGTTCATATTTGATTGTAAGAGTGTATCCTGGACTTTCAAAATCGTTTATCTTTTGGATTACTAGTTAACAAATTCAGCGTTTGCTCAGATTGACCTCTTTTGTAGTTTAAGTCTTCAAGCTGCTTGATCTTTTCAATGACTTCTTTTCTTTCATCATAAAGAACCTTGATTTTGAACTGAAAATCTATGTTTTCATCATTTACATCTGTTATTTTCTTCTTTAACTCAGAAATTTCAGTTTCAAGTGTTTTAACATTTGATCTAATGATTTCTTTCTCCTTTTCTCTATCTTCAGCTAAACATTTATAAAGAAGTGCTTCATCATGATATTTCAGCTTTAAGCTTTTCTCATCTTCCAATTTCTTTTGCACTTTTTCAATTTTCTTTTGAGCTTTTTTAAATTTCTCATTAAGCTCAAATATCACGATTTGCATTTCTTTATATTTATCACCTTCAGTTTCAGATTCATTTTCAGAATTATCAGAATATAGAGGAGTATTAGAAGGATATAGAGATGGTACCTCGGATTCCAGATCTTCCTCGTCAAGTTTAGCCATCAAACTGTGCTTCACTTGAGTAAAGTGAGCTTCTTCATCATCTGAAGAATCCATGAGCCATATTTCTTCTTCAGCATTTACTGGCTTTCCGGTTTCTTTGGCTTTTGCGAGATGTGCTTTACGCTGATAATATTCAGAATCCTTAACCTTCTTTAACTGACAATCTCTAACAAAATGTCCTGGCTTTCCGCAGTTATAACAGTTTCGGTCGTCTCTATCCTTCTTTTCTTCCCTTTCCTTTTTCTCAATTTTCTCCTCTTTTTCTTCTTCCTCTTGATCCTTGTTCTCATACCTTTTCTCAAACCTTTTGTATCTGTTCACTTTGTTGTAATCAGGTTTGATTTTTGAATGAACCTTCTTTTTGCCATAGTTGTTTTGAAATCTGTTAGTTAACAAGGCTAATTTTTCAGCTATCTCATTCATTTCATCTCCAGAACTGCTACTTTCATCATCATCATCAGAACTTATCTTCTTTTTTCTTATTCCAGAAATCAAAGCCTTTGTTTTCATAGCTCCACTCTTCTTGTGTTCACTCAGAAGGGCTAAAGATTCTTCAACCTTTTTATCCTTTTCTTTGACTGCTTTTACCTTTTATTCGTGTTGACCCAGAATACTGAAAATGTCGGTCAACTTATCATCATCCATATCCCTTGAAATTTGAAGCTGAATAGAGTATGAATCCCATTCCGGCAGTAAATTCTTGACAAACTTGTAATTAATTTCCGATTCAGATTTGTCAACTCCATTCCTTCTCAAATCATTAAGAATGATGTTGTAACGGTCATAGGTCTCTTTCAATGATTCTCCATCTCTAGCTTTAAACCCTTCATAAGCATTAATACTTTGATTCCTTTTTGTCTTCATGGATTTTGATGAGCCCTCAAACTGCCTTTCTAGCTCATCCCAAATTTCCTTAGCTGAATTTCGACTGTCTACACGATTGTAGATATTATTTGGAATGGCCATTGTCAAGTATGTCAAAGCTTGCTCATCAATTTCTACTTTAGCTTTGTCGGCTTCACTGTAATATTTGTATTCTTTTTCTATTTTTCTCAGAAGAATCTCCTGACTTGTTTCAGTTTCAGCGATACCACCAACATCTATGTATGCTTTGTAAGGACCCTTTTGAATAAACAGCATGAGATCTCTGTTCTGATGATTCAGAAATTGAGTCATTCTCCTTTTCCATTGAGAATACTCTTCGGCAATCAAGACTGGAGGCTTGTTCTTAGAACCCATACTCAACATATCTCTCGACATCTTCTGATAATTGGCTAGAAGAATGATCGTTCAGAAGATCAAGCAGTAAGTGTAAAAAAATACACTTAAAAGAATTCGAATTCAACAGATGCTAAGTATAGAATTCGAATTCAACTGACACTTCCAAGAATTCGGATGCACTTAGGTTCGAAATCAACAATCCGAATTCGAAATTCTAACTCAGCTTGGTACGAAATCACTCAATTCGGACTTAACTGAATCCGAAATCCCCCAATTCGAACTTAACTGAGTCCGAAATCACCCAATTCGAACTTAACAGAGTTCGATATCACCCAATTCGAACTTAACAGGGTTCGAAATCACCCAATTCGAACTTATCAGGGATCGAATTCTATACTTGGAAAATCAAAACCAACTCAGATTAATCCACAACTTCTCAATTCGAATGATCAACGATTCGAAATCAACTCAATTCTTGTGTAGACTAATCCGCAACTAGCAGAATTCGAACCTAACAGAGTTCGAATTCAATGAATTCAAAAGCTTCGCGAGTCGAAATCTACACTTGTGATGACCAAGAACACTCCGAATTCCCTTGAATAATCCGAATTCTGTATGAATGATCTGAATTCACCAAGAATAATCCGAATTCTTCATTTTGAACACGAAAATCACTGATTCTGCCATAACTCTTTCAATTCTTGATCAAATGAGATGAAACTTATATCGATTTGTTCGTAATCAAAATCCGCACACTTTTCTTATTGATCACAACTCGCAATTCGATCGGTTTAAACGAATTATGATCCAAAACAGTGAATTTTGAGTTTTCGAACAACAATCCAAAATTCGATCAAATTGTGTGAATCTGTGCAGTAAATGATGATAATCCAAGAATTAAAAGTTTTCAGTGATCAATTCCGAGTGCAGTAATGCTACGAAATGATCCAAGAAATCAAAATCTAGAAAAACTTTATGTCTGAATAATAAGTGTTCAGATGAACAGTGATGAACAAAAGATCCGAATTCTTCAAGGTCAGTGCAAAAAATCTTCAATTTGGTCTTTGATCTGCTTGAATCTCCTGTTTAGCTCTGATACCAAATGAGAAATCCCAAATCTAGCAATATGAAAAGAACAAATGTAGAGAGAATCTAGATAGCAAACTTGTCATCCATATATTGATCTCTGAAGTACAAATGACACAATGCTCAAGAGGTTGTGCAAAATATTAAAGGAACTCCTTTATATAGTAGGACATGACAAACCCATGCCTCTACCAAGGAGTAACAGTACAAAGAGTTAATACTGTCTTGATAGCTACAAATAGTGCTCTAACACTGAGTAACCATTATAGTTATTTGTTAGTTCCTAAATTTGTAACTCTTATAATCATCAATGTCACGCAGGTCGGGATGTCGGGGGCAGGGGTATACACATCCCAAATGCCGCCGTTTGGCACATCCTATTCGTCAATCCCGGAGAGTGTAAGTCACACTGAGTAACCATTATAGTTATATGTTACTTCCTAAATTTCTAACTCTTATAATGATCAATGTCACGCAGGTCGGGATGTCGGGGACAGGGGGTTACACATCCCAAATGTCGCCGTTTGGCACCACATCCTATTCGTCAATCTCGAATAGTGTAAGTCACACTGAGTAACCATTATAGTAATATGTTAGTTCCTAAGTTTGTAACTCTTATAATGATCAATGTCACGCAGGTCGGGATGTCAGGTGCAGGGGGTACACAACCCCAATTTCGACGTTCGGCACCACATCATTCACGGACCACCTTGCCCTATCGGACGCAGACTATTACAGGCCGGAAATGTCGGGGTCGTCGTACGTCACACCGCCAGCTTCCACGCATACTGTAAGTTATTTTGGTAGTTTTCGTTTAATTGTGAACATGATGAAATTGTACTTAAAACCTTTAATAACTTAATTTTCAGTCGATGGGGTAGGGACAGCACTTTCGTCAGTCGGAAATTGTCGAGGACCACTTCTCGGAGCCGGAAGATGACCCGATGGATGTTGTAGATCCACAGGCGGAGGTGGCAGACCCGTCTAGGCCAGTTCGGGAGACTAAACGTTCACGCTTTTGGGGTTCCCCATGGACACGGCAAAAAAAGACGACACCGCAACCTCAAAAGAAAGCAAAGGAAGCAGGAAAGAAAGCGGGAAAGAAGGGGGGAAAGAAAGCGGGAAAGGGAAAGATGGCTTCACCGGAGCATCTTCCGGCCTCGGATATGTTGAACATGTGCCAGACTGTGATGTCCCCAGCCTAGTATTCATCCCTTTCCTCAACCTGGACATCACCCCCTCGTTTTTTAAAGTATTGTTGGCAAATGACCCTTTGGAGTCTGAATTAGAGGATGTGGTTAGTATTGAAGTTTAACTATAGTCATATAATCAAATATTGTAATATTACACGTCTAACCATCTATTTTTTGTGTATAGCACATCGATTGTTGGGTCGCCATTCTCCAACGTTCCCGTCTACGAGACACGGGGTGGACCGTCATGCACAATAATTTCTTTGCGTTCATGGTTCTTCAACATCAAGGTCCCGCCTCCGTGGTTAACTCATGCAATGGCATGGAAGGGGTGAATTGGCGGTTTCTCGATACTGTATGTAAATCGTTTTACTCTTACTTTATTTAAGTTGTTTGGTTGCTAACTAAGTTGTCTGATATTGTAATATTTCAGGTGTACATCCCTATCTGCATCCATCCTAAACATTGCCTGCTCGGAGTGTTTGATCTTCCGCGTATGGTGATGACCATATATGACAGCGACAAAGCCAATCTCTACACAAACGCTTTGAATGAGCGTCTTGCCATATTTAAAAATGTGATGCCGGAGTTCTTTAGCCGGATCGGGGATGTGGACCGTCGCAAAAAGTCAATGCACTTCCGTCATAGGTTAGCCAATAATGCACCACAGCAGCACGGGATGAATGCGGATTGCGGTGTCTGGGTATGCCGTAATGCCAGCATCTTGATTTCAGACGATGTGGTAGATTTACACCCTTCCCGCACCGAAGATGAGGCCAGGGACTTTCGCGTACATATGGCGGAGACCATTTATGTGTATTGTCAAACACAACAACATTAGGTTGTTTATGTAACATTAAATAATTGTTATTTTTATTGTTAACTTATTTTGTTAAAGTATTGTGATTGAAGTTATAATTTTGTTTATTATTTTGTTAAAGTATTTAACTTGGAGCCTAAAAAGTGTGACAAAAACAGTAAAAACATGCAACAACACTTTACTCTCTCTTCCTATGTGGGACACATTCCCACACCCATTTGGTTTTTGCTAATTTCATCCAATTACTCAACTTTGAGTATCGATATCTCATTCACACATACTCCGTTTTGGACACATTATATATCGTTTCGAAGCTCTCATATAGGAGAACATAAACCTACTAAGAGTTAGTTATATATAACACACACACACACACACACACATATATATATATATATATATATATTTAAATGTGTCCAAAGTTTAGTAAAACCCATATTTTTACTAAAATTTTCCAACACCTAGTAAGTAGGTTTATGAAACATGCGGTAATCCTAATACAGAGATTATTGGATGAACAGGCATTTATTTCTTGATTCACGTGTGCATTAATCCTTAGACTACTTAAAGACTAATTTTCAGCCTAATGAAAGACCTTTATTCAAGAGCAGGATTCCTGTTACAGTCATATACAACAAACAGTGAGAAAGTTCAATAATGTGACTGCATCCAAAGGTGGTCAAGGAGATTAGGAATTGACCCCAAAGGAACTGGATGACTCATGTTTCATGCTACTGAGTGAACTCGTCGAACCGGCGAAGGGGTTTTTGTTAAATGGAAGTCTTATTGTCGAAGCCGAGTTTTCTTTGGTTGGAATGCTTAAAAATTTCATCTGAAAATTGGTGTCTTCCTTGTGTGATCAACAACTCCTTCAAGCAATGGCATCATCAAGAAATTGCATGGGCGAAAATGTGTTCCTCAACGTTCCCCGCTTTTTTAACTGTTGTTTGTTAACTTTCTATGATTGACAATTATTAATTGCCTATTAAACTTGGAAGTGTTGCATTTTTTTCATTGTGATGATAAATGCTTCGCTTCCAAATATTATGTGTGCAAGTATCACTTGACATAGTTGCTTGTAATATTATATTGGGACTTGTATGACGTTTACAAATAATATTTGGTAGGCTCGTTCCCCAAGAATTGTTATATATTGTTCTGAAATTTCCTTGTATAGGTCTCAAAACAGTTTTACACGGTTTTTTAAAATAACCGTGTAAAATGTGTAATCATCTTACATGGTTATTTGAGAAAACCCGTGTAAAAAGGTCTCAAAACATTTTTACACGGTGCATTTATTTCTTGATTCACATGTGCATAAATCCTTAGACTACTTAAAGACTAATTTTCAGCCTAATGAAAGACCTTTATTCAAGAGCAGACTTCCAAGAGCAGACGAATCTTGTAGTTACTTTTTCAGTCGAATCTTACAGGCACTTTTGCAGACGAATATTGCAGTTACTTTTTCAGTCGAATCTTACAGGCTCTTTTCAGACGAATCTTGTAGTGAACTATTCAGACGAATCATGTAGGCAACTTTTCAGACGAAATCTTTGACCATATCCACATCCCTGATAAAGAACATACATTTTCACGGCTATAAGTAGATGGCATGATGAAGTCATAATTCACAACTTGTTATCTATCTTTTATACATTCTTTTACACCGTTTACAAACATTCTCTCGCTTTTCTTAACACTATGGTTGGAGGTTCAAGATCAAGGGGGAACAGGTCGGCAAATGGGCTGGAACTTCACGTTCGACAGCCTACCAACCACTGAACGATGGAGCTCGCCGGAGTACCTGGAAGGTACCAGAAACAGACGAGGAGTGGAGAAACTATGGGCAAACTGCGGCCGATTATCCATTCACGGCTGACGAGGAAGAAGACTGGGAGATGGCATGCGAGATTTACCACTTCAATAATGACAGAATTACACCACCGGTAATGATAGAATTACCCCACACATGTATCATTGTACCCAGCCATCTCCTAGTCTTCTTCCTCCTCAGCCGTGAATGGATAATCGGCCGTAGTTCGCCCATAGTTTCTCCACTCCCCGTTTGTTTCTGGTACCTTCCAGGTACTCCGGCGAGCTCCATCGTTCAGTGGTTGGTAGGCTGCCGAACGTGAAGTTCTAGCCCCATTCGCCGACCTGTTCCCCCTTGATCTTGAACCTCCATCCATAGTGTTAAGAAAAGCGAGAGAATGTTTGTAAAAGGTGTAAAAGAATGTATAAAAGATAGATAGCAAGTTGTGAATTACTACTTCATCATGCCATCTACTTATAGCCGTGAAAATGTATGTTCTTCATCAGTGATGTGGATATGGTCAAAGACTTCGTCTGAAAAGTTGCCTGCATGATTCGTCTGAATAGTTCACTGCAAGATTCGTCTAAAAAGAGCCTGTAAGATTCGACTGAAAAAGTAACTGCAATATTCGTCTGCAAAAGAGCCTATAAGATTCGACTGAAAAGTAACTACAAGATTCGTCTTCTCTTGGAAGTCTGCTCTTGAATAAAGGTCTTTCATTAGGCTGAAAATTAGTCTTTAAGTAGTCTAAGGATTAATGCACATGTGAATCAAGAAATAAATGCACCGTGTAAAAATGTTTTGAGACCTTTTTACACGGGTTTTCTCAAATAACCGTGTAAGATGATTACACATTTTACACGGTTATTTTAAAAAACCGTGTAAAACTGTTTTGAGACCTATACAAGGAAATTTCATAACAATATATAACAATTCTTGGGGAACGAGCCTACCAAATATTATTTGTAAACGTCATACAAGTCCCAATATAATATTACAAGCAACTATGTCAAGTGATACTTGCACACATAATATTTGGAAGCGAAGCATTTTTCATCACAATGAAAAAAATGCAACACTTCCAAGTTTAATAGGCAATTAATAATTGTCAAACATAGAAAGTTAACAAACAACAGTTAAAAAAGCGGGGAACGTTGAGGAACACATTTTCGCCCATGCAATTTCTTGATGATGCCATTGCTTGAAGGAGTTGTTGATCACACAAGGAAGACACCAATTTTCAGATGAAATTTTTAAGCATTCCAACCAAAGAAAACTCGGCTTCGACAATAAGACTTCCATTTAACAAAAACCCCTTCGCCGGTTCGATGAGTTCACTCAGTAGCATGAAACATGAATCATCCAGTTCCTTTGGGGTCAATTCCTAATCTCCTTGACCACCTTTGGATGCAGTCACATTATTGAACTTTCTCACTGTTTGTTGTATATGACTGTAACAGGAATTCTGCTCTTGAAAAAAGGTCTTTCATTAGGCTGAAAATTAGTCTTTAAGTAGTCTAAGGATTAATGCACATGTGAATCAAGAAATAAATGCTTGTTCATCCAATAATCTATGTATTAGGATTACCGCAAGTTTCATAAACCTACTTACTAGGTGTTGGAAAATTTTAGTAAAAATATGGGTTTTACTAAACTTTGGACACATTTAAATATATATATATATATATATATATATATATATATATATATATATATATAACTAACTCTTAGTAGATTTATGTTCTCCTATATGAGAGCATCGAAACGATATATAATGTGTCCAAAACGGAGTATGTGTGAATGAGATGTCGATACTCAAAGTTGAGTAATTGGATGAAATTAGCAAAAACCAAATGGGTGTAGGAATGTGTCCCACATAGGAAGAGAGAGTAAAGTGTTGTTGTATGTTTTTACTGTTTTTGTCACACTTTTTAGGCTCCAAGTTAAATACTTTAACAAAATAATAAACAAAATTATAACTTCAATCATAATACTTTAACAAAATAAGTTAACAATAAAAATAACAATTATTTAATGTTACATAAACAACCTAATGTTGCTGTGTTTGACAATGCGCATAAATGGTCTCCGCCATATGTACGCGAAAGTCCCTGGCCTCATCTTCGGTGCGGGAAGGGTGTAAATCTACCACATCGTCAGAAATCAAGATGCTGGCATTACGACATACCCAGACACCGCAATCCGCATTCATCCCTTGCTGCTGTGGTGCATTATTGGCTAACCTGTGACGAAAGTGCATTGACTTTTTGCGATGGTCCACATCCCCGATCCGGCTAAAGAACTCCGGCATCACATTTTTAAATATGGCAAGACGCTCATTCAAAGCGTCTGTGTAGAGATTGGATTTGTCGCTGTCATATATGGTCATCACCATACGCGGAAGATCAAACACTCCGAGCAGCCAATGTTTAGGATGGATGCAGATAGGGATGTACACCTGAAATATTACAATATTAGACAACTTAGTTAGCAACCAAACAACTTAAATAAAGTAAGAGTAAAACGATTTACATACAGTATCGAGAAACCGCCAATTCACCCCTTCCATGCCATTGCATGAGTTAACCATGGAGGCGGGACCTTGATGTTGAAGGACCATGAACGCAAAGAAAGTAATGTGCATGACGGTTCACCTCGTGTCTGGTAGACGGGAACGTTGGAGAATGGCGTCCCAACAATCGATATGCTATACACAAAAAATAGATGGTTAGACATGTAATATTAAAATATTTGATTATATGACTATAGTTAAACTTCAATACTAACCACACCCTCTAATTCAGACTCCAAAGGGTCATCTGCCAGCAATACTTTGAAAAACGAGGGGGTGATGTCCAGGTTGAGGAAAGGGATGCATACCAGGATGGGGAGGTCACCAGTCTGGCACATGTTCAATATATCCGAGGCCGGAAGATGCTCCGGTGAAGCCATCTTTCCCTTTCCCGCTTTCTTTCCCCCCTTCTTTCCCCCTTCTTTCCCGCTTTCTTTCCTGCTTCCTTTGCTTTCTTTTGAGGTCGCGATGTGGTCTTTTTTTGCCGTGTCCATGGGGAACCCCAAAAGCGTGAACGTTTAGTCTCCCGAACCGGCCTAGACGGGTCTGCCACCTCTGCATGTGGATCTACAACATCCATCGGGTCATCTTCCGGCTCCGAGAAGTGGTCCTCGAGAATTATCGGCTGACGGAAGTCCTGTCCCGACCCCATCAACTGAAAATTAAGTTATTAGAGGTTTTAAGTACAATTTCATCATGTTCACAATTAAACCAAAACTACCAAAATAACTTACAGTATGCGTGGAAGTTGGCGGTGTGACGTACGACGACCCCGGCATTTCCGACCTGTAATAGTCTGCGTCCGATAGGACAAGGAGGTTCGTGAATGATGTGGTGCCGAGCGTCGAAATTGGGGATGTGTACCCCCCCCCTGCACCCGACATCCCGACCTGCATGACATTAATCATTATAAGAGTTACAAACTTAGGAACTAACATATAACTATAATGGTTACTCAGTGTGACTTACACTCTCTGGGATTGACGAATAGGATGTGGTGCCAAACGGCTGCATTTGGGATGTGTATCCCCCTGTCCCCGACATCCCGACCTGCATGACATTGATCATTATAAGAGTTACAAATTTAGGAAATAACATATAACTATAATGGTTACTCAGGGTGACTTACACTCTCCGGGATTGACGAATAGGATGTGCCAAACGGCGGCATTTGGGATGTGTATCCCCCTGCCCCCGACATCCCGACCTGCGTGACATTGATCATTATAAGAGTTACAAATTTAGGAACTAACATATAACTATAATAGTTACTCAGACTCTCCGGGATTGACGAATAGGATGTGCCGAACGGCGGCATTTGGGATGTGTATCCCCCTGCCCCCGACATCCTGACCTGCGTAACATTGATCATTATAAAAGTTACAAATTTAGGAACTAACATATAACTATAATGGTTACTCAGTGTGACTTACACTCTCAGGGAATGACGGAT
Organism: Saussurea involucrata; assembly: GCA_033807775.1. Lineage (NCBI taxonomy): Eukaryota > Viridiplantae > Streptophyta > Magnoliopsida > Asterales > Asteraceae > Saussurea > Saussurea involucrata. The sequence goes on from CM066314.1 coordinate 23,336,452, forward strand.
AGGATGTGGTGCCAAACGTCGCATGTGCCCCCTGTCCGAACGGAGCGGGGATCGGCGTCGTACTCTACAGCTAAAACAAATTTAGAACGTAATATTAATATACAAACTAAAAGATCGTGGCCGAAAAATTAAGTTAAACACTAACATGAACAGCGCCAAACTGTCTGGTGAATGACTCCAGATAGTCTAAACGTGTGTCTACAGGCCCGTGGACGTAGTCCCACAGCTCCTCATGACTGCCACGAAATGGCCCGTAGACGTGTGTCGAATTTTGGTGGGAGGAAGAAGGGGGCGCCTCATATCGATCGGAAGGGGGCGGCTGATATCGATCGGAAGGGGGCCTCGCGTCGTCTTCCTCATCTTGGTCAGATGAGGAACTAGACCCAGATGGGAAGGAGAGGGACGTCGAACCCTTGCCGCCTCTCTGTCAAAAAAGGCCACATTGTTTCTGTACCAAGGCGTGTCCCTCTCGTAGGCAGTAGGCAGAAGGTTTTCGAAAGGCGTAAGCGGCGGTTAAATATATGGTAAAACACAAAAAATTTAATAAGCGGGACTAACGTATGCAACATTGTAAACATAGTAAAAGAACTTACATCTCTAGATTGGCTGAAGAACTCAAGCCAAGTATGCCTATTTAGGGAAAGACCCCCCGGCCCCAACGGGTTCTCCTATGTAATCTGTCGGTGCGCTTGTTGAAATATTGATAGGTTGCGGGAAACATCATAAGATCCATATCTGGAATAACACAAGAAGAGCAAGTACGTAAAAAGGAAAGCCAAACAGTTTGTATGTATTATTATTTATGTTATACTACGTATATAACCTTGAAGGCGTATGTAAATCCACAAAGATTCATCTTGGCAAGTCGATCGGGGCGTCTAGCGATGGCTCGGTGCATAATAGTGTAGCAATGTGTCCAGATGTGGCTACCCCACGGGTACCTGTTAAACAAATCCAAGTCCTCGACGGCCCTAAGGACCGTCTCGGAAGCAGTCTGGCTCCACTCACAACCCTTAAAGCCCATATCCACGATCGCCACCAAGCATACACGGACAGCATCCTGGTCGCTTAGGGCACTAAGGCCCTGTTTCATCGTCTCCACGACTGTCTTCAGCTTCAAACGAGATGCTGACATGCCAGGCCAAACCCTACGAACGAAGGAAATGTCTGCTAAGGGAGGAAGGCGGGGAGCCTCTCCAAAAAAGTAGTCCTGTAATTAGACAGAACTCACGACGCCCAAACCGCAGTTGATGCCCGAAGAAATCAAAATACATCTCCTCCGGATCACCATGGGAGACCTCGACCTCCAACTATAGAAACATGTGTACTAGCGTGGGGTCGCCACCAGAATTGGTAAGATCCATCCATGGACCGAAAGGTGTCCCTCTAAAGATGTCCTCAAGGCTAGCTGTGCGATCACCTAATTCCGCGAAGCGCTGTCTCAACTCCACCATGTAGCCAACGCGGCACTTTAACGTCAAGTCGATGTGAAAAAAATCCTTCTACATAGTCATTCACGGATGTTATAGTTAGTGTTATATATAGATGTTTTTGCTTGTTTGGTTTATTGTCTTGATAATTATTCATCTGTTTTAGTTTTAGAAAAGAAACCACTCAATCTATTGGACTTCCAGGTAGCAGGGGAATCACAAGGATTGCTTAAGTCCCCACATACCTTAGGGCTATTTACACCCGTTTGACAAAATTCAAATAGATATGTTGCGGTTTATTTTATTTCAATATATAATAGTGTTATATATAGATGCTTTTGGCAAGAGGCCAAAATGAATGAGTGTGGCATGTGAAGCCAATTTAAATGTTTTTATATATTCATTTAGGGACCTAAGTTATCAATTAGCAAAGTTTAGGGACCTAAGTTGTCATTCACCAAAGTTAGGGGACCTATGTTGTCATTCACCAAAGTTTAGGGACCTAAGTTGTCAGTCACCAAAGTTTAGGGACCTAAGTTGTCATTTAGCAAAGTTTAGGGACCTAAGTTGTCATTTAGCAAAGTTTAGGGACCTAAGTTGTCATTCACCAAACTTAGGGGACATAAGTTGTCATTCACCAAAGTTTAGGGACCTAAGTTGTGATTTACCAAAGTTAGGGGACCTAAGTTGTCATTCACCAAAGTTTAGGGACCTAAGTTGTCAGTCACCAAAGTTTAGGGACCTAAGTTGTCATTAACCAAAGTTTAGGGACCTAAGTTGTCATTAACCAAAGTTATAAAAAAAACTAACATATTTTTTTATAAAAAAGACTCTTAACATTTATTTTTATAAAAAACACTCTTAACATTTATTTTTATAAAAAACACTCATCTTTTTATAAAAAAAACACACTAACATCTTTTTTTTATAAAAAACACTCTTAACATCTTTTTTATAAAAAACACTCTAACATTTATTTTTATAAAAAACACTCTAACATTTATTTTTATAAAAAACACTAATCTTTTTATAAAAAAAACACTAACATCTTTTTTTTTATAAAAAACACTCTTAACATTTATTTTTATAAAAAACACTTTAACATTTATTTTTATAAAAAACACTCTAACATTTATTTTTATAAAAAACACTAATATTTTTATAAAAAAAACACTAACATCTTTTTTTTATAAAAAACACTCTTAACATTTATTTTTATAAAAAACACTTTTAACATTTATTTTTATAAAAAACACTCTTAACATTTATTTTTATAAAAAACACTAATCATTTTATTAAAAAAAACACTAACATCTTTTTTTTTATAAAAAACACTCTTAACATTTATTTTTATAAAAAACACTAATCTTTTTATTAAAAAAACACTAACATCTTTTTTTTTTATAAAAAACACTCTTAACATTTATTTTTATAAAAAACACTCATCTTTTTATAAAAAAACACTAACATTTTTTTATAAAAAACACTCTTAACATTTATTTTTATAAAAAACACTCATCTATTTATAAAAAAAACACTAACATATGTTTTTTATAAAAAACACTCTTAACATTTTTTTTTATAAAAAACACTCATCTTTTTATAAAAAAAGCACTAACATATGTTTTTATAAAAAACACTCTAACATCTTTTTTAAAAAACCACTATAACATCTTTTAAAAAAACTCTAACATCTATAATAAAGAAAACATTATAACATACGAATAAAAAGATGTTCTTCTTGTTCACCGTAGTGGAGGAACAGATGACTTTGGCACATCTCTTTCAGGAGTTGAACCTTTTACCTTCCAAACCATCTTAACAGGCTTAAAGATAGGAGTATCTGAACTTGTAGCAGACAACTTCCTCGTTAGCTTTGAGATTTCAGCCTGAAAGATGTTTCTCTCCTCATCAAAATCCTTTTCTAAATATCTACCTTTATCAACAATTTCTTTGAAAGTCTCCATGTTTTTCCTTTGAAAGATCTTCTTTTCTTTTTCAAAGATATCTCTCTTTTCATCAAACTCTTTTCTCTCTTTCTCCAAAACGTTTTTCAAATCAGAAAATTTCTTTGAAAGCTCAACATTGTTTGCTGCAAGAGATTTGCGTTCATTTTCTAAAATAGCTTTCTCTTTCTCAAACTGTTCACGCTCAAGAATCAAAACTTTCTCAAAATCAGAAATTTGTTTTGAAAGTTTGATACATTTTAGCTCAATACTTTTCTTTTCTTCAAAACATTTTGTTGAAAAATCAGAAAATTTCTTTTCAAACTTTCCTCTTTCACTTGCAAAAATTGTTCTTTCTTTTTGAATATCACCTCTTTCTTTTGTCGTCACTTGATCAAGATCATATATCTTCTTTGTTAGCTCAGCGTTCTTTTCCTCTAAAGAAAGCATCAGATTTGCTTTAGATTCACAATCACACTTCTTCACATCAGCTTGTGTTTTCAGCTCATCAAATGTTTTTATATAACAGACAATAAGTTTATTTTGTTCTGCAATTTGAGCCATTTATTTAAAATTTTCACTCTGAAGTGAGCTAGCTTTCCATTGTAATCTTTGAAGTTCTTGTTCTAAATGTGTTATCTTCTGATCATTACTCCACCAACTTTCATATTTTATCATTGTTACTTGAAAAATTAAAATGTAAGATCGTTAACAGATACTTCGTGAGAAGTAGAATTTGTGCGCTTGAACAATCAGAGAAAATCGATTAAAGTCAGGAAAAATTTCAAAAATAAAATTTGAAAAACAAATTGTAAATTTGTCTTCCAAAAATTAATTCCGAAAAATTAATGCGAAAAACTGGACTTTAAATCGGCAAACCTGCAAAATATGAGAAAATATATCAGTTACGGTTAAATGCAGGCAAAAACTGATAAAATCGATGAGAATTGAAAAATAATGAAGAATAAGGACTAAAACTGACAACTTACGAAACTAAAACAAAAAAACAAGGACTACAAGTGTAAAATACTAAAACTTGACAAAAAACAAGGACTAAAAATGACAAAATCCTAAAGTTAAAAACTAAAAGGACTCAATTTGACAAAAAGTTGAAACTTAAAAACTCAAGGGACTAAAAATATAAAATTCTAAAACTTAACAACTCTAGGGACTGAAATTGACACAACCTAAAACTAGAAGTCCAGGGACTGAAAGTGACAGACTCAAAACCTTTTAACTGGACTTAACGGAGAACTTAACTAAGGACCAAATTTGTAAGAAAACAAACTTAGAAAACGACGACTCTAACGGAACTAACGGAAATAGGACCAAAACTATAACAAATATAACGGAACTAACAAAGACCCGTCAGTTACTATTCATTTTCTTCCCAAAAACGATCTGGATGTTTCTAATTCGTTTTTCTTTGCTTTCTTACGTCCAAATCTGGTTGCTTTCGGTTTCTATATGATTTTAAAATATCAACCAATTGTTTTCACGAAGAAACGGATTCATGCAACATAAAAACGACCGAGATACACCAAACAAATTCAACTCCGATGAACTTGAATCTCCCGGCGAGATTTGGATTTTCCGTCGAAGTTGGTTGCGACAAAAGTATTTCACTTGCGACAAACGATCCAACTTGCGAGGAAGTTTAGTTGCGATAAAAATTAGAACTCCGGCGAGAAAACTGCAGAATCCGGCGAGATTGAATTTTCGGGTGGGTTGCGATAAACCTGAGGTTGCGATACAAGGTTGCGATACAAAGTGGTTGCGATAACAAAATCACTTGCGATAAAAAACGAATATTGCGACAAACATGAGTCTTGCGATAACAAGTTGCGATAACTATGAACTCCGGTGATATTTTCACGTTTTCCCGGCGATGAGAAGCAGTTTCCGGCGATGAAACCCAGATTCCGACGAAACCTTTCAACAACTGTATCTTACTGATTTCTCATCGTTTTTTGATTCTGAAAGTTGCTATTTGTTCGAAAATCATAAGGAATGGATCTGAGATAATTTCAACAACCAAAACACATTAAAACTTCAGAACGATCAAAGCTTTTTAAATAAAAACTTTCGATGAACACTTTCTAGATCTGTTGATTTTCAGATTGCATAGCCAACTGTTTTCTGCATCATTTTCAAAAATCTAAAACTTGTAGGATGCTTGAAATTATCATACGAATCGATTTGCGATTACATAAACGATTAAAACACAGCTAACATATGAGATCGATCACTACGATTTTTGACAGCTTCGAAGAACTTATGTCGAACTCATATCTGTTTAATCTCAAAGGATTGTTGCTGTTTTTTCGGATCTAAATGTTGTAGACAAATCAAAATCCACAATGAAATTGATTTGTGAACATAAACTCGATTAAAGTACACTTAATTCCATGAATCGATCATCATCTTCACAAAACAAAAAAACGATGAATTCATCACGTGATTTTTCAAAAACGAGATTTGTTGCTTAAAATCAATTCTGAATGATTGAGAATGATTCAAAACACAATTGAAACAAGTTTATGAGCAGAAATCAATGCAAAAACACAAAGGATCTCTCAATTTTTGAAAAATTTCAATAAAATCTCAAAAATCAAAAACTCATCAATTTCTCAAAAATTGATAAAAATCAATGGATTGATGCACAAATTCTTCTCTGCTAGGCTCTGATACCAATTGAGATTTTCAGATAACAAGATTAAACAATAAGCTTCAATAGATTGAGAGAGATTCAAAGATATGAGTGAAGAACCCTAATTCTCTCTTGGAGGCCATCTCTCTAAAACACACACACACACTCAATATGCTATTCCTCACAAATGACCTCACCTCACAAACCCAACAATTGGGGTATTTATACCTTTGACCCTCACTAGGTATTACCTTTGACTTTGACAATTGTTGACTAATACAAATAGACTAAATCTTGAATACACTTGTGTACTAACAATCTCCCCCTATGTATATTTCATTTTATAAAATACACAAACATACGAGAGATAAATTAGAGAGTTATAATCATGTTAGGGTGATAATTCAAATGGTGAGGATATGCTAGAAAAAAGAAAGCTGAGTATCTTATGAGATTTATTGTAATATAGAGAGAGAAGGAGGTTATTTTGTTAACCTTTTAATTTGTGTTAACTTTATTAAACACTTTTAACCAATAAGAAATCATTTTCAGTAGTGGTTTGACATGCATGTGCAATAACTAAATTAGGGGTATGAATGAATTTTATATTTAGTTATTTGTAACATTCATTTACTGAGCAATTACAAATCTTATATTTTCCTTGATTTTATTAGCCATAGGTTTAATTGTTAATAATTTGATAAGATTTGTAGCAAATTAGTGTATGAAAATGGTTTTGCATCATGAACATAGTCAACAACATTATATGAATGGTGTAATGAATCTGAGGGTTTTTAACAATGATTTTGGGAGAGTCGATGTAGATGTTCGTTCGATAATGATAACACCAACGAAGGATGAAGATGATGAAACGCAGTTCAATCACAGTGAAGATTATATAAACCAGATTACCAGCACGGATAAATGTAGAGTTGAAAATGTTGAATCCAATAAAATTAATGATTGTATGGGTAAGGTTTTTGTATGTGTTAGAAAGATCTATTTTCATAGTCAGGTTCATGTTTCATAGTTAGGTTCATGTTTATCATATTTGTGATATATGTCATAAGCAACAATGTTAGCGAGATTGTCATAACGGTAACCGAAACATGTGATCAATGGTTTGTTGTAAAAACGATGTGTTATATGATAATAATATTTCATTGCTTTCATGTACCTTGTTTGTGAACATTTGTGTTCATAATCTCGCAGGTTTCCATGTGTTAATGAAATATGTTAATACAACATAAGAATTTATGCACACGACGGGTAGCTATGGTGTGTATGACATTGATTGTTACTTCATAATTGTTCATAAACACATAAAGGTAAAATAACATCTCCTAAAGCTGGAACCATGTCTATAGTAAGGAGAAGTAACATCTGATAATGCATGATGAAGATGAATGAAAATGGAATTTGTGAAACCATATATTATTTACCACACATGAACACAAAAGTTTAGTGTTTATGAACATGTAACCCAATCAGATCTCCATGTCATGCAGTCGGAGTGTTTATACGTTCATTAGTGTTCATATGTTCATTTCTACTATTCATGTGTTGTTCATGTGTTTTCCTTTAAAGGAAACATATGTGTAATATTGAAAATAAACGAACATAAACGAACTTCCCGCCGAACGATTCATGAACAATTCGTTAAACTCTCGATTCGTTTACATCCCTAACTATATCATGTACTAAGTTATTCAAATTTTTTGGTAACACCTATGTTCATGAGTGAACCATTTAACATCATCAATGTATGACTTTTTCACGATCATACTTTGTTTGTGTTTTATAAAAAAAGATAACAGTGAACATATGTGAATCAGTCATCCAAAAAAAACCAATTATTACTCATCAAACATATGTATTGTTCATGTTTCATAAGTCAAACACAGAAAATTGAATGACTTTCACTTTTTCCAATATACAATGATAAATTTCGTAAAGCAATATGTTCACTGGTATTCACATTTTGATAAAAAGTCACCCATTCCTTATGAACACAACAATAAAATAATAAAAACTTCAATGAAAAATACCAGTTTATGCATACAATTGATGTCGGTTAAAATTCGGTGAAGGAGTTTTTTCAGTGGCGTAATAAATGTAAAAGAAATATTTGTTATCTTTTCCACAATTACCCGTGTTCAATATGCTTAACATATGACACTTCACCTTCCATGTGCAATTAATGATATAAATGCAATGTCTAATCTTAACCATTCATTTAAGGGATCAAGGGTTATGTTTGGATCATAGAGTTAACACCAAAAATTGGATTAACAAAAGAACTCACCCTTTTATATATATATATATATATATATATATATATATATATATATAGGGTACAAATCAAATACAAACCATGTATTTGTTGTACCCCTTACAAACCACAGTTTGCATATGTGCAGAACCAGTCTGCATATATGCATTGTCACATATGAATGTATGTTCATTATATGTATATTCTTGCACGTATGTATATGCATATATGCAGACTAGTTCTGCACATATGCAGACTGTGGTTTGTAAGGTGTGCAATAAATGCGAGGTTTGCATTTTACGGAGCCTCTCTCTCTCTCTATATATATATATATATATGTATGTGTGTGTGTGTGTGTATTTTATAAATAATTTATGCATATCAAATATTTGAAATGATATTTTGGAGAGTTGATATTAGTATGCTTCCGTAAACGTAAAGTTTATGAACTGTATAATAAGATGTGTATTGCATCAATGTTATTATACATGATAATAAGAAGTGTATTGAATGTTATTCATGCACTAAAATGATATGTTTTATGTAGATGATCTCCTTATAAAATCATAATTGTTCATGCTTAAAGCTTATGTATTGCATATATGTGTCTCATGTAATATCTAAGACATGAAGGGATGGACATGAAGATTTATAATTCTTAAAATAGTCGCTATAAGTGTTAGGCTATTGAATTGATATTTGTATGCTTCCGTAAACGTAAAGTTTATGATATTGTATTGAACTAATATAAGTATGAAGTTGTAATGTAAGAAATTTTGAGTTTGCATACAAGTAATGATAAGGAATGAAAAATAGTTGGTGATGAAAATTGATATTATGGAAACAGGGCACCACAGATTCACGAGGCAACAATCGTGCTGTAATAACCCAAAATGAGTTAAGTGATCTAAATAAAAGTGAAGGGGTAAGATTGTATTTTGTGAAGGGATGAGGTCTAAAAATGAAACATGGGGAATAAATCCTTTTGTCAGCACCAGTTTTTGGTAATGAAATAGAAAACAATTCTAGGGTTGAATGTGTGTGTGTGTGAGAAACCTGCCGTCATCGAGAGAGAGAGAGAAAAGCTGGGGACAAAAAGAAGAAGAAGAGAAGCCATGGGAGACCCTGTGTTTTTCGTGAGGAGAAAGAAGAGAGAAAGTAAATGATCTGGTGTGTGTGTCCTGTGTGTGTGTGCGCCGAGAATAGATAGCAAGAGGCAGCCGGCGAGAGAGAGAGAGCGAGATAGCCGGCGAGAGAGAGAGAGAGAGACAGCCGGCGAGAGAGAGAGAGAGAGGCAGTCGACGAGAGGGAGAGAGACGATGGAGGAGAGAGAGACGAAGAGGGAGAGAGGCGACGAGAGGAAGAAGCAGCGTTTTGGGCAGTTTTGGTGGTCGCCGGCAGTGGTGGCTGCTGGTGGTGGTCGCCGGCGGTGGTGGCTGCCGGTGGTGGTCGCCGGAGGTGGTGATTGAGTTGGTTTTTCATGCGAATTGAGAAGAGAAGCTCTCGTGATTTTGGTAAGAACTTCATCCTTTGAGATTAGTTCATGCACACAAATAGCTAGATAAGTTAATATTCTATAGTATTTCTTGTTTAGCTGTGTTAATGTATCAAGCACTGTGGAGTTTGGTTTTCGAATCAGATTGTTCATTTAAGTAAAATCAAATTGGTCTAAGGATTGTGTGGCTAAACGAATTGTATGGAACATTATTGTTTGAGGATGTGTAAGAAAAACCTGGTTAATTAGATTGTTTTACTGAGGGATTTTGGAAATGTGCGAGGTCGTATTCTGCCTGGTTACGCAACACATGGTCTTACGCAAGTGAAGAATTGCGTAAGCTGTCTTACGCAAATATTTAATTGCGGAACTCGATGTTGTTGATCCGAAATAGAAATAAATGGTTTGCGGAAGTCTTCTTAATGTCCGAAGCATATATCCTGGTCACGTGGGCTGAGTTTTCTCCTAGCATGGATTTGGATAGTGAATGATGGGCCACGTGTCCATCTTGTGTAAGTGTAGGAATTGATCATCACTCAAATTGAAATTCAGATTTTTGTTGGGGGCACGTGTTAAGAGAGTGAACAAGTAAGATAAATTCAAGGTGGGCCAATCCTCAATTATAATCCATAACTATTTATATAATGGTTAGTATTTATACAATGGTGGACTAGATTATGGAGTCTTGGGCCCAATTAGCAAATCATAATAAAATTTATGTTAGGCCGGAAGTTTGAAATCTTAATTACGAACTTGGGATCTAAACTAACAATAAGATTCGAAAATTATGTCTTGGGTCGGTAACCGAGTCCAATATTTATGAGTTGGTTTAGAAGTGTAATTTATCAAATAAGATAATTGAGGGTACATTTGAAAGTAAACTCGAGTATAAAGTATTAGAGTTTTGATATATACATATTTCCTATATAATAGGTGTTCCACCTAGAGAACGGAAGTGTAAGTGAGAAGCTTTGGAGCAAGCAATCAGGTGAGGTCTCTCAACTTTTTATGACGTACTATGTTTTACTGAATATGGTTCAATTTCAAGCATGAAAAGATTTATAAAGTTATGCATGTTTCCATGAATTGCATGTTTATTTGCAAATGATATGAAGTTTAAAGTTTTCATGAATATGATTTCAATGTACGTGTATGCTATGTGGAGTCGGTTGCAGAGTGGGGTCAGGGTACCTTGGGATCTCCGATCCATTGGGCATATGGAGGTTAGCTTGTGGGTTGGAATTTGTTTTCTCCCACATGAAGGAACAGGGAGTCCATTTGGATTCCGGCGTAGACGAGAGGGTGTCCGTTAGGCCCCGATCGGAGTAGCTTATGCGATCCCTGAACCCTGTGTTGAACCTTGAATGATGTTTATGAGAAAGATGTGAATGTATTTTCAATGAAATGATTTTATACTGTGATAAATGTTTACAAGTTGTTTTCGGAGGGAATTCACTAGACCTTTTGGTCTAACCCTCGTTTTTCAAAACTAAACCATTTTCAGGTAAGCAAGTAGCAAGAGGCTCAAGTAAGTGAGCAAGAGCAAGTTAGTGTACAGGTGCAGCTTGAGGCAGTGCAAGTGCCAGCTTTAGAAGTTAGAATATTCTCAGTTGTGTATAGGTTGTTTCCGCCAACCTAAGTTTTAGACTGATGTAAACAAAATTTTTGGGACCAAGAATTGTAAATGCCATGATTTAATGTTATGTATGTCTTGTTATGTTTTGGGACGTTACAAATGGTATCAGAGCCATAGTTTAAGGGATTTAGGTGACCGGACGGGCCTAAACTTAAACTTGGGAGTAGAAATCACAACTGAGAATCAGGAAATGCGTTAGGAGGGCACTATTGTAGATACAGGAAATGCGTTAGGAGGGCACTATTATAGAGATAGGACTAATAGGGTACCGAGGACGGTCATGTGCGGTAAGTTTGGAATTACACCTGGCAAGTGTAATTGTGAATTTACAGGTACATGTATGTGGTTGACCTGCCTTATTATTCTGAAGTTGTAATCTGAAGCTAGTCATGGGTCGTGCTCTAGTAATCTAGAAGGTCAGCAAGATCCCTGAGGAGTAGACTGAGACCCCTTATTGGGGAAGTTTCATGAGAAATCATTTATGAGGTGATGTATGTATACATAGTAGAGAAGGAATGTTGTGTAGAATGTTATGAATCATTTAGAGGTAGCTCTTCGTAGATTCGAAAAGGATAAATGATTGATTTTGAGTAAGGCTCCTGTTTCTGGAAAATCTCTGTTCTAGAACTCGTGGGATAAGATCAGTTAGAATGGTAAGGAATATCAGTGTTGAAATCTTGAAAGTGTCAATAGAGCTCTGACTTCTTAATCGAGCTTTTCGATGGCAGAGTCAATGAAATGAAGATACCTATAGTAAAATGAAAGCATGTAGAAGTAGAAAGTGAGATAGCTGATCAGAACGAAAGTAGTATAAAATGGTTGAGTAAGTGAGATGTAGAATGTATATACTACAAGTTGTTGTTGGACCACGAGGGCGACCACTGGTCGTAGGTAAAGTGTCGAGGGTAAGCTGTGGAAGTAAAGCGATTGACCTTAGTTGAGAGAGTAGCCTTCAATTGCAAGTAAAGTCTCATGCATGGTGTTCTTTAATGTAACCCGAAATTTTCACGAGTTAAGTTAAACGGGTAAATATAATTTTTAATCGAAAACGAGTCAGAAAGTGCACAAGTATGTTTAAAGCAAAGGTAGTTTCATCCATGTTGCACATTGAAGTTTTGAGTCTAACGATTTGCAAAGTATTCCACATTTTTTTTATGATAAGTTAAATTGTTACCAAAAGGTCGGGAAAACGGTTGCCAGCCGAAACTTTTACAATCAAATACATATTGATTTATTGATATCATACGAATGAGTGTGAGAACCGAATGATTTACTTTGTGTCGGTAATTCTTTCAGAATTGTGTCAAATGAAAAGATTTTCACTCAATATATTTCTGTCGTAATGACATGTTTCGGTGAAGTAAGACTAAGTTTATGGAAAGTGGCATACGAACGATCCTCGAGATCGTGGTACATGGCTTTAAATTTTGAAGAGTGATGAGGGCATGTGTACCCTATATGTTTTCAAGTGTTGTTTATTGAAAATGATGAAAAGTACAAAATGAATTATCTATTGATTTGTCATGCATGAAGGCTATGAACTCACTAGGTCGTAGGATGATGCATTTTTTTTAAAACTAAGAAATAACTCAGAGAATGGAGAGTTGTTGGTCAAATCAAGAGAGAACGTTGTAGTATCGGGATATGTGTTTCGTCAGTAGTGGATTATAGTATCGGTTGTCAAGGTAATGGTTTTAGCGACTCGTTAAAGAGTCGTGTGGTAAGGAAGAATGAAATGACCATGACGTGGAAATGTGAGTCTTGAGGCGAGCTTGTAACGTTGATGTTACAGGAGTAAGTTCAGAAAAGATGGAGACGTATTATGAAGTGATTATGTCATGTTGGGAGGATTAGATTCCGTAAGGAACCTTTGTTTAAGAATAAGTTAAGAAAGTAGTTACAGCTTGTCTGTTGTTGTAAAAGTCGATAGCGGTGTAAGATGGCCGAGGTCGAAGACTTGAACCAGAAGGTTGTAAATTAATAGAACACCTTGTAGGAGTGTTAAGAGGATGGGAAGTGGTCATTTTGAATAAGCGTTCTATTTATGAGGTATGGAGGGATTCGTAGAATGATGAGGTATGTAGCACAAGCGAAGCGAGGGTGTAGATCTTATCGATCGGTGAGGAGTTGTGCCCTGTTTTGTAAGGGGTCGGATCGTGAAGAGCTAGCTAGAATGTTTGTGTGTGAGTTAATTGAGAACTCGTGAGTTATAGTTCAACAAGTTGGGAAAGGACTACGTAGTGAGATAGACTCGATTGTAGTATACGGGAGAGTATGAAAGAAAGTGTGGTTGTGTATGAATGACCATGAGAGATTTGGTTTGCAGTGCGATGTTATGAGTGAGGGATGTACAGTTATGTAATGGCATTAATTGCCAAGCTAAATGTACCCGCTAGTATCGTAGTGAGGTGATGTTAGAGAGAAAGAAAGCATCATATAGAAGCTTTTGGGATTTTCGGATGAGATGTTCGATCTATTAACCAGATTGTTGGAGCTCATAGAGGGTAAGTTGACTGTGTGGTGTGATTAGGATCGGAGTGAAAGGACGGAGTAGTGGTGGGTGATTACCCAAAGGAGAAACCAAGTGTTTTGGTTGTAAAAGTCGCTAAGTAGGTATATGTTGAGATCATTGGAAGTTTAAAGAAAGATGAAGAGTGCGTTAGTCAAATTGTGTTATAGTAAGTGCTAAATCTCTAAAGAGCATGAATTGTTTCTTATGTGTGAGGGAATGATCCTAGAAGGAATCAGTTGGAAATTTGGTTATGTTTAAAGAATGACATGATGATGAATATGGGTCGGAATGGTAGTATAATCGTTAGCTGATTTGAAACGTCATGATAGATGTATAAGCCTTTGATTGGTTGATTAAAATGTTATGGATTTGTTAAGTAATGACATTTATTTGTTATTACAAGATGTGTTGCAATTCTACAGAGATTCTTACTAAGAATTGATAAGGGAGAATCGATATGTTAAGGTGAGAAGTTGTTGATAGTGATGGAATAAGTAATCTTCAAATTATTTTGAAAATTGTGAATTGTTGGGTTACTCTGTGGGAGTTGGTAGTTAAGAAATCAGTTTAGACTGAGGAATCTTGTGATTTCCAAAATATCGAGATATTGATTTTAAGTTATTAAATATGATAAATTATGGTTAGTAGACAGAAATGAACTGAGTTTCATTTAGAGTTTATCGTTTGAAACAAGTTGATAATTACAATTGGAATGAGTTGGTCAAGTTAATGTTGCTAGTGATAAAGAGAAGAAACTGTTTTGTTTTTGCACTAGCCAAGAAAGGCAGTTGAGTTCTAAAACTGTTATAGTGGTCATGAATCAGATAAGGTAATTAAGGAGTGGTAAGCATTGAGACGTTTGCAACCTTTGTTCGCATGTTATGATTTATAAGATGGATTACGAGAATTCTGGGGGAAGTATTATTGAGATTAACACACTGATCGTTAAGGAACTAATTAAGGTAAATCTAAGTAAGAAAGTCGAGAGGATTTTTATAGCTACCTGATTTTTAGGAACATTGTGGCTAATCGAAAGAATTATGGAACCTGAGTATCGCGGTATTCCTGAATTATAGATTTGTTAGGGAAACGAAAAATAAAATGATAGTGTTTTCCTGTTATAATCAGAGGTTGTGGGCTTAATCAAAGTTGCGCAGCGAAAGCAAGGAACTATGTTGTTACTGTTTTGTTATTATAAGATCTTTTTCCTAGAGTTGAGATTTAGGCTTTGATAATCAATTTTTTTGCCGGTTATCTTCGGAGTGAATTTCGGGACGGAATTCCATTAAGGAGGGGAGATTGTAATAACCCAAAATGAGTTAAGTGATCTTAATAAAAGTGAAGGGGTAAGATTGTATTTTGTGAAGGGATGAGGTCTAAAAATGAAACATGGGGAATAAATCCTTTTGTCAGCACCACTTTTTGGTAATGAAATAGAAAACAATTCTAGGGTTGAATGTGTGTGTGTGTGTGAGAAACCTGCCGTCATCGAGAGAGAGAGAAAAGCTGGAAAAAAGAGGAAGAAGAAGAGAAGCCATGGGAGACCCTGTGTTTTTCGTGAGGAGAAAGAAGAGAGAAAGTAAATGATCTGGTGTGTGTCCTGTGTGTGTGTGCGCCGGGAATAGACAGCAAGAGGCAGCCGGCGAGAGAGAGAGAGACAGCAGGCGAGAGAGAGAGAGAGACAGCCGGCGAGAGAAAGAGAGACAATCGACGAGAGGGAGAGAGACGACGGAGGAGAGAGAGACGACGGAGGAGAGAGAGACGAAGAGGGAGAGAGGCGACGAGAGGAAGAAGCAGCGTTTTGGGCAGTTTTGGTGGTCGCCGGCAGTGGTGGCTGCTGGTGGTGGTCGCTGGCGGTGGTGGCTGCCGGTGGTGGTCGCCGGAGGTGGTGATTGAGTTGGTTTTTCATGCGAATTGAGAAGAGAAGCTCTCGTGATTTTGGTAAGAACTTCATCCTTTGAGATTAGTTCATGCACACAAATAGCTAGATAAGTTAATATTCTATAGTATTTCTTGTTTAGCTGCGTTAATGTATCAAGCACTGTGGAGTTTGGTTTTCGAATCATATTGTTCATTTAATTAAAATCAAATTGGTCTAAGGATTGTGTGGCTAAACGAACTGTATGGAACATTATTGTTTGAGGATGTGTAAGAAAAACCTGGTTAATTAGATTGTTTTACTGAGGGATTTTGGAAATGTGCGAGGTCGTATTCTGCCTGGTTACGCAACCATGGTCTTACGCAACACATGGTCTTACGCAAGTGAAGAATTGCGTAAGCTGTCTTACGCAAATGTTTAATTGCGGAACTCGATGTTGTTGATCCGAAATAGAAATAAATGGTTTGCGGAAGTCTTCTTAATGTCCGAAGCATATACCCTGGTCACGTGGGCTGAGTTTTCTCCTAGCATGGATTTGGATAGTGAATGATGGGCCACGTGTCCATCTTGTGTAAGTGTAGGAATTGATCATCACTTAAATTGAAATTCAGATTTTTGTTGGGGGCACGTGTTAAGAGAGTGAACAAGTAAGATAAATTCAAGGTGGGCCAATCCTCAATTATAATCCATAACTATTTATATAATGGTTAGTATTTATACAATGGTGGACTAGATTATGGAGTCTTGGGCCCAATTAGCAAATCATAATAAAATTTATGTTAGGCCGGAAGTTTGAAATCTTAATTACAAACTTGGGATCTAAACTAACAATAAGATTCGGAAATTATGTCTTGGGTCGGTAACCGAGTCCAATATTTATGAGTTGGTTTAGAAATGTAATTTATCAAATAAGATAATTGTGGGTACATTTGAAAGTAAACTCGAGTATAAAGTATTAGAGTTTTGATATATACATATTTCCTATATAATAGGTGTTCCACCTAGAGAACGGAAGTGTAAGTGAGAAGCTTTGGAGCAAGCAATCAGGTGAGTTCTCTCAACTTTTTATGACGTACTATGTTTTACTGAATATGGTTCAATTTCAAGCATGAAATGATTTATAAAGTTATGCATGTTTCCATGAATTGCATGTTTATTTGCAAATGATATGAAGATTAAAGTTTTCATGAATATGATTTCAATGTACGTGTATGCTATGTGGAGTCGGTTGCACAGTGGGGTCATGGTATCTTGGGATCTCCGATCCCTTGGGCATATGGAGGTTATCTTGTGGGTTGGAATTTGTTTTCTCCCACATGAAGGAACGGGGAGTCCATTTGGATTCCGGCGTAGACGAGAGGGTGTCCGTTAGGCCCCGATCGGAGTAGCTTATGCGATCCCTGAACCCTGTGTTGAACCTTGAATGATGTTTATGAGAAAGATGTGAATGTATTTTCAATGAAATGATTTTATACTGTGATAAATGTTTACAAGTTGTTTTCGGAGGGAATTCACTAGACCTTTTGGTCTAACCCTCGTTTTTCAAAACTAAACCATTTTCAGGTAAGCAAGTAGCAAGAGGCTCAAGTAAGTGAGCAAGAGCAAGTTAGTGTACAGGTGCAGCTTGAGGCAGTGCAAGTGCCAACTTTAGAAGTTAGAATATTCTCAGTTGTGTATAGGTTGTTTCCAAAGTTTTAGACTGATGTAAACAAAATTTTTGGGACCAAGAATTGTAAATGCCATGATTTAATGTTATGTATGTCTTGTTCTGTTTTGGGACGTTACACGTGCACCATCACTCATTTGAGTCGGCATAAAGGGAATGTTGTAGGATAAATGTGTCATCGTTTACAGGATACGATAATATAGATAGAGATAAAATATTAGTATAACTAATATCCCGCATACGTTTTTTTAAGGGAGAAGATGGAGACACTATCGGGCTTCAACATGGCCATCACCCGATCGAGAATCAATCTTTTCATTAGAAATGTGATCATGAAAAAAGTCACTAATACAAGAAGTAAGGAAATTCGGAATAACATGAAAAATGTTAGGACAAGATAAATAACGAGAGTGTCGCGCTATTAAGTGAGACACTTCGTTAACTTATCTACCAATGCCATTAACCAAAAATTTGTCGTGATTGAGAAGAAGACCTCGAATATCTGCAATAATGTCACCAAACTACGAGTTGTCCCGTTTCGTATCGTAAATAGCATCTACAGCGACCTTGACATTAGTTTTGAAAACAACGTTAGTGAGGCCCAAATTAGAAACCCATAACATGGCATCCCGAAGAGCATACCCCTCACATTCTTTAACTGGAGGATGAAAATTTATGGGGTAGCTTTGGTAGAGACGAAAGCACCCCTACTATCCCAGATGACGACCCTGAACCCCGCAGAGTTCTCAAACGTGGCGGCGTCAATATTGCATTTTATGAAATATTGTCTCGAAGGGTGTCATTTATTAGAGCATGGAGGATTAATAGGAGACTGTTTCGTGTGCCTAAGGCCCCGAGAAAGTTGCCACTCCAAAAAAATACGAGTGGCGCGCCGGACGACTATAGAAGGATCCCGAGGGCCATCGTTCCATATTATGCCACATACTCCATAATATCATAAAAAATTGGTCGCCGACGTGACGTGGGCGTTCCTTGAGAAACCTGAAGACAAGATTCGTAAATGAATCGACATCATCCACTAGTCGGTCCACGTTGATCCAAAGACCTGCCTCGATCCAAACACGGATCACTGTGGAGCAACCCACAAAAGAATGCCAAATGTTTTCCACGTTGCAGTTACATAACAAGCAAAGAGGGTAATTTGTATCCCTATCTTTTGGAGAGAATATCGATTGGGAATGACATCGGGCAAAGCTCGTCAGGCAAAAAATCTAACTTTATAAGGGATGTTGGCTTTCCAAATACGCTGTCAATCCACGTCGAAGACTAGATGTCAGTTCGAAACCAGTCATTCCATAATAGGTTTGTAGCTAGATTTGACGGAATAAATTCCGTTATGGGACAAGTGCCAAATGAGTTTGTTGGGACCCGAGTCCGAAAGGGGGAGTAAATTAAAGACGCGAGCTCGATCCCGATGAGAGATGATTTGGGTAATCATATCCACGTTCCAGGACAGGGTCTGCAAATCTAACAACGCACGTACACACATATCAGAGCGGTTGGGCTCCATAGGCATTTCCAGCTTAAATTTTCATTGTCCCTAAGTCAAGGGTCCCGCCATATGTTTATCAATCGAACGTCACCCACCTTCCAACGAAGACCCTTTGGGAGCACAAATTGCGAGTG
Organism: Saussurea involucrata; assembly: GCA_033807775.1. Lineage (NCBI taxonomy): Eukaryota > Viridiplantae > Streptophyta > Magnoliopsida > Asterales > Asteraceae > Saussurea > Saussurea involucrata. The sequence goes on from CM066314.1 coordinate 23,355,585, forward strand.
CCATATACTTCTCCAAATGAAACTTGGGGAGTTTCCTAAACGAACCTCCATAACATCCTCATGAGGGTAGTATTTAGCTTTTAAGATTCGGTTAACTAGAGAAGAGGGATTTGACACAAGCCGTCAACCTTGTTTTCCAAGCATGGCAACGTTAAAAGCGATGAAGTCACAAAAGCCTAAGCCTCCTAGCTTTTGTGGGAGAAAAGTCTTATCCCACGAGAGCCAGTTAATGGATCGAGCACCATCAAATTTTCTGCCCCACCAAAAGGAATTCATCATTCTTTCTAATTCTTGTATGGTAGAAGTCGGGATAAGAAAGACATTCATATAGTACACCGAGATGGCTTGAGTCGGAACCTTGATAAGATTGGCCCTACCCGCATTAGAAATAGGTCGTTTCCCCAGTTATGCATTTTTTTTGCCAAAGTCGGTTGCAGATATGCCGGAAAATGCCTTTTTTCGAATGACTCACAAGAGACGAGAGTCCCAGATAACCTGTGTTAATGGTTTGTCAATACCAAGGATGCACGAGAACTCGTGAAGAAGGTCTGTAGCCAAATTGTTGCTACACATAATCCCCGACTTTGCATAGTTAATGGCTTGACCCGAGGCTGCTTCATAAGTCAAGAGCATGTATTTTATATGATGGATTTCGCCTATCGAAGCCCTGCAAAAGAAAAAAAAGCGTTATCTGCAAAAAAAAGTGAGAAATCTGGGGGGGGGACTCCTCGCCGCCTGACAACAATGAGTTCGACTAGCGACTTCCTCATGCTTCATAAAAACCGAAAGACCCTCCATACAAATAATTAACAAGTAAGAAGATAGTGGGTCTCCTTGACGAAGGCCTCGTTGAGGGATAATGGGACCAATCAAGTCGTTGTTAACACGAAAAAAAATACTTCACAGACTCGATGCTAAGCATAATCATGTTGACACATCGAGTTGGGAAGCCAAAAGCATTTGTCCCAAATACTTCTAGTCAAGGCTATCGTAAGCTTTGCTAATGTCAATTTTTAGAGCCACTTCACCGTTTTTCTTGCGGTTTGTGCGTTGCATGGAGTGAAGCATTTGGAATGCAATTATGACATTGTCGGTAATCAGACGGTCTTTGATAAAGGCGGTTTGGTTGTCCAAGATGAGCGTATGGGAATCGGTTTGATTCAGTTTGCCATCACTTTGGTGATAATCTTCAAATAACATTATAGAGCGTAATGGGTCTGTAATTTTTAAGGTTCGACGGCAAATCGTTCTTTGGTACAAGGGTAAGGATAGTGTCGTTAATTCCATTCAGAAGGAACCCATTCTCAAGCCACGTCTTTCCGGAATTGAAGATATCGTCACCCATATACGTCCAGAGTTTTTTAGAAGCAGGGATTAAACCCATCCGGATACTTATCTACTTGTATCTTGTGCCTCTTATTAATGAGACCAAGAAATGTGTATCATGGTATGTCGTCTAGATTGGTGTCATTTCCAAAATAAATATCTAAAGTTAAAAAAAACATACATAGTTCCTAAAAGTTTGTAATTATAGCAAATCTAATTAACTAAATGACTATTTAACCTTTAATAATAAATATTGTAATGAATTCTTACATCTCATAAATAAATTCGAATTGGAAACATACATCTATTTATTGTCACTACACCAAAAATGAGTTTATAGGACACCTAAAATAAATAAGCCTCCTAATAGAGTGTTTAATAGGACAAACTTGTAGGATCAAATTAATAAAAAAGCGTTCTATCTAAAAGTGTGACAATAAGTTTATAAGACGCTTTTGAGCGTCGTAACAAGGTTATTAAGACATTTTTAAACTAAAGTGTCGTATTAGCTAAGTTTATATGATGTTTTTAAGAAGTGTCCTATAAACCCATTTTTTAGAGGATACTTGTGTTTATGGTACATTTCTCAATAGTAGTCTATAAAATAGTTAAAATGACTCTTTATTTGAAGAGTATTATAAAATTTTTATTACGATGCCTAGTAAAGTCCTATAAACTTTTTATAACACCTTTAGATATGACATTTTCTTGTTTGTTCCTATAAACTTCGGTCCTATAAAATACTCTATTAGAACGTTTATTTATTTTAGCTACAGACTCATTTTGTTGTAGTGTGTAACATATAAGAGATATCTAAATATGCTCGATATCAAATGAAACAACTGACATTACTTGCCAATAGATTTTTTTTGTGCCCAAAAATGGGGCATTACAAGTGTGTCAACTACTGAGACGACTTTGCATATAAGTGTAATGTATGGGGCACTTAATTAATTAATATATAAGTGTGTATGATTGAAAATTTACACAAACTTAATTAAATAGGAATATGTTCAAAATATTATGTTTTACTATAAGAAAAGCCTTAATTGGTGGGAGAAAATTGATCTAGAAAAATTGAAGTTTAAGTTTTAAAAAAAACAAAAAGTAATGTAGTTAATTGAAAATGGTGTTAGATCAGGTTTGATAAATATAACTCAATTTATTTTTAAGTTTTTTAAATTAAGACCTATTTGAATGATAAAAAATTGTTTATAAGTTATCTTATTAAAATATTATATAAAGTATTTTTTTCTTATTTTTCAAAAAAAAAAAGTTGTCACTTTCTTTCAATTATAACCTGAATAAAGTCAACTTTTAATTATTGATAAATGTTAAATGTTAACTATAAATTATTAATAAGTATTTATTATTGATTAATAATTGTTTAAATTATTAATTACTTTTAGTTGCAAAATATTCATTAATGTTAATTATTAAGTATTTAAAATTATTATTAATCTTACTAATTATTTTTGTATTGTTATTATTAATTTTATTATTGTTTAGTACATTTATTAATCAAAAGATAGATATAATGCTTTAGCAAATGTCTTTATAAATTATATAAAAAATTTGATGGACATTTCGATAAAAATATTTAATTTAACTATTAGTTTATATGAATATTCATATTTGATTATACAAATTTAAAATTACATTATTATATATAGTAAATTAAATTTGAAGTTATATTAATTAACAATTTTTATCATATAGTTTACATTTATATATTATATTATTAATAATCTGTTTTAAATATATAAAAAAAATGTAATATTGACTAATTTTTTAATATCTTATTTTTACTCAGTTTGCAATTTTTAATATTTATTGATTAGTTTTTATTAAATATTAATTTAATAACTAGTTTGTTAATTATCAACTAAGTTATCGGGTAATAAATCATCTATTGATTCCTTTACATGGACTCAAAACAAGAATCTGAAACGAAATCTTTCGATATCAAAATGGAAAAGGCCAATGCAATTTTCAAGTACCGAAAGCTTCAGAAAGGCACGACTCTATCTATTCGGATTCTTGGAGGTGTTTGCTTTTCTAGTAATGATTTCTAGGTTTTCATATCAACTACCGTTCTCCGTTAAAGTTTCCGGTGATTATTTCAGAGGAATCACTTTCGTGATTAGAAACGTGATAATTTTGTTTCTGTCGGTCATTATAGTTATTTTACATTTTTTATAAAACACCTACCTTCTTTTCTTAATCTCAACAACGTGTCTATAATATTAATAAAATGATAATAAAATAATATTCTTGATTATTATATTATACTAGTACTATTTGACTGGGAAATGAAATTATATATTTATATTGTGCACTACTAGAAAATCTCAAATTTCCGACCAAAAAATATTGACGGATTTCATTCGTCGGAAATTACCGACGGATTACCGACGGATTTAATTTAAAAAAATAATAAATATTAAAAAATATATATTCGTTGGTAATCCATCGGTATTTAGTGACGGATTTCCGATGGATTAAGTAATTAAAAAAATAAAAACAAATAAAAAAAATATATCCGTCGGAAATCCGTCGCTAATTACCGACGGTAAACTTGGCCGTCGGTAATCCGTCGCTAATATCCGTTGGTAAACTTGGCCGTCGGTAATCCGTCGCTAATTGTGTCCGTCGGTAATCCGTCGCTAAACTCCGTCGGTGATCCATCGGTAAATCAAATACCTTCCAGATAATTTCCGACCGTGAATACCGACGAAAATAATGGTTTTTTTGTAGTGAGTGTAATTGATAATCGTACAAATAATGTATTTTACAACTTAATTTAATCTTAAGAATTTCGTTAATCAATTTCGAATATAAATCAAATGTTACATTGACCAAAAATAAAAGGGAAATTAATTAAAATACCCAAAGTTTGACTCTGACTTACCAAAATACCCACATTCTCATCGAGTTTACCAAAATACCCAAAATTTCCGCGGTGGGCCCCGCGATCGCGGGCCCACGCCCACGTGTCACGAATGTTTGGCCAAAAGTCCCGCAGAGGCCCCTCAAGAATGCCCGCGGTACACTTTTGGTCCCTGCCCGCGGAGGTACCCCGCGATCGCGGGATGGACATGCCAGGCGTCGACACAGGGTGAAACCCTAATTTCTTTAATGCATCAATGTAATAACCCAAATTCTAGTAGGTCTAAAAGTTCAGTGGTCAAAATGAAAGAATGAAAGTTATTGGTAAGGGACTAAATTGTAGATTTTGAAATATATATATATATATATATATATATATATATATATATATATATATATATATATATATATATATATATATATATATATATGGACCAAATCCCTAGGTTTTGTATACTGAACATTCTTGGCGGCTGAGAGAATGAGGGATAGAGAGCTGGGCAAGAAAATCGCGAAGAGACTCCATTTGGGTAAGTAAACCACCAATCGACGTTTATTCTTGCACAGTAAATAGCTAGATAAGTAGATTTCTAGTTGTTTTCATGATTTAGCTATGTTATTTTATAAGAACGCTCTAGAGGTTTTAATCCTTTTAATCGGATTGCTAAAGTAGTGAAAATCAAATTGATTATAAGGACTATGCTATGTAGAAAAATGTGTAAGTTTACTGCGATAAAAACCCATTAACGGGTTTGGTTAGGAAGAATTCGAGTATGGAAAACAATGGGTTTCGTCGATGTTTGTTGATACCGGGAGTCGACGTATCGGGACCCAAAGGGTACCGGAAGTCGTGGGTACCGGGACTCAAAGGAGTACCGGAAGTCGTGGGTACCGGGACTCAAAGGAGTACCGGGAGTCGTGGGTACCGGGACCAAGGAACACCGGGACTTGGAGTCCCGCAGTTGAATATCGAAATCACAACACCGGGACTTGACTCCCGTAAGTTGATACCGAGTTATTATTGAAAAGTGTTGGGCCACGTGTTGGGCCACGTGTTGGTCTCACAATTCTTTTTAGATCATCGTTGGGCCACGTGACCTCCAAATGGTTATGTGTGGCAACTTGCCACGTGACCCCATGAATTTTGAAAGTGGGTCGTGTGTGTTTGCTTAGTGGACCGTAGACACATAGAATAAATCCAACAGCCATTTTTCCTATGTATCAGCCCACGTGGTCCATCCTAATCTAATTGGAATTCAGAAGTTTTCATGGAAAATCATAATTGTTTGGTTATCATGGGTCACGTGACTTGTAACTTGTAAAGGTTGTATTTTACAAATCAATTTGTGCAAGGCCAAAGTCCATGGTATTTAATTAAGTATAGAATTAATTAAGTATTAGGCCATCAGTACCCCATAAACCCTATCTTTCAAAGATTCCCCTCCACCTAAGCGCCACATCAGCTTTTCTCTCATCCCTCACTCCATCCCTCACGATCCCTAAACATCCGTACCCCATTCCCTCAAACCCTTTTGCCACCTCATTTATTTTAATTCTTTTATTTATACATTTAATTATTTAACAAAATAAAAATATTTATATATTTTTTAATAAATAAAAATAAGATAAATAATAAAAATTAAAATTCATATCATTCATTAAAAATAAAAATTACAAAATACAAAACACTACCAATTATGAAATTTTTGGAGTTGCTTTTTTCTCGCTAAAGTAGCCCTCAAAGCGTTTCCCGTAAGGTGATCATGCGGGGTTATGAAAAACTCGAAGTCTTTCTCAAATCGGTTTGAGCGTTCGATTTCGATTTCGATTTCGAGATCGAGTTTTTTCATTTTGTATTCCATTGTATCATCAATCTTGTTGTTGAACGTCGTCAACAACTGAGTAACACTTTCGTCCGTATTCGCCCCGGACGTATTACTCGTTGATGATTTTTTTGCCTTGTTTCTCCCGATGGGTCGTTGAATTTGCTCGTCATCGTCATCATCGGAAGGTTGGGTACGTTTTGAACCACGCGATGAAGTTGTCGTCATCGTTGGAACGGCTCCCCATTTTGGACATTTTTTTAGGACGTCCCAAACTTGTTCGTGAGTGAAAGCAAATTTATGGCGTGCTACATACCGTAAAATAATTACCACCGCTTTGTGCGTTACCGACCACGGGTCCTCCGAAACGTCAACCCACGCCGACACTAACGCGAGTTCCTCGGCTCTTGTCCACGTTTGTTTGGCGGCTTTCGTTCGTCTCGGATTTGATGGTTCCGGGTTAGATTGTTGTGTCGGGATAAATTGTGGTGAGTTCGGGGTAGAAGGTTGGGTTTCCGGAACAATGTCGTCGTCGAGATTGATTGCGGGTGAAGGAAGATTGTAGTTGGCCGGAGTAAAACCTTGTTCAATCAAACCGGGACGTGTAAATTGGTAAGCAAATTGTTGCGGAAATTGTTGGTGAAATTGTTAGGGAAATTGTTGCGGATATTGTGGCGGATTTTGTTGCGACCATTGTGGCGGATTTTGTTGCGACCATTGTGGCGGAATTTGTTGCGAAAATTGCGGATGATAACCTTGTTGTGTAAACGCTTGGAAACCAAGCTCTTGATCTTCTTGCGATTGTGGTGTATTCGGTCGGTTACGACGGGATGTAGGTGTTCTGTTTGGATTCATGATGAGAGAGGTGTGAAAAATAAGAGGTTGAGAGAATTTGAGAGAGTTTGAGAGGTGTGAGATTGAGAGAATTTGATAGTGTGAAAAATAAGAGGTTGAGAGGTGTGAGAAATAAGAGGTGTGAGAAATAAGAGGTTGAGAGGTGTGAGAAATAAGAGTTTGAGGGTTAAATATATAGTGGGATTAAATTGAGAATTTTTTTTTTTAAGAAAGAGCCGTTCAACGGTTATTTTTTAAAAAATTTAATTAAATTTTTTTTTTTAAAAACCCTCGGGATGGATCGGGATCCCATCCCCGAAAACCATCCCTTCCCGCATGCCCATCCCGCCCCGTACCCCATCCCGCCCTCACCCCGCTGCCACCTCAGCCCTTCCCGAGCCCTCCCCGCTTGGGGTACGGAAGGCCTTAGGCTTGATTAATTCATGGATCCAAAATGTATTAATTAGTCGAACTTTGACATTTAACGATCCGGTAGCGTTTCATAATTTATGTCTTGGGTCGGTAAGAAAAGTCCAATAGTTATGACTTTCGGGCTAGAAGTGTAACCTACCAACTTAGATGAATTTGGGTTAGGTTCGGGAGCAAGCTCGATTATTAATTGTTAGATTTACGAGATGCGTTTCCTACAATTTTAGGTGTTTCACCTAGCGGTCAGGAGCGTAAGTAAGAAGTCTTGAAGCGAGAAGTTGCTAAAGCGTCAGGTGAGTTTTTCTAACTAGAATACGTGATTTTACGTGTTTCCAAAGGAAAATGATTATATGAAAATGCCTGTTAATTTACATGAATTTTACGTAAATGAAAGCTTTATGTTTTACTGATCAGGGTATGTTTATGAGCATGATTTATTACGAGCTTTTACGAATGTCTTCCCATGAAAAGATTCTTCGACAAGATGAAATTGGATTGTAAAGTGTTATACGGATTTCATGTTTTATGATGATGATAAACTATGTGTATGTTATGTGAAGTCGGTCCGCACAGTGGGATCTGTAGTCCTCGGGATCTGATGATTCCTTGGATAGTTATGATAAGCTTGTAGGAGGGAATTCATTTTCTTCCTACTCGGAATGTGATGAGCTTGTAGGAGGGAATCCGTTTCCCTCCTACATGGATGGATATAGGGGAGTCTGCTTGGGCCCCTATATGAGGAGAGAGGGGAGTCTGCTTGGGCCCCGATCGCGGTTGACGATGTGATCCTTAACACTGTGCGGTACCATGAATGATGTTATGTGAAGAACATGAATTGTTTTATAAATGAGTTTTATAATGTTGTTTTACATTGTTTATGGAGGGAACTCACTAGACCTCATGGTCTAACCCTCTCTTTTCAAAACTAAAACCTTTTCAGGTAAGCTAATAATAGAAGGCCCAGGTAAGTGAGCTAGAGCAAGGTAGAGTGCAGACGCAACTAGAGACAGTGCCGGTGCCACTTGTAGTAATAGTTATCCTCATTTGTGTATAGGTTGTTTCCGCCAACCTCAGTTTTAGAAACAATGTAATGAAATTTTGGGACCCAGTTATGAGAATGTTATGTTTTTATGCTAAGTTTGTTCTACTGTACTTATGGGATGTTACAATCAACCCCCCCCCCCACCCTAATTTCGGCCGCTATAAGAGAGAGGGTGGGGGGACCTTATTTCCTACCACTTTCATTGGAAAATTTTCTCCCAAACTCTCTCAATTTGTCGTGTGGAATACGCGCTCAGTTTGTTTGAAGATGGCTCGTGTTACTCGTTTGGTAAGTTTTTCTTAAGTTTCTTGTACTTTTCTTGTATGTTGTTATTTTAAATTTTAAAATATATGATATGTATGTTGTTAGAGTGTTTTTAAGTTTGTTGTATGTTGAATGTGTTATTTGTATGTTATAATGTTTTCTTTATTATAGATGTTAGAGTTTTTTTAAAAAGATGTTATAGTGGTTTTTTTAAAAAGATGTTAGAGTGTTTTTTATAAAAACATATGTTAGTGTTTTTTTAAAAACATATGTTAGTGTTTTTTTTATAAAAAGATGAGTGTTTTTTATAAAAAAATGTTAAGAGTGATTTTTTATAAAAAAAAAAGATGTTAGTGTTTTTTTTATAAAAAGATTAGTGTTTTTTATAAAAATAAATGTTAGAGTGTTTTTTATAAAAATAAATGTTAGAGTGTTTTTTATAAAAAAAGATGTTAAGAGTGTTTTTTATAAAAATAAATGTTAAGAGTGTTTTTTTATAAAAAAAAGATGTTAAGAGTGTTTTTTTATAAAAAGATTAGTGTTTTTTATAAAAATAAATGTTAAGAGTGTTTTTTATAAAAATAAATGTTAAGAGTGGTTTTTATAAAAAAAAAAGATGTTAGTGTTTTTTTTATAAAAAGATTAGTGTTTTTTATAAAAATAAATGTTAGAGTGTTTTTTATTAAAATAAATGTTAGAGTGTTTTTTATAAAAAAAGATGTTAAAAGTGTTTTTTTATAAAAGGGAAAAGTCCAATAAAACTGTAATAACCCAAAAATGTGAAAGACTTGAAAGTTTAGTGTCATAAGGAAAGAAAGTTGTATCCCAGGGACTAACTTGCAAAATGTGGAAATATTAAATAGGAACAGATCCCTAGGGTTATCACTGATCATTCTCCTTATTGTTTGGCGGCGGGGAAGAAAAGAGAACGACAAGGAAGGAGTTACAGTGTTGAATTGCTGTGAAGAGCCATTAATCTGGTAAGGAGATTCATTCATCGTTGTTATCTTATGCATTCATAGCAATAGACAAGTTAGACTCAATTTGTGATTCTTGTTTCGGTAACTGTATGAGTTCTAAGAACACCCTGAAGGATTTCTTTTAAATTAGTACTGGGATTGCTAATCGAAGGAATGTATTAGGCTAAGAATGTCGTTTGTAGCAGTATGGGATGAAAATGTTATGGCTATTAACCTTCACAAATCTTATGGTACGAAAGAAATCGAGTTTTGACGAGCGAAGGCTTTGCCACTGATTCGTCGTACCGGGAGTCGCCCGTACCGGGAGTCGAGTGAGACCGGGAGTTCCCTGTACTGGGAGTTCCCGGTACCGGGAGTCGAGTGAGACCGGGAGTTCCCTGTACCGGGAGTTGAGGACTACCGGGACTTTCCTGTGGTTGGGCCTAGTTCACTATTGGACTCAGAGACTTTGGGCCAGACCAATGTAAGAACTAAACCGTATTGCGGGCCTAGTAGTAATGGATAGAATCGAATAAAGAGAGGAAATTAGAATGAAAGTGTAGTGCATCTAATTATCCTATGAATTAATTATTAGGTGTATTAGCGTAGCGAGACAAGAAGCTAAGGAGAAGATTCGCTTTTCAGGTGAGTTCCCTAAACCTCTTTTACGACGAAAATGTTAAATGATTCTTTTACTGATTATGGTTTTAACAAGCATGAAATATTTATGAACTGATATGCATGAAAGGAAAAAAGAATGTTTGATATGTTGAAATGATGCGCATGATTTATAAAAGGGTCAAATGCTTTTATGAAACGTATGTGCATGCTATGTGATGTCGGTCTGTACTGTGGGATCAATGAGCCTCGGGATCTGATGATCCCTTGGATATGTTTGACGAGACGGTAGGTTGGAATTCGTTTCCTCCTAGGCGGGTATCGGGGAGTCTGCTTGGGCCCCGATACGAGAAGGGCGAAAGGGGAGTCTGCTTGGGCCCCGATCGCGTATGGTTAAGGGATCCATTACACAGTGTAGTACCATATGTGATGATTTATGATGCATTTTAACGAAAGGATTTCATATTGTTTATGCATGTTCTTTTACAGAGTGAATTCACTAGACCTTTTGGTCTAACCCTCGCTTTTCAAAACTAAACCATTTTCAGGTAAGCGTTCCGCAAGTTCCTCGGGGAGGAAATAGGAGGGACATAGCACACTTGGAGATTAGAGCGACTCCAAGATTTAGACTAATGACATAGATAGAGCTCGGCTGTGGATTTTGTAGACTTCCGCTGTCATTTTTGTTAAGCTCGTGTATTGATGTATTGAACAAGTTAAACTTTTGTAATGTAAAACGCTCAGTTCTGTGATTTATTGCTTAGTAAGTTTTTGGGACGTTACAAATGGTATCAGAGCCATAGTTTAAGGGATTTAGGTTGCCTTTAGGGCCTAAACTTAAACTGTAAGACGAAGATCACAACCGAGACATAGGATTGCCTCTAGGAACGATCACTATAATGCGCTTAGGAATAAGGTGCCAAGGACAAACGTGTAAGGTAAGTTTGGGATTACACCTGGACAGTGTAATTACGAACTTACAGGTACATGTGCGTGCTTACGATACATTATATAGCATTTTATGATGTCATATCTAGCAAAGGTTAATTATTGCTTTCTTTCAGTATTCGTGAATGGCTGGAAGAAATTTGAGAAGTAAGTCGGTACCTGCTATACCAAGGAATCAGGAGGAAGAGATCCTCGAGAACGGACCGGTTAACCGCGGAAGAGGTCGCGGGAGGGGTCGTGGAAGAGGTCGTGGAAGAGGTCGTGGGAGGACAAGGAGTGTGGAAATTCCTGTAAATCGAGAGGACTCTGTTCAGGAAAGTTCTTCTACTGTAAGGATAGGGAACCTGACTAGGGGACGTGGTCGAGGCCGGGGTTCCACATTTGTCACTCGAGAGAATTTGGCTGCCGAGCTGGGAAAATTTCAAGAAACCTTGCAGACTCTTCTTACTAAACAGAATGGGTCGGTTTCGGTGAGCAAAGAGCCGACTGAGAACAAGGAGAGTGCAGATGTGACAAGCCCGGTAGAGACTGGTACTGGGGGTCACTCGAAAGCTTTATCCTTGGTGGTGAATGAGTCAGCAGCTAAGGGTTGTAACTTCAAAGTCTTTGCTTCATGCAAGCCCCCTACGTTCGAGGGCGAGTGTGATCCGGTGCTGGCAATGAAGTGGGTGAAGGAAATGGAGCTGGTTTTCGATACTTGTAAATGTGCTGATGGGGACAGGGTGATGTTTGCCTTGTCTACGTTGAAGTCTGATGCAGTGTATTGGTGGGAAGCCGAAACTGGGGGAAAGGGTTCAGCGATGGCCAAGGGGATGTTGTGGGAATCGTTTGTTGACAGGTTTAAAGAACAATTCTGCCCACTCGCGGCAGTGAAAAGGCTAGAAGAAGAGTTTCTGGGTTTAGAACAAGGAGGAATGACGGTACGGGAATACACTTCTAAGTTTATTGAGAAGTCCCGTTTTGCTGATTTGTATGTACCAACGGAAGGGCGAAAGGTGAACCACTTTATCCATGGTCTGAGGAGTAACATTCGGGAGCTGGTCCTGACGAGAAACCCCACTACCTTTCGGGCGGCCATCAATACGGCCGAACTGATTGAGATGAAAAAGAACCGTCAGACTTCCGAAAAGGGTGGCGACAAGCGAAAATGGGATGGGTCGGGCAGTGACTACAGGAAGGGGAAGGTGTTCCGACCAGATAACCGGGCAAATAAGGATACCGTGGTAAAACCGTGTACAAAATGCAACAAGGTGCACCGGGGTGATTGCATGGCAGGTTCAAACTCATGCTACCGGTGCGGCTTGTCTGGTCACGTGTCAAGGGACTGCCCCAAAGGGAAATCATGTTTTCAATGTGGAGATACTGGTCACACCAAGTATGATTGTCCGCAGTTAAAGAAGGGAGGATCAACTCAGTATGGGGAACGTCATGGAGGAAAGAGCAGTGATAAAGGAGCAGAGCCGACGCTTCCGAAGGGACGTGCTTTCCGCATGACTGTGGATGAGGCGGAGGAAACTCCAGATGTTGTGGCAGGTACGTTTCTAGTGAACTCTCTATGTGCCAAGGTGTTATTTGATTCAGGAGCAAAACGCTCTTTTGTATCGCATAAGTTTATGAAATGTTTGGGGGTGAGGCTTAGGCGTTTAGGGAGAGCTCTAGAAGTGGAAACTGCCAACGATGGTTTGGTGTTTGTTAAAGAGGTGTTAGAGGATGGTGTCATAGATATAGAAGGAAGATTGATACCTATGAAATTATATCCCATGGCAATGGGAGAGTTTGATGTGGTGTTAGGTATGGATTGGTTGGCCACGAACGATGCGAACATCGTTTGCAATAAAAAGCTGATCAGGATTCAATCGCCAAATGGGGAGCCCATAGTGATTTATGGGGACCGTCGTAATAGAAAGAATAGCCTGATCTCTATGATTAGGGCTACTAAGTGCTTGAAGAAAGGTTGCAAGGGATACTTGGCGTATGTGTTGGATGCCAAGAAAGAGAAGCGTGGAGTGGGCGATGTACGGGTAGTAAACGAGTACCCGGAAGTATTTCCGGACGACTTGACCAGTCTACCCCCGGATCGTCAGATCGAGTTCAGAATCGATTTGATGCCCGAAGCTGCACCGATTGCCCGCGCACCTTATAGATTGGCACCGTCCGAAATGAAAGAAATGATGATCCAGTTGCAAGAACTGTTAGACAAGGGATTCGTCCGACCAAGTACATCACCATGGGGAGCACCTGTGCTCTTCGTGAAGAAGAAGAACGGCACTATGCGGATATGTATTGATTACCGAGAACTCAACAAGGTCACGATCAAGAACAAGTACCCGATACCTAGGATTGACGACCTGTTCGATCAGTTACAAGGAGCCAATTACTTTTCCAAGATAGACTTGAGGTCAGGTTATCATCAGCTCAAGGTACGGGAGGAGGATGTGCCGAAGACTGCCTTCAGAACTAGATATGGACACTACGAATTTCTGGTGATGCCGTTTGGATTAACCAACGCCCCGGCATCATTCATGGACTTAATGAATAGGGTGTGCCAACCCTATTTAGATCAGTTCGTGATAGTGTTCATAGATGACATTCTGATATTTTCGAGAACGGAAAAGGAGCACGAAAGCCACCTTCGTACAATCCTCGAGCTATTGAAGCAAGAGAAATTGTATGCGAAGTTTTCCAAGTGCGAGTTTTGGCTGAGGGAAGTACAGTTCCCCGGGCACGTGGTGTCTGAGAAGGGGATCATGGTCGATCCGGCTAAGATTGAAGCCATTCGAGACTGGGAGCAACCCAGGAATCCGTCAGAAGTTCGAAGTTTCCTCGGACTGGCAGGTTACTATCGGAAGTTCATCAAGGACTTTTCGCGTATCGCCACGCCACTGACCTCTCTAACCAAGAAGAATGTCAAGTTCACTTGGTTGGAGAAGCAGGAGGAAGCCTTTCAAAAGCTAAAGGAGATGTTGAGCAGTGCTCTGGTGTTGTCATTACCTAACGGTACGGATGACTTCGCAGTTTTCAGTGACGCATCGAAGCTCAGTTTGGGTTGCGTACTAATGCAGCGGGGAAAGGTGATCGCTTATGCCTCGCGGCAATTAAAGGATCATGAAGTTCGGTACCCCACTCACGATCTAGAACTGGCGGCAGTGGTCTTCGCTCTAAAGATTTGGCGACATTACCTGTATGGGACGAATTGCCAGATCTTCACGGACCACAAAAGCTTATGTCATCTCTTTGACCAAAAAGATATGAATATGCGCCAAAGAAGGTGGATTGAATTGTTGACGGACTACGAATGTAAGATCGAATATCATCCGGGGAAAGCAAACGTGGTGGCGGACGCTTTGAGCCGTAAGGAACGAAGCGAAATCCCCAGGATTGTGGCTATGAGGGCCGAGGTCACCTTCAACCTGTTAGCTGAAATAAAGAAATGTCAAGCTGAGGCGCTCGAGACTGAAAATCTTAAGAAGGATAGAATGGTGGGGCAAGCGTCCATATTAGTGGAAGATAGTCGAGGGGTGAGGTGTCTGAATGGGAGAATCTGGGTTCCGAAACTCGGAGGGCTCCGAAAGCTGATTCTCGAAGAAGCTCACAAATCGAAGTACACGATTCACCCCAGAACTAACAAGATGTACGGAGACCTACGACGAGACTACTGGTGGCCCGGATTGAAGAAAGACGTGGCTCACCTTGTTGAAACCTGTATGACGTGTTCGCGTGTAAAGATCGAACATCAAATACCGTTCGGGAAGCTCCAGTCGTTAGAGATACCGACATGGAAATGGGATCAGATCACGATGGATTTCGTGAGCCATTTGCCTAGAACTCCGAAGGGTTATGATGATATTTGGGTGATCGTGGATCGACTCACGAAATCAGCCCACTTTTTGCCTATACGAGAGTCTTACTCGTTGGAGCAGCTAGCCAAGCTATACGTTGATGAGATCGTAACCCTCCATGGCGTGCCTTCGTCAATAATTTCCGACCGAGATAGCAGGTTTACATCCAACTTTTGGAGAAGCTTCCAAAGAGAAATGGGTTCGCGGATCAAGATGAGTACCGCTTATCACCCTCAGACCGACGGTCAGAGTGAGCGTACGATCCAAACATTGGAAGACATGTTGAGAGCATCTACCATTGATCGAATTCGCTTATAATAACAGCTATCACTCGAGTATCAAGGCAGCGCCGTTTGAGGCACTTTACGGTAGAAAGTCTAGAACACCGTTGTGTTGGAATGAAGTCGGGGAGAGACAGTTAGCCGGGCCAGAGTTAGTGCAAATGACTTTAGACAAGATAGTCCAAGTGCGTGAAAGACTGAAGGTCGCCCACGACCGACAGAAAAGCTATGCGGATAGGAGACGGAAGGACATTGAATTTCAAGTCGGAGATCATGTCTTGTTAAATGTATCTCCTTGGAAGGAAGTGGTGCGATTTGGAAAACGTGGGAAGCTAAGCCCACGTTACATCGGACCGTTCGAGATTACGGAATGAGTTGGAGAGGTGGCAGGATCTGCCGGAGGAATTGCGAGGTATTCATAATGCGTTCCATGTGTCTAATCTAAGGAAATGTTTAGCCGACGTGACTAAGGTAGTGCCGTTAAGCGACATTACAGTGGATGAGAAATTGAATTGCGTTGAGGAGCCGGAGGCCATTACGGATGTTAAGGTAAGAAAGTCCCGAAACAAGGAAACCAGACTTGTCAAGGTGCAGTGGCGCCATCACAAGGGCCCGGAGGCTACGTGGGAATTAGAATCGGTTATGAAGGCGAGGTACCCGCATCTTTTCCAATGAGGAATTCCGGGGACGAAATTCTTTTAAGGGGGAAGTGTTGTAATAACCCAAAAATGTGAAAGACTTGAAAGTTTAGTGTCATAAGGAAAGAAAGTTGTATCCCAAGGACTAACTTGCAAAGTGTGGAAATATTAAATAGGAACAGATCCCTAGGGTTATCACTGATCATTCTCCTTATTGTTTGGCGGCTGGGAAGAAAAGAGAACGACAAGGAAGGAGTTGCAGTGTTGAATTGCTGTGAAGAGCCATTAATCTGGTAAGGAGATTCATTCATCGTTGTTATCTTATGCATTCATAGCAATAGACAAGTTAGACTCAATTTGTGATTCTTGTTTCGGTAACTGTATGAGTTCTAAGAACACCCTGAAGGATTTCTTTTAAATTAGTACTGGGATTGCTAATTGAAGTAATGTATTAGGCTAAGAATGTCGTTTGTATCAGTATGGGATGAAAATGTTATGGCTATTAACCTTCACAAATCTTATGGTACGAAAGAAATCGAGTTTTGACGAGCGAAGGCTTTGCCACTGATTCGTCGTACCGGGAGTCGCCCGTACCGGGAGTTCCCCGTACCGGGAGTCGAGTGAGACCGGGAGTTCCCTGTACCGGGAGTTGAGGACTACCGGGACTTTCCTGTGGTTGGGCCTAGTTCACTATTGGACTCAGAGACTTTGGGCCAGACCAATGTAAGAACTAAACCGTATTGCGGGCCTAGTAGTAATGGATAGAATCGAATAAAGAGAGGAAATTAGAATGAAAGTGTAGTGCATCTAATTATCCTATGAATTAATTATTAGGTGTATTAGCGTAGCGAGACAAGAAGCTAAGGAGAAGATTCGCTTTTCAGGTGAGTTCCCTAAACCTCTTTTACGACGAAAATGTTAAATGATTCTTTTACTGATTATGGTTTTAACAAGCATGAAATATTTATGAACTGATATGCATGAAAGGAAAAAAGAATGTTTGATATGTTGAAATGATGCGCATGAGTTATAAAAGGGTCAAATGCTTTTATGAAACGTATGTGCATGTTATGTGATGTCGGTCTGTACTGTGGGATCAATGAGCCTCGGGATCTGATGATCCCTTGGATATGTTTGACGAGACGGTAGGTTGGAATTCGTTTCCTCCTAGGCGGGTATCGGGGAGTCTGCTTGGGCTCCGATACGAGAAGGGCGAAAGGGGAGTCTGCTTGGGCCCCGATCGCGTATGGTTAAGGGATCCATTACACAGTGCAGTACCATATGTGATGATTTATGATGCATTTGAACGAAAGGATTTCATATTGTTTATGCATGTTCTTTTACGGAGGGAATTCACTAGACCTTTTGGTCTAACCCTCGCTTTTCAAAACTAAACCATTTTCAGGTAAGCGTTCCGCAAATTCCTCGGGGAGGAAATAGGAGGGACATAGCACACTTGGAGATTAGAGCGACTCCAAGATTTAGACTAATGACATAGATAGAGCTCGACTGTGGATTTTGTAGATTTCCGCTGTCATTTTTGTTAAGCTCGTGTATTGATGTATTGAACAAGTTAAACTTTTGTAATGTAAAACGCTCAGTTCTGTGATTTATTGCTTAGTAAGTTTTTGGGACGTTACAAAAACCCAATGGACTTTAGTATTATGAATGATTAAGTCCTTGAACAATTTTTTGGAACAAATAAACCATTGCACTTTTCATAACCTGTTAAATAAACCATTCGACTTTCTAAAACCTGTTACATACATCCTTATGACTTATAAAATTGGTTAATGTGTTAAAAATAATTGAAAAAAATATGAAAAAACCAAACAAACTTATATACTTTAAACTATTAAGTCCTAATACATTTTTTGAACGGAAAAAAATACAATTTATAAAACGAAATGAATATACCATTTTTCATTACTCTTCCCAAAACATATAAAAGTTGTATCCAAAACATAAATAGATGTACATAAAAGTTAGACATAATTTACCAAAAATTGAACCAAAATATACCAAGAGTTGCACAAAGAAATGCCAACAGTTGCACCAAAAGGTCTACAGATAAACAATCAGACATATGTTCACTTGAATTATCGCTTATAACATGGTTAAGATCATCACTGCAGTCAGATGCCATTTTGTGAATAGGAATAACGACTTCATCATGATTACAAATTAAAACAAAATGATATCACTAAATAAAAGCATTACTGTAAAGATGTAGTACGAATTCAAGATAAACATTTTAAACAATTGTACGTATTTTTTTTTAATTTGTAGTTTACCTGCTATTCAAGTTGCGTACAATTTTAAACAATTGTAAGTATTATTTTTAATACTTACACATTATACCCTATAATTACAGATTAATCTTATATTAATAAATAAATGACCTTAAAGGATATAAAGTGTAAGTATTACAAATAGTTCGTACCTATTTATGATATAAGATTAAATAAAAAATATTCAATATTGGGCTCATTTGAACGTATTGACGAGACAATTATAATGGTGTGACTTGTAAAAACCGTATTTTTTAGTACATAAAATGTGAAGTGTAATGTTTTTCTAAAAAAAATGTTTTCTAATTCATTTCTTTTTATAGCCAAAAACAATTCTTAAACAGGAAAAAAATATTTGAACAATTTTTTGGAACAAATAAGCCATTAGACATTCTAAAATTTGTTAAATAAACCATTGGACTTTTGGAAACCTGTTAAATACATCCTTAAAATTGTAATAAGGATGTATTTAACAGGTTTTCAAAAGTCCAACGGTTTATTTAACAATTTTTGAAATGTTTAAGGGATTTTTTGTTCCAAAAAATTGTTCAATGACTTAATCACTCCAAACACTAAAGTCCATTGGGTTTTTTTTAGACTTTTCCCTTTATAAAAAAAGATGTTAGTGTGTTTTTTTTTATAAAAAGATGAGTGTTTTTTATAAAAATAAATGTTAAGAGTGTTTTTTATAAAAATAAATGTTAAGAGTGTTTTTTATAAAAAAAGATGTTAGTGTTTTTTTTATAACTTTGGTGAATGACAACTTAGGTCCCTAAACTTTGGTGAATGACAACTTAGGTCCCTAAACTTTGGTGAATGACAACTTAGGTCCCTAAACTTTGGTGACTGACAACTTAGGTCCCTAAACTTTGGTGAATGACAACTTAGGTCCCCTAAGTTTGGTGAATGACAACTTAGGTCCCCTAAGTTTGGTGAATGACAACTTAGGTCCCTAAACTTTGGTGAATGACAACTTAGGTCCCCTAAGTTTAGTGAATGACAACTTAGGTCCCTAAACTTTGCTAAATGACAACTTAGGTCCCTAAACTTTGGTGACTGACAACTTAGGTCCCTAAATTTTGGTGAATGACAACTTAGGTCCCTAAACTTTGCTAATTGATAACTTAGGTCCCTAAATGAATATATAAAAACATTTAAATTGGCTTCACATGCCACACTCATTCATTTTGGCCTCTTGCCAAAAGCATCTATATATAACACTATTATATATTGAAATAAAATAAACCGCAACATATCTATTTGGATTTTGTCAAATGGGTGTAAATAGCCCTAATGTGGGGACTTAAGCAATCCTTGTGATTCCCCTGCCACCTGGAAGTCCAATAGATTGAGTGGTTTCTTTTCTAAAACTAAAACAGACGAATAATTATCAACACAATAAACCAAACAAGCAAAAACATCTATATATAACACTAACTATAACATCCGTGAATGACTATGTAGAAGGATTTCTTTCACATCGACTTAACGTTAAAGTGTCGCGTTGGCTACATGATGGAGTTGAGACAGCGCTTCGCCGAATTAGGTGATCGCGCAGCTAGCCTTGAGGACATCTTTAGAGGGACACCTTTCGGTCCATGGATGGATCTTACCAATTCTGGTGGCGACCCCACGCTAGTACACATGTTTCTACAGTTGGAGGTCGAGGTCTCCCATGGTGATCCGAAGGAGATGTATTTTGATTTCTTCGGGCATCAACTGCGGTTTGGGCGTCGTGAGTTCTGTCTAATTACAGGACTACTTTTTGGAGAGGCTCCCCGCCTTCCTCCCTTAGCAGACATTTCCTTCGTTCGTAGGGTTTGGTTTGGCGTGTCAGCATCTCGTTTGAAGCTGAAGACAGTCGTGGAGACGATGAAACAGGGCCTTAGTGCCCTAAGCGACCATGATGCTGTTCATGTATGCTTAGTGGCGTTCATGGATATGGGTTTCATGGGCCGTGAGTGGAGCCAGACTGCTTCCGAGACTGTCCTTAGGGCCGTCGAGGACTTGGATTTGTTTAACAGGTACCCGTGGGGTAGCCACATCTGGACACATTGCTACACTATTATGCACCGAGCCATCGCCAGACACCCCGATCGACTTGCCAAGATGAATCTTTGTGGATTTACATATGCCTTCAAGGTTAGATACGTAGTATAACATAAATAATAATACATACAAACTGTTTGGCTTTCCTTTTTACGTACTTGCTCTTCTTGTGTAATTCCAGATATGGATCTTGGAGATGTTTCCCACAACCTGTCAATATTTCAACAAGCGCACCGACAGATTACATAGGGGAACCAGTTGGGACCGGGGGGGGGGGGGGGGTTCTTTCCCTTAATAGGCAGACTTGGCTTGAGTTCTTCAGCGAATCTAGACATGTAAGTTCTTTTACTATGTTTACAATGTTGCATACGTTAGTCCCGCTTATTAAATTTTTTGTGTTTTACCATATATTTAGCCGCTGCTTACGCCTTTCGAAAACCTTCTACCTACCGCCTACGAGAGGGACATGCCTTGGTACAGAAACAGCGTGGCCTTTTTTGACAGAGAGGCGGCAAGGGTTCGACGTCCCTCTCGTTCCCCATCTGGGTCTAGTTCCTCATCTGACGAAGATGAGGAAGACGACGCGAGGCCCCCTTCCGATCGATATCAGGCGCCCCCTTCCTCCTCCCATCAAGATCCGACACACGTCTACGGGCCATTTCGTGGCAGTCATGAGGAGCTGTGGGACTACGTCCCCGGGCCTGTAGACACACGTTTAGACTATCTGGAGGCATTCGCCAGACAGTTTGGCGTTGTTCATGTTAGTGTTTAACTTAATTTGTCGGCCATGATCTTTTAGTTTGTATATTAATATTACGTTCTAAATTTGTTTTAGCTGTCGAGTACGACGCCGATCCCTGCTCCGTTCGGACAGGGGGCACAGGCGACGTTTGGCACCACATCCTATCCGTCATTCCCTGAGAGTGTAAGTCACACTGAGTAACCATTATAGTTATATGTTAGTTCCTAAATTTGTAACTCTTATAATGATCAATGTCACGCAGGTCGGGATGTCGGGGGCAGGGGGATACACATCCCAAATGCCGCCGTTCGGCACATCCTATTTGTCAATCCCGGAGAGTGTAAGTCACACTGAGTAACCATTATAGTTATTTGTTAGTTCCTAAATTTGTAACTCTTATAATCATCAATGTCACGCAGGTCGGGATGTCGGGGGCAGGGGGATACACATCCCAAATGCCGCCGTTTGGCACATCCTATTCGTCAATCCCGGAGAGTGTAAGTCACACTGAGTAACCATTATAGTTATATGTTACTTCCTAAATTTCTAACTCTTATAATGATCAATGTCACGCAGGTCGGGATGTCGGGGACAGGGGGTACACATCCCAAATGTCGCCGTTTGGCACCACATCCTATTCGTCAATCTCGATGAGTGTAAGTCACACTGAGTAACCATTATAGTTATATGTTAGTTCCTAAGTTTGTAACTCTTATAATGATCAATGTCACGCAGGTCGGGATGTCAGGTGCAGGGGGGTACACAGCCCCAATTTCGACGTTCGGCACCACATCATTGACGGACCACCTTGCCCTATCGGACGCAGACTATTACAGGCCGGAAATGCCGGGGTCGTCGTACGTCACACCCCCAGCTTCCACGCATACTGTAAGTTATTTTGGTAGTTTTCGTTTAATTGTGAACATGATGAAATTGTACTTAAAACCTCTAATAACTCAATTTTCAGTCGATGGGGTAGGGACAGCACTTCCGTCAGCCGTAAATTGTCGAGGACCACTTCTCGGAGCCGGAAGATGACCCGATGGATGTTGTAGATCCACAGGCGGAGGTGGCAGACCCGTCTAGGCCAGTTCGGGAGACTAAACGTTCACACTTTTGGGGTTCCCCATGGACACGGCAAAAAAAGACGACACCGCAACCTCAAAAGAAAGCAAAGGAAGCAGGAAAGAAAGCGTGAAAGAAGGGGGGAAAGAAAGCGGGAAAGGGAAAGATGGATTCACCGGAGCATCTTCCGGCCTCGGATATGTTGAACATGTGCCAGACTGTGACCTCCCCAGCCTAGTATTCATCCCTTTCCTCAACCTGGACATCACCCCCTCGTTTTTTAAAGTATTGCTGGCAAATGACCCTCTGGAGTCTGAATTAGAGGATGTGGTTAGTATTGAAGTTTAACTATAGTCATATAATCAAATATTGTAATATTACACGTCTAACCATCTATTTTTTGTGTATAGCACATCGATTGTTGGGTCGCCATTCTCCAACGTTCCCGTCTACCAGACACGGGGTGGACCATCATGCACAATACTTTCTTTGCGTTCATGGTTCTTCAACATCAAGGTCCCGCCTACGTGGTTAACTCATGCAATGGCATGGAAGGGGTGAATTGGCGGTTTCTCGATACTGTATGTAAATCGTTTTACTCTTACTTTATTTAAGTTGTTTGGTTGCTAACTAAGTTGTCTAATATTGTAATATTTCCTGTGAACATCCCTATCTGCATCCATCCTAAACATTGCCTGTTCGGAGTGTTTGATCTTCCGTGTATGGTGATGACCATATATGACAGCGACAAAGCCAATCTCTACACAGACGCTTTGAATGAGCGTCTTGCCATATTTAAAAATGTGATGCCGGAGTTCTTTAGCCGGATCGGGGATGTGGACCGTCGCAAAACGTCAATGCACTTCTGTCACAGGTTAGCCAATAATGCACCACAACAGCAAGGGATGAATGCGGATTGCGGTGTCTGGTATGCCGTAATGCCAGCATCTTGATTTCAGACGATGTGGTAGATTTACACCCTTCCCGCACCGAAGATGAGGCCAGAAACTTTCGCGTACATATGGCGGAGACCATTTATGCGTATTGTAAAACACAGCAACATTAGGTTGTTTATGTAACATTAAATAATTGTTATTTTTATTGTTAACTTATTTTGTTAAAGTATTGTGATTGAAGTTATAATTTTGTTTATTATTTTGTTAAAGTATTTAACTTGGAGCCTAAAAAGTGTGACAAAAACAGTAAAAACATGCAACAACACTTTACTCTCTCTTCCTATGTGGGACACATTCCCACACCCATTTGGTTTTTGCTAATTTCATCCAATTACTCAACTTTGAGTATCGATATCTCATTCACACATACTCCGTTTTGGACGCATTATATATCGTTTCGAAGCTCTCATATAGGAGAACATAAACCTACTAAGAGTTAGTTATATATAACACACACACACACATATATATATATATATATTTAAATGTGTCCAAAGTTTAGTAAAACCCATATTTTTACTAAAATTTTCCAACACCTAGTAAGTAGGTTTATGAAACTTGCGGTAATCCTAATACAGGGATTATTGGATGAACAAGCATTTATTTCTTGATACACATGTGCATTAATCCTTAGACTACTTAAAGACTAATTTTCAGTCTAATGAAAGACCTTTATTCAAGAGCAGAATTCCTGTTACAGTCATATACAACAAACAGTGAGAAAGTTCAATAATGTGACCGCATCCAAAGGTGGTCAAGGAGATTAGGAATTGACCCCAAAGGAACTGGATGATCCATGTTTCATGCTACTGAGTGAACTCAATGAACCGACGAAGGGGTTTTTGTTAAATGGAAGTCTTATTGTCGAAGCCGAGTTTTATTTGGTTGGAATGCTTAAAAATTTCATTTGAAAATTGGTGTCTTCCTTATGTGATCAACAACTCCTTCAAGCAATGGCATCATCAAGAAATTGCATGGGCAAAAATGTGTTCCTCAACGTTCCCCGCTTTTTTAACTGTTGTTTGTTAACTTTCTATGTTTGACAATTATTAATTGCCTATTAAACTTGGAAGTGTTGCATTTTTTTCATTGTGATGAAAAATGCTTCGCTTCCAAATATTATGTGTGCAAGTATCACTTGACGTAGTTGCTTGTAATAATATATTGGGACTTGTATGGCGTTTACAAATAATATTTGGTTGGCTCGTTCCCCAAGAATTGTTATATATTGTTCTGAAATTTTCTTGTATAGGTCTCAAAACAATTTTACACGGTTTTTAAAATAACCGTGTAAAATGTGTAATCATCTTACACGGTTATTTGAGAAAACCCGTGTAAAAAGGTCTCGAGACATTTTTACACGGTGCATTTATTTCTTGATTCACATGTGCATTAATCCTTAGACTACTTAAAGACTAATTTTCAGCCTAATGAAAGACCTTTATTCAAGAGCAGACTTCCAAGAGCAGACGAATCTTGTAGTTACTTTTTCAGTCGAATCTTACAGGCTCTTTTGCAGACGAATACTGCAGTTACTTTTTCAGTCGAATCTTACAGGCTCTTTTCAGACGAATCTTGTAGTGAACTATTCAGACGAATCATGCAGGCAACTTTTCAGACGAAATCTTTGACCATATCCACATCCCTGATGAAGAACATACATTTTCACGGCTATAAGTAGATGGCATGATGAAGTCGTAATTCACAACTTGCTATCTATCTTTTATACATTCTTTTACACCGTTTACAAACATTCTCTCGCTTTTCTTAACACTATGGCTGGAGGTTCAAGATCAAGGGGGAACAGGTCGGCAAATGGGGCTGGAACTTCACGTTCGACAGCCTACCAACCACTGAACGATGGAGCTCACCGGAGTACCTGGAAGGTACCAGAAACAGACGAGGAGTGGAGAAACTATGGGCGAACTGCGGCCGATTATCCATTCATGACTGACGAGGAAGAAGACTGGGAGATGGCATGCGAGATTTACCACTTCAATAATGACAGAATTACGCCACCGTTAATGACAGAATTACCCCACAAATGTATCATTGTACCCAGCCATCTCCTAGTCTTCTTCCTCCTCAGCCGTGAATGGATAATCGGCCGCAGTTCGCCCATAGTTTCTCCACTCCTCGTCTGTTTCTGGTACCTTCCAGGTACTCCGGCGAGCTCCATCGTTCAGTGGTTGGTAGGCTGCCGAACGTGATGTTCTAGCCCCATTCGCCGACATGTTCCCCCTTGATCTTGAACCTCCAGCCATAGTGTTAAGAAAAGCGAGATAATGTTTGTAAACGGTGTAAAAGAATGTATAAAAGATAGATAGCAAGTTGTGAATTACTACTTCATCATGCCATCTACTTATAGCCGTGAAAATGTATGTTCTTCATCAGTGATGTGGATATGGTCAAAGATTTCGTCTGAAAAGTTGCCTGCATGATTCGTCTGAATAGTTCACTGCAAGATTCGTCTAAAAAGAGCCTGTAAGATTCGACTGAAAAAGTAACTGCAATATTCGTCTGCAAAAGAGCCTATAAGATTCGACTGAAAAAGTAACTACAAGATTCGTCTTCTCTTGGAAGTCTGCTCTTGAATAAAGGTCTTTCATTAGGCTGAAAATTAGCCTTTAAGTAGTCTAAGGATTAATGCACATGTGAATCAAGAAATAAATGCACCGTGTAAAAATGTTTTGAGACCTTTTTACACGGGGTTTCTCAAATAACCGTGTAAGATGATTACACATTTTACACGGTTATTTTAAAAAACCGTGTAAAACTTTTTTGAGACCTATACAAGGAAATTTCAGAACAATATATAACAATTCTTGGGGAACGAGCCTACCAAATATTATTTGTAAACGTCATACAAGTCCCAATATAATATTACAAGCAACTATGTCAAGTGATACTTGCACACATAATATTTGGAAGCGAAGCATTTTTCATCACAATGAAAAAAATGCAACACTTCCAAGTTTAATAGGCACTTAATAATTGTCAAACATAGAAAGTTAACAAACAACAGTTAAAAAAGCGGGGAACGTTGAGGAACACATTTTCGCCCATGCAATTTCTTGATGATGCCATTGCTTGAAGGAGTTGTTGATCACACAAGGAAGACACCAATTTTCAGATGAAATTTTTAAGTATTCCAACCAAAGAAAACTCGGCTTCGACAATAAGACTTCCATTTAACAAAAACCCCTTCGCCGGTTCGATGAGTTCACTCAGTAGCATGAAACATGGATCATCCTGTTCCTTTGGGGTCAATTCCTAATCTCCTTGACCACCTTTGGATGCAGTCACATTATTGAACTTTCTCACTGTTTGTTGTATATGACTGTAACAGGAATTCTGCTCTTGAATAAAGGTCTTTCATTAGGCTGAAAATTAGTCTTTAAGTAGTCTAAGGATTAATGCACATGTGAATCAAGAAATAAATGCTTGTTCATCCAATAATCTCTGTATTAGGATTACCACAAGTTTCATAAACCTACTTACTAGGTGTTGGAAAATTTTAGTAAAAATATGGGTTTTACTAAACTTTGGACACATTTAAATATATATATATATATATATATATATATATATATATATATATATATATATATATATATATATATATGTTATATATAACTAACTCTTAGTAGGTTTATGTTCTCCTATATGAGAGCTTCGAAACGATATATAATGCGTCCAAAACGGAGTATGTGTGAATGAGATATCGATACTCAAAGTTGAGTAATTGGATGAAATTAGCAAAAACCAAATGGGTGTGGGAATGTGTCCCACATAGGAAGAGAGAGTAAAGTGTTGTTGCATGTTTTTACTGTTTTTGTCACACTTTTTAGGCTCCAAGTTAAATACTTTAACAAAATAATAAACAAAATTATAACTTCAATCACAATACTTTAACAAAATAAGTTAACAATAAAAATAACAATTATTTAATGTTACATAAACAACCTAATGTTGCTGTGTTTAACAATGCGCATAAATGGTCTCCGCCATATGTACGCGAAAGTCCATGGCCTCATCTTCGGTGCGGGAAGGGTGTAAATCTACCACATCGTCTGAAATCAAGATGCTGGCATTACGGCATACCCAGACACCGCAATCCGCATTCATCCCTTGCTGCTGTGGTGCATTATTGGCTAACCTGTGACGGAAGTGCATTGACTTTTTGCGACGGTCCACATCCCCGATCCGGCTAAAGAACTCCGGCATCACATTTTTAAATATGGCAAGACGCTCATTCAAAGCGTCTGTGTAGAGATTGGCTTTGTCGCTGTCATATATGGTCATCACCATACACGGAAGATCAAACACTCCGAGCAACCAATGTTTAGGATGGATGCAGATAGGGATGTACACCTGAAATATTACAATATTAGACAACTTAGTTAGCAACCAAACAACTTAAATAAAGTAAGAGTAAAATGATTTACATACAGTATCAAGAAACCGCCAATTCACCCCTTCCATGCCATTGAATGAGTTAACCACGGAGGTGAGACCTTGATGTTGAAGGACCATGAACGCAAAGAAAGTAATGTGCATGACGGTTCACCTCGTGTCTGGTAGACGGGAACGTTGGAGAATGGCGACCCAACAATCGATGTGCTATACACAAAAAATAGATTGTTAGACATGTAATATTACAATATTTGATTATATGACTATAGTTAAACTTCAATACTTACCACATCCTCTAATTCAGACTCCAAAGGGTCATCTGCCAGCAATACTTTGAAAAACGAGGGGGTGATGTCCAGGTTGAGGAAAGGGATGAATACCAGGATGGGGAGGTCACCAGTCTGGCACATGTTCAATATATCCGAGGCCGGAAGATGCTCCGGTGAAGCCATCTTTCCCTTTCCCGCTTTCTTTCCCCCCTTCTTTCCCCCCTTATTTCCCGCTTTCTTTCCTGCTTCCTTTGCTTTCTTTTGAGGTTGCGGTGTGGTCTTTTTTTGCCGTGTCCATGGGGAACCCCAAAAGCGTGAACGTTTAGTCTCCCGAACCGACCTAGACGGGTCTGCCACCTCTGCATGTGGATCTACAACATCCATCGGGTCATCTTTCGGCTCCGAGAAGTGGTCCTCGAGAATTTTCGGCTGACGGAAGTGCTGTCCCGACCCCATCAACTGAAAATTAAGTTATTAGAGGTTTTAAGTACAATTTCATCATGTTCACAATTAAACCAAAACTACCAAAATAACTTACAGTATGCGTGGAAGTTGGCGGTGTGACGTACGACGACCCCGACATTTCCGGCTTGTAATAGTCTGCGTCCGATAGGCCAAGGAGGTTCGTGAATGATGTGGTGCCTAGCGTCGAAATTGGGGATGTGTACCCCCCTGTACCCGATATCCCGACCTGCATGACATTAATCATTATAAGAGTTACAAACTTAGGAACTAACATATAACTATAATGGTTACTCAGTGTGACTTACACTCTCTAGGATTGACGAATAGGATGTGGTGCCAAACGGCGGCATTTGGGATGTGTATCCCCCTGTCCCCGACATCCCGACCTGCGTGACATTGATCATTATAAGAGTTACAAGTTTAGGAAGTAACATATAACTATAATGGTTACTCAGTGTGACTTACACTCTCCGGGATTGACGAATAGGATGTGCCAAACGGCGGCATTTGGGATGTGTATCCCCCTGCCCCCGATATCCCGACCTGCGTGACATTGATCATTATAAGAGTTACAAATTTAGGAACTAACATATAACTATAATGGTTACTCAGTGTGACTTACACTCTCCGGGATTGACGAATAGGATGTGCCGAACGGCGGCATTTGGGATGTGTATCCCCCTGCCCCCGACATCCTGACCTGCGTGACATTGATCATTATAAGAGTTACAAATTTAGGAACTAACATATAACTATAATGGTTACTCAGTGTGACTTACACTCTCAGGGAATGACGGATAGGATGTGGTGCCAAACGTCGCATGTGCCCCCTGTCCGAACGGAGCGGGGATCGGCGTCGTACTCTACAGCTAAACACTAACATGAACAACGCCAAACTGTCTGGTGAATGCCTCTAGATAGTCTAAACGTGTGTCTACAGGCCCGTGGACGTAGTCCCACAGCTCCTCATGACTGCCACAAAATGGCCCGTAGACGTGTGTCGGATCTTGGTGAGAGGAGGAAGGGGGCGCCTCATATCGATCGGAAGGGGGCGGCTGATATCGATCGGAAGGGGGCCTCGCGTCGTCTTCCTCATCTTCGTCAGATGAGGAACTAGACCCAAATGGGGAAGGAGAGGGACGTCGAACCCTTGCCGCCTCTCTGTCAAAAAAAGGCCATACTGTTTCTGTACCATGGCGTGTCCCTCTCGTAGGCAGTAGGCAGAAGGTTTTCGAAAGGCGTAAGCGGCGGCTAAATATATGGTAAAACACAAAAAATTTAATAAGTGGGACTAACGTATGCAACATTGTAAACATAGTAAAAGAACTCAAGCCAAGTCTGCCTATTTAGGGAAAGACCCCCCGGTCCCAACGGGTTCCCCTATGTAATCTGTCGGTGCGCTTGTTGAAATATTGATAGGCTGCGGGAAACATCTCCAAGATCCATATCTGGAATAACACAAGAAGAGCAAGTACGTAAAAAGGAAAGCCAAACAGTTTGTATGTATTATTATTTATGTTATACTACGTATCTAACCTTGAAGGCGTATGTAAATCCACAAAGATTCATCTTGGCAAGTCGATCGGGGCGTCTGGCGATGGCTCGGTGCATAATAGTGTAGCAATGTGTCCAGATGTGGCTACCCCACGGGTACCTGTTAAACAAATCCAAGTCCTCGACGGCCCTAAGGACCGTCTCGGAAGCAGTTTGGCTCCACTCACAGCCCTTAAAGCCCATATCCACAATCGCCACCAAGCATACACGGACAGCATCCTGGTTGCTTAGGGCACTAAGGCCCTGTTTCATCGTCTCCACGACTGTCTTCAGCTTCAAACGAGATGCTGACACGCCAGGCCAAACCCTACGAACGAAGGAAATGTCTGCTAAGGGAGGAAGGCGGGGAGCCTCTCCAAAAAGTACTCCTGTAATTAGACAGAACTCATGACGCCCAAACCGCAGTTGATGCCCGAAGAAATCAAAATACATCTCCTCCAGATCACCATGGGAGACCTCGACCTCCAACTGTAGAAACATGTGTACTAGCGTGGGGTCGCCACCAGAATTGGTAAGATCCATCCATGGACCGAAAGGTGTCCCTCTAAAGATGTCCTCAAGGCTAGCTGCGCGATCACCTAATTCGGCGAAGCGCTGTCTCAACTCCACCATGTAGCCAACGCGGCACTTTAACGTCAAGTCGATGTGAAATAAATTCCTTCTACATAGTCATTCACGGATGTTATAGTTAGTGTTATATATAGATGTTTTTGCTTGTTTGGTTTATTGTGTTGATAATTATTCATCTGTTTTAGTTTTAGAAAAGAAACCACTCAATCTATTGGATTTCCAGGTAGCAGGGGAATCACAAGGATTGCTTAAGTCCCCACATACCTTAGGGCTATTTACACCCGTTTGACAAAATCTAAATAGATATGTTGCGGTTTATTTTATTTCAATATATAATAGTGTTATATATAGATGCTTTTGGCAAGAGGCCAAAATGAATGAGTGTGGCATGTGAAGCCAATTTAAATGTTTTTATATATTCATTTAGGGACCTAAGTTATCAATTAGCAAAGTTTAGGGACCTAAGTTGTCACTCACCAAAGTTAGGGGACCTAAGTTGTCATTCACCAAAGTTTAGGGACCTAAGTTGTCAGTCACCAAAGTTTAGGGACCTAAGTTGTCATTTAGCAAAGTTTAGGGACCTAAGTTATCATTCACCAAACTTAGGGGACCTAAGTTGTCATTCACCAGAGTTTTGGGACCTAAGTTGTCAGTCACCAAAGTTTAGGGACCTAAGTTGTCATTCACCAAAGTTTAGGGACCTAAGTTGTCATTCACCAAAGTTTAGGGACCTAAGTTGTCATTAACCAAAGTTATAAAAAAAACACTAACATATTTTTTTTATAAAAAACACTCTTAACATTTATTTTTATAAAAAAACACTCTTAACATTTATTTTTATAAAAAACACTCATCTTTTATAAAAAAAACACACTAACATCTTTTTTTATAAAAAAACACTCTTAACATCTTTTTTATAAAAAACACTCTAACATTTATTTTTATAAAAAACACTTTAACATTTATTTTTATAAAAAACACTCTAACATTTATTTTTATAAAAAACACTAATCTTTTTATAAAAAAAACACTAACATCTTTTTTTTTATAAAAAACACTCTTAACATTTATTTTTATCAAAAACACTCTTAACATTTATTTTTATAAAAAACACTCTTAACATTTATTTTTATAAAAAACACTAATCTTTTTATTTAAAAAAACACTAACATCTTTTTTTTTATAAAAAACACTCTTAATATTTATTTTTATAAAAAACACTCTTAACATCTTTTTTTTATAAAAAACATTCTAACATTTATTTTTATAAAAAACACTAATCTTTTTATTAAAAAAACACTAACATCTTTTTTTTTATAAAAAACACTCTTAACATTTATTTTTATAAAAAACACTCTTAACATTTAATTTTATAAAAAACACTCATCTTTTTATAAAAAAAAAACACTAACATTTTTTTTTTATAAAAAACACTCATAACATTTATTTTTATAAAAAACACTCATCTATTTATAAAAAAAACACTAACATATGTTTTTATAAAAAACACTCTTAACATTTTTTTTATAAAAAACACTCATCTTTTTATAAAAAAAAACACTAACATGTGTATTTATAAAAAACACTCTAACATCTTTTTAAAAAAACCACTATAACATCTTTTAAAAAAAAACTCTAACATCTATAATAAAGAAAACATTATAACATACGAATAACACATTCAAACATACAACAAACTTAAAAACACTCTAACAACATACATATCATATATTTTAAAATTTAAAATTACAACATACAAGAAACTTAAGAAAAACTTACTAAACGAGTAACACGAGCCATCTTCAAACAAACCGAGCGCGTATTCCACACGATAAATTGAGAGAGTTTGGGAGAGAATTTTTTAATGAAAGTGGTAGGAAATAAGGTCCCCCCACCCTCTCTCTTATAGCGGCCGAAATTAAGGTTGGGGGGGGGGGGTTGATGCATTAAAGAAATTAGGGTTTCTCCCTGTGTCGACGCGTGACATGTCCATCCCACGATCGCGGGGTACCTCTGCGGGCAGGGGCCAAAAGTGTACCGCGGGCATTCTTGAGGGGCCTCTGCGGGACTTTTGGCCAAATATTCGTGACACGTGGGCGTGGGCCTGCGATCGAGGGGCCCACTGCGGAAATTTTGGGTATTTTGGTAAACTCGACGAGATTGTGGGTATTTTGGTAAGTCAGAGTCAAACTTTGGGTATTTTAATTAAATTCCCAAAATAAAAAACAAAATCAATTAAATATTTGAGTTATGACATTCTTATTTACAAATATATTATACAATAAATATTTTAATAACGGTAAATCATTAACGAGGAACGTTCCAGACATGGTCCACGTGGTTCCTCCGTAAGTCAAGGTTGATACGTGTTTAAGAATGCATTTGCCGGGGTAGGTACTCAACTCGCAGATCTGGGAATTTTACTTAATTAACAAATTAAAATCTACTTAACAAATCAAAGGTTGATACATTTGCAGGGGTAGGTACTCTATCATCCTTGGGTAGTTAGGTGTGTGTGTGTGTGTGTTTTGGGTGTATATATACAGAGAGAGAGAGAGAGAAAGAGAGACCTTTACCTTCAACTCATCACACAAACACCTTGTAATTAATCATCAATGGCTTCTAAACCAGGCCATGTGCATGTTTTTCTGGTCTCCTTTCCTGCACAAGGCCATGTCAATCCACTCCTTAGACTCGGCAAGATCCTTGCTTCAAAGGGTAACCTTCTTGTCACCTTCTCTTCCAGCAAATCCATTGGAAACAAGATGAAGAGAGCCGGTGTTGCCGCTTCCGGTGATCCTATTCTGGTGGGCAATCGAGGTGGGATGATCCGCTTTGAGTTCTTTGACGATGGATGCTCCGAAGACAATGATGACGAACGCAATGACCGTGAATCATATTTGGCTAAACTTGAGGCTAACGGAAAGAGATCACTAACCAAAATCTTCGACCAACATGCACAAGATGGCCGCCCGGTTTTGTGCCTTATCAACAACCCTTTTGTGCCGTGGGTTTGTGACTTGGCAGAAGAGCTTAACATCTTTTCAGCAATGCTTTGGGTGCAGTCTTGTGCTTGCTTTTCTTCCTAATATCATTACGAGAACTCATTGGTTCCTTTTCCAACCGAAAAACAACCAGACATCGACGTTCAGTTGCCCAACATGCCGCTATTGAAGTTCGATGAGATTCCGAGCTCTTTACATCCTTCGGCGTCTTATCCGTTCTTGAAAAGAGTCATTTTAGGACAGTTCAAGAACTTGGCAAAGACGTCTTGTGTATTAATGGAAACATTTCAAGAACTTGAGGGTGATCTGATCACATACATGTCTCAAATATACCCTATCCGACCCGTGGGTCCCTTGTTCAATAACCCATTACTCAAAGCCAGCACCAATATCTCCGGTGACTTGATAAAAGCCGATGAATGTTTGGAGTGGCTTGACTCAAAGCCGCCTTCATCGGTGGTTTACATATCGTTAGGAAGTGTTGTGAGCTTGAGCCAAGAACAAGTTAATAAGATGGCTTATGGTGTTTTGAATTCTGGCGTATCATTTTTTTGGGTGTTGAGGATGGATGCGACTTTTACTGGGGTATCTGGCCGGTTGCCGGAGTGGTTCTTCGAGGAAGCGGGTGAGAGGGGGAAGGTGGTCCATTGGAGTCCACAAGCTAAGGTTTTGTCCCACGTGGCGTTGTCTTGTTTTGTGAGTCACTGTGGGTGGAACTCTACGATGGAGGCATTATCAAGCGGTGTTCCGGTGGTGGCGTTCCCACGGTGGGGGGACCAAGTGACAGATGCCAAGTATCTGGTTGATGAATGGAATGTTGGGATCAGGATGTGTAGGGGTGAGGCTGAGCAAAGGGTGATTGGGAGGGAGGAGATCGCCAAGTGTTTGAAGGAGGCCACAAGTGGTGCAAAAGCGATGGAGATGAGAAAGAATGCGTTAAAGTGGAAGAAGGCGGCGGAGGATGCGGTGGCGGAAGATGGAACATCTGATCGGAATATGCAAGAGTTTGTTGATGAGATTAGGAAGAAAAGTGTTGATGTAGGACGAATGGTGGCAGACATGGAAATAAAGAATGATCATTGTCGAACAAAACCTGATTTTGTTTCGTATTTGGCGCCAACTTTCCAATTAAGAGCAACAAGCTCTTATAAGTAAAAAAGTGAATTTGTAAGTTTTTTAGGTTTTTAAATAATATTTGTTTGTTTTTTTCTTGGCTTTAAATTAAGTATTTATTTATAAATAATAGAGTGAATTGTGGATTTGGTCCATGTATTTTGTTGATTTTTTTAGTAAGGTCCTTAAGTAAGTTTATTAATGATTTGGTTCTTGTGGTATTCAATTTGTTTTGGTTATTGTCCCTGTGACTTACGTCTTCGTTAACTCCGTTAAATTAAGGGTCATTTTGCTTAATTTTTTTGTCTTCATGCTATAAAAAAAATAAAAATAATGTTTTATACATCCCCATATATATATATATATATATATATATATATATATATATATATATATAATGATATCAAAATAAATAAAATAAGATGTTATTTTATGATTTGATTTGTTTAATATTAAAAAAATATTAAATTTTATTAAATTTTATTGTTGTTAGTGTTCAATTTGTCTAATTGTACCAAGTAGAGGGACCTAATGTGTAATTGCTAAGTTACAAACTATATAATGTAATTTTCTCCTAGATTGACATTAGGTCATCCATTCTTACACACACTAGTACACACATTGCACTTCCTCTCTACATTCTCTTATTGTGTACTTGGTGATTGTCCTTATTGAATATATGGATGGCTCTATGAATTCATTCACTGATTGATTACTTGTTATGGGATCATGTAACACCCTCGAATTGGGAAAGAGCAACTAATTAAAAATTTCGATATTACATCCGAAACAATAGGATTTATTCCTATAATTCAATAGGTGAAATACCTCACATTACAAACTACAGTTAACCTCAAACAATGTATAACACAAGTCTCATTACAAAGACTAAAACTACCTCGGGCATTACTTAACCCAAACACAAGGTGCTAATCCCACGGGTAAATGCGGAAGACATCACTTAATCCATTCACCCCACGAGCACATTCCTAGCACACACCCTTTCATACGTGTCACTAGAACTACTCCCAACCTAAGACATGTTGCACATGCCGACAAATAAAAAGGGTTAGGCTAATGCCTAGTGAGTTCAAGAGTTTATAGCGTGATTAAAATAATTCTTTAAATGAAAGGTTTGCAACATAGATTATGATTTCCAAAAGAGTTTACAAAAGGGATATAAACGACTCATTTTCCAACGCACCCAAAATCTAGGAGAAAAATTCCCAAAAGGTGTAAAGCGTTTTCCAAAATGAATTACGATCCCAACTCACTCAAATACGTGAATAAATCTAGTTTAGGCAAAACCTTCAATTACGGTTGACAACAAAATACTCAACCCATAAATCATGGAAAACCATCCATTTAATTATAACCCTTCATTGAAAACATAATACGAAGCAATACTCACGCGAACGTAAAATGTAATGAAATCCAAATACCATAAATATGGAAGTGACCTGCTTCATTTAAACTTCAATATACATGGAGGGGAATCCAATATTGAAGTCATCCAATCGCAGTCAAATATGTAAGACCAACAATAATAAAACAGGGACAATATACAATCCCATATAGGTTGGCCAACGACGGGGGAGACCCGTATCCATTGAGAGTGGATGAACACAAAAGTACGCCACTCTAACAATGTTAATCGTACGACACTTCACTGCATAAAATCCCAAGTTGTAATAACCGGGTAAGTCCGTTAGTTAAAAATCTAATCCCGTTAAATTATTTAACTTTAAAGTTACTATTTTGGGTAAGTTTAAGTGAATTTATAAGTTAATAGTGTTTTAGTCATTAGCAAAGAGTTTAGGGGCTGAAATGGTAATTTGGCTAGATATTATCTAAATTAGGTGTCCAGATTTATATTCATTTTCTCAGCAACTCAGTGTGTGTAGTGTGTGTTTTTGGAGAGAAAAGAAGCAAAAGAAGATAGGAAAGGTTAAGGCATCATTTGACTTCATTTGGAAGAGTTTTGAGGTATGTTTCTTTGTAATTTATGTTTGTAATTGATAGTATGTACTTCCTGTCGGATTAGAATAGTTAAATTCATGATTTAGTAAAGATTCAGTCGGTTTCTGGGCAAATTGAAGCAAACCGACAGTAGTGTCCGGACACAGTATGAATGTGTCCGGATAGTTTTGTTGATGGTGTCCGGGTACTTATTAAGGGTGTCCGAAAGAGTCCTTTATCCGGGTAAGTCTCTCTTTTCTATAGTTTCCGGATGAGTTAAGATACCGGATGGTGTCCGGATTACTTTGGTGTCCGGATGACGTCCGAATTGTATAGGTTGTCCGGAAAAGTCATGTTGTCCGGAAAAGTAGTGTTGTCCGGGTAACTTGTGGTATCCGGATACTTTAGCTGTTTGGTTATTTTTAACTAGTTTTTGAATGAGGACTGAATAAGGTTGTCTGAAAATTTTAGCGGAACCCCCGTGTTAAGTCGCCTTAGGGGAACATTTGAGGATTTGAGCTCTTTAGAGTTCTTAGCCTTAGTAAGACTTATGTGTTTTATGTGGTAAAGAGATATCTGTATCTATGTGTTACAGATCCTGTGAATTCTGGGTAAAGGACTGAACCTGTTTAGAAGGCTTGGAAACGTGTTGATAAGCAATCAGGTGAGTTTTACTTTAAAAGTATTTTCAACTGGAATACATACGTATGGTTTGGGAATGTGATAATTAGTGATTATGTGTTTATATGTATGGTATATGTGAATTATAATATATTGAGGTATTATGTTTACATGAGTATTATAATGTGTTATAATACGTTGGCCAGGCTTAGGACCGGTGTGTTTGGCTATAGAATCTGTATAGCGTTGTTTGGTTGTAGATGTTGTACAGCGTTGTAAATTATTAGTTGGCTTGCAACCAACTAATATGGCCAGGAGGAATGAGAAAGGATGGTACACGATGTGTGAGTTCAAATTGATATATTTGATTGTGCTGAATGATTTATATGAATAAGGTTTATATAAATGATTTCAAACTAACAGGGATTTATCTCACTTACACCATCGCGTCTAACCCTCATTTTCGTTTTAAAAATATGTATTCCAGGTGGTGGATCGCGTAAGAGCAAGTAATTAGAGTAATCGATGGATGGCTTATGTGAAGGATTATGTGACGAAGATTTTGGCATGTTTAGCAGTTGTATTATAATGATTAAATGTTATGTATGTATTAAGGACAAAGTTTGTAGTAGAATGTCTTCTTTTGATTGTAATAGAGAAGGGACCGTACTTGTAATATGATGTTTCATTTGATTAATCAATGTTATGTTACATTATGTGATTTGTTGTGTATATGGGATTCGGGTCGTTACACAAGTGTCCCATACGACGCCTTATAAGTCACACCCAAAAAGACAACTGACGTTAGTGAAGTATCAATATGAATACCACCAAAGGCTCGGCACAAGCAGGGATACAACCATGGCATTGCCCCGACATGGCGAAGGTCAAAATAACGCCCGTCAATCAACCTGACAGCTCAACCGGACTCAACCCTCCTAGTGTACCATTGAAGGTAAAGGTCATCAAACATGGGGTCGGTCGAATTCCGCAACACCCAGTAGACCATCAAATAAAGACTGACTTACGTGCCTATGGATCCAATGCAACACAATCTACAATAATAAGCCCATCCTGGAATGACTAACGCACCCGGGCATGTAAATATCAATAATGCGCAATACTATGCGGTATGATACAATATATGCAATATGGTGCAATACAAGCAAACCATAAATAAGACTCCACATCGAGCCATTAAAACCGGACAATTGTCTCCAAGACTATCTCAAAGTCAAAACCGAGCAAAATGCTCAAATACTCATTAGACCCATAAATAACGGTCATCAAAGCATAAAAATGCATTCAAATATCAATTAGGTAAACAAGTACCACAAAATCATTATTAACCCAAAACTCGACACGGGTTAAACAAAAAGGGTTTTCCCAAAAGGACTCACACCCTTATAATTCTCAAAATGACTCTTGACACTAAAAACGTGCATTCCCCCAAATGGTTTATAAAATCATTTACACTAATATGATTAAACCATCAAATAAACTTCATTTTGAGCAATAAATCTTTTAAGGATATATTTATGATTTCCACACATCAAATATCCCAAAAATCCCAAATATGGGTGTTTTACAACATTTATGAAGATAAATACTTCAAAAGAGTTAGACTCATCAAATAACTCAACAATTGATATTTTCAAGTAAAATACACAAACATTTGGAAAATAACATTTTTGGCATGTACAAAGTTTTCACAAATCAACTTGAACTCACCTTGCTAGATTTAGGCTAAATCTAGGATTTTCCCCAAACGTAAGCTCATTTGATGAAACTTGATCAAGCCAAAACCTCCAAAACCTAGATCCATAGTTTCCAACCAACAAATATTCAGATCTAACCATGTAGAATCATTCCCCAAACATTTTATATCCAAATCTCAACTTATATCGAAACCCTAACTTCATAGGTGAAGAGATTAGAAGTTCACCTTAACCAAACATCCCCAAAATCACCTTAAATACTCCAATATGGAAGAGAAAGTAAAAACAACAACAATCTAGCTTTTGGGTAGGGAGAGATTACCTTAACCACTTGAATCCTCCAAATAAAAGCTCCTAGTCTCCACAAAAGCTCTAAGCTCCCATATGCTCAACAATGGTGGAAGTGGGTATGGTTTGGGTGGAGAGGATGAAGAAGAAGAGAAGGGATTTAGGGTTTTCTAGAGAGAGTGTTCGGTTTTTAGAGAGAGAGAGAGTTGAGAAATGGAATGGGGAAAATGAGAGGAAAGACAGAGGTAAAGGGTTTAAGAGGGAAACAAAAATATCTCAGACACTTCACGGACGTCCGCATGGTCCCTCGCGGACGTCCGACTCGAGCTGAACCGAAACCCTCCATTTCTCTGCTGCTTCCGCGGACTTCCGCGCATCGAGGACGTCTGGCCCTTGGCCCTGCGGACGTCCGCAAGTCCCAAACTTGCATTTTCAATTTTCGGGGTGTTACAGATCACAATTGGTATCAGAGCATAATACATCATTTTGATCACATTAGATTTTGAGGTTTTTGCAAAAGTTTGAGTGTTCTTCATTTTTTTCATCTAATTGATTGATTCTGGCCATTTGAGTACTACAAATGGATTAGAATTGATCAAGCAGTGTTTGTTGGTAATTCCTGAGTGATTTCATTCCGCAATTTCACTAGGATTAGACTCAGATTGAGCATATACACCATTTTCGGACTTTTTGTTTAAACTCGCTGTTTTGGATTAAAAGTCACAGTTCTGTTGGTTTTTGGACTAAACCTGCAGTATTAAAGTTGTCCAGAATATCAGTGTGAACCTGCGTACCAAGTTTCAGCACAATTGGATCATTTTTTAGGTTTAGACTTACAATCGTTTGAATCTTCATAAGTATCGCAACCTTGAGTGTTCTTCATTATCACAACATTCGATAGTGAACAGTATTGTATCGCAACCCACCTTTGCGACAAGTCTATTTTATCACAACTTTTTATTTGTGAACAATATTATATCTCAATTGCCCTTTGCGATAATCCATTTTCATCGCAACTTGTTACTTATGAACAGTACTTTATCGTGACCTTCTTTTGCGATAATATCCTGCTTTGAGTTCATCGCAACCTCTCTGTTGCGACAAAAACATCATTTTGCGACAAAGTTACTTGCGACAAACTCGGCTTTTGCGATAAACTTGGGTTGAGACAAAGTGTTGGTTGAGACAAAATTTGTGTTGCGATAAGTTCTTGAGGTTGGGTTAAGATAAACCTTTGTTGCGACAAGAATTGGGTTGAGACAACAGTGACTTGCGACAAACCAGTGTGCACAATTATTTACTAATCGGATCAAAAGGGTACTTATCGATCATTAACAAGTAATCTAAAATGACAGCCAAAGACATACTGACTATTAGGTCAAAGGACAAACCACCTGTCCTTTTTCCTAAGGAGTTCAAAATATGGAAAGACAGATTTATGGATTACGTTGAACGTCAAGAGAATGGGGACTACATTGTTCATTCACTTCAGGAGGGTCTAATGGGGGTACAGAGAAGAAGAGGACTAGCTGCTGATGGTGAACCAGTTCCAGATTGGGCTGAAGTTCAACCAATACATTATGATGTTGAACAAAAGAAACGTTACAATGCAGACAAAGCGGCAAAATCACTTGTTATGCAAGCCTTGACCAATAATATTTATCAAAAGGTGGATAGCAAAAACATTTATGGTAAATCTATGTTTGTTGAGTTGATCAAATTGTATCAAGGATCTGAGGTGGAAAATCAGATGAAGATCTCCAATGCCATAAACACGTACGAAAATTTTAAACAAAAAGATGGTGTGGCACTTGATCATACGTACGACCGTTTCATTACTATACTGAATGAGCTGAATAGGTACAACGTAGACAAGACAATAATCGAGCACAATGTGAAATTCTTGAGTGTTCTCCAAC
Source organism: Saussurea involucrata (assembly GCA_033807775.1). NCBI lineage: Eukaryota > Viridiplantae > Streptophyta > Magnoliopsida > Asterales > Asteraceae > Saussurea > Saussurea involucrata. The sequence goes on from CM066314.1 coordinate 23,396,475, forward strand.
CTGAATGGAAGAAGTATGCTCACAGGATGAAACAGAATGCTAGGTTAGCTGAGTTGCCTTTACAGCAAATGTATGAAACTTTGAAACAAGATGAGGATGATGCTGATGCAAAAAGGGATAAGAAAAAGAAGAAAGAGAAGAAAGAGAAGAATGATGAGAAGAAAGAAGTTAAGGAAGAAGAGATTGATCCACTTGCTTTGATATCTAACAAATCCACCAAGAGATATTCAAAGAATGTTGATAATGAGTCTGATGAACAACAGTATGAAGGAAATGGGATGGATAAAGCTGAAACCTTGAAACAAGCGATGATACTTCTATCTAAAGCTTTTCAGAAACAATTTGTGAAAAGGCCTGGTTCTAATAATCAGAGATATGCATCGGTCTCCAAGAATTTTGAACACAAAGATCGTGTCGAGTCAAGTAAGAAGTTTGATGAGAAGAGAGATGAATACAAGAGGGATGACAAGAGAACTGATGAAAATAAGGTGTTTGAGAAAAGGGGTGAAGAACCAAAGTGCTATAACTGTGGAAAGACTGGAAACTTCGCCAAGGAATGCTGGAAACCAAAAGTCAGAGATTCTAGTTATTATAAGAACAAGATGCTGCTTGCTGAACAGAAGGAATCAGGGATAGCATTGCTGGTTTAAGAGGAATACTGGCTTGATCAAACTGATGATGAAGCGGATGATGAGACAACTGCTCAAACCAATATGTGCTTCATGACGAGAAACACCGATGAAGCAGGGTCAGAATCTACTTCAGAGACAAATGAGGTACATTCCGATCTTTATAATCAATTCTTTACTCAACAAGCATATCAACAAAAGTAATTAGATGATCTAACAAATAAATTGAGAAAATCAGATGAACTAATTTCCACTCAAAGAGAAAGACTGATAGAACAAGAGAGTCACATAGAAAAACTGGAAAAGAAAAAGACTGAATTTGATGTAGGTCAAGCGTATTTTCAAAGTAGAATAACTGAATTGTCAGAAATGTTAGCGAGTTCAGAAGCAAAGAAGAATGAGTTTGAAAATCTTCTTCATGCCTATAAAGATAGGAACACTGAGCTGAGAGATAATGTCAAAGGTTTGGAAGAAAAATTGTACAAAGCAGGCCAAACTGAACAAACAATTCACATGAATAAGCCTAGTAAGTTTCGGTATTTCAATTCTAAGTGGGGCATCGGGTATGACAGTCCACATTATCTGAAGAATGCCTTAATAAAATCCCCCACTCTTTATGAATTTGATTGGTTTATTCTTTCATCACATCCTAGCTATCAAATCAAATGGCTTAAAATAGATAATGATGATTATGAGGCTGTAACACCCTAAATCAGGGCTAATTTAAACTTCAAATTTGCAATAAGATTTAAACATAAATCTTCCAAGCTTATACATAAATAGAGAATTAACCTTGAGGATTCATATATACAATAATGTAAATTCAAAATAACCTATTAATCTAATCCTGTCAACTAAGATCAGATTAAATTGGTTATCCAAAATTTGCCAAAACTCCTCACTAAGGCTAACTTCTCCACTTTCCTCCAAAAGCATATACTCGAATGCACTCGTCCCACAGCCCTTTACTTTCCCGAGCTAGTACCTGGTAAGAAAATATAATTTGAAACGATTAGGCTAACGCCTAGTGAGAACATTCGGTTTCAAAATAATACTTTTTAAAATTAATGTAAACAAGGCATAACAAACCTGTTTACCCTTTTCTTACCATACGTTTTAACATCTTACGATGACGGAATTCCACCCGATTCCATGAGTATGACCAACATCAAGTCAGTCATAATACCATGTTCAAGAGCCCACTACGAATCTCCACAGATTCTAGATTAATGCTCATATCCAAGAAATCACAATTACACATGTTATGTTCTTGGAAAGGAAGTAGAGATTACAATTACACATGCCAATCCCTTTGTTTCCTTAGAAATCGGGAATTACGATTAGTCCACGCCTATCCCACGATTTCTCATCAATGTGAAATGGGAATTACGATTAGTCCACGCCTATTCCTCATTTCATCTAAACGGGAATTACGATTAGTCCACGCCTATTGCACGTTTATCATACACACTGGAATTACGATTAATTCACGCCTATTCCATGTGTTCATAAAAACTAGTGCCTATGGATCCATTACATCTACTACACACCTGTATAGTATCAACTAAAACAATCTTTAAGTCTAACACACTACCATACAACTGTAAGTATGTTCAAACTACTAGGATCGTATTTAAATTCTTCAATCATAACCTGTCCAAAAGTTAACAATACCCAAAGTTACCTAATACACAGAACTTACCGGGTACACACAACTTACCGGGTACACACAACTTACCGGGTAACTACATCTTACCGGGTACACATAACTTACCGGGTAACTACATCTTACCGGGTAACTACAACTTACCAGGTAACTACATCTTACCGGGTACATAACAATCCGGATAATATCCGATAACTTAATTCATTCGGTAACTACAGAATAAATAGGACTTACCGGGTACTTTGCCCTATCCGGATACCTTCATACAGAGGTTACCGGGTATTATCATTTTACCCGGTAACTTCGACCTGCAGTCTAAAATTACAATCCAAATCCATGTTTGTTCCATTCAGCTTGTTTTAAACACATTCATTCAGCCCTTAAACAATTTATACAAGTGTCTTAATGTTTAATTTGATCGAAAACATGGATTTAAACAAAAAGAGTGAATGAACTCACCTTTGTTTCTTAGACCCACTTCTCTGCACAATCAGACTCCAAATCAAAACAGCACCTAGATGAAATCAGATTATGTTATGGATACTGTTAGTGCCAAAAATCGCACCAAAGTACAACTTAAGGTCGATGTGGACTTAAACAACTAAAGAAAGGATCTTTCGACGAGACGTGCGACGAGGAATAAAATAAAGGAGACAAGGGATTTGATGACGCAGGAAAAACCTCAAACGAGGAAAAAACCTGCGGACGACAGGAAGGTCGTCGCTGCACTATGGTCGCCAATCAGGGGCGATGTCCTTGGTACTGGCGTCGGTCGTACGATGGTTACAATACAGATGAAGGAAATGCTTCGAAATGTAAAGTACAAGTGTTTGGAATGTAAAACAAGTGTTTGTCGTGTGTGAATACAAGGGTAAACAACTACTGGTTGGAAGCTGTTGTCGTGCGTCGAGAACGTTAACTTGAGCCTTCCTTTGAGTGTTCTTGAGTTCGTTGTGGGATTCTGGCCTTCAATACTTGATTTCCAGAGGGTGAATACTCTTTGCTACGAGTTTGGATGTTGTTCGCTGATGATTGCTGATGTGTATCGGATGTTATCTCGTGGTCCTTGATGTGAAGACTTAGCTTGGTATTTATAGTCTCCGCGTTATTAATTAGCTCCATTAATGCTTTGATCAACGACTACAACGACGGGAAACGGTCGCCGAAGTGATTATCCATAATGCTCTTCGTCCGTTACGTCTGCTCACTGTTAATGGCTTTAACCCCTGCATTAAATACTTAACAAAACGTAACAGACATGGTTAACGTTAGCTTTGGTCGAGGTTATAATGATCTTACGCGATGGTCGTGCGGGACAGGCGACGCTATGGTCGAGCGTCATGAGGGACGTACGACTTACCTGTTCTGGTCGCGGTCGTACGACGTGATTTTTTTGCCCAAACAGTTTGCCCCCAAAATTTGAAAATTGAATGTCCAATTTAAGTTTTAAATTTTGCTTGTCGAACGTTTAGACTTGTGACCTGGGTGGAGGGACTTACCTGGTTGTCGTGGGAGTGAACTGGTCCGCCTTTAACCGCCGAGGAGTTTAAAAGGCAACTAAGGTCGTGACGTCACATTGACGCACGATGGTGCTTTCCAGGTGTCGAAGACAGGTGTTGAAAATTCGGATAGGTATGGACGCGCGTCGATCATCAGCAAACTCGATTTGTTGCGATTTCCTGCATAAATAGTGGTCACAATGGGTTGTTTTTCTTTAGAGAAAAAGTTTTCTGTTTCCGATGAGGTCCTTCTCTAGAATCTCGACTTTGTTCAAATCTCGGGTGGTCAGAGATCTATCAAGGGTTACGATACCCGAATCGTTGACGATATTGGTTACGATGAACACGATGTCTGTGTATTCTGCGCATCTGGCGACGATGTCTTCTGCCACGTCAACCCTTTCATCATCCGACTGGGGCGAGGGTGTAAAGACGGGAGAGGACGAGGGGGAATTTTCGGTGATCAGCTTTACGCTGTCGCCATCCCTCTCGTTTGACTACGTCCTCGTCAGGATGAAGTCATTTCCGCATCTGGGGAAACATCAGCCCTTAGTTTCCGAGGAGTGTTTTCAAAGGATCTCTGTTGAAGAGATAGGGCTGTGTTTAGCCGAACTGGCGTTCCTTGTAAGTTTTTCTTTCAAAACTTGTGTTATCGATGTTCTTTCGTCGAGCATGTAATAGTTTCTTTTGTATTTTGCAGATGTTTTGGTTTCCTCTCATAAAATATGTGAAGGCAGAGGAGATGTTAGAGTGGAGGTCGATCGTCGAGAGGAACATATTCCTTTCTCCAACCTTAACATTAATCTTAAGAGCCACATTCTCAGAATGTCAAGGCGTAATGAATTAGAAGACCACTCTTAATATACTCGTTTGATCCTTGCATCAGTTCTTTGAGATTGGCAGGGCTTCGAAGGTCGAGACTTTTGGACGGAGCTTGCGATCGATGTGCTTCTTTAGTTCTAGGGTAGATTTTTGGGTTTGCGAACTAGACTTTTCATGCTCGACCATTGGTGGTCGGATTGTTAGCATGTAACGACTTTTACTTTGTCTTTACTCGTCCGACTATCGGTCGTTCATATGTAATCGTTCAATGAAGTTCCTTCCTTTGCTGAATTCATGTTTTCACTTACACGTGTTGTGGATAAATGTCATATCGACCATAAAATTCGTTAAGTATGAAACAAACGGAGGATCGTGCGACTTAGGCATTCATGGCAATGTAACGGTTAAAACATAAATCATATACTTGGACTGTATTAGTAAGCACAAATATACATCGTTGATGTGTTGGAACATACGAAGTTTTTCTGAGTTCCAGAAACTTAGATCGAGGGACCGTCCAGACTTTACACGTAACTGTATCGTATGACGAAATTCTAGAATATATGCCCCTGTGGTAAAATAATTAAGTCACATATTCGGGTACTCATGTCGTGCGTACCTGCGATAAAGTTTGTTAGAGGTCGGTTGTTGAACCACCAACGACGCTTACGTTTACTGTCATGTTGAAAAAAACTTTGTATGAGAGGAAGGCGACTCTAAACGAAATATTTTTTCAGATGCGTCACGTTCCAGCTTCGCGGGATTTCTTGATTATCGAGGGTTTGAAGTCGATAGGCTCCTTTACCAACGACTTCTGAGATGCGGTAAGGACCTTCCCACTTAGTAGAAAGCTTACATGCGTTGAGCTCCTGGGTATTTAGGAATACTCGACGGAGAACGTAATCGCCTTCTTGAAAGACTTTAACTTTGACGTGTCTATTTAAATGTTGTTCGACCGCCTGCTTCTGCGACGCCATCCTGATCAAGGCGGATTCTCTGAGCTCTTCGAGGGCGTCGAGGTCATAACTTAAATCAACCACGTTATGGTCGACGGAAGTATGTCCCGAGGTCGGGAGATGAACTTAGATTGGTAGGACGGCTTCACAACCGTAGACGAGAGAGAAGGGGGTTTGTCCTGTGGATGTGCGGGGCGTCGTGCGATTTGCCCATAGGACTGAAGGGAGTTCTTCAACCCATCTTCCCTTTGCAGCTTTTAATCGTTTTTTGATCGAAGCTACAATAGTCTTATTACTCGACTCAGCAAGTCCATTGGCTTGGGGATATCGAGGAGTCGAGGTCGTCAGTTTGATGCTTCTGTCTTCACAGAACTGTTGTGTCATGTCGCTTATGAATTGGGATCCATTGTCGCAGACAATTTCAGACGGAATCCCAAACCTGCATATGATGTTAGTCTGGAGAAAAGAGATAACTTCTTTATCCCTAATTTGGGAGAAGGCAGCCGCTTCGACCCATTTAGAAAAGTAGTTTGTAAGTACGAGGAGAAATACCTTTTACCCCGGAGCAGGCGGCAGCTTGCCGACAATGTCCATTCCCCATCTCATGAAGGGACAAGGGATAAGCGTCGAGTGCAAAGGTTCCGAGGGTTTATGAGACATACCTGAGTGTCGTTGACAGGGGTCGCAACTCTGGACGTACTTGATGGCGTCTTGTCGCAGTGTTGGCCAAAAATATCCTTGTCGGGATATACGATTAGCTAAACTACGACCTCCTGAATGATTACCGCATTCGCCGTCGTGCATCTCTTGGAGGATTTTCTGGGCTTGATTTTTGCTGATGACGCACCTTAAATTTAAGCCCGTCGATGATCGCCGATAAAGCTTATTTTCGATCATGACGTATTTAGATGCTTTGAATCCGATTTTCCGAGCCTCCATTTTATCTTCGGAGAGTTGGTCGTGCACGAGGAAATTTCTAATGTCGCGCGACCAATCATCTTCTTCATCTTCGATCTGGATGACGTCTGCGTTTCTAATGGACGACGCCGCCAGGTGAATCATGGGAATAACATCGAATATTGGCTCGACTAAAGCTGACCCAAGATTTGCTAATGCGTCGGCTTGAGTGTTCTGGTCTCGCGGAATCTGTTCAATAGAAAAAGATTTAAATTTTTTGGAAATAATTTCTTTTGCCACGCTTAGATATGCTGTCATTTTTTAATCCTTTGCTGCGAATTCTCCATTGATCTGATTTACTATCAGCAGGGAATCGCTTTTGACATGTAGTGTGGTTGTCCCCGAGTCCTGGGCCATATTCATTCCCACGATTAGGGCTTCGTACTCAGCTTCGTTGTTGGTGGTTTTGAAGTCGCATCGCACGGAGTACACCATCTTGCCCCCCTGTGGCGACTTTAAGACGATGCCCAGCCCAGAGCCTCTAACGTTGGATGAACCGTCGACATACAAAATCCAAGGCACGTCGTCGTGAGTCGCCACAGTTGACACTTCGAGTTCTCCTTCTTTCTCCAATTCTGGGCTGAAATCAGCAATGAAGTATGCCAAGGCTTGCGACTTGATCGCGGTTTTGGACTTGAAGTCGATGTCATAACTGCTGAGATATATACTCCATTTTGCCAGGCGACCTGTTAACTCGGGTTTTCTCAAGACAGACTTAAGAGGAAAGTTAGTCACGACAGTAATAGGATGTGATTCAAAGTAATGACGTAGTTTTTTTAGCAGCAGTGATTAGTGCTAAGAGTAATTTTTCCATAGAGGAATACCTGGTTTCCGCGTCTAAGAGGGATTTACTTACATAATAAATCGGTAACTGCTGTTTTTCATCTTCGCGTGTCAGAACGGCACTTACTGCATTTGGACTAACAGCTAAATACAGCTGTAGGGCCTCATGATCATATGGTTTCGAAAATAAAGGAGGTGATGTCATGTACTTTTTCAGATTTTGCAACGCTCGCTCATGATCGTCGGTCCAGTCGAAACCTTTGTTTTTCCTGAGAACGTTATAAAATAAGTGACATTTGTCGGAGGATCGAGAGATGAACCTGTTTAGAGTCGCTACTCGACCGGTGAGTTTCTGGACTTCTTTGAAATTTCGAGGAGATTTGATTTCAATGATGGCCTTGATTTGGTCCGGATTAGCCTCTATGCCTCGACGAGTAACCATATAACCCAAGAACTTCCCGGCACTAACGCCAAAGGAACACTTCGTCAGATTGAGCTTCATGTTATATTTCCGGAGGATGTCGAACGATTGCCTGAGGTGATCGATATGGTCAATCGCTTGCTTTGACTTTACCAACATGTCGTCGATATATACCTCCATTGTGTCACCAAGATGATCTTTAAACATTTTGTTTACCAGTCGCTGATAGGTAGACCCTGCATTTTTTAATCCGAAAGGCATAACTTTGTAACAATAAATACCTCGATCTATCATGAAAGTAGTTTTCTCTTGGTCCTTGGCGTGCATTAGGATTTGGTTATACCCAGAATAAGCGTCCATGAATGTTAATAACTCGTGTCCCGCGGTTGCGTCGACCATGGCATCAATATGCGGTAATGGAAATGGATCCTTTGGGCAGGCTTTATTAAGATCCGTGAAGTCGATGCAGACTCTCCATTTTCCATTCTTCTTAGCTACTACCATGACGTTAGCGAGCCAATCGGGATATTTTACTTCCCAAATCTTTCCTGTCTTGAGGAGGTTGTCGACTTCGTCGTTAATTACCTTATTTCTCTCTAGAGCGAACTTGCGACGCTTTTGTTTTACAGGATTGAATGACGGGTCAACATTAAGTTTATGGGAAATGACGCCGGGATCAATACCGACCATATCTTCATGCGACCAGGCGAAGCAATCGGCGTACTCCTGTAAAAAAGATATGACTTTTCTTTTAATGTTGGGGTCAAGGGATGAACCCACGAGGATTTTTTGATCGGGCTTGCTCTGATCTAGAACAGCTTCCTCCAGATGATACTCGTCGACTGTTGTTGGGGGTCCCTGCGCGTTTTTTTGACCCACCACTTGTTCCATGTTCTCCTTATCTGCCATTTTCCTGCAATGGAAAACAGAGGAACTCCAAGAAACCGTTAGTAAAGTGCACGTTCGTCGAGGATTTTCTCTAGATGTAGTCCCACGGATGGCGCCAAACTGTTAATGCCAAAAATCGCACCAAAGTACAACTTAAGGTCGATGTGGACTTAAACAACTAAAGAAAGGATCTTTCGACGAGACGTGCGACGAGGAATAAAATAAAGGAGACAAGGGATTTGATGACGCAGGAAAAATCTCAAACGAGGAAAAAACCTGCGGACGACAGGAAGGTCGTCGCTGCACTATGGTCGCCAATCAGGGGCGATGTCCTTGGTACTGGCGTCGGTCGTACGATGGTTACCATACAGATGAAGGAAATGCTTCGAAATGTAAAGTACAAGTGTTTGGAATGTAAAACAAGTGTTTGTCGTGTGTGAATACAAGGGTAAACAACTATTGGTTGGAAGATGTTGTCGTGCGTCGAGAACGTTAACTTGAGCCTTCCTTTGAGTGTTCTTGAGTTCGTTGTGGGATTCTGGCCTTCAATACTTGATTTCCAGAGGGTGAATACTCTTTGCTACGAGTTTGGATGTTGTTCGCTGATGATTGCTGATGTGTATCGGATGTTAGCTCGTGGTCCTTGATGTGAAGACTTAGCTTGGTATTTATAGTCTTCGCGTTATTAATTAACTTCATTAATGCTTTGATCAACGGCTGGAAACGGTCGCCGGAGTGATTATCCATAATGCTCTTCGTCCATTACGGCTGCTCACTGTTAATGGCTTTAATCCCTGCATTAAATACTTAACAAAACGTAACAGACATGGTTAACGTTAGCTTTGGTCGAGGTTATAATGATCTTACGCGATGGTCGTGCGGGACAGGCGACGCTATGGTCGAGCGTCATGAGGGACGTACGACTTACCTGTTCTGGTCGCGGTCGTACGACGTGATTTTTTTGCCCAAACAGATACCATCTTTGTACTAGAATCGAACTTACAAAACCCTTTGTATTCTTACCAAGATTTCAGCTTGATTTCTTCTTCTTTCTCTCTTCCTTTCTTCTTCTTTCTCTCTTCTTTCTCTCTATTCTTTCTCTCTGTCTTTTGCCGACTCCAACAGCTGGATTGAGATAATATCTCAATTTAGCCTAACCCATCCCTTAAGTATCCCCAAATTTTCTAAAATAACCAAACACACCCTCAAGTTTCAACTTTCCAAAAATAGCAACAAACTTTGGTAACTTGAATTTTAACACCATTGATTTACATAATTGCAAAATAGCCTTAAGTCTTAAACTAAATTACAATTCGACCCCCTTCATATTAAATATAATATAATGGAAATTCGAGGTGTTACAATACTCCCCAACTTGAAAATGATTTCGTCCCCGAAATTAAAGCTAGGTAAACAAGTGAGGATATCTAATCTTCATATCCTCTTCCGACTCTAACGTCACGTTAGCACCTCGATGGTGTTTCCATTGAACCTTTAACATAACCACCTCCTTATTATTACGTAACTTTTTAACTGATCTTTCCAAGATTTCCTCCAGTTCTTCTATACAACGACTCTTTTCATCCACTCTTACGTCAGTAAGTGGAATCACATCATCTTTTTCGGCTAAACATTTCCGAAGGTAGCAAACATGGAAGGTATTGTGAATTCCTTCCAATTCAGGTGGAAGATCCAACTGATATGCTTGTAATCCAACTCTCTTAGTGATGGCGAAAGGTCCTATAAAACGAGGACTTAACTTCCCCCGTTTGCCAAATCTGATCACGCCTTTCCACGGGGATACCTTTAGCATTACACGCTCCCCAACTTGGAATTCTTTCGGTCTCCTTTTCGGATCAGCATAACTCTTTTGTCGATCCTGAGCCGCTTTCATATGCTTCTGAATTTCTTTTACTTTATCAGCCGTTTGTTGCACAAGTTTCGGACCAGCAAATTTCTTTTCTCCAGCTTCTAACCAACACACCGGAGTTCTACATTTCCGACCATACAAAGCTTCGAAAGCTGCTCTTCCAATACTGGAATGATAACTATTGTTATACGCAAATTCTACTAACGGTAGATGCGTATCCCAGTTACCTCCAAATCTAATACACACGACCTGAGCATATATTCCAAAGTTTGAATGGTTCTTTCGCTTTGCCCGTCAGTTTGTGGATGATAAACAGTACTCAAATTAACCCTCGTACCCAATTCTTCTTGTAGTGATTGCCAAAACCTTGAGGTAAACCGACTATCACGATCCGACACTATAGACACCGGTATACCATGCCTTGACACCACTTCATCAATATACAGCTTCGCCAATTTATCTATTGGTGACGCTTCTTTCATAGCTAGAAAATGAGCACTCTTAGTCAATCGATCCACGATTACCCATATAGTGTCGTTACCCTTTTGCGTCCTTGGTAACTTTGTCACAAAATCCATGGTAATCTTTTCCCACTTCCATTCCGGGATCTCCAAATATTGGAAACTTCCGTAAGGCTTTTGATGTTCCGCTTTTACTAATGAACATGTCGCACATTTTTCTACTATTCGTGCCACATCCACTTTCATAGCCGGCCACCAATAGTGTAACTTCAAATCTCTATACATCTTAGTACTTCCAGGATGTATAGAATATTTAGATTTATGGGCGTCTTCAAGAATTAACTCTCGATTTCCTCCCACTTTTGGCACCCAGACACGGCCTTGGAATAATTTAATTCCACGGCTATCTTCAGTCAGTTGAAGATGCTGCTTACTCATAACTTCACCTTTCAGATTCTCTTCCAGTATGGCCTCCGCTTGTGCCTCTTTTATCCTTTCAATTAAACTTGATGTTACATCAATTCTGGCGTTGGTCGTTTTCAAGCACCCACTATATTCTTTTATACTTAAAACATCAGCCACGACATTTGCTTTACCAGGATGGTAATGCAATTCGCAATCATAATCTTTAAGTAACTCTAACCAGCGCCGCTGCCTCATGTTCAACTCTTTCTGATCAAAGACATGTTTCAGGCTCTTGTGATTAGTATAAAGAGTACACTTTGTTCCATATAGACAGTGTCGCCACAACTTATATGCAAATACAACCGCTGCTAATTCCAAATCATGAGTAGGGTAATTCTTCTCATGTTCTTTAAGTTGTCTGGATGCGTAAGCAATCACCTTGCCTCGTTGCATCAACACACATCCCAGACCCATCTTGGACGCATCGCTATATACAACTAAATCTTCCGTTCCTTCTGGTAGGGCAAGAATAGGAGCTTCACATAACTTTTGACGTAAAGTTCTGAAAGCCGATTCTTGTTTTTCAGTCCAAACAAACCTCACGTTCTTTCGAGTCAATAAGGTCAAAGCAGAAGCAACCTCTGAGAAGTCTTTAATGAATCTTCGGTAATAACCCGCTAGACCCAAGAAACTTCTTATTTCAGACGCACTTCTTGGTGTCTCCCAATTCGTCATTGCTTCTATCTTTGCTGGGTCTACTTTGACTCCCTCCGAAGTGATTACGTGGCCTAGAAATTGTACCTCTTTTAACCAGAATTCACATTTCGAGAACTTCGCGTACAATTTCTCTCTTCTCAATACTTCTAAGACTTCACGAAGATGACGTTCACGATCTACTTCAGTCTTTGAATAAACCAGTATGTCATCAATGAATACAATGACAAACTTGTCTAAAAATGGTCGACATACTCTGTTCATCATATCCATGAACACAGCTGGAGCATTGGTCAACCCAAATGGCATTACAAGAAATTCATAATGCCCATACCTTGTTCTAAACGCCGTCTTAGGGATATCTTCATTTCTTACCCGAACTTGATGATACCCTGACCTTAAATCAATCTTTGAAAAACATCCAGCACCTTGGAGTTGATCGAATAGATCATCAATCCTTGGAAGCGGATATTTTTTCTTAATAGTCACCTTATTCAACTCTCGGTAATCAATGCACATCCTCATAGTGCCATCTTTCTTCTTAACAAACAAAACCGGAGCTCCCCAAGGTGAAGAACTCGGTCTAACAAAACCTTTATCCAACAACTACTGTAGTTGTGTCATCATCTCTTTCATTTCGGCTGGCGCTAGGCGATATGGTGCACGCGCTATTGGTGCCGATCCAGGGATAAGATCAATACAAAACTCTACCTGCCATTCAGTCGGTAGGCCTGGAAGATCATCGGGAAATACGTCTGAGAATTCATGTACCACCTTAATATCTTTTACTTGTTTCTTTTCTGACTTTACATCTAAAACATACGCTAGATAGGATGAACATCCTTTCTTCAAGCATTTACGCGCTTTTGCAACAGAAATTAACGGAACTTCCCCTTTTCGCTTTTCCCCAAAGATGAGTACATCATCCTTATCGGTCATCGGAATCCGGATCAATTTCTTTGCACAAAGTATCTCTGCCTGGTTGACTGTCAGCCAGTCCATACCCACAATCACATCGAATCCTCCAATTTCCATCAACAACATGTTGATCGGAAATTTTGTTTCCTCTACTGAAATAAAACAACCCTCAAGTCTTTCGCGAACCAAGACTTGACCCCTGTTAGATACGTCAACTACTAAGGCATCTTCCAAGGTAGTGATAGGTATAGCTAACTTGTGATAGAACGACTTGGACACAAATGACAAATTTGCACCACAGTCAAATAAAATGCGCGCAGAAATGGAATTAACGAGGAATGTACCCGAAACGACGTCTTTCGATTCTTTGGCTTCATCAGTTGTCATATGGAATGCCTGACCCGTTGGCTTGGGAATATTTGTTTTCTTGCTTTGGTCTCCACCCTTTTTCAACTTTGGGCAATCCCGACGGAAATGACCTGGTTGTTTACACTCATAGCACGTTGATCCTTGTACAGGGCAATTATTCATAGTATGCCCACTTTTACCACACTTATAACATTCCAGCGTTGTCACCCGACACGGTCCATAGTGCTTACTCTTACATTTCGGGCACCAATTCGGCTCACGACGAGGTTCATAATGAGTACTTTTACCAGTTGCTTTTGATTTCTGAGAAGACTCTGTCCGGCCTTCCCATTTCCGTTTCTCTCCCACTTGCATTTTTTTCTTCTTTGTCTTTAGCATAAACTCTTTCCATAACTATGGCTTCTTCAATTGTTTCTCTCAACGTAGTAGCTTTAGCATTTCGCACTCGGGACATCATGTCCACTGGCAAACCCTTCAAATACGCTTTAATCTTTTCTTTCTCAGTCGGAGCCACATGCCCCACTAAGTTCAGCTTCTCCATGAAGGATTCGTTGTACTTTCGAATAGTTGAATCGCCTTTCTTAAGAATTCGAAACTCTTCTTCAATCCTATCTATTTCATTTTCATTGCAATATTCTTCCAATATCTTTTTCTTGAATGCCTCCCAAGTCATAGCAGCCAAGACTAGAGCAGTGATTGTAGCCGTCACTACATTCCACCAAGTCAACGCATTACCTCTTAACATTTGAGACGCAAATCCAACATTTGATTTCTCATCACATTCACAAGCTCGAAAAGCTTGTTCCATTTCCCTGAGCCAATTCATGCAGGCTACTGGATTATATGCTCCGGTAAACTCTGGCGGTTTACAGCTTAGAAACGTTTTATACGAGCAGACTCTTTCCACCCTCCTTTCTGTCTCTATCACAGGGTTACGAATTGGATTTATTACCCCAGTATCAGTCTCCGTTCGCCGTAACTGCGCACTTCGATCATTCAGCGCTTTCATAAACGTTTCTGTTTGTTGTGCCATCGCTGTAGTCATCATTCTCGTCATACTCTCCATCATACGAGATTCCATAGTTGATTCTGGTGTTTCCGGATTAGAAGTACCAGTACTCGTTCTATGTGTTTGACTTTCCAATCTACCTATTAGAGGTGGCCTCGGCGGACTTTCATGGGTTCCGCCCGTTCCAGGTTGTCCCTCCAACCCCCAATCAGTTACTGCTCTGTCCTCCGAAGAATTAGAGGACCTTGGTGGTGTATTCACCATCGTTCTGATATAACACAAAGAAATAACCATAAGAAATGGCTACACATATCTAGACATACGAAACATACTTTACCGATCATTAGTCACTGTAACAATTTAGTAACAAGCATTCTTGCATAACAACATATTCATAATAACAGTAGCTAATTGAAATTGTGAATATACTATACATGAGAATCCTCGTTACCATTGTTACAGTACTAATTGCACGTATTTCCGTCGACTCTAAGACTATTCCGTCTTAGTACTTCTAGCCATATCTCACGAATCATAACTTAATTCATCTCAGCTTAAGTCTAGGTATCTTATTAGCATACCTAGTTCGCTTAAACTAAAGCTATGATACCATATTGTAACACCCTAAAAAAGGGCTAATTTAAACTTCAAATTTGCAATAAGATTTAAACATAAATCTTCCAAGCTTATACATAAATAGAGAATTAACCTTGAGGATTCATATATACAATAATGTAAATTCAAAATAACATATTAATCTAATCCTGTCAACTAAGATCAGATTAAATTGGTTATCCAAAATTTGCTAAAACTCCTCACTAAGGCTAACTTCTCCACTTTCCTGCAAAAGCATATACTCGAATGCACTCGTCCCACAACCCTTTACTTTCCCGAGCTAGTACCTGGCAAGACAATAAAATTTGAAACGATTAGGCTAACGCCTAGTGAGAACATTCGGTTTCAAAATAATACTTTTTAAAATTAATGTAAACAAGGCATAACAAACCTGTTTACCCTTTTCTTACCATACGTTTTAACATCTTACGATGACGGAATTACACCCGATTCCATGAGTATGACCAACATCAAGTCAGTCATAATACCATGTTCAAGAGCCCACTACGAATCTCCACAGATTCTAGATTAATGCTCATATCCAATAAATCACAATTACACATGTGAATTTCTTGGAAAGGAAGTAGAGATTACAATTACACATGCCAATCCCTTTGTTTCCTTAGAAATCGGGAATTACGATTAGTCCACGCCTATCCCACGATTTCTCATCAATGTGAAATGGGAATTACGATTAGTCCACGCCTATTCCTCATTTCACCTAAACGGGGATTACGATTAGTCCACGTCTATTCCACGTTTATCATACACACTGGAATTACGATTAATCCACGCCTATTCCATGTGTTCATAAAAACTAGTGCCTATAGATCCATTACATCTACTACATACATATATAGTATCAACTAAAACAATCTTTAAGTCTAACACACTACCATACAACTGTAAGTATGTTCAAACTACTAGGATCGTATTTCAATTCTTCAATCATAACCTGTCCAGAAGTTAACAATACCCAAAGTTACCTGATACACAGAACTTACCGGGTACACACAACTTACCGGGTAACTACATCTTACCGGGTACACATAACTTACCGGGTAACTACATCTTACCGGGTAACTACAACATATCGGGTAACTACATCTTACCGGGTACATAACAATCTGGATAATATCCGGTAACTTTATTCATTCGGTAACTACAGAATAAATAGGACTTCCCGGGTACTTTGCCCTATTCGGATACCTTCATACAGAGGTTACCGGGTATTATCATTTTACCCGGTAACTTCGACCTGCAGTCTAAAATTACAATCCAAATCCATGTTTGTTCCATTCAGCTTGTTTTAAACACATTCATTCAGCCCCAAAACAATTTATACAAGTGTCTTAATGTTTAATTTGACCGAAAACATGGATTTAAACAAAAAGAGTGAATGAACTCACCTTTGTTTCTTAGACCCACTTCTCTACACAATCAGACTCCAAATCAAAACAGCACCTAGATGAAATCAGATTATGTTATGGATACCATCTTGCTACTGGAATCGAACTTACAAAACCCTTTGTATTCTTACCAAGATTTCAGCTTGATTTCTTCTTCTTTCTCTCTTCCTTTCTTCTTCTTTCTCTCTTCTTTCTCTCTATTCTTTCTCTCTGTCTTTTGCCGACTCCAACAGCTGGATTGAGATAATATCTCAATTCAGCCTAACCCATCCCTTAAGTTTCCCCAAGTTTTCCAAAATAACCAAACACACCCTCAAGTTTCAACTTTCCAAAAATAGCAACAAACTTTGGTCACTTAATTTTTAACACCATTGATTTACATAATTGCAAAATAGCCTTAAGTCTTAAACTAAATTACAATTCGAACCCTTCATATTAAATATAATATAATGGAAATTCGAGGTGTTACAGAGGCTGAGGAAGAAGTAAAACGAAAAACCACTATAAAGATGCAGCTTCCTTTTTGGTATGGTCTTGATAATGCAAAGGCATTAGAAAACGAGAAAACCTTGCCAAATGACTATTTTGAGAGTAATATTGTTGAACAACCAGAGGAAATGAAAAATACTCTAAACAAAACTAATGAAAAACCAGTTTTTAAGGGTAAAAGGTATTTTCCACCAATGGTTCTTGAACAGAAACTCATGGACCTCGAAATCAAAATTAAAAGTACTATTCAAGAAGTCAGAAATGACAAAAAACTTTCTTTTGAGATCGAAAAGGAGGTTATGATCAGAGTGTTTTCAGAAAGTTTAAAGGAAATGAAAACAAAACTTGAGGAAATATCTGAAGAAAAAGTTCCAAAAGTAAACCAATCTTCAGATTCAGATGTTTCCTCATGTAAAGCTTTCATGGGAAATACTGTTTTTAGGAGTTTGATAGTTGATGACCAAGATGATTCTGAATCTTGGGATTTGGAAAGTCAATTTGTTAAAGCTTCTCCTGAGATGCATTTTTATACAGAAGAGGAAAAAGTTTTTGAGAAAGAACAAAATAAATTTCTCTATCCGAAGTCTTGTGGCATCTTTCATACT
Organism: Saussurea involucrata; assembly: GCA_033807775.1. Lineage (NCBI taxonomy): Eukaryota > Viridiplantae > Streptophyta > Magnoliopsida > Asterales > Asteraceae > Saussurea > Saussurea involucrata. The sequence goes on from CM066314.1 coordinate 23,413,960, forward strand.
TCATTGGATAGTCAGTCTAATTGTGATATCGAGATTGTTTGTGACGGGAAGAATAAACAAGTACAAGTAAATGCTGTACAATTTGACTTTAACGCAAAGCGTCCAGATCACACTGATTTTATAATCAAGGAAAAAGCACCTAAAAAGAATTTCTTTAAGGGTGAATCTTCAAAATCTGTTGAAAAACCTTCTGCTAATGATTATTATTCAAAATCTAAATCGAAACAATCATTACAGAAGAAGAAAATAAAAACAAAAAGAAAGAAGCAAAGTAATTCTTTTCAAGCTCAGTATTCCAATGCTTACAACTCCTATCTTTCTGATATTTCAGATCGTTATTTGAGAAACAATACGCGTATCGAGTGGAGAATAAAGGAGTCCACACAGAATGTGGCCCAGAGAAAATCATCCCACGTTGTTTTAAATTCCAAGAAAAACAGTTTTGTTTCAAATGTTAGTGATCATGGTGTTGGCAATAGACAAAAACTTGTAATCCCATACAAGCTTTATTCAATGCGACAACTGATTAATTTAGCACATGATCAAATTTGATGTTCTTCTTGTGGTGTTGATGATTTTATCTGCAAATCTGATTGTAACCGTTGGTTTTATTCAAACGACTATTTTAACACAGGTTATAGATATCATAATGTCAAGTCCAAACCTACTAATCAGAAAGGACCCATTTGGAAATGGGTACCTAAAACCATCTAATTTCCCTTTTGCAGCCCAGTCATGTATGGTACTTAGATTCAGGCTTCTCAAAGCACATGACTGGAAGAAAGGAGCTGCTCGTTAATTATGTGGAAAAGTATGATGATAGGGTTAAGTTTGGAAATGATCAGTATTCTCCAATTCTGGGTTATGGAGATATCGTCAAAGACAATGCCAGGATTACCAAAGTCAATTACGTCGAAGGCTTAGGACACAATTTGTTTAGCATAGGTCAATTTTGTGATAAAGATCTAGAAGCCCATTTTAAGAAGACCCGGTGTGCAGTTCTAACCGACGGAGGGGGTGAGCTTCTAGTTGGTTCGAGGAAGTCCAATCTTTACACCATTGATCTATTAAAGCTCAAGCCTAAGAATGACGTATGTCTGATGTCTAAAGCATCATTGGAGAAAAGTTGGTTGTGGCATAGACGACTATCTCATCTCAACATCCGTTACATTGAAAAGTTGACGTTGGGTGAATTAGTCATAGGTCTACCAGTGCTGAAATTTGAGAAAGACAACTTCTGTACCGCTTGTGAGAAGGGGAAGATGAAACGAGCTCCTCACCCACCAAAACCTGAGCCTAGCACACAGAAAGTTTTGGAAATCCTTCATATGGATCTCTATGGTCTGATGAAGACTCAGAGCATAAGTGCCAAACGATACGTGTTAGTCGTCGTCGATGATTATTCGAGATACACATGGGTAAAGTTTCTACGATCAAAAGATGAAACTCCTGACATGATCATCTCATTAATCAAACAACTTCAAGTGAATCTTCAACAATCAGTACAGACCGTCAGATCAGATAACGGGACAGAGTTTAAAACCAAGACTCTTGATGACTTCTTTAAGTCATTAGGAATATCTCATCAATATTCTGCTGCCAGAACACCTCAGCAGAACGGAGTTGTTGAAACTTGAAAGACGAAACCGTACACTGGTTGAAGCCGCCAGAACAATGTTGTCTTATGCTGATCTACCTCTATTTCTGTGGGCTGAAGTTGTATCGACGACATGTTATACACAAAACCGTTCAATTATCCATCGACGGTTTGGTCAAACTCCATGTGAATTGATTAACAATCGTAAACCAGTAATACACTACTTTCGTGTCTTTGGATGCAGGTGTATCGTGTTGAACGATAACGACAATCTGAACAAGTTCAGCCCTAAGGGAATTGAGGGTTTTTTTATCGGATACTCGCTCACATCAAAAGCATACAGAGTCTATCTCAAGTCTTCCAGAACTGTGATGGAAAGCATAAATGTCAATTTCGATGAATCTAAAGAAATGGCTTCTGTGCAAAATAGTACAGAACCCGCAATATCCAGAGTACTAGCATCTGGACAAATCCGTCCAATGATGACTAGAACGTCAAACAAGGATCAAGCTTCCACTTCCAACTCTACTCCTAATGAACTTGATATATTGTTTGAACATTTTTATGATGATTATTTTGGTAGTAATAAATCTTCTTCATCTCTACACAACAGGAATCAAGTTGATACACCACCAGTTCAAGCTACAATATGAGCACCTTCACCGGTGCTGACTTCATCAAATACTGGTGCAACTACTCCTGCAACTTCTCCAAGGAACACAACCATGACATCTACGCAAGCAAGACAATAGGTATCTACGAATGGTGCTTCTTCATCTGGAACAACTTCGAATGTCAATGATCAGAGTACTGAGAACATTCCAGACAAATCAACTGAATCAGTTCCCGAGGCAGTGCCAGTTGTCTCTTCTAACAATCAAACCGCCTCACGACCGGAACCAACATTGACGATCGAGTTGAACTTTGATAAAGATCTTACCCTAGTAGACCCCAATGAAGATGCTATTTCTCTCCATCCACACTCCAAAAAGTGGACACGCAGTCACCCAGTAGATCAGGTGATTGGTGACGTGTCTGAGCCAGTAAAGACAAGATCTGCATCCACAAACGAAGTATTATACGCGCTCTTTCTAAGTCAAGTTGAGCCCTCAACAGTTCAATAAGCCTTAGAAGATCCAGATTGGTTATTTGCGATGCAAGAAGAGCTGAATCAATTTGAAGCTCTGAAGGTGTGGAGACTAGTTCCGAGACCCAAGGGTAAGACGGTCATTGGTACCAAGTGGGTCTTGAAAAACAAGAAAGACGAAGACGACATAATTGTGCGAAACAAAGCAAGACTAGTAGCTAAAGGGTATAGGCAACAGGAGGGTATAGTCTACGACGAGACGTACGCACCGGTTGCTCGTTTAGAGGCAATTCGGATGTTCCTATCTTTTGCCGCCTACAAGAACTTCACCGTCTTTCAAATGGACGTGAAGACTGCATTCGTGAACGGTCTCCTGAAGGATGAAGTGTACGTGTCTCAACCAGAAGGCTTTGTGGACAAAGATAAACCAGATTACGTATACATCCTTGACAAAGCTCTTTATGGTCTCAAACAAGCCCCCCCGTGCCTCGTGCGAAGTCTTATCTACCTTTCTACTAGGAGCTGGCTTTGAAAAAGGTAAAATTGACACAACTCTTTTTACTTTGCGCGAGGAAGGTGAACTTCTTCTAGTACATATTTACGTTGATGATATTATTTTTGGTTCGACTAACCCTGGACTATGCACATGGTTTTCTGGCATTATGATGACCCGGTTTCAAATGAGTATAATGGGAGAGATTAATTTCTTTCTCGGATTACAAGTCAAACAATTCTCTACTGGTATCTTCATCAATCAATCGAAGTATGTGTCTGATATCTTGAAGAAATTCAAGATGGAAAATTGTACGTCGATTGGTACGCCTATGGCTCCAGGATCTAAAATCGGTCCAGATCCTGACGGTATTGATGTTGATGTCAAGAATTATAGATTAATGATAGGGTCACTAATGTATCTAACCGCTAGTCGTCTAGATATAATGTTTGAAACTTGTCTGTGTGCAAGATTTCAGGCCAAACCTAAGGATTCACACCTCGGCGCCGTCAAGAGAATCTTTCGCTACTTGAAGGGCACCCCGTATCTTGGACTGTGGTATCCCAAGGGAACCGGATACGAACTCACCGGATATTCAGACGCGGATCATGGAGGAAGCATGCTGGACAGAAAGAGCACCTCGGGGCATGTACAGTTTTTGGGGGACAAGCTCGTGAGCTGGTCATCCAAGAAGCAGAATTGTGTTTCAACATCAACGGCAGAGGTAGAATACGTTGCCGCAGCCAGCTGTTGTTCACAAGTCCTGTAGATGAAGATCCAACTCATGGACTACGGGTTTAAATATGAGAAGATCCCCATTTACTGTGACAGTAAAAGCGTTATTGCCATATCTAATAATCCTGTCCAACACACCAAAATCAAGCATATCGACATCAGCTATCATTTCATAAAAGATCACGTTGAGAAAGGAACAATTGAATTATATTTTGTTACAACTGAGTATCAACGTGCCGACCTTTTCACAAAAGCCTTGGATGAAAAACGCTTTAATTTCTTAGTATCCAAGCTCGACATGTTGAACATGAAAGTTTAACTTCCCTATATTGATCATATAATAGATGTAAATATTTGTATCTCAATCTAGATATTGTATCTATATTGATACACTCAAATTTTCATCGTATTCTATTCTCAATATATTTTATTTAAATTTTCATGCCTTAGTTGTATTTCATTGTTTATTCGTGTTGTTATTTTTCTTTCTTAGTTTAAATGCATTATCTGTGATTTGTTATGATATCTGTATCTGCACAAGGTGTGTTAATGGTCTCAGGGGGAGTTTAGTACAGATCATATGCACAATAATAAGGGGAGTGTGCATAACTGCCAAATCTTGTAAGTTTAGATGGCTCATATGACTGTTGCTTTGGAGAACACAAGGTGAGTATTCTAATTTGTTTTGAACACTAACTCTTAATGATGAAAATAATTTTTCAAAAACCTTGCATCATTTAAGGGGGAGTGAAACCCGTGTTTAAAACTTTGAGTGCTTAATCAATTGGAAGTTGGACATCTTCCAATGTGATAAAATCATTTTTGAAATTACTGAAAAATGTCCAAGTGTTCATTTTATCGCAACCCACTGCTTGCAATAACAAGATGAATAGTGTTTCATCGCAACCCTCTGCTGCGATTAAACATAAGAGTTGTTTTTATCGCAACACATGAGTTGCGATAACAATTTTCCTCACAACAACTGCTTGCGATAAAACCTTCTGAACAGTAACTTATCGCAACTCATTGTTGCGATTAAACCATACATGTCCTCGCAACTTGTTTCTTGCGACAACATGTGGGTTTATCGCAATCTTCTTCTTGCGATAAACCTGACACTGTAGCTGGTCAAACGTTGGACCAATCCAGTGATGCCACGTGTCAAAACACTCAAACTTCTATAAATACTCTGAGTTTGAAAGTTTGTCTCATTCCAAAACCCTCTCAACTTTCTCTCAAGTATCATACATCGAATCTGAGTTTTATCAAGTTGTTCGAGTTCAAAAATCGAGAGTATTGCATTCAGATTCCTATCAAGGTACTTTATTCAACTTCTTGTTCGATTCCATCCGTTAAATCATGCTTAATAGTTGATTTTAGGGTTTTCCCATCGTGTTTCATTTCTGCCTTTTCATCTTCTGCTTAGAAATCGATGCATATATGCTCGTTTGTGGTTAGATATGCTAGGTTTATCTACTGAATGCCTTGCGAACACAATAAGATAGGACTTTATTTTACTTTAGTGCGAGAATGTCAAATCTGGGTTAAAACAGTTAGGTTTTAGTTTGAGTTCTTTGTTATCGCAAGCCATAGTGTTCATCATACTCATCTTTATTGCAACCCTAACACATTCATCTTTATCGCAACACACACGTTGCGATAAACGTTTGTCGCAACCTTCACCTTGCGATAACACTGTTATCGCAACCTTAACCTTGTGATAATCTGTCCTCGCAAGCCCTTCCTTGCGATAAAAATCAGCCTTGCGACAATTTACTCATGTCTGTTGCGATAACACCATCACTTAGGTTATTTTCGATTAAAAAAAACCATGTACTGGATCGTAATGCTAAGCCCTGTATTGCTTTAATACTATTCAGATGGCCCGTATTGACGGACATTTATCTGACGAGAACAATGTGATTCCGTCATATCGTTCATCGCATCCGTCGGTCAATGCCAGAGATCTAGACGAGGAGCTTCTACCGAGAAGTCTTCATCTTGCCCTCCACGACAACAACCACCATCTAGACCTCAGTGTGGCGTTCGACCACCGCATCATTTTGGAGATAATCCGCGGCCATCCTCTCCGTACAGCGCTTACAAAGGTAGCCATTATGCCCCTTATTTACTTGCAACAGTTATGGCACACACTACGCTTTCATCCAACAGATCGACGGGGTCCACATTTTTCTGCCAAAGTCGATCATTTCGATGTTCGACTTACCCTTGGGCGACTCCGTCGTGCCTTAGACCTCCCTCAGAGCCATGATTTCGAAGACATGGTTCCGTAAGTACAACTATTTGCTGATATCCGTAGTTTGGGATACCAAGACCCACGGAACCCTGTACTTACCAGCTCTTATAAATTCCATAGAAGACACCTACCACCAGTCTGGTACACCCTATGCTCCATCTTTAACCGTTCCATGACCTCTAAACACACCGGTCTCCACAAATGCAACCTTGCCATTCTCCGTATGTTCCATGCCTTTGCTTTCAACCGCCGCATAGATTATGCAATCCTTCTATGGAACGAGCTACAAGAGTTAGTCGAAGACAAAACAAGGCCGATCAAGAATCGGAACTTTGTGCCCTATCAACGTTTCTTCCAGATTATCATCCATCAAATTATGGAGGGTAATCAGGAAATACCTAGACGCCCAAATGCATTACAAGGCCCAACCCAGTAGATGAATTTTCTGAAGATGCCCGAGCACGACGACTTCGCCCACATTGTCGTGATACCAGAACCCGTACTTTCCTATGCCGATCAGCAGTCTGAGGTAGTTAGGCAGTATAGGATAGCTAACGCACTAGTGGTCCAGCTAGAACTGGTGGGACCTCCCCAAGGTGCAATCCCATTAGGCGGTGAGGGTATGAATGTTGAGCAGGTTCAGGAACTTGGGTTTCCTGGACGGGGAGAGGTGAGACGTACATTAAGAAAGAGAGTGGATGGGGTGGCGAGGACTGCTGGTCAGACATCAACCTCCGGAGTTGCAAGAATTCCAATCTTTGCTGATGACGTATCTATGGATTCGGCGGAGGATCCTGATTTTGACCCTGATGCTTCTTCACCCGAAGATGAAGCATCAACCCAACCCCGACATGCTGACGATGGAAACTCCGAATCCGATCCAGACCATGATCCCGATGCAGATCTTATTCCAAGACATGTGGGTCGGAGACAACCTATTGTAGAGAGTTCCGAAGCTGATTCCACCTGGAACTTCAGACTCTCTGGCGATATCGGTGACATAAGGAGGGATGAGGGAGATGAAGTATAAAATACTATTATTGTGAGCCGTGAGACAGTGAGAAAAGAAATGGGAGAGACTGTGACAGGATCGGATAAAGTTTTAACTACCGATCCTCCCCTAACCGTTACAAGTCGGGTAGCCACATCTTCTACAAACGAGCGTTCGTCGCCGTTGCGTATTGAACAAGCCATGGTGGACCCAGCCATGCATAGCACAGCCCCTCTCAGCCACTCATCGGCATCTCAATTTGCTGATGTTTCTTTTCACACAGGGGATTTAGCTCATACGCTATCGGCGACACACTCGGTGTCTGCCGGTATTGAACAAGGTAGGCTCCTGCCCCGGCCACCGCCTTTCATTCCACGCTCGTTGAGTCTAGAACCTTTCGGACATACATCCTTTCCTAGGACACGAGCATCGGTATCTCATCAAGTTATGGGCTTTCGTGCCCCAACCGAAACACCCCGAGTGCGGCTGCCATTTGTTGGTGCCCCACGAGGATCGGGTGGATGTCCTGTCATAGTCAACACCATGCCAGCTATGAACACAGGCAGTACGGTTGCTACAACCGCTACTTTAACCGGTAACCTACGTGGTCCGGATGTTAGACCCATGTTCCCCACTCTTCCACCTGAGCAGGTTGTGTGAATGTTAGGCCCGTATCCGCATTATATCACTCTTCCACTACTAGCGTCTACTTAGTCTCTATCGACAATGCCTACAAGCAACATCGCAGGGCCATGCAACAAACGGTTGACCAACTCATAAATGAGGTCATTAGAGCAATAAAGGGAAAAGCTATTGCTGAATCATCATCAACTCCTCAGGAACCACCATTCAGTGCTCAAACCGAAACACAACCACCACCATCAGTTCCTTTACACCAAATCCCCACCGATCAACTCAAATCTGAGTTGTTAGCCCGATTATTAGCACAAGGAGATTCGAATACGGCTGAAGAAGTTGATCGTGTTGGATTACTCTGACAACAAACCCAACTGCCCACCAACACTGACTTCCAAACCTTGAACAACACCATGAAAGAAATGACCCAAGCCATGCTTTCGGGATACCAAGAATTATCAACAAGATTAGTTATGGTAGAACAGGCGTGTGGAGTTCAGGCTCAAGCCTCCAACAAACGAAGACATGATGATCAGGAGGATCCTGATCAACATGAGGGGGAGAAGAGAGCCAGGGTTGGTGAATCAAGTGGTGCAGTTGCAAAAAATGTTGGCGATTCAGCAAACGAGGGGGAAACGGGAGCAGGTGGACCGGGTACTGATGTGGTCCAGGTTGATGATACTGTAGCTCTAGCTGATGTCATAACTGGGGTTGAAAAGCCTCCGGTTGTTGACAATAGAACAGATGAAGAAAGGATGGCGGATGCTTTGATCGTTGATTATATCTATATTGACTCTGAGGAAGAGCAAGAGACGTTGACGGTACAGATCAAAGAAGAGATAAAAGACATATTTGATATCACCGGGGCTCTAGCGATTGCTTCGAATTCCGATAATGATACTCTAGATGATACAACTCAACCGCAACCACCGAATGATCAGGGTGCAAGTACTTCCGCTCCTCAGGCTCCAGTAGTTCAAGCGAATGCTCCAGCAGTTCAAGTGAATGCCAATGGCAGGATCAGGGATCCAGTACTCGAAGCTGAACTGGCACTTTATCAGGAGGTGATAGATGCTGAGCCAAGGTATGTGGCTACAGGTGAAAGGGTAAGGATCTTGATTCCTTATCAAGAGAGCATCATGAAAGATATGTTTGTGAAAGACGTCCAGAAGATCGATTTAGAAAAGGTATACGGTGTTGAGAATTGGCCATCACTTCAAAAGATTGAATTTCTACATGTTTTGGGCAACAAAGATCTAGATACATACGTGGTTAGATCTGATAAAGCCATTATGAAGGTGTTAAAGATAAAGTCAAACAAGCTTCTCAATGTCTGGTACCCGGAGTTCACTGTTAGAAGATATGATGGCTCCGAACACGTCTTCTCAGAAGCAGACTTCAAGAGTCTAAAGCTTGATGATCTCATAAGTTTATATGATATTCTGGCATGGGCTCCTGAAAAGAAGATAGAATGGTCTTGCGTATTTCAGAGTGTCAAGAGGTTTATGAGGAATATCTTAAAATTTTCTTACCTTACGGATTTCCAAATGGCTTTGGAATCTCACCAGACCAGAGTAAACCTCAAAGCTCCAAACAAGCGTCTGTCAGACATCCAAAGTATTCCCGCGTATACAGTTCTCAAGAAACCTGAACTTGGGGTTGTTTACTGTAATCAAGACTCTAAGAAAAGATTTATGAGAGTATGTGAAGCCAACAAGTTCAGTGATGGAACTTTCAAGATAATTCAGATCCATCTTGAGAGCAAACTTCGATTGGATGCAAGCGAGGAGGTGAAGCTTAAAGACAAGGAGAAGGAGCTGATCAAGCAAGCCCTGGATGCCATTACCTATCGGAAGGAGTACCAGAATGCACTGCGGAGGTTCGAGATCATTTTTGGGATTCGGAAGAAGCATGTGGTCTCGGTGGATGCTTAATCTCTTTGCCTCTACTTTGGTACAAAGGGGGAGAATGTTAGTGCTCAATTTGTCTAATTGTACCAAGTAGAGGGACCTAATGTGTAATTGCTAAGTTACAAACTATATAATGTAATTTTCTCCTAGATTGACATTAGGTCATCCATTCTTACACACACTAGTACACACATTGCACTTCCTCTCTACATTCTCTTATTGTGTACTTGGTGATTGTCCTTATTGAATATATGGATGGCTCTATGAATTCATTCACTGATTGATTACTTGTTCTGGGATCACAATTGTTTTCTTTTTTTGCGTAATTGGGTATGAAAACATGGTTGAAATTTATATAGAGATTTGTTCAATTTTGAGTTACAAATATGATTGTATGAATCTTTCATTTGGTTAGGATGATAAAAGCGGAGTTCATTTCCTAGTGGTTTTCAATGTTTTTGGCGTTAAAATATCAATATTAAATTTGTTTATTGCAATGATAAAAAACAACTATTAATAGCAAATCGTCTTTTACATAATTAAAATTTTAATTTAAACAAATCAAATTATAAAATTTTATCTAGTTTTATTCATTCTAAATAAAATAAGATATGGTGTTATGATTTAATTTGTTTAAATTAAAATTTAATTTTATTAAGACAATAAAATCATATCTTTTAATTTGAAAAAAGTATATGGATGTTAGGACCATAAATGTCCTATTAAATAGAAAGTTATATAAAAAGTTTTATATTAATTGTAAAAGGCTTACATTGTTAAATAGGCTTTAGTGAGTTAATGGACTTGGGTTTATTAAGCCTTTGTATTTAATGTTGCTTTGTATAGAGATTAGGGTTAGATTAATCAGTTTAGTTTTATGCGTCAAATAGAGATATAGAGAGAGATTTCGATTCCATCATATGTAACCTCTATAAGCATTCAATAAATATTAATCATTTACAATCATTGTTACTTGATCATATTGGGCGCACCAAGAAAGGTTTCTGATTTTCTCAAGTTTTTTTTTTCAAAGTAGTGATCTTTAATTGTGCCATTCTATCTATTTGAGTCATCGATAGTGTCGGGTAAAGTTTCGCATTCAAGCATCAATTTTGGAAAAATCAAATCTTTGAGTATTCACTGCGTTCTTCGATTTTTTTACTGATCTTTGTTAAATAGGATAGTTTTTGGTTCAAAATCGATTTAGGTATGTTGCTTTGGTGTTTCAATTTGGTATTGCAAGTTTCAGGAACCAAAATCATCCAACAGAGTTGAATTTCAGATCCGATAAAGGCGCCCATAATTTATCCGGACGTTGTTCTTCGACTTTTCCGGGTACGTTATATTTTCCGATTGAATCAAGTCCGGACACAGTATTTATCCGGATAACTCCCGTTATCAGGACATAGTTTCGTCCGGACTCTCACAGTTTCCGGTTACCTTATCCGGAAATAATATCCGGACTTCAGCTCTCACCCGGATTTCATATTATCCGGATCTCTTTAGCCGGAGTCTAATCCCTCCGGATTTCACATATCTGGATTCGTACGTGGACTCCCGTGTTCTCGGATATTCACACGGCTTTACCTTATCTGGATTTCCACCCGGATCGTTACCAGGATTTTTATCCGGATTCCTTTATCCAGATTCTCATTATTCGCACAAGTGTACACCAGGAGAGGGAAATTTGTGTATTTTGTGTCTGTTTTGGATCGATATTTTGAATTGTCTCACGGTCATCTTATTCAAGTAAAAATGTGTTATCCAACCAATTCTGACCTCAAAGCAAAGATTACAGCTCTTGAAGCGAAATTAGGGACTAGTTCAAAGGTCGTTGACAAAATGAGTCTTGAGAATGCACATCTTCAGTCATATTTGGACAATCTGAGACCGGAAAGCGAGACGTATAGAGATATACGTGCCTTAAGGAATGACAACGATTGGCTCAAGCGCATGAATCCTGAACTTGAAAAGGAAGTCGAAAATGATTCATATTATTATCTGCATCGTGCCCAAATAGATTCACTTAAACGGAAGGTTACAGATTTTGAAGCCAGAGAAGAGAAGAACGTGTCACTTGAAGAAATAGGAAACACCTTAGAGATTGACAATCTTGATTTAAAGAACATGATATCTATTTTTGGAAAATAGATTCTAGTTGTTGAAAAAGAAAAGATTGAATTTTTAAATGAGCGGAAAGGATTTGAGAGAAAAATACTTGATCTGTCCAAGAAGATTTTCGAGGAAAGAAAGATGTTTGAGCTTAAAAATGCTAAACTTTCAAAACAAATATCTGATTTTGAACACGTGTTAGTGCTTGAGCGAGATAATTTTGAGAATCAACGAAAAAATCTTTTGAGAGTGAAAAGAAAGAGCTTGAAAAGAAAATCATTGCGGTTTTCAAAGAAATATCTGATAAACGCAACAATATTGAAAAAGACTTTGAAAGTGAAAAGGAGATTTTTGAAACATAAATTCATAAGCTTACACATAAATTATATGGGTTAGCAACCGAGATTTCGAAAGAGCAAATGCTAAAATCTGATCTACAAAAGAGATTTGATTTAATTCTCGAAGAACGAAATGTTTTATCCGTCAAAGTCCAGAAACTTGAAGAAATCAACTTCAAAGTTGTTCAGTCATCTTATGCTTCAAGTTCTACAAATAGTTCTTCAAAGAGTCTTGGCAAGTCAAATGAGTTTTCAAAAGATCAGATTCGACCTTCCAGTCTTTTCTATAATTCTCGTGTTAATAATAAAGATAATCTAGTGTTTCGAAAAGTTAAAATGGTTTGGAAAAAGAAATCAACTACAGAAGACAGTGATGGAAACACGTCTTATAAATCTCATGTAGTTGATACAAAGTCATTCATTTCCAAGACTGATTCACCTACTCATGTTTATTCTACAGCAAAGGTAATTAGTCTGAGTCGAGTAAAGAAATGTTTCACTCATTGTGGGAAGAATGACTTTGTGCGTCCAAGGTATGTGAATAAAAGGTATGGTACTTATAGTATCCCCGGTCCCCATTTTACAGTTAAGGCATCTAATCATCAAGGATCCATTGAAGCATGGATACCAAAATCTTTCTGATCTGTTTTCAGGAATGTCATGTGTGATTTAATTCAGATTATTCACATCACATGAAAAAATTTCAAAGGTTATGCCAACTTTTGAGGGGGAGTACCATGGTTTGCGAGGTAAATGAATTTTAAGGGAATTCAAAGAACCATGGTAATTTATTATGAAAAACTTACTTGTGTTTGTTTTTTCCGATCTTACACTCCCGAATTACCACGTGTTATATTTTATTGATTTAGTTATTTCCATGTCTCATATATTTTTTTGAATTATTCCGAATGGAAATACACTCGTTTGAATTCCAATTTGATTTCAACATTCGTCATTTCATGTTAATGATTCAATTCTTATCTGCTATATTAATTGTGACATGTTCTTCACAACTAAACTTTCTTATCATTTGTTTCCTTTATTGCAAATAATGTGCTTACTGAGTATAAAATGGGTTCGTGTTTGAATTTGTTCTTTGATATTCATTATCATTATGACTTCATTTTTCTGACTTCAGAACAAATTAGTTCAGGACTCACACTTCATTGTGTACTTCAATGTTCACTTAACTGATTTATTTGGTAAATGAAATGAGTGTTAGGACGTATATTGTTTCTATGGTCTATCCAGAACCGGAAGGACCTACCCATGAAACACATCCTATCTATAGACATCTGTGAGGGGTCTAGCTTGATAGATGAGTTTGGAGTGAAAAGCATATGGTAAGGATGTGACAGGACTTAAAAAATATATTGGTCCTTACCAAACCGAGTCAGTTATCCGGGTAACCACAAAATCTATTCATTCTCATTCTTTGGAGATGAATATTGAAACAGACATGGACCCGGTGTCGATAACTCGTGTCACCCCACCTAGCCACTCAAGTATCTCATAAAAGATACTTGTCATATATTCATGGAGGTTTAGCACATAATCTATCTATTTCTCACTTGGAGGTCTTAGAAATTGAAAAAGGAAGACATCAGCTCCGGTCTCCGAACTTCATATTCTAATCACTGTGTCTATTGATTTTAAACTTGCGTCCCAGGTTAAATCAATATTTGATCCAAACAGATATAATTTAATTCTTTCACACATGAACGAATCTTTGTGATTCCACTTGCATATCTTTGTGGTATTGTCGGAACAGTTTGAGAAGTAATTTTTAAGATTTTACTTCAGTGATAACTGGAAGTCTTATAAGAGATACCCAAATGCCAACTCTGGACATAGGCCACATAATTAACTTTAATTGTCGTGATAACAGTTACTATGTGTTTCTGTGTTAGTTGATTACCCCATCTTGATTACTTAACCGTTTTATCTGTTATTTTTCTACTCATTAGTTTCGTCTTTGAAGTTGCATGATGTTCAGGATGCTCATAATCATCATAAGAGGGAGAAATGGAGATTCAAAGAAACTTATTCTGATGTTAAGGGGGAGTAAGCAAATGCTGATGGGGAGTAACTCAATCTTACTTTCCAAAATCTGAGATTGAAAGGCCGCATCTGTTGCAGTATTTTGTATTGATCATATTGATTCTTCTATCCCTTATCAAGTGGTGTTTGCTACAAGTTGATTCCTCTTTCGAGCATATTGGTTCTACAAGTTCTCAAGCTGAAAACCAATTCAACTCGCCGTTCAAAGACAAATTCTTTATTCTAAAACTGATGATGCACTGTGGAATGTCATGTAACTCGCACATTATATTTCTTGTGTGCTTATCCGATGTGTTGAGTTTCTATAGTTGAAAGCTTCTTTTAGTGCACTCAGTCGAGGTTATTGATGAAGAGTAAGAGATTTATTCAAAGGGGAGCCTGGAAAGACATGAAGACAAACAACACCAAAGTTTTTCAAATATTCAAGAGCGAGAGAAGACCAAGACCTGAAGATCTCAATATCATATTTTTTTCTTTATATAACTTTAGGGGAGATTGTTAGGACTATAAAATAGAAAGTTATATAAAGAGTTTTATATTAATTGTAAAACCTTACATTGTTAAATGGGTTTTAGTGAGTTAATGGGCTTGGGCTTATTAAGCCTTAGTATTTAATGTTGTTTTGTTTAGAGATTAGGGTTAGATTAATCAATTTAGTTTTATGCTCCTAATAGAGATATAGAGAGAGATTTCGATTCCATCATATGTAACCTCTCTAAGCATTCAATAAAGATTAATCGTTTACAATCATTGTTACTTGATCATACTGGGATCTACAATGGACCCACAAAAAAAGATGTTCTTATAAGAACTACCATTATAAACGTTTTTGTGAGTACCTTTTTTGATGAGTTGGAAATGTGGTGACAACAAAAAGTACAAAAAGCCTGTTAGAGATGCTCTAACTATCAAAGTATTTTCCAGAAGGATAAGTCCATAAAATCCTAATGGACTTTACCATTTAGAATGATTAAGCCTGATGGACTTTACCATTTATAATGATTAAGTAGTTGGATAATTTTTGGGAGCAAATGAGGCATTCGACTTTCTGAAACCTGTTAAATAAATACTTAAACTTTCTGAAACATGTTAAATACTTCAAACGAGAACAGTACCAATTTAAGAGAATAAGAAAACGAACGAATCACGTGTGATTTTACACTAACATCACTTGTGATTCACGAAACTTTGACCTGCGACCTGAAAATGCGCCCAAAATTGCCCGCACGCATTTTTTTACTGTTAATGTAAATTCGCATGTGATATTGCATGTGACTTGGCCTTTTTCGTATTTTCTTAAATAGTTAGCATTCTCGTTTGATCCTACCTATATATGTATATATGTATATAGGGGTAGGTTCAAACGAGAAGCTAAACATTTTGCAAGAATGCGAGAAGTCTTGGGGGTGTTTGGGGTTGCTTATTTAAGGAGCTTATTAATTTATTCCGTTTTCTCACCGCTGATAAACAGTTTTAAGTGTTTGGATGGGAGAAAAAAATTGCTTATACATTTTTGTCACCGCTGATAAGGAGTTTTTCATAAGTCATTTTATTCTAACTTATTAACTTATTTGAAACAACTTATCACCTTTTTGGTTATTTTACATGTATAAGTAATCACAAACAGCTCCTAAATTACAACTTATTAACTTATTATGTTTTTGTACCACCATAAGATAATCCAAAACACATTTTATAAAACTCTGGTTTAACACCACATAAGTAATAAGTTGATAAGCACTTTTACAAAAAAAAACATAAGTTGTTTCATATAAGCAATCCCAAACACCCCTTAATATCATATATGATAACACACCTAATACACAAGATTAATCGTATATGATTAAACACACGTTGCATTGACAACACATTTGTGACAGCCCAAAATCCATAACATAATATAATCATTGAAATCCTCAAAAACGAGCCCCATTACATCTCAATTTAATACAGAGTCTTTAAAAAAATCTAGCAGCGGAAACACACTTCCACAACTGAGAATCTACTAAGCATAAAGCTAAGAAAAAAGAACTATAGTGCTCTAATCTCGCAGTCTTCACCTTTAGACTTTATCCTTCCCTTTTGAGGAAGCTCCACTAGATTCTTACTTGAAAATGGTTTTAGTTTTTGAAAAGCGAGGGTTAGGCCATGAGGTCTAGTGAATTCCCTCTCGAAAATAGTTCAACAATTTCTTAACTTTAAAACATATAAATTGTCACATTAGTGAATAAAATAACAGTTTAGGTAATCAACTTTGAATTCACATAAGGGTATCTGCACAGTAATCTCCAAGCCCATTACCTGCACGTGATGTCCTCACTCGGGGCCCCCAGTAGATCCCCACAGCCCCCAGTAGATGCCTTATTCGTGTGCGCGAGAAGCAGATTCAAGGCACACAGTTCACCAAACTCTCAAGGATTCTCAACAATCCAAGGTACACCCAGCCCCACTATGCAACACGACTCCACATACACGCATACCAAGCAAAGCTAGAAATCATATAGCAATTGCTTGTATCTTAAAAAAACAGTTCATAGCACGCGAGAATAACGTTCCCAAAACATTTAGTTCATGCGAGAATTAATGATGAGTTTATACATAAAATCATGCTCGCATATCATACCATAATCAACAGTAAAATCTTTAATATCTCATTTCAAGTAAGAAGGGTTAAGGGAACTCACCTGAAATGCGATAAATTTGACTAACACCAACCCTCACTTCTGAACGAACCGACAACCTACAAGTGCCCCAAATAGCATATGAGATTTTATAGGACACAACGTACCCGAAAGGTCCCCTCTAAAACAAACCCTCCAAAACCGGACTCTCTCTAAGTCCAGACACATAAACATTTAGGCACTCTATCCGGATACTTCTATCCAAAAACCGACTATCCGGGTACTACTATCCGGATACCTTTATCCGAAAACCTACTATCCGGTAAATTTATCCGGATACCGACTATCCGGATCCCAAAGCAATCCGGACGGAACTTTATCCGGAAACCCTCTAATCCGGATCGACCATACATTCGGAAACCACACTTTCCGGACCTCCTTACCCGGAAACCATACAATCCGGATAGGGCGATGTCCGGACAATGTCGAACAGTGAAAACCCGAACCTTCCATAAATCGATCCTAAACTGCGATTGTTTTGCCCCAAATCGAATCGAATACTTGAGAAGATTATTATATTAACTCAAAGAAATCATTTTATACCAATTTTGGTACATTAGCAACCCATTTTGAAGCAAAACCCAAAGCTTCCCAAATGAAAGAACACCGGCTATTTTGAGCCTTAACTCAACCCAAATCAATGTTCAAAACTAGAATCAATGAGAAAATGAAATAGAGGATTACCTTGGTGAGTATCTCCCCAAGCAATCCTCTCACACTGCTACTTACAATACTTCTCAACTTCACGTCTCTTCTTTTTATTCACGAAGAGCAGCCGCACATAATGAGTAATTAGGGATTTCATCCCCCTTTTTATACCTTTCTCTAATTGCATCCAAGTCCTCAAGTTTCTTTTCTCAACTTTTGCCACAACCTTTTGAAAAGTTTACATTAACGGTTGTTACAACATTGACGCTTAATTATAGATGATTAAACACACACAAAGGAGTGTAATCATTTCTGATATGGAGATTTCTCGCCTTTCTCGCAAAATGTTCAAGTTCTCGCATTATCCTTCCTATATGTATATGTATATGTATATATATATATATATATATATATATATATATATGGTTGGGTTCCGGTGAGAAGTTGAGGTTAACATGAGAAGTGTGAGAAATGGTTATCAACCGTTGGATGCACATTAGGATGAGATGCACCGAGATGCACCGGATCAATTCCCTTCTAAAGCGCAATTCATCAGAAGGCATGAGATTAAAAGTGATCAATGGTTCAGATCCACTTCTCGCGCTTCTCATGGTAACCTCAACTTCTCACATGATCATTCGCCTATATATATACACATATATACATATAGAGGTGGTTTCATTTTCAAACCACTCTTATGTAGCAAACTATGAAACCCATCTTTTCACCATAGATCGAATTCATCAACGGTTAAGATGCATTTGTCGTAATTATGGTAATATTTAAACTATTTCAATTTTTTAATGAAAAAGAAATTAATGAAAGGGTAAATTGTCAATTGCCATCCCATCTCAATTCGGCATCCCATCTCCCTTGTGTACACATTTTCGATTGACATTACTATATATATGTTAGGACCATAAATGTCCTATTAATTAGAAAGTTATATAAAGAATTATAGAGTTTAGTTATATAGTTTGATTCATTTATTTGTAAAAGCCTTTAATGATAATATGGGCTTATTAGGTTTAATGGGCCATGGCTTTATGTATTAAGCCTTGGTATATAAAGTGGTTTTAGTTAAGAAATTAGGTCAAATTAATCAGTTTAGTTTGTGCGCTCAATAGTTTAGAGAGAGAGTTGAGTTATTCATTCCAATACTTGTACCTCTCTATAATCAATCGATACAAAGATTAATCGTTTCGTTTATTCGTTGTTACCTGATCAAACTGGGATCTACAATATAGTTTACTAAAAAGGTTAAATTCATTAACTTTATTTAAAAAAACGGAGATGAACTGAGATGTATCGTAGATGAACGACAATGAAAGGAGATGAAAAGGAGTTGACACGAATATGAACGGCGATGAAAGGAGATGAAAACGAAGATGAAACATAGATGACACAGATATGAATGGATATGAACGGAAATGAAAGGAGATGAAAACGAAGTGAAACAGAGATGACACGTATATGAACGGCGATGAACGGAGATGTACGGTGATGAACGGAGATGAAAAGGAGATGAACGACGATGAGACAGAGATGAACGAAGATAAAGCGGGGATGAAACCGAAGATGAAACGAATATGAACCTGTTTGTTTCGATGAAAACGGAAATGAACCAACTTTTGATTTCCTACTGGACGGAGATGAATCTATCTGATCGAAACAGGTGTTAGTACTTGATGACGGATGAAACGAACTGTTGTTGGTGCTCGATAACGATGGAACATATGAAACCGTACAATAGGGTATCTAATTTTTTTATTTCCTGGTACTAAATATGACCATATACATGCAGCTCAAAATCCAAAAGAAAAGTCAAAAGGTTATGGAGATGCATGAATATGGGGGATTGAAGAGGGTTTGGTGGCTTAGATGCGGGAGATTGGAGTGCGTGGGAGGAGTTGCAGACTTGAAGCGGTAAGATGAGAAGGAAAGCGACAATAGTAATTAAATTTGATTTTAATTATATTCCAAACCTTAAATCCAAAAATATGGTAGATGATAACTACCATAAATAAACGAATAAAATAGAAAAAGACAGTTTTACCCTTATAATTAAAATTAATAGAAAAGGGAAAGAAATTCATTGATTGGTTAGAATTGGTGTGCAAAGTTTGCAATATAATAGTGGTTTTCAAAAGATCGATCCCCTATACATATATACATATATATATATATATATATATATATATATATATATATATATATATATATATATATATATGCATATATGGTAAATCACATAAGGTCAAATTTGCTTTACATATGTTTAAGGGCAAGGCCCTTATATGGTGGAATGTCACTCGGGCAACTTTTGAGTCGGCGGTTCTGGCTCAACTCACTTGGGAAACATTTAAGAAGAAAGTGATGGACAAGTATTGAAATGAGAGGGCTCTAGACTGGATCGAATAAGATTTTCAGAATATGAGGAAGGATGATCGGTCAATTATTGAATATTCCAGATTGTTCTTGCAAAAGATGAGTTTGTGGGGCAACTGGCCTCGAATGAGAAGGCCAATATAAAGGCTTATCATGGTGGGTTGCAAGCGAAAATGAAGAATTCCGTGAGGAAGCTAAGGTGACCACACTACAAGAGGCGATTGAAGATACTCAGTGGAGAATAACCCCACTTAATGCAAGGAAGTACAAACTCAAGTTGGAGACAAAAAAAATGATAATGGAATTGGAACCCTTTAAGAAGCCAAAACAGTTCAACAACTATCGTGGAGCCAACCCTAGCCGGGAGGCCAGTTGGTGTTCCAAGTGTCACTCGAGATTGCCCTAGACGGGAGCAAACATTTCGGCCCATGCAACTTTGCTTCAGGAAGCTATTACAATTGCAGGAAGCCAGACCATGCCACCCGAGATTGCCAAGTAAAGGTCCGCGTGTTATAAGTGTAGGAAATCGGGCCACTTTTGAAATGAATTCTCGAAGCTAAAGTCTGGATGAAACTCGGGAAAGAAAGAGAGCTCTCTGACAGTGTTAGGGAGAGCATTCCAAATAACGGTTGAGGACGCAAAGACATCGACGAATGTTGTATCGGGTAAGTTTCTCGTTAACTCTGTACCTGCGCATGTTCTTTTCAATTCTGGTGTAATTTTCTCTTTTGTATCGATTTCATTTTGCCAAAGATTATCTATGCATGTTAGCACTTTAGTGGACACCTTGGTAGTAGAGATAGTTAACGACAGTCGAGCCTTATTAGCAAGTTTTATAAGAATTCTGTTTTGGAAATCGAATAGAGAAAGTTTCCGGTGATCCTCTTATCGGAATGGATTGGTTGGCTGAGAACCAAGCCAAAATTCTTTATTCCAAGAAGTTAAATTGAATCCTATTGTTGGGCGAGAATGTGGTGATTGTCTACAAGGAGAGGAGAAAAAGTAGATGTTGCGGTCATTACCAAGGCTAAAGCACATAAGTGCATGGTGAAAGGATGTTTATCCTTTATGGCCTACGTTAATGCCAAGATTGAGAAGAAGAATCTCGAAGATGTAAAAGTGGTGCGTGAGCTTCCCGAAATATTTCCTGACGACTTGCCCGACTTACTGCCCTATAGGAAAGTGGAGTTCGGATTGAACTTGTTACGGAGGCTACTCCAATCGCTAGAGCAAATGATAATGGCACAACTACCGGTTAGCTCCGTCTAAAATGCCAAAGATAATGGCGCAACTACAATATCTTCTCGAGAATGGATTCGTGAGACTGATCTCGTCACCATGGGGAGCTCCGGTCTTATTTTTTAAAATGAAAGATGGCACCATGAGGATGTGCATCGATTATCAAGAGTTGAAATAGGCAACTGTGAAGAACAAGTATTCACTCCCAATGATCGATGATTTTTTCGATCAACTTCAAGGAGAAGGTTGTTTCTCGAAGACAGACCTACGTTCGGGATATCATCAAGTAAGGGTAAAAATATATGACATTTCAAAGACGGAATTTACGACTAGTTATAGTCACTACGAGTTCTTAGTCATGCCCTTTGGTTTGACGAACGCACTGACGGTGTTTATGGACCTGATGAATCGAGTTTGTCGACCATTCTTTGATAAGTGTAGGATTGAGTTCATTGAGGACATCCTTGTATATTCGAAAGACAAGGTCAAACATGAAAGACACCTTTACGACGTCCTAGAAGTTTTGAGAATGGAGAAGTTATACGCAAAGTTCTCCATGTGCTATTTCTGGTTGAAAGAAGTCAATTATTGGGTCACGTGGTCTCCCGAGATGGGGTGAAGGTCGACCTATCCAAAATCAAAGAAATGATGAATTGGAAACCTCCCAATAGCTCGTAAGAGATCCCATAATTGTTAGGCTTAGTGGGCTTTAATCGGAGATTTATCCAAGACTTTTTCCAAAATAGCTTCTTCCTTGACGACCCTAACAAAGAAAAGTGCGAAGTTCGTGTGGACCGTGACACAAGAGAAAGCGTTTTGGGCCCTACAAAAGAAACTTTGTGAATCACCTATCTTATCCTGAGGAGTTTATGGTTTATAGTGACACCTCCAAAATGGGTATGGTTTGTGTCTTAATGCAAAGAGGCAATGTGATCACCTATACATCAAGACAACTCAAGGAGCACGAACGAAACTACCCCACTCATGATTTGAAGTTGCCTTGAAACTATGGCAACACTACCTCTATGGCACTAAGTGCATGCCTTACACCGATCACAAGAGCTTGAAGTATGTATTTGATCTGAATGAGTTGAAAATGAGGTAGAGGAGACGACTAGAGCTAATAAAGGATTATAATTGTGAGTTGCTTTACCAGCCCAGTAAAACAAACATGGTAGTTGATGCTTTGAGTTAGAAATAGTATAACGATAGTGTTCAGGCTACTCTTTCTTGAATCGACTTATTGTCAAATTTGATCGAGAAGATTAATACATCCCCAGCCGAAGCTTTTTTTGAATAGAAACTTAAGAGCAAAGTGATGGTGGAATAACACTCAATTTTCACCGAGGATGGTCGAGGAGTGAAGTTATTCAAAGGGCGTGTTTGGGTGACCAAGATTGGGGGCAACCGGGATTTACTTCTTAAGGATGCCCATAAGTCTAAGTATTTTATACATCCGGGAAGAACAAAGATGTATATGAACTTAAAGTTGAACTATTGGTGGCCCGTCATGAAACTTGATGTGGTTAACTATGTGGAGCGTTGTATGACGTGTTTGCAAGTGAAATTTGAACATCAACGTCCCTACGAGAGTCTTCAATCCTCAGATATCCCGGAGTGGAAATGGGAATACATCACCATGGATTTTGTGACCAAGTTGCCAAGAACCTTGAGAGGTCACGATACAATATGGGTGGTGGTAGACCATCTAACTAAGAGTGCTCACTTTTTGACAATGCAATAAATGTTATCAATGGATAAATTGGCAAATATGTACATCGACGAAGTAGTTTCTATACATGGAGTGCCTTTGTAAATTGTCTCCGATCGTGATAGTCGAATCACTTCGAACTTCTGGGATGGTCTACAAAAAGAATTGGGTATGAGAGTGAAGTTGAGCAGGACTTATGATCCCCAAACCGATGGCCAAAGTGAGTGAACGCTTCAGACTTTTGAATACATGTTGAGGTCATGTGTTATTGATTTTGGTGGTAATTAGGACTCCAACCATCCTTTGGTGGAGTTTTCCCACAATAATAGTTACCACTCGAGTATTAGAATGGCACCGTTTGAGGCCTTATACAGTCAGAAGTGTAGAAACACCGTATGTTGGTTGCAAGCGGGCGAGAAACGGTTTATCGGCCTCGAGATTGTGCAACAAACGGCCGACAAGCTTAAAGGCATCCGAAAGGGCTTGAAAGCGGCTCAAGAGCAACAGAAAAGTTATGCCGATAAGAAGAGGATGTCGATGGAATTCAAAGTGGGAGACCGAGTAAATGTTGAAAGTGTCTGTGTAGAAAGGTATCATCCCAGTTTGGAAAGCATGGGAAGCAAATCCCCGTTTCCTTGGACGTTCACCGTGATAAAGGTGTGGACTCCGAGCTTACCAATTGGAGTTACCACTAGAAATGAAAGAAATCCACAACGCAATTCATGTATGCTACTTGCGGAAGTGTCTACGGGAAGAAGAGCACGTTATTTCTCTCTCAAAATTTTGGATGGATGAAGGCAACCGTTGTGTTGAAGATCCCGACGCCATTCTCGAGAGGAAATCAAAGAAACTTCATCATAAAGAGATCATGATGGTCAAAGTACAATGGAACCATCATCGTAGCACCATCGTGACTTGGGAAGCCGAAGAGGATATGAATGGATGATATCCCCAACTGTTTCAATAAGGTAACACTTCGAGGAAGAAATCAATTCCAAGGTTGGGAAGATTGTAACACCCAAAAATTATGAGATTTGTTAAATAACTTGAAAGCCCCTTTAAAATCATTTTAATAGTTATTTATTGATTCTTTGGGTGAAATGTTAACATTCGGTAAAAGCGCCACAAGAAGAACCAAGAAAACGTGAGTTTGGAGCACAAAACAGTGACCACCGCGACTTTATACGCGACTTAAGTCGCAATGTATGTCGCGGTAGTCACTAGAAAGTGTTCAATAAGGCAGCAGTTTGCGCGAGTTTGACCTAAACCCTAGACTTAACCAGCGGGAAAAGTCGCGGTGACATCTGTGACTTCACGGACTGAGTATTCAGGCACATTTCCCCGCGACTTTAGTCGCGTGGTCGTCGGCATGCGCCTTATCAGGGTCGAAAGTGGGATTTACTCATATTTTATCTCAGCTACTCTTTTGTCTCCCGATTTGATTCCTTTCCTTTTTCATTTATTACGATTCTATGAGCATTTATTTCATTCTCAATTCACTTTAAGGTCTATTCATCGTCAAAGCTAGGGTTTCAAGCAACGACTCAAAGATTTAAGTGTTCCTCTCCATTTTAGGGTTTTGGTTGATTTTTTAGGTTTCCATCAAAACCTAACTTTGTGAGTTCATCCTACACTTTTCTAAACAATATACATGTTAAAATGTTATATTTATGTTTCCTCAAAGCTTTTATCTCATTATTTATCATTTGGATGATTTTGGAAAAGTTAGGTCAAAACTAGGGTTTTGATTATTTGAGTATTTTGATGAAATGGTTATGAAGGACGGTTTTACACACGTAAATACTAACTACTTTGAAATTTGCAACCCAAAATGTGTAATGGTCATATTTATGACTTATTTGACAAGATATAGAACTTTCTCACTTGATGGCTTATTCATACAAATGCTTATTGTGTTGGGTATATTTTGGTATATATATCTTGAAGTGTTAATATGTTAGACTATAATGTCATGGATCCTAATGCATAGAAGTCATTTTTTGTGGAATTTGTGTTAGGATACCTATTTCCTCATTGTAACTTGTAATAGGCATTGGGTCTCTATTGGAAAGTAAGGTGTAGGCACCTAGAGTCAACCTATCGGCAAAGGAGCAGTTAAATGTAATTTCATAGTATACAAGTCTAGATTCGTATTTGGATAACCCAAGGTACATACCTAGTGTGGTTGAACTTGAGACTCCACGAGCAACATACTTGGAGTAGTTGAGCTTGATATATCATAATGATTGTAATCCATGAGTCAGAATTATGTAACATGAATTGTGGCCTACTTTTGTGTTCTGTCACTATCCGTGGAATTTGGGTCTCCCCCGCCATCATAAAACTTGTTGATCTCTTTCAAGGGAGAAATTAGTTTAAACGGTATATTATGTTGGATTAAAGGTATGTTTTCCATTTTAAATATTTTATAGTTTTGCTCTATAACTGTTTGAAGTCACTAGACTTTTAGCCTAACACTTCTTTTTTAAAAATGACATGTATATCAGGTTCTCTTAGTGGCGGGGCTCCAACATCTTGAGCGGAGAGTTGGTTGTCGTTAGAGGCACGTTTTGGGATCGTTGACTTTTGGACGGATTGGCGTATAATCACTTGACAATTCCTTTTGGAGGATGATGAGAACACCCGTCTTTAATCTAAGTTTAACATAGTTTAGACATTCTCATTTGTTGGGTGTAAACGCTGTATAATTTCTTCTTTTGGGTGATCTTATTTATATAGATGTCATTGCTACGTCATTATTCAGGTTTAAATTTACTCTTATTTTTGTTTTTTATATATTAATATCACATTTCTTAATTATCTCATCCACTTAATTATTACATTCCTTAATTATATTATCTTGTTTCTTCATTATTTAATTCACCTAATTGTTTCACCTATGAAATTTGTGGTTTGACGTATGAACTTGTTTAAATTTCATTAATCATCTCATTCATTTTTAGGTTTCACCTATGAATTTTAGTAAGTTTTTTGAAAGAAAATTCATACACGAAACAACATTATGAACTTTAAACAAAAATCATTCTTTTACCTATATATGAACTTTAAAAAAATGTTTTCACCTATTAACTTAAAATAAAAACCAGTTTCACTTTTTGCTTTCACCTATTAACTTTGATTATCCAAGTTTATCCGGTTTCACCTATGAACTATGATTATTTGGTTTCACCTATGAACTTTAAACAAAAATTCACCTGTGAATTTTATGGTTTTACCTTTAAAACCAAAATAATCTAAATATTATTATTATTACCTTCTAAAAATAAAATATGATTATATCCACATAAATGAAACAATTATTTGAATAATACTATTGATTATCTTTCAAAAATAAAATATAATAGTATTCCAAATATGAAAAACAGTTTGTTCCAACAATGTCCTTCATTTAATAGCATTTAATATGTTTCCTTTTTTTATCATATGATAACCTTTCATATGACCATAACCATAGATTAAAAAACTTAAAGGCCCAGATTGATCAACAAAATTAAAACTATTTACTTGTTTAATAAATAATTGTGACTATACATATATAAGGACATCATACATATAAATATAGATGAGTTGGTATTAAAAAAACATTAAGCAACAATAAAATTAATAACAAATGCATGAATCTCATTGGAATTAATGACTACATAATTTTTAAAGCCATCAAGATGTATTGTACATGGCTGAGGAACGATATTTCTGAGGGCGTTGGTTGAACTGCATCTATTGTACATGGTAAGGGTGGAGGAAATGATTATAAGATATTTATAACCCAAAATAGATTATCATATAATTATTGATTAAAATTCAAATGTAATATATTTAAAATGTCTTCAAATTATCCTTTCTATAACATTTCATCATTTCTAATCCAAAATTCTCTCAAATTCACACCAACCGTTGATTGAAAAAAACCAGGTGTAGATGAGTTTGTATGGTTTGTAATATTTGGACAGTGTGCAAATGATTTGTCATCATTACAACAAAATTGGCTTTATAGAACGTCTAAAATGTCTATGCGTCCGACTTAAGTGTACATGACTAGGCACAGATTCAAACAAGAACACTTCCATTTTATAAGAAAGCAAGAACACCCTTATCTTATGTGATAATATAACTATGGACGTGGTGGTGTGCGGACGACTTGACAAGCGAGCTAGGTCGCCCCAAAGGTCATATGTGTCTTTGATTTAGTATCACATGTTATGGATTATAGTATCACGTCAAGAACATTGAGGGGGCTTAGGGGTGTGCAGGCGACTTGGTACGCAACCTAGGTAGTCGTCCGTGTCTCTAATTTATTATCACATGTGATTGACTATAATAAAAGAGTGTTCTCGTCCATGTTTTCGTAAACTGAAGGTGTTCTCGTTTGAACACTTCCTTATAGGACAAACCTATAGACGCTTTTGGGCGTTTTAACAAGTTTTTAGGACACTTTTAAAATGAAGTGTTGTATATTATTACTTTTATATGACACTTTTGAGAAGTGTCCTATAAACCTATCTTTTTATGATGTGTAATTATAATAGTATAAAGTGTAGTATTAAAATAATTCGTATTAGCTATTTTAATTTGTAATTATAACGATATAAACTATAAGTATTAAAAAGAATTCATACATATTTATGATATTTAATGATATGATTAAATCTAGTAATATTCAATATTGAGTTATTTAGAATTGAAGGCATTAGCTATTTTAATTCGTATTAGTTTTTTTATACAATGTCAAATTAGCTATTTAATTTATAACTATAAGAGTATAAAATGTAAGTATTAAAAATAATTCTAATGTATTTATGTGGAAGTGCAGTGATGTATGCACGTGAGGCATCCTAACAGACCGGTAGACTTGAACCTTGTTCCTACATGACCCGATCAATTCGATCGGGCACTCGCCATCTATTTTTATTGTTCAACTCTTTAACAACACGAAAAAACCATTGTTCAACTCTTTGACAACATGAAAAACCAAAAGCTCTGCCCTCCCTCTCTATCTATCCAAGGGATGAAAGGGCAGAGTCCTTTCGTGTCGTGTGTTTCGTACACCGGACAAAACATGACAATACATAACATAATAGAGATCATTGTTACACGTTTGACACGACTTTTATATGGAACAGACAAGAACATAGTGGAACAGAGATGTTCCAACCTCACCCCATGGAACAAAATGGAACAGACTTATGTTTTACCAATATAACTTAAAAACAAAACCTAATTCTTTTCTAAAACATCAAATACGTCTTCCTCTTTACATTTTATTTAGTGTATCTTATGCTCTTTAGAGCTTAGATCAGTTCTCACATTTTTTTTGGTTCTCATTTGATTATCGTCTTATATATATATCGTCTTATATATAGGCGGAGATTCAAACAATAACACTTCCATTTTACAAGAACGCGAGAACACCCTTATCATATGTGATAATATAAGTATGGGACGTAGTGGTGTGCGGACGACTTGATAAGCGAGCTAGGTTGCCCCAAAGGTCATATGCATCTTTGATTTAGTATCACATGTTATGGATTATAGTATCACGCCAAGAACACATTTATCACATACACATGAGGGGGCTTAGTGGTGTGCAGACGACTTAGTACGCAACCTAGGTCGCGCAATAGGTCGTCCGCGTCTCTGATTTATTATCACATGTGATTATCTATAATAAAAGAGTGTTCTCGTGTTTTCGTAAAATGAATGTGTTCTCGTTTGAACCCTTCCCTATAGGACAACCAATAGACATTTTTGGGCGCTTTAACAAGTTTTCATGACGCTTTTAAAATAGAGTGTTGTATTGTTACTTTTATAGGACACTTTTGAGAAGGATATAAAGTGTAAGTATTAAAATAATTCATATTAGCTATTTTAATTTGTAATTGTTGGGGGATATCGGGGAAATCGTGGAGAGATAGAGTGATTGAACTTGGATAAACGACAGAGATCGCTTGAGAGCTCGCTTTCCGTAAGATATATTTCGACCCTATCTGCCCGGGTATCACGAAATTCTCTCGAGGATAATCTCTATGTTTCGGTGTATCGATCAAGGCAGTGATCGATTCATACTTATACACCTTTAGAGACTCGTAACTGACCAATATTGAATCAGGTAATAATATCTCAATTAATGAGATTGATTGTGGAATTAAAGATGGGAGATACCAATGAGAAAAGCCTTCCAGACGCCGGCGCTACTTTCCACGCCAGCAAACTCGAGCCGAAATGCGCACCAACCAGCAAACAGACCACGGCGCCAGTATCCGCGCTAGACAACTGGCACCGATATGCACGCCAAGCACAAACCAGAGCCTGGCGCCAGTTTTGGCGCGAGCCAACTGGCGCCAGTACTAGCGCCGACGTCGATTTCCCAAACCCACTTTGTAACGTGCCAATCTTAACCGTCCAACAATCCCGGGTTCTAGTTAGCTTACACGAGTGTGCACTCTACACCTCCTAACTCATGTTATAGCTTAGCTAACAACCCCATTATTACCTTGGTGAATCCAACTACACAAATGAACATGATGATTTCACTAAAATCACCAACATTCCTCCCCCATTTTAGTTCAATCCTTGATTCACAAAATAAAATTCAATACAGGTAAACAAACTCATGCATAAATGAAAATATCTAAAAGATTGAATTTCCATCTTAGTACATTACACATTTCAAATACTCGAGAATCCGGGTGTCCTATGGATTGAACCCGTCAACCCATTTGAGTACCAGAAAATAACATACACATGAATTTAAATGACTCTCTAAAGTAAAAACTTGACACTATACAGGCCATGTGTCCTTATCCATTCGTGAGTACATCAAAGCCAAGTCCGAGCTTCTTGAAGCGGCCACACTTCACACTCATATAGGTAGTTCTTTTCTTCATGCACCTGCACATGCATTTTTACAAAAGAACAATTACCTCCTTCACTTGCAGTACCGAGCACATACCGTGGGATGATCATCTTGTGCTCCAATCCCTAAGAGTGAGCTTTCCCATTGAATTCAACTTCTAACGTTGTATTAGAAGGGAATTGGGTATCTCACTGTTAGAGATTTAGATGGACTTTAGTTCCATCCCTATCACCGACTTGTGAACCAAGTCCCTAGCTAACCCCTTCGTCAAGTGGTCCGCTAGATTTTGTTGCGACCGAACAAATTCAACCGAAATCACCCCATTCGTGATTAGCTTACGAATCATGCTATGTCTAACACCTAAGTATCTAGACTTGCCATTATACACTTGACTATACGCTTTAGCCAATGTAGCCTCACTATCACAACGGATAGAAATGGGTGATATTGGTTTCGGCCATAATGGTATTTCATGGACCAAATTCCTTAGCCATTCCACCTCTTTACCGGCAGCAGCAGCTAATACCACAAATTCCGACTCCATAGTCGAACTCGTGATGCAAGTTTGCTTCTTGGAAGCCCATGAGATGGCACCTCCCCCAAGCAAGTACACCCAACCACTCGTAGAATAGTGATCTTCCAAATTGGTAATCCAACTTGCATCCGAATATCCCTCCAATATTGGAGGAAACCCGACATATGACAAACCATAATCAATGGTTTTCTTCAAGTATTTAAATACTCGCCTTATCACTTGCCAATGATGAATACTAGGATTACTAGTAAACCTACTCAACTTTCCTATGGAAAAAGCGATATCCGGCCTAGTGCTTGTCATGGCATACATCAAGCATCCAATAGCCTTTGAGTACTCGAGTTGTGACACCGCTTCAACCGAGTTGGGCATAAGCTTCACACTCGGATCCCATGGAGTACTCACCGGAGAACAATCAAAGCAATTAAATTTCTTTAATACTTTCTCAATGTAATGAGATTGCGTAATTGCAATCCCTTTGTTCTCACGCTTGATCCTTATACCAAGGATCACCTCCGCCTCTCCTATATCTTTCATGGAGAAACTCAACGACAAAAACTCTTACCGGATGAGTCAAATTTGATTTTGGTCGGTGCCAAAGATCAACATGTCGTCAACATATAAGCAAATGATTAAACCGTTACCGGATGAGTCAAATTTGCTATATACACACTTGTCTGCTTGGTTTATCATAAAACCGTTGGACAAGATAACCTCATCAAATTTCTGATGCCATTGTTTGGGTGCTTGTTTCAGCCCATACAATGATTTTACAAGTTCACATGCCTTATGCTCCATCACGGGCATAACAAAACCTTCCGGTTGTTTCATGTAAACTTTCTCCTCCAAATCACCATTCAAGAATGTCGTTTTGACATCCATTTGGTGAATCACTAAATTGTGGATAGCTCCTAAGGCTATCAACAATCTAATCGTGGAGATCCTTGCAACCGGGGCATAAGTATCGAAATAATCGATGCCTTCCCGTTGCCTAAAGCCTTGGATCACTAATCGAGCTTTGAACTTGTCGATTGATCCATCCGCTTTCATCTTCCTTTTGAAGATCCACTTGCATCCCAAGGGTTTGCAACCCGGTGGCAAGTCCGATAATACGCAAGTATTATTCCCCATGATGGAGTCCATCTCATCATGTATTGCTTCTTTCCAGAAAGCAACATCTTGAGACTTCATAGCCTCATCAAATGATTTTGGATCCTCCTCAACACTATAACAGTAAAGGAATTGGGATCCAAACTCATCTCTTGATCCCTCTACCAAGTATACATGGAACTCGGGACCAAAGGATTTTTCAATCCTTCCTCTTTTGCTCCTTCGAAGCATCGGAGATTCGGTTCGAACAATTGCTTGTTCGTCAACATCACTAGTTTCACTAGTACTTGGAACTATGTCCTTTGGCCTAGACATTGAAGTGAATCTAGTCTCATCAAAATTACATCTCTCGATTCTATAACGGTGTGAATCGCTATAGAATCATTAGGTTCAATAACATAGAACCTATAATCTTTGGAATGCTCGGCATATCCAACAAAGATGTATCACCCAAAGTCTTTCTTTTGGGTTCGGGTAATCGAACAACCGCTCGACAGCCCCAAACTTGAATAAAACTCAAGTTAGGCCTTTGAACCAAAGTTCATAAGGGGTAATCTTGTTCCTTTTAATTGGGAACTTGATTCAGCCAAAAACCAAGCCTAGCATGGCTTCACCCCAAAATCCATCAAGCAGTTACATTTGCAACATAAATCAATTTATAACATAAAGCAATTCATTTGCAACATAAAGCAATTTATAAAGCAACATAAAGCAATTCAATTGCATCATAAACAAAATTTGAAACAAAATTCTTTCATTCAAATTTAACTTAAACATGTTATTCAACATAAAGCCAAATCCTACAAAAGAGCCACCCTTTGACAAGATAAACTTGTCTGACTCATAAACTTGCCTATATCCTAACTTATTCAAGATGCTACCGGAAACCAAATTCTTTCGAATTCGTGGTACAAACAAAACATCAAAAAGTTCAACTACTTTGCCAGAACTAAATTCTAGCCTAACTAAGCCACGTCCAAGAATGGGAGTACTCGACTCGTTCCCTATGTGTAGCATTGATCCGTCTTCAACCGGTTCCATAGAGGTGAACCAACGGCGAACCTTGCACACATGACTCGTAGCACCCGAGTCGATCCACCAAGCAACATCATCATCCTGCACGTAAAATGATTCGGATATTAGTGGTACATAATTCAAATTCGAATTAAAACGAAAGTAAAAAAATCTGACCTTGTCGTGGGTTTTGATCCTTTGATCCTTGCCCACCACCACTTGCGCTTGCACCATTCTTATTCTTGATAACCCGACAATCCCGCTTGAGATGGCCGGTCATCCCACATGTCCAATAGGTTAATTTAACCTGTTTATTGGGCCCTTTCTTGGCTTCGTTGAACTTCCGTTTTCCCTTGAAGTTGTTAGTCTTTCCCTCTTCAACCATGTTCACCGAAGGTGCAGAAACCTCCTTTATCTTAGGTTTCTCAGCCTCTTGCGCCTGAAGAGATTCCTCTATGCGCAAGTGACTACCGAATTGTACAAGAGACAACTATTCCTTCTTGTGTTTCAACATATGTTTGAAGTCTTTCCAAGAGGGGGGCAGTTTATCAATAATACTTGATACGGAGATGGATTCGTCCATCTTCATATC
Organism: Saussurea involucrata; assembly: GCA_033807775.1. Classification (NCBI taxonomy): domain Eukaryota; kingdom Viridiplantae; phylum Streptophyta; class Magnoliopsida; order Asterales; family Asteraceae; genus Saussurea; species Saussurea involucrata. Next base: position 23,446,969 of record CM066314.1, read on the forward strand.
ATGTTGAGCATATTGACCGAGAATGCGAAGGAGCTCATTGTATTGCTCCATCACCGGCCTTGAGTCTACCATTTTGTAATTAATAAAATTACTCACCAAGAACTTCTTACTAGAAGCATCCTCCGCCATGTACTTGGACTCGAGAGAGTCCCATAGCTCTTTGGAGGATTCAACATTTTGATAGATATCGAAGAGGGAGTCACACATACCGTTCAAGATGTGGCCACGACAGATGTAGTCGTCATTCTCCCACTTGCCGCGACGACGGGTAACCTCCAATGTCTCGTTTTCCATCAGCTCCGGTATCGGGGTACTAAGCACGTACACGACCTTCAATGTCGTCAGCAAGAAATGCATCTTCTTTTTCCATCTACGGAAATTAACGCCTTCAAACTTCTCCAGCTTTGTGAACTTGGAAGTCATGTCTCTCACGGATTGATCACCCGCCATCTCTCTTCACGATGAATAAATATCTCTTACGATTGTTGGGGGATATCGGGGAAATCGTGGAGAGATAGAGTGATTGAACTTGGATAAACGACAGAGATCGCGTGAGAGCTCGCTTTCCGTAAGAGATATTTCGACCCTATCTGCCCGGGTATCACGAAATTCTCTCGAGGATAATCTCTATGTTTCGGTGTATCGATCAAGGCAGTGATCGATTCATACTTATACACCTTTAGAGAATCGTAACTGGCCAATATTGAATAAGGTAATAATATCTCAATTAATGAGATTGATTATGGAATTAAAGATGGGAGTTACAAATGAGAAAAACCTTCCAGACGCCGGCGCTACTTTCCGCGCCAACAAACTCGCCGCGAAATGCGCGCCAACCAGCAAACAGACCACGGCGCCAATATCCGCACTAGACAACTGGCGCCGATATGCGCGCCAAGCACAAACCTGAGCCTGGCGCCAGTTTTGGCGCTAGCCAACTGGCGCCAGTGCTAGCGCCGACGCCCATTTCACAAACCAACTTTGTAACATGCCAATCTTAACCGTCCAACAATCCCGGGTTCTAGTTAGCTTACACGAGTGTGCACTACACACCTCCTAACTCATGTTATAGCTTAGCTAACAACCCCATTATTACCTTTGTGAATCCAACTACACAAAATGAACATGGTGATTTCACTAAAATCACCAACAGTAATTAATAATAAGGATATAAAGTGTAAGTATTAGAAATAATTCGAACATATTTATGATATGATAAAGTCTAAAAATATTCAATATTGAGTTCATTTTGAATTGAAGACGTTAGCTATTTTAATTCGTATTAGTTCTTATATAAAGTGTCATATTAGCTATTTACTTTGTAACTATAAGAGTATAAAGTGTAAGTATTACAAACTAATTCTTATGTATTTATGATAATTAATAATATGATTAAATCCAAAACTATTCAACATTAAGGGAGCGTTTGGCACACCGGACAAAACATGAAAGACCTAACATTATAGGGATCACTGTTCCACATATGACACGATTTTTATGTGGAGCAAAAACAGAGTGGAACAAAGTCGAAGAGACATGTTCCAACCCCACCCCATGAAACAAGGTGGAACAGACTTGTGTTTTACCAATATAACTGCAAAACAAAACCTAATTCTTTTCTAAAACATAAAATACGCCTTCCTCTTTAAAAAAAATTAGTGTATCTTATACTCTTTTAACTTTCACTTTGTTGTCCTAAAAATATTTATACAATTTCTAGAATTTGATTAATTTATGTAATTTATTAAATGTTAATAATAAAAAAATCTCATCTCCTAGAAAAAGTGTTAGTTCGTTTTTTTAGATTTAGATGGATCAGAATAGACCAATTATTATTTATGGATTTTACGAAGGGTGTTACAATGTATCAGAGTTTATTTCTTGTTGTCAACTCAATAGGGATACTATTTTGCATAATGTGATACACTGTGTATCTGTTTCTTGTATGTTTCTGATGTATATTTACTTTTAACGTTGTGTATCACCACAAGAAATAGGGGTTTTTGCAACGACTTTTGTCATCGCTAAAACTCGATTTATCCTTGCAATCGATTTATATAAACGACTTGGCGTCGCTAATATAAAAAAAGTATAAAAAATGGAAACTACTTAAACTTTTTTATTTTGGTGCCATTTTTATAATTTTGATAAAATCATTCTAATGTTATATTTTGTTATAAAAATATTTATTTTATTATAGGTGAATCAATTACATCATTAATCAAAATATATAAACAACTCATTAGAGGTAAAATGGTTATTTTATCTGTTATATGTGTCCAGTTTTGTCTTACCAAACGCTGAAAGGTTGTTCCGTCTTGTTCTGTTCTATCCTGTCTGGAATGTCGGTCAAAAATATGCCCCTAATCCATGAAATAAATAACGCACTACTTCCTTTAGAGATACTATCATGTATGATTGAAACTTGCCAACTAATTTACTGGCTTCCCGTAAACATGTATGCCTTGATAAATAGAAGTTGTTGAAGGGTTGTAGCATTTTACTTTCTACAGCAGGGTGGGTTTTCAAAACAGAATTACTCCTACACTAGTATGAGAACCGCACGTTGTGCGGTAGTATAAAATTTTAATGTAGATATATATAAATAAATTTTTAGTGTTAAATATTTTTAAACGGTATGAGAACCGCACGTTGTAGATATATATAGTATAAATTTTAAAACGGTTTTTTGAGTTTGAAACCGTTTGAAAAAGTTACGGACTTTTTTATACGGTTGTTAACAAAACGTGTAAAATTCATAGGTCTTTTTATACGGTTTTTCGTAAACAACCGTATAAAAAAGTCCGTTACTTTTTCAACAGTTTTTCACTCAAACAACCGTTTAAAAAGGGTTTAAAATTGTAGGGTTTTTCTTATATAATTCCTAGCCGCCGTTTTTTTGTCTTATAGCCTCTCCATCTTCTTTTTTTACTTTTTACACACAAATTGAAGAGCCAATATTGATCCATTGAAAGCTATTGAATATTGCAAGGTATGTATTAACTAAATTCATTATTTTTAACCAATCAATAAATTAATTATTAACACAATTGCATGATATTTTGATTTCATTTATCAGCAAATCATATATTAAGGGCGTTTTTTTTATGTTTTTCTCAATAATGTTATCATATCTATTATATACACACAATTGTATCAATTTATAATTAATATAAACGACTTAAAATGTTTAATTGTAGGACGACGTCTTGATCAAGAGATATACGTAAAGGTGTACGACGACTATTACGCCGTGGATCTTTTTTTGTAAGGTACGTTAATTTTTTCATTACTTTACATTCTTTTCATATTTTTTGCCAACTATTATTAAGTGTAAATAGAATTATAGAAACATGCATGCATACACTTATTATACAAGTTCATATGCCTTTAGGTCACCCGTCCGAAATTGATCTAATAGAGATTAATTCCGGATAGTCCCCAGTTTGGGACTGCTTTTTGAATACTTTGTCTCATTTAGGATGTGAATGGCTATAACAGATTGATTATTTAAGGAAAATTCGATAGACATTTCCCTTTGCTCCTACGAATATGTGTTTTGATTATACACATATTTGGGGAGTTAAGGGGAAATGTTGTCGAATTTTTTCTTAAATAATCAATTTGTTATAGACATTCACATGTGAGACAAAATATTCAAAAAGTGGGTTAGGATGGCCACCTACTGCCTTTTGTTCTCCACTCGTGTCATGCATGCATTACTTAGTAATTTATTTTTAAAATTATAGATGGACCGCATTGATTGGATGTACGAAATACCACGGGCTACACAAGAATATTTAGCCGGTCTCGGTGAATTTATGGAAGCTGCTAAGAACTACCAGTTGAATAGCGGAGAGAGTGGAATTTGGTGTCCTTGTCGAAAATGTAGAATTTTTTTGAAACATAGTGATCATAATGTAGTTCAAGAACACCTAGTTTGTCATGGGTTTATGCAACGGTACACTCGTTGGATACGACATGGAGAGGATTTTGATGAGTGTAATCAGGGGGTTGATCATGATTGTAATGACGATAATAATAACTATGAACCAGACAATGAAATATGTGATAATGTTGATCAAATGTTACATGATGTGGAGGGTGATATTGATGATAAGGATTATGATAAATTTGAACAACTGTTTGTCGACGCTAAAAAACCATTATATGTTGGGTGTGCAAAGTTTACCAAACTTTCAGCTGTGTTGAAACTATTTAACTTAAAAGCAAACAATGGTTGGAGCGATAAAAGTTTCACAAGCTTACTAGAACTTTTGCATGAAATGCTTCCAGAGGACAATGAGTTACCAGTTTCACTATACCAAGCCAAAAAACTGATGTGTCTAATGGGTTTGGAAATAGAAAGAATACATGCATGCCCGAATGATTGTATGTTATCCAGGAATGAGTATGTTGATCTACATGAGTGCCCTATATGTGGTACGTCGAGGTATAAACGGAAAAACCAAATGGAAGAAAATAGTGATGTGAAACGTAAGGTTAGCCCGCCTGCAAAACTGTTGTGGTATTTGCCTATCGTTCCAAGATTGAAACGATTATTTGCAAGCGTCAAGGATGCGAAGTTGTTACGTTGTCATGCTGAAGAGCGTAAAATAGATGGTAAAATTAGACACGTAGCGGATTCTCCTCAATGGAGAAATATCGATCGCATTTTTGAAGAGTTTGGAAAAGAATGTAGAAATATTCGGTTGGGACTTAGTTCAGACGGAATTAATCCATTCGGAAACATGAGTAGCCGTCATAGCACTTGGCCGGTGCTTCTTTCCATTTACAATCTTCCACCCTGGTTATGCATGAAACGCAAATACATTATGATGTCATTGCTAATTCAGGGTCCCAAACAACCCGGTAATGACATTGATGTGTATTTGGCTCCGCTAATTGATGATTTGAAAGAATTGTGGAGTACAGGTGTTGAAGTGTATGATGCATATGGGAAGGAACGTTTCCTACTACGAGCCATGATTTTTTGCACCATAAATGATTTTCCGGCTTATGGGAATTTGTCGGGATACAGCACCAAAGGAGAAAAAGCATGTCCTGTATGTGAAGAAGACACATATGCTCTAAGGTTGAGGAATTGTGGAAAACATGTGTACATGGGCCATCGAAGGTATCTTCCAAAGAACCACCACTATCGCAAACTAAAGTCATTGTTTGATGGGAAAACTGAGCATCGAGTAGCAAGACAACCATTAGATGGAAGAAATGTGTATTCTCGAATTAAAGATCTAGACATTGTGTTCGGTAAAGGTCGTCCAGCTCCTCCCAAAAATATTTGGAAGAAGAAATCTATTTTCTGGGATTTACCATACTGGGAGCATTTGACCGTTCGACACTGTCTTGATGTAATGCACATTGAAAAAAATGTATGTGATAGCTTGATAGGGTTATTGTTGAACATTCCGGGAAAATCAAAAGATGGAGTTAAAGTTAGAAAGGACATGGTAGAAATGGGGATTCGACCAGAGCTTGCTCCTGTTGATAATGGAAAGCGCACATATCTGCCACCAGCTTGTTATACCTTGTCGAAGGTTGAGAAAATCAGATTTTGCCAATGCTTACAGGGTATTAAGGTTCCATCCGGCTATTCTGCTAACATTAAGAAAATAGTGTCAATGAAAGACTTGAAGTTGCTTGGTATGAAGTCTCACGATTGTCATGTTCTAATGACACATATGATTCCTATTGCAATTCATGGAATATTGCCAGGTCGCATCCGACACACAATTACAAAACTTTGCTCGTTCTTTAACATGATTTATTCAAAAGTGCTCGATCCTGAGGTGTTGGATTCATGGGAAAGTGATATTATCCTCACTTTATGCCAACTAGAGATGTATTTCCCGCCTTCATTTTTCGATGTGATGGTACATCTGATATCTCATATTGTTAGAGAAATAAAGTTTTGTGGTCCTGTCTTCCTACGATACATGTATCCGTTCGAGAGATATATGGGTTTTTGAAAAGGATATGTAAGGAATCGATCCAGACCAGAAGGCAGTATTGTTGAAGGATATGCTTCCGAGGAGCTGATTGATTTCTGTACAGACTATCTGGCCGGTGTAAAAAATATTGGCATCCCACGATCTCGACATGAAGGTAGACTTGGAGGGGTTGGGACAGTTGGAATGAAATTTATCACTCCACATTACGATGTGTTAGCTCCAGTCTTTATGATAAATAGAAGTATTGGAAAAATAGACTAAGTATCGACACCAACAGAAGCTCTGCCGAGTAGCCAAGTAACCAAGAAGACAGAAGTCTCCGACAGAGACTCTGCCGGGTTAGCCAAGAAGACCGAAGTAAAGAAGCAACAGAAGACTCTTCTATGCGGACAAGGCCACAGAGCTTATGTCATACTTGACAGAGCCTCTGTGGTAAAAAGAAGATCTACGCAAAAGATCTATACAAGGACAATCGTACTTCACACGATTTCTGCCATTCGAAGGTTCTGAAGATCACTCGTACAAAGGCGTGACCTGACAACTCCACGTGTCAAACTCTGATAGGTTTCAGCCTAAAGCAGAATACGGAGCATTTAATGAACGTTGTATCTGCAACAGTTCCAGAATAGTGTTTTGTACCTTCCAGCAACTGTTCCAAGCAGTGTCTTTTTACCTACCATCCTTAGTATCTAGATCTTGTCCCCTTTAGAAGTAGTATAAATAGAAGGTTCACGTGAACTCTTCTATAAAGCTTTTTACAACACACACACCTTTAGAGCAGTTTCTTGTCAAACCTTTCAGTGTTCTTGGTGTTCTTATTATATCAAATACAGTGAATCATTGAGCTATTTATCTGTCTTATTTACACTTCTTGTATTTGATATTGTGTGTTATTCTACCTCATTATATCTATTAGTTCGTTAAAACGCTTCCGCATTACATATTGTTTGAACAAATTTAGATAGAATCATCATTGTTAAGCAAAACAGGAACCAACACGATGAATTACAAAATGCACATTTTTTCGTCCTACAAAACATGACAGCAGTTGCTCCCCATGTACATGAGCATATGACAATGTTGCACCAAATGCACCGATCGTAGAGCGACAAATGGTTGGTTACTGAGCATAATAAAACGTTTTCACAATGGTTGAAAGAAAGAGTGAAACCAAGCTATGGGGGAGAACCAGTTGATCAAGTAGTGGAACATTTTGCATATGGGCCCGGGCATGTCGTATCAACATACCAAGGATATGATATTAACAGATACACGTTTTATACAAAAAAAAGATGACAAAAGTACATTGCAAAACAGTGGAGTGACATTAACTGCCACAACGACTGAGTTCTGTAGGGCGAACAATGATGCTAGGTCGAGGATTGCCAAAGATTTTTATTACCAGAAGAAGTCTGGTAATGAACTCTATGGAAGAGATGATCGAGGAAGAGAAGGGTCAAATGAAAGGTACGACAGAGGTAGCGATCAACAGAGGTCGACTGACAGAGGTGGTGACCGACAGAGGTCAGACGATAAAGTTGGCAACACTCCACAGAACCAAGTATGATACAACTGTGGTAAGCCAGGCCACTACGCCAATGAATGTAGAACAGAAAGAGGTGGTGACCGACAGAGGTCAGACGACAGAGCTGGCAACGGTTCCCAGAACCAAGGATGTTTTAACTGTGGCAAGTCAGGTCATTATGCCGCTGACTGCAGGAGCAAATCAAACCGCCCACAGAGGGACTCTGCTTACTACAAAAAGAAAGCGGAGTTTTATGCTCAGAAGTCGCTAATGGTGAATCAGGAGAACTGGCTGTCAGACGAATCATCTGATGAAGGCGACAAAAACGCCTTGTTCTGTGGAATGGCAGAGGTCAGCTCATCCGACTCCGATAATGAGGTATCCACTTCTGACTATAACTCTAGTCAAGCAGAAGCTGATTTGCTCAAACTAAACATTGAATACACAGAACTTAAAAAGATCTGCAAAAGTATTCAAAAGAAGCTTACCTTCTTTGAGAGAGAAGCTAGACTTCTCAATCAAGAAAAGGCTAAAATCTTTCAAGAAGGGGAAGAAATTGAAACAAATGGGAACAAACACCTAAATCCCTTGAAAGAAAAGATTTCTGAACTTAACTCTGCATTAAAAACAAAATCTAAAGAACTAGTGGACGTTGAGACCGACAGAATGAACATTCTAGCTCTTAAACATTATTTTCAAAAGAAAAGAGAAGTCCTCTGTCAAGATTTACTCAGAAGAGATCTTTTAATTAAGAAATACCAAGATGCACAGAAGGTATACGAGAAAATCAACACACAAATAGGGAGACGAGGAATTGGCTTCTGTGATATAGATCCATACACCGGAAACAAAAGAAACAAATCTCTGTCGTCTCTATTTCTCACTGGAAGTACAAGAAAACCTGGTTTTCCAAATCTACTCTCTGTTAGCAAAAGGCAAAAAGTCTATGGGGAACCTTACATAAGGAAACCTCTGAAGATGACAAATGTGTGGTTTGAAAACACAGATTTGTCACCTTCAATCTCTGTCAAAAGAGAATCCAAACCTAAGAAATATATGAAAACTCAAGATCAGATAGGAATCTTCAAGTTTGGTAAACCCGAGACTCAAACACAGGTTGCCTTTGTCTGCATGATAAACTCTGAAAAGAAATTATCGTCAGGGGCTCCTGAGTTCAAGCCTAACGTTTCAGATGAAAAATAGTTGATAGAAATCGGGAAAAACAACTTTTTCGAAAACTTCTGTACACCTTCTGTCGATCAAAATCTCTCTGAAGAAACCTTATCAGATACTTCTTTTGACTTAGAAGATAGTCCCTTAGATAAGGAAGAAAGTGTGTATGGCACATGCTCTGAAAGTCCAGCCTCTGTCGAAAGAGAACTAAGTGACTCAACCTCTGTATATGAGGATGATTCATCCTCTGACGAATCTGAGACTGACTCTAAGTCAGAGATAGGACCTTGTGACACAGAGGATTTTAAACTACCCTCTGGAGTTCTTAACAGAACTATTCCTCCCAAGGAGAAAATCACAAGAGTTCCTATCTGTCCAGACTTTTTGGACATGTGTATACAAGCCAAAACCTCTCTTGAGCTTGAGAAAATTAAACAACAAAAGGCTCTGTCCTCTCAAAATCCAACAAGTTCAAAGATTTCAAAATCCTTAAGGCCTATTAAAGAAAAACTAACATGGCAACAGAAGGGTAAATGGGCTAAAAATGACAAATCTTTTTCTTCTGTGACAGTGAAACCTGCAGAAGTTCACCACAGAAGGGGTCCACAGAAAGCTGCTCTCAACAAAGGATTTTGCAAACAACAATCTAGCCTACATAGGTCTTCTTGTAATAGGAAGTCAAATGTTAGGATAGAATGTAATGCCTCTGTGCCCCCATTTAATGTTTTTAATAAAAAGTTCAAGCAAATCTCTTCGCACATTCATTATTGTCATTGCTTTGATCTCTTGTATAAATTAAGCCAACACTTCACAAATCCACATTGTTTACTCTCTGTACCCAACAAGAATGCTAAATTCAAGGGTAAGAAGAAACAGAATGTTTCTTCAACAGAAGCTAAAGCAAAGTCCAAGAATGCTAAGGCAAACTAGAAAACCCCTAACAAAGCTGGACCCATTTGGATATGGTTACCTAAAACTCTCTGATTGTCTTGCAGAAGAAGTATGTGCCGATCTGGTATCTAGACTCCGGATGCTCGCAACACATGACTGGCGACAGAGGTCTACTATCCACATACAAAGAAAAACACGATGGTGGATCTGTGACCTTTGGAGACAACAAAAAGGGGTACATTAAAGGCTACGGATTCATCAAGAAGGAGAACATATCCGTATGCAAAGTTGCATATGTGGATGGCCTTAAACACAATCTTCTCAGTGTTATCCAACTCTGCGATACGGGTTTCGACGTGATGTTCAAAAGAACATTCTGCTCTCTACAAGGTGAGGACACAGGAGTTGAACTTCTGCGAGATGAACGAAGAGGGGATTTATACCTCATGAACTTCAGTGCCAAGAACAAGAAAGACAAGCTCTGCCTTGTTGCCTGTAAAAGCGAAGAAGCCTGGTTATGGCATAACAGGTTCTGTCATTTAAACTTTCATACTCTAGATAAGCTTGTTAAACTTGATTTAGTTAAAGGTCTGCCAAATGTCAAGTTTAATAAAGATCATTTGTGCTCTGCTTGCGAAATGGGAAAACTCAAAAGAGCTTCCCATAAAGGCAAAACTGATATATCTTGCACTAGGCCTATGTACATGCTTCATGTCGACCTCTGCGGTCCAATCTCTACACAGAGCCTAGGTGGCAAGAAATATATACTTGTTTTGATCGACAAATACTCAAGATTTACATGGGTTGAATTTGTCAGAAAGAAATCAGATGTTCCAAACATTCTGATAAATTTAATGAAAAGAATCCAAGTTCTGTATGAGTGCAGGATTCAGAAACTAAGAAGCGATAATGGCACAGAGTTCAAAAACTCTGTCATTGAAACCTATCTTACAGAAGAAGGCATATCACAGAACTTCTCTGCTGCACGCACCCCACAACAAAATGGCATGGTTGAACGAAAGAACCGCACGCTTGTGGAGGCTGCAAGAACTATGCTGACAACATGTGGATTACCAATGTCTTTTTGGGCAGAAGCAGTATCAACCGCATGCTACACCCAAAATCAATCAACCATTGTAAAGAGGCACATCAAGACACCTTATCATTTGATCAACAAAAGGCGACCAAACATCAAATTCTTTCATGTATTTGGATGCAAGTGCTTTGTCTTAAATGATAGAGAAGCAAGAGGAAAGTTTGAGGTGAAAGCAGATGAAGGAAAGTTCATAGGATACTCTACCACTTCAAAAGCTTACAGAGTGTACCTTCTGAAGTCTCATCCACCGTAGAAAGCATCAATGTATCTTTTGACCATTCCTTTCAGACGACTTCTGAACAAATCAGTTCAAAACTCGGTCTAAAGAAGGAATCCTCTGGCATTTCAAAGACAAGAGAAGAAGACTTAAATCTTCTATTTGAAGAAATGTTCCATGATGATATTGATCCCTCTGCTGGAGCCATCAGAGCCTCTGGAGAAACATCTTCTGCAAACCAGACTGATATTTCTCTAACTGGTCCATTGAATACTTCACCCTCTTCTGTGAATCATACAGATGCACGTGTTGAGGGGGAGCGAACAGAAGATGATACATCTAAGGATTCAACCACAGAGGCACCTAAAAAACCAACTCCAGCAACTACAGAGGAATCAATACCAGAGGAAAACGAAGACTCAGTCTCTACTTCCTCAGAGGAACAAACACCAACTCTCATTCCAATCCTCCCACAAGCTGAAGAACCAAGCATAAGCACAGAAGAACCATCAACAACAGAGGTTACACCAGAACCGCAGTGTGCAACCACATAAGTTAATCTTGATGACTCAAATGACCATCTTCCAAGAACAACACAGTGGACGAAAAGCCATCCTCCAAGTCTTATAATTGGCGACCCTTCTGAAAAGGTCAAGACAAGATCAGCCACTGCTAATTTTTGTTTCTTTACAAATTTTATCAGTGTGATCGAGCCAAAAAGAATCTCTGAAGCCCTAGATGATCCAAACTGGGTAGATGCTATGCAAGAAGAGCTTCTACAGTTTGAGAGAAACAAGGTATAGACCCTAGTACCTCTGCCACGAGGGAAATAAGCAATATGGACAAGATGGGTCTTCAGAAACAAGAAAGACGAGGATGGGGTGGTCATTAGAAACAAAGCAAGATTGGTGGCCAAGGGATATCGTCAAGAAGAAAGCATCGATTATGATGAAACCTTCGCCCCTGTCGCACGACTCGAAGCTATAAGAATATTTTTAGCCTTTGCAGCCCACAGAGGTTTCAAAGTATTTCAAATGGATGTAAAATCGGCCTTTCTGAATGGCGAAATCCAAGAAGAAGTATATGTCCAGCAGCCACCAGGGTTTGAAAGCTCCAAGTACCCAAAATACGTGTATTACCTTGACAAAGCTCTGTATGGACTGAAACAGGCTCCGAGAGCATGGTACGAAAGACTTTCAACAGTTATTCTCGATAACAATTACGAAAGAGGTACAACCGATACTACTTTGTTTTATAAAAGAAATGGTGAGGAGATTATGCTTGTACAGATCTATGTGGATGACATTATTTTTGGGTCTATAAATGCACAAAAGTGCAAAGATTTCGAAAAACTCATGCAGAGTGAGTTTGAAATGTGTATGATGGGAGAATTAACTTTCTTCCCCGGACTCCAAGTAAAACAATCATTAGAGGGAATTTTTATAAATCAAGCTAAATATGTCTCTGACATACTTTCAAAATACAGTCTCTCTGATGCCTCTGTAATGAAGACCCCAATGGCCATTGGAAATAAATTATTCTCAGATCCAAATGGCATATCTGTAGAGTGCAAACTCTACATAGGTATGATTGGGTCTATTTTATTATTAACCGCAAGTAGACCTGACATAATGTATGCCACATGCCTCTATGCAACATATCAAGCTAACACAAAGGAATCCCACTATATTGCTGTAAAGAGGATCTTCAGATACCTTAAAGGGACAAAAAATCTTGGACTCTGGTATCCGAAGAACTCTGGTTTTGGTCTTAAGGCATACACATATTCAGATTATGGAGGATGCAAGCTTGATAGAAAGAGCACCTCTGGGAGTTGTCAATTCCTGGGAGGTAATCTAGTCAGCTGGACTTCGAAGAAGCAAAACTGTGTGTCTACGTTTACAGCAGAAGCGGAATATGTTGCTGCTGCTAGCTGTTGCTCTCAAGTTCTGTGGATGAAAACTCAGCTCAAGGACTATGGGTACAATATATACAAGATTCCCATCCTCTGTGATTCCAAAAGTGCCATAGCAATCTCTGCCAATCCAGTACAACACTCAAAAACAAAGCATATCGATATTCGTTATCACTTTCTGAAGCATCATGTTGAATATGGCACAATCGAAATGCATTTTGTGTCCACTGAATACCAGCTTGCAGACTTAATCACCAAGGCACTAGATGAGAAAAGATTTCTTTTCTTGGTGGGTAAGTTGGGAATGATAAACATGAGTTGAACCCTCTGTAAGTAAGATTTGATCTTCTTGTAAATATGTATATATTTAAACTCTTCTGTATGTAAATTCTTAATCATCAAAAGTTCTGTAACCAACAAAGCTTCTGTGGGATTGCTCAGAGTATGACAATCTCCACAGAACTTCTGATAACTTTGACCTATGTTCTGTGCACAACTTATCTCATTTGATCCAAGCATAGGTCAAGGGGGAGCAGAAGGAGACCTTGAACTGATCAACAGAAGTTGATCATTCAAGGGGGAGCCAAAGAGAGATATGATCAACCATATCTACAGAAGTCAGGTATTTTTGCCGAACAAAGGAGAACCAAATGTGAGTAACTCGTACAAATCCTTTTTGAAAACAATTTTCTAGGACACAAATTTCAAAATACGTCCTATAAACTCTGTTTAAGACATTCCAAACAAGAAATAATCAAAAAGATTTTTGAGCCTTCCGTTATGGGAAATTTAAGGTCATAGAGCTTCTGCTGAGCTCAATAGAGCCTCTGTAAGCCGGATCCTCTAGAACTGCAAATTTCATAAGGAATCTCTGTCGATCAACCTTAAATGTCTTCTTTAAGGATATGTACGTACAAATGCACACACAAGGACATTGGAAGAAAGTCTTATGGGCAAAGAGCTCACTCCACCAAAGAGTCTCTGTCGCCCAACATAGACAATCTAAAAGTAAATGTCTCGAACAAAATCTATTTCCAAAACAGTTTTCCAGGACACAAATTTCCAAATATGTCCTAAAAACAGTGTTTAACACAATGAAAACCTTGGATGATCAAAAAGTTCTCTAAATTTTTAGTAATAAGAAATTTTCACTCTCAGAGTCTCTGCTGGCCTCGACAGAGCCTCAAAGCCTCTGTGAATGAAAATTTTGTACTAAAGATCTATCGATCCTCTCCAATGATCTTTCAAACGATTTTACAAGCATCAGAGGAGACAAAAAGACAAGTTTCAGATCACATAGCTCACTCCACCACAGAGCCTCTGTTGACTCTGACACTTAACCTTTTATGGAAATTCTGTAACAAAATGGGTTATTTACTGCGAGTGACAGAACTCACATAGAAGAAATGCCCACACGCCAAGCATTAATGGGCCGCACACGCCATCTAATCGTGTTCTGACACTTCTGACGTGGCATACTCCCATTAGACGTGTGTGGCACACGTTCTCCTGGAAAGTTGAACCAGCCGTATGTACTCAATTACGGATCCCAAATTTTATTCACTTTCACATATTTACCCTTTCAGATTCTACCATTCTCTTCAGTATAAAATCCAACTTACCATTACCTCTAAACGTTTACGAACTTACTCTCTTCATCTTCTCCGACGAACCTTGCAAAAACCTGCAACTTCAATTATCTACTCTCTTTCTTCAAGATTAATCCAATGGCTTCCACCTCCAACGCTCCAGTGAACTCTCCATCTCATTCTAAGAACTCCCAAAACCAAGAAATCACCAGAAACATAGAACAAGACCACTCCGGCTATGAAGCAGATTTTGCTCCGACCACCCATCTTCAAAACTTCATAGCACATGAACACTTTGAACGTGTTCTTCCTTTGAAACCCAACAACTACTACCTTGTTCCCTCAAAAACCGCTTTTGGGGAAGCACATGCCATCCTTCTTCACATTCTGGAGAATCATTATCTTTACCCCATGTTATCCAAAACTGTCAATAAAATCCCTGCCAGATATCTCAATCTGGCAAAGCAGCAGATTTGACCCCACAGATAGACAAATCAAGGGCTACATTTCGAAACCAGACAAATCCGAGCACCTTGAACTCAAGTTCAACAGAACCATGTTCTCACTTGAGTTCAGTCTACCTACCAGAGGTCTTCTTGGCATAAAGCAGTACGCAGAGGAACCTACAGATGAAGAGCTCTGCCGTTTTGTTGAAATGTTGGGGGTACAACACAACCCTAAGGAAAAGAAACGATTTCAGAAGAAATCGACTTCCTCCTCTGTGGAATACGCTCTTCTCAATCCTAAATCGGTGCCTAACAGGGAAGGTGGGTAGTACAGACCAAACTTCTCACCAAATCTTGACCATAATGTACGGGGTATATTATGATCTACCTCTGGACTACTCCACCATCATGATGCAAGAAATGGTCAACACCATTGACAGAAGGATCTCCTCTTAGAAGGCCAAAGAACGAAAGCCTGAAACTCTACCTCCTCTGCAATATCAAAGAATTCTGGGTGTCCTGCTAGAGCCTCTGCCACGTCTATAAAAATGGCCAATTGAGGGACCAACGGCCAGAATGTACCCCCTGAACAAAAACACCCCAACAGAGCACGAAGATGAATACCCATTCTACAGACCTCTGCCAAAGAAACTTCTGGGATATGCTACGGACAAGACCCTTAAGTTAGAATACATACGCGATCATAGGACTCTAGAACCGAGTCCTGTGACACCCCCGCGTCTAGGAGCCCCATTAGGAACTAGGGTTGTAGATAGGATGTCAGATGAGCAATGGGCTGCAGCTTTGGCCAAACATCAGCTTGTACAGGCCAACTTTCAAGCTCAGAGGGAAGCGATTCTCTCCCCTTCAACAAAGAACAAAACCTCTGCCACCACTCCAAAGAAAAGGAAGAAGAAAGCACACAAGAGAAAAATGACAGTGGGAACCTCTACCAATGATGCTGAAGCTCAACAATCTCTACCACACGAAACCGTGGTTGGATCCTCTGCACCTCCCTCTCCTCCAAAAGACAAAAAGAAAAGAAAACATAAGTCTTCTGAGGAGGGTGCCCCCAAACCAAAGAAAAGGAGGAGCAAGAAGAAATCCAAAAAACCCCACACTCCTCTGCAATCCATCACAGAGGAAGCAGATATGGTCGAAGAAACCCAAGACCAACCTCTGCAATCACCCTCACCCATCAATGATGCAGAAGATCAGGGTGATTTTTCTATCTTCCTCCAACAACTTGGGATCGCACACTCTTTAGACCCCTCTGGATGGACTGCAGAAGCTCTATCTCATCTTTCAACAGAAGCTCCAAACTTCAAAATCTCTTCTGACTTGGATGATGATGATCAAACCCCACAGAATAATCAGTCTAAGACTCCGGAAGTTCTATAGAACCTCTTCACCCAACCTGGTTTTGATGTTCTACGAGCAAGTCCAGAGGATTTGGCTAAAACCACCACCAAAACCCCACCAGTCATAGTCTTAGAGGTGGACTCTGATGAAGAAGATGATCAGGCAGAAGAAGGACCTCTGCATCCCCACGTACGACAATTAATTGGCTCACATCCAATGTACGACTCTTTACGCACTGGTGCAGAAGCCACTACAGAAGTTAGGGTAGAAGAACCGAGCCATAGGGTAGCTACAGAGGTTGAGACCATAGATGGAGAATAAGTAGTTGGATGCTCCACAGAAGCAGAAGCAAGAAAAGATGCCTGGAATAGTAGAGGCACACAACCCCAACCAAATCCCAGTGCAACCCACACTTCTATTACCACCAGTCTAGTGGCAGAAGGTAATATTGAACAAGACCAGCACGGCTCGACCCCAACCCAAACCGACCGGGCAGAGGAAATTCCTTCCACCTCTGTGCCACTCATATCCGGGGAAACCATTCCAGGGGAGTCCTCTCAAAAGGACTTACCCTTAGTTCGTGGTCCATCGCCCCAGACCACAATCGCCAACCTTACAGAGGAATTTGTTTCCTCTGCCACGCACACTACTATAGGTCCCAATAGCTCTTCATAGGAGCTTAGAGTGCACAAAGACGGAGAGACTCTAGACAAGTCTCCGAGTCAACAGAAGGATACTCTAGTACCCACCTCTGGAGTGGATCTGGACAATGTCTTTATCAGAACTTCTGTAGAGTCTGAAGCACAAGATGCCTCTGCTCAAGGATTAGATGGAAATACTTCCGCCCCCAACATAAAAACAAGGGCGAAAGAAGGTGTCCAAGGAACAAGGACTCGCTCTGGGGAAGATTGTGCTCCCCCAGAGGTTACACCAAGTTCACAAGTATCAAGGGATGAGTTCTAAACCCTTGTCACCTCTGTGGACAATACATTGAAGGAGTTGAAAAGCTCCTTTGATTCTTTTGCAGATACAACATCAAGGGCGATCACAAATCTGAACACCAAAATGGACAACCTGTCCACAGAGGTGCAAAACGCCTTAGCCCAGATGAAGTCAACTGCAACAGCCACTGCCACTTCTGAATTCAGGAAAGCCGCAACCTCTGCCTTCAAAGAATCTGTCAAACATTTTCTTGAAAAGCTGAAAGACAAAGCCTCCACCTCTAAAGGCCTTACCCCTGAAGACCTAAAGAAGGCATTAGAGGAAGTTCAAGAGCAAACTATGCAACAAACTCTGGCCATGAAGCCTTCTGACTATATGACCAGAGCTCAGCTGACAGAGCTTGGGCAAGGAATACTAGATCAAATGACAGAATTCATCTGAGCCTTCACTGCTGCCAACGCAAACTATGTCAAAGAATTCAAGACAAGTGTGGGCAAAATGCGCTTCAAGACAGAAGCAGAGGTCCATACCCTTCTTGGCCTCTGTGATGATCTATGCGCCAAGATGATAGCCGCAGGGGCAGTACCGCCTAAGAAACCCGAGGCTTCGTGCAGAGCAGATGGTACTAAAGAAAAGGGTCAGGATGACTCTGATGATGACTCTGACGATTCATCAGATCATCCTGAGGGGAGAATCAAAGGGAAAAACCAAGGGAGAAAGCTGCAAGCAGAGGTCTACCAGAACCACCTGTATCCGCAGAACCCCTGAACCAAGTTCCCCAACAACTCAAACCCAAGGAGGAAACCATCAACAAACCACAGAGGCTACAACCACCTCTGTGGAAACCCCTCAAGAAACCCCAATCCAAACCCAAGTACCTGAAATCCTTGCAGATCAACAGAAAACCACAGAGGTAATACCCACCTCTGTGGAATCAACTTTTGTATTCAGAGCAGATGTCCCAAACCATGAAGAATTCTAAATCCTAACATCCTCCGAAGAAGATCAACCATCCCAATCACCAAAACCAAAATCACCAGAAGAACACCCCTCTCCAACACCAAAAACCAGAATCAAAACCATTGCTCACAAAAGAAAACATCTGAGCAAAACCACAGAAGCCTCACCAACAAAACCCACATCACCAGCAAAGTCCTCAGAAATACAAGTGCCAAAACCTACAGAGGCAACCCCCAAAACTACAGAGGCACCCTCAGAAATCCAAAAGACAAATCCGGCAGAGGCAACCCCATCTCTACAAGAAGATCTTCAGTCGAAGGCAAAAGACAAAGGCAAAGGGATAATGACAGAGGAACCCAAGAAGAAGAAACATAAGCATCAACCAACAGAGAAACTCATGAAAACCAGAAGAAGAAGAAGAAGACTGGGCTTTTGGTGCCATCCCTCTGTCAAACATACTTGTTCTGGATCCAAAGAAAAAACTCACAGAGGATCGAGTGGCAGAAATTAAGAAGAAAATGG
The DNA here is from genome assembly GCA_033807775.1 of Saussurea involucrata. Taxonomy (NCBI): domain Eukaryota; kingdom Viridiplantae; phylum Streptophyta; class Magnoliopsida; order Asterales; family Asteraceae; genus Saussurea; species Saussurea involucrata. The sequence goes on from CM066314.1 coordinate 23,465,579, forward strand.
ATGCTCTGCGCAGACCCATGCCTCCAGTTGGTGCACCTCCAACTCAAATGGAAGAACTGGTTTACAGGTATCTCTACAACAGAACTGCCAGAGATCCAATGCCACCAATGGTCCAATATCCCGAACTTCGTGCTGACCTCGAAAACATCTTCACAAGAACCACTCCCAAGCCAAAATACCAAGTCTTCTCAGAGTCCAAAATCGACAAAGTCATATACTGTAAGTTCTCTCAAACCAGAACCACACCTAAGGTTTCCTGTAACATCTATAAGGTCAAAAGGGAGGACAGAAGCGTTACCCAATTCTCATATGCTGATCTGAGAAATCTAAGTCCCTACGACCTACCCGACCTTCTGCACTGGACCAAAGAAAACTTCACAACAGATGCAAATTGAAGGGCATACAGGGTGCTAAGGAAAGCCATGAGAGAGAAACTTCTGCTATACAACCTAGTCGACTTTCAATTAGGACGAGATCTCGGAGTGAGAAACTTGAATCTTCGACCACCAGAAGACGACTGCCCATCCTCTGCCATACCAAACTCGATTATTACATCTCCAATAGTTGGGCTAGTTTATCAAGATCCTACTGGGAAGTCAAGATTGTTCGTAGAAATGGACTGTCAGAAGTATGCAACAACTACTTTGACAGAGTTCAGAGCAAGCCTTGTGGAGCATAGAGGAACAGAGCTCATGAATCAAGCTCTCGCAGATAGACTGATAGAGGTCATCGACCAAGTAATCAACTTCAGAAACCTCTGCATCAGTTTCTATAACGAGCTCAGAGAATTAGGATTCGACAACAGAAGCTTCAACGACTTCAAAGACGCAAACGTCTGATATCCTTTACCAACCTCTGTTACTTTTACTTTCATCATGTAATCAAATGTAAGTGTCTCTGGCACATCTTTTATGAAAGAAAAATATCAACAGAGGTGAAATACCTCCTGTCGTGTTCTTAGTCTACAAAACCTTGCATGTTTCAAATTTTTATTTTTCAATACTTAGGGGGAGATTGTTAGCTCCAATCTTTATGATAAATAGAAGTATTGGAAAAATAGACTAAGTATCGACACCAACAGAAGCTCTACCGAGTAGCCAAGTAACCAAGAAGACAGAAGTCTCCGACAGAGGCTCTGCCGGGTTAGCCAAGAAGACCGAAGTAAAGAAGCAACAGAAGACTCTTCTATGCGGACAAGGCCACAGAGCTTCTGTCATACTTGACAGAGCCTCTGTGGTAAAAAGAAGATCCACGCAAAAGATCTATACAAGGACAATCGTACTTCACACGATTTCTGCCCTTCGAAGGTTCTGAATATCACTCGTACAAAGGCGTGACCTGACAACTCCACGTGTCAAACTCTGATAGGTTTCAGCCTAAAGCAGAATACGGAGCATTTAATGAACGTTGTATCTGCAACAGTTCTAGAATAGTGTTTTGTACCTTCCAGCAACTGTTCTAAGCAGTGTATTTTTACCTACCATCCTTAGTATCTAGATCTTGTCCCCTTTAGAAGTAGTATAAATAGAAGGTTCATGTGAACTCTTCTATAAAGCTTTTTACAACACACACACCTTTAGAGCAGTTTCTTGTCAAACCTTTCGGTGTTCTTGGTGTTCTTATTATATCAAATACAGTGAATCATTGAGCTATTTATCTGTCTTATTTACACTTCTTGTATTTGATATTGTGTGTTATTCTACCTCATTATATCTATTAGTTCGTTAAAACGCTTCCACATTACATATTGTTTGAACTAATTTAGATAGAATCATCATTGTTAAGCAAAACAGGAACCAACACGATGAATTACAAAATGCACATTTTTTCGTCCTACAAAACATGACAGCAGTTGCTCCCCATGTACATGAGCATATGACAATGTTTCACCAAATGCACCGATCGAAGAGCGACAAATGGTTGGTTACTGAGCATAATAAAACGTTTTCACAATGGTTGAAAGAAAGAGTGAAACCAAGCTATGGGGGAGAACCAGTTGATCAAGTAGTGGAACATTTTGCATATGGGCCCGGGCATGTAGTATCAACATACCAAGGATATGATATTAACGGATACACGTTTTATACAAAAAAACAAGATGACAAAAGTACATTGCAAAACAGTGGAGTGACATTAACAGCCACAACGACTGAGTTCTGTAGGGCGAACAATGATGCTAGGTCGAGGATTGCCAAAGATTTTTATTACGGTGTCATTCAAGAAATCTGGGAGCTTGATTACACTTTCTTCAAGATACCTTTGTTCAAGTGTAAATGGGTCGAAAACCAACGAGGTGTTAAAGTTGACAACGATTGTTTCACAATGGTAGATCTTTCCAGGGAGGGTTACGTATCTGAACCATTCATTCTGGCAAAACAAGCCTCACAGGTTTTCTTCGTTGAGGATCCGAAAGATTCTAAATGGCACATCGTCCTCCAGGGTAAAAGACACATAGTTGGTGTTGAAAATATTGTGGACGAAGAAGAATATGACCAGTTCGACGAGCTACCTCCCTTTTCTATCGGAATTCCCTCCTCGGATCAGCGAATTGATGAAAACACTTACTTGAGAACCGACCATGCTGAAGGACTATGGGTCAATGAAACTCGTAATACATAATCAAACAAGGTATGTGGATACTTTCACTTTAATTTATATTTTAATTTACATTCTCGATATTATGATTTACAATAAATTGATGTAATAAGAAAATAAATAACATTTGTAGTAATAGGCAAATAAAATCAAATAAAATGATAATTAAAATACATAATAATAACACTTTTTATATATTTACGTAACAAATTAATAACAATAAGATTTATAGTTATAACAATTTATAGTTAGAATATAATAATAATGATAAGATTTATAATTAATTAATATTTCAAAATCTTTAAACTTAAAAAAAGAGTTAATATATGTAAACCAAAAGGACCAAATTTGCATTTAGCTCTTAAAAAAATATAGGCCAAAAATAGGGAGGGAAATACAAATTATAGACTTCCCAGTTCCCACGTCTTCTCCATCTCTCCACGTACGGCTTCTCCATCTCTCCATATTTTCTTCACCTTTTCTCAGCAGCGATTCAGCAGCCACTCATACAAATTCATCTAAACTTATTCAGCGACGATGGATGATGGACTTGGCAATGGCGAGGATGATCTTTTCTTTGATGATGCACTTGACAACGGGGTAGAACTTGGCAATGACGATGATGGACGTACGGCTTCTCCATCTTCTCCACCAGGTTCGATTCTAGGGTTTATTTCTAGGGTTTATTTGAAGTTATTTGGCCTTTTGTTTTGATATAGGGTTTAATTCTAGGGTTTATTTGAAGTCATTATTGGTTTCGATTTTATTGGGTTTGAATCGTTTTGGTTTGCATCTCGATTTTAGTCGTCTATTTTATCATCCTTCTGATTTGGGTTCGATTGGTTCCATTTTCATGAGCACAAATTGACAAACAGAAGAATGAATGGCTCTGTTCGTATTGCCCATTTTCACCCATTACTCATGTCCATTTATCACCTCTCCTTTTTGTTGTATATGAAGTTGGGAAAACAAAATATGCTAAGATCACCATCTTGTGTTGTTTGGGTTGGTATATATGAGGAAAGAATGAATTAAAGAAGGAATTAAGTTTTTACAAATTGTGGACAAAATACCAAGTCTATATATGATGAAATGGGAATTGGAACAAGAGATGGATAACTTGAGGCTTAATGGGCAAATGTTGACCATTTTCTTAAATACCTCTTTTAAAATACAGAAATGAAATGGAAAACATAAAAGAAGCGCACAACACAGAGAATAGTTGCAACATATCCATGTTCCACATGTCCTGATTCACGATCCGATTGATGAATATTTTCTTGCGATTAATGATCGTTCGGACACTGAAAACCGACGTACAAGTTAACACAAATGTTAGAATTGTATGTTAGCATAAGTAGATCATAGGAGTTTTTGTGTAGTTATGGTTCTGTAATTCTCGATGCTATCACACATGATTAATATATATTGCCTGATTCGGATGGAACCTGCGATTGTTTACTGTTGATGTTGTAAATCCTGAATTGATGTGGTGTTGTAGTTAATTAACTGGATATTGGATGAGCTTTATTGTAGACGTTCTATTTATTTTTCTTCAGTTAAGCTAATTGGCAGCTACTTTATTTCTCAGTCTAAAATAGTTAAAAAAGAATCAAATTAAAATGGAAGATGGATGCGTTAGGAATCAGGGTTAATTTACTTTTCTGATGGTATGTGAATTCATAATGAGCAAGTTTGATGTTTCTCATGGTGGAATGGTTGGATGGAATGGAAGTGAAAGGAACAGAACGAGAGAGTGATGACTGATGAAATGAGGCATTACTATTTAACCACTTTTATATGATTGCATAATTAGTTTTCATCTTTCATTATTGATCAATTAAATGTTTGGTGCAGGAGAAACATTTAATCCAAAAACATTGTAAAAGTTCACTTTTATATGGATAATATTTATTTACATAAACATAAATATTGCTAAGGATATGTAATTTGCATATTCTACTTACAATGCGTGCAGCCTATGTTGATTGACTCTTTCTACCCCTTTATATCCCACCTAAAGCAACCAAATTGGCAGATTCAAATCATACCTTTAAAACGATTGAAAATGGCTTATCCATGTACCCCTTCACCCTTTTTAATCGTCCCTTTACAATTTACTTTAATGCTTGTGAAACCCCTGATTATATCGTCTTTTTTGTTGATGTTGGAATTAAAATAAACTATTTATTGTTTTTATTTATGATAAATAAAATAGTTTGAATGGTAGATAATCGGGTATCTTCAAAATCATACATATTGGCCTGTTTTTTGCATTAAGATTGTACCGCGTCGACCTCGACCCGAACCCGAGGAGTGACATAATTGGATAAAGTGAGAAAATCTACGGATTGTACCATTCAGATTTGTCCTAAGACTCTTAGGCCAATAGGGGACTATTCAGTAAAATATTGTACTTGGGTTGGATTAGAGGTGAAATCGAAGATTTCAATTCTCATCCCTGATTGGCGCAAAGTGGAGAAAGTAAATAAGGATCGGATGTGGATGGCCATCAAGGTATATTATATGTTTATATTTTACATCTACCTTTATCAAAATTTTAAAAGTTGTATATAATTGCTTTTTTTTGACGTATTTTGATACTACAGCAACATTGGAATTTAACGGATGAGACTTTGAAGATAGAAACGCTAAAGGTTGCAAATACGGCGTAGAGGAACTTCAAAAGTTATCTTATATCCGAGTACAAGAATAAGAATAAAAATCCATGTGTTCCATACCCGTATATTAAAAAGGACGATTGGGAAAAAATTTGTGCCCTTAAGTCTACTCCGGAATTTGAGGTGTTGGAAAAATTCAATATTTTTGGTGATATTATATTATAAATGACCATTATTTCTAATTTCCTATTATTTATTATGTGAAGGTGCTAAGCAGATTAAATAGTGAGCGTGCAAAGATGAACCAAAACCATCATCACTTGGGATCACGTGGGTATCTTGGGAAGTATGATGGGTGGTAAATTGAGAAAGCTGAAGGTATCATAACGCTCGAGATACACAACATGTTTGACGATAGGTCACGACACTTCCTGTTGGGGAGACGGAAAAAAGTAGCTCCCAAAGAATACGTCCTACCAAAGCATATTCAATCCTTAGCAGATAAGCTTGTAAACTTATATGCCTTACTTTTAAATATGTTTATCAAGTTGTTGTCCTTAGTTACTTACTTTTATCTTGTTGAACATGGCAGATACAAAAAGATAGACAAATCTCGCAAGGAGATGGGAACCCTGAATTGGGAGACTATCCATTGATAGCGGTGTTGGGCCCGAACACCGTGGTCGTACCAGGGGTGTTGGACACAATGTGGGCCTGCGTGTTGGCCTAGGAAAGGGAAATAAGAAGAGAAAGCAAAAAGAAAAAGCAAACCTAGATGTAGAGATTTCTCAAGAGGTTCGTGTAGAAATGCAACAGAAACAAAATGAATGGGAGGAACGTAGGGAGCAGGAGAAAAGAGAATGGGAGGAGCGTAGGGAGCAAGAAAGACGAGAATGGAGGGAGCAAAATTAGAATTTACAACAACAATTGCAGATGGTTTTGGCAGCACAATTGGGGAGGAATGATGCTAGTCCTGATGGAAGCCCGGGGTTACGTAAAAGCAGCCTAGGCTCGGCTTCTTGCGTTCGACATGTTGTATCCATTGAGGTAAATTTTCGTTTATACATACTGACTTTTTAGAGTTTCGATTGAATCGTTATTTAAATCATAATGTTAACGTGATATGTTTGCAGCATGCTACCGATTGCAATTTGCTCTTTTGTTGCGGGAAGGCCAAAGCCCTTGTTGCTAAGGGCAAGGCGGCTTATCCTTTAGCAGATTGCAGCACTGTTCGTGGTGTTCCTTTGGAGGATGGATTCATTAAAGTTTTGGTAGAGTTGGTTATGAACGGATGTGAGGGGTTTGAACTACCTGTGTCTTTGTCGAACGCGGGTATTGAAACGTTAGGTCAAGCTCGTGGCTCCTTCATCCAATGGGAGCAAGAAAATGTGATCTTGCAACAGGTACATATATGATTTAATTTTCAAGTTAAATTGCAATAATATTTTTTATCCGTACACATCATAATTGTTGGCATTATCATTTTTTTTCTTAATAGGCTCCCACCACTAATACAAATGTCCCTGCTCGTGACATGATGCCAGCAAAGAGTGCACCCATTCCCCTTCCAATCAAGTCAATCCAAGTGCCATCAACGAGCGAGATTTTTCCCCATCAGGTATACACTCGAACTTTGACTATATATATGCATAATCCCCTTGATGGTATAAGATACTTTGTTAAATGTATTATTAATGTAGGTACAAAAAGAGGACGAAGCCCATTCAAAGAGAGTAGTCATTGGAACTGAGTCACAGAAAAACAAACAAGTGGCTAAAAAGTTGAAGCTCTTGCCAAAAGAAATACGAGATCGGCCGACTGTGATGAAAGACTTGTATAGACGGCTACGTTCCAATGCAGAATAGGTGAAGAATGGGGTTACAGTTGAGGTCAATGCAGGGGTCTTTGGCCCTACGAGTATCTCTATAGCGGTTGATTATCGTGACTTGGAGTTATTAATAACGAAGGGGTGGCTTGATCAAAGCATTATAACATGGTTCATGGCGTAAGTTATTACTTATATATGTTTACTTATTATTGTGTCTATAAATATTCACAATATTCAGTTTAATCATATTGTAATTTTTTAGGGATCTATATACAATAATATCAAAAAATTCGAAGAACCGGTGTGCATTTATTGCCCCGGGAGCAATTGATGAACCCGCGATTGAACGAGATGGTTCATACGTCATGGAGACAATATTTGAATCGATGATGCACAACACAGAAAAGGATTTCTTTTTGGCACCGTACATACAAGGGTGAGTTATATATATATATATATATATATATATATATATATATATATATATAGTGTACGCTTTAAGTTTACTAACATTATTGTTTAAACCTTTTTGAGGCATCATTGGTCGTTGCTAATCATACGACCTAGACATCGCTTAGTATATATACTGGATTCAAAGATGTCGGAAGGAAAGACATCGGAAACTTATCGGATCAAAGGGATGATGGAAATGTAAGTAATGTATTACATTGATATAAAATTGACGTTTATTTTTATTGTTAATTAATTATTGACACAAAGTTATTTATTGTTTCGTTTTAGGGAAATTACAAAGTATAATCAATGTGAAAGGTCTTGTCATACCGTAATTTCCGCTCTTGTCACCTGGAAATTAAACATGGTAGAATTCACATATCCCGACAATCTATTTCATACTTTAGTTTTTCTAATTATTACATCTCCTTATACTTGAGCTAGTTCTAGAAAGAAATGTTGGATGTAACAAACAATTGAGAGGTAGAATATTGTTGATGATGTCTTTGAAGAAACAAGTTTGTAGATATTTTTGTAATGACTTTTGGTTTATATATACTATATTGATGAAGAAATTTAATGGATATGGTAGTTTTAATGTCCATTGACTTTTAATAGAATTTGGAGTTCTATATGTGAATGGATGAAAAACGTTTGTGCATTTGGTATGTAATGGCATTTTAAGTGTATATATATATATATATATACATACATATATATATATATATATAGTACATATTTTTACACGGTTTTGATAGGATTTATAAAAACCCTAAACCGGATCTTTAAGCTCAAGAATGATTAGTTCTAGATCATGGAATAAACATATACAAATCACAACATGAACAGCGGAATTAAACGACAGATTTGTATAGCTAACAAGGTTCATTAATTTAAACATACTGATTACATACTCACGCCCCAATTTGTTGACCTAAGTTATCAACAAACGAATACTTCTTCTCAAGTATTAGGATTAAGAACCTTGGGGCTCATGCACACACATCTACACGTTTTTGTTTAAACGTGGGTTTCAAGAACATCTAATTCTATATCTCTAGGTTTCTTTATATACTAGAAACCTAGATAAACTAGAAACTAGATAAATACCAATCCTAGATAAACTAGGAATCCTAGATAAACTGGAATTTACAAGGATAACTATAAAATAAACATATTACAATTCGAACCCTTGTAAGTTGAAGTTTTGACACATCAAATCTATATGAAATATTCCTAACAATCTTCCCCTATTTGATGATGACAAAACTTAGCATCAGAATCTTCAAGTAGCTCTTCCCCTTTTTGACATAATCAAATCCAAAACTTATCAAACTTGAATCTTCCCCTTGAATGATCAACACTTCTTCTTCCCCTGAATTTATGCTAACCATCCTTGTGTCTTCGAGGTTATATCAATTACGTTGTAAAGAAAATCAACCATTATCTATTTGAAGTTGAAGTAAAAAAAACCAAACCTTGAGTCTTATATCCCGTAGAAACCAAGTGAACAACAACGTCATTCTCATGAATGAGGGGATCCCTGTCCTTCGACCAATCTTCTTCTCTAAGATTTCGTCAAATTGAAGTCACATTCTTCGAACAATTACGTTAATAATCTTCATAATATCACGGGTTATCTTTAACAGGTGAAGGATACTTTTAAAGATATGATAAGAACACAAACTCTAACTTTCACTTCTTCTTCAAACAAACTCTAATTAATCTTCCTTTTTGTAATCAACTGATGACGATCAAAGGGTAGTCATTTAAGCATTCTTCCTCTATCGTTCATCAAACCTTCATACCTTGTGTGTGTGAATTTTCTTGAAACAAACAAAAATCATCCTCCTTTTGTCGAGCATGATCCTAACATGGTGTGTGACATGTATTCTCCATTGCATCGCGGCTTTGATTTCATGGCTTTGAGGAATTCTGAGTGAAGAACAATTTTTATCAAAAAAAAAAAAAACTGCTGGATTTCGAGAATTTCTGGGAGCGTTCTGGACGTCGTACGGCCAATCCAACCAGACATAATGTTAAACAATGTGTCCCGAAGCTGCTGTCCAAAAATCGCGACGATCCGACGGTTCAATCTCCGGGAATAGGCGAAACGGCCGGCTGTGATTTTCCAGAAAATTTCTGCGAAAAATCTGATTTTTCTTTCTTTCGTTCGTCTTCTTTCGTCTCTTCAAATCTTCCATTAAACCTTGTTTTTCTTCCAGATCAGAGAGCACCATGTGCTCTGATACCACTTGTCAGGATCGAATCTTAACAAGACAATAAACACTTAGAATTCAGAATTAAAGAATCTGCGGAAAAGAACTTTAATTCTCACAGTCAAGAACAATGTAACAGAAAATTCACCACTTTTTGTATTCACTGTTTCGAATCACAATATTAACAACCAAACCTCAATCTTGTTGAACAGGCTCAACAAGACGACTTCTACTTCTCTAGAAATAGGGTTCTAAAACCTTGAGGTTAAATCTCTCTGAAAACAATATCGAATTCTATTTCACACGTATATTAACTCATCTATCGTGTATATTCTAATAGCTATCTATCAATACTATTTATACAAAAGTAATTACAAGATAACTATCAAAAGTAACTTGATCTTCTAAATCTTCGTTAAACATATCTTGATCAATTCCTTCTTTGTCTCCAAAAGTATCGCATACCAATCTTAACAAACTCAGCAGTATTAATCTTCATTCTTCATGAATGAAGATTAAGGTTTGGTTGTTGTCCTTATATGCCTTACTTTTAAATATGTTTATCAAGTTGTTGTCCTTAGTTACTTACTTTTATCTTGTTGAACATGGCAGATACAAAAAGATAGACAAATCTCGCAAGGAGATGGGAACCCTGAATTGGGAGACTATCCATTGATAGCGGTGTTGGGCCCGAACACCGTGGTCGTACCAGGGGTGTTGGACACAATGTGGGCCTGCGTGTTGGCCTAGGAAAGGGAAATAAGAAGAGAAAGCAAAAAGAAAAAGCAAACCTAGATGTAGAGATTTCTCAAGCGGTTCGTGTAGAAATGCAACAGAAACAAAATGAATGGGAGGAACGTAGGGAGCAGGAGAAAAGAGAATGGGAGGAGCGTAGGGAGCAAGAAAGACGAGAATGGAGGGAGCAAAATTAGAATTTACAACAACAATTGCAGATGGTTTTGGCAGCACAATTGGGGATGAATGATGCTAGTCCTGATGGAAGCCCGGGGTTACGTAAAAGCAGCCTAGGCTCGGCTTCTTGCGTTCGACAGGTTGTATCCATTGAGGTAAATTTTCGTTTATACATACTGACTTTTTAGAGTTTCGATTGAATCGTTATTTAAATCATAATGTTAACGTGATATGTTTGCAGCATGCTACCGATTGCAATTTGCTCTTTTGTTGCGGGAAGGCCAAAGCCCTTGTTGCTAAGGGCAGGGCGGCTTATCCTTTAGCAGATTGCAACACTGTTCGTGGTGTTCCTTTGGAGGATGGATTCATTAAAGTTTTGGTAGAGTTGGTTATGAACGGATGTGAGGGGTTTGAACTACCTGTGTCTTTGTCGAACGCGGGTATTGAAACGTTAGGTCAAGCTCGTGGCTCCTTCATCCAATGGGAGCAAGAAAATGTGATCTTGCAACAGGTACATATATGATTTAATTTTCAAGTTAAATTGCAATAATATTTTTTATCCGTACACATCATAATTGTTGGCATTATCATTTTTTTCTTAATAGGCTCCCACCACTAATACAAATGTCCCTGCTCGTGACATGATGCCAGCAAAGAGTGCACCCATTCCCCTTCCAATCAAGTCAATCCCAGTGCCATCAACGAGCGAGATTTTTCCCCATCAGGTATACACTCGAACTTTGACTATATATATGCATAATCCCCTTGATGGTATAAGATACTTTGTTAAATGTATTATTAATGTAGGTACAAAAAGAGGACGAAGCCCATTCAAAGAGAGTAGTCATTGGAACTGAGTCACAGAAAAACAAACAAGTGGCTAAAAAGTTGAAGCTCTTTCCAAAAGAAATACGAGATCGGCCGACTGTGATGAAAGACTTGTATAGACGGCTACGTTCCAATGCAGAATAGGTGAAGAATGGGGTTACAGTTGAGGTCAATGCAGGGGTCATTGGCCCTACGAGTATCTCTATAGCGGTTGATTATCGTGACTTGGAGTTATTAATAACGAAGGGGTGGCTTGATCAAAGCATTATAACATGGTTCATGGCGTAAGTTATTACTTATATATGTTTACTTATTATTGTGTCTATAAATATTCACATTATTCAGTTTAATCATATTGTAATTTTTTAGGGATCTATATACAATAATATCAAAAAATTCGAAGAACCGGTGTGCATTTATTGCCCCGGGAGCAATTGATGAACCCGCGATTGAACGAGATGGTTCATACGTCATGGAGACAATATTTGAATCGATGATGCACAACACAGAAAAGGATTTCTTTTTGGCACCGTACATACAAGGGTGAGTTATATATATATATATAGTGTACGCTTTAAGTTTACTAACATTATTGTTTAAACCTTTTTGAGGCATCATTGGTCGTTGCTAATCATACGACCTAGTGTTTGGAACTGAAGATATGCTAAGTATGGTTAGTACTGCTAAGTCTACATTACTACTGCCAGTTCTTCGTTACTACTGCTGGGCAAGGTTACTGCTGCTAGACGAAGTTAGTACTGCTAGATGAAGTTAGTGCTGCTAGACCAATTTACTACTGCTAGACATGGTTAGTACTGCTGAGCTGAGTTACTACTGCTTGAAGACTGTGAAGGTTAATACTGCTGAAGGTTGTTAATGCTGCTGAGCCAAATCATCATTAATACTGCTGAGTTGATAATTCTGGGATGCGATGCTTTTGGAGACAAATAAGGAATTGATCAAGATATGTTTAACGAAGATTCAGAAGATCAATTTACTTTTGATAGTTATCTTGTAATTACTTTTGTATAAATAGTATTGATAGATAGCTATTAGAATAGAAGAATATTATACGAGTGAATTAGAATTTGATATTCATTCAAGAGTGAATTAACCTCAAGATCATAGATCCTATTTCTAGAGAAGTAGAAATCGTCTTGTTGAGCCTGTTCAACAAGATTGAGGTTTGGTGTAAAACTTGTGAGTAATAACTGTTTGATATATATACAGTTTATTGAATTTCTATTGATTGTTCTTTAATTGATTTAGAGTTCTATTCCGCAAGATTCTCTAAATTCTGTTTCTAAGAAGTTTAATTCTTGTTAAGAATCGATCCTGACAAGTGGTATCAGAGCATTGGTATCTTAGAAGCTATGGACAATTCAATGGATTCTCACAGTACTCTTGTTTCAAAGGTTCCCATGCTCAAACCCAATAAATTGGACATGTGGAAACTGAGAATCAAGCAGTACATTCTTCTTACTAATTATGCAATATGGGACATCATAGAAAATGGCCCATGTAATGAAGGAAAGATTGGAGAAGATGGTGAAGGCTTTGACCAATCCAAGGTTGAGTGTTATGGAGGATCACATCAACAGGCTCCAAATGGAAACCAAAACAGAAGCTCCTCTCAAGCCCATGTTTCTCAACAAGGAATGGGATTTGATTGGAGTGATCAAGCTGAGGAAGCCTGTCAGAATCAAGCTCTTATGGCAGAAGTATCTGATATTCCCACTGAGGTACAATCTAAACTCTGTTCTCAAGCTTGCATTGATGCTGTTAAAAAATATAGGGATCACAATCAGGGTATGTGTGATGACCTCAAGAGGCTAGAGAAAGATGTGAAAGATTATGTTAGGATTGTAGAAAGGTTTGAGGAACAGATTAGAGCTTTTCAAGCTAATGAACTTCAACATCACTATGATACTAACTATTGGAAGTGGGAGAAGAATGAGTATGAGATTAAGCTGAAAGTATCTGGGGAGGAGAATGAGAAATTAAAAGAAGAGCTTGAGAAGGTTAAACTTGATGTTGAAAAGTTTACCTGTGCTTCTAAAACCATGGACACCATCATTAAAGCTCAAATCCATGACAAGATGAAAGTAGGGATAGGGTACAATGCAACACCTCCACCCTACAATAACAACTACATACCTCCCAAGTCTGATTTGTTAGAAACCAAGGATAGAAAGGAACCTGAATTAAAGATTAATATAGATCCTTATGAAAAAGAAATAGTTGTTGAGGATGAGACTGACAAAGTAGACTCTGATGAGGAATGTGAGAGTCCATGTGTCAAGAACACTGAGATCAAAAGGAATGAAGAGAAAAAGGGAGTCCATTACAAACAGACCACAGTTGTGGCTCCCAATACCTGTAAACATTGTTCTTGTAAGAAATCTCAAGAGCTCAAGCCCCAAAAACATGATAATCAGAGGGGAAATCAAAGGAACTGGAATAACCAGTGGGCTATGAGACAAGGAGTTGACCTGAACAGAATCAACAGGCCAAAACCTTGCTTCATCTGTGGTAAGCTAAATCACTTAGCCAAACACTGTTATTTTAATCCAGTTAACCAAAGGTTTAATGCTCAAAGATATTTTCAAAAACCTGCTGGTTACAGAAAGAGTGGGGGATATAAAAAGTCTGTGAGGAAAGTTGTGGCAAAGAAACAAGTTAAAACCATAAGCCACATGAAAAAGGCAGAAACAGAAAGTGTTAGAGTATGGATGCCTAAAGGTACCAATGATAATACTGCCAACTCAGTTAGTACTGCTAACAATGTTAGTACTGCAGGAAGCAATAATGTCACTAGCAGTGTTAGTACTGCTAACACAGTTAGTACTTCTTCAACAATTAATACTGCTTCTAGTGTTAGTACTGCTAAGTTAGTTAATACTGCTGAGAAGGCTAGTACTTCTGGAAGCAATGTTAGTGCTGCCAAAGTTAGCACTTCTACATCAGTTAGTACTGCTTCTAGACCTATCATCAAAACAAAGTACTCAAGCACTGATGTTCCTCACTTTGACAAGCTCATCAAAACAGAATGTAAATATTTTGATGATCAAGGGAGACCCAAGACCACTATGGCTTGGGTCCCCAACAAAAACTAATTGATTTCTCAGATGTGCAGGGCAGCCAACAGCTTAAGGGAAGAAGCATTTGGCATGTTGACAGTGGTTGCTCTAGGCACATGACAGGTAACATGGCCTGCCTTCAATATTTCAAATGAATTGATGGAGGACATGCTACTTTTGAAAATAATCCTGCAGAAGGTAAGAGAAGTGGTAAAAGTGATGTGTAAGTTGACCTTTGAGGATTTGACAAGTGATGCACAGTGCAGAGTTACTACTGCCTGTGTTCTAGTAGTTAATACTGCTCAGTAGTTAATACTGCTAGTGCAGTTAATACTGCTAGGTAGTTAATACTGCTAGGTAGTTAATACTGCTTGGTAGTTAATACTGCTTGGTAGTTAATACTGCTCAGTAGTTAATACTGCTAGTGCAGTTAATACTGCTTGGTAGTTAATACTGCTAGGTAGTTAATACTGCTAGTGCTCAGTTAATACTGCTAAGTAGTTAATACTGCTAGTGTTCAGTTAATACTGCTCAGTAGTTAATACTGCTAGTGTTCAGTTAATACTGCTCAGTAGTTAATACTGCTAGTGCTCAGTTAATACTGCTCAGTAGTTAATACTGCTAGTGCAGTTAATACTGCTAGGTAGTTAATACTGCTAGGTAGTTAATACTGCTTGGTAGTTAATACTGCTTGGTAGTTAATACTGCTCAGTAGTTAATACTGCTAGTGCAGTTAATACTGCTAGTGTAGTTAATACTGCTTGGTCGTTAATACTGCTTGGTCGTTAATACTGCAAGGTAGTTAATACTGCAAGGCAGTTAATACTGCTCGGTAGTTAATACTGCGAGGTAGTTAATACTGCTTCTGATAATCTAGGGCATATAAATACCCCTGTTTGCCCGCCCAAGTTCATAACGACTCTTCGCATTTACTTCTTCTCTCTCGTTCTAACCTAGTCTCCCAGAATCTCTGTGCTTTTCTTTCAAGAATCCTCAGGAATCATGGAGTTTGTGGATGAGCACAATGAAATAGCCATGCTTCAGAAGCCGAAACAAGCTGCGGGATTCCACGATATAGTCGATTTTCTCAAATCCTCGCACATCTCCTATGCCCTAACGGTGAGCCCAACAATCTATATCGAACATCAGACACAATTTTGGGAGAATGCCACTGTTAGTGTAGAAGAAGGGCAGAAAACCATTCGAACAAGGGTCTGTGATAAACCCTTGAAAGTCACTGAAGAGGTTATTCGCATCTCTCTTCAGTTGAATGATGCTTCAGGTATATCTTCTATTCCTAATGAAGAACTCTTTTCTACTTTACAAAGAATGGGGTATGAAGGTCCCATTGGTGTTTTTAAATTCTACAAGTCAAAAATTTTCAACCAATGGAGATTTCTTGTTCATACCCTGATGCACTGTATTTCCAAGAAAACTACTGGATGGAGTGAGTTCAGCAGTCCCATTGCATATGCCTTGGTCTGCTTATCCACTGCCAGAAAGTACAATTTTTCAGCAATGATCTTTAATGATCTTGTATCAAACTTGGAATCCAAAAAGACCTTTTTCATGTATCCAAGGTTTGTGCAAGAAGTACTTAACAAGGAATTGATGGACTTACCTCAGTTTACTGAGGTATATGTACCCAAATCCCCTAAAGGGAAGGTTTTTTCAAATATGAAAAGACTTCCTAGGGACTCGGAAGGAGTTGACACACCATTGTTTTCTACAATGATGGTTGTGTCCCACCCCTCTGAAGGTATGGCATCAGGATCAAGGCCCTCATTAGATCAACCACTGATGACCAATCCCAACCTTCCCTCTCAAAAGACATCCCTCAGTCCATTCTTGAACAGCCCACTCCCACAATCACCAAAAGGTTTCAAAGAAGAAAGGTGCACAAGGCTCCTTCCCTTGATGTACCTACTCAAAGCCCTAAGCCTTTAAGCCCTCAATTGGAGCATTCTCCAATTGAGAATATCAACAGGGAAACCACAGGGGTGTCTCCCAACCCCAAGAAGGTGGTCTCTAAGGAGAAGGATGACCATATGGGTGCTAAGGCTGCCACTACTTCTGCTAGCACAGAGAAGGACAGTGGTAACATAAATAAGACCTTCCCCATGGCAACTCTAAATGAGAAATCATTAGGAGGACCTAGGTGCCAAGAAACCAAGGGGGCAGGTAGTGCTTCTGCTGAAAATTCCAAGGATCCTTTAAAGAAGGTAAATACTTCTAAACAAGGTGAGGATAGATATAACTATGAGGAATTGATGGAAACCATAGGGAATATCAACTTGGATGTTATGGCACAAAAGAAAGAGATTGAGCAACTTAAGACTGTGGTCACCTACCAACAGTCTCAAATTGAGAAGCTCAAAAAGATGGTCACCAAGTTGCTGAACAAAAAGAAAAAGGCAAGATTTGTGCTAAGAAGAAGAACTTCAACTGATGATGCTCCCAAAAAGGGGGAGTCAGAGTCAGAAGCAGAACTGAAACTGAAGGGTCCACAAATTGAGGGGGAGACTGTTCACATAGAGACTGAGATGGAAATGGACTATGCACAGTTTAAGGGGGAGTTCAGTGAGACAGAAAAGAGGGAAGAGTGTGTTAAAGCAGCAGAAACCACAGCAGCAGAAACCACAGCAGCAGAAACTGTTAATGCTGCTGAGTTTGAACAAGCAGCAGAAACTGTTAATGCTGCTGAATTTGAACAAGCAGCAGAAACTGTTAATGCTGCTGAAGGCCAAACAGACAAAGCAGCAGAAACTGAGCAGGAAGCAGTAACTACAACTCAAGCTGAAATAGATGAAGAAATTTACTGGATTGTAAAGAACAGTATTGAAGCAGCATCACTACATGTACTAAGAGAAGCAGTAACAACCATAGCAGCAGAAATGGTTATTGCTGCTGAAAAACTTAAAGCAGCTGAACCAACTCCTGAGGCTGTCAAAACTCTTAAAAGAACCAAGATGATGTCAAAGAAAAGACCAAGAACCCAGCCCATAACTTCAAAGAAGAAAAATGAAAAGAAGCCAAGGGTGGAGTCATCTGCAGAAGAGGCCCAGGAGGAAACAGTGAAAGAAAAATCTGATGGAAAAGTTGCTGAAGAAGAAGTGGCAACTCCATCAGGGCAATCAGGCAATGTGCAATCACAAACGGATGCCCAATGTGATTTGTACATTACTAGTGTTGACTCTAACCCAATTCCTCTTCAGGCTGAACCAATATCATCTAAGGCTCCTGAAATCATCTTTTGGGACACTTTGAAAGATGGTAGAAAGGAGTTCATTAGGATAAAAAGAGCAGATGGAAAATTTGAAGTCTTTTCTACTTGGGGAAAAATTGTCAGAACTTGCTCAAGATCAGACTTAGAAGAGATGTTCAAAGTTGGGATGAAGATATATGAAAACATGTTGACTGAGCCAGGGATGTCAATCTCTAAAATGGTACTTGAATTCTTGTGCCAAATGTTCAAACCTGAAGCAGTTCAGCATAGGTTAAACACACAGTTTCAAGCCATTACCAACTGGATGCTCTATGAAAATTGTGGAGTATATGTCATCTCCCTTGACTCTGCAACTCAAGAATACTATCTTGTGGATGAAATATACAATCACAGCATGAAGAGGCTGCAAGGAATGTTACATACTAAGCTAACCTGCAACAAGGATTCAGCAATGGGAAGATTCTTGGTAAAGAGGATTCTCAATCAGAGTCTAGGTCTAAGTCCTAATCTGTGTGTAAATGATGACTAAGTTTTGGAAGCATCATCTGAAGAACTTGACTTCTTTTCCTAAAAGTCAAGTTAGGGGGAGATTGTTGGGAACTGAAGATATGCTAAGTATGGTTAGTACTGCTAAGTCTACATTACTACTGCCAGTTCTTCGTTACTACTGCTGGGCAAGGTTACTGCTGCTAGACGAAGTTAGTACTGCTAGATGAAGTTAGTGCTGCTAGACCAATTTACTACTGCTAGACATGGTTAGTACTGCTGAGCTGAGTTACTACTGCTTGAAGACTGTGAAGGTTAATACTGCTGAAGGTTGTTAATGCTGCTGAGCCAAATCATCATTAATACTGCTGAGTTGATAATTCTGGGATGCGATGCTTTTGGAGACAAATAAGGAATTGATCAAGATATGTTTAACGAAGATTCAGAAGATCAATTTACTTTTGATAGTTATCTTGTAATTACTTTTGTATAAATAGTATTGATAGATAGCTATTAGAATAGAAGAATATTGAAATCCTTTGATAACACGGAGTGAATTAGAATTTGATATTCATTCAAGAGTGAATTAACCTCAAGATCATAGATCCTATTTCTAGAGAAGTAGAAATCGTCTTGTTGAGCCTGTTCAAAAAGATTGAGGTTTGGTGTAAAACTTGTGAGTAATAACTGTTTGATATATATACAGTTTATTGAATTTCTATTGATTGTTCTTTAATTGATTTAGAGTTCTATTCCGCAAGATTCTCTAAATTCTGTTTCTAAGAAGTTTAATTCTTGTTAAGAATCGATCCTGACACCTAGACATCGCTTAGTATATATACTGGATTCAAAGATGTCGGAAGGAAAGACATAGGAAACTTATCGGATCAAAGGGATGATGGAAATGTAAGTAATGTATTACATTGATATAAAATTGACGTTTATTTTTATTGTTAATTAATTATTGACACAAAGTTATTTATTGTTTCGTTTTAGGGAAATTACAAAGTATAATCAATGTGAAAGGTCTTGTCATACCGTAATTTCCGCTCTTGTCACCTGGAAATTAAACATGGTAGAATTCACATATCCCGACAATCTATTTCATACTTTAGTTTTTCTAATTATTACATCTCCTTATACTTGAGCTAGTTCTAGAAAGAAATGTTGGATGTAACAAACAATTGAGAGGTAGAATATTGTTGATGATGTCTTTGAAGAAACAAGTTTGTAGATATTTTTGTAATGACTTTTGGTTTATATATACTATATTGATGAAGAAATTTAATGGATATGGTAGTTTTAATGTCCATTGACTTTTAATAGAATTTGGAGTTCTATATGTGAATGGATGAAAAACGTTTGTGCATTTGGTATGTAATGGCATTTTAAGTGTATATATATATATATATATACATACATATATATATATATATAGTACATATTTTTACACGGTTTTGATAGGATTTATAAAAACCCTAAACCGGATCTTTAAGCTCAAGAATGATTAGTTCTAGATCATGGAATAAACATATACAAATCACAACATGAACAGCGGAATTAAACGACAGATTTGTATAGCTAACAAGGTTCATTAATTTAAACATACTGATTACATACTCACGCCCCAATTTGTTGACCTAAGTTATCAACAAACGAATACTTCTTCTCAAGTATTAGGATTAAGAACCTTGGGGCTCATGCACACACATCTACACGTTTTTGTTTAAACGTGGGTTTCAAGAACATCTAATTCTATATCTCTAGGTTTCTTTATATACTAGAAACCTAGATAAACTAGAAACCTAGATAAACTAGAAACTAGATAAATACCAATCCTAGATAAACTAGGAATCCTAGATAAACTGGAATTTACAAGGATAACTATAAAATAAACATATTACAATTCGAACCCTTGTAAGTTGAAGTTTTGACACATCAAATCTATATGAAATATTCCTAACAATCTTCCCCTATTTGATGATGACAAAACTTAGCATCAGAATCTTCAAGTAGCTCTTCCCCTTTTTGACATAATCAAATCCAAAACTTATCAAACTTGAATCTTCCCCTTGAATGATCAACACTTCTTCTTCCCCTGAATTTATGCTAACCATCCTTGTGTCTTCGAGGTTATATCAATTACGTTGTAAAGAAAATCAACCATTATCTATTTGAAGTTGAAGTAAAAAAAACCAAACCTTGAGTCTTATATCCCGTAGAAACCAAGTGAACAACAACGTCATTCTCATGAATGAGGGGATCCCTGTCCTTCGACCAATCTTCTTCTCTAAGATTTCGTCAAATTGAAGTCACATTCTTCGAACAATTACGTTAATAATCTTCATAATATCACGGGTTATCTTTAACAGGTGAAGGATACTTTTAAAGATATGATAAGAACACAAACTCTAACTTTCACTTCTTCTTCAAACAAACTCTAATTAATCTTCCTTTTTGTAATCAACTGATGACGATCAAAGGGTAGTCATTTAAGCATTCTTCCTCTATCGTTCATCAAACCTTCATACCTTGTGTGTGTGAATTTTCTTGAAACAAACAAAAATCATCCTCCTTTTGTCGAGCATGATCCTAACATGGTGTGTGACATGTATTCTCCATTGCATCGCGGCTTTGATTTCATGGCTTTGAGGAATTCTGAGTGAAGAACAATTTTTATCAAAAAAAAAAAAAACTGCTGGATTTCGAGAATTTCTGGGAGCGTTCTGGACGTCGTACGGCCAATCCAACCAGACATAATGTTAAACAATGTGTCCCGAAGCTGCTGTCCAAAAATCGCGACGATCCGACGGTTCAATCTCCGGGAATAGGCGAAACGGCCGGCTGTGATTTTCCAGAAAATTTCTGCGAAAAATCTGATTTTTCTTTCTTTCGTTCGTCTTCTTTCGTCTCTTCAAATCTTCCATTAAACCTTGTTTTTCTTCCAGATCAGAGAGCACCATGTGCTCTGATACCACTTGTCAGGATCGAATCTTAACAAGACAATAAACACTTAGAATTCAGAATTAAAGAATCTGCGGAAAAGAACTTTAATTCTCACAGTCAAGAACAATGTAACAGAAAATTCACCACTTTTTGTATTCACTGTTTCGAATCACAATATTAACAACCAAACCTCAATCTTGTTGAACAGGCTCAACAAGACGACTTCTACTTCTCTAGAAATAGGGTTCTAAAACCTTGAGGTTAAATCTCTCTGAAAACAATATCGAATTCTATTTCACACGTATATTAACTCATCTATCGTGTATATTCTAATAGCTATCTATCAATACTATTTATACAAAAGTAATTACAAGATAACTATCAAAAGTAACTTGATCTTCTAAATCTTCGTTAAACATATCTTGATCAATTCCTTCTTTGTCTCCAAAAGTATCGCATACCAATCTTAACAAACTCAGCAGTATTAATCTTCATTCTTCATGAATGAAGATTAAGGTTTGGTTGTTGTCCTTATATGCCTTACTTTTAAATATGTTTATCAAGTTGTTGTCCTTAGTTACTTACTTTTATCTTGTTGAACATGGCAGATACAAAAAGATAGACAAATCTCGCAAGGAGATGGGAACCCTGAATTGGGAGACTATCCATTGATAGCGGTGTTGGGCCCGAACACCGTGGTCGTACCAGGGGTGTTGGACACAATGTGGGCCTGCGTGTTGGCCTAGGAAAGGGAAATAAGAAGAGAAAGCAAAAAGAAAAAGCAAACCTAGATGTAGAGATTTCTCAAGCGGTTCGTGTAGAAATGCAACAGAAACAAAATGAATGGGAGGAACGTAGGGAGCAGGAGAAAAGAGAATGGGAGGAGCGTAGGGAGCAAGAAAGACGAGAATGGAGGGAGCAAAATTAGAATTTACAACAACAATTGCAGATGGTTTTGGCAGCACAATTGGGGAGGAATGATGCTAGTCCTGATGGAAGCCCGGGGTTACGTAAAAGCAGCCTAGGCTCGGCTTCTTGCGTTCGACAGGTTGTATCCATTGAGGTAAATTTTCGTTTATACATACTGACTTTTTAGAGTTTCGATTGAATCGTTATTTAAATCATAATGTTAACGTGATATGTTTGCAGCATGCTACCGATTGCAATTTTCTCTTTTGTTGCGGGAAGGCCAAAGCCCTTGTTGCTAAGGGCAGGGCGGCTTATCCTTTAGCAGATTGCAACACTGTTCGTGGTGTTCCTTTGGAGGATGGATTCATTAAAGTTTTGGTAGAGTTGGTTATGAACGGATGTGAGGGGTTTGAACTACCTGTGTCTTTGTCGAACGCGGGTATTGAAACGTTAGGTCAAGCTCGTGGCTCCTTCATCCAATGGGAGCAAGAAAATGTGATCTTGCAACAGGTACATATATGATTTAATTTTCAAGTTAAATTGCAATAATATTTTTTATCCGTACACATCATAATTGTTGGCATTATCTTTTTTTTCTTAATAGGCTCCCACCACTAATACAAATGTCCCTGCTCGTGACATGATGCCAACAAAGAGTGCACCCATTCCCCTTCCAATCAAGTCAATCCAAGTGCCATCAACGAGCGAGATTTTTCCCCATCAGGTATACACTCGAACTTTGACTATATATATGCATAATCCCCTTGATGGTATAAGATACTTTGTTAAATGTATTATTAATGTAGGTACAATAAGAGGACGAAGCCCATTCAAAGAGAGTAGTCATTGGAACTGAGTCACAGAAAAACAAACAAGTGGCTAAAAAGTTGAAGCTCTTTCCAAAAGAAATACGAGATCGGCCGACTGTGATGAAAGACTTGTATAGACGGCTACGTTCCAATGCAGAATAGGTGAAGAATGGGGTTACAGTTGAGGTCAATGCAGGGGTCATTGGCCCTACGAGTATCTCTATAGCGGTTGATTATCGTGACTTGGAGTTATTAATAACGAAGGGGTGGCTTGATCAAAGCATTATAACATGGTTCATGGCGTAAGTTATTACTTATATATGTTTACTTATTATTGTGTCTATAAATATTCACAATATTCAGTTTAATCATATTGTAATTTTTTAGGGATCTATATACAATAATATCAAAAAAATCGAAGAACCGGTGTGCATTTATTGCCCCGGGAGCAATTGATGAACCCGCGATTGAACGAGATGGTTCATACGTCATGGAGACAATATTTGAATCGATGATGCACAACACAGAAAAGGATTTCTTTTTGGCACCGTACATACAAGGGTGAGTTATATATATATATATATATATATATATAGTGTACGCTTTAAGTTTACTAACATTATTGTTTAAACCTTTTTGAGGCATCATTGGTCGTTGCTAATCATACGACCTAGACATCGCTTAGTATATATACTGGATTCAAAGATGTCGGAAGGAAAGACATCGGAAACTTATCGGATCAAAGGGATGATGGAAATGTAAGTAATGTATTACATTGATATAAAATTGACGTTTATTTTTATTGTTAATTAATTATTGACACAAAGTTATTTATTGTTTCGTTTTAGGGAAATTACAAAGTATAATCAATGTGAAAGGTCTTGTCATACCGTAATTTCCGCTCTTGTCACCTGGAAATTAAACATGGTAGAATTCA
Source organism: Saussurea involucrata (assembly GCA_033807775.1). NCBI lineage: Eukaryota > Viridiplantae > Streptophyta > Magnoliopsida > Asterales > Asteraceae > Saussurea > Saussurea involucrata. The sequence continues at coordinate 23,489,428 of CM066314.1, forward strand.
CATATCCCGACAATCTATTTCATACTTTAGTTTTTCTAATTATTACATCTCCTTATACTTGAGCTAGTTCTAGAAAGAAATGTTGGATGTAACAAACAATTGAGAGGTAGAATATTGTTGATGATGTCTTTGAAGAAACAAGTTTGTAGATATTTTTGTAATGACTTTTGGTTTATATATACTATATTGATGAAGAAATTTAATGGATATGGTAGTTTTAATGTCCATTGACTTTTAATAGAATTTGGAGTTCTATATGTGAATGGATGAAAAACGTTTGTGCATTTGGTATGTAATGGCATTTTAAGTGTATATATATATATATACATACATATATATATATATATATATATATATATATATATAGTACATATTTTTACACGGTTTTGATAGGATTTATAAAAACCCTAAACCGGATCTTTAAGCTCAAGAATGATTAGTTCTAGATCATGGAATAAACATATACAAATCACAACATGAACAGCGGAATTAAACGACAGATTTGTATAGCTAACAAGGTTCATTAATTTAAACATACTGATTACATACTCACGCCCCAATTTGTTGACCTAAGTTATCAACAACGAATACTTCTTCTCAAGTATTAGGATTAAGAACCTTGGGGCTCATGCACACACATCTACACGTTTTTGTTTAAACGTGGGTTTCAAGAACATCTAATTCTATATCTCTAGGGTTCTTTATATACTAGAAACCTAGATAAACTAGAAACCTAGATAAACTAGAAACTAGATAAATACCAATCCTAGATAAACTAGGAATCCTAGATAAACTGGAATTTACAAGGATAACTATAAAATAAACATATTACAATTCGAACCCTTGTAAGTTGAAGTTTTGACACATCAAATCTATATGAAATATTCCTAACAATCTTCCCCTATTTGATGATGACAAAACTTAGCATCAGAATCTTCAAGTAGCTCTTCCCCTTTTTGACATAATCAAATCCAAAACTTATCAAACTTGAATCTTCCCCTTGAATGATCAACACTTCTTCTTCCCCTGAATTTATGCTAACCATCCTTGTGTCTTCGAGGTTATATCAATTACGTTGTAAAGAAAATCAACCATTATCTATTTGAAGTTGAAGTAAAAAAAAACAAACCTTGAGTCTTATATCCCGTAGAAACCAAGTGAACAACAACGTCATTCTCATGAATGAGGGGATCCCTGTCCTTCGACCAATCTTCTTCTCTAAGATTTCGTCAAATTGAAGTCACATTCTTCGAACAATTACGTTAATAATCTTCATAATATCACGGGTTATCTTTAACAGGTGAAGGATACTTTTAAAGATATGATAAGAACACAAACTCTAACTTTCACTTCTTCTTCAAACAAACTCTAATTAATCTTCCTTTTTGTAATCAACTGATGACGATCAAAGGGTAGTCATTTAAGCATTCTTCCTCTATCGTTCATCAAACCTTCATACCTTGTGTGTGTGAATTTTCTTGAAACAAACAAAAATCATCCTCCTTTTGTCGAGCATGATCCTAACATGGTGTGTGACATGTATTCTCCATTGCATCGCGGCTTTGATTTCATGGCTTTGAGGAATTCTGAGTGAAGAACAATTTTTATCAAAAAAAAAAAAACTGCTGGATTTCGAGAATTTCTGGGAGCGTTCTGGACGTCGTACGGCCAATCCAACCAGACATAATGTTAAACAATGTGTCCCGAAGCTGCTGTCCAAAAATCGCGACGATCCGACGGTTCAATCTCCGGGAATAGGCGAAACGGCCGGCTGTGATTTTCCAGAAAATTTCTGCGAAAAATCTGATTTTTCTTTCTTTCGTTCGTCTTCTTTCGTCTCTTCAAATCTTCCATTAAACCTTGTTTTTCTTCCAGATCAGAGAGCACCATGTGCTCTGATACCACTTGTCAGGATCGAATCTTAACAAGACAATAAACACTTAGAATTCAGAATTAAAGAATCTGCGGAAAAGAACTTTAATTCTCACAGTCAAGAACAATGTAACAGAAAATTCACCACTTTTTGTATTCACTGTTTCGAATCACAATATTAACAACCAAACCTCAATCTTGTTGAACAGGCTCAACAAGACGACTTCTACTTCTCTAGAAATAGGGTTCTAAAACCTTGAGGTTAAATCTCTCTGAAAACAATATCGAAGTCTATTTCACACGTATATTAACTCATCTATCGTGTATATTCTAATAGCTATCTATCAATACTATTTATACAAAAGTAATTACAAGATAACTATCAAAAGTAACTTGATCTTCTAAATCTTCGTTAAACATATCTTGATCAATTCCTTCTTTGTCTCCAAAAGTATCGCATACCAATCTTAACAAACTCAGCAGTATTAATCTGCATTCTTCATGAGCAGTACTAACAATCTCCAGCAGTAGTAATATACCAGCAGTATTAACTTTGTTCAGCAGCATTAATGATGTACCAGCAGTAGTAACTTTGACAAGCAGCACTAACCTCACATAAGCAGCATTAATAATGTTCCAGCAGTATTAATATCTCAGCAGTACTAACCTTGAACTAGCAGTAGTATCTTTGTTCTGGCAGCATTAACATTGTTCTGGCAGTACTAACTTGATCTGGCAGTAGTAATGATGTTCTGGCAGTACTAACCATACTTAGCATATCTTCAGTTCCCAACAATCTCCCCCTAACTTGACTTTTCAGGATGAGAAGTTAAGTTCTTCAGATGATGCTTCCAAAACCTAGTCATCAACGCATAAATTTGGATCCAATCCCAGACTTTGATTGAGGATCCTTTTTACAAGGTATCTTGCCATTTTAGAGTCTTTATCACTCACCAACTTAGCATGCAGCATTCCATTCAACTTTTTCATGCTGTGCTTGTATACAACATCCACCAAATAATATTCATGAAATGCATTGTCAAGAGAGATGACATACACTCCACAATTCTCAATGAGCATCCAGTTGGTGATGAGTTGAAAATTCCTTGCCATCAAATGCTGAACTGCTTCTGGTTTGAACATTAAGCACAAGTATTTAAGAACCATCTTTGTGATAGACATACCTTGCTCTGTCAGCATGTTTCCATATAGCCTCATTCCCACCTTGAACATCTCTTCCAGGTCAGATCTAGAACATGTTCTGATAAGTTTTCCCCAAGTAGGACAAACTTCAAACTTTCCATCTGCCCTTTTTATTCTGATGAACTCCTTTCTTCCATCTTTCAATGTGTCCCAGAAGATGATCTCAGGAGGCATGGAAGACAATGGTGTAGTCTTGATTGGATTAGTATCAACCACAGTAATATACAAATCACATTGAGCATTTGATTGTGATTGTACATTGCTTGGTTGACCTGATGAAGTTGCCACTTCTTCTTCAGCAACTTTTGGATTAGATTTCTCTTTAACTGCTTCCTCCTGTGCTTCTTCTACAGTTGGATCCACCCTTGGCTTCTTTATATCTTTCTTCTTTGAGGCTATTGACTTTGTTCTTGGCCTCTTTGTTCTTTTGAAAGATTTGACAGCTTCAGGAGTGGTTTCAGCTGTTTCTTCTTTGTGGCTCTTAGCAGCACTAACAGTTTCTGCTGCCTTTTGTTTTTCAGCAGCAGTAACCATTTCTACTGCTATAGCTGTTACTGCTTCTTTTATGACTTTTAATACTGCTGTTTCGACACTATCCTTCACAATCCCATATATCTCTTCATCAATCTCTGCTTTAGTTACTGTAGGAACAGATTCTGCTTTCTTCTCACTTTCAGCTTCTTTTGCAACTTCAGCAGCAGTAACCATTTCTACTGCTGGTTCTGTTTCTACTTCCTTTGTAAGATCAGCAGCAGTAACGGTTTCTGCTGCTGTTTCTGTTTCCTTTGTAAAATCAGCAGCAGTAACAGTTTCTGCTGCTGTTTCTGTTTCCTTTGTAAGATCAGCAGCCTCCTCAGTCTCCCCCTCAACCTTATACTCCCCCTCAATGTTTGCATCCTCCATGTTTAGATCTGAGTCTGACTCCCCCTTTTTGGAAGCATCATTGGTAGGGTTTCTTCTCCTAAGGACAAATTGAGCTCTCTTCTTTCTGTGCATCAACTTAGTGATCATCTTCCTTTGCTTCTCAAGCTGTGAGTTTTGAAAGAGGACCACTTTCTTGAGTTCATCAATCTCCTTTTTCTGATCCATGACCTCAATGTTGATATTTGCAATAGTTTCCATCAATTCCTCGTACGTATACCTATCCTCACCCTGTTTAGGAGTTTTTACCTCCCTTAAAGGATCATTGGAAGTTTTAGCAGATGTCTCTTGCCTAGCAAAAGCACTATCTACCCCCTTGGTTTCTTGGCACCTGGGACCTCTGGATGATTTCTCACCCTGAGTTGCCGTGAGGAAGGGCTTAGTTATTTTACCACTAGCCTTCTCTTTGCTAGCAGAAGTAGTGGCAGCCTTGCGACTCACATGCTCAACCTTCTCCTTAGTGAGCACCTTCTTGGGGTTGGGAGACACCCCTGTGGTTTCCCTTTCGATATTCTCTAATGGAGAATGCTCCACTAAAGGGCTTAAAGGCTTCGGGCTCTTAGGAGATACATCAAGGGAAGGAACCTTGTGTACCTTTCTTCTTTCAAACTTTTTGGTTATTTTGGGAGTGGGTCTTTCAAGAATGGACTGAGGGATGTCTTTTGTGATGGAAGGTTGGGATTGGTCATCAGTGGGTGTGTCTAATGAGGGCCTTGACCCTGATGCCATACCTTCATTTGTTTGGGACACAACCATCATTGTAGAGAACAATGGTGTGTCAACTCCTTCCGAGTCCCTAGGAAGTCTCCTCATATTTGAGAAAACCTTCCCTTTAGGGGATTTTGGTACATATACCTCATCAAATAGAGGTATATCCGTCAATTTCTTAGTTATCACTTCTTGAACAAACCTTGGATACATATAAAAACGCTTTTTGGATTCCAGGTTTGCTACAAGATCATTGAAAAGCATTTGAGAAAAATTAAACTTCCTGTTAGTGGCTAAGCAGACTAGAGCATAAGCAATAGTACTGCTGAACTCACTCCATCCAGTAGTTTTCTTTGAAATACAATGCATTAGGGTATGAACAAAGAATCTCCATTGAGTAAATAACTTTTACTTGTAGAATTTAAAAACTCCAATGGGACCTTCATACCCCATTCTTTGTAAAGATGAGTATAGTTCTTCATTGGAAATAGAAGTTATACCTGAGGCATCATCCAATCGAAGAGTGATGCGAAGAAGTTCTTCTGAAACTTTCAAGGGTTTGTCACATACCCTTGTTTGAATGACTTTCTTCCCATCTTCGGATTCCACGGTGGCATTGGCCCAGAATTGCGTCTGATGCTCGATGTAGATAGTCGGATTCACCGTTAGGGCATACGAAATATGAGTGGACTTGAGAAAATCCACAATTTCATGAAATCCGTCGGCCTGCTTCGGCTTCTGAAGCATTGCAATCTCATTATGCTCGTCGACAAACTCCATAATCGTTGTGCTTCCTGAGGATTTGTAAAGAAAACACAGAGATTCTAGGGAGACTAGGTTAGAACGAGAGAGAAGAAGTTAATGCGAAGAGTCGTTATGAACTTTGGCGGGCAAACAGGGGTATTTATAGCAGTATTTGCCCTAGATTTTCAAAAGCAGTATTAACGACATAAGCAGTATTAACGACTGAGCAGTATTAACTACACAAGCAGTATTAACTACACAAGCAGTATTAACTACACAAGCAGTATTAACTGCTAAGCAGTATTAACTGTGCACTAGCAGTATTAACTACTGAGCAGTATTAACTGTGCACTCGCAGTATTAACTACTGAGCAGTATTAACTGCAAAGCAGTATTAACTGTGCACTAGCAGTATTAACTACTGAGCAGTATTAACTGTGCACTAGCAGTATGAACTACTGAGCAGTATTAACTACAAAGCAGTATTAATTACTTGAACACTGGCAGTAGTAACTCTACACAGGCAGTAGTAACTACACTTACTTTTCTGCACTTGGTAATCTGAGGGAAATAAAGGATTCTGAGAAAGAGAGTTAGTAGCACCAAATATATGAAGAAATACAGGTATAAAAACAGAAAGTCATGAATTTATTCTAGGTTGATCATGCCCACACTTGTTACCAAAAAGGTGAATCTACCCACATCAAAAGCTTTTGTGAATAGATCAGCAACCTGGTCATTTGTATGAACTTTAGCAACCTGAATTAATTTCTTTTCATTGCAATCTCTTATAAAGTGATACCTGATCTCTATATGCTTTGTTTTTGAGTGTTTGACTGGATTATTAACAATGCTAATAGCACTGTTGTTATCAATGAAGATTGGAGTGTGAAGAAATGTTACCCCATAGTCCAACATCTGATTCTGAATCCATAGAACCTGAGAGCAGCAGCTTGCATCAGCTATGTACTCAGCCTCTGTGGTAGATAAGGACACTGTGGTTTGTTTCTTACACTGCCAAGATACTAGTCTTGTACCCAAAAACTGACATCCACCTGAAGTAGATTTCCTATCCATGTTAGCTCCACCCAAGTCACTATCTGAGTATGCAAGCAAGTCAAAAGATGATTCATAAGGATACCAGAGACCTAGTCTAGGTTGCCCTCTTAGGTATCTGAAAATTCTCTTGACTGCATGAAGATGAGATTGCTTTGGTGTAACTTGAAATCTGGCACAAACACAAACTGAAAACATAATATCTGGTCTAGAGGCTGTGAGATACATGAGAGATCCAATCATTGATCTGTAATGATGGACATCCACATCCTCCCCCTCAAGATCAGCAGTGAGCTGTTTGTGTGTCTCCATAGGTGTGCTTGCTGGCTTTGAGTCTGATAAACCAAACTTGTCCAGGATGTCTTTCACATACTTGGATTGGCTAATAAAAATCCCATCTTTCCTTTGTTTTACCTGAAGCCCAAGAAAGAAAGTAAGTTCTCCCATGGAACTCATCTTGAAGCTATTGTGCATTAACTCCTCAAACTCTTTACACATTTGATCATTGGTGGATCCAAATATGATGTCATCCACATAGATCTGAACAAGTAATGTGTCTTTCTTTCTCCTCTTGATAAACAGGGTCTTGTCAATTACTCCTCTTTCAAAGTCATTTTTCAAGAGATAGGTAGACAGGGTGTCATACCATGCTCTTGGGGCTTGATGCAAACCATAAAGAGCCTTCTTCAACTTGTATACTCTGTCAGGGTGCAATGGATTCTCAAATCCAGGGGGTTGACAGACATATACTTCTTCCTCAATACTTCCATACAGAAATGCACTTTTGACATCCATTTGGTACACTTTGAACTTCATGTATGAGGCATAGGCTAGAAATAACCTGATTGCTTCAATCCTTGCTACAGGAGCAAAGACTTCCTCATAATCTATTCCTTCTTCCTGAGTGTACCCTTGTGCAACCAGTCTAGCTTTGTTTCTGATCACAATCCCTCTGTCATCCTTCTTGTTCCTGAAAATCCACTTGGTGCCAATTGCTCTATGACCTTTTGGAAGGTCTACCAAGTCCCAAACATCCTGTAATTTGAACTGTAGCAGCTCCTCTTGCATTGCCTCTATCCAGCTTGGGTCTTTCATAGCATCATAAGCCTTTTTGGGCTCAATCTGGGATAGAAAGCAAGTAAGAACAGTGTTAACTGTATTTTGCTGCTCTTGCAACTCTTGGAGTCTGCTTTGCTTTCTAGTCATCATGGGAGATGCAATATCTCCAATCACCAACTCAGGAGGATGATTTTTCTGAGTTCTTGTTGGATGACCAGCTTCCTCTTGTATGTTCTCATCCAGATTTGACTCATTTAATTCTGGATTTGTTTCTGCTTCTTCAGTCACCTCAGATTCTCTGGAATTTGGACCTGAAGACTGATTTTCCTCTGCTCTCCTCTCTTCTTCATTCTGAATAGGTTCAGCCTCCTCTTGTTGTTCACAGAATTCAACAGGATCAATGGAAGGGAGTGGAAATATCACAGATTGAATTCTGTGTTCTGATGTTGGTGTATCCCTTTGTCCTGCATATACATCACTACCGAAACCCAAAGAATTAGTGAGTGAATCAATGTCAAATAGCCAATTAGGACCTGAACCAATAGGATTTGGTGTGTTCTCATTGCATTTGACATTGTCACTTTCTTCAATTATTCTAGAAGAGGTATTAAAAACTCTGTAGGCCTTACTCTGAGATGAATACCCAACAAGAAAACCATCATCTGCTTTGCTATCAAACTTACCTAAGTGAGATTTGGTATTGAGAATAGTACAAGGACATCCAAATGGTTTGAAAAATCCAATATATGGTTTCTTTTTATGGAAAAGTTCATAAGGTGTCTTGTTTTTAGGCTTTACAACTAAAACTCTGTTTTGAACATAGCAGGCAGTGTTAACTGCTTCTGCCCAAAAAGTAATTGGTAACTTTGAATCAGCTAACAGAGATCTAGCAGCCTCAATCAGTGTCCTATTCCTTCTCTCAGCAACACCATTTTGTTGTGGAGTCCTAGGAGCACTGTATTGTCTCTCAATTCCTTTTTCTTCACAAAAGGTGTTTAGATCAAAATTTTTAAACTCAGTTCCATTATCTGATCTAATGACTTTCACTCTTTGATTTGATTGGTTTTCAATTTTGAGAATAAAAGATTTGATCAGTCCACTTGTCTCATCTTTAGTTCTCAGAAAATATACCCAAGTAAATCTAGAATAATCATCAACAATAACTAAGCAGTATGATTTCTTGCCAATACTCATCACATTAGTAGGACCAAACAGATCCATATGTAACAGTTGAAGAGGATTTGAGATAGTGTTTATCTCTTTGGTCTTATGAGAAGTTTTGTGTTGTTTGCCTTTGAGACAAGCAACACAATGATCATCACATGAATAGACTTTGGATGGCAAACCCCTTACAAGGTTATTCTTAACAAGTTTATTCATTGTTTTAAAGTTCATGTGACACATCCTTCTGTGCCAAAGTGATGATTCATCCAAAGAAGCTTTTGAAACTAAACAATTTAGGGATGAATCAGATGAAACACTTTCCAAATCTAAACAATATACATTATCCTTCCTAGGAGTTCTCAGAAGTATCATGTTTTCATCAACCACTTTGTATCCAGGAGCAAGGATAATACATTCAGAATCAGTAAACAATATGCTATGCTTCTTGTCACAAACCTGTGATACACTTAACAGGTTGTATCTCAATTGCTCAACATAGTACACATCTTCAAAGGTCATCTTACCTTTTGAAACATCACCCTTACCACTTATCTTTCCACCAGCAGGATTATTCCCAAATGCAACATGTCCTCCATCAATCTTTTTGAAATCTTTGAGGCAGGCCATGTTACCTGTCATGTGCCTGGAGCAACCACTATCAATATGCCAAATGCTCTTCCCCTTGAGCTGTTGGTTGCCCTGCACATTAAGATAAATCAGTTAGTTTTGTTAGGAACCCAAGCCGAAGTGGTCTTGGGTCTCCCTTGCTCATCAAAGTACTTGCACTTGGTTTTGATGAGATTTTCAACCTTAGGTACTGCAGTACTGGAGTACTTTGTCAATATGATTGGTTTAGCAGCACTAGAAGTAGTATTAACCTCAGAAGTACTAACAGTGCTAGCAGTACTAACACTGGGAGCAGCAGTATCGGTAGCAGCACTATCAGTAGCAGCACTATCAGTACTAGCAGCAGTATCAGCAGTACTAACAGAGTTAGCAGTATTAACAGAGTTAACACTGCTAGAAGCAGTATTAACAGAGTTAACACTGCTAGCAGCAGTATTAACAGAATAGGAAGTACTAACAGTGTTAGCAGCACTAATACTGCTAACAGCACTAACTTTTGAAGAATTACTAGCAGTATTAACACTGCTAGCAGCACTAACTCTTGAAGAAGTACTAACAGTGTTAGCAGTACTAACACTGCTAGCAGCAGTAACTTTTGAAGAATTTCTAGCAGTATTAACACTGCTAGCAGCACTAACTCTTGAAGAAGTACTAACAGTGTTAGCAGTACTAACACTGCTAGCAGCAGTATTATTTTTAGTGCCTTTTGTAACCCACATTGTAACACATTCCTTTTCAGGCTTTTTCTTCATGTGGTTTTTTGGTTCAGCTTGTTTCTTAGCCACATTTGTTCTTGTAGGCTTCCTATAGCCAGAAGGTTTTTGATAATTTCTTTGAAAACTTCTCTTTTGGTTAATAGGATTGAAGAAACAGTATTTGGCAAGATGATTCAGTTTGCCACAAATAAAGCAAGGTTTTGGTCTGTTAATCTTTTGCAGATCAACTCCTTGCCTTAGTGCCCACTGGTTATTCCAATTCCTTTGATTTCCCCTCTTAGTATCATGTTTTTGGGGCTGATACTCTTGAGATTTCCTGCAAGAACACTGTTCACAAGCTTTAGAGTTCACAACAGTGGTCTGTGTATAATGAACTCCCTTTCCCTTGTCAGTCCTTTTTATCTCATTGTTTTTAACACATGGACTTTCACATTCCTCATCAGATCCTAATTTGTCAGTCTCATCCTCAACAACTACTTTATCTAAAGGATCTACTTCAGTGGCTCCTTTAGGTAAGTCCTTCCTATCCTTGGTTTCTAATAGGTCTGACTTAGGAGGGATGTAGTTGTTGTTGTAGGGTGGGGGAGTGGCATTATACCCTAGGCCTGTTTTCATCTTACCATGGACTTGAGCATTGATTATTGTGTCCATGGCTTTAGAAGCTTTTGAAACTTTTCAACATCAGCTGTAACTTTCTTAAGTTCTTCTTTTAATTTTTCACACTCTTCCCTAGACTCTTTCAGTTGGAACTCCAGACCACCTTTTTCCCACTTCCAGTAGTTAGTATCATATGAGTGTTGAAGTTCATTGGCTTGAAAGGCCCTAATCTGTTCTTCAAACCTCTCAACAATCAACACATAGTCTCTTCTATCCTTTTCTAATCTTTTAAGATCATCACACATACCCTGGTTGTGATCTCTATACCTTTTAACAGTATCTATACAAGCTTGAGTACAAAGATTAGATTTTACCTCAGTGGGAAGATCTGAAACTTCAGCCATAAGTGCTTGATTTTGGATGGCTTCTTCTGCTTGGTCACTCCAGTCAAATCCCATTCCTTGTTGAGAAACAAGAGCTTGAATGGAGCTTCTGTTTTGATTGGAACTTCCGGCCTGAGTTTGTTGATGGCTGTTGTAAGATGTTCCTCATCTGCATTCCCTGGCAAAGTGTCCCATCTTGTGACACTTGTAGCATTCAACTTTGGATTTGTCAAATCCAGCACCATCCTCTCTTCTTTGGGAAAAATTGTTTCTCCCTGTCCTCTTAATGAATCTCTTCACTCTCATAGACAGCATAGCCATCTGCCACTTTATATCCATCTCTTCAAGATCATCAGCATTAACCTGTTCTAAATCATCATTAATCAAAGAGGAATTTATATGACTGGAAAAGAAAGCTTCTAGTACTGTATCTTTGGACTTTTCCTGATTGACTGAACCAGCAACACTAACTGAACCAGCAGTACTAACTGATTCATGGTTAGCAGTAGAATCAGGTGATGCTGAAAGAAGTGCAGCATTATGAACATATCCAGAGGGCTTCTTTTTGGCTTCAACCTCTGATTCAAATACTCTAAGATCATTGTACAGATCATCAAGTTCCTTATCTTCCAGTTGATCATTCTGTCTGAAGGACACAGTGTACATTGTCCATTCTTCACCCAAAGATCTTAAGAACTTCCTGTTGACATCATCAGCCTCCATCTTGACTCCTACAGTGGCTAATTCTCCAATCAGCTTATTAAATCTATCAAACGTTTGAGTCATGGACTCATTCTTGGTAGAAGTAAAGTTTTCATACTGCTGCTTGAGAATTGCCTTTTGATTTCTCTTTGTGCTTTTGGTGCCAGTAAATCTTTTCTCCAAAGCATTCCATAGAATCTGAGCATCAGTGCAGTGATGGAATTGATGCTGATACTCATTGGGAATAGCCAAAAGCAGGGTGCTTAAGGCCTTCATCTCTGTCTGTCTGACTTTCCTCTCTGCATCAGTCTTAGGAGGAGGTCTTTTGCCATCTGGTCCAGTTCTTCCTTCAGCACATGGACCATTCTCAATGATATCCCAGATGGAATAATCAGTAAGCAGAATGTACTGCTTGATTCTAATTTTCCACATGTCAAATTCATTGGGTCTGAGCATGGGAACTTTAGATACAAGAGTACTGTTTGATTCAAAAGAATTTTCCATAATGACTGTAGAATTCTAAGAATTTTCCATAATGTAAAATTATACACATTTTACACGGTTGTTTTTCAAAACCGTTTAAAAAAGATTGCATTTTACACGGTTTTTTTGACTTTTTTAAACGGTTTAAGAACCGTGTAAAAATGTGACTTTTTTACACGGTTCCAAAACCGTGTAAAAAAGCCCCTGACTTTTTCAAACGATGCCCTTTCAAACGGTTGTAATCCGTTTAAAAATGTCAAAAAAAACCGTTTAAAATACCTATTTCTGTAGCCCCAAAGGTCATATGCGTCTTTGATTTAGTATCACATGTTATGGATTATAGTATCACGCCAAGAACACATTTATCACATACACATGAGGGGGCTTAGTGGTGTGCAGACGACTTAGTACGCAACCTAGGTCGCGCAATAGGTCGTCTGCGTCTCTGATTTATTATCACATGTGATTATCTATAATAAAAGAGTGTTCTCGTGTTTTCGTATTTTCGTAAAATAAATGTGTTCTCGTTTGAACCTTTCCCTATAGGACAACCAATAGATATTTTTGGGCGCTTTAACAAGTTTTCATGACGCTTTTAAAATAGAGTGTTGTATTGTTACTTTTATAGGACACTTTTGAGAAGGATATAAAGTGTAAGTATTAAAATAATTCGTACTAGCTATTTTAATTTGTAATTAATTATAAGGATATAAAGTGTAAGTATTAGAAATAATTCGAACATATTTATGATATGATAAAGTCTAAAAATATTCAATATTGACTTCATTTTGAATTGAAGACATTAGCTATTTTAATTCGTATTAGTTCTTATATAAAGTGTCATATTAGCTATTTACTTTGTAACTATAAGAGTAAAAAGTGTAAGTATTATAAACTAATTCTTATGTATTTATGATAATTAATAATATGATTAAATCCAAAAATATTCAACATTAAGGGAGCGTTTGGTACACCGGACAAAACATGAAAGACATAACATTATAGGGATCACTGTTCCACATATGACACGATTTTTATGTGGAGCAAAAACAGAGTGGAACAAAGTGGAAGAGACATGTTCCAACCCCACCCCATGGAACAAGGTGGAACAGACTTGTGTTTTACCAATATAACTGCAAAACAAAACCTAATTCTTTTCTAAAACATAAAATACGCCTTCCTCTTTAAATTTTATTTAGTTTATCTTATATTCTTTTAACTTTCACTTTGTTGTCCTAAAAATATTTATACAATTTCTAGAATTTGATTAATTTATGTAATTTATTAAATGTTAATAATAAAAAAATCTCATCTCCTAGAAAAAGTGTTAGTTCGTTTTTTTAGATTTAGATGGATCAGAATAGACCAATGATTATTTATGGATTTTACGAAGGGTGTTACAATGTATCAAAGTTTATTTCTTGTTGTCAACTCAATAGGGATACTATTTTGCATAATGTGATACACTGTGTATCTGTTTCTTGTATGTTTCTGATGTATATTTTCTTTTAACGTTGTGTATCACCACAAGAAATAGGGGTTTTTGCAAGGACTTTTGTCATCGCTAAAACTCGATTTATCCTTGCAATAGATTTATATAAACGACTTGGCGTCGCTAATATAAAAAAAGTATAAAAAATGGAAACTACATAAACTTTTTTATTTTGGTGCCATTTTAATCATTTTGACAAAATCATTCTAATGTTATATTTTGTTATAAAATTATTTATTTTATTATAGGTGAATCAATTACATCATTAATCAAAATATATAAACAACTCATTAGGGGTAAAATGGTCATTTTATCTGTTATATGTGTCCAGTTTTGTCTTACCAAACGCTGAAAGGTTGTTCCGGCTTGTTCTGTTCTATACTGTCTAGAATGTTGGTCAAAAATATGCCCCTAATCCATGAAATAAATAACGCACTACTTCCTTTAGAGATACTATCATGTATGATTGAAACTTGCCAACTAATTTACTGGCGTCCCCTAAACATGTATGCCTTGATAAATAGAAGTTGTTGAAGGGTTGTTGTAACAACCCGCTAACAAAATATATACAAATAACATACATTCCATATCATGATATCATTAAAAAGGTACATCATATTTCACATTCGTTCCCATAGTCTAGCAAAACATAGTAGATAATTCAGTACAAACTTTTACAATTGAATTACATGTTTAATAACAACGAAGTCTCAAGTACAAAAATACATCCATGACTTCTAAACTGACTTCTTCACAAAAGTTATCCTTCAATAGTCCTACTTATTTGCTCTTACCGGATCCGCCACCTGGAATACATGATTTTTAAAACAGAAAATGAGGGTTAGACCTAAGGGTCTAGTGAGTAAATCCCTGACATTTGTAATTCATTAAAAATTCATTTATATAAAAACACTCTTTATATAAATACACATACATCACACGTAAGTTAATACCAACTAGCATTTATGTATCATACCTGTCTCATTCCACCTTATCCCTCCACCAATGGCCAATATCAATTGGTTGCGAGCCAATTTATCACACCGGTCCAAAGCCCGGCCACGTATTATAATTTCATATAATACTCACGTAATTATAATATCTCAATATATTATAATCACCCACGTATGACATATTCATACACTTTATCAAATATTCGCTATTCACATAATGCATTCCAGTAAAATACTTTTTAAAGTAAAACTCACCTGATCTTTTTAGCAAAGGTCCTTCAAACTTTCCTCAAAACAGATTAACTTTTAACCCCGATCCTTAGTATCTGAAACAAATCAAAATGTACATACTCTTTAACACGTAAACAGGTAATTCACACTTTTCGCAACCCACTATTACGAAAACCTCACCTTTCGCAACCCACTATTACGAAAACCTAACTTCTCGCAATCCACTATTACGAAAACCTCAGTTCTCGCAATCCATAGTTGCGAGTTCCTTACTTTTCGCAACCAATTGTTGCGAGATCATAACTTTGCGTTTTAGCTACTTGCGCAAAGTGGACTTTTCGCAACCAAGGCTTGCGAATTCCTACTTTTCGCAAAAACACTGTTCATCGTCTTTTTCAGAAAAGTTCAGTTCATTTGCAGGAATCCATCTTTTACCCAGATTTTGCACAGAAGTGTTCTAAACTCTTTTTAACACCCTAATTGTAACTAAAATTCACAAATTCTTCTAAATTTACTTAAACCCACTTCAAATTCCAAAAGAAACCTAATTCTCATAAAAGAGAGTTTAAATCAGAAAATTATCTCTTTGATGTTACTGCACCAAACACAAAATCCCAGCTGAGTAACTTTAATCTTCTTCTTCTTCTTCTTCTTCTTCGATGGTTCTTCTTCTCTCTCTCTCTCTGCCGTGAACAAATTCACACACACACACACACACACTATTTGGGTTTTTGCTTTAATATCTCAAATTGGGATATTTCCTATACTTTAAACTACTGAGTCGGTTTTGGCTAACAAGGTTTGGGTAAAATACCAAACAAACCCTAAACTTGCTTCACTTGACAAAACACACCCTTAAGCTTCTATTATACAATAAAAACTTATCCCTTAATTTCTTAACTACATAAAATACAAAAATCAAGACTTAAAAAATTCCAATTTTTTAATTTAGATAAAATACCTGGTTATTACAACATCTCCCCCTTAAAAGAATTCCGTCCCGGAATTCAGTTAAGAGAACAGATGAGGGTATTTGGCTCTCATTTCCGACTCCGATTCCCACGTCGCATCCTGACCTTTATGATGTTTCCACTGAACCTTTACCTGTCGGATTTCTTTGTTCCTCAATACTTTGACTTTGTGATCAACTATAGCTTCCGGTTCCTCCACATAGTTCAGCTTTTCATCAACCTGGATATCTGGTAGAGAGACTGCCTGGTCTGAAGTCACCAAACATTTCCTAAAATTCGATACATGGAACGCGTTGTGAATCCTGCTTAATTCTGGAGGTAAATCTAGTCGGTAAGCCACTTCCCCAATTCTTTTGGTAATTGCAAACGGACCAATATACCTCGGACTGAGTTTACCTTGCTTCCCAAAACGTATGACTCCTTTCCAGGGCGATACTTTCAACATTACAAAATCCCCAACCTGAAACTCTAACGGTTTCCGACGTCGATCAGCATAGCTTTTCTGTCTGTCTTGAGCTGTTTTCAATCTATCCCGAATCTGAGTAATCTTATCCGCTGTTAACTGTACTATTTCTGGCCCCGCTAATTGTTTCTCCCCCACTTCATTCCGACACAGATGCGTTCGGCATTTTCTACCATACAATACTTCAAACGGTGCCGCTTGAATGCTAGAATGATAACTGTTGTTGTAGGCAAACTCTATCAAAGGCAGATGTTTATCCCACGATCCCCCAAAATCAACTATACAAGCCCGAAGCATATCTTCTAAAGTCTGAATTGTTCTTTCACTCTGCCCGTCAGTCTGAGGATGATATGCTGTACTTAACCTTACTTGTGTTCCCATCTCTTTTTGAAAGCTTCTCCAAAATCTAGAAGTAAAACAACTATCTCGATCAGAAATAATCGAGATTGGTATTCCATGTCGAGTTACTATTTCATTAATGTACAATTTGGCCAAACGTTCCAAGGAATCAGTTTCTTTTATCGGCAAGAAATGAGCAGACTTCGTCAATCTATCCACAATCACCCAAATAGAATCGAATCCCTTTGAAGTTCTAGGCAACTTGGTAATAAAATCAGTAGTGATCTGATCCCATTTCCACATTGGTATATCTAGTCGTTGTAACTGACCAAACGGTTTCTGATGCTCAATCTTTACTTTCTTGCAGGTAGTACAATCTTCCACATACTTAGCAACACTTCTCTTCATTCCCGGCCACCAATAGAATTGTTTCAAATCTCTATACATTTTATTTGTACCTGGATGAATAGAAAATCGAGAGTGATGTGCTTCTTGTAGTACACGATCACGTAATCCACCCAAACGAGGCACCCAAATTATGTTTCCCATACACCATAACCCACGATCATCTTTCCCAAGCAATACTGATATTCCCACTAACCGTTCTGATTTCAAACTTTCTTCCTGATAAGCATCTATCTGGCACTTCAGTAATTCGTCAAAGATATTTGGGAGGAGTTCAGCTCGTAGCGATATCGCCTTTATTGTTCCACTTCTTTCTTGACGACTTAAGGCATCTGCTACTACGTTCGCCTTTCCGGGGTGATAAAGGATTTCACAATCGTAATCATTTACCAATTCCAGCCATCTTCTTTGCCTCATATTCAGTTCCTTCTGATCGAAAAGATGTTGGAGACTCTTATGGTCAGTGAAAATTTGGCATTTAGAACCATAAAGATAATGTCTCCAAATCTTCAATGCAAAGACAACCGCTGCAAGTTCCATATCGTGAGTAGGATATTGTCTTTCATGATCCTTTAGCTGACGAGAAGCATAGGCAATCACCTTTCCACGTTGCATAAGTACACATCCCAAACCCAGCTTAGAAGCGTTACTGTAGACCACAAAATCATCGGAACCTTCTGGCAATGCTAATATCGGCGCGCTGCAGAGTTTCTCCTTCAATATTCTGAATGCCTCATCTTGCGCTGCTTTCCATTCGAACTTTAAATTCTTCCGAGTTAGCTTAGTCAATGGCGTCGCGATTCGAGAAAAGTCTTTTATAAATTTCCGATAGTATCCAGCTAGACCCAGAAAACTACGTACTTCGGTTGCCGTCTTCGGCGGTTCCCATCTTTCAATTGCTTCCACTTTCGCTGGATCGACTTGTATACCCTTCTCTGAAACTACATGACCCAAAAACTGAACTTCCCGCAACCAGAATTCACATTTAGAGAACTTAGCGTACAACTTTTCTTTCTTCAATAACTCCAAAATCAAACGAAGATGTTGCGCATGATCCTCTTTGGATCGGGAATAAATAAGTATATCATCGATAAACACAATGACAAATTTATCGAGATAAGGCTTACATACCCGATTCATTAGATCCATAAAAGCGGCTGGAGCGTTCGTCAATCCGAAAGGCATTACTAAAAATTCGTAGTGGCCGTATCTTGTGCGAAATGCAGTCTTTAAAACATCCTCTTCCTTAACCTTCAACTGATGGTAGCCAGATCTGAGATCAATCTTGGAGAAGTAACAAGCTCCAACTAATTGATCAAACAGGTCATCAATTCTTGGAAGTGGATACTTGTTCTTGATCGTGCGCTTGTTCAGCTCCCGGTAATCGATACACATTCTCATTGAACCGTCTTTCTTCTTCACAAATAAAACTGGTGCACCCCACGGCGAAGAGCTAGGTCTGATGAAGCCCTTATCAGATAAATCTTGAAGCTGTGCCATCATTTCTTTCATTTCTGGTGGTGCTAATCGATACGGCGCGCGAGCAATAGGAGCGGCTCCAGGGATTAAGTCAATACCAAATTCTACTTGTCTAACAGGAGGAAGACTATTCAAGTCTTCAGGAAAAACCTCGGGATATTCATTAACAATGGAAATATCTTCCAGCTTACTCTTTTCAGGCCTACTATCTATCACATAGGCTAAATAACTCGAGCAACCCTTACTAACACATTTTCGGGCTTTTATCATAGATATAAGATTGGACTGATGATTCTTACGATCACCATAGATCACTACCGCCCTCTTATCAGGTAAAACAACGTTGATTATTTTCTTATCACAAACTATGTTAGCCCGATTCTCAGCTAACCAATCCATTCCTACTACCACAACAAATTCGATCAACTCTATTGGGAATAGTTGTATCGGTACTCCACACCCCTCTATGTTTATCATACAACAATCAAAAACTTCTTTAACTGACACTTGTTTATCATTTGCAGTATCTACTAATAAGGCATGTTTTAACATTTTAGGCTCTAAATGCATGTGAGCAGCAAAGGAGGGAGACACAAAAGATCGGTTTGCACCAGAATCAAATAACACTTTAGCACGCGTGGAGTTTATGAAAAATGTACCTGTGACCACATCCGGAGTTTCCTCCGCCTCTTTAGCTTTCATTTGATACGACCCCTCGTTCTGGGCGGTTCTATTCTTGGAACCACTGGTCTAGTAATGGCCGGCTTCCCGGATGTACCCCCTGGTTGTATTCTACCTCGCGGACAATCAGATTGGAGGTGATCCGGAGAGTTGCACAAAAAGCAAAACCGTGTTACTCGACAATCTTTAACAACATGACCGGTTTTCCCACACTTAAAACAAACCCGCGACTCCACTTGACAATTTCCCTGATGGTAGCGATTACATCTTGGACATGGTCTATCTACTGGTCGAAACGACGGACGATTATCGAACCTTTGAAATCTAGGCTTCCTTGAATCCTGTGATGGTCCTTCCCATTTCCTTTTCCCCAAGCTCTTGTCACCAGCATCTCTTTTATTATCTCTTTCCACATTTCTGCAGCATCCACCGCAGCTGTAAAAGTATTTGGCCCCGTGGCAGTCACCAACCTTCGGACCTCTGCATTTAATCCATAAATAAATCTCTCCATTTTCATCTTTTCCGTAGCCACATAATATCCTGCAAAACGAGATTTTTCTAAAAATCGTGCAGTATAGTCTCTGACTGACAAGTTCCCTTGCTGTAGATTCATAAATTCTTCTTCCAATTGTCTGACAGCAGCTTGTGGACAGAAGTGTGTTGTGAAAGCCAACACGGATTCCTCCCATGAAATAGTAGAATATACATCTGCTCTTTTCGACTCTATATGAGCCTCCCACCAATACAGAGCATCACCTTTTAGCATTGCAGTTCCATAAAGTACTTTATCTTGTTCAGCACATTTACACGTTTTGAAGATAGCCTCGATTTCTTTCAGCCATCTCATAGCTTTTACCGGATCCCGATCTCCTGAGTATGTAGGGGGCTTACAACTGAGAAATATTTTATAGTCACACATTTTCATTACCGGTAAAACAGTAGATGTAAGTGGCATCTCCACTTCATGTTCCAGATCTGGTCTTTCAGTTTCATTATGTCGAGTACGTTCGAACATGGCTTGAATGCTATCCTGTAATCCTCCCATTTCAGCGGTCAGATCATCCCGTGTAACAAACTCTGTACCTTGCGGTTGCGTTCTACCTCCAGTTCGGCCCCCAGTTCCCCTTCCGGTTCTGCCTCTACCACGATCTCCTCCTCTTCCCCTGTTCCTATTGGTGGATTCCCTCCACCCGAATTCCTTCCTCCTCTTTGGTTCCTTTGTCTAGTGCCACTTGCCATTCTGTTGATTCAAACAAAGTTAATATACACATAAGCACATACCCTATATAACAAGGTATTCCAGTTCAAACATGCACCTGTAAGATCATAATTACACTGGCCAGGTGTAATCTGAACTTACCTTACATGATGTTCCTTCTACCTTTTATACTTAGCATCCCCAGGTTCTAAGATAATAGGGTACTTCACATACAGTTTAAGTCTAGGTACAGATACTAATACCTAAATCCCTTAAACTAGGGCTCTGATACCATCTGTAACAACCCGCTAACAAAATATATACAAATAACATACATTCCATATCATGATATCATTAAAAAGGTACATCATATTTCACATTCGGTCCCATAGTCTAGCAAAACATAGTAGATAATTCAGTACAAACTTTTACAATTGAATTACATGTTTAATAACAACGAAGTCTCAAGTACAAAAATACATCCATGACTTCTAAACTGACTTCTTCACAAAAGTTATCCTTCAATAGTCCTACTTATTTTCTCTTACCGGATCCGCCACCTGGAATACATGATTTTTAAAACAGAAAATGAGGGTTAGACCTAAGGGTCTAGTGAGTAAATCCCTGACATTTGTAATTCATTAAAAATTCATTTATATAAAAACACTCTTTATATAAATACACATACATCACACGTAAGTTAATACCAACTAGCATTTATGTATCATACCTGTCTCATTCCACCTTATCCCTCCACCAATGGCCAATATCAATTGGTTGCGAGCCAATTTATCACACCGGTCCAAAGCCCGGCCACGTATTATAATTTCATATAATACTCACGTAATTATAATATCTCAATATATTATAATCACCCACGTATGACATATTCATACACTTTATCAAATATTCGCTATTCACATAATGCATTCCAGTAAAATACTTTTTAAAGTAAAACTCACCTGATCTTTTTAGCAAAGGTCCTTCAAACTTTCCTCAAAACAGATTAACTTTTAACCCCGATCCTTAGTATCTGAAACAAATCAAAATGTACATACTCTTTAACACGTAAACAGGTAATTCACACTTTTCGCAACCCACTATTACGAAAACCTCACTTTTCGCAACCCACTATTACGAAAACCTAACTTCTCGCAATCCACTATTACGAAAACCTCAGTTCTCGCAATCCATAGTTGCGAGTTCCTTACTTTTCGCAACCAACTGTTGCGAGATCATAACTTTGCGTTTTAGCTACTTGCGCAAAGTGGACTTTTCGCAACCAAGGCTTGCGAATTCCTACTTTTCGCAAAAACACTGTTCATCGTCTTTTTCAGAAAAGTTCAGTTCATTTGCAGGAATCCATCTTTTACCCAGATTTTGCACAAAAGTGTTCTAAACTCTTTTTAACACCCTAATTGTAACTAAAATTCACAAATTCTTCTAAACTTACTTAAACCCACTTCAAATTCCAAAAGAAACCTAATTCTCATAAAAGAGAGTTTAAATCAGAAAATTACCTCTTTGATGTTACTGCACCAAACACAAAATCCCAGCTGAGTAACTTTAATCTTCTTCTTCTTCTTCGATGGTTCTTTTTCTCTCTCTCTCTCTGCCGTGAACAAATTCACACACACACACACACACACTATTTGGGTTTTTGCTTTAATATCTCAAATTGGGATATTTCCTATACTTTAAACTACTGAGTCGGTTTTGGCTAACAAGGATTGGGTAAAATACCAAACAAACCCTAAACTTGCTTCACTTGACAAAACACACCCTTAAGCTTCTATTATACAATAAAAACTTATCCCTTAATTTCTTAACTCCATAAAATACAAAAATCAAGACTTATAAAATTCCATTTTTTTAATTTAGATAAAATACCTGGTTATTACAGTTGTAGCATTTTACTTTCTACAGCAGGGTGGGTTTTCAAAACAGAATTACTCCTACACTAGTATGAGAACCGCACGTTGTGCGGTAGTATAAATTTTTAATGTAGATATATATAAATAAATTTTTAGTGTTAAATATAATAATTAATAGATCATGTTTAAATGATTGATTTGTAAAAAGTAACAAAACATAATTAGCGGAAAATGAATATATAAAATGAGCAATACTAAGTTTTACAAAAAGAGGGTAATCCTAAATAAGACAACCCAATGAGTTGATAAAGAGACATCACACTCTCATTTTTATAAACTTCTATTGATTCCAATATTTCAACTTCTGATCAATTTGGGATCACTCCAACTCAACCAAATTTCACCTTTTAAGAAATACTCAATTCTAATTGTGCCCCCTCAATAACTGTTGTTTTCCTTTTATATATATTAAATTAAGAATTAAGATTTTGATTGATACTTTTATTTATTTGTTTTTATTGATCTTTTTATATAATAAGATTTAGGTTTTACAAAAAGAGCGTCATCCAAAATAAGACAACCCAATGAGATGATAAAGAGACATCACATCCTCTTTTTTCTACATTTTTTTTGACTCCAATGTTTCAACTTCTCATCAATGTTGGATCGCTCTAACTCCACCAAATTCCACATTTTAAGAAATATTCAATTCTAATTATGCCACCTCAATACACTTGGTTCTTCAACTTTATATATATTAATAGTTTTCTTTTCAATCTACTATCTTCCCAACACGTAGAATAACCAAAACACATCACATTTCAAGATTTAAGTATTCTTAAACTTTGTAATGTCACCTCATAATACTCTCACTAACGTGGGATATCTAAAACTCAAGCACAATTCAATTTAATTCTAATTTTCATATAATAAGATTTGTTTTGCAAAATAGGGTCATCCAAATAATATAACCTTATGACTCAAATTTCATTAGATCACACAATGACACATTGTCCTTCTTTTTTATACATACGTCATTTTTTCAATCTTTCAACTCTTAACAATAAGGGATATCTAAGCTCAACCACAACTAACTGTAATTTTTATTTCTATATAATAGGATTTGTTTTGCAAAATAGGGTCATCCAAATAAGATATCATTATTACTCAAACCCCATGAGTTGACACAATGACATCATATATCTATTTTTAATACATACAACTCAACTCTAACATTTCAACCTCTCACCAATGTCGGATATCTAAAACTCAATCACAATTCACTAATACCTCAACACTCAATTCTCACTTTAATATATGTTGGGTCTTTTTAATATATATATATATATATATATTACATACATTTCGATGATTGATTTTTTTATTTCTTAGTTTCTCTTTTTATTATTGTTTTATAGAATAAGGTTTGTTTTGCAAAAAAAATTATCTTATGAGTAAAGCTCAATGATTGATGCAATGACATCCCATTCGTTTTTCTTATATATATGCATTTTTATTCCAATATTTTAACTTCTTACAAATATGAGATATCTAAAACCCAGTCGCAATTTCAATTTTATTTTTATATAATAAGATTTGTTTTTCAAAATAGTATCATCCAAATAACATAACCTTTCGACTCAAACTCCGTGAGATCACACAATGACACATTATCCTCTTTTTTTTCTTACAAACGTCATTTTTTCAATCTTATAACCTTTTACAAATGTAGGATATCTAAACTTAACCACAACTAACTTTAATTTTTATTTTGTAATAAGCGTGTACCAAGTTTTTCTATCTGGGAAAGTTGTGACTAAAACGCAGGTTAAGGGAAAAGAGGGAATTAGTTGCAAATATTGAAAGATCTAAAAAGGGAGAAGAAATCCCTAATTCCTATTTTGTCCGATTATTTCCTGTGCGGTTGTGATCGAGAAAAGAGAAGGAGGAAAAAGAAAAGAGAGAGAGAGATCGATTAAGGTTTATTCACTAAGGTAAACATCGTTTCCTTCTATTTTGGGTCATAATATCTAATCTCTTCATTGTTTTGAGTATTGTTAATTGGTAAATCACCATAAACCTTACTGTGTTCATCTCTTAAAAAGGATATATGGAGGTTTTGTTTGTTCTGGACCGATTAGAGGATAGATAAGTGAAGAAAAATGGTTGTTTATGGTTTGAGGATGAACCCAAACGGATATCTAAATAGGTCTGTGACGAAAATCGCTTTTCCTAATCGATTTAAAGGTTTGGGTTTTCACAGTTCGGATGTCCGGACATCGCCATGTCCGGATAGTAGTGGTTTCCGGACGATAGTATCCGGAACGAAGAAGTCTCCGGATCGATGGTCTCCAGATGAGATGTTTCCAAATGGGAATCCGGTTGGAGCTGTATCCGGATTCCAGGTACGTTGGTTTCCGGATTGAAGTTTCTGGATAAGGAGGTTTCCGGGTGATTTGTGTTTCCGGATATCTGTTGTTTCCGGATATGTGTTGTTTTTGGATAGCTTTAGTGTCCAGATAAGTGTTGGTTTCCGTATAGCTTTAGTGTCCGGATAAGTGTTTGTTTCCGGATAGCTTTAGCGTCCGAATATAAAGTTCAGTTTGGAGGGCTTAGTTTAGAGGGAACCTTTCGGGTGTGTTGTGTCCGACTTTTCTCATGTACTATTTGGGGTACTTGTAGGTTGTCGGGTCGATTGGAAATGAGGGTTGGCATTAGTCAAACTTACTGCATTTCCGGTGAGTTCCCTTATACTCCTTTTTGATGAAACGAAACGTTAAACGCTTTTGATTATTACTGATCATGGTATGGAATGCACGCATGCTTATTTATAAACTTGTTATAAATTCGGAGCATGAATTATATGTTTGAGAACGTTATGCACATATGCTATAAACTGCTTTTACAAAGATACATGCATCGCTATATGTTTTCTCTTAGCCTTGCTTTGTATGCTTATGTGGAGTCGGGTTGCACGGTGGGATTAGTGTACCTCGGGATCCGATGATCCCTTGGGAGTTTATTATGAACCGGTAGGTATGGAATTTGTTTCCTGCCTATTCGGGTAATGGGGAGTCTGCTTGGGCCCCGATCGTGGTCGTTGGCGGATTTGGATGTAGTCTATGAACATGGTGCAAATACCCCAGTTTATTATGGAATTACTTATGGGCCTTAGGGCGGATAAAGAAATGATTTTATGCTTGTTTTCGTAGAAACTGCATTCCGGAGGGAATTCACTAGACCTCATGGTCTAACCCTCCCTTTTCAAAACTAAAACCATTTTCAGGGAAGCGCATTAGTGGTGTTTCGTCTAGAGGAAAAGAGAAGGCATGAAGAATAGAGCTGGAGGCGATCGGTGTAGAGCACTCTAGTTCTTAATTTAGTATTGATTTAGCATAGCTAGATCTCGGTTGTGGAACTTTGTTTTCGCTGCAAGTGTTGTAACCTTTGTTTTGGAATGTCATGTATGTACTGGGACCCTTGTTTTGGGATATTTTAAATAAAATGTATGTTATGGATTTTCGGGTTGTTACATATTTTTATATAATAAGATTTGTTTTGCAAAAATAGGCCATCCAAATAAGATAACCTTATTACTCAAACCCTATGACTTGACACAATGACATCCTATCTCTCTTTTTTATACATACTACTCAACTCTAACATTTCAACATCTCACCAATGTGGGAATCTAAAACTCAATCACAATTCACCAATATCTCAATACTCAATTCTCAATTCTCACATCAATATTTGGTGGTTCTTTTTTTAAAACTAACTTTAATTTTTATTTTTATATAATAGGATTTGTTTTGCAAAAATAGGGTCATCAAAATAAGATAACCTTATTAATCAAACATCCACGACTTGACACAATGGCATCTTATCTCTCTTTTTTATACCTGCCACTAAACTCTAACATTTCAACTTCTTACGAATGTGGGATATGTAAAACTTATTCACAATTCACCAATATCTCAATACTCAATTCACAATTTTCACCTCAATATTTGTTGGTTATATATATATATATATATATATATATATATATATATATATATATATATATATAGGCTGGGTATCTTTTGCAAACCAGTGTATTTGTACAAACTCGTACAAACCATACCTAGCTTTATGATTTTGTAAATTTGGCTTCATGAATATATATATATATATATATATATATATATATATTTTGGCTTCATGAATATATAATTTGGCTTCATGAATATATCATTTGACATTTTTAACTAATTTTTTTCGGTGGAGCCCTAAAATACCCTTATTTTTGTAAAAAAATTAGTTAAAAATGCCAAATGATATATTCATGAAGCCAAATTATATATTCATGAAGCCAAAATATATATAAAAATACTAGTAGGGTACCCGTGCAATGCACGGAGTGAGAAAGGTGTTGAGTGACTTTTTTTTCTCAAATACACAATGCGGCGGGATGCCAATTTTTTTTTTTAATTGAGAGTATGACGTTTATGATCTTTATAAACTTTAGGCCACCCGTACCGCCATCGGGTATGGGCTCGGGCTCAGCTGAGACGGCCTGCAGGTAAGGGGATACGGGGGGAGGGCGGGTAAGCGGGTAAGGGTGGTGCGGGTTCACCAACCCGATGGAAGCCGACGCGGGTGTGAGGAGGGTGGGTGTGGGGGGGTTAGCGGGTAGTATTGGGTAGCATTAGGTAGGCGGTACTCCACTTTAGGGTAAGGAGGGTAGAAATGAGAAAAGTTGATGTGGCGCTGAGGTGGTAATCGGGTTCAGTGGGTTCATTGGGTAGCGGTACTCATGGTCTTAAAGTTCATAATGGTTGGTTGACCAAAAGGTTACCTTCACAGTATTTTGCTATGAAGTTTCAAGTGTCAAAATATGGTCTTACGGGTCTCACGAAAACATGTTGGTCTCGCATGATCCGGAGTCATGAAAAATACGTTTTCAAAATCTAAAAAACACTAAATATAATTCTTTATAAATAATGTATTTAATATTAAATTTATAATATATTTAGTATATGCAAACGGATGTGGGGCGGGAATCACATTACTCGACTTTGTCCCCAAATCTGGTTTTTAAGTTTTGGAGATCCCTGTCTCATCCCCGGTTTTGCGGGGAATCCTAGACCCCATCGCGGCGGGTATATAAGGTTCATCAATGGGGCGGGTCTCATTTTCATGCCTAATTTGGTTTAAACTTTACCTTTTTCTTATTGGTTTGTTGGAAAAGGCCAACCATCCCGCGTGACGTTTGACCATTCATAAGGCATCTCCAACCCAACCAATATAAAAAGAACACTAAAAATGGTGGATCCCTTGAACACTAAAAAAATACAACTCCGATGCAAAATTCTATTATAAAACAAGATTTAGAAAATGAATGTAATTTCGTCACGATAGCCACTTATTAAATAGAAAACTAAAGCTATTAGAAATTGTGTCCATTTCTTTCGTAATCTATAAGAATTGAGTTGCATTATAGTATAATGTGATTAAGCCCCAATGATGAAAGGTGGATCGAAGCACATGCCTACCCAAAATTTCATCATTGTCATGTGTACCCACCATTTTACCCACCACCTCCATATGTTATAGTTTGTATTCTCGACATTGACATATTGAACCTAAATGTTACAGTTTGTATTCTCAGCATTGACATATTGAACCAAATGAGTTCGATTAGTAAAATGTTATCTAATTAAGCATTTAGTGTTATCAAATTAAGCATCCACCCATCTTTGAGATGATTAAATATCAGCAGCCAACAATCAATATTATAACCCCCATCCAAAATGTTCTATGGTAACCAACATCTAATGAAAATAAAAAAAATGGCCAGTCAGCTCTTGTAGAACAGATTTTTAAATAAATTCAACCCAATTTCCAGAAATTTGAATCCACAACCTTAAAAACATACATCTGATCCTTACAGCTTAAATGGAAAATGTTGAAGAAACAATGTTGAATACTATCCATGGACACGAAGATGAACCACACGACAACTTCGGTTACCAAAAGCTGAAACTTCAAACATACCATCCCTCAAACTAACTAAAGTAGATGATAAACTCATAAGGAACATATAATACATATCAGGGGAAAGCTTCCTTCAATGATACAAAGTACTAACTTATGATGTTGCTTAGACATTGTTCTTATTTTAATTAGCCTCATCCTTTTAAATCTTTGCTCTAACCTCTTGGGTAGGTGTTTCCTGCATAACAGATCGCACAAAGAAAATCGGCGAGAACATAAAGAAATCTGGGATTTCCAAAGAAACTATTGGCATTGCCTGATCCTTACCCTGAAGAAAATCGGTAAAACATAGGAGTGGTAGGTCGCACATCTGCCTGCATTTGTCAAAGAACATACAAAACAGACTAAAAAAGTAACCACAATCGTACGAAAAATAGCAAATAGAAAACCAAGACAGGAAAGTCACAGTTAGATTAGATTAATCATAGGGAGGAAAATGAAGATAGATAAACAAGGCCAATTTTAAGTTAAGGTAAATTCAATAGTTAATAATTGCATGTCATCTAATTACAATCATTTTTAACACGTTTTAAGTTGTAAATGTGTGGAATGGTTTATAGGAGAGATATCAAACCTTTGATCCACCACAGAAGTTCTAGCTCGTTTGTTAAAAATGGTACTTTTCCCCACTATTCAGCCTTCTGCTGCTTGTAGTCCGCATGACTTTGGATACTCATCTTACCAACGACTTTAAGACGTGAGAGTAGAGCATTAAAAAGTTCATCGAAGAAGAATCTGGTCGAGATCTCTTCCTTGATCACAGAATAAGTTCATGCAAACAAGTTTGAATTTTTCTTGAGGTTGGTAATATAATCATGTGCTAAAATAACAATTCATACTTTGTTCATTTCTCCTTTGTTTTTGATATTGGTACATATATATATATATATACACCGGGGAAGAAAAGACAATGGACAACAAGATGGGAAGCTGGATTTCAGCGATTCCAGTGGTCCACTGAGTAGAACTTTCCTCCGAATTCCGCCGTTTGACCTATGTAAACATATGGGATTGTTAATATAAGCATCACAAGTTCGTATCATGAATAAAGTTTCATAGGAGGAGCTACAACATAAGTCTCTTTCTTTCTCTCCTCTTGTACCTAATGTTACCTTCAATCTTGATTCACAGTCTAGATCCCAGTCCTCTTACCGCTCATACGAACCTGCATTCAGAAATGTAACCAACAAACTGAAATAGATTCCCAAAAAGAGGAGAAAATAGAGAATCAAACCTCCACAGGCAGCTCAACTGGGAATAGGTTTATGTAATTGGATTGAAACTAAAAACACCATGTCACCCCTATACAAAGGAACCAAATGAAATGTTAGTAGATATATTGGATGTTCCTTGATAATATTTCATGAGATATTCACATTAAACATAAACAATTCAATCATAGAGGGATAAATTTTGAAACAGAAAAATACAAATAGTTTGCTGCCATAATAAGCGGCAGAATCCATGAAACCACAAGACTTAAAGTTAGAAACAATCTAAGCAAAGCCAAGACTTAATAGTTAAAATAGCTTTCAAAGTAGAAACTACAACTTCAAATTAGAATTAGGTTTTGAAGTACTTTAAATTAGAATTAGCTTTTAAAGCATAATTCGGTCCAATCTAGTACCAAACATAGATATGTAAATACAAGAAATGCTATGTTCAATGGAAAACTAAATCTGATCATTTAGGAAGATTCTGTGAGGAAATTTGAGATCAGTGGCCATCAAAACAAAATCAAAACAGGAATGAAATTAGTTTATGTTGTTGATCCAGAATTGTTGAAAAAATGGCAGCTTTATACATAGAGGAACCACAAATTTTCACCATATTTAAACCAGTGTGACTTCACCATGACTTCCAAATGTTGCAAAGGTAAACAGAGTTGATGACTAAAATAAATGAACAAAAAAGGTAAACAAAGTTAATGACTAAAATAAATATACGTTTGCTATCAATAGAACTCTTCAAAGTTTCGTTCAAAAACTTTCAAGAAGACAAACTAAATACGTTGACTATGTGGACTGTGATTAAATATTCAACAGACTCAAAGAAAAACAAAGTCATATCGACTAAAATGCAACAATAATTGTTCATTCATATTTAAAGTGGAAAAAGCTTGCCTTTCATTAGGTTTGCTACATGGATCTGTACAATTCATACAGGTCTGAAATTTTATTCATATAGAGACTTTTCATGCCCAATAAATACAGTTTATGATGTCACTTTCCATACCCAAAAAATACAGTTTATGACTTTTGCATACCCAATAGCAAAAAGAAAATGTGAACTTTCATACCCCAAAAATACAGGTTATAATGTGATTTTTTTCTTACCAAAAACACATAAGAAAATGTGAATTTTTCATACCCAAAAACACATAAGAGAATGTGACTTTTCATACCCAAAAACACAAAATAAAATGCGATTTTTCTTACTCAAAAAATATAGGTTATAATGAGACTCTTCCATACCCAAAAACACATAAGAATATGCGACTTTTCATACCAAAAAACACAAAAGAAATAAAAACCAGCCAATATATCCAATACATAGGTTGAAGGAATTCATTCAAAAGTACAAAGAAAACACTCAAATAGAAGAAAAAGAAAAATAAAATAAACAATATAAATCGTACAGAACCAAGTAGCAAACGTGAAGAAAGAGAAGCTCCAACTATGAAATTTCTACCATGGGTATCGTTAGGTAAATCTGAACCTTAAAAAACAGGAAACAAATATGAAATACAAACATTTGATTCTAACCTAGGGTTTTCCAAATCGTTTGGAAATAGTATCATAACCGTAAATGCAAATAAGAAAAAAAATAAAAGATGTGACTTGGATCCTAAGCAAGAATTTACTCCAGAATCTAAATTATGTACTCGAATTCAAACAAATAAAGCAATCTGTTGCATTGTTTTGCCTAAATTCTATATCAAACAAGCATAATATAATTTCATAAACAGATTACCTATGGTCAATTTTACGAAATTTTACTTAACGAACCAGAAATCAAATAAATTAAAAGTAACTACAGAGAGAAAACTAAATTAAATAAACATACCAGCCTCCTCAGCTCTACGAGAATCCAAATCTAGATCTCGAGGTCGATATGATATGGATGATCTACAGGATAACTTTATACCTCTTTACTGGTTCCTCTAGGATAACTTTGTCCACAATATGATATGGATGATCTACAGGAGCATATGACAACAAGATGTAATGAGTAAAAACTTTAGCAAATATATTGGTTTATTGCACGTTAATTAAGCCAAAGAATGTTAAGATATCATCCACACATAGAACCACATTTTATATTCAGATATCCAAATCTGCTGCTACGGTCCATTCAAAATGATCAAATGACATCGAAAATTAACACTATCGCCGTTTAAAAAAACTATGAGATGTGTATAAAATTCCAGCAAAAGGAACAGAACCTCCGGGCCGCATTTCACCTTCATTTTCATAACGGAAACGCCAATCGTGATCTTCTTATTATCAGCATCAACCTCTCCAAATGCACCTTCTTACTGTATACATAAACAACTTAAAAACAAATCAAACCAAAAACCAACCAAACTAAACCAAAAACCTAATTTCAAAGAACAAAAATAAAATCTTACCCAGAGATGGATGTGTCCTCTCCTGCACATATGTTCTTGCATCAAAAGCAAAATAAAACTCATTAACATAACTTTTACCTTTGTTGCAGATCGAAGAAGAACCTGCAAAATCATACCAAAAAAGGGGTGGCTCAAACCAAACCAAACCAAACCAAACCAACCAAACTAAAACCTAATTTCAAAGAACAAAAATAAAATCTTACCCAGAGATGGATCCGTTCTCTCCTGCACATATGTTCTTGCATCAAAAGCAAAATAAAACTCACTAAACATAACTTTTACCTTTGTTGCAGATAGAAGAAGAACCTGCAAAATCATTACATCAAATTCACCAAAAGCTTGCAACCTCTCCAAAATTTACCCCATAGGACCTGGAAACCCTAATAGAACCAGGAAATGAAATAAATAGAAGCAAACACAAAAACAAAAAACAAATCAAGTGAAAACGAAAGTTTCAATTTGATTTAGGAAAAGATTGAATATGAAAGCATCATTAAAAAGAAATCAGCAGAAAACATGAGAAGGAAGGAGAGATTGCAAGGTTTTACCTAAATTGGTAGAAGATGAGACGACTGGTGGCCGGCGAAGCAGCGGCCGTAGTAGTGCCCGGCGGCTGTAGCAGCGACGGTGGCAGCGGCGGGTAGCGGCGGCGACATTGGTGATGTGGTTGGAGGTCGAGAGAGAGAGAGAGAGAGTAAATGGTTTGAATGAAATGAAAATAATCAGTTTTTAAAAGTTTTGAAATCATGGGGTAGGAATAGGCGGGATAAGTAATGGGTTTAAAAATATTATTGGAGGGATAAGTGTTCGAGGATGAGAGAGAGAGAGAGAGGGGAGTTTTAAGTAATTATGCTTTAAATGGTTGTACATAAAACTTAAAGGGTTGTTTTTAAGAGTTTGGGGGTTAAGTGTATTATAAGACAGTATAGATTCATGAAGCCAAATTTACAAAATCATGAAGCTAGGTATGGTTTGTACGAGTTTGTACTAATACACTGGTTTGCAAAAAATACCACCCCTATATATATATATATATATATATATATATATATATATATTACTACATTAATATTGGTTCTAACATAATGTCTTAATTACAAGTCTTCAAGCATGATGTACAACAATTTTAAGCATTAAATTTGAAAAACTCTTAAGTGCAACTTATAATGCATTGTGTACAACAATGCCAAACCATAACAAGGGTTTACTACCGGTCATACCCAAGACAAACACTGCGACCCTTTGCTTTTTCCATCTCGATCCCTTCTCCTTCTAATTTCATGTTTCTCTCTAATCTAAAACCTGTTTTGATACTGGTCATACCCAAGACAAACACTGCAACCCTTTGCTTTTTCCATCTCGATCCCTTCTCCTTCTAATTTCATGTTTCTCTCTAATCTCAAACCTGTTTTGATACCTTCAAAGAATGCTTTATTCCTGTTTGTTGCTGCTACATCCTCTTTAATCACCAAAATGGAAGATCGATCAAATTTCTCAGAGATATGCTTTGATTTCTCCGGTATAAATCCGACCATATGTGAATCACAATTTCTCCACAGCTTCTTCAAAACCCTAGCCGTGTTCTTTGAGGTAATGCTATCATTTCTCTTCAAGATTCTGCATTTTCATTTCGATTTTGCATTTCCATTCAAGATTCACACTATCTTCCTCGCTCAGAAGAAACGCTATTTTGCTCATCCTCAATAAATTCATCTGCTACTTCCCTCATATACAATCGATTTCAGTTTCTCTTGGTCTATGTTTAATCCCGTTTTTAACTTTAGGGTATTGTTTTTCTTGTTTGTTTGCTTTAGGATCTTAAGTATTTGCGACAATTCAAGCTTCTCGACTGGAATATACTGGAATCGATTCAAGCTTCCCTACTTCTCTACTGGAATCGATCCATGAGGTAATTAGTTTTCAGAAATCTTATTTGTATCGCTTTTCCCTACACTGGAGTCGATTCCCTAATCATATTTGTATTAGTTTTCTCTATTTTGGAATCAGTAAATTAGTTTCCCCTAATCATATTTGTTGCAATTTGTGTTTTTGAAAATTTTACCCTTAATTATATTTGTATCAATTTGCTTTTACCCTAATCATGTTTTTTAAAAGTTTAGTTTTAGTTGCTTTTAGTTGGTTTGTTTCTTGAAAAGTTGTAAATCTCCTAATCCAAGAATACTGAAAATAGCCCCACTTCTTTGCTAGCTAATAGTTTTAGCCACCGCAAGTTAAGAATTTGGTTATGTACTTGCTAACTTTTAAGTGAATATTTGTTCACTTAGGGGTTTCTGTCAATGGGTTTTCAAGATTTGGTCATTTTGAACTATTTGCTAGCTAATAATTTTAGTTACTGTATGTAAGAATTTGGTTATGTAGTGAATCTGGTCAATTTCAGATTGGATCCGGTTGTTAAAATCCAATTTGAAACCATATTGCACATAAGAAAATGGAACAATGTTTCTCTAAATTCTTCATACTGGTCACCCCTGTTTTCTTTTAGAGAAGTGGGCTCTGATAAATAACCATCATACTGGTCTTGAACAGATGCATCAGTCCCTGAAGACACATGTTTCTTCATGTTATGATTGTTTGTTGGATGAGTTGAGTGGGTTTTTTTGTTTGATCTTGACTTAACTGGTCTATTCTTTCCTTTAACATATTCAAAAGCGCATAAGAGCCCATCTGTCCAGACGTCACTACAAGGTAAGGCTTCCTTGCTGTAATGATTTTGTTCCGGATTTTCCTTAAGCATACCCTGGTCCTCATTGATACGACCCATACTGTGTTTCACATTGGACAAGATACAAAAGTTTATCAGATCTATGTAAATTTTTGCTACCTCCTCATCAAGAAAAGATACATATTTCCTTTTGTAGTTTATCAAGACCTGGCAATAACTTCCAGAAGTTAACGTGTTCCCAAATTTGTAAAGTTGTTTAACGTCGAGATGCTAAACCATAAAGTAAGTTTAAAATGACCAGAAAAATTGTCATTCCCATGCACTAAAAAATCAGTTTGATGCTCAAATTACCAACCTGGTCCTCAAAAATACTCACAACACTAAAGTCTAAAAGTCTAAAAAAATTTATATGTCCCTTTAAGTCTTAATTAAGTGTATTTATGTACCTAATCATATTTTTATAGAGACTCAACATTCAACAAACCATGTGTATGATAGAAACATATATATATATATAAAGAAATTCAAATTGATTATTTTTTCCTTTTCCATATACGAAGAACCGACTAGCTAACCTGCATCCAGGAGTGGAATTTTGTATAGCCCACCCATTCACACCCCGCTTTTAACTCACTGAACAACAAAGAAGTGCAGGATTCCGAATCAGGAAAGCTCCATCCTTTTGGTCATTAAAACCGTAGTTTGTTTACTGGAACAAGGGACTAAATTAGTGCCTTTTTTTGGTGGAATAGGAGGGATGAAAACCTAAAACAATGGGCTTGCTTGTTTGATTAACACTTTAATAATGTTCTACCACCTACTTGTTCACATATCTCTTTAGTTAACTTAAGACTGATTGTTTCTTCATCCCAGTGAGTATAAACAATTGAGCAAGACTCAAAATGAATCATAAAGTCAAAACAATTCCATGTGAACCTAATTTCCTTTTTGGACAAAACATCATTTTCTTCTTGAGCCACACTACTTTCACACTACAGTTTTCTTTCAATTTTTGCATTTTGTCTTTCCTTCTTTATTCTTGTATTATGTTTTATTGTTTTGTTATATGTACAGAGAGGGGGTTCAGAGGGGGGTTCAGGGGAAAACCTCAAAAAATGAAAAAACCAAGGAACACCACGGTAACAATTCGATGGTTTGACGCACATGTTCATATACACGTGTGCATGTTACAAATTAGCACAGATGCATACCGTCCTCACGAACGACTGCCAGGTGTTCCAAAGTCTTTCGATCTTTTTGCGGTCCTAAACCTGACCCGATATGTACATGGGCTGTAAAAACTGTATGCATAACTAGAAGTCTTTTCAGTAAGTATTCATCATAAACATTGCAACTTCCGCAATTTCGAATCTCATTTAAAATTTCTATGGGGCTGATTGGCAGTTGTTGAATGGTTTAGTTTCAGTAATTACTCTGTGAATATTAGAGAAAAAATTATGGTCCACAATTCTCCAATTGATTATGTAGTTTGTTTTCATAATATGCTTGGATTAAGCAATTCATTTGTAGTGTTACTCTTCTATTGAAACAAAGTGTAAAAAGTAATGCAACCAAACCCATATAAATTATGAACGTGCTCTATTTGAATTATTGAAACATATGAGTTATTGTATTTGCATTGTTAATTGACGGAAACATTTTTGGCAACAAGCTGTGGTAGTGATTTGAGTCCACACGATTATTGAAATGCTTGAAAAATATGGGTTAGTTTATTGATGCAGGTTTTGTATAATCGAAGGACTTGACACAGTTCAGGATTTCGATAAAATGGATATACAAGAAACTCAAGACTTAGAGGGTGGAATAAATATGAATAATCTTTATGTTCATCATAGTAGTTTTATGGTCTTCAACTGTGCACAAATTGTGTTTGTGTTCACGATGGCACCTACCTTTTCGTTCTATCAAGAAGTTTTACGTGATGAATAAGGTATAATCAACAATTGTATTATTACACATTTGGTACCATATATTTCTATTAAAATCATTGCACGTTTTTTGCAGGAAATTAGCCGGATGAGTGAATCACTGAAACTAAACAGCTTTCTGGATATACGGATGAGCATTATTTACAAATGATTGTATTTCTTTGTTCAATCAAGATTTTCAAGTTTTGTAATAGGTTCTGAGTTTATGGGTTTAGATGCCTAATACGTTATTTTCCATTCGATCGTACTAATAAACAATATTAACCTTCAACTTTATATATTAGTTGATTTGCAAATTAACCACGTAAACTCATGAAATAAAATCGAAAGTGATAAAGAAACACGATTCAGGGTTAAACTAATGTTTTGGAATTGTGATTCGCCCACGCTGCATCGCACGGGTACACCACTAGTATATATATATATATATATATATACTACATATATAAGCATTTAAGCAAAATGTCTTAAAGACAACTCTCTATGCATTGAGTACTACATTTTAAAGCATAAAAACTGAAAATCTCTTAATTACTAGTTTTTTTGCATAATGTACAAGTTTTTATTGCATCTCATTCAGATGGGCTTTTCACTATGCTTGATTGCTTATCTTTCTAATTCTGGATCTTCACGTCACAGACTCATAAGCCCATACCCATACCCATTTCATCACCTACTCACCCCATAAGCCCATACCCATTTCTTCACCCACATCAAACAAGAAAGAGCGCACGCTCCAGCCATGCTCTTACACCTTACCGACAGTACACCCTTCTCAGTCACGTCTCAGGCCATACCAATTCACGTCTCACACCTTACCGGCAGTAGGCATGGAAGATTTTTTCAAATTCCTTCTACCTGCTACTTTCTACATCTCAAGAATTCACCATATAAACACCATTCACAAAGTATTCTCAACCCTAAATTCGAATTGGCGACCTGCTCCTTTCTACCTCCAGCTGCTTCTACGATCTATATCGCTTCCTCAATGCTTAATCTCCCCCTTTTATTTCCCCTAATTTCCCCTTATTTTTCTTGGTAGATTTTGACTTGAAGTAAACGGTCAATGTCATTTAATTATTTTGATTTCTAATGTGGTTATGTATGTGCAAAATTGAGTTAGGGTTTCTTAATTTTAGTATCTCTAATGTAGTAAACGGTCAATGTCAATTGGTTTTCTCTGTTGTTTGAGATAATTTTTGGATTTCTATTGTGTTCTATATGTATGGATTGGATTTTTGATTTCTATTATGTTCTATGTGTATGTGCAATATTGCAGTTTGAAAATGAGGCAGACAATGGGATTTGATAGATTTTGATTTGAAGTAAACGGACAGCGCTCATAATACAGAGAAGATCTACATATCTGAATTTAGATGAGTTCCATTCGTATGGACTGCAAAGGTAGCCTTATAAAGCAATGACTTTCCATTGGACTTTCTTTTCTTTAATCTTAAAATATAAATCATTGATTTAATTGTAATCTTGATACCATCCGGTGGATATTTGATTGATTCTTGTTATTTTGGTTTTTCACACTTATTCCCATCATTTATATAGGTTAGTTTTTAAATGTTGCTTCTTTGGATATACAATGTGTTCCTGATGTATATCTTGATGGCTACTCTGAGGAATTGATTGTGATAGTATCTGTATGCTCTCTCCAACCCTCGATTTTGGTCTCGATCTACATCTTCTACTCTTCTTTTTAACTTAAACACTAATCTACGTATGAGCTTCGTAAAAAACCCATTGGGTTAACAATTGAAAAACAATTAACTTATATATTCAGGATATATGTGAGGGGTTACCAAGATAGATCCAATTGGCTTTTGCAAGATACTTGGTGCATTAAGCTTGCCCTTCTTTTTGTTACTAAGAGTAAAGCAAGTATTTATTTGTAAGACGTAAAAAGAATATGAAACTAATAGCTTTTGTCAAGATTTTTTTTTTCACTTGTATCTGAACCTTTTACTGTTTTTATTGTGTTTTGGGCAATAGTAGAGTACCTTTTAAACACATAACTCTTTCTTTTGCATTAACGTGAGTTCTTAACCTTTGTTATTCTCTTATTCAAGTGATAAGGTTTTATCTATGTTGATGTAATCTCTTATTCTCTTCTCAACTGGTTTGATTAGTCTTCTCTATGTGTATGAATGCATCTATCATATTTCATCTCTAAGTTGCTTCTATTACCTGCCTTTTCCAACTTTATTATTTCTGCCACTTAACAATTTAAAACTTTTGGTTCAGACATGACCTAAATCAGACTGGTTGGGGAGTGAGTTACTTCAGGTAAGAAAAGATCAAATTCTATCTTAAATAGAGTCTGGGTTACTTTTCTATGTATATATATATTTTGAATTGTAGTCCTTTCTCCTTTTCAGTCTTCATTGTCATTTGAGCTCTTCCTGCCAAAATCAAACGAAAAAGTTCGTAGGAGACGGCCATAGAAAATCCTCGAATGTCGTTACTTTCTGTAGATATATCGGATCGACAAAGAGACGAGGATGATGTTGAGCTCCGGGTAGAAAACATCGACTAATGGGAGGCAAGATCTCTAAGATAATATTTCCCTCATTTGACTACTCCCATGGTGATGCGAAGAAGCTGCTACTCACTTCGAAGCTATATGAACATTTTTTCTTTACTCATGACGGAGCAGACTTCATTTCCCAGGTCTCTATCTTTCTTCGTGCATCGAAATCTTTCAAGATAGAAATTTATATATATCGAGCATGCGTAAGTCGATTTTGATCGAAAAAACTGCCGCATTCCGGGAAAAAGCTACCATTGATTTTAGTTGGGTTTTGTTTAATTTTGGTGATTTATATCCATAAACACCTACAATATGGTGTTATTGAATGATCCAGATTAGTTTGTGTTGGGAACTGAAGATATGCTAAGTATGGTTAGTACTGCCAAGACAATGTTACTACTGCCAGTTCTTCGTTACTACTGCTGGTCAAACGTTACTACTGCTAGTCAAGGTTACTACTGCTAGTCAAGGTTACTACTGCTAGACGAAGTTACTACTGCTAGACACGGTTAATACTGCTGAGCTGAGATACTACTGCTAGAAGACTGTGAAGGTTAATACTGCTGAAGGTCGTTAATGCTGCTAAGTCAAATCATTGTTAATACTGCTGACTTGATAAGTTTGGGATGCGATACTTTTGGAGACAAAGAAGGAATTGATCAAGATATGTTTAACGAAGATTCAGAAGATCAATTTACTTTTGATAGTTATCTTGTAATTACTTTTGTATAAATAGTATTGATAGATAGCTATTAGTATAAACGATAGAAGATACATAATATACAGAAGATATACGTGTGATATAGAATTCTATATTGATTCAAGAGTGAATTAACCTCAAGGTGTAAGAACCCTATTTCTAGAGAAGTAGAAGTCGTCTTGTTGAGCCTGTTCAACAAGATTGAGGTTTGGTGTAAAGCTTGTGAGTAATACAGTTTGATATATACAGTGTGTTGAATTCTATTGATTGTTCTTTAATTAATTTAGAGTTCTATTCCGCAAGATTCTCTAAATTCTGTTTCTAAGAAGTTTAATCCTTGTTAAGAATCGATCCTGACAAGTGGTATCAGAGCCTGTGTTTCTTAGAAATCTACAATCATTATGAAAAATTCTATTGAATCAAACAGTACTTTTGATTGGAGTGATCAAACAGAAGAGGCAATACAGAATCATGCACTCATGGCAGAAGTATCCGATATTCCCACTGAGGTACAATCTAAACTCTGTTCTCAATCTTGCATTGATGCTGTTAAAAGATATAGGGATCACAATCAGGGTATGTGTGATAACCTTAAGAGGCTAGAGAAAGATGTGAAAGATTATGTTAGAATTGTAGAAAGGTTTGAGGAACAGATTAGAGCTTTTCAAGCTAATGAACTTCAACACCACTATGATACTAACTATTGGAAGTGGGAGAAGAATGAGTATGAGATTAAGCTGAAAGTGACTGGGGAGGAGAATGAGAAATTAAAAGAAGAGCTTAAGAAGGTTAAACTTGATGTTGAAAAGTTTACCTGTGCTTCTAAAACCATGGATACCATCATCAAGGCTCAAATCCATGACAAGATGAAAGTAGGGATAGGGTACAATGCCACACCTCCACCCTACAATAACAACTACATACCTCCTAAGTCTGATTTGTTAGAGACCAAGGATAGGAAGGAACCTGAATTAAAGATTAATATAGATCCTTGTGAAAAAGAAGTAGTTGTTGAGGATGAGACTGACAAAGCAGGATCTGATGAGGAATGTGAAAGTCCATATGTTAAGAACAATGAGATAAAAAGGACTGAAACAGAAGAAGGAGTTAAGAACAATGGGATAAAAAGGAAAGAAACAGAAAAGGGAGTCCATTACACACAGACCACAGTTGTGGCTCCCAATACCTGTAAACATTGTTCTTGTAAGAAATCTCAAGAGCTTAAGCCCCAAAAACATGATAACAAAAGGGGTAATCAAAGAAATTGGAATAACCAGTGGGCTATGAGACAAGGAGTTGATCTGAACAGAATTAACAGGCCAAAACCTTGTTTCATCTGTGGTAAGCTAAATCATTTAGCCAAACACTGTTATTTCAATCCTGTTAACCAAAGGTTTAATGCTCAAAGATCTTTTAAAAAACCTGGTGGTTACAGAAAGAATGGTGGCTATAAAAAGCCTGTGAGGAAACTTGTGGCAAAGAAACAAGTTAAAACCAAAAGCCACATGAAAAAGGCAGAAACAGAAAGTGTTAGAGTATGGATGCCTAAAGGTACTAATGATAATACTGCCAACTCAGTTAGTACTGCTAACAATGTCAGTACTGCAGGAAGCAATAATGTTGCTAGCAGTGTTAGTACTTCTAACACAGTTAATACCTCTTCAACAATTAATACTGCTTCTAGTGTTAGTACTGCTAAGTTAGTTAATACTGCTGAGAAGGCTAGTACTTCTGGAAGCACTCTTGCTAACAAAGTTAGTACTTCTGCATCAGTTAGTACTGCTTCTAGACCTATCATCAAAACAAAGTACTCAAGCACTGATGTTCCTCACTTTGACAAGCTCATCAAAACAGAATGTAAGTATTTTGATGATCAAGGGAGACCCAAGACCACTATGGCTTGGGTCCCTAATAAAACTAATTGATCTATCAGATGTGCAGAGCAACCAACAGCTCAAGGGGAAGAGCATTTGGCATGTTGATAGTGGTTGCTCCAGGCACATGACAGGTAACATGGCCTGCCTCAAGAATTTCAAATGAATTGATGGAGGACATGTTACTTTTGGAAATAATCCTGCAGAAGGTAAGAGAAGTGGTAAAGGTGATATGTCAGAAGGTAAGATGACATTTGAGGATTTGACTAGTAATGCAAAGTGCAGAGTTAATACTGCTCAGCAGTTAATACTGCTTGTACAGTTAATACTGCTTGCAGTTGATACTGCTCAGCAGTTAATACTGCTTGTGCAGTTAATACTGCTTGTGCAGTTAATACTGCTCAGCAGTTAATACTGCTTGTGCAGTTAATACTGCTCAGTAGTTAATACTGTCAGTGCAGTTAATACTGCTCAGTCGTTAATACTGCTTGTGTAGTTAGTACTGCTTTGCAGTTAATACTGCTCGGTAGTTAGTACTGCCTATGTCGTTAATACTGCTTTTGATAATCTAGGGCATATAAATACCCCTGTTTGCCCGCCAAAGTTCATAACGACTCTTCGCATTTACTTCTTCTCTCTCGTTCTAACCTAGTCTCCCCAGAATCTTTGTGTTTTTCTTTCAAGAATCGTCAGGAATCATGGAGTTTGTGGATGAGCACAATGAAATAGCCATGCTTCAGAAGCCGAAACAAGCTGCGGGATTCCACGATATCGTCGATTTTCTTAAATCCTCGCACATCTCATATGCCCTAACGGTGAGCCCAACCATCTATATCGAACATCAGACGCAATTTTGGGAGAATGCCACTGTTAGTTTCGAAGAAGGGCAGAAAACCATTCGAACAAGGGTTTGTGATAAACCCTTGAAAGTCACAGAGGAGGTTATTCGCATCTCTCTTCACTTGAATGATGCCTCAGGTATAACCTCTCTATCTTCTGATGACTTATATTCGACTTTACAAAGAATGGGGTATGAAGGTCCCATTGGTGTTTTTAAATTCTACAAGTCAAAAATTTTCAACCAATGGAGATTTCTTGTTCATACCCTGATGCACTGTATTTCCAAGAAAACTACTGGATGGAGTGAGTTCAGCAGTCCCATTGCATATGCCTTGGTCTGCTTATCCACTGCCAGAAAGTACAATTTTTCAGCTATGATCTTTAATGATCTTGTATCAAACTTGGAATCCAAAAAGAGCTTTTACATGTATCCAAGGTTTGTGCAAGAAGTTATTAACAAGGAATTGATGGACTTACCTCAGTTTGATGAGGTATATGTACCAAAATCCCCTAAAGGGAAGGTTTTTTCAAATATGAAAAGACTTCCTAGGGACTCGGAAGGAGTTGACACACCATTGTTCTCTACAATGATGGTTGTGTCCCACACAATTGAAGGTATGGCATCAGGGTCAAGGCCCTCATTAGACACACCCACTGATGACCAATCCCAACCTTCCATCTCAAAAGACATCCCTCAGTCCATCCTTGAACGACCCACTCCCACAATCACCAAAAGGTTTGAAAGAAGAAAGGTGCACAAGGTTCCTTCCCTTGATGTACCTACTCAGAGCCCTAAGCCTTTAAGCCCTCAGTTGGAGCATTCTCCAATTGAGAATATCAACAGGGAAACCACAGGGGTGTCTCCCAACCCCAAGAAGGTGCTCTCTAAGGAGAAGGATGAGCATATGGGTGCTAAGGCTGCCACTACTTCTGCTAGCACAGAGAAGGACAGTGGTAACATAAATAAGACCTTCCCCATGGCAACTCTAAATGAGAAATCATTAGGAGGACCCAGGTGCCAAGAAACCAAGGGGGCAGTTAGTGCTTCTGCTAGGCAGAAGGCTTCTGCTAAAACTTCCAAGGATCCTTTAAAGAAGGTAAACACTTCTAAACAAGGTGAGGATAGATATAACTATGCTGAATTGATGGAAACCATTGGAAATGTCAACTTGGATGTTATGGCACAGAAGAAGGAGATTGAGCAACTGAAGACTGTGGTCACCTACCAACAGTCTCAAATTGAGAAGCTCAAAAAGATGGTCACCAAGTTGTTGCACAGAAAGAAAAAGGCAAGATTTGTGCTGAGAAGAAGAACTCCAACTGATGATGCTCCCAAAAAGGGGGAGTCAGAGTCAGAAGCAGAACTGAATATGAAGGGTCTACAAGTTGAGGGGGAGACAGTTCAGATGGAGACTGAAATGGAAATTGAGAATGCACAGTTTAAGGGGGAGTCTAGTGCACAGAATAAGGGGGAGACAGAAAAGGGGGAAGAGCTTATTAAAGAAGCAGAAACTACAACAACAGCAGAAACCACAGCAGCAGAAACTGTTAATGCTGCTGAGTTTGAACAAGCAGCAGAAACAGTTAATGCTGTTGAAGGCCAAACAGAAAAAGCAGCAGAAACTGAGCAGGAAGCAGTAACTACATCTCAAGCTGAAATTGATGAAGAAATATACTGGATTGTGAAGAACAGTGTTGAAGCAGCATCATTACATGTTCTAAGAGAAGCAGTAACAGCCATAGCAGCAGAAATGGTTATTGCTGCTGAAAAACTTAAAACAGCTGAACCAACTCCTGAAGCTGTTAAAACTCTTAAAAGAACCAAGATGATGTCAAAGGAAAGACCAAGCACCAAGCCCATAACTTCACAGAAGAAAAATGAAAATAAGCCAAGGGTGGAGCCAACTGCAGAAGAGGCCCAGGAGGAAACAGTGAAAGAAAAATCTGATCCAAAAGTTGCTGAAGAAGAAGTGGCAACTCCATCAAGGCAATCAAGCAATGTACAATCACAAACTGATGCCCAATGTGATTTGTACATTACTAGTGTTGACTCTAACCCAATTCCAATTCAGGCTGAACCAATATCATCTAAGGCTCCTGAAA
The DNA here is from genome assembly GCA_033807775.1 of Saussurea involucrata. Taxonomy (NCBI): domain Eukaryota; kingdom Viridiplantae; phylum Streptophyta; class Magnoliopsida; order Asterales; family Asteraceae; genus Saussurea; species Saussurea involucrata. The sequence goes on from CM066314.1 coordinate 23,534,107, forward strand.
TCATCTTTTGGGACACTTTGAAAGATGGTAGAAAGGAGTTCATTAGGATAAAAAGAGCAGATGGAAAATTTGAAGTCTTTTCAACTTGGGGAAAAATTGTCAGAACTTGCTCAAGATCAGACTTAGAAGAGATGTTCAAAGTTGGGATGAGGATATATGAAAACATGCTGACTGAGCAAGGGATGTCAATCTCTAAAATGGTACTTGAATTCTTGTGCCAGATGTTCAAACCTGAAGCAGTTCAGCATAGGATAAACACACAGTTTCAAGCCATTACCAACTGGATGCTCTATGAAAACTGTGGAGTATATGTCATCTCTCTTGACTCTGCAACTCAAGAATACTATCTGGTGGATGAAATATACAATCACAGCATGAAGAGGCTGAACGGAATGCTACATGCTAAGTTGACCTGCAACAAGGATTCAGCAATGGGTAAATTCTTGGTAAAAAGGATTCTCAATCAAAGTCTGGGATTGAATCCTAATCTAGGCATGTATGATTAGGTTTTGGAAGCATCATCTGAAGAACTTGACTTCTTTTCCTAAAAGTCAAGTTAGGGGGAGATTGTTGGGAACTAAAGATATGCTATGTATGGTTAGTACTGCCAAGACAATGTTACTACTGCCAGTTCTTCGTTACTACTGCTGGTCAAACGTTACTACTGCTAGTCAAGGTTACTACTGCTAGTCAAGGTTACTACTGCTAGACGAAGTTACTACTGCTAGACACGGTTAATACTGCTGAGCTGAGATACTACTGCTAGAAGACTGTGAAGGTTAATACTGCTGAAGGTCGTTAATGCTGCTAAGTCAAATCATTGTTAATACTGCTGACTTGATAAGTTTGGGATGCGATACTTTTGGAGACAAAGAAGGAATTGATCAAGATATGTTTAACGAAGATTCAGAAGATCAATTTACTTTTGATAGTTATCTTGTAATTACTTTTGTATAAATAGTATTGATAGATAGCTATTAGTATAAACGATAGAAGATACATAATATACAGAAGATATACGTGTGATATAGAATTCTATATTGATTCAAGAGTGAATTAACCTCAAGGTGTAAGAACCCTATTTCTAGAGAAGTAGAAGTCGTCTTGTTGAGCCTGTTCAACAAGATTGAGGTTTGGTGTAAAGCTTGTGAGTAATACAGTTTGATATATACAGTGTGTTGAATTCTATTGATTGTTCTTTAATTAATTTAGAGTTCTATTCCGCAAGATTCTCTAAATTCTGTTTCTAAGAAGTTTAATTCTTGTTAAGAATCGATCCTGACAGTTTGCGATTCCATTATAACGCACAGTTACTTGATTTGAAATGGTTAAGTTCGTTCCAATTTCCATGCATATAACTTAACAAATTAAGAAGTTGAAAGATACAAGCAACAATGATAAAATTGGAACAATTAAGTTACTTAATAAATTTGCATTTGGTCATTTGGTCGTTTGGTCATTTGGTGTATATATATGGGCAAAGGATCATGTGAAAAGTTGAGATTAACATGAGAAACGTGAGAATTAGATCTGAACCGTTGATCACTTTTAATCAAATGCTCTCCCATGAATTGCGGCTTAGAAGGAAATTGATCCGGTGCATCTCATCCTAATGTGCGTTAATTTCTCATCCAACGGTTGATAACCACTTCTCACGTTCCCCAATTTCACAAAACCATAATGGTTTAGTCCTTTAGACCGGCGAGGACATACCAAAGTGTGTTATCTCAACCGTAATAAAATTAATGAAACAAATGTGGATGATGATTTGGTGGTCAATAATGAGACTATCTTAAAAATAGATCTACTGCTGCTGTTACCCACCTCTTCTTTGGATTGCATATATGTTGGTAATGGCATATTGGCTTGAGATGTTGATGTTATTTAAGAATCTAATTTGTCTTTTACCGTTGCTATTTTCAATCTGCATTGTTGTGGATTACAACACCAAGTTTATTATAGTTCTTCTAACTTTACATGCATTTTCCAGGATTACAATACCAAGTTTATTATGGTTCTTCTAACTTTATGTGACAGTTAAACTTCAAATTTATCTTGATAGAACCTTTGCATCCCGCCGCATTGCGCGGGTACACAACTAGTATATATATACATATATAGGGGAGGTTTCTTTTGCAAACCACCTCATTCTTACAAACTATACAAACCACCTTATAGCCAATCAATTTAATTAATTTCAGTTTTTTATTATTTTCATTTAATATAATCCGTAAGGGCTTAAATGTAATTCCGTAATTAATTTATTTATTTAATTTTTATTGATTAAAGCTTAATTATAGTAACTAACCATATTATATGGGATTATGATCATTATCAATATCCTCCAATATCACCGTTTTTTTATCAGTATCTTTCACTAACTGGGTTTAGAATCACTCTATAATTCTGTTTAGCATCATCCATATCATACTCGTGTATCCATTGTCTCTAACTGGGTTTAGAATCACTCTATAATTCTGTTTAGCATCATCCATATCATACTCGTGTATCCATTGTCACACGATTAGGTTTAGCATCACTCAGTAATTTTGTTTAGCATCATCCATATCGTAGTCGTATATCCATTGTATCACGATTGAATCATGGATGAATCATGTCCCGTTAATGAGATTTTCGTCAATGATGTGTTTTCGCACGAAGACAATATCCAACATGAAGCCAATGCCGATACTATTGTTGATGTCGAGTTGAATGATGCTGAAACTTATCCAATATCCGAACCAGAAACCTTTGATTCGCCTGTCTATCATTGTAAAGCCGTTTTATTTTTATTGTTCATTTCATTTTTTGTTTTGTTCATGTCGTTTTTTACTACTATTCCTTTGTGTATCATTATATTCATGAGATATGTTTTTATGAATTTAATGGAACCTTTCTGTCCTTTGTATGTAACTCCATGAATCTTTGTTGCTTGGTTGTTCACTTTCAGTTGCTAAAATAAATGTATTTTAAAATCAAGTGTCACGTTACATATTGTTAACAGATAATGATATTTTGATTTGTAGTTAATAGCCTTCTTTGCATCACCCCCATGCATAAACATGTCCTAATTATACCCTAGTAATTCCATTCATGGTGTAATGTTACAGCTTATTATCTATAATTATACCCTTGTAATTCCATTCATGAAGCATAACTTACTTTTCCGTATTCATGAATTGTAGATAAAGTTCCATATTATAGATTGTTATTTCACCAATCAGGACATAACTGAAACAAAACACACCATTCATGTATGTTTGTTTACCAATTTTATGAATTACAAATAAACATTCCTAACATTTTTGTTCAAACCAGAAACGAATAAATGTGTTTTGGTAAATTCAGTTGATATGAATTCATTATGTGTATAACATGATAACATTTTTTCGATAGCTTTCCCAACCTTCAATTTTCTTTATTTCTTATCCATCTTCAATAAATCTTTTCATGCATTTCATTTTTAGTGTTAATTGACATTTAATTTTTCTATTAATCCATCATGAATGTGTTCGTTTAGAATATATGTTTTTTGACGTTGATTCATGAATTTTGTAGACCCAATCAATCATGATATGAAAGAAGGTTCCGATGGGAAAAAGTATTGGAGGCCAAGCGTACCATTGGAATGTGCCCCCAAGATTGGTGACTTTTTCCTCAATATTGACGATGCTGAAGATTTTTATAGGAAATATGGACAACAATCTGGATTTGATATTAGGTTGTCCAACAAAAAAAAAGAATAAGTTAGGGACTATTACAAATAGGTACTTTTATTGTAGCATGGAGGGGATTCCTACACCTAAGTCGTTTGACACCATAGATGTTGTCACCGGTGCCCGAAAGAGGCGTAATACTAATCTAAAAAGGACGGGGTGTAAAGCATGTCTTAAGATTCATTTTGTAAAGGAGTATAATAGGTATGAGGTTTATAAATTCATTGAATGGCATAACCATGTTTTATTAGATCAGGATGAGATGATTTTTTTACGATCAAATAGGCAACTTAGTTATGCCGAGCAAAAGAGTGTGTTTCATTCATGTAGTCAGAAGGTTGGTGTTATCAAGGGTCATAGGATTCGTAATTCATTGAATGGAGGATGTCGTAAATCAGGTGGAATGAAGAGAGATTACCATAACTACCATCGTGATATGTGTACCTTTGTAGGGAATAAGGGTGCCCAAATGTTGATTAACACAATGGCTAGTCGTCAGAAGATATGTCCAGAGTATTTTTTTTGATAACATGGTACACGATAGCGAGCTGCATGCTATTTTTTGGGCTGATGAAACCGCTCGTCTGAATTATACCGAATTTGGTGACGTAATTTCCTTTGATGCTACATTTCGGACCAATACGTAAGTTTTATTGTGTTTATTTGTTTTTATTAAGTATTTTTGTTGATTACTTATTCACTATTAATCATTGAATTTTAACATCTTACAGACATGCCATGAGTTTTGTGCCATTTGTCGCAATCGACAACCATAAAAGTACGGTTGTTGTTGGTGCCGTGTTGATAACCGGTGAAACAGTTGACAATTACAAATGGATTCTGAAGGCTTTTTTGAAAGCTCATGGCCGACAACCTAAATTTGTAATTACTAACCAGTGTGCTACCATGAAGCAAGCCATACCAACTATTTTTCCAGATAGCAAGCATCGTCTCTGTATGTGGCATATTACCAAGAAGGTCGAAGCTAAGGTATGTTTTTGATGTTTTTGTTTATTTTGTTTGTATCTGATCAATGTTAGAATATCTATATCAATTTTTATTGTTTTTCACTGTTTTTTTTTTGTAGATTGGTGCGAACCTTAAACATAAAACCTCGTTTGTGCCTGATTTTAATAGCCTGGTATGGGATGTGAATCTGGATCCTTCTGTTTTTGAGGTTAAATGGAATCAGATGATGGAAAAGTATGGTTTGGACCGAGATTCATGGTTTCAAGAGATGTATGAAATTAGGGATTCTTGGATTCCCGCCTACTTTAAGGATGCACCAATGTCTGGCCTTATGAAAACCACATCCAGGTCTGAGAGTATTAATGCTTTTTTTAATGTGTACCATGCATTTTTCCATGATCTTGTGTTGTTTCTTCGTTCATTTGACAATGAGATTGAAACTCAAAGAGCCGACAATGCGGCGGATCAAGTTAAAACCAAATCTACCGTACCACGAATGCTTACTCCTAGCGGACTTGAGGAACATGCAGCATTAGTATACACTCGCGACATTTTTTTTGAATTCCAAAATGAGTTGAGTGAAGGTATGTATTCTTGTGTGTGGGAAGCTTGTTCCGAGGTTGGTGGCAATAAGGTGGTTACAATTATAGAAGAAGACAATCACGAGCAGGTGTTATCCAGACACACTGTAAGTAATTATATATATAATATTGATATATAAAAAGTTAGTAATATTTTTTTAGTATTATAAATGAATGATCTTTAAAGGTGTTTTTGTTGCTTTAAATTTACTACAGGTTGTTCGTGACGTGAAGCTTGGTACAATTGATTATAGTTGCAACTTTTTTGTCCGCAATGGTATACTATGTCGCCATGCGTTAAAGGTTTTGGTTAATGCAAAGGCATGGTTTATTCCTGATATCTACATTCTTAGGCGTTGGCGCCGTGATTTGGTCCCGGTCGAGTGGTTACCTGCCAAAGTTAGGTACGGTGAGATTGATGTTGAAGCTGAAAAAATGATTGGTAATGCACATATATTGTTTGAGGGTATTTGGAGAGTGTGAGGAATGATAAGGATTCAATAGCAGACTTTTTGTCCGTGTTGGAGAGGTACAAGGCTGAGAGAGTGACCGAGGCGCCGCGACGTAGTAATCGCGAGAAGAGAAATGATAATATTCAAGAATTCATGGGAGTTAGAGATGTTGATAATGTTGAGGTATTGCCGCCATCCGGTGTCCGTAACAAGGGTTGTGGTACGGGTAAAAGACTAATTGGTGTACGTGAGAAAGCCATAAAAAATTGAAGAAGCCAAAGCGAGTTTGCAGGAAGTGTGGTGAATTGGCAAAGCATGATTCATGCAATTGTCCTAATTCATGATATGTTTCTTTTATAAACAGTGTTTTAGTTTTTTTTTAGATTCATATTTTGATTTAAGTTTGTTTGAGTAGATGGAACTACAATCTTGTTTATTTTAGTTTGTTTGAGTAGATTGAACTACAAATTTGTTTATTTAAATTTTTGGACTTTTGTATTCATTTTTATTTCGGTTTATGAGATTTCTAAATTACCAACTTATCATCACCTTTTTTTTCTTTAATATTAAACTCCAATTTAATTGAGATATTTAAAGATAGTAATCTCCTATAATCATCATTGCCGGCCAATGTCATTAATGTGCATTGGTGAATGCGCCTCTTTTTCCTCTTAACCTCCATTATATACCCACTTTCGTGTTTTTATTTCTTCACTGCTTATCCCAATCTAAAGAACAAACCACGAAACCCTTGTTTTACAAAAAAATGTCTCACAATCCGGATTCTTCTTCATCATTTGACGGTTCTGTTTTCCCCGGTTCATTCGTCCAGCTGCTTGGTCGATACCATCTTCGTCTGCTTCGAGATATCCATGACCTGGAGAAGGAGTTGAAACAACTACGAAGGGTGCACAAAGAGTTATTCGAAAAGTATGAGAAATCTGTGGAAGATAACATGAAGTATATTGAAGAGATTCAATCACTCAAAGATACTGTGAGGGCAATATCGGATGCACAAATTTACCATATCCCTTAGATATTGCTCTAGTCGGTGAAACCCTTTAATATGTATTTTTGTCTGAAACCCACGTTTCGAGTCTTTGGCTTTTTTGTTTTAATGGTGTTCAATGCCAAAGTTTATATATAGTGCTTTTTTTGGTGGGTTTGGAGGGATTGTTAATATAGGGTTTAACCGAATCCATATGGTGATGTACATGATTATCATGTTTATATTAAAGTTTGTTTAGTATAAACTAATGGTTATATGCATGATTACATGTCTCAACTGATCTAACATGACTTTCACCTATAATCCTGTTATCATATCACAACGTATGCTTATATAGAATGAATTCATTTTATTATTTGAATGTTATGTATAGAAGAGGTCATAATTTAATGAATATACTAATTAAGGTTGAATAATACTTACTACTTGCTTTCGAACATTGCCACTGCCAAATCATTTACTCTGTCGTCTTCCGTCGTCACGTTGAAGTCCACAACGCGAACCGCGTACGGTGATTTCAGGTGGTCCCCTGGTTTGATGGTTCTTTTCAAAGCTCTGGCGATCACGTTGCTATCATCATGTTTTGCCATGTATGGAAAACCACAGATATCCCTCATCAAATCTTTGCACTCTTTCTTTGGTTCTATAACCTTATCTTTGCCCTTAGCTTCAGATGTTATCGTTGATATCCTAACAGCCTTCTCCATACTTTTTGGAACTGTGTTTATCTCGACTGATTCCCATACTTAATGGAACTGTGTGCTTATCTGGACTGATTCCCATATCAAAATCAAGTGGATCTATGTCCTTTGTATGCCTATGTTTTTTACCCTCATTACTTTTTGCTACCAAACCTGATGCATCACTACTTGAAGTAACGTACATTCCCGCCCCCACACCTTTTGTTGGCGTAACCTCATCATCAAAATTAGGAGGTGTGATGGTGTTCAATGATCTCATACGATTTGATTTCTCCACAGAGAACCTCACTGACTCGTCAACTTCCCTTATGAATGTTGGACTGTTCCACATCTTTTCATCCACTTCATTTTCCTTTTGGCTTAACACAAGCCAATTTGATTGATTTCCCTGTGGTGATGCATTTCCTCGTGCATGTGGTGCGTATCCGCTCTTTGAGTCATGCGTGAACAGTGTACTGACCTCCCTTTGTAGTGAAATGAGTTCTGCATCATCTTTGTATTTTTCCAGCCCTTTCTCTATGTCAAAGTCCAAGCCAACCTTAAGTGCTATTAGTCTTGATATTTTAACCTGTATATCCTTTATCAAATCCTAAAAATGAAATTACAATCTAGTTCTTAGACCATTTTATAAAAATATATAATGAAATCAGTTTTTTACCTCTTTTGATGGACCAGTGGTTTTTTCACTTTCCATGTTGGGCTCAGATAAGTTGGCTTCTGCCAAGTTTGGGACATCGTGCATGGTGGCATCATTTCCCGATACATCGTTAATATTTGTCGTTGCCTTTGATGATTCAGCTTCATTCCCTCCCAAGTTTGCATCGTTCACTTTCAAAGAATCATTCCCACCTTCATTTTCTGAATTCTCATTGTCCTTTAATGGCAGCAACCCGAATCCTCTATCTCATAATTCTATCCTCTCCCTTTTTTAAGCATCCCCATATTCCAAACAGATATTGCCATGCCCTTTTTGTCAACTTCATCCCTTGGACTCAATGTTGAGTCGACGGATAGTAGCTTCAAGAATAAAAGAATTGTCAGTATTGTTTGTCGTGTAAATTCATTAAATTGAAATTTCAAATTAAACAGTAAAACTAACCGCAAGGTAGGTCAATGGTCCTGAGTAGAAACATAACAAATTATCTCTTCGCCATCTTTGCTTGCTTGTCTTCACTTTATCGTACATGAGCTTGCACCAATCCACCTTTCCAATCATGTCTTCGCTCTTTATTATAGATAGAAAATTTAAGTTCACCGTTCCCATACTATTACCTTCAATCATCAAGTTTACAAATAGTACCATGAAGTTGATTTTGAAATGGAAACCAGGATCTTCATTTTCAATGATTAGGTCGGCGACATGCTTCGGTCTTATCTTAGGGAACTTGAATTGTTTTTTCCAGAACGAGATAATGTTTTGATCATTTGGCACATCATTCTCAGCAAGTAAATCTATCCCTCCTGTTGGTAATCCTGTTAACTTCTTAATTGACTCTACCGTAACACGAAGAACTCCATTGCTGTAACAACCGGGTTTTGTCTTAAGAGAAGAAAATAAGATGTAGTGGTCATATTGTAATAAAGGAAAAGTGAGGGACCAAAGGGGCATTTTGTGGAAGTATTTAAGGGTACAAATCCCTAGGGTTAATTGTTTCTCATTCTAAGAAATTGTGGTTGCGACTGAGATAAGAAAAGAGGAGAAGAAGCTTGTGGAGGAGAAAACAAATTGAAGAAGAAATCGTGAAGGTAATCATGTCCAGAACTTTCTCCTTTGCTTTCCTTCTATTTGGGCTAAGATTCTTGGTGTGAATATTAGAAATCAATGTGTTCTTCACCTAAACACCTTCAAAGTAGCATAATGGGGGTTTTGGGTGTTAGAAATCGATTCTGAAGTAAAAAGTGGAAATAAACGGGTGTTTATGGTTAGTGGATGAACCCAAGTGTTTGTCTAACCAATTTATGGCAGAAGAATCAAATTTTAATCACTTTTTGGAAGATGGGCTTTTCCCAGTTCGTAGTTACCAGACGTCGCCCCGTCCGGACAGTGGTGTCCGGATAGTGGGAGTTTCCTGGATGATTTTGTATTGCTGTAGTGTCCGGATAATGGAGGTTTCCGGGTGAGTGGGCTTACCAGATAGACTTTGGTGTCCGGAAGGATATGTATCCGGAAGAATGTGTGTCTGGAAGGATATGTGTCCGGAAGGATATGTGTCCGGGTAGTGACTGTCCGGAGAGGCTAGTGTCCGGAAAGTGTGTGTGATCGGAAAGTATGGTGTCCGGAAAGTGTGTGCGACCGGGAAGTTAGTACCCGGACAGTGTTGTCCAGACAATTTAATCTGATATGTATCTGACATCTTTAGGTGTCCGGTTCGTTTAGCTCGGAGGTATAACAAGAGTGCGTTCAACACTATCATAAGGTGAGTTCCCTAAACCCTTTTTACACGAAGTACGAAGTTAAATGATTTTACTGAATATGGTTTGTTTATGAGCATGAATTGTTTTATCAACTGTTACGCATGTTTTCCATGAGAAATATGTTTTATTTAAAAAGGCTATTTAGCAACATGAAATGATGTATCAAGATTTCACTCTTCGTGATTTATGATAAGCTGTGTATGTATGCTATGTGGAGGCGGTCTGCACAATGGGATCAGGGTACCTCGGGATCCGATGATCCCTTGGGCATTTGTGATGAGCTTGTAGGATGGAATTTGTTTCCTTCCTACTCGGATGGAGGGGAGTCCGCTTGGACTCCGAGATAAGCCGAGAAGGAGTCCGTTCGGGGCCCGATCGTGGTAGCTAATGTGATCCTTGAACCCTGTGCAGTACCATGAATGATGCTTATGTGGAGAATGTTAATGAGCTATATAAGATTATTTTATATTATTGATATATGTTGTTTACGGAGGGAATTCACTAGACCTTTTGGTCTGACCCTCGCTTTTCAAAACTAAACCATTTTCAGGAAACCAAGTAGTAGGAGGCTCAAGTAAGTGAGCAACAGCAGGATAGAGTATAAGCTGCATATAGAGACAGTGCATGTGCCACTTTTAGAAGCTAGTAGGTTCTCAGTTGTGTACAGGTTGTTTCCGCCAACCTAAGTTTTTAGAGGCTGATGTAAAGAAATTTTGGGACCCAGTTTTGTAATGTTTATGATTTAATGTCATGTTTGTCCTGTTTTATTTTTGGGTCGTTACAAATGGTATCAGAGCCATAGTTTAAGGGATTTAGGTGACCGGACGGGCCTAAACTTATACTTTGGAAGTAGAAATCACAACTGAGAATCAGGAAATGCGTTAGGATGACACTATTGTAGATGTAAGGACTAATAGGGAACCGAGGACGGTCATGTAAGGTAAGCTTGGAATTACACTTGGCCAGTGTAAATGCGAACTTACAGGTACATATATGTGCTTAGCCTGCCTTATTATTCCAAAGTTGTAGTCTTAAGCTAGTTTATATGTCGTGTTCTAGCAATCTAGAAGGTCGGCAAGATCCCTGAGGGATAGACTGAGACCCCTTGTTGGGGAAGTATCATGAGAGATCATTTATGATGTGATGTATGTATACATCGTAGAGAAGAAATGTTGTATAGAATGTTATGAGTCATCTAGAGGTAGATCTTCGTGGATTCAAAAAGGATGAATGATTGTTTGTGAGTAAGACTCCTGTTTCGGGAGAGTCCCAGTTCTAGAAATCGTGGGATAGATCAGTCGGGATGGTGGGGAAGGACAATGTCGAGATCTTGAAAGCGTCAATCCAAGAGCAAGTAGAAAAGTAGAGCATGACTCTTAGTCGAGCTTTTCAATGGCAGGATCAATGAAATAAGATACCAATAGTGAATTGAAAGCATGTAGAGGTAGAATGTGAGATTTTTTTATCAAAACGAAAATAGTATGAAATGGTTGAGTAAGTGAGATGTGGAACGCATGTACAGCAAGTTATTGCATGACCGAGAGGGCGACCATTGGTCGAAGGTAGAGTGTCAAGGATAAGTTGCGTGAGTAAACCGGTTGACCTTGTTAGGGTGAGTAGCTTTCAATTGCATGTAGAGTTTCATGCATGGCGTTCTTATATGTAACATGAAATTTTCACGATTTAAGTCAAATGTGTAAATATCAATTTTGATCGAAAATGAGTCAGAATGTGCAGGTGTATGTTTAAAGAAAAGGTGGTTTCATTTACATCGCACAATGAAATTTTGAGCTTAACGATTTGCAAAATATTTCACACTTTTTATGATAAGTTAAATTGTTGCAAAAAGTCAAGAAAACGTTTACCAGCAAAACTTTTATAACTGAAATGAATAATGGCATGTTGATGTCATATGAATGAGTGTGAGAACCGACTGGTTTATTTCGTGTCAGTAATTTCTTTTAGAATTTGTCATATGGGAATTTTTCACTCAATGTGTTACTGTCGTAACCAACGTCGTTCCGGTTGAGTAAGAGTGAGTTTTCCTGAAAGGGTACGTGCGAACGATTCTCTAGATCGTTGTACAGGGCATTGGAGATATGAGAATGTTGGGGTCATGCGCACCCAAGTTGTTTCCAAGTGTTGTTTTTTTTATGATAAAAGCGCGAAATGATTTTTGTTTTATTGTGTTGTCATGCATGAAGGCTATGAACTCACTAGCTCGTAGAGTATTACATTTTAAGCTAAGGAAGAACTCCGAGAGTGGATAGGTGTTGGTATTAGCAACTCGTTATGAGTAGTGTGGTGAGGCAGAAATGAGATATCCTCGATGTCGAATAAGGGTCTTAAGGTGATCTTGTAATATTGATGTTACATGAGTAAGTTTTGAATTGAGGGCGACGGATTATGAAGTTGATTATGATATGTTGGAAGGACTAGGTTCCGTAAGGAACCCGTGTCAAAGAATAGGTTAAGAAAGTATCAACATGTGGACTATTGATGTTGAAGTCGGCAGCTGTGTAAGGGGGCTGAGGCCAAAGACTTGAACCAGAAGGGTGAAAGTTGATAGAGCACCTTGTAGGAGTGTTAAGAGGGTGAGAGACTGAGACTGCTATTTTGAATAAGCGTTCTACTTACGAGGTATGGGAGGGTTCGTAGAAGGATAAGGTATGTAGCACAAATGAAGTGAGTGTGTAGGTTATATCGATCAGTGAGGGAATGTGCCCTGTCTATGTAAGGGCTCGGATCGTAGAGAGCTAGCAAGAACGATTATATTTGAGTTAATTGGAAACTCGTGAGTTGTAGTTCAACTAGAGTTGGGGAAGGACAAAGTAACGAGATAGACTCGATTATGAATGCGGGGGAATATGAAGGAAAGTTCGAATTATGTACGAATGACCATGAAAGATCTGGTCTGCAGTGTGATGTTAGGGGTAGAGGATGTACGAATGAGTAGTGGCTTCAATTGCCAATACAAATGTGCCAGCCAGTGTTGTAGTAAAGTGATGTTAGAAAGATGAAGCATTAGATGGAAGCCTTTCGGGGTTTCGGGTGAGGTGTGAGATTTATTAACCAAGTTGTTGGAGCACGTGGTTTGCAAGTTGGAGTTGTAATATAACTATAATCGGAATAGAATGTTGGAGCGGTAGTGGGTGATTACCCAAATGAGAGACCAAGTGTTTTTGGTTGTGGGATTCGCTAAGTAAGTATATATTGGAATCATTGGAAAATTAAAGAAGATGATGGGTGGAATAGTAAAAAATGTGGAGTAGTAGATGCTTAATCTTTAAAGAATGTGAATTGTTTCTTATGTGTGAAAGATTTATCCGAGAAGGTAATAGTTGGAGATCAAAGAATGTGTAGTAGCATCGAGCACTGGTATCATTTCGAGATGATTTGGTTGAATGCCTTAAGTTAGAATTTTGGTGCAACCGTTTGGTTATGTATAGTAATGAGAAAGTATTTTCAGCATGTGGAAATGTCGAAAGAGAGGGGCAAGTAATGTTGGTGGGCAGTGCTCCACGCTAACGAGGGGAGGCAAAGATCGTATGTCGGAATAAGTGAGTAGGTTGGAAGTAGTAAGCTTGACAGTAACACCGAGAGGTAGAGTAGTATGTGTAAATTGCCATCGATAAGTGTGTAAACTTCTGGAAAGAGTATTGAGGAAAGGGATTTGCGTACGTTTCTTTTTGTTCAGGAAAGAAGTGGATAAAGGCAGTTGAATGAGTTGAATGGGTGTTGTGTGACAAAATGTTCAAGCGAATTGGTCGTTCAGTGATAAGCTATTGAGAATAGTGTGGTGTGACCGTGGTTACTCCTCCTAGTTGAGTGAGGGTAACCGGAGTTATGTTCTATGACTGGACGCTTGTGGTAAGCAGTGAGAAATTGATGTGTCTTCAGGATAGGTTCAGTCGGATAGGTGAACACCTCAATGAGGGATTATAGAAGTTTCCTACTTTTAGTTTCATTTAAGAAGTGAAGTGATGAAGTGGTGTGAACGTATGAAGTGGTCGATGACCTATGTGTATCGAGAAAGGGAGGAAATATCTGCATTGGCAAATATGGTTTAGTTTGGGAGAAAAGCGAAGTGGGCTACGTTTTTGGGAACTGTTGAAGTTATGGAAGTTGAGTAGGTAGTATTGACTTGTGGTCAATGTGTTTTGCAGGAAAGAAATACTTTTGTGTTAGGCGCTTGACGTGATAGGAAGGTGGATTGGAAAGTTCAAGTTTGACCTGGTGCTAAGGTTGGCAAATTGGGTGGTTGCCGATGTTAGTAAAGGATTCATGTCATTGTTGCAAAAACTCGGTGAAATTTATTCTTTAAGGAAGTGGAACGGTATGTGAAGGTCGTGCTGAGACGTGTTTTAAAGAGCCCTGAGTCCAGACTTGTGGACAAGCGAACTCTAACTAGTGGGGTTGGCCGGGGGTTGGTCTGAGGTGTTACTTTTATATCTGGTATAAATGGTCGGAAGGGCTACAAGTACATGATGTGAGTATTTCTAACCTAAGGAAGTCGTGGTCTTATACAGAGATGCTTGGAAGATCAGTTGGAACCAAAGTTGTTCAATTTGGATGTGCGAATCGTGAAACCTAAGTCGGGGTCAGTTCGATGCTAAAGGTATTGGTTTGGTTTGGTTTGGTTTGGCTTGGCTTGGTTTAGCTTGGTTCGGTTTGGTTAGTCTGGATTGGTTCGGGTGAGTTTAGATGATGAAATGGGGTATGGCGAAAGAAAAGAGGATTGAGCCACATGTTAGAGAGTCGATCGTAGTGATACTCCGACTTGAGGAATCGGTTTATAGAATGGGTATGTTTTATGGATATGTGGGATACGCGAGGTGTTTCTTGCCTCTATTATGAGAGTGTGGGTTGAAAGGCCGTTGTGGGTGTGTCATTACAAGTTGTGCGAGTAGACAAAAAAAAACTAAGTTTCGTGAAGAGCCCGAAGCCATTCTGTATTCTAAGTGAAGAAATTAAGGAACAAGGAGATCAACCTAGTAAGAGTTCAGTGGCATTTCCACAAACTCCAGGAAGCTACCTGGGAGTTCGAATCGGAGTTGAGGGAAAAGGTTCCGCACCTGTTCAGTCAAGGAATTCCGAGGACATAATTCTTTTAAGGGGGGGGGGGGTGTTGTAACAACTGGGTTTTGTCTTAAGTGAAGAAAATAAGATGTAGTGGTCATATTGTAATAAAGGAAAAGTAAGGGACCAAAGGGGCATTTTGTGGAAGTATTTAAGGGTACAAATCCCTAGGGTTAGTTGTTTTTCATTCTAAGAAATTGTGGTTGCGGCTGAGAGAAGAAAAGAGGAGAAGAAGCTTGTTGAGGAGAAAACAAATTGAAGAAGAAATCATGAAGGTAATCATGTCCAGAACTTTCTCCTTTGCTTTCCTTCTGTATGCGATAAGATTCTTGGTGTGAATATTAGAAATCAATGTGTTCTTCACCTAAACACCTTTAAAGTAGCATAATGGGGGTTTTGGGTGTTAGAAATCGATTCTGAAGTAAAAAGTGGATATAAACGGGTGTTTATGGTTAGTGGATGAACCCAAGTGTTTGTCTAACAAATTTATGGCAGAAGAATCAAATTTTAATCACTTTTGGGAAGATGGGTTTTTCCCAGTTCGTAGTTACCGGACGTCGCCCCGTCCGGACAGTGGTGTCCGGATAGTGGGAGTTTCCCGGATGATTTTGTTTTGCTGTAGTGTCCCGATAATGGAGGTTTCCGGGTGAGTGGGCTTACCGGATAGGCTTTGGTGTCCGGAAGGATATGTATCCGGAAGAATGTGTGTCCGGATAGTTTGGCGTCCGAAATGATATGTGTCCGGGTAGTGAGTGTCCGGAGAGGCTAGTGTCCGGAAAGTGTGTTTGACCGAAAAGTATGGTGTCCGGAAAGTGTGTGCGACCGGGAAGTTAGTACCCGGACAGTGTTGTCCGGACAGTTTAATCTGATATGTATCTGACATCTTTAGGTGTCCGGTTCGTTTAGCTCGGAGGTATAACAAGAGTGTGTTCAACACTATCATAAGGTGAGTTCCCTAAACCCTTTTTACACGAAGTACGATGTTAAATGATTTTACTGATTATGGTTCGTTTATGAGCATGAATTGTTTTATCAACTGTTACGCATGTTTTCCATGAGAAGTATGTTTTATTTAAAAAGGCTATTTAGCAACATGAAATGATGTATCAAGATTTCACTCTTCGTGATTTATGATAAGCTGTGTATGTATGCTATGTGGAGGCGGTCTGCATAGTGGGATCAGGGTACCTCGGGATCTGATGATCCCTTGGGCATTTGTGATAAGCTTGTAGGATGGAATTTGTTTCCTTCCTACTCGGATGGAGGGGAGTCCGCTTGGACTCCGAGATAAGCCGAGAGGGAGTCCATTCGCGCCCTGATCGTGGTAGCTAATGTGATCCTTGAACCCTGTGCAGTACCATGAATGATGCTTATGTGGAGAATGTTAATGAGCTTTATAAAATGATTTTATACTGTTGATATATGTTGTTTACGGAGGGAATTCACTAGACCTTTTGGTCTAACCCTCGCTTTTCAAAACTAAACCATTTTCAGGAAAGCAAGTAGTAGGAGGCTCAGGTAAGTGAGCAAGAGCAGGATAGAGTACAAGCTGCAGATAGAGACAGTGCATGTGCCACTTTTAGAAGCTAGTACGTTCTAAGTTGTGTATAGGTTGTTTCCGCCAACCTAAGTTTTTAGAGGCTGGTGTAAAGAAATTTTGGGACCCAGTTTTGTAATGTTTATGATTTAATGCCATGTTTGTCCTGTTTTATTTTTGGGTTGTTACAATTGCTTACTCTTATTCCCATTTCTGTGGTGTCAAGATTATCTACGAGGTAGAACCCAAGCTTTGATGGCACCCCATCGATTTCCATGCTCAATAATGACTCCAATCCCATCTTTCTAATTGTCTCCTTTTGGGAACTGCTCAACGCAACAATGGCGTCATGCAATGCCTTTGGTGATGTCCTTGTCCTTAGTACTTCCAAACCTCGTCTCAATCGGGATCCTGAATTCTGGTGATGTTGCTTCATATTTAATTTCCCTTTCTTATGATGACTTGACCTCTGTAGTTTTGTTTTTATCCTGCTACTCCCTGCTGATTTTTGATGGCCTGTGTAATCATATATTTTTGCATTATAATTCACTCATGAAAACATAACTCATGTAAATTTTTAGTCGCGAAAAAACTTGCAATAACTACAAAACTACAGTCTACATGTTATTCCTTTTGACTACTCACCTTGAACATCAGGTTTTTCCTTTGTTTGTGGTGTATTCATACGCATCATCTCCCTTGTATGGCTCCTGGTTCTTCTAGAGCTACTTGCAGGATCAACTTTCCGGTCTGTCAAAAAGATTTGATTACTAACATTTCTCATATAATATGTTTCTTTTTTATTCCATAATAAATAAAGTTTGTTTTGCTATTAGTTAACAAATGCTTTTGTTCAGATCTGAATCAAGTCCTTGGTCCACAATTCTTGCAGAGTCTGTTCCTGCACCAATAAGTTGGTTAAATCATTTTCACTATGTTATAATAAGACTACATAATTTGGGACATGACTAGAAACATTAATAAAAGTTAATAATAATGTGGTTTTCTCAACCACGTATTGTACCTTTCTCTCCTTCCTTTTCTGTCACTTTCAAATCCACCATCAGTAACTCAACCCCCGTCACGTTAATGTATTCTGAATCAATCTTGGTATCTACCCAATAAACATATCGTCATCAATTCGTTAGTAAATATAATATCAACATATTTGTATGAATAAATTTAAAAACTTTACTGTCATAGATAGTACCTTTTCTTTTCCTTGAACGTCGAACATTGTTGACATTTTGAACATCAACTTCCATTGCAGTTGCTGTTGTTTCATGAGTTGTGAACATGACAATTATGTATACTTTTCAATAATTTGATTGTATATTAGTTAATGATGATAAATCAAAATCAAATTTATAGTTTTCCAATCAGAATTCATGAATACTGTTTACAAAGATTTCATGATATGGGATCATGTCAAAGACCACACATGAATAAATACTTATTAGGAAGATTCCAAGCAGTATGTTAACCAAACTTAATTTAGTAAAAAATAAATTCCAGCTTTCATCAATTGAACACGTTAGAATTGTGAATATGACATCATTTTCTAAATAAAGAATGTATGGAAAACAACTTAAATCACATTAGAATCATGAAACTCACATCATTTTCATCATAACAAAATACTGAATCTTCACCACTTGAGCACACATACAGTAAATGTGTTTGACATCAATATATGGAAACATATTCCATTTCCTAGAATCATGAATCTAAAATCATTTTCATCTTAACATATTACTGAATCTGCATCACTTGATCACACATACAGTAAATTTGTTTCACATGAATATAGGGAAAATTTTAAATCACTCTAGAATCATGAATCTAAAATAATTTCATCTTAACAAATTATTGAATTTGCTGCACTTGAGGACACATACAATAAATTGTTTTGACATCAATATATGCAAAACAATTTAAAACACACTAGCATCATGAATCTAAAATAATTTTCATCTTAACAAATTACTGAATCTGCTGCACTTGAGCACACATACAGTAAATTTTTTTAACATCAATATATGGAAAACAATTTAAAACACACTAGCATCATGAATCTCACATCATCCTCATCAATCACAATTCATGAATCCTTTACAGTACCATTTGTTTTAATAATTATATAATTTCATTACCTTGGCGACAATCGCATGATGAACATTCTTAATTGAAATCCATTATTAACAGTATATAATATATTGATCAATGACATGCATATGATTTTGCCCAATTTTTAAAAAAGCCCCATAAAGCTTTATTCATCATATTCTATAATGTTAGTTCTTTGTTTTATAATAACCCTTTGATTCACAGATTGCTGAATGTATGAAATAACTTCTTGATAACCATACTGATTTCATGATATATAAATCATTATTTTTTACAGTAATCAAAATTTTCTCAACTTGAAACAAGATTCACAAACAGAAACCCATAATCTAATAAAAGTGTCGTACCTTCTGGTGTGTGGGATTCGATTTCGCCTTGCTTCTACACTTCGATTTCTCCTTGCTTCTGCACTGATTCTTGATTTGCAAGTTGTTCCGTGTCGATTAACACGGGATTCTCTGGTGTGTTCTTGAAATTAGAAAATGAATACTTGATTCGGATTCGTTCACTTGGTCGTCTCATTGCGAATGAAAAAAAAACCCTAGAATCATTGAATGGTAGAATGCAATATATATAGTTCGATTTAATCTACGATTTTACCTCTGTTTGGATGAATGTATCCCGCCATTGATTTGATTTTGTTTATTCTACTCGATTTTCCTTCCGAATGGATGACTATGAATCGGCGATGTATTCGGGGGAAGTGTATCCCGTGATTTTTGCGGATGATTACCGGAGATGTCGAAGCTTCATGTTTTGACGACAATACCCCTATGCGCCTCTTTTCTTTATTAAATTAATTATACAAAGCTCCTTAATTACACAAATTGCCACCGCATGAATATGGTACGTTGATCTATTTTGATCTGCTTAATGGATGGTCATTAGATTGGTTCTATAGTTTCTAAGAATGGGGTGGTTTGCAAAAAATACCACCCCTATATATATATATATATATATATATCGTTGATTGATTTTTTATTTTTATTTTTTAGTTTCTCCTTTTTATTATTTTTTGATAGAATAAAGTTTGTTTTGCAAAAAGAGAGTTATCTTATGAGTTAAACTCAGTGGTTGACACAATGACATCACATTCGTTTTTCTTATACACGACTTTTTATTCCAAAATTTTAACTTCTCGCATGAAAGTATGTTTTGGAAAGGCTTATTTAGCATGATTGCACGATTTACAAAGATTTCACGCTTTGTGATTTATTGTTAGTTATGTGTATATGCTATGTGGAGTCAGGTTGCACAGTGCGATCAGTGTACCTCGGGATCCAATGATCCCTTGGGAGTTTGTTATGAACCGGTAAGATGGAATTCGTTTCCTTCCTATTCGGGTAATGGGGAGTCTGCTTGGGCCCCGATATGAGGCGAGAGGGGAGTCTGTTTGGACCCCGATCGTGGTTCTGGATGGTGCGATCCTTGAACACTGTGCAAGGACCCATGTATGGAGTCTTATGTTGAGATGCATGGCTTGTTAAAGAAATGTTTTATGCTTGTTGTTAAAAACTTTTTAGAGGGAATTCACTAAACCGTTTGGTCTAACCCTCGCTTTTCAAAACTAAACCATTTTCAGGGAAGCGCTCTAGTGATGCTTTGAGCAAAGGTAAAGAGTTGGCTTGAGCTTAAAGATGGAGGCTTTAGCGAGGAACACTATAGTTTAAATCATTGTCTTGCTTAGATACATCTCTCGGCTGTGGATAGATTATTCCGCTGCAAATTTTGGATAACTCAGGACTCGAAATGTTTGTTTAATGAATCCTTTATGTAATTGGGTCCCGATTTGGGGATTATTTATCTATGTTATGTTTGTTGAAGTTTTTGGGCTGTTACAAATGGTATCAGAGCCATAGTTTAAGGGATTTAGGTGACCGGACGAGCATAAACTTAAACTGTGATTTGAGGGACACAACCGAGAGATAGGATGCCTTTAAGAAAGATCACTCTAGGTGCGCTAGAAAAATAGGGTAATGAGAACTGTTGTCTAAGGTAAATTTACATTACACCTGGTCAGTATAATTGCGAATTTACAGGTACATGTACGTGCTCGAATTGCCTTATGTTGCGAAGTTGAGTTGAGTGGTGATTGTTTGCGGTTGTTCCAGTTCTTGTACTATATGGTAGGTTGTTATGGTTGAGGCGGTCCTTGGAGGAAGGTGGAATGTAACTATGATGGTAACATGGTTTCGTTATGATGCGTACGACTTTGTTATAATGTGTGAGTTCGTTCATAGAGAGATTTGTTGGCACTTTCTAGAAGGAGTGTGTTCGAAGCGATGGTGAACCGATCAAGGGTGGAAACTCTTGGTTCAAAAGAGGATGAAGGACGATATAAGGATAAGCTTCTAGTTTCTAGTGAGTCCCCATTCCTTGGTTTGATGGGTCGGCCAGTTGGGATGAGAATTGTGACGGAAATCTTGAAAACTTCAAATGTAAACGGGTGAAGAAATCGAGCCCTTGATTGTTAGTCAAGCGGGGTAGTGGCCAGATTGGTGAAGAAAGGATGTTAGTGATGGATCGAAACGTGTGTGTGAGTTGGACACGAGTTAACCGGTCGTTATTCGACCTTAAATATTAAATTTTGAAATCGCATGGTTGTGGATCTTTGGTCTATACGAAATTTGAAGAGTTGTGAAGCAACTGTACCACAAGTGGATATGAGAATGAGAAGGCGACCGATGGTCGAAAGTTGGGTGTCAACAATAAGTTCCCGTAGGAGTAATGTTGGACCTGGTTAGAGTGAATAGCCTTCATCGCAAAGTTA
The DNA here is from genome assembly GCA_033807775.1 of Saussurea involucrata. NCBI lineage: Eukaryota > Viridiplantae > Streptophyta > Magnoliopsida > Asterales > Asteraceae > Saussurea > Saussurea involucrata. The sequence goes on from CM066314.1 coordinate 23,555,463, forward strand.
GTTTCATGCATGGTGTCTTTCTTAAATGATTTACATGGATTCTTATTGTATTAAAAATGTTTATAAGCATAACGAACTCCTTGTTTATTTTTGGAAAATGAGTCGACACGGGCGAGCGTGTGTTTAAAGAAAAGATAAACTCGTTTACAACACGCAATGGTATTTCGAGCATGGTGATCTGTGAATTATTTTATTTTTTCTATATAAACGTACACCCTGTAGTGAAAGTCACGAAAACGTTTACCGCAAAAGTTTTATGACCAAAATGAGTATTAGTACTTTTTAACATACAAAAGAGTGTGGGAGCCGACTAACTCGCTCCGTATAAGTGATTTCGTTCTGAGGTTTTAAATCGTAATGTTAGACAACCTAGGGGGGGTAAGGTTGTATTTAAAATCTTTTACTTTCAAAAATTATTTTACAAATAAATACGGAATAAAATACAGAACAAATACAACAGAGTATAAAAGAATAAATATACAACAATTATATAACAGATATAATTAAATTGCACAGCGGAATAAATAAAGAGATAAGGGATAGAGATACTTGACACAGAGATTTACTGATTTACCACCAACTGTGATAAACCAGCAGCCGAGACACTTCCCGACACGATCCAATAAATGTATTCTTTACGGTAGAATACAAACCAAATACAGAGCAAAGTAAACGGTTCTCTAAGCCTCAGCTTATTGAGATGTACAGGATCACACACCCGTTATTCAAATACTTACAAGAGGAGTATAACTCACAATGGGTAATCACTCTTGTATAATATCTCACACTTGGATATTTTATAAAAAAAAGGTTTTATAAAATATATATATTAAATAATGAGAGAGAGAGCTGATGGAGTTGCTGTTTGTTGTTGCTGTTGTGTTGTGCTATTTTTTGTTGTGCTTCTTCATCACCATCAGCATCATTATATAGCAACCCACTTCCAACGGATCTATGAGCTGGAACCTGACGCATGAACAGTACCGCGGTATACCGCGGTGTCCTTGGCGGTATATTATTTTAGGGTGTTTATCATTATAAATTATAAACACTAATGACAACGTAAATCTTCCGTCTTGAACTCTTCAGATAAAATCTTCGTGTTCTTCAAGAGCTGTACACTTAGATTGGATTGTTAGATAAACAATAATACGGTGTGTTTGTAATCATCAAAATAAATATATATAAATATATAGAGATGTGGTACACTTGCACCAACAATCTCCCCCTTTTTGATGATGACAAACACAACCGCTAAGCATGAGCATATGCGGTTTCTCTCCCCCGTTTGTCGAAACAAAAAGGGTCAAGAAAGACGGTATGCTTCCCCTCGAGAGATGCTCCCCCTCAAAATATGCATATATTTGAGAGAGCATAATCTCATGGGTAAAAGATAAAAAGCTCCCCCTCAAATTAATAACAAATTATAAAATTTGAGGAACAATAAAATATGCATAAAAAGCATATAATAGACATAAAACAAAATAACCAAAAAGAAACACTTGCACCAAAAAAAAGGGGATCTTAAGGCTTCGATTTTTCGGTTAATTTTATGTGAGCAAAATTTACCACGTATTATGACCTCGTCAGGGAACACGTATTATATCCTCGTCAGGAAACACGTATTATATCCTCGTCAGGGAACACGTATTGTATCCTCGCCAGGAAACACGTATTGTATCCTCGCCAGGAAACACCTACAAAAGGCAAAGAAAATTTTTCGTGGTACCCTTTTCTTATGGGTCCTTTTAACAGTTAGTATAAAACATAAACTGCAAAAAATATGTTGTCGACATAAAACAAACACGACAAACATACAAAGCCATATAAATGGTTTAAAACCATAAACGCATTCCACCCGGATTATCAACATTAAACATTCCTTTCGGAATCCATTTTCTAACCATTTTAATTTTACGATTGTATTTATCATACACATAAAATGAAGCATTTATATTCACATTATTGTTAGGTCTAGAAAAATTACCATTATACATACGAGCATGCGGTTTCCTCCCATAATTCACATTTTTTATTTTTGACATATATGGAGGTTTTCTCGTATCAACTTTAGGAGATGCAAAAAATCTTTTAATGGGTTTACACGAACATTTATCAACACATGTATCGGAACCAATGCCTTTACGACAATTTATACGATTAGGCATATTTAGCATTTTAAGCACTTTATCATTGCTACTATTAAAAGCATTTGCTAATAAGTCATTTTTCTCATGCGATTTACATTTAGCATTTAAACATGCAATTTCATTTTCAAGAATCTCGCATTTTGCACATATAATATCTTCATGTGTCTTTTTATTTAAGCATGCAATTTTATCATTTAAAATAACACAAGATTTACAAATATCTTTTTCACTTAATTTATTTTCTAATTTAGTGATAACATCTAAATCATGAGCAGATTTTTGTTTACCGTCATCTATTTCCTTTTTATATACAGATACGGTTTCTTTTAAATTAGAAATTTCATCTTTATATTTATTTGCGAGAGCAGCCATATCATGAAATGATTTATATAATTCGTCAAGATTATTTTCATCGTCACTATAATAATTATCACTATAATTACTATCACAATTATTTTTAGAAGAATATGATGAAGATACCTCATTATCATGGTCGGCCATGAAACAAAAATTTTGGGCCTCATTTATGCTTGCGCTCAACGCGCCTCCAACTAAAGCTTTTGGTGTGTTGATTTGTTTTGCTCGTTTCGGACACACACTCGCATAGTAATCCTTGTCGCCACACACATAGCAAAAGCCTTTCTTTTTATTGGCTTTTTCATCGTCGCTAGATTCGTCATTTTTGTCTTCACTTTTGTGGACGTTGCGACTTTGGTTTTTACCACCACGACGGTAGTCTCCATTTTCTTGAAACCTATCATTATTAGTAAACTTTTTGTTAGATAAAAGTTTAGAAAGTTTTCTTACCAACTTGACTAAATCGTCAAGATTTTCGGGTTCGTCATCCGAGGAACTTGCATCTTCCTCCTCTTCCTTTTCTTTTGAGGCAACGACTTTGAGAGCGATGGATTTCTTTTTGACTTGCTCCCGGACTTGATTTCTTTTTAGTGCGATTTCGTGCACTTTAAGATTGCCGATGAGATCATCGAGCTTCATCGTTGCGAGATCTCGGGAGTCTTCTAAAGATGTAATTTTTGCCATCCACTCCGAAGGAAGTGCTCGAAGAATTTTCCTTACATAGTCTTCGTTAGGATAAGTGCGACCTAATCCCTTCAAAGTAGTCATAATGAGGTTAAAACGTTTAAACATTGAGTCGATTGACTCATCTTTTGACATTTCGAACAATTCATAATCATGTACTAAAATATTTATTTTAGAGCTTTTAACTTGAGTATTTCCACGATGAGTGTCACTCAAGCTTTGCCAGATTTGATTAGCAGTTTTACAGGTATATACTCTTTCTATTTCATCGGAAGTTAAAGCAGCATATAATATATTTTTAGCCTCAAATATTAAACAAAAATGAGATTCTTCAGCGGGAGTCCAGTCTTTAACAGGTTTATCAACAATAACATTATTTTTTATAATAGTAGGATTAAAATTCCCATTTTCTATAATATCCCAAATTTTTTGACTTTTGCCACGAACGTGACATTCAAATAGCTCGGCCCAAATGCCAAACTTTTCAGTATCTATCAAAGGAGGTTTAGAGAACACAAAATTAGTTTGTTGAGCCATTTAAAAAAAATTAAGACAGAAATTTTTGAAAGACCCGCTCTGATACCAAATGTTAGACAACCTAGGGGGGGGGGTAAGGTTGTATTTAAAATCTTTTACTTTCAAAAATTCTTTTACAAATAAATACGGAATAAAATACAGAACAAATACAACAGAGTATAAAAGAATAAATATACAACAATTATATAACAGATATAATTAAATTGCACAGCGGAATAAATAAAGAGATAAGGGATAGAGATACTTGACACAGAGATTTACTGATTTACCACCAACTGTGATAAACCAGCAGCCGAGACACTTCCCGACACGATCCAATAAATGTATTCTTTACGGTAGAATACAAACCAAATACAGAGCAAAGTAAACGGTTCTCTAAGCCTCAGCTTATTGAGATGTACAGGATCACACACCCGTTATTCAAATACTTACAAGAGGAGTATAACTCACAATGGGTAATCACTCTTGTATAATATCTCACACTTGGATATTTTATAAAAAAAAGGTTTTATAAAATATATATATTAAATAATGAGAGAGAGAGCTGATGGAGTTGCTGTTTGTTGTTGCTGTTGTGTTGTGCTATTTTTTGTTGTGCTTCTTCATCACCATCAGCATCATTATATAGCAACCCACTTCCAACGGATCTATGAGCTGGAACCTGACGCATGAACAGTACCGCGGTATACCGCGGTGTCCTTGGCGGTATATTATTTTAGGGTGTTTATCATTATAAATTATAAACACTAATGACAACGTAAATCTTCCGTCTTGAACTCTTCAGATAAAATCTTCGTGTTCTTCAAGAGCTGTACACTTAGATTGGATTGTTAGATAAACAATAATACGGTGTGTTTGTAATCATCAAAATAAATATATATAAATATATAGAGATGTGGTACACTTGCACCAACAGTATTAGAAATGTTGTATTAAACACGTTTTATTTGGGTCAATACTGGTCCGGTTGACTAAGTCGCGAATTATCTTGGGATGGCATGTGAGCGACCTTAGGGTCGTTGTGTTTACGTTTTGTCTTGAGTAGTGAGGTGCTATGTATATGCCAATTTGTTTCTCATTATGGTATCTATCGAATTTTCAAGTGTGTAAACTGATTTAAAATCGTTGTGTCGTCATGCATGAAGGCTATGAACTCTGTAGGTCGTAGTGGACGACAAAGTTAAGAATAAGGAGGGGTTCAAATGGAAACTGTTCAATTGATTTAATTTCGGTCGGGTTACGACCTTAGTGTTTCAATTAGAGGAGAGCGGGAAACAGTGGAAGTCCCGGGTATTGAACATGTTAATGTTGGATAATGGGTGATGTGATTTCCCGTGGAACGGGCATACGCATGTTGAAGCCGAAGGCTATTTAGAAACTCTTAGTAGTAGCATGTTAATAAGTAGATAATGTGCCTTGATGAAATGCTTTCAGATTTGAGCCAGAGTGGTGAATGGTACTGATGTTTTGGGAACGGTAGGTTCCATTGGGACTCTTTGCGTGCCGGTGAGATGGTGGAAACTTCACCGTGTTAGCTATGGATGTTGAAGGGATGACTGTTAAAAGTGTCCAGTTTTGAGATCATCATGGGGAGACTGGGATGTGAGAAGAAATTATGATGCGGTTATTTCACGGAATTTACCTAAGGAAATGAAGGGTTGTCGGGAGAGATGTATACGCGGTGAGAGGTTGGGCCACTTACTGTATGTGTGTCGAATGTGAAGCAGTTGTTGTAGCTAGGTGTGCTCTAAGGGATTTGATGACATGTATAGGAAGGAGATAGTCAGCACAACCAAAGCTGGTGCTTTGAGAATCAATTTGTAAGATATTGTGCCTTGTCGTTGGGATGACTTTCGTGGAGCTCACAATGGTCTGCCGAGGGACGTATATTTGAGCAAGCATAGGAAATCGTGAGTTGTGGTTCATCTAAATTCAGAGACAGGCAGGTCGTGAGATAGGCTTGGTTAATTATGAACTTAGGTGAAAATGAAAGCAAACATTGTTATGTGTGCAAATGGCCGGAAGCACCTGGTCGGTGCTGTGATGTTGTGGATGAGAGTACAAAGTATAAAGAATGTAGTTGGGATGCATGGATTGTAAGCTGAGGGTTATGATATGTTTATTTCCAGAAAACGGTGGTTGGTGGTTGTAACAACCCAAAATGCTAGTGAGTTTTAAAGTTGGTGGTCAAAGTGAAGTAAATGAAAGTTAACTTGAGGGACTAGATTGTCAATTTATGAAATGTATATATAGACTCCAATCCCTAGGGTAGCCTCCTTTTGGCTGAAATCAGTGTTGTGTGGGAGTGCTCTTGGTGTTGGTGGCTAAGGAAGAAAGAAAGAGAAAAAGGAAGAAGGTTTGAGAAGAAAACAAGAGAGAAAGGAAGAATCAAGCTAGAATCTGCAAGGTAATGTATCCTAATTCGTTCTTCTAATTAGGGTAGTGCTTCTCCTTCTCTTTGTTATGGATTCTTAAGACTGATGTTATAGATTAATGGATTTTCACCATATTTCCTTGAAAATGAGTTTTTATGGGTTTTGTATTATTGAATCGATTCTAAGGTGTTAAAGTGGGATTAATTGGGTATTTGAGGTTGGGGGATGAACCCTTACGGTTATCTAATCAACTAATGGCTAAAATCGGGTTAGAAATCACTTTTAAGAAACTTATTTTCGGACAGCAGCCGTACCCGGACACCTTCAATTCATGATGATATGGTGGTTTCCGGATACGGATGCTAGTTTCCGGGTAAAGCTATATGGTAGTTTCCGGGTGGGGGGTTTTCCCTGTAATATCCGGACAAGTGTAGTATCCGGACAAGTATGGTATCCGGACAAGTGTAGCATCCGGACAAGTGTAGTATCGGGACAAGCATGGTATCCGGACAAGTGTAGCATCCGGACCAGTGGGGTATCCGGACAAGTCAGTACCCGAAAATCATGTGCTGGACAATAGGTTGATCGTTTTATCTGATGAGGATCTATTGCCCTTAGGTGTTCGATTGGTTTAGCTGGGATGAGTTCTCTCACTCCTTTTTATGACGTACCATTTTTACTGAATATGGTTCCTTTAACGAGCATGAACTGATTTATAAAAACTATGCATGCTTCCATGATTTACATGTTTACCCACAACACGAAAGATGTTTTATGTTTTCATGAATATGGTTTCAATGTATGTGTATGCTATGTGGAGTCGGTTGCACGGTGGGGACGGGGTACCTTGGGATCTATGATCCCTTGGGCATATGGAGGTTAGCTTGTAGGTTGGAATTTGTTTTCTCCTACATGAAGGAACGGGGAGTCCATTTGGATTCCGGCGTAGACGAGAGGGTGTCTGTTAGGCCCCGATCGGAGTAGCTTATGCAGTTCCCTGAACCCCGTGTTTAACCTTGGATGATGTTATGAGAAAGTTGTGAAAGTATTTTCTTTATGAAATGATCTTTTTACTGTGATAAATGTTTATGGAGGGAATTCACTAGACCTTTTGGTCTAACCCTCGCTTTTCAAAAACTAAACCATTTTCAGGTAAGCGCGCTATGGGTTCTTCTAGTAAGAACTAGGAGCGACTCAAGGAGGATTTGGAGACTAGAGCGACTCCAGAGTTTTGGATTCTAATGACTATAGATGTAGCTCTCGGCTGTGGATTTTAGACTTCCGCTGTCAAATTTTGTTTAGTATAGAAGAATTAATATTTATGGACAAGTCTAATTATGTAATTTGAATGCTTATTTCTGGTTGAATGCATGTTATGTTTTTGGGATGTTACAAATGGTATCAGAGCCTTAGTTTAAGGGATTTAGGTGACCATTAGGGCCTAAACTTAAACTGTAAGATGAGGAACACAGCCGAGACATAGGATTGCCTCTAGGAACGATCACTATAAATGCGTTAGGAAATAAGGTGCCAAGGACAAACGTGTAAGGTAAGTTTGGGATTACATCTGGCCAGTGTAATTACGAACTTACAGGTACGCGTGCGTGCTTAAACTTACCTTATATAGCAATGCCGTTGTGTCATATCGATCAAAGGTTTTGTTGTTTTCTTTCAGCATTAGTGAAATGGCTGGGAGAACCTTGAGGAGTAGGTCGGCACCTGCTGTGCCAAGGAACCAAGATGAAGTGGTACTAGAGAATGGACCCGTGGAACCAACAAGGGCAACTGTTACCCGTGGAAGGGGAAGAGGTAGGGGTCGAGGAAGAACACCCCGTCGAGCCGCCACCCAAGTGGCCGGGGATGGAGGAAACCTGAACCTTAGAACGACTCGTACAACTAGAAGAACGAGGAGCGTGGAAGCCCCTGTTCATCAAGAAAACTCTCTTCAGGAGAGTTCGGCTTCTGCAAGGAGGGTAACTCAGCCAAGGGGACGGGGTCGAGGCCGCGGATCTACGTTTGTCACTCGAGAGAACCTAGATGCTGAATTGGGTAAGATTCAAGAGACCTTGCAGGCTCTCCTCACTAAGCAGAACGAGTCAGCTTCGGGAAGCAAGGAAGCAAGTGAGAACCGAGAAAGCGTGGAGCTGTCTAGTCCACTAGTGATCGCTGCTGGAAGTCCCTTGAATTCAAACCCCCAAGTGATGAATGAGTTAGCAGCTAAGGGATGCAATTTCAAGGCCTTTGCCTCATGCAATCCCCCTACTTTTAAGGGCGAGTATGACCGTATCTTGGCAATGAAATGGGTGAAGGAAATGGAGCTAGTCGTCGATACTTGCAAGTGTGCTGATGGGGACAGAGTGATGTTTGCCTTGTCCATGTTGAAATCTGATGCAGTTTACTGGTGGGAGGCTGAGACTGGGGGAAAGGGTTCGGCAATGGCAAAAGGAATGTTGTGGGAAGCGTTTGTAGACAGGTTCAAAGCTCAGTTCTGCCCGCTCGCGGCCGTAAAAAGATTGGAAGAATAGTTCTTGGGGTTGGATCAAGGAGGTATGACAGTGAGGGAGTATACTACAAAGTTTATTGAGAAGCCCCGCTTTGCAGATTTGTATGTACCAACGGAGGAACGCCGAGTGGAGCATTTCATTCATGGACTGAAGGGCAGTATCCGAGAGCTAGTTCTGGCAAGGAACCCCACTACCTTTCAGGCGGCCATTAATGCGGCCGAGATGATTGAAAAGGAGAAGGTTCGTCAGATGACTTAGAAGGGTGGTGAAAAGCACAAATGGGATGGACCGGGTAAGGATTTCAGAAAAGGGAAAGTGTTTCGGTCAGAAAACCGTGTTAGTAAGGACACCGTCGGAAAACCATGCGTGAAATGTAACAGGGTGCATCGGGGAGAGTGCATGGCAGGTTCAAACTCATGCTACCGGTGTGGCTTGCCCGGTCACATGTCAAGGGATTATCGCAGTGGGGAAAAATCTTGTTACGAATGTGGAGCTACTGGCCACATGCGTAGTGATTGCCCACACTTGAAGAAAGGGGGATCAGTTCCGTTTGGTGAACGTCGGGGTGGAAAAGGAAATGACAAGGGAGCAGAACCAGCGCGTCCGAAAAGACGTGCATTCCGCATGACTGCGGAAGAGGCAAAGGAAGTTTCAGATGTGGTGGCAGGTACGTTTCTAGTGAACTCTCTATGTGCCAAGGTGTTATTTGATTCAGGAGCAAATCGCTCCTTTGTATCGCATGCTTTTATGAAATGTTTGGGGGTGAGACCTAGACGTTTGGAGAGAGCACTAGAGGTGGAAACTGCAAATGATAGTTGGGTATATGTTAAGGAAGTAGTAGAAGACTGTGTCATAGATATAGAAGGGAGGTTGGTGCCTACGAAGTTATATCCCATGGCAATGGGAGAGTTTGACGTAGTGTTGGGTATGGATTGGTTAGCCGCGAACGATGCGAATATCGTTTGCAACAAAAAGCTGATCAGGATCCGGTCACCTGATGGGGATACCATAGTGATCTATGGAAACCGCCGTGATAGAAAGACCAGCCTTATCTCCATGATTAGGGCTACTAAGTGTTTGAGAAAGGGGTGTCAATGGTTCTTGGCGTACGTGTTGGACGCCAAGAAAGAGAAGCGTGGGGTGAGCGATGTGCGTGTGGTAAATGAATACCCGGAGGTATTTCCGGATGACTTGACAAGTCTACCCCCGGATCGTCAGATCGAGTTCAGAATTGATCTGATGCCGGGATCTGCACCGATTGCCCGCGCACCGTATAGATTGGCGCCGTCCCAAATGAAGGAAATGATGACTCAACTGCAGGAGTTATTAGACAAGGGGTTCGTTAGACCGAGTACATCTCCGTGGGGAGCACCCATGCTCTTCGTGAAGAAGAAGGACGGTATTATGCGAATGTGCATAGACTACCGAGAACTCAACAAGGTCACGATTAAGAATAAGTATCCAATTCTAAGAATCGACGACCTGTTTGATCAGTTACAGGGAGCTAGTTACTTCTCCAAGATTGATCTAAGGTCAGGGTATCATCAACTCAAGGTGAGGGAGGAGGATGTGCCGAAGACTGCGTTTCGGACTAGGTATGGACACTACGAGTTCCTAGTGATGCCGTTCGGGCTAACCAACGCCCCGACAGCATTCATGGACTTAATGAATAGGGTATGCCAACCTTATTTGGATCAGTTCGTGATAGTGTTCATAGATGACATCCTGATATTTTCAAGATCGGAAGGGGAGCACGAAAGCCACCTTCGTACAATTCTCGAGCTATTGAAGCGAGAGAAGTTGTATGCAAAATTTTCCAAGTGCGAGTTTTGGCTGAGGGAAGTGCAGTTCCTCGGGCACGTGGTGTCTGAGACGGGAATCATGGTTGATCCGGCTAAGATTGAAGCCATTCGAGACTGGGAGCAACCTAGGAATCCGTCAGAAGTTCGAAGCTTCCTCGGGTTGGCGGGGTACTACCGGAAGTTCATCAAAGACTTTTCGCGTATTGCCACTCCACTGACCTCTTTAACAAAGAAGAATTTCAAGTTCGTCTGGTTAGAGAAACAAGAAGAAACATTTCAGAAATTGAAGGATATGCTGAGTAGCGCTCCGGTTTTTTCGTTACCAGACGGTTCAGGCGATTTTCTGGTTTTCAGTGACGCATCGAAGCTAGGCTTGGGTTGCGTACTCATGCAACGAGGTAAGGTGATCGCTTATGCCTCCCGGCAGTTAAAGGATCACGAGACTCATTATCCTACACATGATTTAGAATTGGCGGCGGTGGTTTTTGCCCTGAAGATTTGGCGACATTACCTGTATGGGACGAAGTGCCAGATCTTCACGGACCACAAGAGTTTATGTCATCTCTTTGATCAAAAAGAGTTGAATATGGGCCAAAGAAGATGGATTGAACTGTTGACCGACTACGACTGTAAGATCGAATACCATCCGGGGAAGGCAAACGTGGTGGCGGACGCTTTGAGCCGTAAGGAAGGAGGTGAAACCCCCAGGATTGTGGCCATGAGGGCTGAGGTCACATTCAATCTATTAGCTGAAATAAAGAAATGTCAGGTTGAAGCCCTCGAAACCGAAAATCTTAAGAGGGGGAGAATGGTAGGGCAAGCGTCTATGTTAGTAGAAGATAGTCGAGGGGTGAAATGTCTGAATGGGAGAATCTGGGTTCCGAAACTCGGAGAACTCCGGAAGCTGATTCTTGAAGAAGCTCACAAATCGAAGTACACGATCCACCCCGGAACTAACAAGATGTACGGAGACCTGCAACGAGACTACTGGTGGCCCGGATTGAAGAAAGACGTGGCCCATCTTGTAGAGACCTGTATGACGTGTTCGCGTGTAAAGATCGAACATCAAAGACCGTACAGGAAGCTCCAGTCGTTAGAGATACCAATGTGGAAGTGGGACCAGATCACGATGGACTTCGTGACCCATTTGCCTAGAACTCCAAAGGGTTATGAAGCCATTTGGGTGATCGTAGATCGACTAACGAAGTCGGCACACTTTTTACCTATACGAGAGTCTTACTCTTTGGAGCAGTTAGCAAAGTTGTACATCGACGAGATCGTAACCTGCCACGGGGTACCCTCGTCAATTGTATGAGACCGCGATAGCAGATTTACCTCCACGTTTTGAAAGAGCTTCCAAAGAGAAATGGGTTCGTAGATCAAGATGAGTACCGCTTATCATCCTCAGACCGATGGTCAGAGTGAGCGAACGATCCAAACGTTAGAAGACATGCTAAGAGCGTGTGCTTTGGATTTTCAAGGCTCGTGGGAAAAGCACCTACCGCCAATCGAATTTGCTTACAATAATAGCTATCACTCGAGCATCAAGGCAGCGCCGTTTGAGGCACTTTACGGTAGAAAGTGTCGGACACCGTTGTGTTGGAACGAAGTCGGAGAGAGACAGTTAGCAGGGCCAGAAATTGTACAACTGACTTCGGACAAGATAGTCCAAGTGCGTGAAAGACTGAAGGTCGCCCGCGACCGACAGAAAAGCTATGCAGATAAGAGGCGGAAAGACATTGAATTCCAAGTCGGGGATCATGTTCTGCTAAAGGTGTCTCCGTGGAAGGGAGTGGTACGATTTGGAAAACGTGGGAAGTTAAGCCCACGTTACATCGGACCATTTGAGATTACTGAACGAATTGGAGAAGTGGCATATAGGTTGGATCTACCGGAAGAACTGAGTAGTATTCATAATGCGTTTCATGTGTCTAATCTAAGGAAATGTCTAGCCGACGTGACCAAAGCTGTGCCGTTGAATGACGTTAAAGTGGACGAGAGATTGAACTTTGTAGAGGAACCTGAAGCAATCACGGATGTTAAGGTAAGGAAGTCGCGGAGCAAGGAGACTAAGCTAGTTAAGGTGCAATGGCGACATCACAAAGGTCCGGAGGCGACCTGGGAGTTAGAGTCGGAGATGAAAACTAGATACTCGCACCTTTTCCAATGAGGAATTCCGGGGACGGAATTCTTTTAAGGGGGGAGTGTTGTAACAACCCAAAATGCTAGTGAGTTTTAAAGTTGGTGGTCAAAGTGAAATAAATGAAAGTTAACTTGAGGGACTAGATTGTCAATTTATGAAATGTATATATAGACTCCAATCCCTAGGGCAGCCTCCTTTTGGCTGAAATCAGTGTTGTGTGGGAGTGCTCTTGGTGTTGGTGGCTAAGGAAGAAAGAAAGAGAGAAAGGAAGAAGGTTTGAGAAGAAAACAAGAGAGAAAGGAAGAATCAAGCTAGAATCTGCAAGGTAATGTATCCTAATTCGTTCTTCTAATTAGGGTAGTGCTTCTCCTTCTCTTTGTTATGGATTCTTAAGACTGATGTTATAGATTAATGGATTTTCACCATATTTCCTTGAAAATGAGTTTTTTATGGGTTTTGTATTATTGAATCGATTCTAAGGTGTTAAAGTGGGATTAATTGGGTATTTGAGGTTGGGGGATGAACCCTTATGGTTATCTAATCAACTAATGGCTAAAATCGGGTTAGAAATCACTTCTAAGAAACTTATTTTCGGACAGCAGCAGTACCCGGACACCTTCAATTCATGATGATATGGTGGTTTCCGGATACGGATGCTAGTTTCCGGGTAAAGCTATATGGTAGTTTCTGGGTGGGGGGTTTTCCCTGTAGTATTCGGACAAGTATGGTATCCGGACAAGTGTAGCATCCGGACAAGTGTAGTATCCGGACAAGCATGGTATCCGGACAAGTGTAGCATCCGGACAAGTGGGGTATCCGGACAAGTCAGTACCCGGAAATCATGTGCTGGACAGTAGGTTGAGTCGTTTTATCTGATGAGGATCTATTGCCCTTAGGTGTTCGATTGGTTTAGCTGGGAAGAGTTTAAGAAGTGCGTTCTACGATAATCAAAGGTGAGTTCTCTCACTCCTTTTTATGACGTACCATTTTTACTGAATATGGTTCCTTTAACGAGCATGAACTGATTTATAAAAACTATGCATGTTTCCATGATTTACATGTTTACCCACAACACGAAAGATGTTTTATGTTTTCATGAATATGGTTTCAATGTATGTGTATGCTATGTGGAGTCGGTTGCACGGTGGGGACGGGGTACCTTGGGATCTCTGATCCCTTGGGCATATGGAGGTTAGCTTGTAGGTTGGAATTTGTTTTCTCCTACATGAAGGAACGGGGAGTCCATTTGGATTCCGGCGTAGACGAGAGGGTGTCTGTTAGGCCCCGATCGGAGTAGCTTATGCAGTTCCCTGAACCCCGTGTTTATCCTTGGATGATGTTATGAGAAAGTTGTGAAAGTATTTTCTTTATGAAATGATCTTTTTACTGTGATAAATGTTTATGGAGGGAATTCACTAGACCTTTTGGTCTAACCCTCGCTTTTCAAAAACTAAACCATTTTCAGGTAAACGCGCTATGGGTTCTTCTAGTAAGAACTAGGAGCGACTCAAGGAGGATTTGGAGACTAGAGCGACTCCAGAGTTTTGGATTCTAATGACTATAGATGTAGCTCTCGGCTGTGGATTTTAGACTTCCGCTGTCAAATTTTGTTTAGTATAGAAGAATTAATATTTATGGACAAGTCTAATTATGTAATTTGAATGCTTATTTCTGGTTGAATGCATGTTATGTTTTTGGGATGTTACAGTGGTTACCCAAGAGAGGAATCAGGCGTTTTAGTGGCATGAGTCATTGAGTGAGTTCGTGTTGGGATCAATAAAAGACCGACGAAGAAATTCTGGTAAGCAGGTTGACCCTACTTGGGAAATGAGAAACATTGAATGTTATTACAGGAGGACTTGGTTGATTATCTCAAATTAGAACGGTGGTGAAACCGTTGGTTGGGCTTGGTAACACAAGTGTGGTTGTCATGTTTGGAATGATTGGGAATGAAGTGGGTGCTGATAGGCGAGCAATGCCCAAGCTAGCAAGAGGAGGTTATGACGATATGTTCAAACAACTGGAAGAACTTAAAATGAGAAGAGTGGTATTGACACCATATGGGTGGAGAAATGTTTAAAGCGGTGCGAATGACGGGTATTGGAACTACTCGTGTAGTTATGAGAGGGGGACATTTTGGTGTAAGTCTTGGTTTAAGTGTGGAGAGACTCGTATGAGTCAATGAATCTTTCCTTGAAGGAATGTGATCTATACCTTCGGAAAGGCATGGCATAAGTGGTTGTACAGGACACTCAAAGTGTAAGACCGTCAGATTTGAATAAGTATTGGGATGTTAACTATTTCGAAGTGAGCGTAGGGTTCAAGAATGTGTTACTTGGAATAGTTTAGAGTAGGCGTGGACGCTCCTTTTAGTTGGACGTCTATTGGATGCAGTGAAAAGGCGAATGTAAAACTTCAAGGTGATTTATTCCTTACCCTAGATGGTGGGTTAGTTGTGTACGAGTATGGAAAGAGGACGTAGTGGAAGTGTATGTATCGGTATATAGTGTTGACTTGTGGTCAACGTGTTTTGAAGGAAAGAAATACTTTTGTGTTAGGCGCTTGACGTGATAGGAAGGTGAATTGGAAAGTTCAAGTTTGACCTGGTGCTAAGATTGGAAAATTGGGTGGTTGCCGATGTTAGAAAAGGATTCATGCCATTGTTGCAAAAACTTGGTGAAATTTCTTCTTTAAGGAAGTGAAACGGTATGTGAAAGTCGTGATGAGACGCGTTTTAAAAACCATGAGTCCACGTGTGTGGACAAAGCAGACAATATCTGATACGGTTGATCTGGGGTGTTACTTTTATATCTGGTAAAAATGGTTAGAAGGGCTACAAGTACATTATGTGAGTATTCCTAACCTAAGGAAGTCGTGGCCTTATATAGAGGTGTTTGGAAGATCAATTGGAACCAAAGTTGTTAAATTTGGAAGTGCGAATCGTGAAACCTAAGTCGGGGGTCGGTTCGATGCCAAAGGTATTGGTTCAGTTTGGTTTGGTTTGGTTCAGTTTGGTTTGGTTTGGCTTGGTTTGGTTTGGTTCAACTTGGTTTGGTTTTGTTTGGGCTGGTTCAGTTTGGTTTGGTTTGGCTCGGTTCAGTTTGGTTCGGTTTGGTTTGGTCTGGTTTGGTTTGGTTGAGTTTGGATATGTGGGATACGTGAGGTGTTTCATGCCTCTATTATGAGAGCGTGGGTTGAAGGCCGATGTGATTGTGTCGTTACAAGTTGTACGAATAGACGAAAAACTAAGTTTCATGGAAGAGCCCAAAGCCATTTCAGATTCTAAGTGAAGAGAAGTAACCTGGGAGTTAGAGTCGGAGATGAGGGAAAAGTACCTGCATCTTTTCGACCAAGGAATTCCGGGGACGAAATTCTTTTAAGGGGGAGTGTTGTAACAACCGGGTATTTAGTTTAAGGGGAGTCTTGTAGCCATAATGTAAAAAGGGAAGGAGTTTTGGAGGACCAAAAGGCAATTTTGAAAAAGTATAAAAGGGAGAAAATCCCTAGGTCTCTCCTCATTTATACATCAATTCTTGTGTTTGGCGGCTGAGAAAGGAAACGAGAAAGGGAGAAGAGAACAGAAATCGACAAGCAAAACTCTACCAAGAAATCGTCAATAGGTAAGCTTCAATCCCTTCTTCTTATTGTTTGATGTCTACCTTTGTATTCAAGGATTTTGGGTGGATTAGGTAGCGCACTGTGTTTTCTCTTGGTTAAGCTCTTGTGTGTTTTGAGTGAGTTTGGATCTTTAAAAGAGGTAAAAGATTGGCTAATTAGTTGTTTTAAGTCGGGAATGTAACCATAATCTAATATCTAACAAGGGTTGAGACTCAATCGCACCCACAAACCGATTTCTGGGAACTTTGGGATTTGATTGTGCGACTGTCCGGGGATCGCCCCATCTAGACAATGCGGGTGTCCGGTAAATGTTGGTGTTCGGACAGTGTGGGTCTCCGGACAATCGTGTCCGAGTATTAGATGATCGGATAATCTTCCAGGTAGTTTTTCCGGGTAGCCAGTGTCCGGATAGTCTTTCGGATAGTGTCCGGATAGTCTCGTCCGGGTAGTCTTCCGGATAGTGCGAGTGTCCGGGTGAAACTTGGATCCGGGAAGTCTTGAGAGTTTGTTATGAACCGGTAGGATGGAATTCGTTTTCTTCCTATTCGGGTAATGGGGAGTCTGCTTGGGCCCCGATATGAGGTGAGAGGGGAGTCTGCTTGGGCCCCGATCGTGGTTCTGGATGGTGCGATCCTTGAACACTGTGCAAGTACCCATGTATGGAGTCTTATGTTGAGATGCATGGCTTGTTAAAGGAATGTTTTATGCTTGTTGTTAAAAACGTTTTTGGAGGGAATTCACTAGACCGTTTGGTGTAACCCTCGTTTTTCAAAACTAAACCATTTTCAGGGAAGCGCTCTAGTGGTGCTTCGAGCAAAGGTAAAGAGTTGGCTTGAGCTTAGAGATGGAGGCTTTAGCGATGAACACTATAGTTTAAATCATTGTACTGCTTAGAGAGATCTCTCGGTTGTGGATAGATTATTCCGCTGCAAATTTTGGATAGCTCGGGACTCGAAATGTTTGTTCAATGAATCCTTTATGTAATTGGGACCCGATTTGGGGAGTATTTATCTATGTTATGTATGTTGAAGTTTTTGGGTTGTTACAAACTCAAACCCCATGAGTTGACACCATGTCATTATATCCTTCTTTTTTATACATACTACTCTACTCTATCATTCTTTTTTTTATCTCTTCATCAATGTGGGATATACAAAAATCAACCCACAACTCAAGAAATGAAGAATATTCATTCCTTAGGATGTCACCTCATACATGGTGGTTTCTCTCCTTTAATATATATATTGATTGATATATTGATGATTGATATTCATTGATTTTTATATAATATGATTTGTTTTGTAAACAAAAGAGGTTATCCAAATAAAATAATCTTATAATTCAAACCCCACGAGTTGACACGATGACACTTTATTTTGGTTTTAATATATATATATATATATATATATATATATATATATATATATATATATATATATATATATATATATATATATATATATATATATATATATATATATATATATATAAATACAACGTCAAATTCCATCTCATATAGACCTTGTATATATCC
This sequence comes from Saussurea involucrata, assembly GCA_033807775.1. Taxonomy (NCBI): domain Eukaryota; kingdom Viridiplantae; phylum Streptophyta; class Magnoliopsida; order Asterales; family Asteraceae; genus Saussurea; species Saussurea involucrata. The sequence goes on from CM066314.1 coordinate 23,573,167, forward strand.
TAGAAACAGTGTTGCATCCACATCGAGAAGAATTCAGAGTGTATAAATGCACATTCAAAGTAGGTCGCTGTAGCCAAGAGTTTCAATTAAATGAATAACAAAACTCAAATGGTCTATAACTATTGTAATAGGAACATTGATTTTGTAAGTTATAAATAGCCAAAATCAGATCTGAGCACTTCACGATTCATTTCAATTTTAATTACGAGAAATTACTAAATTTGGTCTATTTACCGTATTACGGTATTGTGTTGGATTTTATCAGGATTAATTGCAATTAAATTACAAATAGAGTTTCTAATTTATAAGGATGACAGATCGAGAGAAACCTGGAAGAAACCCCATTGTTTAGAACCTAATAATCAACAAAATAAGCAAATAACCTAATAATCAAAACTGCAAAACATAATCAAATCAGAAAGAAAACACCTAGAATGTGCGTGAATGCCTGTAAAGAGTGAAATGGCAGAAGCAAAACCGAGGTCGTGAAGGGGAAGAAACCAAGAACGAGAGTGTCACAGATAGTGAGATCGAGAGACTGAGAGGCAGAGAAGCGAGAGGCCGAGAGAAGATGTTGACTGCTGCAGTGAGGATTCTGGAGTCGAGAGCGGTAAAACAAATTCAGGAAAACGTAGAAATTAAGCCTGCTACCGTACCGCGTATAAATAGATTGGGCTTGGATGCCCTTGGGCCTCTGTTGCCCTGGGCGACCACCCATCTCCCCTAGTACATGGGTCGAGCCTGGTCTGGATACTAAACGCACCCTAAGCTCATGTTAAAGGTATTGACGAGACGATTATAGTGCTATAATTTGTATAAAAAGAAATGTAGTTTTAATGAGTTTTAGTTAATATACAATTATGCATGTTAATATGATAAGAGTGTAAAATGAAACATTAAAAATAGTAAGAAATATAAAGTAAATTAAATAACTAAATTATAAGGGTATAAAGTGTAATTTAAACTTTTTAAAAAATTTAATTTTTAATATATTTAGGCAAATCGTGTTTACTCGCATTTGCGTAAATCCTATTTTTTCTATTATTTTTTATTAGGAAAAAGTCGTTGACATAAATGTGTAAACCATTTACGTAAATTCAGGGTATTTTGGGAATTTGATTTAAAAAATGGCTATAAAATGAATTCAGTTGGGCTGATTGGCTATTTTAGTCAATTTCCTTTTCACGTTCGTTATTCATGATGAACATAGACATGTGACAAGCTATTGATAGTTCTTTGGTTCATAATGGAAATACAACTCTCAACGACACTTATATATATATAGGTTAAATCTTGTATGACAAAAGAAGCCACCGTCTTAGAAACCAACCACAACCCCTATCAAGAGTAGAAGTTTGTTCACAAATTTGGGGTTTTGTGTTTCTCAAATTTGTGTTTGATTTCATGGTGTGATATAACTTATAAATGAAACTTTTGTTTGATTTCATGAGGTGAAATAACATTTGGATAGAAATTGTTTTTGATTTCAATGTGAAATATATTATAGATAGAAACATGTTTGATTTCATGTGGTGAAATTGCATATTTATGAAAATTGTGTTTTATTTCATGAAATGAAATAACATGGTAAGTATGGGTTTCATGTGATGAATCTCTGTTACCAAAATGACGATTGTGTCATTTTCAAATTAAAAACAACTTTCAGTTAAAACCATAGGATCAAAAACAACTTTCAATTAAAACCGTAGGATCAAAACCAAATTAGAGCATAGATCAGTTTTCACGTTTTTTTGGTTCTCATTTGATTATCATCTTATATATATGTAGAGAGAGAGAGAGAGGGAGGTTATTTTGTTAACCTCCTAATTCTTGTTAAATTTAGTAACCACTTTCAACCAATAAGAAGTCATCTTCATTAGTGGTTTGACATGCATGTGCAATATATAAATAGGGGTATGAATGGTATTTTATGTATTTGTAACATTCATTTAATGGGGAGTTACAAATCTTATAGTTTCCTTGATTTTAGCCATAGGTTACAAATCTTGTATTTTCCTTGATTTTATTTGATGAACATGAATGAACTTTGAATTTGAGAAACCATATATTCTTTACCACACATGAATACACGTGAACCCAAAAGTTTAGTGTTCATGAACATGCAAACCAATCAGATCTCTATGTCCTGTAGTCGGAGTGTTCATAGCCATGTTCATTAGTGTTCATATGTTCATGTCATGTAAGAATATGTACGAACATTATAAATCTTAGGTTTTTTGAGCTAATATTACATGAACATGAATGATTCATCATGAATAAACAATTATGTCAATAAAAAGATTTATTATTTAAAACAGAAAATTGTCAATCTAAAACATTGCCTACACGTGAACATGTAAGAACATTATACAAACATTTTCGATTCTTCCTACACATGAACATTTATAAACATGAATGAACACTATATGACAACCATTTTAATGATGATGAGTTACCTTAAATGTAAAAGAAGGTTTTGAGGTAATTTCCTCAAATACCCTTATTCACTGATGTTCAATGTCATTAACTATTGCAAGGTCCCAAATCGTAATTAATGTGTGTTTGGTTTTGATCTCAGCCGTTAAATTCAATATCAGTGGATGATATTTGGGTTAACAAAGTTAGTACAAAATATAGAGTTAACAAATGAACCAACCCTATATATATATATATATATATATACTACATATATAAGCATTCTAACCAAATGTCTTAAAGACAACCCTTTATGCATGATGTACAAGACTTTAAAGCATAAAACTCAAAAAACTCTTAATTACAAGATACAATGCATTGAGTACAACTTGAATTACTTTTACTTCCTAGCTAATGAAGATATCAGCCATACCACCGTACATCTCATCCATACCCTTTTCTTCTACCAGGACAACCATACCCCCTTCTTCCTCTACACATCTCAGCCCATACCGTGATATCTGACGTCCATGATTCTGAGCCCATACCGAGATTACCACACGCTTTCTTCTTCAACTCTGTCATACCATACCCATACTGAGAGCGAACTGCAGCCATACTGAAATGGAACATTTCTTTACTTTTTCTACCTGCTACTTGATGGCTCCCAAAACTTCATGTTGCATATAAATCAGATGAGAGTTCTATCTCCTATTTGTCTCTTAAACACATCGTCTTGTTGTCTGTTTCATTTTGATTTGAAGAAACCTACATCACGATTTTGATTTCAGGTTGGTAAGAAACCCTAACTCTTGTTTGCAGTCAATTTCATATGATTTATCATAAAACCCTTGTTATTGTTATCGATTTTGGGGGAATGTTAGATATTCATGTGAATATGTTTTTGAAAGCCATAGTATTAATCGTAAATTCGTTTTCAACATTTTGATTTTATTGATTCATCATGTTAATGCCTTAATAATCAATGTCATTAAACATACGTCAATTGGAAACTCATGTAAACTTGGGGTACAATATGTATTAGAGTCTGTTCTGATTTATTTTAGTCTATATTAAGCTCAACCATGAAGATCGAGATGAGCGTATCTTCTGTTAAAAGAGAAGAATACCTTTTGTTGAAATTGTTTTTATTGATCATGAATATATCCTGTTGATATTGTTCTAAAAATCCCTGATTAGAACCACTTAAGCGGCCATCTAAGGCATTAAGCATCCCATCACTACGTCTATTGGTGAACACTGTTTAATTGCCCACATACAACTTAAGCATTCTATACTATTATCAACTGATCATTTAATTAAGCGATTAAAAAATGATTCAATTTTATAATCCTTGTTTTTTGATGGATTATCATTTTTCTCACAGAGATAGCGTACATAGATGGTGTGACAAGAAGTGAAAAACAATTTGTGAAATTTGTCTCCAGGTTAGGTTTATTCATGCTTCTTTTCTTCAGAGTTAATTGTTCCTTATCTTGGTTTAAATGTTGCCCTTTTCATTTAGTTTTCATCTAAGTCCCATCTGACATCTGAAGTTATACACTCTATTACGCATATAGCATCTAATCTACCAGTCCCAATAGCCTAAAGATGTTGACTGAAAACTGGAATGAATGGTATATCATCCTTTTTTTAATATATCTAATCATGTCAATATTCGTTAGTTCTCTTTTTCTTATTCTTTATTAGATTTTTATTTTATTATTATGATCAATTTTGGGATTTAATCCCTTCAAGAAGTGGGTCTTACATATGTTGTTGCAAGGGTGGATCAATTTTGGGATTTAATCCCTTCAAGAAGTGGATCAATTTTGGGATAACAACCAAGGATCTTACATATGTTGTTGCAAGGGTTTTTCAGCTAAGAGACACTTTCCAAAACTACTATATGGTATTTGAGGATCCATAACTTGCATAACCACGAGGACATTTTCCTTCAATATTGTCTCATGTGACCTCAACGTAGTTGTATGTTAACCTCTTACCAAGTGTCTGTTAATTTCTTTAATTGTTTCCTTCATATGGGCATGTACCTTTTATTCTTAACCTCATATATTGTGTTATTTCATATGGGCATGTACCTTTTGCCATTAAGCTCTCATTAAACTGCTGGTTGGTTTACTGTTGTTTGGGGGTCGGTTGGATGGGGTTTCAATTGTTGGATTAGGCCCAGGCTTGGTTTATGCAGATATCTTTAAGTTATTGCCATTAAGCTTAATGAGAGTTGTCATTAAGCTGCCATTAAGCTGCTGGTTTTGCTGCTGTTTGGGATATATATTGCCATAAGAATGTGGACAAAGTTGTTTTTAATTACATTTGATGTTTATTGATAAAATATTTTAATTTGTTGTCAAATTTCTTAGATGAAATAGTCCAAAAAGAAAATATTTGTCATGTGGTGATTTTTTTTCATAAAGACGTTGACGCATCTCCGGTTGATATGCTGAGGCTTTCAATCGAATGTTATTGATGTGGAAATAGCTGTTGGAAATAGCTGTTGATATGCTGAGGCTATCAATCGAAAGTTGACTCAACGAGTTGACGCTAGAGGAAGGGTTCATGCATGTCTTTTGTGGGATTCGAACTAAGCGAAGTCGTTTCACGCCTTTGTCAACTGAGTTACATGTGATGCCCCAAATTACATTTAAATTTCACAGCTTGCTCACCCGGTGCATTGCACGGGCACACTGCTAGTATATATATATATATATATATATATATATATATAGGGAAGGGTTCAATAGAGAAGTCCAAATATTTAGAGAAATAGAGAAGTGATCTTAGCCATTTATTCGGTCAAGATCGGCGGCTTTGACCGAGAAGCAACGGATAATTACTCGCGTGGTATGCACAAGATAGAGGGGTAGTTTCGTAAAAAATACACGGGCTGAGTTCATATATGAATCTGTGTGATTCACATATGAACTATACGTTCATATATGAACCTTTGTAATTCACATATAAACTCTTTTTAACTAATTTATATATGAACTTTTGTGATTCATATATGAACCTTTGTGATTCATATATGAATCAGTTAATTTGTTCATATGAGAAGTAGTTAAAAAAAATTCATATATGAATCACAAAGATTCATATATGAACACAAAGGTTCATATATGAATTAGTTAAAATAATTCATATATGAATCACAAAGGTTCATATATGAACACAAAGATTCATATATGAATCAATTAATTGGTTCAACTGATTCATATATGGACCTACAGTTAATTAGTTTTATATATGAAACACAAAGGTTCATATATGAAACACAAAGGTTCATATATGAATCACAAGATTCATATATGAATTAGTTATAAAGAGTTCATATGTGAATTACAAAGGTTCATATATGAACGTATAGTTCATATGTGAATCACACAGATTCATATATGAACTCAGCCCGTGTTTTTTGTAAAAGTTACGAAATTGCCCTTCTATTTTTGGAACAGCCGCAATTTTTGACCAGTCAAAGCCGCAACTTTTGACCAATTATAACCGATCTTGACCGAATAAATGGCCAAGATCACTTCTCTATTTCTCTAAATATTTGGACTTCTCTATTGAATCTAAGGCTATATATATATATATATATATATATATATATACTAGTGATGTACCCACGTGTTGCAGCGGATTATCTTGACGTTGAAAACCGAGAACTCGAACCATTAATTATGTTTGTTTTAGTCTTTATCCTCCTCGATTTTACTTTTATGTTTTTCTTAAATTTTGAATTGTAAATAGACTAATATATAAATTCAAGATTAACATGTTTGAACGACTGAACATTTGGTAAGCGAAGAGTCTTAGGGATGTTATCAAACCTAACTCGGAGGTTCTTGGGGATTGGAATAGTTGGCGAGCTTCCCCGCCTTGTTCTCTGCGGTCATTCTCGCTGCCCTTGCTTTTCTCACTATCAAATCTACACCTATTGCTCTTTCTCGATGGGGCGCTAGACCTCATTCTCTTTGAGACGCTTATTCGATTGATAATAGGGTGGTCTAGGTAAGTACTGACTGAAAATTTATTGTTTACTAAGTATTTTCTAGTAAATACTTACGAATACCATTGCAACTCTGTGTATAATTGGATGTTAATCAAAATATGATTGTTTATCTGATTAATTGTTAATGAAAAAACAATTTTCATACTTCAAAAAACTAAAGCATAAAAATTATCACACATCAAACATTAATTATTACTTATTGGTATCATACATCAAAAATTAATTATTGATAACGATAAAAATTAACCTTTAATTATCAAACATCAAATAGAATTATTAATAAGTATAATAATTAATTTTGAATTGTAAACTTAATAACCGTACAAATTGTCTTGTCAGCCTTTTTTTTGGGAAGAGTGTCCTAGGCTATGCCAAGACTAATCCCTTGGCAAATTATGACTGTAAGACATCAGCCCTGATTAAAACTCAGCGGCCACAATTGTTGTGTATACCCAGATTAGAATCCTAAGCAGATGGGATATTCCACCACATCCCCCAGGGCCTTAACCAGTACGCGCATAACCCTTGTGGTTTTGTCTTGTCAACCTTGACAAACAGAAACCTAAAATAATTAAGACAAATTGTACTCACAAGAACTTGAGGTCATTCGAAAACCATTACAACTATTCAGACTAAATTAGGGAGTTTAAGACCAATTTCAATGTTAACACCAATTTCGAATCAAAGAATTGCTAAATACAAGAGCACCTTCTGTAACTCTTTAGAAGAGATGAGTCCATTCTTGGGTGCATCAAACACCTCAAAAGCACTACGAGGATCATTGTCATTATCATGTTCTTGAGCTTGAGCTTCATATTTTTAATGGTTTTCAAAAGTTGATATATTTTTCTAACAGATAAAACAAAAATCTTACCATTAATATTATATCATTATTTTTCATGTCACTTCCTCTTTCTCGAAAACATTGAATCATCCACATCTAGACAGCAAAGGAAATATAGTTATAACACATTGAGCTCTAACATCCAACATATTTTTTTGTGTTCCAAAAGACATCATTTGGCAACCAGTCAAGTAGGTAAACTTCAAAAGAAATAAACAGTTCAAGTAAGGTGAAAGAGTACTCAATCTCCCTCCAGCCAACACAAAATCAAACCTAGCTTGTAACTTAAAGTTAAAGAAGGGAAAAAACATTTTCTCCTAATATGTGAGATTTAACAGGGATTTTAAGAATAAAATACAAGAAGCAATCAAGATGCAAACTTTATAGGTTCCAACTTCTTATAATAAGTAAAACTAAAACTTAAAGTAAAACTAAAACTAAAACTAAAACTTATAATAAGTAAAACTAAAACTTATGATAAGTTTGTGAGTATAAATCAAAAATATGGGGAAAATCATACCCTAAATGTGGGATTTGTGTCAATCTATATATACAGTGAATGCAATTAGCTTCATATATTAGTTTTTCCCACTTGCTTCTCCTAAACTGATCTTGCTACTTGTTTGCTACTCTTACCCTCTCTCATATGTTGTAGGAGGGTATACGACTTCTTGCATAAGACTTTTTACCATAGGGTATCTTGATCATACCTTCATCAAGAAGCTTTCGTTCTTCTTCCGTGTTTCCAAGTTCTCTCTCGACATTGGCTGATTTCATCCAGACTCTCTCGGTTCCTCCATGTTCACGGGCTTTAGCAAGAAGCATTCGGGCTCTTTCCGGCTCGTTGTTTTCAAATTCGAGCTTAAACGCAGCAAGCTAGATCTCTTCGGAATTAGGAATAGTAGCATACGCCTCCTGAAGAATCGCTCTAGCCGTAGGAACGTTTCCAGCCAGCCATTTCTCTTTAGCACCGATTAGCCATAAGACCTCAGCTTGTGGTCTGTATGTAACAGCTTTACGAAGTAAAGCATCAAGAGACTCCCGAGTGCCATGAGAGCTACCATCCTTGATAACACAAATGCCTTGGTACGAGCCTTTTGTTGTTTGTCATCGCTTATGAAAATAACCTTCCAACCCCTATAAAAACACATAAGATCGGTATTAAGACTGAAAGATTCAAGCCACAGATAAAGTTCAAATTGTTCGTGTGAGAACAAGATGGAAATACGTTTGCACCACAAAACAGAATAAAAGAAATTGCAAGGAAGTAATAAAAGCCAAAGTAAGAAAGAAAAACCTTCTTGATTTGTCGTATTTCTCGAACTAAAAAAGACACAACTTAGACAAGTATGATGACGTGAAGTAGAAACCAGTCGAATTCTAACATGTAGAGTTAAACCCCTTTGAAATTAGTCTGGAATCAAAAACCATGTAATCGAAACCACCAGTAGTTAGAAACTTGGGACAAAGAGGGTTGGGAGATTTAGTTTTCATGCCTTCATCTAATGTGTTAAACGTTGTTGTTGTTGTTGTTGTTGTTATGCCTTTTCCATGGATAATTATGCTCTGAAAACCGTCAACATCTTGTACCCTCTAGAGAGCTCTATAGACGTGGTGAGGGAGGAGACTAAACGCTACACCTTTAAATTATATGCAACAATCAAGTTTCAATCCCAAAATTCAACCATTAACATATCATCAGACACCCATTAATCGACAAAAGCTAAAAATCAAGGTAAATTACAAATAAAATAAGGGAATTGAAATTTACAGGAAAATCAAGAAACCTTGAAGAGAAATCAAGAGAGTACCATTTGGAAGCAACAACAAGAAGAACTTTCCCTTTGTAGATGCTCAGATCCACGTCGTTACCCTTGCTATCCTGCGTCATTTACACATTAAAGCACAAAATCCATGAACAAAATTGTGAAATTAGTGTGTGTTTCTTGTCTGTGTGAAATGAAATAAGACCTTGATGGTCAATCATGAATCGATTTTTCAGCGATTGACGAAGAAGAACCCATAAGTATTGGGGATAAAGAACAACAACAAAAACAAATCTGAAGAAAAATTTAAATATAAAGGGACCAAAACGTACCTGAATGGAAGAAATCCAGGGTATTCTTGTGGGATCAGATTTCCTAGTAGTATGGTTTGGCAAAAATCTACTTGATTGATATAAAAACCTAACAAAATTGGAATAGTTTACGTTGCAGGAAGACGAGAAGAAGCGACAGTAATCGAACCTAAGATAGCAAACCTACGTAGTCAGTTGCTTTCTTGGAACTTTTTCACCGCCATCGCTTGGTTTGGGATTCTTTGGGGGTGAAAGATCAATTGAAGGAGATGTCGAAAGGAAATGAGGGGGGTGACTGGACTATATAGTCTAGAGAATTGAGGGGACGTGCGTTGAGGGAGTGATTGCACTGGTCGAAGGAACTGAGGGGAGTGGGGGGCTAATAGCTTTGGCAGTTGTTAAAAACCTGGCCGGAGAAGAAGAACGGTTTTCAATCTTATGCTGCAAATGTTTGTATATTGTGTTAAAAGGATCAGAAAAACCGTATGTTGAAAAAAAATTGTTTTATTCTTTTAATAAAGTAGTATAGATAATAGATAAATATAGATAAGAGCGTAAAATATACAAATTTTAAAAAAATCTCAGTACGTCATTCTTGAAATTTTTTGATACGTATTTATGATACTTCACAATATTATTAAGTTTAAAAAATATTCAATAATAAGTTTATTTTGAAATTATTGACGAGAATATTGTAATATTATAATTTGTAAAAAATACATTTATTAATATGTTTTAGTTAAACCATGATTATGTATTTTTAATATTATACAGGTGTAAAATGAAAATGAATAATGTAAGAGATATAAAACAAATTAATTCGTACATGTTCATGATATTGAATATTATGATTAAATACAAAAATATTCAATATTGGGCTCATTTCGAAGGTATTGACGAGACGATTACAATGGGTTAATTTGTAAAAAAAGAAATGTATTTTTTTAATGCATTCTTGTTCATATACGATTATTTATGTTAATATGATAAGGGTGTAAAATAAAAAAAATGAAAAAGTAAGGGATTAAAAGTAAATTTGTAAAGCCCGTATCCCGGTACGTTTTATTTTGCTAAATTATTTATTTAAATTGTGTTACCTATAAACGTTTTTTTTTTTGTTAACGGGGTTAAACGCCTAAGACCTAAAACGTTTTAATCTTGACACTTAGGGACTAATTGTTAAATCCTTGCTAATTTGGAGAAGAATGGTCATACCCTAAAAACCCATGGACCAAAAGTGGCAAGTGGGTGAAATTGGTTTGGCCCCGTCGTTTTCTTTTTTTTTTCTTTCTTGTTTCACGACTAAACAACAAACCAAAAACCCTACGATCTATTTCTTCCTTGTTCCTTGTATTGCCGCCGAGAAGAGAGTAAGAGAAATCGCAAGAGAGAGAGAGAGGGAAGACCGGTTGGAAGTCGCCGTTGCCGGAGGTTCCCGCCGCCGCTACCTGCTGTTCGTCGGAGTTTCGAGAGAGGGAGGATCGAGTGCGGTTACGTGGCATCGTCGCAAGGTAATCCGTAACCCTCGTTTCGTTTCTTCTTGTCCTAGTCGCCGATAACCCAACGCCACCGCCGCTGCCGCCGCATGCGGCCTTGGCCGCTGCAGGCGGTGGCTGCCGGAGACCACCACCGGCGGTGGTGGTGTGGAAGTGGCAGTGGGTGGTGCATGGTCTTGCCCAGCCCTCGATACCTAAGACCCTGATCGGGTGAAACCGAGTTGCAAACCCGAATCGTTTATACCGTTTTTATAAATCCTGATTTTATGTAGATTCTAAGTGTGCTGTCCAGTTTTCGTTTGATCACAACTTTCCCGTTGTAACTCGGATTGAGCCGAAACTGGTGCCCACGGTTCACGTTCTGGGTCGGGCACAGTTTCCGTGTTTTAGCGGAGATCTGGTTCGGCCTCTAGCTAGGTGAAAAAGTGGTCGTTTTTACAGCAGTTAGTCATTTCATGTAAAACAATTCAGTAATCTGCCCCTGTCTTGCGTACGCCATAACTTTTTCCTCGTAACTCGGATTGGGGTGATTTCGGTGCCAAAAGTTCCCTTTTTGAGTCTCTAAACTTTTCTGTGTTTTGTGCAAAATCCAGTTCGGAACGTAGCTTAGGCCAAATCGTCGTTTTATACTGATAAGTGCTGCTTTTTCGCTGTTCTGCGGGCTGATCTTATAAAATCCGTAATTAAATGTAGAAAAATCGTTAGGAGGTGGATAATATGTCCTTGGAACCCTAACTCAGAGTACTTTCTGGTCATGAAATAATATTGGGAATTTTCTGGGTTTAAAGGGGTCGAAACAGGTCCCGAACAGACCTGTTTTGGGTGAGCGGAATTTAGTTTTAGTGACGGTTTAAGCGTGTGTCATGTCATAGAGTCCGGGTCTCGTATTGACACGTTTTAACATGCATTTAGGTGCTGGGAAGTGACCGTAATTGTGAAGCTTGAATTGTGTTATTAAGCTGGGCGCACATTCGAGGTGAGTTCTCTCACTGTGTAGTTAGGGGTTGTATGCATGTCATAATAGTTTGTATGTACTACTGTCTTTGTGGTGTGAACTAGTTGTTTGTGGTGTGTAATATTTGATTGGTTTGAATGCTTGGTATAAATGTGTTACATTACAATTCGGTGGGACCGAGGCCTCGATGGTACTGAGGTGTTGGTTACATTACAATTCGGTGGGACCGTGGCCTCGATGGTACTGAGGTGTTGGTTACATTACAATTCGGTGGGACCGAGGCCTCGATGGTACTGAGGTGTTGGTTACATTACAATTCGGTGGGACCGAGGCCTCGATGGTACTGAGGTGTTGGATACATTACAATTCGGTGGGACCGAGGCCTCGATGGTACTGAGGTGTTGGATACATTACAATCCGGTGGGACCGAGGCCTCGATGGTACTGAGGTGTTGGATACATAATTACTTGTAGGCGTTTACTCGTTTTATGTAACTGTGATGTTGTTGCTTATGTGCGGATAGGGGTGATGTGTATATAATTCCTATCTGCGCATGTGTTGGAATTCACTAAGCTTCGTGCTTACCCTTTCCCAATAAACTGTGGTTTCAGGTCCGAGCGGCTCCAAGGCGTGACAAGTACACACTGGCGCGTGAGGAGAGCTGGTTGTTTTATGGTTTTATTAATTAAACGTTTATTCCGCTGGTTCTTATTATAAAGATAATAATTATGAGTTAGCAAACGAAACGTTGGGATTCATTTAATGAGTTGTTATAAATGAATTGTTTATTTAAAAATTTAAAATTGCTTGTAATTTTTGGGACGTTACAACTTGGTATCAGAGCACAGCTTGAGTGAATCAAACGCACCTCGGTGTGTTTGGTCTCAAGTTGCGGCTGGGAAATTTTCAAATTCTTTATTAAATCTTTTTGGAAAATAAAAGAAAGGAAAACCCGTTTGAGAAACGGTGATCGATGGCGCAGTGTGTACAGTCAGCCGGAGCCAAGGGAAAAGGTATAGTACTTAGTGTTTTATTGCTTTCTAGATCATAGAGTATGCATGCTAGATTGCATGTTGTTGACACTATGCGGTATGTTGAACTGCTTGCTATTAGGAATTTATGCGAATTATGATAGGTTACTAAGTGGATGCCCTCTAGGTTGTATGCAGTAAGAGATTTATAGCCTTAGAATATTCGATTTAGTTCTATTGCGCAGCTCTTGTTTGAGTCCAACCGTTCTAGGATAGAGTCTTGTATTCGACTGTCTATTTATTTCGCACTGCATATAATCGGGTATTCGCAAGGTCACTCGTCATAATTAGTAGGGATTCGGTAGTAGCAAGGGTAGTGGGATAAGAGGAAATTCCTAGGGAGCTGGGAAGGGTGGATGTATATATATGCTGGTGCAGGCATATGGTTATTTATATATTTAATTGTTGTTGTATGATCGGGGTGACCGATGGTTTATTATGTATACAATTGTGGTTGTCTGATCGGGGAGACCGATGGTTTTATATATACAGTAGTTGTATGAGTTTGCCTGTTTAGGATATGTTCTCGAACTGGCATGTGTGGATTAATTGTATTATGTGTATAGTTTCGGCGAGAAACTACTTGGATCCTTGGGATGGGACTCGGAACGAGTGATGATAGGTGTGGAAGGTAGTAGTAGAGCTCCTACTACCGGAAGCACAGGATCAATGCTCGAGTCGGGGAAGTCACGAGGAATCCAAGGAGTTGAGCGTGAGTGTTGTTAGTATGAGTTATTATGTGCTAATAACGCGTTGTATTGTCTACCCAGAATAGCCGTCACGAGGAGAGACAACTATAGTAGATCCACTGGTACATGTGTGTACTTGACTTGCTTAGATGTAATGATCGTTGAGGGTAGTGGTGAAGGATCTAATCCAGTAGTCGTTGGAATAGAAGGACGATTCTAGTATTAGTCACTTTGAGTGACGATGTCGACGATGTTTGTTGTAAGTAGGTCATTTCGGGCCAAGATGGAAGATTGCGCTAGAGTCATAGGCTTATAGAGTTGACTTTGATTTGAGGAAAAATCGTAGGGATTATTTGACGTAATTTCCCATCTTGCCCTAAGAGGTTTAATTGTCCGGAGGACGATAGTGGTTTGGAGAGGTATGGAGGAGTATGAGTCGAGACGTTGAATGCCGACTGAGTCATGCACAGAGTTTATTTTGAAAATAGGATTGCATTAACTAATTTTTGTGTTTCCAATCCTTATATGGATTGTGTTTTGGAATTTTAGGAAATGTTTAGCACACACACAAGATGTCGAATTATGGTTTTGAAAGTGCATGAAACCTTTTTATAACGAGAGTTACAAACTTTGTCGGTGATTTGTTTAAAATGAGTTTGGAATTCTAGTGTCGCTTAACTTTTTTTCGAGAGTTTGTGTTACTAAGTGTTTTATTGCAAATAGTTCAGTGTGTGGATTGATTCATGCGTGACATAGCTGATGCATGGAGGAATTTTGGTAACATTTCATAAGGAGTTGTTTAGTGCACTTTTTAGTCAGCTAAAGGTTTTATTGACATTTCCATGAAAATGCGATTTATCGACTTGGGGGTATGCATACTGGGGTAACCTTTGTTCTCGACATTTTGATGAACGAGTCGTGCATGAAAATGTTTTAGTTCCTTTTTGTCGAAATGAAAGACCATTTGATCCAAGGAGTGTTTTAATGTTGTGAACATCATGCATACGATTACAATGTGTTATATTTTGGAAATATAAATGCGTAGATTTTTGACATTCAGTTAATTTAGAATTACCGATCATTTTTTTAGGGGAAATTAAAAACTTTTGCTTTGGAGGAAACAAATATTTTGAGCATTTTCGATAAATACATTTTTAATCTATAATGTTTTGACGTTATATGTCCCAAGTACGAAACTTGAGGAAGTGTTACAAGCTTGCATGCCTGCCCCCAGTTTGAGATTTTATGAGGTTTTAGTCGATATTTCTAATTAATAGAAGCGGACTGGTTTCTGTCTTCAAGTTTGAAACTTACACGAGACAGTTGTGTTTTAACAAAAATATATTTGTAAACCGTGTCATCGTTTTGTGTGATTAGCTGACGCGCGAAAAATTTGTGGCGAACCCTGTGCCACGTCATTTTTGTGATTAAAAAGAAGAATTTTTGAATCAAATGTCGTGAAACTTATTTTGAATTATGTGCACACCTTTGTCGCACCCTGTTTAAGGTCAAGCGGTTACTTTAAGTGCACGTCATGAGTCAATCCATACTGGAATCGAGGCGGTTCATTTTAAAGAAATTATTTATTACGCTTTGCTTTTGTGTGAGTAAACCGAACTGCAATGGAACGATTTTCAACATGATTTTCCTATGTGGGACGAGCGTGTCCAGTTTTGCGTAACTATCGATCTGGTAATAGTAGTTTTATTACATACGATCTTTTTGAGATGAAAATCCTGATGTTGAAAATATTTTGTAAATGATTTTGTAAACCATTTGGGGAAATGTGCTTTTAAGTGTCATGGGTCATTTCGACAATTTTAAGGGTGTGAGTCCTTTTGGAAAACTCTTTTGTTTAACCCGTGTTGAGTCTGGGACTAAGGTTGATTTCAGAGTATTGCTTGCTTAAACTTTGTTTAAACGCATTTTCTGACCTATGGGTCTAGCAAGCGTGGAGCATTTTGCTCGGTTTTGACTTGGAGTTAGTCATGGGCCAATTGCCCGGTTTTAATGGCTCGATGTGGAGTCTAGTTGATGAGTTGTTTTTGTCGCACCGTTTGGCATTCTTTGCACGTTGAGTGTTTACATGTTTGGGTGAGTGAGTCAATCCGGAATAGGCATGTTGTTGGTAGGCTGTTTGCTTTGGATCCTTAGACACGTTAGTCAGTCGTTGGTAATGGTCGGTTGGGTATCTCGGGGTGGGACCCCGATATTCATGTGTTTTAACCTAGACCTTCCAGTAGGTACTAGGAGGATATAGTTGTGGGCACTTACCTGGGAGGTAGTTCTGGTGTGCTGGGTCTTGAGGCGTTACCTGGGAGGTAGACCTTAAGGTGTATCTTTGATACAGTGTGACTTGGCTTCGTAGAGCAAGTGTGGATGATACGTCGACGGTGGAAGGTAGATATTCCACGCGCGTTAGTACTGTAGGCCGAATAGTATCGGTTAAGGGATTGATGCCTTTATTATTTAGAGAATAAATGCGCATCAACCATTTTGAGGTAGGTGGTATATTTAGGTGTCGACTTTTGGGCTTGAGGCCAAACACCTTTAGTATAATCGGAGAGTTGTAGCCGATTTTAAGATAATCATGGTGACGGTAGTAGTAACCCTGAAATGATCACTTGTGATGGATGGTTATGGTGGAATGACCTACGTGTGTGTTAGTTGATTTGGTTGTGGGGGATATCTATTTGTGTTAGTGTCTAGGATAATACCGTGCTTATGTGATTCATGATAATCGGTTGGACCGATGTTCGGCGGGTGGCCGATGTTTGTTATTGTAATCGGTTGGACCGATGTTCGGCGGGTGGCCGATGTTTGTATTTATTCGGTTGGACCGATATTCGGCTGGGCCGATGGTTGTACTTATTCGGTTGGACCGATGTCCGGCTGGGGGCCGATGTTTGTTAATGTGGTTCATTGTGATTTTTGGGAGTCTAGTAGAACCCGTAGAAGTTAATCGGCAGTTAATGGTAGGAATGATCGGATTCGAGTATCCTGTAGGATATATTGGTGAGCATCTTTAGAATGATTAGAACTCGGAAGTTGAATTGGGATGTATGGAACATCTAAGGTTGGGAGGTAACTGAAGTCGTTTGACTGGGAATGAATCCAGTTGTTGGAGTGTTCTTCCAATCATAATTTTCAGTGTTCTTGGAGGAGTGTTGTTAGTAAGGAAGTAATCGGGAAATTCTTAGACGGTGTGAGGAATTAGGTTCCAGTTAGTGAAAGTCCAGTGGCAACTCAGAATGGGTTCCGCGTGGGCTTGGAAACCTGAGGTTGAGATGGGGGAGAGCTATCCAGAACTATTCACGGGCATAGACTTCGGGGACGAAGTCTGATTCAAGTGGGGGAGAATTGTAAAGCCCGTATCCCGGTACGTTTTATTTTGCTAAATTATTTATTTAAATTGTGTTACCTATAAACGTTTTTTTTGTTAACGGGGTTAAACGCCTAAGACCTAAAACGTTTTAATCTTGACACTAGAGTGCGTGCGCTTGCGGGTGTGTGGGTGTGTGCGGGTGTGGGGTTGCGGGTGATGTTGGGAGGTTTCGCCGGAGGTTATCGACCGCAACCACCGTCGTCGCCGCCAACCACCACCACCGCCGGAGGCGGCAGTGGGTGGTGCATGGTGTGGTTCAGCCCATGTCAACCCTAAAACAGTAAGTCATGTTGCTTTGCGGGTCTGTTTGGATTAAGACGTCTTATTGGGTTCAAGTTCAAAAGGTTATCATTTTATGTAAATTGTACAGTTTCTGCCCTGTTTTGTAAAAGCTATAACTTTTGCTAGAAATGTCGGATTGGTATGGAGCTGGTGCCAAAAGTTCCCATTCTGAGTCTAGTAACTTTTATATGTTTTGTGGAAAAACCAGTTAGGGCCATAGCTAGTGTCAAATTGCCATTTTATACGGACAGGTCCTGTTTTAGCTGCTCTGAGAGGTGTTTTTGTAAAATTCATATAGAGTGCTAGGAATATCGTTAGGACGCGTGCGATACGTCCCTGGAACCGTAAGACATTGAACTTCCTGAATGTGGAATTAGATTTTTGGTTTGATCAGTTTAGAAGGGGAAAATGGGTCCCGAACAGACCTGCGTTTTTAGTATAAAAGCCGGGATTTTTAGTTTCGTTAAACTAGTAAAAGTGTCGTGAGTTGGGACCTTTCGTTGACGTTTTTAGTGCGTAATTAGGTGGAAAAAAGTGAGGAAGGTTGACGTGCTGGTGTTGCGGCTCGAGAGCGCGTCGCTTTGCTTTGAGGTGAGTTCTCTCACCACGTAGTTAGGAATTTCATGTATATCGTTAATTTGTGTTACGTGTATTATGTGTTATTACGTGTTTACGTGAATTAGTTGGGATGTGATATCTAGTTGTGATATGTTGAATGTGTATGTGAATTATGTATGCTTGTGTACACCTCAGTGGGACTGGGGGGCTCGGTGGGACCGAGGGCTCGGTGGGACTGAGCTAGTACAGTTGTATTATCTTTACTCGGTGGGACCGAGGGCTCGGTGGGACTGAGCTTGTATCAATGTCTTTACTCGGTGGGACCGAGGGCTCGGTGGGACTGAGCTTGTATCGATATATTTTTGGTGTGCTCGGTGGGACCGAGGTTCGTATTTATACGTTAATTATTATGTGGATTTATATTTGTGGTGATGGTGATGTTGCCTACTGGCGAGTAGGGGCGATATACGTGGGGTTGCTACCTGCGTGTGTGATAGGATTCACTAAGCGTTTAGCTTACCCTTTTCCCAATATGTTGTGATTTCAGGTGCGAGCGGCAGTCGGGCTTGACGGTACACACACTAGGCGCGGAGTGTCGAGAATTGTTTAAGTTTCACTTTCAAACCTTTGGATTTTATTTTATGAAATTTCCGTTGCGTAAACTTTATTGACTGTTCGAGTTAACGACGTTAACTTCATTTGAGTTACGAATTATTAAATTGTGATTGTTTTATAATGAAATGCATGTTTTAAAATTTTAAATTCCTTGTAATTTTTGGGACGTTACAACAAGGTACTGCACTGTGTGTGGATCACATAAACATTTCGCGATCAGGGTTCCATCAAGTTCCCTTCCCGCCCTCCTTGGAGCCCACTCGAACTCCCCTCTACCGGATAGGAGGGAAACAGATTCCAACCTACCGGCCTGTCATACATATCCAAGGGATCCTTAGATCCCGAGAACCTCTCTCTGACCCCACAGTGCAGACCGACACCACATAGCATACAAGTACGTTCATGAAAACATGTAAGTTAAAGTATCCATATGTCATGTCTTTCATTTCTTCATGCTAAACATTTCATTTAATAGAACAGATACGTTCGTGAAAATCATGCAATCAGTTCATAACATTTCATGCTCAGTAAAACCATAATCAGTTAAAACATATATCACTTTGCATCGTAAAAAGGATTTAGGGAACTCACCTGATAGCAATTTCCTTTCTAACCTTGTGTCTAGTTCCGTCCGTACACCTAATTCATAATTTATAAATTAATTAGATGCAACTCGATTGTTGATCCTAAGTTCTCCTCTTAATCCGATCTTAAAATAAATAGTTAAGACTGTTATATTCATCCTAGGCCTTCATCAACTAGTTTAGACTTTAAATGAATTAGGCCCTAACTAACTCTACGCCCAACAGGACTTAATTAACTTCTAGGCCCAAACTCCTTATTCCCGGTATGACTTCCGGCGAGTCCCAGTACTTCCGGCAAGTCCCGGTACTTCGGGCAACTCCCGGTACTTCGGGCAACTCCCGGTACTTCGGGCAACTCCCGGTACTTCGGGCAACTCCCGGTACTTTGGGCAACTCCCGGTACTTGGATTGTAGCCTAGCTACGGGACTTCTTAGTCCCGGTACCTCCTACGAACGGCTACGAGAACCCATCATCGCCGACTAGATTTCTTTTCTATACGCATCGATTTGTGGGGGTTTTTCTCACCACATCAATACCCAAAAGTGTTCCATACAACTCATTAACAAACACAATCCTAATAACTGATATGATTTCACTTGTTTAACAAACCAATTAATGGATTAAGAATCTGCCATGAGTTCTCCCATAACAATACAACGATCCAGAGGAATTGAACCAAAGGTAAATTACTAGATGACTTTAAAGCAGAATAAAAGCTTAAGAGGATAATACTTACCAGTTCTGAGCTTCTCCACCCACTGAATTGATGCAAGAACTCTATCTGCTCTTTCTCTCGATTTCTTTCTCAGCCGCCAGAACAATCAATACAGTGACAAACCCTAGGGATCTGTTCCAATTTATATTTTCCACACTTTGCAAATAAGTCCTTTGTTTAATGCTTTTTTTATTTATTTCGCTTTGGCCACCAAACTCTAAAACCCACTAGAATTTGGGTTGTTACAACACTCCCCCCTTAAAAGAATTCCGTCCCCGAGATTCCTTATTGGAAAAGATGCGGGTATCTAGCTTTCATCTCCGACTCCAACTCCCAGGTCGCCTCCGGACCCTTGTGGTGTCGCCATTGCACCTTAACTAGCTTAGTCTCCTTTGCTTCGCGACTTCCTTACCTTAACATCCGTGATTGCTTCTGGTTCCTCTACAAAGTTCAATTTCTCGTCCACTTTAATGTCATTCAACTGCACAACTTTAGTCGCGTCGGCTAGACATTTCCTTAAGTTGGACACATGAAACGCATTGTGGATGCCACGTAATTCGTCAGGAAGATCCAACCTATACGCCACTTCTCCGATTCGTTCTGTAATCCCGAATGGCCCGATGTAACGTGGGCTTAGCTTCCCACGTTTTCCAAATCGAACCACTCCTTTCCAAGGAGACACCTTTAACAATACATGGTCTCCGACTTGAAATTCTATGTCTTTCCGTCTCTTATCCGCATAACTCTTCTGGCGGTCGCGAGCGACCTTCAGTCTTTCACGCACCTGGACAATCTTATCTGAAGAAAGTTGCACCAACTCTGGCCCGGCTAACTGCCTTTCCCCGACTTTGCTCCAACATAACGGTGTTCGACACTTTCTACCGTAAAGTGCTTCAAACGGCGCTGCCTTGATACTCGAGTGATAGCTATTATTATAAGCAAACTCGATCAGCGGCAAGTGCTTTTCCCATGAGCCTTGGAAATCCAAAGCACACACTCTTAACATATCTTCTAACGTCTGGATCGTTCGCTCACTCTGACCGTCGGTCTGAGGATGATAAGCGGTACTCATCTTGATCTGTGATCCCATTTCTCTCTGGAAGCTCCTCCAACACGTGGAGGTAAACCTGCTATCTCTATCAGATACAATCGACGAGGGCACCCCATGACGGGCCACGACCTCGTCGATGTATAACTTTGCTAACCGCTCCAACGAGTAAGACTCTCGTATAGGTAAGAAGTGTGCCGACTTTGTGAGACGATCCACAATAACCCATATGGCGTCAAAACCCTTTGGGGTCTTAGGCAAGTGGGTTACGAAGTCCATCGTAATTTGGTCCCACTTCCACATAGGTATTTCTAACGACTGAAGCTTCCCATACGGTCGTTGATGCTCAATCTTTACACGCGAACAAGTCATACAGACCTCTACAAAATGAGCTATGTCCTTTTTCATTCCCGGCCACAAATAGTCTCGATGTAGATCTCCGTACATCTTATTAGTCCCGGGGTGAATCGTGTACTTTGATTTGTGAGCTTCTTCGAGAATCAGCTTTCGGAGCTCTCCGAGTTTCGAAACCCAGATTCTCCCATTCAGACATTTCACCTCTCGACCATCTTCCACTAACATGGACGCTTGCCCTACCATTCTCTCCTTCTTGAGATTTTCATATTCGAGCGTTTCAACCTGACATTTCTTTATTTCAGCTAACAGATTCAATGTGACCTCGGCCCTCATGGCCACAATCCTGGGGGTTTCACTTCGTTGCTTACGGCTCAAAGCGTCCGCCACCACGTTTGCCTTCCCCGGATGGTATTCGATCTTACAGTCGTAGTCGGTCAACAATTCAATCCATCTCCTTTGGCGCATATTCAACTCTTTTTGATCAAAGAGATGACATAAACTCTTGTGGTCCGTGAAGATCTGGCACTTCATCCCATACAGGTAATGTCGCCAAATCTTCAGGGCAAAAACCACTACCGCCAATTCTAAATCATGCGTGGGGTACCGGGTCTCGTGATCCTTCAACTGCCTAGAGGCACAAGCGATCACCTTACCTCGTTGCATGAGTATGCAACCCAAGCCGAGCTTCGATGCGTCACTGAACACTACGAAGTCGTCAGAACCGTCCGGTAAGGATAACACCGGAGCGCTGCTCAGCATCTCCTTTAACTTTTGAAAGGCTTCTTCTTGTTTCTCTAACCAGACGAACTTGACATTCTTATTCGTTAAAGAGGTCAGTGGCGTGGCAATACGCAAAAAGTCCTTGATGAACTTCCGGTAGTAACCCGCCAGTCCAAGGAAACTTCGAACTTCTGACGGATTCTTGGGTTGTTCCCAGTCCCGGATGGCTTCAATCTTAGTCGGATCAACCATGATCCCCTTCTCAGATACCACGTACCCGAGAAACTGCACTTCCCTCAACCAAAACTCGCACTTTGAAAATTTCGCATACAGCCTCTCTTGCTTCAATAGCTCGAGAATTGTACGAAGATGACTTTCGTGCTCCCCTTTCGATCTTGAAAATATCAGGATGTCATCTATGAACAATATCACAAACTGGTCTAAATAAGGTTGGCATGCCCTATTCATTAAGTCCATGAATGCTGTTGGGGCGTTGGTTAGCTCGAACGGCATCACCAAGAATTCGTAGTGTCCATACCTGGTCCTGAAGGCAGTCTTCGGCACATCCTCCTCCCTCACCTTGAGTTGATGATACCCTGACCTCAGATCTATCTTGGAGAAGTAGTTGGCTCCTTGTAGCTGATCAAACAGGTCGTCAATCCTCGGTATCGGATACTTGTTCTTGATCGTGACCTTGTTGAGTTATCGGTAACTATGCACATTCGCATAGTACCGTCCTTCTTCTTCACGAAGAGCACATGTGCTCCCCACGGAGACGTACTCGGTCTAACGAATCCCTTGTCCAGCAACTCCTGTAACTGAGTCATCATTTCCTTCATCTCCGACGGTGCTAGCCTATACGGCGCGCGGGCAATTGGTGCAGCTCCAGGCATCAGATCGATTCTGAATTCGATCTGACGATCCGGAGGTAGACTTGTTAAGTCATCCGGAAATACTTCCGGGTACTCATTTACTACTCGCACATCACCCACCCCACGTTTCTCCTTCTTGGCGTCTAACACGTATGCCAAGAATCCTTGGCACCCTTTCCTCAAGCACTTAGTAGCCCTAACCATAGAGATCAGGCTATTCTTTCTATTACGGCGGTCCCCATAAATTACTATGGGATCCCCATCAGGTGGCTGAATCCTGATTAACTTTTTGTGGCAAACGATATTTGCATCATTCGCGGCTAACCAGTCCATACCCAATACCACATCAAACTCTCCCATTGCCATGGGATATAACTTCATAGGCATTAACCTCCCTTCTATCTCTATGACACACCCTTCTACCACTTCCTTAACATACACCAAACTATCATTAGCGATTTCCACCTCTAGTGCCCTCTTCAAACGTCTAGGCCTCACCCCCAAACATTTCATAAACGCACACGATACAAAGGAGCGATTTGCTCCCGAATCAAATAACACCTTGGCATATAGAGAGTTTACTGGAAACGTACCTGCCACAACATCCGGAACTTCCTCTGCCTCTTCCGCAGTCATGCGGAATGCACGTCCCTTCGGACGCGCCGGTTCTATACCCATACCGTCGTCCTTTCTTCCCTGACGTTCCCCTTACTGAGTCGTTCCACCCTTTTTCAACTGTGGGCAATCATACCACACGTGACCCTTAGCGCCACACTGGTGACATGATCCTCCTTTGGGACAGTCCTTTGCCATATGACCGGGCAAGCCACACCGGTAGCATGAGTTTGAACCTGCCATGCATTCTCCCCGGTGCACCTTGTTACACTTCGAACACGTTTTCCCAGCGGCATCCTTGCTAACACGGTTGCCTGGTCGGAACATTTTCCCTCTTCTTGAGTCGTTACCCGGACCATCCCATTTGCGCTTCTCCCCACCCTTCTCAATCGTCTGATGGTTCTTTTCTTTCTCAATCAGCTTGGCCGTATTGATGGCCGCCTGAAAGGTAGTGGGGTTTCTAGTCAGAACCAATTCCCGAATACTGCTCTTCAATCCATGGATGAATCGTTCTACCCGACGCTCTTCCGTCGGCACATACAAATCAGCAAAGCGAGACTTCTCAATAAACTTTGTAGTATACTCCCGCACTGTCATACCTCCCTGATCCAACTCCAAGAATTCTTCTTCCAATCTTTTTACTGCCGCGAGTGGGCAGAACTGAGCTTTGAACCTGTCTACAAACGCTTCCCACAACATTCCCTTAGCCGCTGCCGAACCCTTTCCCCCAGTCTCAGCCTCCCACCAGTAAACTGCATCAGATTTCAACATGGACAAAGCAAACATTACTCTGTCCCCATCAGCACACTTGCACGTATCGAAGACCAGTTCCATTTCTTTCACCCATTTCATTGCCAAGATAGGGTCATACTCGCCCTTAAAAGTAGGGGGCTTGCATGAGGCAAAGGCCTTGAAATTGCAATCCTTAGCTGCTAACTCATTCATCACTTGATGGTTTGAATTCAAGTGACTCCCAGCACCAGTCACTAGTGGACTAGACAGTACCACGCTTTCTCGGTTCTCACTTGCTTCTTTACTTCCCGAAGCTGACTCATTCTGCTTAGTGAGGAGAGCCTGCAGGGTCTCTTGAATCTTACCCAATTCAGCAGCTAGGTTCTCTCGAGTGACAAAAGTAGATCCGCGGCTGACACGGGGTTTTGACACCCCGCGGATCTTACCGCAAGTGTACGGATTGAAGTCAAGTAATAGTACTTGGAGAAGTACGAGTATCGAATCACAGGGAACTAGGAACTAAATATCACAATTACTATAAGCTCTATTAACTGGACTGTCGAATTTGGAAGATGGGTGGTTTAACTAAATTCTAACAATTCACAACTTAAACGTAAACAAAGCAAAGAACAAATTAAGAACTTCGATAGAGAGAAAAGTTGAGGGTTGGAAATCCTCCGGTTCTACACATGCAAACAATTAATTCAAACAGTTACCAGTGCATCCCCTTAATGATTCCCAAATCTTTTAAAGTCACCGTTGTTCTCTTTCAAGCCACAACGGGTTTTACTTTGAAAATGATAAGTTTAATTGTAAGATCCCACATTGGTTGAGGAGGGGAACAAAGGTTGCCTGATAAAGGACCTGATACCTCCCCTATCAGACGCGTTTTAAAACCGTGAGTCCAGGTGTGTGGACAAAGCGGGCAATATCTGGTACGGTTGGCCTGGGATGTTACAAATGGTATCAGAGCCGGGAACCGGACTGGTGTGCCAGCGAGGACGTTGGGCTCCCAAGGGGGGTGGATTGTAAGATCCCACATTGGTTGAGGAGGGGAACAAAGGTTGTCTGATAAGGGACCTGATACCCCCCCTATCAGACGCGTTTTAAAACCGTGAGTCCAGGTGTGTGGACAAAGCGGACAATATCTGGTACGGTTGGCCTGGGATGTTACATTAATCTCTCGATCTCACCTATGGATTCCAAAACACATTAAGTACCCGATTTATGTTAAATTGGCTAGATTTTATCTCTCGATATCGACCTAACGGTTTAATTGGGACTAAGACTTATTCAGTATATCTCTATCACTGATTTATCGTCTTAGGCATGCAATTCCTAGTTCTATTTAACAGTTAATTCTATCGAACTCAACTGAAAATAATAAATCAATTGAAAGCTAGCTAGACTCTCAAAGGCATTAAACACAAAATCACATGCTTCATTAATTAAGGAAAAACTGATAAAAGTCAAATCATCTGGTTACATGCTTAATAAACCGAATTCATTCCAACCCCCAACACGAACCGGTTAGTTCATGTCGGTGGTGGATTCAAACACAAGAGAGAAAGATACGAAAGTGTATGTAAACATGGTAACGCGTAAAAGATGAATTCGTAAAGAATGTAATGGTAACTCCCTTCAATCGTGCTTGTATCTACGTTCCGTGATGATTGTCTCCGTGATTGGCCCTCTAACGTGACTCCGAAAGCTCCGAAAAGTCGCCGGAAATCGCCCCAAAATCGCCCCTGGTCGTCTACCGAAAGTTGGATATCGAATAATGACCTAAAAGTTGGAATAAAAGGCTGAAAATCGCAAAACAGCCCGTGCCGCAGTTTGTGCCGCGGTTTGCAAACCGCGCACCAAACCGCGTGGTGGCGTGGAACAGTGTGTGCCGCGGCATGGGCCGCGGTTTGGAAACTGTGTGCCGCGGCATGGGAAAAGTGTGCGCCGCGGTTTTGGACTTGGATCTCGGGCTTCCGTTGGCTTCGTTTGGGACTCGTTTTGGACTCTTTTTAGCTTCTTTTCTCGATGATTGCCGCCTTTTAGATTACCTGCACATTCCACTCGATAAACCATAAAATACTCGCCTTTTTTACTTGAACACAAGCCAATCTCATTGGTTTGAGAACCGAAAATAACGCCAAAAAGTGGCGTTATCAACAACCCCAAACCGAGCGTTGCTTGTCCCCAAGCAAATTAGCGACAAAATAGAATAAAAGCACATCTCGGTGAAATAATAACTGCACAATTCCCAATCGGTACCAAGTGATGCAACGGTGATTTCCCATACCCGTGAATGTCTATCTCAATCTCGCCTCATTCTTATTTCGTCTGATCTATGACCTTCCATTGGAAGTTGAACTCGTGACTGTTCCGATTACATTAAGGTTAGACTAGGTCCAGACATGCTAGGGAAAACATTTCGCCTCGACCCTACCTCACGGGATACTCTCTTTGCACTTGAACCTAGGTTATCGCTCGTGTTGTCATGTTTACGGAGGTTATGTGCAAGAATACGCAATAATTGCATGACAACTCTATTGAAAGACGCACGAATGTCCAAAAGTTTGATCTCAGAAAGAATTCAAATAGCAAGACAGGGAATATTAGTAAAGGTAGTCGTAGACCGTAATCACATCTTCCAAAAGATCATCCAGGTCTTTACAAGGGTTGTAATGGGGCTAGGGTTAAGGCTATGAAACGAAGGGTAAAATGGTTCAAAAGTCCTTGGTGTGTCAATTATTGGCAGTTCCGAACTCTATAGCTTTTTGCTCTATTATTTGGCCCTCTTTGTCACTATTGGAGTCGCTTTGACTCTCTTATTCAGCTGCTATTGTTATCTAACTAACTGTATATTTTTTTTTATTTTTTTTATGGACTTCATTGGTCCTCTTTTCTATTTCTTGGGTTACGTTGACCCATTTTATTCTCATGACTGGCCGGAATTCTTTCTTTTCTGCTCTATCTCTAGTAGTTCATTACTGCTTCCGATTGACACACTTTCGGATAAGGGTTGGCTAAGTCTTTTGGCTCAAGGTATAATGGTGGGTTTAGAAAGAATTAAGGTGCGTGTTTGGTTGCAAAGGGGGTTATGGATATACACAAAAGGGTAAAAGGTAACGCTAGCTAAAAATGGTTTAACAAAAACTAGATGCCTGGAATCCTATCTGAAGGTCCACATGATATAGTCTACTTTACCCTTATCTAATATCCCGATGTTCGTCTTTGCTACTCAATGCAATAATGTAGCGAGATCATTCTACATTCACGACAAGGAATTTGAAAAGTGTATCAGAATTAAGTGTATGAATCCCTCGAGATGAAAAACGTCTTTTAGGCTCAAAATCTCACTATCGGGTGGTCTCCACTAATGTCCCTAGTTATTCCCTTTCCCGGTCCTTCCCTAACGGTCACGTCACTATCATAAGATTCTTCCCACAATGGTCGGTCTCAATCATTTAAAACAAAAAATTTAGCTATGTGATCTAGATACTCAGAAGTGTAGGAAATCTACATGCATAAGCTTGGGTCCGATTGGGCAACCCCAAACCTTACCCACACATTGTCCCAATGTGCAAGCAAAGTCGTAGGTGATGCGACTCAATCATTGTGCAGTTTTTACAGTTATAAAAAGGACGGGCAAGACATTACATAGCAAGCAAAAGAAATCCCAAAATTTCTAATATGGGCACCCCAAACCTAGGTCGTGGCCTAGGTTTGCCAAATAAAAGCCAACCCCAAACCTCGGTGAAACTGAGGTCTGCACAGGGTTTAAAGAATTGAGTGTGTAGATGTGGACAAGATGAGGCACCCCAAACCTAAGTGAAACTTAGGTTTGTTGCATCTCGTTAAACTACTCAAAGATTGATTATCATACAACACTCATTAATAAGCAAGGTTTAGAACGTACCTGTTTTGCCCGGACGAAAGAGGATTCTTGAAAGTTGAGCATCAATCGGAGGCGATAGGGAGATCATGCAAAACAAAACAAAGAAAAACAAAGCACAAGACAAAATACTGGAAAAGAAACATACAAAGCAAGAAAGGAATAAAAACTGCACGAAAAACAAAACGAAGCAACAGGGACTTACGCGGTTTAGCCCGCGACTTGAAAGTCGCGTGGCAAACCGCGTAACCTACTATTTCAGAAAACCAACAGAGGGTCCTGCGGCTTGCTGCGCGGTATGCAAACCGCGTGTAAAGCCGCGTATGTCCCTGCTTCAAAAATATTTTTGGCTTTTTTCGATTTTTATGGTTTTTTCGGAATTAAAAACACACACAAGATAAAAATAATAAACATAAACAAACCTTGGTGGGTTGCCTCCCACCCAGCGCCTTTTTTAAAGTCGTGGCACGACTATGTGGTTTCAACTCGGCTCAGTATCCGCGGGATTGGATCGTCCACACCTGCGATGTTTCGCGGACTCTTTCACAATTGGCCTTCCATGACCAGCTCCGCCTTCTTCTTCTCTCTGACGTCTTGCCTTCTCGAACATCTTGAATATGACCTTCTCGCCACCAACTCTGAAGGTAATCTCTCCTTCCTCCATGTCTATCAAAGCTCGGCTCGTGGCTAGGAATGATCGTCCCAAAATCAACGGGACCTCTTCATCTTCGTCTATATCGATTACCACGAAGTCGACATGAAAGTAAAACTTGCCAACCTTTACGAGTACGTCCTCGATCACCCCATATGGGTATCTGATTGATCGATCAGCAAGCTTGAGCGTCATGAACGTTGGGCTCACCTCGCCCAATCCACGTTTCTTGAAAATAGAGAGGGGCATCAAATTAATACTAGCCCCTAAATCACACAAAACTTTATTAAAACTAAGATCCCCAATTTGAATAGGGATTGCAAAACTCCCTGGATCTTTGAGTTTCTGGGGCAGCTTATTCTGAAAGATGGCACTACACTCTTCAGTGAGTGTAACTGTGGATTGATGATCGATCGCCCTCTTCTTGGATAGAATCTCTTTCATGAACTTCATGTAAGAGGGCATCTGTGCCAAAGCATCTGCAAACGGGATGTTATAGTTAGCTTTTTAAATACATCAATAAATTTGGAAAAATTAACATCATCCTTATTCTTTTTGAGTCTGCTCGGGTAAGGCACTCGTGGGATTTCCGGTCTGACCGGTGGTGTCACTTCTTTCTTCTTCTCTTCACTCCTCGAGTTATCTTCACTCACATCCTCTTCATTCGCCTTCAACTCTTCTACATCTTGCTTTTCGGGCTCGGTCTCTTTTGATGACGGTTCTTCATTTAGCTCCTTGCCATTTCTCAGATACATGGCATTGCAATGTTCTTGATTCCTCTTTTCAGCCATACTCGGGAAAGTACCGGAAGGTCGGGTTTGTAGGGCCTCGGAAATCTGCCCCACTTGCCTTTCGAGGATCTTTATTGCAGCCGTATTCTGATTAGTTACGGCTTTTACCGTGTTCACCGTGCTTGCTAAACCTTCAACCGTGTTGTCCATTTTTGTCATGAACTTCATGAGCATATCTTCCAATCCCGGTTTCTTCTCCCCAGATGGTCCCTCGCTCCTTTGGTTGAAACCTGGAGGACGGTAAGCAATATTAGTATTGGAAGAGTTTAAAGAGTTAGATAAATTACCTGGTTGTTGACCGGGTTGACTCCACGAGAAATTTGGGTGCTTTTTCGACCCTTCGTTATAAGTGTTGGAAAACGGATCGTTTCGCGGCTGATGGTTGCGGTTTTGCATAAATTGAACCTGTTCAGGTTCTCCCAGATTGCTTCCCTTCATACGGTCCATGATAAAAGCTAGTTGAGCTTTTATCTCTTTAAGTTCGTCTGACTCTTGAACATTCGCTACTCGTGCGATGGACGATCGTGGAGTGGAGTAGCTATGTTCGGCAAGGTTCTCGATCAACTCGCACGCTTCCTCATACGACTTGTCCATTAGTGCTCCACCCGCGGCAGCCGTGATGTCGTTTTTAAATTGCGGGTGAAGGCCTCCAAAGAACGTTTGGATTATCACCCAGCCATGCAATCCATGATGCGGGCACTTCTTCAACATCTCCTTATAGCGCTCCCAAGCTTCATATAACGTCTCTTGGTCCCATTGCGCGAAGTGCGTAATGTCGGCCATCAGTTGAGCAGTTCTTCCCGGTGGGAAAAACTTTTGAAGGAAAGCTGCTTTCAAGTCTACCCAAGTTGTGATAAGATCTGATGGTAGACCCTCTATCCAGATTTCAGCTCTACCCTTTAGGGAAAAGCTGAAGAGCCTTAGCTTGATGGCGTTCTCCTCCATTCCGTTGATCTTGAACGTGTTGCATATCCGTTCGAAGGCTCGTAGATGCGCGTGGGGGTCTTCAGTTGGTGCTCCCCCGAACTGATTCTGTTGTACCATTATGATGGTACTCGTCTTGATTTCGAAGTAATTAGCCGCGCTGGTGGGTGGTTGAATGCCTATGCGTGTCGCTGCCACATTCGGGTCGGCAAACGACCGCATAGGACGTGATTCGTCACCCATATCTAGTTGCCTCTTAGCTTTTGATTCTTTGCATAATCTCCGGACAGTCCTTTCAATTTCCGGATCGAGAGGCTCGAGTTCTTTCCCTCGGGTTTTCCTTGGCATAAACCAAGTAGTACATGAAAAGAAGAAAGCAATGTCAATAGTCCAAAAACTGAAAGTGATGGAAAAATAACAAGAAACGAAAATGCCCAATCTAATAGCGCGTATAGATGGTAGTGCTATTAGCTACAACTAGTTCCCCGGCAACGGCGCCAAAAACTTGACACGGGGTTTTGACACCCCGCGGATGTTACCGCAAGTGTACGGGTCGAAGTCAAGTAATAGTACTTGGAGAAGTACGAGTATCGAATCACAGGGAACTAGGAACTAAATATCACAATTACTATAAGCTCTATTAACTGAACTGTCGAATTTGGAAGATGGGTGGTTTAACTAAATTCTAGCAATTCACAACTTAAACGTAAACAAAGCAAAGAACAAATTAAGAACTTCGATAGAGAGAAAAGTTGAGGGTTGGAAATCCTCCGGTTCTACACATGCAAACAATTAATTCAAACAGTTACCAGTTCATCCCCTTAATGATTCCCAAATCTTTTAAAGTCACCGTTGTTCTCTTTCAAGCCACGACGGGTTTTACTTTGAAAAGGATAAGTTTAATCTCTCGATCTCACCTATGGATTCCAAAACACATTAAGTACTCGATTTATGTTAAATTGGCTAGATTTTATCTCTCGATATCGACCTAACGGTTTAATTGGGACTAAGACTTATTCAGTATATCTCTATCACTGATTTATCGTCTTAGGCATGCAATTCCTAGTTCTATTTAACAGTTAATTCTATCGAACTCAACTGAAAATAATAAATCAATTGAAAGCTAGCTAGACTCTCAAAGGCATTAAACACAAAATCACATGCTTCATTAATTAAGGAAAACTGATAAAAGTCAAATCATCTGGTTACATGCTTAATAAACCGAATTCATTCCAACCCCCAACACGAACCGGTTAGTTCATGTCGGTGGTGGATTCAAACACAAGAGAGAAAGATACGAAAGTGTATGTAAACATGGTAACGCGTAAAAGATGAATTCGTAAAGAATGTAATGGTAACTCCCTTCAATCGTGCTTGTATCTACGTTCCGTGAGGATTGTCTCCGTGATCGGCCCTCTAACGTGACTCCGAAAGCTCCGAAAAGTCGCCGGAAATTGCCCCAAAATCGCCCCTGGTCGTCTGCCGAAAGTTGGATATCGAATAATGACCTAAAAGTTGGAATAAAAGGCTGAAAATCGCAAAACAGCCCGTGCCGCGGTTTGTACCGCGGTTTGCAAACCGCAAGCCAAACCGCGCGGTGGCGTGGAACAGTGTGTGCCGCGGCATGGGCCGCGGTTTGGAAACTGTGTGCCGCGGTTTGGAAAACTGTGTGCCGCGGCATGGGAAAAGTGTGCGCCGCGGTTTTGGACTTGGATCTCGGGCTTCCGTTGGCTTCGTTTGGGACTCGTTTTGGACTCTTTTTAGCTTCTTTTCTCGATGATTGCCGCCTTTTAGATTACCTGCACATTCTACTCGATAAACCATAAAATACTCGCCTTTTTTACTTGAACACAAGCCAATCTCATTGGTTTGAGAACCGAAAATAACGCCAAAAGGTGGCGTTATCAGCGGCCTCGACCCCGACCCCTTGGCTGAGTTACCCTCCTTGTGGAAGCTGAACTCTCCTGAAGAGAGTCTTCTTGAACAACGGGGGCTTCCACACTCCTCGTTCTCCTAGTTGTACGAGTCGTTCTCAGGTTCGGGTTTCTTCCATCCCTGGCCACTTGGGTGGCAGCCCGGTGGGGTATTCTTCCCCGACCCCTCCCACGACCCCTACCTCTTCCCCTTCCATGGGTAACAGTTGCCCTTGCCGGTTCCACCGGTCCATTCTCCAGTACTTCTTTATCCTGATTCCTTGGCACTGCCGGTGCCGACCTATTCCTCAAAGTTCTCCCAGCCATTTCACTAACGCTGAAAGAAAACAACAATTAACCTTTGCTAGATGAGACACAACAATTTTGCTATATAAGGTAAGTTTAAGCACGCACGCGTACCTGTAAGTTCGTAATCACACTGGCCATGTGTAATCCCAAACTTACCTTACACGTTTGTCCTTGGCACCTTATTTCCTAGAGCAATTATAGTGATCGTTCCTAGAGGCAATCCTATGTCTCGGCTGTGTTCCTCATCTTACAGTTTAAGTTTAGGCCCTATTGGTCACCTAAATCCTTTAAACTAAGGCTCTAATACCATTTGTAACGTCCCACTTTCCATAAAAGGTCAAAGTCATAAGATTAACATTCAAATTAAATAACTGAGCTTGTCCTTACATCAATGCTAAACTTACTTAACAAAAACTTTAACGTTAACATTAATCATAAACAGCGGAAGTCTCTCTAAGCCACAGCCAAGCACTATCTAGACATATCAATCCAAAACTGGGAGCCTCACGAGCACCATTGCTTCCAAGCCGTCTCTAGTTCTACTTAGAAGAACTCGCTACACGCTTACCTGAAAATGGTTTAGTTTTGAAAAGCGAGGGTTAGACCAAAAGGTCTAGTGAATTCCCTCCGAAAACAACATGTAAAACAGTTGGAAAACATTTATCAATAAACTATAATGCATCATCATACAAGGTACTGCACTGTGTGTGGATCACATAAACATTTCGCGATCAGGGTTCCATCAGGTTCCCTTCCCGCCCTCCTTGGAGCCCACTCGAACTCCCCTCTACCGGATAGGAGGGAAACAGATTCCAACCTACCGGCCTGTCATACATATCCAATGGATCCTTAGATCCCGAGAACCTCTCTCTGACCCTACAGTGCAGACCGACACCACATAGCATACAAGTACGTTCATGAAAACATGTAAGTTAAAGTATCCATACGTCATGTCTTTCATTTCTTCATGCTAAACATTTCATTTAATAGAATAGATACGTTCGTGAAAATCATGCAATCAGTTCATAACATTTCATGCTCAGTAAAACCATAATCAGTTAAAACGTATATCACTTTGCGTCGTAAAAAGGATTTAGGGAACTCACCTGATAGCAATTTCCTTTCTAACCTTGTGTCTCGTTCCGTCCGTACACCTAATTCATAATTTATAAATTAATTAGATGTAACTCGATTGCTGATCCTAAGTTCTCCTCTTAATCTGATCTTAAAATAAATAGTTAAGACTGTTATATTCATCCTAGGCCTTCATCAACTAGTTTAGACTTTAAATGAATTAGGCCCTAACTAACTCTAGGCCCAACATGACTTAATTAACTTCTCGGCCCAAACTCCTTATTCCCGGTATGACTTCCGGCGAGTCCCGATACTTCCGGCAACTCCCGGTACCTCGGGCAACTCCCGGTACTTCGGGAAACTCCCGGTACTTCGGGCAACTCCCGGTACTTGGATTGTAGCCTAGCTACGGGACTTCTTAGTCCCGGTACCTCCTACGAACGGCTACGAGAACCCATCATCGCCAACTGGATTTCTTTTCTATACGCATCGATTTGTGGGGGGTTTTCTCACCACATCAATACCCAAAAGTGTTCCATACAACTCATTAACAAACACAATCCTAATAACTGATATGATTTCACTTGTTTAACAAACCAATTAATGGATTAAGAATCTGCCATGAGTTCTCCAATAACAATACAACGATCCAGAGGAATTGAACCAAAGGTAAACTACTAGATGACTTTAAAGCAGAATAAAAGCTTAAGAGGTTAATACTTACCAGTTCTGAGCTTCTCCACCCACTGAATTGATGCAAGAACTGTATCTGCTCTTTCTCTCGATTTCTTTCTCAGCCGCCAGAACAATCAATACAGTGACAAACCCTAGGGATCTGTTCCAATTTATATTTTCCACACTTTGCAAATAAGTCCTTTGTTTAATGCTTTTTTTATTTATTTCGCTTTGGCCACCAAACTCTAAAACCCACTAGAATTTGGGTTGTTACAGACCACCTCCGGAATTGGTTGAAGTTCCACTTCATTTATATGATGTTAAACAAACAAAGCAATACAATGCAGATAAAGCAGCTAGATCACTGGTAATGCAAGCCTTGACAAATAACATTTATCAGAAGGTCGACAGTCCAAATATATCCGAAAAGGCGATGTTTGATGAATTAGTCAATCTTTATCAAGGATCTGAGGTTGAAAACCAGATGAGAATCTCCAATGCTATCAATACGTATGAGAATTTCAAACAAAAGGAGGGCGAGACACTTGATCAAACCTATGACAGATTTACTACCATACTGAATGAGTTGAACAGGCACAAAATTGAAAAGAAAGTAATAGAGCACAATGTGAAATTTTTTAGTGTTCTTCAACCGGAATGGAAGAAATATGCTCATAGGATGAAACAACACTCCCAGTTAGATGTATTGCCTTTACAACAGATGTATGAGATGCTAAAACAGGATGAGGATGGAGCTGAGGAAAAACGTGAGAAAAATAGAAAGAAAGAGAAGAAGGAAGATAAAAAGGAGAAGAAGGAAGTAGAAAAAGAGATTGATCCAATCGCCTTGATGTCTAGCAAGTCTGCAAAGCGATCTTCAAAGAAAGAATGCATTGGGTCTGGCGAAGAGTATGAAAGTGATAGGCTAGATGAAGCCGAGAGTCTGAAACAAATTTTATATATATTGTTGGTCCCAAAGGGGTTCTACAAGAGATCACAGTATGTAGAAGGGGGGGTGAATACAAACACACAAATTTTACTATATAAATTTGTTTATTGATTATTGATAAATCAAAAATAGAATTTACAAATTGTTTCGGAAATAGTAAAGTAAACCAATTCTAAACAGTCGATGAGAATCACAAAGTTATCTTGCATGGGAAATAGTAGCAACAAGGAAGTGGTCAAGCATTCACTGAACAAACTCTTCGACAAAATATCCAATATCATTGAAGTGACACCTCTTCCAACGAAGCTCTCTCGCGGAAGAAAGGCTATCCATGCCATTGTAGAAGAACTCATGCACAAAAACTAGCATGATATAAAGTTCTTCCCTGATGATGTTGTCAAACAAGTGAAACTTTATAACCTCTCAATGTTGAACTTGTCCTTGCCAGACAAATGTCCATATGAAGCAGGCTCAGTGATTGGCACACCTAAGAATTGAATAATCTACATTGATCCCAATTGTTAGTACAGGTTTCGAAGATACTTGGAGTTTCATCTTACACCTGTCCAACAACTCCAGTATACTCTTCCATGGTGTAATCTTAGTGAAGTTGGGCCATTCTTTCATAGGTTGATTAGACTGGAGCTGCAGGAAGGAAAAAAAGGAGAAAAGATCGTTGACGATATATCTTTTGATGATCTTTAACTGATAGATTCCTTTATATTTTTGCACTTATCAGTTGTAGTCTTTAGGGTGCATTTGGATGCAGACCTGATTAAATAGGACATGACGTGATATGACAGAATAACTGCTCAACTTTTGGTAAGACAAAACTCGATACAACAGAACAGATAACATTGACCAATTTACCATTAATAAGTTGTTTATGTATTTTGATTAATTATGCAATTTATTAAATTACAATGAAATAAATATTTATAACAACATAAATTATTAGAAAGTTTTCTTCAAGACGATTAAATGATATCAAAATAAAAAAAATATCTAGTTTGACTAGTTCCCAATGTGTATTTTCTAACCCTTTATAAAATTTTTTACTATAAGTATTTAATAATTTACATAAATTAATCAAAACATAAAATGATATTTTGAGAAAAGTAAAGTAGAAGTTTTTAGAGCATAAAATACAACAAATAAAATTTAAAGAATAAATAAAATATAAAATAGAAGGTGTATTTGATTTTTAAGAAGAGAATTAGATCTTATTTTGAGTTATATTGGTAAAACATAAGTCGTTTTCACCTTGTTACAGCTCGTTCCATGGGGTGGGAGTGGAATAAGCCTGTTCCACTCTATTCTTGTCTGTTCCACATAAAAGTCCTACCAAACATGTAACATTGATTCTTGTTCTGTTATGTGTCGTCTTGTCAGTTTACCAAACGCACCCTCAGCATATGTATTTTATTATACTTGTAATTTCATTTCACTTGTAATCTCTCATACATTAATGAAATGTCAGTAAAGTGCTTTTACTTCATCTAAGTGCTGAAAAAAAATCTCTAAAAAAACAGTAAAAGGGACAATATTTCTGAGTCATATTTCCCTTTCTGTTTTTCATTTAGAAATTTTCTTTATGTTGCTTTGTCATCATCAACTAGGGGGAGTTTGTGATCCAAACTCTCTTAGTGATTTGATTCTGATCCTTTTACTTAGTGAAAATTACTTAGGATTGTTTTGATATACTTGTTTCAGTTTCAACGATCATGAACCGAGTCTGTTTAGTGATCGCTGAACACGATGTGTAACATTTAGCCTAAGTGATCCCTGAATACAA
The DNA here is from genome assembly GCA_033807775.1 of Saussurea involucrata. Lineage (NCBI taxonomy): Eukaryota > Viridiplantae > Streptophyta > Magnoliopsida > Asterales > Asteraceae > Saussurea > Saussurea involucrata. The sequence goes on from CM066314.1 coordinate 23,610,162, forward strand.
ACCCTCACACTGAAGAAACCTTCAACGACATCGAAGAATAGTTGAAGATAAAGATAGTCTACTCATGATCTGAAGCGAAATTCTGTGAAACCAAGTCTGTCTACATCATGTGAAAATGTATTCAAGATTCAGCGATAACTGAGAAGCCTCTCAACGTTTCAAGCGTGTCACTGATCAGAATCTTGCTCTACAAGATTTAGGTTATGTTACTCTCTTGTACAAAAGACAAAGGTACATAGTATGATTCCTCATCTGTCTGCAAACGTGCCTACTACCTATGTCATCTACTGTTCATTAGCGCCCAAAAGCATGCTAAAAGCTAAAGGACAAGGACATACATTTCACTCTTCTTTTGACACATGGACTGCACCTTCAAGGTTCATTAAATACAGTGAGTATAAGTAGAAGTGAAAATCGTCTTCTTCGCCACACTTCTACATTTCTACTCATCTCTTTGAAGTGTTCTCTTTTCTGTTGTTCTTACCATTCTTGTACAAGAAAACTTAGTGATTCCATTATATTGTTTAGAATAGGTTTACCTTTTCTATTTCTGCAACAATCTATAAATTCCTTGTTGGTTAATCAATTGTCGGTAGAAGAATTTAAACCCCCCCCCTTTCTTCAACTTATTAACTTTTGTAGAACCCTTCGAGACAAATAATAGGACTCGAACTGGTGAGTGAAGTGGAAGAAAAGTCTTGCAAACCAACTTTTATAAGGGAAACTTGTGTCTTCATTGTAGTTTCAAAATATATATGGTGGCACACATAAAATTGATACAATGACACTTTTCATGACCCTATAGTTTTTTACACTACGACGGAGGAATCAAACGGTGCCACGTGCCATCATGTGCTCTACTTTGGGTCCGTCTATGCGACGAACCCGTCTAACCCTAACTGCATTTTTTCGTTTAAAACGATAGCGAATTACAAATAAAACTTGAAAACCAACAGATCTATCCAAAATTCAAGTAGGATTGTAGGGTTCGAATTGGATTTGTATAATAGGCACCTGAACCTGCCGAATACCCTAACTCCCCACAAAGGCCATCTATGTCAGGTACGGTTGTGGGCAAGTGCAGCCCGTGTGCGTGCACAGGGCATCAAAGCCCTTAGAGGCATCAAATTTTCATACATTATTAGTTTTGGCATTTTAGGTTAAATAATTTAGGACTTTGGCTATAATCATAAACACAGACCCAACCGTACAAGGCCTGTAAGACCCAACCGTACAAGGCCTGTAATAGCATATCTTGAACCCAGATGTTCAAACCTGAATCGGTAAACAATACGAATATTCAATTAGGCGATTGGCTTTGGTGATTATCTATTCTTCTTCAAACTTCTCGTGTTCGGCACTTCGACTATTCTGATTTTCAAAGATGGCGTTTCAGTTCTAGAGGCACACAAAACGCTAATGCGTTCTGATTTTTTAAGATGGCGTTCCGATTCGACACTTCGACTGTTCCGGATACATGATTAACCGATTATGCGACCGATTTAGGCAAAGGCAACTCTTAATCCTTCATTGTTTGATTGTTTCTCAAATCTGGATCCTTCAAATCTCGATTGCGATTGACAGATTCTATTTCATCAAATCAGAGAAGAGTAGAACTAAAATAGCGAAATTATGATATGTGGTCCTGTGGAAGATTGGTTCAGGTCTCGATTGGGATTTGTGATTGTATTTCTTCCCAAGTCCCAGGTATGATTTTTGTTTCTAAATTCATTGTATTTCTAGTTGACACAAACTCTCGTGTGTTACTGCTTCATATTTGTTTATGGAATTGCAAATCTTGCAGGAAATCTTACCGTCAGAATCATTTTGTTAGTGCTATATTTTGATTGTACCAAGTAGAGGGACCTAATATGTATTTGTTCCAAACTTGTCTCTAGTATATATAGTTTGCTACTTTCCCTTTTGGGAATTAGGTCATCTTATCACACACACTAGCCACACATAGTATTTTGCATTCCAATCATTATTGTGAGCTACTTTGATTATCATTGAATATAGAGATGACTTCAAGTGTTGATTATACATATTGATTACTTGTTCTGGGCTCACAATTGGTATCAGAGCGTGTATATCATTTTGATCAGATTAGGATTCAAAGGTTTTTGCAAAGGTTGAGCGTTCTTCATATTTTTCATCTTATTGATTGATTTTGGGCCATTTGAGTTCTTCAAATGGATCATAATTGATCAAGGAGTGTTAGTAGACAATACCTGAGTGATTTCTTTCCACAAAATCATTAGGTTTAGACTCAGATTGTGCAAAATATCTTTTTTCGGACTTTTAGTTTCTACACTCTGTTTTGGATCGAAAACCCATTTTCTGTTGGTTTTTGGACAAAACTCAAAGCATTAAAGTTGTTCAGAATATCCTCGCGAATCTACCTACCAAATTTCAGCTCAATTGGATCATTTTTGAAGATTAGACTCAAGAACACTTGAATCTTCATCCTTATCTCAACCTTAGTTGTTCATCTTTATCTAAACCCCCTTGCGAGAACAGTATCTTATCGCAACCAACCCTTGCGATAAGATCATTTTGTCGCAACCCACTTGTGTGAAACAGTAACTTATCGCAACCCTTTGTTGCGATAAGACCCCCTTCTAGCCCTTTATCGCAACTTCTTTGTTGAGATAAGATTCTCCTTTGCGACAAGTGAGTTGATATAAGAAGTGCGTTGAGACAAGAAGTGAGTTGAGATAAGAAGTGCGTTGAGACAATAAGTGAGTTGAGATAAGAAGTGAGTTGAGATAAGAAGTGCGTTGAGATAAGAAGTGAGGTGAGACAAGATTGTTGGTTGAGACAAGCTTTGAGTTAAGACAACAATGTGTTGAGATAAAAGTTTGTGAAACAAATATTTCCTAATTATATCAAAAGAGTACTTAACGATCATAAACAAGTAATCTAAATATGGCGCCTGAGACAAATGAGGTAGATCTTTGCACTATTAATCATTTTGCTAATCAGTTTAAAGTCTTCCAACTAAAACAAGATGATTTAAATGAGAAACTCAAAAATGCGCATAAGACAATAGAATCTCAAAGACAGATAATCACTGAACATAACAAGTTAAGTGATGCGTTGAAAAAGGAACGAGTTGAGATCGAGCAATCTCGAACTTACTTTCGAAACAGAATGGATGAAATGGCTGAAAAGGTAAGAATTTCTGAAAATAGGAAGAATGAGCTTGAACAACTGTTGCAATCTTATAAAGATATTAACAACGAATTGACTGAAAAAGCAAGTGATCTGGAAGCAAAGCTATACAAAATTGGTCAATCTGAACAAACCATTTTCCTAAACACACCAAAGAATTTCAGATATTATAATTCGAAATGGGGGTTGGGATATGACAATCCTCATTACTTGGAAAATGCTTTGAAAAAGGCACCATACCTTTACAAGTTTGAATGGCTTCACCCTCCGTCATTGAAACCTAAATACAAAATCAACTTGCTTAATCAGGAGGAACATGGGGTCGAGGAAGAGGTTAAAAGAAAACCCACTGTGAAAGTGCAACTTCCTTTTATCTACGAAAAGGATAATAGGAAGGCTTTGGTTTGGAATTGGAAGCAAACCTTGTCTAATGACTATTTCCAGAGCTATGCTATAGAGAAACCAAAGGAGAATGAAACAAAACCCGCTTTTGAAGGAAAAATCTATTATCCTCCTTTAGTACTTGAACAGAAGATCGTAGAACTCGAGAGCAAAATTGAAGAAGTCAGAAATGACGATCAACTTGCTTTTGATATAGAAAAGGAAGTTATGTTCACGGTCATTTCAAATGGTTTAAAAGAGATGAAAGCCAAACATAAAGAAATGTCTGAAGAAAAACTTTTAAAAGAAAAACATTCTTCAGAGTCAGACGTTTCTTCATGTAAAGCTTTCATGGGAAATGCTGTTTTTAGGAGTTTGACAGTTGATGACCAAGATGATTCTGAATCTTGGGATTTGGAAAGTCAATATGTTGAAGCTTCTCCTAAAATGCATTTTTATATAGAAGAAGAAAAAGCTTTCGAAAAAGAACAAAATAAATTCCTCTATCCAAAGTCCTATGGTATCTTCCATACATCTCTATCATGTGATGGTCAGTCTGACTGTAATCTTGAGAATATTGAGATCTCTTGTGATGGGAAGGGTAAGAAAGCACAACAAAAAGATGTTCAATTTGATTTTGAAGCTAAACTTCCGGATCATTCTGACTTTTTGATCAAAGAAGAGGAACCTAAGAAGAATTTCTTCAAAGGGGAATCTTCCAAAACTGTTGAGAAAAAGAAAAAGAAAAAGAAAAAGAAAAATAATAAATGCAAGTCTAAATCTTACCGAGCTCAAAATTCATACGCTTACAATTGTTATTTTGATGGCATTTCAGATCGTTATATAAGTAACAACTCGCGCCTAAAGTGGAGAATAAAGGAGTCCACACAGGATGTGGCCTAGAGAAAATCATCTCATGTCCCTTTCATTCCAAGAAAAACACTTTTGTTTCTGCTATTAGTAATCATGTTGTTTGCAACAAACAAAAACTTGTTATTCCTTACAAGATTTATTCAATGCAACAACTGATTAAATTAGCACATGATCAAATATGTTGTTCTTCATGTGGTGTAGATGATTTTATCTGCAAGTCTGATTATTCTTCATGGTTTGGTTATAATTTCTATGGTTCTAATCGTTTTTACACAAATAGATATTATAACAACAACTCTTCAAAGAAACAAGCTAACCCAAAACCAGTTAATTCTCTTAACCCGAAAGGACCCATTTGGAAATGGGTACCAAAAACTGTTTAAATTCCATTTTGCAGCCCAGTCATGTGTGGTATTTGGATTCCGGTTGCTCAAAACACATGACTGGTAGAAAGGAGCTGCTGAGCAACTTTGTGGAAAAGTATGAGAAGATCCCCATCTACTGTGACAGTAAGAGCGCGATTGCTATATTTGCTAATCCTGTCCAACACACCAAAACCAAGCATATTGACATCAGGTATCATTTCATAAAAGATCACGTTGAGAAAGGAACAGTTGAATTGTATTTTGTTACAACTGAGTATCAGCTTGCCGATCTCTTTACAAAAGCCTTGGATGAAAAACGTTTTAATTTCTTAGTATCCAAGCTTGGCATGCTGAATATGAAAGTTTAACTTCCCTATATTGATCATATAATAGATGGACATATTTGTATCTCAATATAGATATCATATCTAGATTGATACACTCAAATTTTCATCATATTCTATTCTCAATATATGTTATTTAAATTTTCATACCTTAGTTGTATTGCAAATATTTATTCAACTTATTACTTTTTATTTTCCTTATACTACATTATTTGTGATTTGTTATGATACATGTATCTGCACAAAGGTGTGTTCATGGTTTCAGGGGGAGTTTTAGTACAGATCAAATGCACAAAAATAGGGGGAGTGTACATAACTGCCAGATCATGTAAGTATAGATAACGTGTGACTGTTGCTTCGGAGAAGAAAAGGTAAGTATTCTAACTTGTTTTAAACACTAACTCTTAAATGATGAAAATAATTTTTCAAATCTATGCATCATTTAAGGGGGAGTGAAAACCGTGTTTAAAACCATGTGTGCTTAAATCAATTGGAAGTTGGACATCTTCCAATGTGATAAAATCATTTTTGAAATTACTGAAAAATGTCTAAGTGTTAACTTTATCGTAACCCATTGCTTGCGATAAAGATATGAACAGTGTTTCGTCGCAACTCTCTGTTGCGATTAAACATGGAAGATATTTCATCGCAACCCCTTGATTGCGATTAAACTCACTTCATCGCAACCCTTGGTTGTGAAAAAATGAAGTGAACAACATTTATCGCAACCCTCTGTTGCGATTAACCACTGAGGTCTTTGTCACAACTAGTTTCTTCCGATACAACCAGAGTTCATCGCAACCTCTTACTTGCGATAACTCGACACTGTGGCGGTCAACCTTTGGCCCAATCAGATGATGCCACGTGTCAAATGTCTCAAGGTTCTATAAATAGTGAGTGTTTGATTGTTTATCTCATTTCAAAACCATTCAAAACTCTCTCAACTCTCACTAAAACCCTCATTCGAATCCGAGTTTTTCATCAAAGATTCTCAAGATCAAGTCGATCTCATTTTGTTCAGATTCATATCGAGGTATACATTCCAACTTTTGAATCGATTCCATCCGTAGAATCATGCCTAACAGTAGATTTTAGGGTTTTAAGTTTGAACTCATAACTGTCATTTCAATTTTTACCTATAAATCGATATGTTTGTGCTTGTTTGTAGTTAGAACTTATAGGAAATACTCTTTTGTTTTAGTTACAAGCATGTTAGTGTAGGTTTTAGAATAGATTTTGTGCGAAAAATCAGTTTAGGGGTTTGAATACTTAGAAAAATTTCAAGCATTCATAGTTATATCAACTTAGATATTCATAATGTTCCTCCTTATCGCAACTAACTGTGTTCTTCAAATTCATAATTGTCACATCTCACACACATTCATCTTTATCGCAACCCCCTTGTTGCGATAAAACGTTGTCGCAACGTGCATGTTGCGATAATCCTTCATCGCAACCCATTCCTTGCAATAACTTCACACTTGCGACAATATCTTTGTGTTTCTTGCGATAACCTTTACACTTAGGATATTTTCATTTATTGTGTTAAAAAAAACTACTGAATCCCTCTTTCTAAGCCCTATATTGGTTTAATCACTGTTTAGATGGCTCATAATGATGGTCATTCCTCTGACGAGAACACCGTCATACCCTCGCACCGATCATCACATCCTTCGGTGAATGCCCGAGACCGTGATGAGGAACTGCTACCAAGGAACCAATTCCTGAAGTTGGAAGACAATAACCATCACCTTGATCTCAGCGTGGCGTTCGACCACCGTATTGTAACAACTCATGTCCACAAATTCAGAAGCATTTGAAAGTGGGGGTCATAGTGTGAAAAAGTAAAAGTTGTGCTCTAGATGGCAAACCTGGGATATAAATTGGATAAAACCCTAATCCCTTTCTTTTGGTTCATACGTTTTGAGAGAAGAATTGAGAGAGGAGGAGAATCTAAATTGGAAGTGTAGTGGAAAGAGTTTCAACACATGATTTGAGCCATCATCTCCAAGGTATGATCTCTCATTCTTCTTCTTTTCTTCTCTATGTTTGGCTAGGCTAGCTTATGGCTTGGGGATTTGTTAATCCATTTGATAATTGAGTTTAAATCAATGGAAAAAGGAAACAAACGATTTTGGGAAAGATTCCCTTATGATTTTGATCATGTCATTAAGAAATTTCATCATCTTTGCTTGATAGTCTCCATTTTTCCTATGGTTTGAGTTTTGAGCTTTTAGGTTTTAAACCATGAATCAATGGTTGGGTTTTGGATGGATTTTCCTAGAATAAATGATGTTATGATGATTGGTAATTGTGGGGAAAGGTTTAGAACATCCATTATTTCATTTTGGAGGCTTAAAATCGATTTAGGATGAGTTAGGATTGAGAAAGGGTGAGATTTCGGATGAAATTTGTGTGCAGGTGCTCCGCGCCAGTGGTGGCGCCAGTTGGCTGGCGTGGGCAGTGGCGCCGGGCACTGTTTCGCGTTTTCGGGTTTCGTTTCACGTACTGTTTGAGGATATGTTTGTGGCATCACCTAAGGGTTGTTTTTGAAGTTTATTTGGATTAGATCTGGGATATAATTAGATGGTTTAACACCATTGTTATGGCGCCAATTCAGGTGTTTGGTTTGAAGTAAAGTGGGTTTCGGAGCGTGTGTCGATGTGCTAAGGCTAAGGTGAGTTCCCTTGACTCTTTTGGTGCAAATGAAATGTTTTGCTAAAGCTTTTCATAACTGATTATGGTATGAGACATGATGGCATGATTAATCATTTTAAAAATCTTTATTATTACATGACATGGAAATGTTTTTAATGCATGCAAGTTGTTTATACATATATCCTACGAAATCTTTAAATGCATGATCTTGTGAGATGTTGCTATATGTGGAGTCGGGTTGCACAGTCGGAGTAGGGTACCTTGGGATATCATGTATCCCTTGGGAGTTGAATTATTTACCCCGTACATATGGAATCCGTTTCCTGTGTATGTGGAGATGGGGAGTCTGCTTGGGCCCCGAGGGCGACAGGGGAGTCTGCTTGGGCCCTGATCGTGGAAGTTACCGTGTGGTGGAGATTGTCTACGAACACTGTGCAAATACGCAAATGTGATGTTGCTTGGTTGGATTATTGGATGGACCTTTATGGCGGTTTGCATATATATTCTTATGTGGTTTGTCAAACTATTTTCGGGAGGGAATTCACTAGACCTCATGGTATAACCCTCGCTTTTCAAAAACAAAAACCATTTTCAGGTTAGAGTCTTGTTTGGGCTTTCATCTGGTGATGATGGAAGGTTGTGACGTTGTAGAAGAGCCAGAGCCTAGTGAAGACTTGTAGATTACCGTCGGGCTTCCTGTAGCATCTCAGTTGTGAAGGTGTTATCCGCTGTGAACCTTGAGTAGAATGATGTTAATTGTATACTTTGGGACCATTTTTGGCTGTAATGTTACAATTATATTTTTATTAAATTTGGGTTGTTACAAATGGTATCAGAGCCATAGTTTAAGGGATTTAGGTGACCGGATGGGCCTAAACTTAAATTGTGGAGTAGAGTGGGACACAACTGAGATATAGGAAGCCATTAGGAAGGACCTTAATCATAGGATGTCTTGACGATGGTTGTGAGAACCCTCGTGTAAGGTAAATTCAAAATCGCATCTGGCCAATGCTATTATGAACTTACAGGTACATGGGTGTACTCAGCCTCCATTGTTAGGACTATTGGTGAGAGTGACAGTATGTAGAGGGTTATAACCTTGCTACTGATAGCAAAGGGTTGATGTGTCATGGGAGATCACTTATGATGTGATATTTATACCTTCTAGAAGAAGTGTGGTTTAAAATATTAATGAGCCGACTAGGGGTATAATTGTGTGGATTCAAAATGAATGAATGGTTGGTTGAAGGCAAACTCCTAGTTGCTAGTGAGTCCTCACTCTTAGAATTGAGGTATCGATCATTTGGGATACGAAGTGAGAATTATGTTGGAATCTTGAAAGCTTCAATTCAAGATCGAGTGAGGGAATCTAGTCTTTGACTCCTTAGTCAAGCGGTTTAGTGGCAACAATAATAAATGAAAGATATCAGTGTTGTATTGAGGTATGCATAAGAGTAGAAGGTGAGATAATTGGTCAATTGGTAAACCATGTTGAGTGGTCGATCAGGTGGGTTGTGAAGCACTTGTGCAACAAGTTGTAGCAAGGGTAAGAAAGCGGTTGTTGGTCATAGTATGGTGTCAATGATGAGTTGAGATGAGTACCATGGTTGACCTGGTTAGAGAGAATAGCCTTCAATTGCATATTGAGTTTCATGCATATGTCATTAAATGTGTTACACGAGTTCTTTCATGTTAAAGGCATGTACGTGCATAACAACTTTCCTTGTTTTGAGAAATAAGTTGACGCTCGCAAGGGGGTATTTTTAAAAGTAAAAGACAAACTTGTTTTCACTATACGATAAAGCTTTGAACTTAGAGATCTACGAATTATTTCACGCTTTTTCTTGTGGAGAGAATCTTCATTACGAAAATATTGAACACGTTTTATTGCGAGGTTTTGTTTTATATACAAATGAGTATTGACTCGTTATTATCATATAAACAAGTGTTGGAGTTGACTGGCCCACTTTGGGTAAGTGATTTCGTTCGAAACTTTTTAGTCGTGTTTGAAAGGGTTCCATTGGAGACAACCGTTGTGCCGACATCGATTTGGGTGGACAATGTTGTGAATTATCGTAGGGTTGCCTGTGAGCGATCCTTGCGGTCGTTGTGTTTTACTATTCATCTTGAGTGGTATTGTATCATGCATACTCAAGCTTGTTTTATGATTTTGTATCTATTGTGTTTCTTTTTAAAGTGTGCAAAATGATTTCAATTGTTGTGTCATCGTGCATGAAGGCTATGAACTCGCTAGGTCGGGGAGGGTATTACGATTGAGGTTAAGGAAAGGCTTGGGAGTTGAATATGTCGATTGAGCCAATTTGTGGTCGTATTATTATTATCATGTTTTCTGTTAGAAGAGGGTGGTGAATAGTAGAAGTCTCGGATAATGAACTCAGAAATGCTAACATGATGGTAGTTTAAACCCTTGTCCGGTTATGTGAGAATGGTTTTAATTGCGGTGAAATTTGAAATGGTCAAAGTGTTTCTGTTGGTAGAATGGTAATAAGTAGCATTACGTTACTTGATGTAATGTTATCGGCTTTGAGTCTGAGTACTGAGATTATTTGGTAATTAGATTTTGCGCTAAATAAGGTCTTGTGTTTTCCTCAAGTGAGAATGGTGGGGTATAAGTTGGTTATGTTGCGTTAGACGAAGTGGGTTCCGTTAGGAATCCTGGAATGTCAGGAAGGAATGGAATCTTCATCATGTAGTCCATTGATATGGAGGTTCGTGACGGTTTAACACGTCCCAAGTGGAGGTTTTGTCAGAAGATTGAAACTTGAGAAACAAACCCGTGGTGTGTGAACGGAGGAGGTCGTTCGGAAATGTGTGAACGATATGGTGTAGGAACACCTAGTGAGGGCATTAGGAGAACGGAAGATCACCAATGTGGATGTGATGTCCATTTAGGTTTTGATGATTCACTTTTGCGTGAAGTGTTTAGCACATCGGAGATAGATCGCAAGGAGTTGACGAGAAACGAGAACTTGTTCGAGGAGTTAGGAAGAGTAGATTCCTTCGGGAATCCTTGTCTGTCGTGAGGCGGCTGGACATTAGCATGCCGATTGTCGATGTTGAAATCAATGGCCGTTCTGTTGGATGATTGTCAGGAGGCTGGTATTGGAGAAGTGACTATAGTGTGGTTATCCTGTTGAGTTTTTCTTGCAAAGATGTAAGAAGTTGTTCGGAGAAAGGTGTGTATCCGGCATGACGCTGGACCATCTTGTGTGAGTGTTACAAAGGTGAAAGATCGTGGTTGCATAAGTGATTTTCCTATGGGGTTTGATGGTCCATATAAGAACGAAATATTTAGTGTAACCGAAATGGGTGTACTTTGATTAGATGATCATGACATGTGGTCCGTCTAGATCCGGGAAAGAAAAAGTCGGGAAACGATTTCACTTCAAATGAAATTGCGTTACGAGTGGCATGAAGAAAGTAATATCTTTTGTGTGTGTAAAGGCATCATGATAGCTTGTTTGCAATGTGGTCGTGTGGTGCGATAGTGGTGTGAGGAAGTGGTAGCACTTTGTACCGAAGGAACGTGTAAGTCATAGATATAATGATGGTTTGCCGTGATATTGAAGTATTCAAAGGTGGCGAGTATGCTCGATTGAAGTGTATGGATTTTCAGGCAGTGTACGTTAATGCTATTTCGAGATCTGGAGATTGAGTTGCGGTTGGTGACGGGATGAAAGGAGAACCCTTGTTCTTCTCGATCCCATTGGATTTTGGGTGAGTCTTCATACTTCACTTGATTTTCGAAGAGGATGTTGTACCCGTTAAGTTGTGGTGCTTCGTTATGAAGTTTAGTCAGGAGCGTTGGGGTATCCCTTGGAGGTAAAGAAATACAATGAGTGGGTCGACTGTGTTGGAGAGTTAGGAACTCGTGGTAGTTCTCGGTGCTAAGTACTTTACGAGAACTTGGCTAAAGGCCTTGACTGATGATTTTGGAGAAACCGTTCTTTTAGACTGTAGCAGTGTGTAATGGGCGTTCCGTGTAAGCACGAGAGAAAATGATGACGGTATGGCAGATCAAGTATGGACAGGCTTGCGGTAAGAAGATGTTATGAGACACTGGAAAGGCGGACTATAATTAAAGAACTGTTATTTGAAGGGCATAAGAAAAGGGATCGTTGTGTATGTCATGGTTAAAGAGTTGAGAAAGCTAAGTTCGTGCTACCGGTCTAAAAACTGACTCATATTAGCGAGTCATTCTTTTAAAGCATCTTTAATGTTTTCAAGTTAGGATGGAAACAGGTGGTCGAATGTGGTGCTCTGGTTGAGAGACCTTTGGATTAGATTCGGTATTGTCGGGGAGAATGTTTCACGTGAGCGTATCGTTCAGTGTTCGATCAATTGGAATGGTTTGAGTGGGCTTGGTCACTCCTCCTTGTGAGAGGGCAAGTGAATTTTGGCAGGATTGCAAATTTTCGAAATGGATGTTGTCTGATTAAGGAACTCATGATTGCGAGTTCAAAGTGACGATGTAAGGATGACTTCGTGTTTTGGTGGTGAGTCGAGTGAGTAGTCTTTGGATAGGGATCAGTGTTATTAGAGAATTAGTGGGTGCATTAAGCCCTTAATGTAGACACATTTTAAAACCGTGAGTCTAGGTGTGTGGACAAAGCGGACAATATCTGGTACGGTTGGTCCAGGGTGTTACAGGCGTAGACAAGTAGTTGATACTTGGTGCGTCGGGTATAGTTGATCGAGGAGATTTCAAGTGTTCATATTTTGCATGTTACCGACCTAAGAACGTTGTAGTGGCCGAGGAGCGATTTCAAAGAATGACGTACGCTGTCGGTTCTGATAAAAAACGGATGGATAAGTGAATGGAACTAAGATGATTGGATTGAAAGGTATGAGTATTTTCAATCTCAAGTCGGGGGAAACAGTTAGATGGGAAAACATTCCCATGGAATGGAGTAGTGTGTTTCAAGAAGAAATTGAGTTGGGCCACATTGTAATGGATTAATGGCAGTTATAGAAAGAATTGGAGAGATAATGGATGAATTAATTGCACTCGGTGAAGTTATGGAACATTCATGGGTATTTCATGTCCCTAATTTGGGGAGTGTTGGTCGAAATCTTGGTACGGTGTTACCTTTGCAAGTAGTGCAAATGGATGAAGGGTGGGATTTTGTTGTGTCGTTGGAAGCGATCATTGAGCTAGAAAGTCGAGAAGTTGAGACACAATGAAGGTGGTCTCGTGGAGGTGCAATTGGAACCCCTTAAGAGTTGGTAGACAATGTAAGGATTGGAGTCAAAAGTAAATCCCAAATACCCGCATTGGTCTGGCAATGGAATTCCGAGCACGGAATTCTTTTGAGGGGGAAGTGTTGTAACAACTCATGTCCACAAATTTAGAAGCATTTGGAAGTTTGGGGGTCATAGTGTGAAAAAGTAAAAGTTGTGGTCTAGATAGCAAACCTGGGATATAAATTGGATAAAACCCTAATCCCTTTCTTTTGGTTCATACGTTTTGAGAGAAGAATTGAGAGAGGAGGAGAAACTAAATTGGAAGTGTAGTGGAAAGAGTTGCAACACATGATTTGAGCCATCATCTCCAAGGTATGATCTCTCATTCTCCTTCTTTTCTTTTCTACGTTTGGCTAGGATAGCTTATGGCTTGGGGATTTGTTTATCCATTTGATAATTGAGTTTTAATCAATTGAAAAAGGAAACAAACGATTTTGGGAATGATTCCCTTATGATTTTGATCAGGTCATTAAGAAAATTCATCATCTTTGCTTGATAATCTACATTTTTCCTATGGTTTGAGTTTTGAGCTTTTGGGTTTTAAACCATGAATCAATGGTTGGGTTTTGGATGGATTTTGCTAGATTAAATGATGTTTTGATGATTGGTAATTGTGGGGAAAGGTTTAGAACGTCCATTTTTCATTTTGGAGGCTTAAAATCGATTTAGGATGAGTTGGGATTGAGAAAGGGTGAGATTTCGGCTGAAATTCGTATGCAGGTGCTCCGCGCCAGTGGTGGCGCCAGTTGGTTAGCGCCAGAACTGGCGCCAGTTACTGTCCAGAACCCCGCGCCAGTTGGCTGGCGTGGGCAGTGGCACCGGGCACTGTTTCGCGTTTGCGGGTTTCATTTCGCGTACTGTTTGAGGATATGTTTGTGGCATCACCTAAGGGTTGTTTTGGGGTTTATTAGGAATGGATTTGGGATACAATTAGATTCTTTAACACCATTCTTATGGCGCCAATTCAGGTGTTCGGTTTGAAGTAAAGCTGGTTTCGGAGCGTGTGTCGATGTGCTAAGGCTAAGGTGAGTTCCCTTAACTCTTTTGGTGCAAATGAAATGTTTTGCTAAAGCTTTTCATAACGGATTATGGTATGAGGCATGATGGCATGATTAATCATTTTGAAAATCTTTATTATTACATGACATGGAAATGTTTTTAATGCATGCAAGTTGTTTATACATATATCCTACGAAAGCTTTAAATGCATGATCTTGTGAGATGTTGCTATATGTGGAGTCGGGTTGCACAGTGGGAGTAGGGTACCTTGGGATATCATGTATCCCTTGGGAGTTGAATTATTTACCCCGTACATATGGAATCCGTTTCCTGTGTATGTGGAGATGGGGAGTCTGCTTGGGCCCCGAGGGCGAGAGGGGAGTCTGCTTGGGCCCCGATCGTGGAAGTTACCGTGTGGTGGAGATTGTCTACGAACACTGTGCAAATACCCAAATCTGATGTTGCTTGGTCGGATTATTAGATGGGCCTTTATGGCGGTTTGCATATATATTCTTATGTGGTTTGTCAAACTATTTTCGGGAGGGAATTCACTAGACCTCATGGTCTAACCCTCGCTTTTCAAAAACAAAAACCATTTTCAGGTTAGAGTCTTGTTTGGGCTTTCATCTGGTGATGATGGAAGGTTGTGACGTTGTAGAAGAGCCAGAGCCTAGTGAAGACTTGTAGATTACCGTTGGGCTTCCTGTAGCATCTCAGTTGTGAAGGTATTATCCGCTGTGAACCTTGAGTAGAATGATGTTAATTGTATACTTTGGGACCATTTTTGGCTGTAATGTTACAATTATATTTTTATTAAATTTGGGTTGTTACACGCATAATACTCGAGATCATTCGCGGCCATCCTCTCCGTACCGTGCTGACTAAGGTAGTCACTGTGCCCCTCATATACTTACAGCAATTTTGGCATACACTACGATATCATCCTACACACCGACGGGGTCCACATTTTTCTGCAACAGTCGATCATTTCGATGTTCGACTTACACTTAAGCGACTCCGTCTAGCCTTAGACCTTCCTTTTAACCCTAATTTTGAGGACATGGTTCCCGAAGCCCAACTATTCTCGGACATCCGAAGCCTAGGATACCAAGACCCTCGTAACCCGGTGCATACCAGCTCTTCTAAATTCCAAAGAAAACACCTACCACCTGTCTGGTACACCCTATGCTCCATCTTCAACCGATGCATGATGTCAAAGCATACCGGCCTTGACAAGTGTAACCTAGCAAGCCTTCGGATGTTCCACGCCTTCGTCTTTAACCGTAACATTGATTACGCTATTCTACTATGAAATGAGCTACAAGAACTGGTCGAAGACAAAGCACGCCCGATCAAGAACCGGCACTTCGTGCCGTATCAGCGCTTCTTCCAGATCATCATCCATAAAATCATGGAGGGCAACCAGGAAATCCCTAGACGCCTAAATGCGGTACAAGGACCGACACAGTGGATGCATTTTCTGAAGATGCCAGATCACGATGCTTTCGCCCACATTGCCGTAATTTCAGAGCCTGTACTTGCCTATGTCGATCAGCAGTTTGAGGTAGTTAGGCATTATAGAATAGCTAACGCACTAGTGGTCCAGCCAGAACCGGCGGGACCTCCCCATGGTGCAATCCCACTAGGCGGTGAGGGTATAAATGTTAAGCAGGTTCAGGAACTTGGGGTTCCTGAATTGGAAGAGGTGAGGAGAACGTTAAGACAGAGAGTGGGTGGGGTGGCGAGGACTGCTGGTCAGGCATCCACATCCGGAGCTGTAAGAATTCCAATCCTATACGACGTGTCGATGGATTCAGAGGATGATCCCGATTTTGACCCCGATGCTTCATCATCTGACGATGAAGTATCAGCCCAACCCCGACGAGCTGATGATGGTAACTCCGACTCCGATCCAGATCTTGACCCTGATGCGGATCTTATTCCGAGACACATTGGTCGGAGTCGACATATTGAGAGTTCTGAAGCTGATTCCACCTGGAACTTCGGACTCTCCGGATATATCGGAGACATAAGGCGGGAAGAGGTAGATGAAGTAGAAAATACTATGATTGTGAGCCGTGAGAATGTGAGAAAAGAAATGGGAGACGCTGAGATAGGATCGGATAAAGTTTTAACTGTCGATCCTTCCCAAACTGTTACAAGCCGGGTTTCCATATCTACTACCAACGAGTGTTCGTCGCCGTTGCGTATTGAACAAGCCATGGTGGACCCAGCCATGCATAGCACAGCCTCTCTCAGCCACTCATCGGCATCTCAATTTGCCGGTGTTTCATTTTCCACAGGGGATAAAGCTCATACTCTATCGGCGACACACTCGGTGTGTGCTGATATTGAACAAGGTAGGCTCCTGCCCTGGCCACCGCCTTCTATTCCGAGCACGTTGAGTCTAGTGGACATACATCTTTTCCTAGGCCACGAGCGTCGGTATCTCATCAAGTTGAGGGCTTTCGTGCCCCAACCGGAACACCCCGAGTGCGGCTGCCATTTGTTGGTGTCCCACGAGGACTGGGTGGAAGTCCTATCATAGTCAACACCATGCCATCTATGAACACAGGCAGTACGGTTACTACAACCGCTACTTCAACCGGTAACCTAAGTGGTCCGGAGGTTAGTACCATATTTCCCAATTTTCCACACGAGCAGGTTGTACGAATGCTTGGCCCGTATCCGCATTTTATTACTCTTCCACTACTGGGGTCTGCTTTAGGCGCAATCGATCATGCCTACAAGGAACACTGTCGGGTCATGCAAGAAACCGTTGACCGATTAGCAAACGAAGTGAGCAGAGCCATTAAGGGCAAAGGCATTGTTGAATCGTCATCAATTCCTCAGGATCAACCATCCAACACTCAATACGACCCATAACCACCACCATCAGTTCCGTTACACCAAATTCCCACCGATCAACTCAAATCTGAGTTGTTAGCCCGACTATTAGCACAAAGAGATACAAACACTGCTGAAGAAGTTGATCTTGTTGGTTTACTCCGACAACATACCCAACCTCAAACCCAAACTTAAACCCAACCACCTTCTAGCAACGACTTCCAGCGTCTAACCGACTCAATAAAAGACATGACGAATGTTGTGATGGCAGGATTCACCTCCATCACTGAAAGGCTTAAGGTTGTCGAAGAAAGGTGTGGGATTCAAGCTCAGGACTCACATAAAAGAAGATATGACGATCAGGATGATCCTGATCAACATGAGGGGGGAAGAGATCCAGGGTTGGTGAGTCTAGTGGTGCAGTTGCGGAAGATGTTGTTGGTTCAGCTAGTGAAAGGGAAATGGGGGCAGGTGGATCTGGTACTGATATGTTCCAAATGGTTGACACCGAAGTTCTAGCTGATATCATAACTGGGGTTGAAAAGCCTTCGGTTGTTGACAATAGAACGGTTGAAGAAAGGATGGCAGATGATTTCGTCAATGATTACATCTACATAGATTCTGAGGAAGAGCCTGAGAAAATGACCGTACAGATCAAAGAGGAATTAGATGATATATTCGACACCATCGGGGCTATTATGGCTGCTTTGGATTCCGATAATGATACTCTAGATGATACAACTCAACCGCAAACGCCAAATGAACAGGGTGCAAGTACTTCCACTCCTCAGGCTCCAGTAGTTCAAGAGAATGCTCCGATAGTTCAAGTGAATGCCGATGGCAGAATCAGAGATCTGTTACTCGAAGCTGAACTGGCACTTTATCAGGAAGTGATAGATGCTGAGCCAGGGTATGTGGCTACTGGTGAAAGAGTAAGGATCCTGATTCCTTATCAAGAAAGCATAAGGAAAGATTTGGTCGTTAAGGATGTCCAGATGATCGATCTAGAGAAGGTGTGCGGGATTGAGAACTGGCCGTCACTTCAAAAGATTGAGTTCATACACGTGATGAACAACCAGAACCTGAGTACAGATGTGGTGAGGTCAGATAAAGCTATAATGAAGGTGCTGAAGATAGAATCATGCAAGCTTTTCAAAGTCTGGTACCCACAGTTTACTGTACAAAGATCCGATGGTTCCGAACACGTCTTTTCAGAAACAGACTTCAAGAGCCTAAAGCTTGACGACTTCTGAAGTTTGTATGACACTCTGGCACGGGCTCCTGAAAAGAAGATTGAATGGTCTTCTGCATATCAAAGTGTCAAGAGGTTCATGAGGAATATCCTGAAATTTTCTTATCTTACGGATTTCCAAATGGCCTTGGAGTCACACCAAACCCGAGTAAACCTAAGAGCACCGAACCGGCTTCTGTCAGACATTCAAGGTATTCATGCTTATATTGTTCTGAAGAAACCTGAGCTTGGGGTGGTTTACAGTAATCAAGACTCAAAGAAGATATTTATGAGAGTTTTTGAAGCCAACAAGTTCAGTGGTGGAACTTTCAAGATTATTCAGATCAACCTTGAGAGCAAACTGCGTCTGGATGCAAGCGGGGAGGTGAAGCTTAAAGATAAGGAGAAAGAGCTGATCAAGCAAGCCCTGGATGCCATTACATACCGGAAGGAGTACCGAAATGCACTACGGAGGTTCGAGATCTTCTTCGGAATTCGGAAGAGACATGTGTTCCCGATGGATGCTTAAACTCTTTGCCTCTACTTTGGTACAAAGGGGGAGATTGTTAGTGCTATATTTTGATTGTACCAAGTAGAGGGACCTAATATGTATTTGTTCCAAACTTGTCTCTAGTATATATAGTTTGCTACTTTCCCTTTTAGAATTAGGTCATCTTATCACACACACTAGCCACACATAGTATTTTGCATTCCAATCATTATTGTGAGCTACTTTGATTATCATTGAATATAGAGATGACTTCAAGTGTTGATTATACATATTGATTACTTGTTATGGGATCACACATATAAAGGAGAAAAGCCATGGACATCAATTCAAATTTTAGAGTTTGCAAAGAAGATGTATATGTTTCCAAATGTGTTGCTTGCGTATAGGACTTTGCTGAGCGCACCCGTCACGGTAGCATCTACTGGAAGAAGTTTTTCAAAGCTTAAGTTATGTAAGTCATATTTACGGTCTAGTAAGAGTCAAGAAAGGCTAAACGGGATAGTAATTTGGAGTATTGAAAGTAAATTTTTAGCGAATATCGAATATGAAAAATTGATTGATATTTTTGCTTCAAGAAATGCCCAAAGACATCGTTTTAAGTGATGTATGCTTATATTTTGTAATTTGAGGTTTTGGTTTTTATCCACCCCTTGTATTTTTTATTTTAATTAATAAAAATTAACATAAAAATGAGCCGCCTAATTTAACTATGTTTCAAACCCTCTAAGAACATGTATAGCATCTTTACATATGACATCAAAATCCTTAAGAGCATCCACACACGTCTTGCAAGAGCTCTTGCAAGATGACATGGCATGCCATGTGTCTTGCAAGGCCTTGCAAGACCACCCCATCTTGCTAAACTTGCAAGGCCTTTAAACAAATTAAATATATTAAACAAACACATTTTTTAATTTAATTAGTTTGTTTGTTTGTTTAAACTTTAATTATTATTAATATGTTTATTAAATTTAATTCATTTATTAGTTTATTTGAACATTATTTTGTTTTAATATTTTTATTAAAATTTCTTACCCACGCTTCATTTTAAAAAAATGATATTTTTATGCAATGTTTTTTATTTAAACTGCTAAATTATATTTACACAAAATATAATAAAATAAAACAAAAGTAAAATTTTAGTTATCTATATTTTATAATTAATTTATTAGTTATATTATAATTATGGGAATTTAATTAAAATACTCATTGTTTGACTTTGACTTGCCAAAATACCCATTTTTTCTGATTTTGCAAAAATACCCAAAAATCCCGCGGCGGGGTCCGCGATCGCGGGACGTGGCATCACGTGTCACCTTCTTTGGCCAAAAGTCCCACTATGGCCCCTCAACTATGCCTGTGGTTGCCATTTTGACCCCCCAACTATGCCTGTGGTTACACATATGGCCCCTGTCCCGCCATAGTGACCTGCGATTTTCCCTCTATTTACAATTTTGGCCACTCCAGTTTGGGGCAAATTTAAAATTACGTTTTTGGTCCCTCTATTTTTTAGGTTATCATTTTATGTGGTTGAGGTTATCATTTTTTGGTTTCCTTTCCATTTTAATGTATTTAATATAGAAATTATATAAAGAAATGTTTTTTGCCATTTTAAGTTATTTAATAGGGAAATTAATTAAAAGATCAATTATTTAATAAGGAAATTAATTAAAAGATCAATTAGGGATCTAACCTAAATTTTTATAAAAACACTCTAATTTTATAAAAAACACTCATCTTTTTATAAATAAAAACACTAACATGTTTTTTTATAAAAACACTTTAACATTTATTTTGTTTGTTAAATTACAACTTCGGACCCTTATTTTACTAAATTACAACGTACATAAGTTATGTTTGATAAAATACACACGCCGATAAAGTAGATAAAATCATGTTATATATGAAAACAAGAGCACTAAACATACAATCAAGGGAAATCAATGTTCAGATCGACGGTAACATATGTTATAGTTCCATGTGGTTCAAGCTCCGACGGGCCATGCGTGTTACTTAGTTGACTGCTTGTGCGTCTACTCCTTGGCACGGTTGAAGGGGCGGGAGTTGGACACTCTCCACGAGTATGTCCTATGCATTGGCACCGGGTACATTTTCGCTGTATCTGGCCTTCACCACGTGATGGACGTCGATCGTTCTTTTTTGGTCTCCCGGCTCTGTTCTTATCGTTTAACGGTAGATAGCATGGCGGAAGGGGGTCGGGTGGATACATCCATGCTTCAGCGGGTCCAGCTGGATTTATTACGTCTACGTATGTTGCCCGGTAAGTTTCGGACGTGAAGAAATTTGCAGCCAAGTCGCTACAATCTCTACGTCCCATACGTCTTGCCACAGCGATGGCATGAACGCACGGTAACCCAGATTTTTGCCATTGCAAACATGAACAAACATGGTCGGTTATATTGACAATCGCGTCAAGTTGGTTATCCCAAACCTGGTACCTCCCATATCCGATTTCGCTTACGCTCCATGTCGACGCGTGACGCGCCCTGAGGAGAACTATTGTTGGTCCCGGAGGGTTATACAAGTTTGTAGAGGGGGGGTTGAATACAAACACACAGATTTTTACTTTCTAAATTGTTTATTGATATAATCAAACAATTTACAACTTGTTGCGGAACAAGATTAAGGATTAACCTAATCTAAACAAGTTAAGAACACTAAGTTTCTTGCACTAGAATTAAGATAGAAGGAGATAAGAATACTACGAGTAATATTCTAACACTAAGAGAGAAAGAAGAAGATGGTCGAGCACTTCAATTCTGAAGTAGAGTTCTTCTTATATACTGCATGCATTTAATGCAAAACAGTATACCTTTACACGTGGCAGCAGCTGATTGGTTGCATGGTTTGACCTTTGTAGACAACCTTAGTAGCCGCATGGTGTACAGTGTAGAATCGGAGTTAGTTGTACGATTAAAGGCAAAAGGGATGTCCTTTCTGACAAATCGTACGGAGGCGTGCAAGGGGGAAAGGCAAAAGTAACTTATAGAGGAAGACTTCATGATCAGCGATTACTGAACATTACTTTTCCAGCGAGTGACAAACTTCAGCGATGGCTGAAGTCTTCTACTTGTAACTTCACGTTGAGTGGACAAATCTTGGCTTCGCTGATATCCGCATCAGTTCATTAGTAGACTTGTCGTTGTTCTTGAGCTTGATCTTCGACTTCAGCGTAGAACATAGTTGACGTGAAACTTGTCTTCAGTGATCATAAATAAACAACTAAACTATCAGCGATCATTAATAAGACTGAACAGGCTCAGAGCTTATAGATGAACAGTGTTCGCTGAATGGTAAAATTAAAGAGCATGAGTTTCTTATCAGCGGTACTGTTAGAGACATAGTACTTATCAGCGATAGTGAAACTCAAATACATATTGTCTACTTACAATTTTCACTAAGTTTTTAAAGGGTCATTATCAAATCACTGAGGGTTTGCATCAACAATCTCCCCCTATTTGATATTGACTTAGCAACTGAGAAAATTGCTAAATATGAAAACATAAGGATAAAAAGAACTCATAAAATATTTGTCCCTTTTACTGTTTTTTGGGATCTTTTAAGTACTAATGGAGTAAAGTACATTCGCTGAAATTTTTCTTTAAACTTCGTAAAGGTTACATAGGGAAGTAGAAAAATTACAAGTACAGCAAATAAATTTACAAGTACAAAAGATGTAAGCTGATAAAGGATATAACAAATTCAAGGAAATCCTATCAGCCAAAAGGTTCTTCCTTAACGAGAAGTTCATCAAGGGTCTTTATTGTAGGGATCATCCAGTCAGGGACCGTTACTCCAAGATCTCGTTTGTTCTTTGCTTTATTAAAGATCAGGGGCTTGAGGTGTTGACCGAGAAGATCATTTCTGAATCCACACCAATATATGAGATCCTTGAGTTGGTCGATAGGAGTGGTGGGAAGTTCAGAGACGTATTGAAAGCGTTCTCGTCCATCATAGTCGTGAAAAAAAGATACCAAACGGTTCGCTTAAGACTTTTCCAGGGATGAAGCGTTCACCAGGGGGCAGGGAGGTATCAAGTGCTGAGAGATCAGGTTCAGGACCAAGTACTTCAGCACGTGAGAAACCAATACCTGTTTCGTTCCTGATAGGAGGACCTGAGTCTGAAGATATTATCTTTTTCTTTGTAGAGGCCCTTCTTTGTCGAGTTGGATTTGTGGGAGGAGGAGGAATATCCACAGCAGATGAAACCAAGTCGATCTGAGAATTTATGATTTTCTCGACATGGCTCTTATATTGGGAGCTAGATCGCTGAATGGCTATTCGCATCTCCAACCATTCAGAGAAACCGTACATCTTGATCGTAGCAGCATAGATGTTTTCCTTGGTACCATTTTCTCTGAATAAATCAACCTTAACAACTGGAACACCTATGGTCGATCTTCCTCTGATGATCACCTTGTGAATTCTGGCAGCCCAATATCGATAGTGCCGTCTTTCTTTGCACCATTCCAAGGTAGAGTCAGATACCTTGGTCTTTTCTTCAACGATCTTCTGGGCGTCTTCCCATAGTTGGCGTTGAACCTCGATGGGAGTCTTCTTAAGTGAAGAATCTTTCACCGATTGCTGAACAAGCTGGATGGCGTAGGCTTGATCTTATTCTTCAGCTTCCCTTCTTTCGGAGAGTAATCTTTCAGCTCTGAGGTGATCAGCGAATTCTTTCTTTGATAACCTGAACTTTGTAGGAACAGGAGTGACTTTGGAGCGAGGGAGGATGATTCGCTGATCTTCAAGCTTCTTGATCATTTCATCTCTCTTTTTCTGGTCCTCTTCACTTAGCTTTTGAGGAGCTAAGGAAGGTCTGTTTTTGTAAGAGGGCATCTCTTCTTCTTCTTGTTCTTCAGTCTCAGTGGTGAAATCCAAGACTGGGATTATTTCATCATCTCTTATGGCTGGGATTTTTGGAGTTGTAGCAGGAGAAACTTCAGCAGGATCCTCAAGCAGGGGAGAGGACTAGCTGAAACACAACGATCGTTTTAATAAGATCATTTGGGAAGAAGGAGATAGAGAAAAGAATGGGGTTTAAGTGTATAGAGGTTTTATGGAGAGGAGAACTGAGATTGAGAAGGGATAGAGGAGGGATGCAGTGTAAGGGAAGAGGAGATATTGTACCTGACAAACTGGCTTGCTGAAAAGAATAGCCAAGTTATCTTCAGATGAAACACCTTTATTTTTGCCTTTGTCAGCTTCAGACGTTGTAGGCTTTGTCTTCTCCCATGATGGTTCGTTTATCGAAATCCCTTTTAGAGCAGGGACCTTCTTGGGCTGAACAAAGAAGAAGTCATCATCATCATCGTCATCATCATTATCTTTGGGAGATGATGATGGTTCGTCATCCTCAAGGTCGATGTCTTCATTTTCTTCTTCGTCTTCCTCAGCTTCAGATTCTTCCTCATCAGCATAGGGTTCGGTAATGTCAGCAGCAGCATCAGTTTCCTCATCGAGTTGCTCCCCCTCAAGTGCATAGGGAGGTTTCTCGGTTCCCTCAGGGTTTTCAACTCCCTGAGGTTTGGCGGTTGTAGCATCAACAGAAACAATACCCTCCCCCTCAGAATTACGGGGAAGGTCTTCAAGATTTTTCTCCTCCCCCTCGGCATTATGGGGAAGGTCTTCAGTCTTCTCCCCCTCTTCCACATGATGGATGGGGGAGGAAATAATATTATCAGCAGTAGCAGCATTATCAGTGTGCATTGGGTCCCTGTCTTCCAGGCCAGAGATCCCAACACAGGTTTCAATCCTAACTAATCTGTCTTCCAGGCCAGATATAGTAGGAGTGATTCGTTGAAGTTTCTCTCGATCCAGCTGAGTAAAATGCGATGGAGCACACGTAGCAGCATTCAGGCGGTCGAGGATCTGCTGCATTAGAGTCTTCACCGAAGTCACTTCAGACTTTACAGAGGTCACCTCTCCCTGAAGATTATCGACCGTTGTCTTCAATATTGTGACTTCATTGGACAGGGCCTTAAAGTTGGTGGAGAGAGTGATGTTGGCGGTGGAGTTTTCAACGAGGGTGGTAGCAAGTTGACCAATGCTACCATCCACCTTCTCCAGATCAGCACTGGAGGCTTTGCCTTGGACCTCGGTGGTCAGCTTCTTGAGAGCATCTCCAGCGTCTGTAACCGCTGAAGAGTTTGCAGTAAGAGTGGTGGTGAGAGATTCCACCTTCATTTCCAAGTCTTTTAGGGAGGTGTTGATATCTCCCAAATTAGGACCTGAAAAAGTTAAGAACTTATGAACAAAGGAAAGCTCAGAAGTTTGGGGTTTTGAGAGAGGAGTGTTTGGAGTTGTGTGTATACCTGCGGGATGGTTGACGAAGTCCTCAAAGTTTCTATGACCTGTAATGGTTTCATAGTCGTCTTCCAGAGAGCCTTGATGCTGAGAAGTTTCCGCAGGTCCTTTATTTAACTCCTGCATCTGCCGTATTTCTTCAGCAGATGAGTCACTCATTTGAATGACCTTCGTTGTTGAGAAGGGAGGAATAGATGGAGTGACCAAAGAAACGGTGGGAGGAGTGAGAGTTGAGAAGAGGGTTGTTGTGCCAGATTCAACGTTGGTTCCGCTGAGAAAAACTTATTCAGTCCGTGGAGGGTCTGAAGGAGATGGGTTCAGTTCCAAGCTTATAACCTCAGCGTTTAGAGACGCTGAAGTTGGGATGGAAGGGGTGGCTTTATCAGCTGTAGCAGAGCGTACCACGAAATCATCCAGCGTAGTCTGTTGAGAGTCAGACGCTAGGTCTTCAGCCATTGATGGCTTGGGGGGTGGCTCCTAGGTTTTCTTGATCCTTTTAGAATCAAGATGGGAAGTAGAGTGTTTCCTTTTCTTAGAAGGAGTGATTTTTGCAGCCTGGGTATCAGCGGTGGGGTTTTCCGCTGAGGGAGCCGCAGAATTAGAAGAAGGAGGATTAAGAATAGATAAGAGAGTAGATAGACGTACCTCGTTTGGTAGAGCGTTGAAGTCGAGCACCTTAGAGCCAACCTGAGAGAGTCTCAGGTCACCCACTTTTGAGTATTTATCTCCAAGTGCGTGTAGAAAGAGAGCACTGACAAACCTTGGATATGGAACACATGTTGGTCTGTCAGCCATGCCCACCCTGAACGCTAGATCTTCGTAGATGATTGACGCCCAATCAACATGGAGACCCTTCAGCAACGAGTATCCCATGGCCTGTTGAGGTTGGGATGCTTGGTCAGTTGACCCAACTTTTGCTGTCAGGCAGCTAATCAGATGAGCAAAGACGAAATTCATCCCGCTGGGCATCATTAACTTCTTGATGGCAGTTACCTTCTTGTCAGGGTTTTTGTCTCTCCTTGTGTCCCATGTGTAACCCATTGCATCAAAGAATGCAATCAGGGTTGCCCTATCAGCAGGGTTCTTTTTGGGATCTGGTAGAGGGACAAAACGGTTTTCTTTGGTACTGCCAGGAAGGTTTAGAGCACGCCTGATATGATGCGGGGTGATCTTGGAAGTTCCATGTTTAGTGTCACAAAGAATAACATCAACCAGTTTCTTGGGATCTTTGGGTGATGGCACCTGAGCTCTTATGGCAGTATACCAAAACTGAGCTAGAAGATATCGATGTACAGGGGGTGCGGTAGTAAGAGCTGTCGATATAGGACAAGTCTTGAGAAAGTTCACAGCGTCATCCAGATGTGTGACCTGTTTCCTTTCAGGGAATTCGAAAAGAGCATAGGGATTATTGTGTTGAAACGTAACTTTCTTGAGATCGAATTTAACCTGAGGAGCCTTTGTGAACTCGGTGATCTCAGCGGCAGTGGGAGACTTTGCAGTAGCAGTGTCAGTAGTAGATGTCATTTCTGAGTAACACATATAACCACGAAGAAAATGAACAAAAATGTCTTAATGTGGAAAGATTTTCCAAACAGATGCTTTTGAATTTTGTCCATTTCATTCAGACAAAAAAAATGTCTTAATGAAGATTAGGGTTTTTCTTGTTTTGAAAAAGAAATACAAAACATAGAGAGCATTTGTTTTCCAGTTTCTGTTAGAAGAAGAGATTCTGGAAAAACATATGAAGAACAAGTTTAAGATTTTTGATTTAAACTTGAAGAACAACCATGAAGGTTGTGTTCAAAAAATCATGAAAAGAAAATTTATTTTATTTTAAAAAGGTTTTTGTTTGATCTGTTAATAACAAGAATAAGATAAAAAAACAAGTTTATAAAAGGTAAATAATAAGAATATTAACCTTAGATGATGAAGACGAACAATTTCTGGAAAACGAGGAGTTCGAAATGCAATAGTGATTTCTTGCTTGTAGGAGAAGTTGTTCGCGTAAAGGAAAGAATATAAACTCAAAGGGTTTATATAGAGAGATTAGAGAGAGAAAAACTATGAGCAGAAAACGTTTTTCATGATGACACGGACACGTGTTTGCATATGAATGGTTGAGAAAACGAAACGTGCAAACGTATGTCAGAAAAAGAACGTGCCAGGGTTTATCCGTTTGATTACGTCACAAACGTCCTTTCATATTTTAGGATGTCTCTGAGGATTTGAAAACTCAGGGACATTTTTGAAAACATGAAGCACTGAATAGAAATATCAGTGTTAGATTTAGAAATTTCCAAAAGTATCACTGAAAGGAAGAGATATTCAGCGATGCAATTTGTTTTGAAATCTTGCATTCAAGCGAACGTCAGCGAGTAAGAGAGAACATACCTTGATATCATAGAATCAATTTTGTTCAGAGAGAAGATGATAGAAAGGGTTATATAAGTTCATATTAACCCTGATCAAATGCGAACCGCTGAAGATTTTATTCTTCAAATTTCAGCATTCCAAGCTCGCTGATGAGAAAGTTTTATCTTGTCTCATCAAGAGGTTTGGTAAATAGATCAGCTAACTGAAAGTCAGTAGGGATAAAATGAAGTTCTATATCACCATTCATCACATGATCTCTGATAAAATGATACCTGATTTCGATGTGTTTGGTCTTTGAGTGTAGCACTGGATTATTGGCTATAGCGATGGCACTTGTGCTGTTGCAATAGATTGGAATTTTTTAGAGTTGTAAGTCATAGTCCAGTAGTTGATTTCTCATCCACAAGACCTGAGAACAACAGCTTCCAGCAGCTACATACTCAGCTTCAGCGGTTGAGGTGGACACTGAGTTTTGCTTTTTACTTGTCCAACTCACCACCTTTCCACCTAGGAGCTGACAGCCTCCTGTGGTGCTTTTCCTATCCATTTTGCAACCTGCAAAATCACTATCTGAATAGGCGATTAGATCAAATCCTGAGTCTTTGGGATACCAAAGACCTAGATTAGGAGTACCCTTAAGGTAACGAAAGATTCTCTTTACAGCGATCATATGAGATTCCTTAGATCCAGCTTGATATCGTGCACACAAACAGGTTGCGTACATAATATCAGGTCGGCTAGCTGTGAGATACAGCAGAGAGCCAATCATCCCACGATACATCGTGACATTAACAGGTATTCCAGAAGGATCCTTGTTTAGTGTCAGTGGCGATGCCATAGGGGTTTTCATAGCTGAGCTCTGAGTTAAATCAAATTTCTTCAGCATATCTTTAACATATTTTCCCTGATTAATGAAAGTTCCTTTTTCATTCTGTTTTATCTGTAGACCAAGGAAATATGTTAGCTCACCCATCATACTCATTTTATATTCAACTTTCATTCTATCAGCGAAACGAGTACACAAGTCAGGGTTAGTAGAACCAAATATAATATCATCGACATATATTTGAACAAGAATAATATGACCTTTTACTTTCCTGAAAAATAGAGTTTTGTCGATTTTACCACGCTCAAATTTTTCGATAAGGAGATAAGATGAGAGAGTGTCATACCATGCACGAGGAGCTTGCTTTAAGCCATAGAGTGCCTTATCCAGTTTATAAACATAACTTGGATGCTTAGGATCTGAGAATCCTGGAGGTTGTTCCACGTAGACTTCTTCATTCAGCTTTCCATTTAGGAACGTTGACTTAACATCCATTTGATAAACTTTGAAGTCTTTGTGTACAGCGTAAGCTAAGAATAGACGAATAGCTTCTAGTCTTGCCACTAGAGCAAAGGTTTCGTCGTAATCTATACCTTCCTCTTGTATGTATCCCTGAGCAACAAGTCGAGCCTTGTTGCGGGTTACAGTTCCATGTTCATCCAACTTGTTTCGATAGACCCATTTAGTTCCTATTACTGACTTGTCAGATGGACGAGGAACAAGCTTCCAAACTTTGTTTCTTTCAAATTCAGTCAGCTCTTCTTGCATAGCGCTGACACAGTTTGGATATTGGAGGGCATCATCTGTTTTTTTTTTGTTCAATCAGAGAAATAAAGTTAACAAATAAGCAAATATTACCTGCACTTTGTCGAGTCTGAACACCAGCGTTTGGATCACCAAGAATCTGATCAATAGGGTGATTTATAGTCCATCGCTGAACAGGAGCATAAGTCGCTGACTCAACCTGAACTTGAGGAGCTGAAGATGAGGCTTCAGCAACTTCTAGTATATCATCCAAGAGAGGAAGAGGTGCAGATGGCATTTCATTCACTGATTGCTGAGAAGTAGATGGTATGTCTGAGACAGAAGGTTCAGAAGCAGGCATAATGTTAAGAGGAACAGCTGAGACCCATGAAGTTTCAACTTCACTATTCTGCATGCTTGGGATGATGGTAGGATCATCATCTTCAGCGGGATGAGTATGAGATAGAGGAGTGGGAATGTCTTCTGAATCACCAAGATGAGAAAACATCCATTGATTTAGTTCTTCAGTATCAGCAGAAGGTCTAGAGTTCGCTGAACGGGATTCGTCAAAGGTGACGTGAATAGTTTCTTCAACAGTTTGTCTTCTACGATTGAAGACTCTGAAGGCTTTGGAGACTGAGGAGTATCCAAGAAAGATTCTATCATCATCTTTAGGATCAAACTTTCCAAGGGCATCTCTGTTGTTTAGTATGAAACACTGACAACCAAATATGTGAAGAAAGCTAATAGAAGGCTTTCTCCCATGGAAGAGTTCATAGGCTGTCTTCTTGAATCTTTTGACGATCAGCGACCTGTTTTGAGTAAAACAAGCAGTGTTGACAGCTTCTGCCCAAAACTGAGTAGGCAGGTGAGAATCGCTGAGCATTGAACGTGTGCTTTCGATGATAGTTCGATTTCGTCTTTTAACGACTCCATTTTGTTGCGGTGTTCTCACTGAAGAAAAGTTGTGAGAAAAACCCTTACTTTCAAAGAAGGAATCAAGAGAACTGTTTTTGAATTCAGTTCCATGATCACTCCTTATTGAGCGAACGGTCATGTTGTTCAGGACTTCCATTTTCCTAACAAAGGTGATGAGTTCTTCAGGGGTGTCACTCTTAGAACGGAGAAACATTACCCAGGTATAGCGAGAGAATTCATCAACTATGACCAATGTATATTTCTTTCCAGCGATGGATTGTTTGTTAACAGGGCCAAACAAATCCATGTGGAGAAGTTGTAGAGGAGATGACACTGAGGAAACTTGCTTAGACTTTAAGCTTGCTTTGGTCTGTTTCCCTTTCTCACACGCTGAACATAAGGACTCCTTGGCGTATGAGTGTTGAGGTAGACCAATGACCAACTCTTTAGAAGAAAGAGTATTCAGTGTCTTGAAGTTGAGATGAGAGAGCCTCTTATGCCATATCCAGTTGACATCAGATGAGGCTTTTGAGAAGAAACAGGAGTTCTCAGTGGTTGTAGAGTCCATGTTTATAACGTAAACATTTTCTAAACGATAACCGCTGAGAGCTATCTTCTCCTTTTTGTCAGTGACAAAGCAGGATTCCTTAGTGAATATCACTTTGTTATACTTATCACATAGCTGACTTATGCTTAGAAGATTATGCTTCAGTCCTTCAACATATGCAACTCTTCCAAAGGTTGTTGTACCATTAGAGAGTACACCAAACCCTCGGGTATAGCCTTTTCTGTTTTCACCGAAGGTCACTGAGGGATCCTTCTCTTCCTTATACTTAGTGAGCAGGTTCTTCTTACCAGTCATGTGTCTAGAGCATCCGCTATCAAGATACCAGATACCCTTCTTAACCTTGGAGGTAGAGGATGAAGTAGAGGGAATGTCAGACTTTTCTTCCTCTTCTTCTATTTTGGCCATGAGGCAGAGATTGGCTTCATCATCATCTTCAGAGTCAGATGATTCTTCTTCGTCAGAAGCAGCCCAATCATAGTCAGCCATCAGGCCTTTGCCTTTTTTCTTAAAGCCTTTCAGCTTTGCGTACCTTTCTTTCAGCTTTTGATACTTGTCATCTCTAGCCCTGGGGTTAGAGGATTTCTTGGAGAAAGCTGAGTTTCTAAAAACTTTCTTTGACCTGCACTCGCTAGCAAAATGTCCTATCTTTTCACAGTTATAGCAAGTAGTAGTAGCCTTATCAACAGGGGTTGATGATCTAGGCTTGTCAGTGATAGCAAGAGGTTTGTTCTTTCTGAAATTTTTCCTTTTGGCGAATCTCCTGAACTTATTAGATAGGAGAGCCATAGATTCATCAAGATCTGAAGAGTCAGGATCTGATGAGCATTCAGAGTTAGTCTCCAACTCAGTGATAGTAATAGAAGATCGCTGAGTGGAAGGTGACTCTGAGATTAAAGCAACAGGGGTGCTTTTGGAATCTTTTACAAGATTCTTCTTAAGATGACTCGATTGCTCATGATTAAGCATCGTGCCATATAAGGTAGAAAAAGTCATAGATTTTAGATCCTTTGACAGCTTGAGACACATTGAATAACTGTCCCAACTTTCAGGTAAACATTCTAAGAACTTTGTCAGTACTTCAAAGTTAGAATATTCCTTACCAACGGTTTTTAGATCAATTATTAAACAGTTAAACCGCTGATGTACTTCAGAGAGAGATTCATTCTTACCACAAATGAAGCTTTCGTACTGTCTTACCAGGTTGATCTTACGTGAGTCCTGGACTTCAGACGTACCTTCATACTGAACACAGATTGTGTCCCACATGGCTTTGGAGGTTTTCAGGTTCATGACGGAATGGTAGACTTCGTCATGAAGAGCCATGGAAAGAATGGATCTGGCTTTGGTGTCGAGAGCCACTTTCTTCTTATCTTCATCAGTCCACATATGAATTTCCTTGGGAATCAACCTTTCAGGAATGGCAGCTCTATCAGTAGTGCCTGGAACTTCAGGGTCAATTCTAACAGGAATATATGGGCCATTTTCGATGTAATAAGGCATAGTAGGGTCTACAGCTTCTAAGAAGAGTATCATCCTATTTTTCCATAGATTGAAATTATCTCTGGAAAATCTGGGAGGTTTTGCAAGAGAACCATTATCAATATAGGTTGTGTTTGTGTTGGTAGCCATTATGAGAAATAGCAAGGAAGATAAAAGATTATTATAAGCAAGATCTTGTTTATGAGATTAAACAAATATGCTCTGATACCACTTGTTGGTCCCGGAGGGTTATACAAGTTTGTAGAAGGGGGGGGGGGGGGGGTTGAATACAAACACACAAATTTTTACTTAATAAATTGTTTATTGATATAATCAAACAATTTACAACTTGTTGCAGAACAAGATTAAGGATTAACCTAATCTAAACAAGTTAAGAACACTAAGTTTCTTGCACTAGAATTAAGATAGAAGGAGATAAGAATACTACGAGTAATATTCTAACACTAAGAGAGAAAGAAGAAGATGGTCGAGCACTTCAATTCTGAAGTAGGGTTCTTCTTATATACTGCATGCATTTAATGCAAAACAGTATACCTTTACACGTGGCAGCAGCTGATTGGTTGCATGGTTTGACCTTTGTAGACAACCTTAGTAGCCGCATGGTGTACAGTGTAGAATCAGAGTTGGTTGTACAATTAAGGGCAAAAGGGATGTCCTTTCTGACAAATCGTACGGAGGCGTGCAAGGGGGAAAGACAAAAGTAACTTGTAGAGGAAGACTTCATGATCAACAATTACTGAACAGTACTTTATCAGCGAGTGACAAAGTTCAGCGATGGCTGAAGTCTTCTACTTGTAACTTCACGTTGAGTGGACAAATCTTGGCTTCGCTGATATCCGCATCAGTTCATTAGTAGACTTGTCGCTGTTCTTGAGCTTGATCTTCGACTTCAGCGTAGACCATAGTTGACGTGAAACTTGTCTTCAGTGATCATAAGTAAACAACTAAACTATCAGCGATCATTAATAAGACTGAACAGGCTCAGAGCTTATAGATGAACAGTGTTCGCTGAATGGTAAAATTAAAGAGCATGAGTTTCTTATCAGCGGTACTGTTAGAGACATAGTACTTATCAACGATAGTGAAACTCTAATACATATTGTCTACTTACAATTTTCACTAAGTGTTTAAAGGGTCATTATCAAATCACTGAGGGTTTGGATCAACAACTATCTCCTCCGCCCCGGGTGTGAGTCCATTATGCAGCTCAACTTCTTTTCGGCGTCGAAGTTGGTACCACTCTTGTTGAAAGCTCTGAAAGTACTCCATAAGAGTAACAATCGGACATCTACGCGCAAAACGGGAGAGTGCATTCACCGAATCTGCACTATTGGAGGTCAGAATGTCATACCGTTGTGCAGGAAAATGGGCCTCGGACCACCTCTCCGGTCCAACATCGTCCATAACTTTGGCTGCGCTCGGGGCACTAACTCGTAGAAGATTCATGTACTGGTCAAACTCCCGAGCCGTATATGCTCTGCATGCCTTCCAGTAGACATCCTTGTAGGTGGTAATACGTTTGTCCTTGGTTTTGGCGTTCATCTCCAAATGTCGACAACATAAGGCGTGCAGGGCGTTTGGGTACATGGCAGAGATTGTGGCGCTTATGGAAGGAGTCCTGTCGGACATAAACACCAACCCTTGTGGGTCTCCGATAGCTTGTCTCAACATGGCCAGAAACCAAGTCGACTCTTCCCCGGTTTCGGACTTGCCTACTCCGAAAGCTATTGGAACGATGGAGTTATTCTCGTCCATGGAAACCGCCAAGAACATCATACCCAAGTAAGGGCCCTTTAAATGGGCAGCGTCTATTACCAGGACACGACGCAGATTTGCCACAAATGTGCGGATCTGCAAAAACGTAGGTGGTTTCCCTTTGTAAATGTTATAGTTTATAATGTGTAAACATATGACGTGTTAAAATACGTACCGCGGGTCCAAGGGCAGCGAAGCACATCTCAAACTGTCCATGTGAATCGGTCCTTATCTGGGTGACCGTACCTGGATTTTGCAGCTGCAAATTATATAAATATGTTGGGAGTCGTTCATACGACTCCTCGAACGTGCCTCTCACCAATAGCAGTGACATGCATCGCGCACGCCAAGCTTGGTGGTAACCAATTGTGACGCCGAACTGCTGGTGTACATCGTTCATGATGTCCTTTGGACGCAATGACGTGCTAGCATCAAGAAATTTTCCTTTCAGTATCGAACCCAAAGTTCTTTTGGTGGCTTGTTTGTGGTTAGGATTCAGTTGCGTCCTCGAACAAGTGTGTACGTCGTGCAACTTTCTAATAACTAACGCCCCTCCTTTCTCTCCCGCGGGCCTCGCGTACATCCTCCAATTACAGTTTTCTCTCGCACATTCAACTATGTATCTGCCTTTGTCGGATCTCGGCGTGTAACTTTCGAAATCATCTTCCATGAACTTAATTCCGACGTGACTCGCCAAGTGATCCTTCGAATCAAATATCTGACCTACTTCTAACCTTGAACTGCGATTATAAGGTGCAGGTTCGTAGGTTTGTGTATGGGTATTCTTGTATGGAAGAATAGGGGGCATATCAAAATAGTCATTTAACTGACTAAATGATTTATTACTAGGGGTATATTATTCGTCCTCATCACTATCGGTATCTGATCTGTCTATATCAGCATTACACAAAAGTAAAATTTTAGTTATCTATATTTTATAATTAATTAATTAGTTATATTATAATTATCTATATTATTTATATTTAATTATTTATATTATAATTTATTAGTTTAGAAAGAAGTTTGGTCTTGCATGTGTGTGGAATGTGTTATTGCAAAGCTGATGTGGCACTTGTGAAATGAGTAAGGTCTTGCAGGTGTGTGGATGGTCTAAGAACGGCCCTGATTTAAGTACGCTATTTTATGAATAGCTATATATTATACATGCAGACACACGTCGATTTCACTGTTTCTTCTCGTTTCGTTAATTTTATCTTTTGTAGGGAGGTGGGCCTTGAGTTTTAGTTTAATGAACTCGCGCTTTAGAATAAGATCATTTTTGGATTAAAGCCTGTGCATGTGGCCAAGTGTCCTCCAAGACTCCCAAGCGTCCTTCGAGACTCCAAGTGTCCATATTTGCTTTGATGTGAATGTGATGATGCATGCATGTAGATGATGCCATACTCTTGGAGAATAGAAGATGCAATTGATAAGTAACACATAAGGGGTATATAAAAACCGTCTAAGTCGCGAAACCCGCCCAATCCAAACCGTTAACAACCCAATTAAAGTTAACCCGTCAACCCGCTAAACTACCAACCTGCTAAACCATCAACCTGCCACTAATATATATTATTTCGATAAAATTATATATATATATATATATAATATATATTTATAACCATTATAATTTATAACCCAACAAATATATACATATACCCCAGAAAATATATACATACATTAATTCAATTTATAGCTCAAAAATATATACATATATTGATGTTGTTAGAAGTGTGTTTTTTATTGCGTAAATAAATCTCTTATGTTTCTTGTAGGTTGTAGTTTTGGATTTTTTTTTATCATATTTCCTATGAATAGGAACAATGGAAAATACTCGCAAGTCTCCAAAAATCGAATACAATGATGAACCACACGTCTAAGAAAATGGGAGATAGAAACTCGAATGTTTGGGATCATTTTTCAGAAAAAGAATCTAAATGTGTTTGTAATTATTGTGGAAAAGATTATGCTTATCATAGTAATAGAATTGACAAGTTCTTTGTGGAATCACCTAAAATAATGAAGTGTCATTTAAAAAAGAGAAATTTTGAAGAGTCATGCTAGGTTTGTGGTTAAGAGTGAACAACTTAACCCTTTTATTGTTTATAGCGGGTGAAGTATTTAGAGAACTTGTTAAAGAGTTGAAACCTAAATTT
This sequence comes from Saussurea involucrata, assembly GCA_033807775.1. Taxonomy (NCBI): domain Eukaryota; kingdom Viridiplantae; phylum Streptophyta; class Magnoliopsida; order Asterales; family Asteraceae; genus Saussurea; species Saussurea involucrata. Next base: position 23,645,977 of record CM066314.1, read on the forward strand.
GGTGTCCCTAATTGAGTGACTGTTGCTAGAGATATTTATCGGTTGTTTTGCGATAAGAGAATTAAATTGAAGAAAGAGTTAACAAAGTTCAAACAAAGAATATGTTCAACGACTAATTGGAGTCGAAGAGGTCTAAAACGATGCCACTTGATTGATGATTTGAATAGGATGTTATCATTCAAACTTTTGAAGTTTAATTCTAAGACTTAAGGATTTTAATATATATATATATATATTTGGATTACTGTAATAACTAATAACTTTATTGAGTATATTTTTAGTTATTTATTGTGTTTCTTTCGACAACTTTTTGTATATTTCTAATCCGCCAACTCAACCCAACCCTCCCTAACCCGCAAAGCTTGGGTTGGGTTGGGTTATACTTTTGAATGAGTTGGGTTGGGTTGAGAATTTTCAAACCATCGTAAATGGATTGGGTTGTAAAAATGTGAAAACCCGCCCAACTTAACCCGCATACACCCCTAGTAACACATATCAGTCAATTAGCACAACAACAAACTAGTAGTTCACCTAGTTCCAAAAAGAAATTGGAAATTATGCGTTCATGCCATGGCTTAGGGCTTACCCTACCCGAAACTCTACGTGAACCTAAATGGTTGCATACCCTAACATACCACAATTTTGTTTATGTTCTACCCTACTTGAAACCCAATTGGGTTTCATATCTGGGCACTGAACCTGTCCAACGCCCCCCCCCCCCCCTATTTGAAGGTTTAGTCCCCCCCCCCCCTATTTGAAGGTTTAGTGTTATTTTATGGTGTCTGAGTGTTACAAAAACAAATTGGTCTTAAATACTTACATGATCTCAAGTCTTTATTTATATATGTATATATATATATAGAGGAGGGTTCATGTGAGGAGCACATCAAAACGTGAGAACGTGAGGAGCACCGTCCATGTACAAAATCACATGTGATTCACAACACAAGGACAAAAATCATATGTGATTAACATTTTGGACACGCGCGGCTTGTTACGCGGTTTGCAAAAGCGCGCGGCTTGTCCCGCGGTTTGTGTTGTGAATCACATGTGATTTTGTACATGGACGGTGCTCCTCACGTTCTCACGTTTTGATGCGCTCCTCATTTGAACCCGACCCTATATATATATATATATATATATATATATATATATATATATTCGTTATATTAAATAAAAATTAAACCAACCTTGGATTAGATGATCTGATGGATGTGATTAGATGATCTGATGGATGTGATTAGACGGGCGGTTACAACAATATTAATTAAATTAAAAAACCTCACCCTCCCTGTTTTTTATTCGAAAAAATACGAAAAATGAACAAAATTCGAACGAAATAAATTGCATCAAATAAACGATCATATTTTTCTCGTTAATTTGACATCCATATTGATATACTTTTTTCTTCGTATTTTTGTGGTTTTCTGGTTTTCAGTTATTTAGGGTTTTCTCCTGAACCTGACCATATATATATATATATATATTCGTTATATTAAATAAAAATTAAACCAACCTTTGATTATTTTTTGCTTATTTTATACGACAATTTAAATGCATATTTTTTTTTCAATAGTTTAAGGCACAAACTTTAGGCTGCGTTTGGTACATGGGACACGACAGCATAGTACGAGACAAAACTCATTGTCCCACGTTTGGCATGACATGAGACAGAACAAAAATTCATTGTCTCACGTTTGGCGCAACATGGGACAGGGACAAGGACTGGACAGGGTGGGACAGGTTGGGACAAAAAAAGACAATTTCTTCTTCCACCAAAATAGGTGGAACAACATGGGACAAAAGTGAGACATAAACAAAAAAATCACTGACTTACCCTCCTTTGATATATAACCCTAAAATATATGATATTAGTCTTAAAGGTCACCACCACCAATCACTGCCGCCGCCACCATCGGCGGCCACCGGTAGCCACCGCCAACCACCATCGGCCACCACTACCTATTTCTCCACTATAACAGCCTTCTCCACCATCTCCACAACCATTTGTCCATCACCACCACCACTACCATCGTCGACCACCTCGACCTACACTGAAACCAATCACCACCACCCATGGCCGCCACCACCATCGGCGGCCACCGGTAGCCACAACCGACTATGGTTGACCACTTTCATCTCTTTCTCCACTACAACAACTTCCTCCACCACCCATCGCCACCTCCATTGATCACCGCCACCCATTGCGCCACCAACACCGATGATCACCGCCAACCACCGTCCGCCACCACCACCTTTCCTCCACTACTACAACCTCCTTTACCATTGTCTACGACATCCACTATTGCCATCGTCGGCCACCTCCACCTCCACCGATCACCACCACCCATTGCCGCCGCCACCACCGGCGATCACCGCCAACCACCGGCGGCCACCTCCACCACTATCATTGTCGACCAACTTTATTTGTGTCATTTATAACTATTACATGATATATAAAAGCATCAAACAAGTTTTAGGGAAAATTGTCTAATCCTGTTCTATCTAGTCCTAGTCGTACCAAACACAAGACAGACAGTTGTTTTGTCCTGTCTTGTCCTGTCCAGTCCTGTCATGCCCTCTTGTCCTGTCCTGTCCTTTCCTGTCCAGTGGCCAGTTCTGTCTTGTCATGTCCCGTCCAATCCTGTCTGCGTACCAAACGCTACCTTATTGACTTATTATATATATATATATAGAGAGAGAGAGAGAGAGAGAGAGAGGAGATTTAGTTTGTAAAGTTAATAAATATAAAAGTATCATTGAAATTTTATATAAATTTAGTTAAATTAGAATATACTAAGAATATAACTCTCTGTGTAAGAAAAGTCGTAATCGATAATGCACTACAAAAACGCTAAACTAATAGAAAAGGTAGCATAGTGAGTTGGAAATGGCTCAACGCTATAAACTAATTACATCCCAATTTAAACCCATCACCAAAACAATAAAAAACTATAACATATTAAAAAAATGGTGGTCATTAAATTTGGCATTTATGTTTAGATGTAAAAATGCTGGCCTCTATTGTGTTAAATAATTTAATTTAAAAATGAAGTATTGATTATATAAATTATTATATATTATAATTATTATGTGCTAACAAAACAATAAAATAATAAACAAATATTTTTTTTATTATTATAAAATTAAAGATGTTTTTTAGTATTTGATTGGAGTTGATTTTTATTATTTTTTTATTACTATAAAATTAAAGATTTTTAGTATTTTTAGGGGTTCTAATGTTCTTTTAAGCCATCTCTAACTCAACGATAAAAACAAAAAAATGAAGGTTTTATTTATCTCCAACCAAAAAAATAAAACACTAAAAAGTTTAGAGGTGAATAAAACAAGCCTCTATATTTAAATTTAAAGGTCAATAAATTAGACCTATTTTATTCAACTTTTATAATATATATATATATATATTAATAGTTTAATACATTAAGTAATATTATTTCATTATTATTATTATAATATTAAAGATGTTTTTAGTATTGTCTTTTTAATGTGTAGTTGAAGTTAGGTTTTTAGTGTTCAACGGACCCACTATTTTTTAACTCTTAGGGTGCGTTTGGTTCGACGGATTCCGATGAAATTGGACGGAATTGGAATGCTCAATTCCATTGACCAAATTCCATTGTGTTGTTTGGTTTGCAATAGAATGGAATTGAATTCCATGAATTCCACCCAAATAAGGAATTCACCATTCCTTTACAAAATGGATGGAATTGAATTCCATTCCATCCAAATTTGCCTAAATGACCAAAATACCCTCATTTAATTTAATATTTTAGTTTTTTATTTATTTTTAATTTTATTTTTAATTTATTTTTAATTTTAATTTTTAATTTTTAATTTTTAATTTTTAATTTTTATTTTTTAATTTTATTTTTAATTTTAATTTTTTAATTTTAATTTTTTAATTTTTTATTAATATAATTTAATACATTTAGTTTTTATTTATATTTTATTTTTATTTTTGGGTTGTGTATATTATATTTTTTACACATTAAAGTATTTAATAATTATTTTATAAAAAGGGTATTTTGGTCATTTGTCGAAAATTCATTCCAATTCCAAAGCTACATTTTGTGAACCAAACAGACAGATTCCAATTCCTTTGACAGATTCCATTCTAATTCTGTCAACCAAACAGGTGGTCAAACCTGACAACATTCCATTCCAATTTCTTCCAGATTCCAATTCCTTTGACAGATTCCATTCCTTCAGAAATCATTCTGCGAACCAAACGCACCCTTAGTACATTTTTTAGTGTTCAAAGGACCCACTATTTTTTTAATGTGTAATTGAAGTTAGGTTTTTAGTGTTCAAATGACCCACTATTTTTAACTGAAGTTAGGTTTTTAGTGTACTCAACCTTTCTTTCCGAGTCTCGGGATCTTTCTCTTGAGGTACGGTTCGCCACATTTAAGTGAGTGCTCTACCCCTTGGTATGGTATCTGAAGCACTTAGTATAGTGTTTTTAAACCTTAGTATTATTTCTTTAGTGGTTGAGTTGGAGATAGGGATGACAAAAAGAACCGAAACCGACGGTGAAAACCGAAAACCGAACGTTTTGGATTGGTATAAAGACCCAACCAAAATTATCATGCAAAACATCAAATTCATAACATCCCAAATTCACGGTCTCAAAATTTCGTTACAAATATTCAAATAGGATTTGTGAAACGACCTACACAACTGAGAAAAACTAATATCTAGAGTGTCACTATGCTTCTTGACTCTTCTTGCAAAGCTCAGCCTATTTGCCCGAGCTCCTGGAAACCTGCTTACCTGAAAAGGTTTTAATTTGAAAATGCGAGGGTTAGACCATGAGGTCTAGTGAGTCCCTCCTAACCGTTATCAAAGCATTTAAAAACAGTTTATCTCTTCAGCTTTAAACATTCATACTCAACACGTCAAAATCATATACGGACTAAAGTCCGCCTCCTCGTAATCTGACACCCTGAAGCCACCCGAAGGTGACAACGAGTCAGCCTCATGCTGCCTTGCGGAGCCTCGCTCCTGGCATATAGGGACCTCCCTTCCCGCACGAGAGCTGGCGGAACTACTCTCCCGTCTTTGCCAGTTTACGTCTCCTTGATGTATGCATACATTTTACATAAAACTTTAAACAACTTTCATGCAATTAAAGAATAATAATAAAGCATGGCAATTCTCAACATACATAACACATTTTGAAAACACTTTAAAAGCCACACATTTTAGTTTAGAAAACTCACCTGAGGCTCTTACTTCTCGTTCCTAAACAGTTCCAAACTTCCAAATCGACTTCCTTGAATAAACGGGCATAAAACAACAACTCAGCAAAAGTATCCGGACAACTCAGGTTTTCCGGACAGGCCTACTTTTCCGGACGCTAACGAGTCCGGACACCCAAACTAATCGGACAACAACCTAGTCCGGACAACACCCTTATCCGGGTAACTACTATTCTCCGGACAATACCTCTTTCCGGGCACCGAACTTACCGGACACAATACTTTACCGGACATAACTCCTACCTGGATAATCCATCCTATCCGGACAACTCCCTCTTCCGGGGACCTTCTCCCCAACAAGGAGTCCGAACGCCCATGAAGGTTTCCGGACGTCCAGGAAGGTTTCCGGACGACGACCTGGGCCCTTTTTTGGGATCGAACTCCATAGACTAGTTCGGTTTTCTCGAAGAAAAGATTAACAATAGCAACAAGTTCAATAAACTTAACAATTTCTGAGTTCTTAGCAACTGAAACACACTACAAGACCCGATTTCTCTCATTTAAGTTTCAACTCCACTTTTAAACAAAACCCAAACATAACTAATCTGCCCACATAATCAAGGATTGAACGATGATACGAGAGTGTTACCTGTTTGATTGCTTGCGAGAACGAAATCCAACTGCTGATCCTTCTTCCAAAATCCAAGGTTGATGATTCTCTTCTTTCAAAAGCACTAAAAACCTTCAAACCTCTCCTCTTCTTTCTCTCAAAAATCAGCCGACACACACCCCAAAATCAGTAATAAGAACATTCTCCTAGGGTTTTGGGCCCTTATATACTTCTTTACATATTTTCAAATTGACCCCTCAACTTCCATAAGTTAAGCACCAACACAAAAAGGCTTACAATCCTACTATTTTGGTCCGGGTTGTTACAACACTCCCCCCTCAAAAGAATTCCGTCCCCGGAATTCCGTTTTCAAAAAGGTGAGGGTACTTGGACCTCATGTCAGATTCCAATTCCCACGTTGCTTCTCGTCCCTTGTGATACTTCCACTGAACCTTCACCAAACGAACTTCCTTGTTCCTCGTCTTTCGCACTTTACTGTCTACAATCTCGATTGGCTCTTCCTCGAATGTCAACTTCTCGTCGATGCTTATATCCTCCAAAGGAATGGCCACATCAGCCTCGGCCAAGCATTTCTTCAGATTTGACACGTGGAAAGTCGGATGGACTCGCTCTAGTTCTTCTGGTAACTTTAACTTGTAGGCAACGGGGCCTACTCTTTCAACTATCGCGAACGGTCCGACATACCTCGGTTTCAACTTCCCTTTCTTTCCAAAACGAACCACGCCTTTCCAAGGTGACACCTTGAGCATCACTCTGTCCCCCTCTTGGAACTCAATCGGCTTCCTTCGTCTATCGGCATACTTTCTCTGTCCATCTTGGGTAACTTTCATTCTTTCTCGAATCACTTCTATCTTTTCTGACGTCAGCTGCACAATTTCTGGACCCGTCAACTGTCTTTCTCCCACTTCATTCCAGCATAACGGCGTACGACATTTTCGCCCGTACAACGCCTCAAATGGTGCCGCTTGAATACTTGTGTGATAGTTGTTGTTGTAAGAGAACTCTATCAACGGCAAGTGCGTCTCCCACGACCCTTTGAAATCAATTACACAAGCTCTCAACATATCTTCCAGCGTTTGGATGGTCCTTTCGCTATGACCATCCGTCTGCGGATGATACGCCGTGCTCAGCTTCACTTGAGACCCCAATTCACGCTGAAGGCTCCTCCAAAACTTTGATGTGAATCGACTATCCCGATCAGATACAATGGACTTTGGCACTCCATGCCTAGACACAATCTCGGTGATGTACAATCGTGCCAACTTTTCCAGCGAATCCGACTCCCTCATAGGCAAGAAATGAGCCGACTTGGTGAGAATATCCACTATCACCCAGATCGTATCATTGCCCTTAGGGGTTTTTGGCAATTTCGTAACAAAATCCATCGTGATGTTGTCCCACTTCCACACTGGTATCACCGTGGACTGCAACTCACCATAAGGTCGTTGATGTTCTGCCTTAACCTTCAAGCAAGTTACACATCGCTCCACTACGTGAGCGATATCTTTCTTCATCCCCGGCCACCAGTAGAACTTCCTCAAATCCCTGTACATCTTGTTTGTGCCCGGGTGCACGGACAATCGTGACTTATGCGTCACTTCGAGGATCTTTACTCTTAAGTCACCGATCTTTGGCACCCACACTCGCCTTTCAATGCATTTCAACCCGCTACTGTTGACTTCAAACGATGTCGCAATCCCGACAACTCGTTCGCTCTTCACATTTCCTTCTAACAGTGCTTCTTTCTGAAACTTCTTAATCTCTTCAAGCAGATGTGAGGTCGCTTCCATTCGGAAAGCCACGATTTTGGTCTGCTACCCACGTTCTTTCCGACTCAGCGCGTCGGCCACTACGTTGGCTTTACCCGGGTGATAGAGAACCTCGCAATCGTAATCGATCAACAGCTCCATCCACCTCCTCTGTCTCATGTTTAGCTCTTTTTGGTCAAACAGATGCTTCAGGCTCTTATGGTCGGTGTAAATCTGACACTTCACCCCATAGAGGTAATGTCGCCAGATTTTCAACGCAAAGACAACGGCCGCTAACTCCATGTCATGAGTAGGATAGTTCTTTTCGTGATCTTTCAACTGACGCGAAGCGTAGGCAATCACCCTACAAACCCTTCCGATCCATTCGGTAACGATAGGATTGGGGCACTGCACAAACTTTCCTTCAATTTCTCAAACGCGGCCTTCTGATCTTCCTCCCATGCGAATTTGACGTTCTTCCTTGTCAACACGGTCAACGGCGAAGCTATTCGAGAGAAGTCTTGAATAAACTTACGATAGTATCCGGCTAGACCAAGGAAGCTCCTCACTTCCGAAGGATTTCTAGGCGCTTCCCAGTCTTTGATGGCTTCGACCTTAGCAGAATCCACTTTGATCCCCTCCGCAGACACTACGTGTCCCAAAAACTGGACTTCTCTGAGCCAGAACTCACATTTCGAAAACTTTGCGTATAACTTTTCGCGTTTGAGCAATTCCAACGCTGCCCGAAGGTGGCGCTCGTGATCCTCCCGCGTACGAGAATAGATTAAGATATCGTCAATGAAGACGATCACACACTTATCCAACAATGAGTTACACACCCGATTCATCAGATCCATGAATACTGCGGGCGCGTTAGTCAACCCGAAGGGCATGACTAGGAACTCATAGTGTCCATATCTCGTATGGAACGCCGTCTTCGGTACATCTTCTTCTCTCACCTTCACTTGGTGATAACCCGACCTCAAGTCTATCTTTGAGAAGTAACTCGCGCCTTGCAATTGATCGAAGAGGTCGTCAATCCTCGGGAGCGGGTACATGTTCTTCACGGTCACCTTATTAAGCTCACGATAATCTATGCACATCTGCATCGATCCATCTTTCTTGTTAACGAAAAGTACAGGTTCTCCCCAAGGTGATGAACTCAGACGTATGAAACCTTTGTCGAGTAACTCCTGCAATTGGGTCATCATCTCTTTCATCTCCGCCAGAGCTAACCGATAGGGCGCACGAGCAATCGGTGCCGCCCCCGGCACGAGGTCAATTCTGAACTCCACTTGACGATCCGGAGGTAGGTTCTTCAAGTCATCCGGAAACACTTCCGGGTACTCGTTTACTACGGGCACATCTTCCATATTTTTCTTTTCCTTCTTAGCATCCAACACATACGCTAGATACCCCGCACAACCCTTCCCCAAACATCGCCTAGCTTTCATCAACGAAATTAGACACGACTTCCTACTTCGTTGATCCCCGTAAATTACCACCTCCCCCTTATTGGCTAGAGGTATACGGATCAGCTTCTTATTACACACAATGTTCGCATCATTCCCCGCTAGCCAGTCCATTCCTAGGACTACATCAAACTCCCCCATTCCCATAGGATAAAGTTCCAATGGAAAAGAGTGACCATCTATGTCTATATTGCAACCCTCATAGACATCCCTTACCCAGACTCGACAATCACCCGCTATATCTACTTCAAACCCAAAGTTCAACCTCTTGGGTTTCACTTGTAATCTTTGAGCAAAAACGGGCGACACAAAAGAACGATTTGCCCCCGTATCAAACATCACTTTAGCAAATATCGAGTCTATAGGAAAGGTACCTGTCACTACATCCGGCGCGTTCTCCGCCTCCTCAGCTGTCATGTGGAATGCCCTCGCTCTAGCACGAGCCGGCTCCACTTTCCTCTCATTACCTTTGCCTCCATTGCTGCCACTTTCACTCCCTGCCTGACCCTTCTTTAGTTGCGGACAATCCCATTTAACGTGACCCGACAACCCGCAATGAAAACAAGACCTCTGCCCACGACAATCTCGGGCCAAATGCCCCGTCTTCCCACAGTTATAGCATCCCACTTTATCAGCCAAACATTCACCTCGGTGCACTCGGTTACATTTACTACAAGGCTTTTCTGCTGACCGGAAACCTGCCCACGGTTCAACTCTGTTCGTGCTCGGCCTCTTACTGTCTCGGGTCGGTCCTTCCCATTTGCGCTTATCCCCAACTCTCTCATTCATCTGCCTGTTCTTATCTTTCTCTGTCAATTCTGCTTTGTCAACTCCTGCCTGAAACGTGGTTGGTTCCTTTGCTTGCACCAACTCCCCGATACTGCTTTTCAACCCAAAGATGTACCGCTCAATCCGCCTCTCTTCAGTTGGTACATATAACTCAGCAAATCTGGACTTCTCGATAAATTTCAGCGTATATGATAACTCTATTTTTAGAGTTATTATTTCCATTTATTTTCCACTTTATTTTGTCAATTTTAGCCATTTCACTTCTAAAAACCCCCATTCTTGGTATGATTTACGAAAACGAGCAAAAGGAGTGAACCATGGTCTTTAATAAATTATTTGGGGAAGTTTTGGGTGTTTTCACGATTTTTCATCCGCAGTGACGTATACAGTGCCCACTCCGGTTCCCCACTCTTCGAGCTGATCAAAAAGAAATCAAAAAGAAACTTTTAGTTGGGATCTAATTTTCTGGAGGAGGAAGGTTCATATGGCAGAGAAATGGCTGGAGAAGTACAAGGTAGTTCTCATTGAAGATAGCATCAAGTACACCTCTTTGTACTTGGAGATTGACTTGGAGAAGGGACCATTGGATAAAAGAATTGCACAAGGAGCTGAATTCTGCCAAAACTCAGCAGTCTTTACCCATTGGAAGACCCACCTCTTTTGTGTAATACCCAACTCCTTCTCCTAGTATATAAAGGAGCACTTGGGTGCCATTAAATGCATGCTTGGTTATCATCCTTGAATACTTTTAGTCTCAAATTCTCTCAACTACCACATTAGCTTTAGTCTTTTATTTACTGCAGTAACTAGCTTTAATTTTCAGTAATTTACTTTCTTAGTTTAAATTGTAGTTCGTATTACACAGTGCAGGGACGACTTCTCGTTCCCCACTGTGAGCAGTTAATTCAAGTCACTTTCAGTTTTATTATGTGCAAATCTTCATCTTTTGTTTTCTTTACTTCGGAAATGTTAGGCTAAACATCCTTTGGGATGTAGGAAGGAGAAGTACCTGGATTTTATCAAAAATGCTTGAGTAATCTTTATACTTAGAATATTTGTTGTTTTGGTCTTTCATTCTCGATATTTACCCAAGGATGCGAACAAGCTGATCACTTGCAAGGATCTAAAGTCTAGTTCTTAACTTAGAAATAAGTAGAGCGCAGTGACACGAGCTTGAATGATGCTAGGGGATTCGAAAGAATTCTTTTGACACTTACGAAAGTGAGGTCGGCACAGTGAGCTAATCTCTGCCCACTGGAGTAGTAGGCAAGCTAATTTGTGTATTAAAAACACTTAGAGTATTTGTCTCTACACATTCCATCGAGGCCTGAAAAGGTCCATTTAGAGATTACCATTGACAAAACAACAAGTACTAAGAGTATGGGATTTTTATCTAACGGTGTGAGTATTTTGTAACCGGGCTTTTCTAGCGAAAATGTCCACCACGAATACGAGGATCACTCTAAGGACCGAGTATTTGAGATAAAATTTAGGGAAAATCCAACCTACATTCCTCCTTTTTAGCATTTAGTAAATCGTTTCAAGTAGCTATTTTACCAAACCAAACCAAAGCATTATTTTCCTCTCTAGTTGAAACTTGTAAAAGGAGCTCATGAGAACCGTATTGTCTTGATTGTCCAGTCTCTGTGGATTCGATTCTGGTATTTTACCAACTATTACTTGCTGTGACGATCATAGTGGACAGTGTACACTTGCACTTCCCACTGTGGACAGTTTGCAACCCACTGCGATTAAAACACACATTTCGCACGTACCAAGTTTTTGGCGCCGTTGCCGGGGACTGGCGTGATTTTAAATCTCAAGACATTAGTTTTTGTTCGAGCCCGAGTAACTAGTTTTTCTAAGCTGTTCGTATTGTATGCCACGGCGACAACTCGAACATTTGGTTCCAATAGATCTCGAAATAGAAAAAACGTTGCGAAAAACACGAAGAAGCAAGAAAACAAATCGACAACCTCCTGTGATCCCCACTGTGAACATGGCTGCAGTACCGCCACCTATAGTGGAGACCACAATCACGATTGCCGATAACAAAGATCGAAAAATACGGGACTATGCTACTTCCGGAGTTGGTGATTTAAGCTCCGGAATTTTGAGACCCAATATTGTTGCAACGCATTTTGAACTCAAACCGGTGATGTTTCAAATGATCCAAGCCATGGGTCAATTTGGAGGATCGCCATCTGAGGATCCGCACTCGCACTTAAAATCTTTTTTAGAAATGACCGATTCCTTTCAATTGCAAGGTGTTAGTGATGAGGCATTAAGACTAAGGCTTTTCCCTTTTTCATTAAGGGACAAAGCAAAATCTTGGCTGAACGCACATGCACCTCACTCGATAACCACTTGGCAAGAACTTGCCGATAGATTTTTGCAAAAATACTTTCCTCCAACAAGGAATGTTAGATTTCGAAATGATATAATTTTATTTAGGCAAGAGGAAGATGAGGCTGTTTCGGATGCATGGGAACGATTTAAAGATTTACTTCGAAAGTGCCCACATCATGGCATCCCACATTGCATCCAATTGGAGACCTTTTACAATGGTCTTTCCAATGCAGCCAAAATCATCTTAGATGCAACAGCCGGTGGAACATTTACGAGTATGACTTACAACGAAGGATATCAAATCTTAGAAAAAGTGTCCAACAACAATACCGAATGGTCAAATCCGAGAGCACCCATGTCTAAGACCAACACCATAGATTCCGAAGCACTCAAAACCATGAATGCACAATTAGTGGCCTTGACAAAAATCGTTTTAAATCAAAATCGAGGCCAAGTCAATTCCGCAACCCATCTCGCTGATAACTGCTCCCTTTGTGGAGAGGAGCATGTTTTCGACTATTGTCCAGCAAACCCCGAATCTGTTAATGTCATAGGGACCAACCAAAGGAACAACCCTTATTCACAGACTTATAATCCAGGTTGGAGAAATCATCCGAATTTCTCTTGGTCCGGTAATCAAGGACTCCAACCCCAAGGACCGAGTCACATCCAGCAAAGACCATACAATCCCCCGGGATTTCAGCAACATCACAGTGGGCAATCCCCACATCACAGTGGGCAGTCCCCACAACCATACCAACCACGATCCAACCAACCAGCTGAGGCTCAACAATCGATCGAGTCGATTCTCAAAGGTTTTATGAATCAAACCCAAGCAGCCATTAGGAATATAGAGACCCAAGTAGGACAGCTAGCCGTTGAAGTTAAGAATAGACCACCAGGAACGTTACCGAGTGATACCGAGCAAGCTAGAGTGATAGGAAAAGGACCAGAACATGTCAAGTCCATAACTTTAAGGAGTGGAAAGGATCTGAAAAATATCATTTTTGAATCTGATGATTCGCCTCAAAAACCCACTGTGAGCACCACAGTGGGCACTCCTCAAGTCACTGTGATCCCCACAGTGGGGACCGACATCCCTGACCTTCCCACTTTTGGACCTGTCCCAAAGACTACTGTTCCAAAGCCAATACCACAGCAAACTCAGATTGACCCACGAAACATTCCATTTCCTCAAAGAATGAAGCCTAAAAATGTCGATGTTCAGTTTAAAAAATTCTTAGACATTTTTAAGCAACTTCACATTAACATACCCTTGGTAGAAGCTCTCGAGCAGATGCCAAGCTATGTTAAATTCTTAAAAAATATTTTGAACAAAAAGAGGAAGTTGGGTGAATTTGAAACTGTGGCTTTGACCGAAGAATGTAGTGCCCTCCTAACAAGCAAGATTCCACCTAAGTTGAAAGACCCGGGTAGTTTCACCATTCCATGCATTATAGGAGGACAAGAAGTAGGCCAAGCACTCTGTGATTTAGGAGCTAGTGTCAACTTGATGCCTTTGTCCATTTTTAACAAGTTAGGGATTGGAGAGGCTAGACCCACAACCGTGACATTACAACTAGCCGACCGATCCATTGCCTACCCCAAGGGAAAAATAGAAGACGTTTTGGTCCAAGTGGATAAATTTATCTTCCCCGCCGATTTTCTTGTTTTAGATTATGAGGCCGATAAAGAAATCCCAATCACCTTAGGACGTCCGTTTCTTGCAACCGGACGTACTTTGATCGATGTGCACAAAGGAGAACTCACGATGCGAGTTAATGACCAAGAGGTAACTTTTAATGTTTTCAAATCTCTCAAATATATAGACACCGAAGATTGTTTTGCCTTAAGTTCGATTTATGAAACCCACAATTTTGGCAATTTGCCCACAGTGGGGAGTACAGTTCCCACAGTGGGGATTGACAGTGAGCACTCTGAATCAGAGAGTAATGACACTTTCAAGGATGAGTGTAATGAAATGGTTGCAGCTTTTGAACCTCTGGACTTCAAAGATAGAGATGTTCAATCCCCTTCAATAGAACAACCTCCCGAGTTAGAGCTTAAACCATTGCCTTCCCATTTAAAGTATGCTTATCTCGCTAAGGATAATAAACTTCCCGTCATTATCTCTTCCAAACTTAGTGAGAAACAAGAACAACTTCTGATTGATTTGTTGATAAAGCATAAGGGAGCAATTGGTTGGACCATAGCGGACATTCGAGGGATTAGCCCCTCTTTATGTCAACATAAGATTAACTTGGAGAGTGACCACCCGGGGAAAGTCCAACCCCAAAGAAGGTTGAACCCCATCATGAAGGAGGTAGTTAAGAAAGAAGTCTTGAAATGGTTAGATGCCGGTATTATCTATCCCATTGCCAGTAGTAGTTGGGTGAGCCCCGTTCAATGTGTCCCTAAAAAGGGAGGAACAACAGTGGTCAGAAATGAAAAGAACGAACTCATTCCAACTAGGACTGTTACGGGATGGAGAATATGCATGGACTATAGGCAACTGAATCTAGCAACAAAGAAAGACCATTTCCCGTTACCTTTTATTGATCAAATGCTTGATAGATTAGCGGGAAAGGAATTTTATTGTTTTCTAGATGGATACTCCGGATATAACCAAATCCACATCGCACCCGAAGACCAAGAAAAGACCACCTTTACTTGTCCATATGGTACTTTTGCATTCCGGAGAATGCCTTTTGGTTTATGTAATGCTCCCGCTACTTTTCAACGTTGTATGATGGCCATTTTTACTGATATGATAGAAGATACCATAGAAGTTTTTATGGACGATTTTTCTGTGATCGGCACATCATTTGATAACTGTTTGAGGAATCTAGAAAAAAGTTTGGTGAGATGTGAGACCCACGACCTTATTCTAAATTGGGAAAAATGTCATTTCATGGTCGAAGAGGGCATCGTTTTGGGTCATCTTGTGTCGAAAAAGGGTTTGGAAGTTGATGAAGCAAAACTAGAAGTAATCTCCCAACTTCCCGAGCCCACAACGGTAAAAGGCATTCGCAGTTTTTTAGGTCACGCAGGTTTCTATAGGAGGTTCATAAAAGATTTTTCCAAAATAACTAAACCCCTATGTAACCTGCTGCAACATGAAAGAGAGTTTGTTTTTACCAAAGAATGTAGAAACGCATTTGAAATAATCAAAAATGCCTTAGTTACTGCACCCATAGTGACCACTCCTGACTGGTCACTCCCATTTGAAGTCATGTGTGACGCCAGCGATTGGGCTATAGGTGCAGTACTAGGCCAACGAAAAGATAAGATTTTTCATCCAATATACTATGCAAGCAAGACTTTGATCGAGGCTCAAATCAACTACACTGTAACCGAAAAAGAACTACTTGCAGTAGTTTTTGCTTTTGATCGTTTCAGGTCTTACTTAATTGGAGCAAAGGTCATAGTACACACCGATCACGCAGCCATCAAATATTTGATCAACAAGGCTGACTCTAAACCGAGGTTGATCAGATGGGTGCTGTTGCTGCAGGAATTTGACCTCCAGATCGTCGACAGAAAAGGAACAAGCAATCAGGTTGCTGATCATCTGTCCAGGCTCGAGAAGACAGTGGGCACTGTTGACCCCACTCCTGACCCCACTCCGGTAAAAGAAACTTTTCCCGATGAACAATTATTATCTGCGCAACATCATAATGAAACTCCTTGGTATGCTGATATTGCAAACTTTTTAGCAAGTGGACTTAAGCCCCACGGGATGAGTGGACAACCATTCAAGAAATTTTTACACGACACACGACAATACGTTTGGGACGATCCCTTCTTGTACAAGATAGGGGCGGACCAAATATTAAGGCGTTGTGTCCATGGGAGTGAACAACATCAAATACTCCATGGTTGTCACACATCCCACTACGGTGGCCACTTCGGTAGAAACCGTACCGCAGCAAAAATTTTGCAAAGTGGATTCTTTTGGCCCACTGTTTTTAAAGACTCATTTGAATTCGTGAAAAATTGTGAGCAATGTCAACGTACGGGGAATATATCGCAAAGAAATGAAATGCCTCTTAACAACATTCTAGAGGTCGAACTTTTTGATGTATGGGGGATAGATTTTATGGGACCTTTTCCAAATTCCAACAATAGCTTTTACATCTTGGTTGCGGTAGATTATGTTTCAAAATGGGTAGAAGCCATTGCTTGTCACTCCAATGATGCTAACACTGTGGTGAAGTTCTTACACAAAAATATATTCACTCGCTTCGGAACACCACGAGCATTAATTAGTGACGAAGGCACCCATTTTGTAAACAAAGTCATGGCCTCGGTTCTTGCTAAATATGATATTCATCATAGAGTGGCCACCGCATACCACCCACAAACCAATGGGTTGGCCGAGCTTTCAAATCGTGAGATCAAGGGAATTTTGGAAAAAGTTGTTAAGCCACACCGTAAAGATTGGTCAATCAAACTCGATGATGCTCTTTGGGCCTATCGAACAGCCTATAAAACTCCTCTGGGAATGTCTCCATTCAAATTAGTTTTTGGCAAAGCTTGCCATTTACCGATTGAATTAGAGCACAAGGCGTTCTGGGCCCTTAAAGAGCTTAACATGAGTGAGGATGCCGCGGGAATCAAAAGGAGTCTGCAAATACATGAGCTAGAGGAGTTGCGATATCACTCCTATGAGAATGCAAAGTTGTACAAGGAAAAGACCAAGATGTGGCACGATCGTCGAATCAACCATAGGGAGTTCATGGAAGGACAACAGGTACTATTGTTCAATTCCCGTCTCAAACTCTTTCCAGGTAAACTTAAATCAAGATGGACGGGACCATACACCATTGTCAAGGTGAGTCCTTTCGGAACAGTGGAGTTGAAATCCCCACAATCGGGTCAAACCTTTAAAGTCAATGGGCAAAGGGTAAAGCATTTTTTGCATGAAAGTGCCCACATCCCTGCCCACTCTCCGCCTCACTATGGTTAGAGAAATTCACAACCGTTTGTAAATATTTTATTTCACTTATTTGTTGTCTTTTTATTATTTTTGGTCTTTTTAATTCTGCATGGTAGTTTGTTTTAATGTGTGTAGAAGAACGTGCCACCTTTTGAAGAAAAATCAAGGAAAGTACTTTGCAGTGGGGAAGGCTCAGGTCACTGCGCTCCCCACTCCCCACCTGACGAATGAAAGGACTATTTTTGGGGCCCAATGCTGACAAGCTTTCACCTTTTGCTGCCATCAAGTCTACTTTTAGGCCATGGTGTCATAGTTCATCATTTCCCAAGCAAAGCTATCATTGTCAATCCTCTCCCTCTCTCCTAAAATCGGCTGTTTCCCCCCATTTTTGAAAAGAAAACATTTCCAAAAACCACCTTAACCTCCTTTGCTTCCAAAATTTACCCAACAAACTTTCTCTTCTTCATTTCTCTCTCTACGAAAAACCCACCAGCAAAACCCTTCCAAAACCCTAAAAATGGCAAGAACCAAGAGAATGAACACCAACCCCGATGCACTAACACGTGCGGCCGTCCGCCGCAGGACCGCCGAGGAACAACCACCGGAAGCCGTCACCAATGACCTGAACGAACCGCCACCGGTCTCCGGCGAAAACCCGATCATCTCCGGTGCGGCCGACGAGGGTTCTTCAAAGCACGAAAGCCCAAAAGCTACTTCATCATCGCAAGTCTCAGACAACAGTATCACCCATTTCGAGACCGAGACACTTCTAGCCGAAGAAGAAGAGAGACGGTTAGCAGAGGAGTTCAAACAGAAAATGGAAGCCATTAGAAAAAGAAAGGAAGAGGTCGAGAGGAGGCGTCGAGAGGAAGAAGAAAGAATCAGAAAGGAAGAAGAGGAAAGAATCAAACGAGAGGAGGAAGAAAGATTAAAAAGAGAGGAGGAAGAGAGATTGAGGAGGGAAGAAGCCGCAAGATTGGCTAGAAAGGAGGAGAAGCGATTGAAAGAGGAAGAACGAAAGAAGGATGAAGAAGCAAGGATATTCGAGCAGAAAAAGAAACAAGCAGAGGAGGAGTGTTTGGCTCGTGAGGAGGAAGAAAGACAGAAGAAGATTAAGGAGCAGACTCAGACATTAGACATTCCCCAGAACAAAAATGCTGATAGTGTGGAGGATGTCCACACCACTGCCCACAGTGAAGAAACCCCAACCAGAGCACTCCAGAGGAACAGGGGAATGGTTACACGATCTGGTGCATCCAAGAAGGCATCGTCTGCAAAACCGAAAAGAAAAGCGTCGAGGAAAGGTAAGGGTATCGAACCCTCTTTAAGTTCTTCTTCTAGTGATACTAATACGGGAAGTGAACAAAACCTTTCTGAAAATCCACATCTGTCCACTGTGGGGACTGCTCATGCCCCCAGTGGGATACCGAGGCAATTCACTTCCCCAGCTGCTAGAACCCACTTTGAGTGTATTTGCACTCGGAAGTTGAATTTAGAGAGGGGTTTCGACCCCGACTTTGTAGAAGCAAATCCCTTTGTCAAAGATAAACTTGTAGCGCAAGATTGGGCAACCATTGCCACTGCCAATCGCCGCGCTAATGCATCATTAGTCCGAGAATTTTATGCTGAGGCCTCCCAAGCCAAAGAATCATTTGTTAAGATCAGAGGAAAGGTTGTGGACTTTACTCCAGGCAATATAAACCGAGTGTTAGGTAGAGGAGCTCCGGAACCTTGTGCTTTCGGACAGTTCCTGGCAAAGATGACTCCGGCTGATGAGGAATTGATTTTAAAAGAAATAGCAGTTGAGGGAAGGCCATGGAATCAGGATGGCCAAAGAAGGTGTCTATATGCTGGCAGCCTCACCACTGAGGCTGCTGTGTGGTTCCAATTCCTAAGGGCCTCGGTGGCCCCAACATCGCACGACACGACTCTCTCCATGCATAAGTGTGCCATGCTTTACTGCGTTCTCACTAAAAAGAAGATCAATCTGGGAATCATAATGCATGGTGCCATCCATCAGGCCAGAACACGAACCAAGGTAATCCTACCCCTTCCTTGCCTTATTACACTATTGCTAATAGATGCCGGAGTGCCCACAGCTGAAGAAGACCAGTGGATCATTTCCACGAAAAACATCAGTATTCAGACAATTAAGAAGATGAGAAGAGAGATAGGAGGCCCGTCTGTTGAGCCTGCCCAGGTACAGCCCAATGTGCGAATAGCCGACGAGCACATAGTGGGCACTGAAGTGCCCACTGTGGAGAAGAAGGGTACCCCACTCCATTCAACCGAGGCCGGATCATCAAGCAACCAAATGGGAGAGATTTTGGCAGCTTTAAAGAAGCTCACATACAGGATCGAGTTGCTGGAAAGTGAGCAGCGATATCAGAACCGGGCCACGCAGAAATTTTGGATGTATACAAGAGAACGAGATGAGGTGACGGGCCTGATGATGAAAGAGGCCAACCCAATGCTAGCTGCTCAGCTACCAGAATTCCCGAAAGATATCTGCCCGGTTAATGACAGTGAGGATGAGTTCGATGATGATGATGCGGATCTGTCACCGCAAGCCACCCAAACCCCGTGAATGGTTTGTTTTAAAACAATGGTTTCGCTCTTTTGCTCACCAAAAACAATTTTATTTTGTTTGGTTGATCTTTTTGTGCCTATGGCTAGGCATTGACACTATTCGCTGTTTTAACTTTTTAAATATCGATGCATGAAAATCCTACCGGTAGGTAGGTACTTTTGGGTACTAACGTATTGATTGTTTGAATGCTTGTTTGACCTCGTTTCCATTTCAAGGTACAACTTTCGGCTTCCGACTTAAAAGGTCACTTTTGTAAGTACAAATCTCAACTTGTCCCGTGAAATGATTTAGGCCATTTTTCGCATCTAAACACGACCCTTTTGTACCCCAAACCACCACCTTTGTTCGTTATTTCTATGTCACAGTGGGGACACTGTGAGATTTTAAGTTTGAGGTGGGAACTTCCAGAGTGACCTCCAGTTTGCTCACAGTGAGGACACTGTGAAGTCCAAGTTTGAGGTGGGTAAGTCGTACCCCCCTCCCAAAAAAAAAGAGAAAACACAAAAATACAAAAACAGAAGAAAATCGGAGTAGCACTAACAAAATTGATGGTGTGCCTTTTCTGGACCATCAAAGTGCTCACTCCCAGAAAACGATGGTGTGCCTATTCTGGACCATCAGAATACCCACCCTCACAAAAAAATAGCCATACTCATTATACCCAAATAAAGCCTGAAAGTGTACGTTCTTGTCATAGCAAAATACTAAACACCCACTTCTTGAAATAAAAATCTCAAAGCGAGATCTTCGGTCCATGTTTGGAAATTTTTGCCAAAACCCTTGGGAAAAGATTCAAAGCCATAAACCCTTCAAACCCAAGAAAGCCCTATTGATCAAAAGGTAAACAAGGGAAAGGTTTCGTCAAACACAAAAGTGAAATTTTCAAGTTTGGAACCGAAGGAAGTATCGAAGGAAGGAGATCAACGCCCATTCAAGTCAAGAAATATGTAAGTCCCTCAAAGACCTTTTATGCATTGTGTTTCATTTTATTTCTTTCTTTTTATTACTTGGGGACAAGTAATGATTTAAGTTTGAGGTTGTGATAACTCTATTTTTAGAGTTATTATTTCCATTTATTTTCCACTTTATTTTGTCAATTTTAGCCATTTCACTTCTAAAAACCCCCATTCTTGGTATGATTTACGAAAACGAGCAAAAGGAGTGAACCATGGTCTTTAATAAATTATTTGGGGAAGTTTTGGGTGTTTTCACGATTTTTCATCCGCAGTGACGTATACAGTGCCCACTCCGGTTCCCCACTCTTCGAGCTGATCAAAAAGAAATCAAAAAGAAACTTTTAGTTGGGATCTAATTTTCTGGAGGAGGAAGGTTCATATGGCAGAGAAATGGCTGGAGAAGTACAAGGTAGTTCTCATTGAAGATAGCATCAAGTACACCTCTTTGTACTTGGAGATTGACTTGGAGAAGGGACCATTGGATAAAAGAATTGCACAAGGAGCTGAATTCTGCCACAACTCAGCAGTCTTTACCCATTGGAAGACCCACCTCTTTTGTGTAATACCCAACTCCTTCTCCTAGTATATAAAGGAGCACTTGGGTGCCATTAAATGCATGCTTGGTTATCATCCTTGAATACTTTTAGTCTCAAATTCTCTCAACTACCACATTAGCTTTAGTCTTTTATTTACTGCAGTAACTAGCTTTAATTTTCAGTAATTTACTTTCTTAGTTTAAATTGTAGTTCGTATTACACAGTGCAGGGACGACTTCTCGTTCCCCACTGTGAGCAGTTAATTCAAGTCACTTTCAGTTTTATTATGTGCAAATCTTCATCTTTTGTTTTCTTTACTTCGGAAATGTTAGGCTAAACATCCTTTGGGATGTAGGAAGGAGAAGTACCTGGATTTTATCAAAAATGCTTGAGTAATCTTTATACTTAGAATATTTGTTGTTTTGGTCTTTCATTCTCGATATTTACCCAAGGATGCGAACAAGCTGATCACTTGCAAGGATCTAAAGTCTAGTTCTTAACTTAGAAATAAGTAGAGCGCAGTGACACGAGCTTGAATGATGCTAGGGGATTCGAAAGAATTCTTTTGACACTTACGAAAGTGAGGTCGGCACAGTGAGCTAATCTCTGCCCACTGGAGTAGTAGGCAAGCTAATTTGTGTATTAAAAACACTTAGAGTATTTGTCTCTACACATTCCATTGAGGCCTGAAAAGGTCCATTTAGAGATTACCATTGACAAAACAACAAGTACTAAGAGTATGGGATTTTTATCTAACGGTGTGAGTATTTTGTAACCGGGCTTTTCTAGCGAAAATGTCCACCACGAATACGAGGATCACTCTAAGGACCGAGTATTTGAGATAAAATTTAGGGAAAATCCAACCTACATTCCTCCTTTTTAGCATTTAGTAAATCGTTTCAAGTAGCTATTTTACCAAACCAAACCAAAGCATTATTTTCCTCTCTAGTTGAAACTTGTAAAAGGAGCTCATGAGAACCGTATTGTCTTGATTGTCCAGTCTCTGTGGATTCGATTCTGGTATTTTACCAACTATTACTTGCTGTGACGATCATAGTGGACAGTGTACACTTGCACTTCCCACTGTGGACAGTTTGCAACCCACTGCGATTAAAACACACATTTCGCACGTACCAGTATACTCCTGAACTGTCATTGACCCCTGCTCTAAACTCAAAAACTCTTCCTCTAACTTCTTAACTGCCGCCAGAGGGCAGTATTGAGCCTTGAACCTTTTGACAAATGTCTCCCACGACATGCTCCTTGCCACCTCTGGTCCCTTTCCCCCAGTTTCAACATCCCACCAGAAGATCGCTTCTGCCTTCAACACTGACCTCGCAAACAGAACTTTATCTTCCTCTGCGCATTTACTTGTATCAAAGACCAGCTCCATCTCACGAACCCACTGAATAGCCTTAACGGGATCACGCTCCCCATTGTAGGTCGGTGGTTTGCATGAGTTGAAAGCCTTAAATGTACACCCCTTCACTGTCTTTGGTTCATCGGCAATCGGAGTTATCATCGAGTTGGTGCCCATCCCAGTTCGCGGTTCGCTACCTTCCAATGTCTTCTTCCCAGTACTACTTTTGCTCGGTTCTCCAGATGCCGTCTTGTTCTGATTTTCTAAAACTGCCTTCAGAGTCTCCTGTATTTTCCCCATCTCGGATGTGAACTTCTCCTCGGTTATAAAAGCCTGCGTGGCCTCGGACTTACGCCCTTTCTTAGCTTTGGTCTTTGTCACAGGCGCAGAACTTTCCTGTTCAGAGATAACCTGTACTTCGGGTTCTGCCATACTCTTAGTCGTACGCTTGACGGTTGCCTTCTTCTTCTTACCCTTTTCCTTGGCGGTTGTTGCCCCCGCTTCAGTCGCCGCTTTTCTCGGCACCGCTCCCTTAGGTCTTCCACGACCCCTCCCTCGTCCACGAGTGGCTACCACTCTTGGTTGATTCACTGGTTCTTCCTCGACGCTCACTGCTTCCTCACGCAGTGTAGTACTCTTGGTTCGTGTGTCTACTGCCTCTGGTATGGACCTACTTCTCAATGATCTTGCAGACATTCTGATGTAGCAGCAAAACAACGGAAAGTTTACTCACTAACAAAGGCCTAATAACGCATAGAAGACTCCCTAGCGCCACGACACAGGATAACAAGGTATTTTAAGCACATACATGTACCTGTAAGTTCACAGTTACACTGGCCAGATGTAACTCCAAACTTACCTTACATGACCGTCCTCAATACCCTATCAATCCTACCTTAAAATAGTGCTCTCCTAACGCATTCCTGTTTCTCAGTTGTGATTCTACTTCTCATAGTTTAAGTCTAGGTTCCTTTCGGTCACCTAAATCCCTTAAACTAAGGCTCTGATACCAACTATAAAGACCCAACCAAAATTATCATGCAAAACATCAAATTCATAACATCCCAAATTCACGGTCTCAAAATTTTGTTACAAATATTCAAATAGGATTTGCGGAACGACCTACACAACTGAGAAAAACTAATATCTAGAGTGTCACTATGCTTCTTGACTCTTCTTGCAAAGCTCAGCCTATTTGCCCGAGCTCCTGGAAACCTGCTTACCTGAAAAGGTTTTAATTTGAAAATGCGAGGGTTAGACCATGAGGTCTAGTGAGTCCCTCCTAACCGTTATCAAAGCATTTAAAAACAGTTTATCTCTTCAGCTTTAAACATTCATACTCAACACGTCAAAATCATATACGGACTAAAGTCCGCCTCCTCGTAATCTGACACCCTGAAGCCACCCGAAGGTGACAACGAGTCAGCCTCATGCTGCCTTGCGGAGCCTCGCTCCTGGCATATAGGGACCTCCCTTCCCGCACGAGAGCTGGCGGAACTACTCTCCCGTCTTTGCCAGTTTACGTCTCCTTGATGTATGCATACATTCTACATAAAACTTTAAACAACTTTCATGCAATTAAAGCATAATAATAAAGCATGGCAATTCTCAACATTCATAACACATTTTGAAAACACTTTAAAAGCCACACATTTTAGTTTAGAAAACTCACCTGAGGCTCTTACTTCTCGTTCCTAAACAGTTCCAAACTTCCAAATCGACTTCCCTGAATAAATGGGCATAAAACAACTCAGCAAAAGTATCCGGACAACTCAGGTTTTCCGGACAGCCCTACTTTTCCGGACGCTAACGAGTCCGGACACCCAAACTAAT
The DNA here is from genome assembly GCA_033807775.1 of Saussurea involucrata. Classification (NCBI taxonomy): domain Eukaryota; kingdom Viridiplantae; phylum Streptophyta; class Magnoliopsida; order Asterales; family Asteraceae; genus Saussurea; species Saussurea involucrata. The sequence goes on from CM066314.1 coordinate 23,670,402, forward strand.
CGGACAACAACCTAGTCCGGACAACACCCTTATCCGGGTAACTACTATTCTCCGGACAATACCCCTTTCCGGGCACCGAACTTACCGGACACAATACTTTACCGGACATAACTCCTACCCGGATAATCCATCCTATCCGGACAACTCCCTCGTCCGGGGACCTTCTCCCCAACAAGGAGTCCGGACGCCCATGAAGGTTTCCGGACGTCCAGGAAGGTTTCCGGACGACGACCTGGGCCCTTTTTTGGGATCGAACTCCATAGACTAGTTCGGTTTTCTCGAAGAAAAGATTAACAAAAGCAACAAGATCAATAAACCTAACAATTTCCGAGTTCTTAGCAACTGAAACACACTACAAGACCCGATTTCTCTCATTTAAGTTTCAACTCCACTATTAAACAAAACCCAAACATAACTAATCTGCCCACATAATCAAGGATTGAACGATGATACGAGAGTGTTACCTGTTTGATTGCTTGCGAGAACGAAATCCAACTGCTGATCCTTCTTCCAAAATCCAAGGTTGATGATTCTCTTCTTTCAAAAGCACTAAAAACCTTCAAACCTCTCCTCTTCTTTCTCTCAAAAATCAGCCGACACACACCCCAAAATCAGTAATAAGAACATTCTCCTAGGGTTTTGGACCCTTATATACTTCTTTACATATTTGCAAATTGACCCCTCAACTTCCATAAGTTAAGCACCAACACAAAAAGGCTTACAATCCTACTATTTTGGTCCGGGTTGTTACAATTGGGTTCAGGGTCCTCTTACCGGGGACGGGGCGGGGATCGAGGATGTTATCGGGGATTTTAATGGGGACGGGGACAAGGACCATCCTCACCAGCCCGATAATATATATATATATATATACACATATATATTATAGTATATTTTATATATGTATATTTTGTAAACTTAAAAATATTATGGACAACTTGTGTGTGTGTGTGTGTGATTGTATGCATGTGTGTGATTGTATGCATGTCTTCAAGATTATGCCCAATATTTGCTTGTTTTGACATTAGACTTTAATTAGTGACAACTAACAGGTTTACTAATTGATTTCATCCAAAATGTAGAAAACGTTTACTGGTTTTAATGTTGTTTTGATGTGCAAGGTGTGTTCTCTTGTATGGCAAAGGCTAAATAAATATGTAATTAAGCTTGAATGGTCTAATTGCTACGTACGTATGGGTGTTGGAGTAGATGGTTTTGTTTTTGTTATTTTAAAATAAATATGCATCTAACATCATAAGAATTTCATTAAAAGAAAACTCTCTTGTAGTATTGTTTTTGCATGATGTATTTTCTTTCTTATTTGCTTTCCATCTAAAGTGTATTTGGTCGAATGAACTTGTGATTTGAGAAATTTGTGTTTTTTATCTTTTAAAAGCCTTTGTTTTTTTTGGTTCGGGTTAGGGTCGGGTCAGGTAAAACCAACGGGTAACGGTGCATTTTTTTTTCTTAATGGGTTCTCCAATGGGGATTAGGAAACCGCGGGGACCTGATGGGGATCCCCAATAAGATCCCGACGGGGATTGGTACGGTTACGGAGACAGGGATGTTTAACGGTTTCGGGGACGAGGACCTTAAAAACCGTCCCGAAATCGGCCCGTTGCCGATCCTAGTTGGAGATGTCATTAATTAGGTTGAGTATGTTCTTATAATTTACTAAACCTTAAATTCAGCCACATGTCTTTAATACTAATATTATAGCAATAAAATAATATTTCTTTATCATTTTACTATTTGATTAAAAATAATAATTATAATGTGTTCATAATTAATAAATCACATCGAATGGAGAGTACGTGGAACCTTTGAGTTGTCAAATAGATTTTAAAATGTTAAACTAGATTAAATTCAGAGATCTAAGAGTTGAGTACCTACCCCGTCAAAATGTATTCTTAATTCTATTGCAAACGTATGAACCTTGATTTAAGAGTTGAGTACCTACCCCGTAACTAAATAATAATTATAATGTGTTAATAATTAATAAATCACATCGAATTTGGCCATATATATATATATATATATATATATATAAAGGGAATGATTGCATAATTTACCTTAAGAAATTATATGTTTTTGGTTTCGTTAATCAATTTTAAATACGAATGTCAACTGTTTCATCAACCAAACAAACCAAAACCATACGAATATTTGATTTATGATTTATTTTTTTTACAAACATGTATTATTATAAAGTATTGACTAATAAAATTTATAGAAATATTTTAGTTACGCTATTTTAAAGAAATTATCAATCACTTAATTACTCAAAATCAATTAAGTAACCCCCCTCTTGTTTTCGTTTCTTATATATATACCCTTATGGTTGATCACATGGAACCTTCCGCACATGGTTCACATGGTTTCCAGCGTACGTCAAGGTTCATACGTTTGCAATAGAATTAAGAATACATTTTGATGGGGTAGGTACTCAACTCTTAGATCTCTGAATTTAATCTAGTTTAACATTTTAAAATCTATTTGACAACTCAAAGGTTCCACGTACTTTCCACTTCTTCAAATACCATCTTTGGGTAGTTGACTATGTGTGTTTTTTGGGTATATATGTGTATATATATATATATATATAGACACACCCTTTACCTTCAACTCATCACACAAACACCTTGTAATTAATCATCAATGGCTTCTAAACAAGGCCTTGTGCATGTTTTTCTGGTCTCTTTTCCTGCACAAGGCCATGTCAATCCACTTCTTAGACTCGGCAAGCTGCTAGCTTCAAAAGGTAACCTTCTTGTCACCTTCTCCTCCAGCAAATCCATCGGAAACAAAATGAAGAAAGCCGGTGCTGCCGCCTCCGGTGATCCTATTCCGGTGGGCAATGGAGGTGGGATGATCCGCTTTGAGTTCTTTGACGATGGATGCTCCGAAGACAATGATGACGAACGCAATGACCGTGAATCATATTTGGCTAAACTTGAGGCTAACGGAAAGAGATCACTAACCAAAATCTTCAACCAACATGCACAAGATGGCCGCCCGGTTTTGTGCCTTATCAACAACCCTTTTGTGCCGTGGGTTTGTGACTTGGCAGAAGAGCTTAACATATTTTCAGCAATGCTTTGGGTGCAGTCTTGTGCTTGCTTTTCTTCCTATTATCATTACGAGAATTCATTGGTTCCTTTTCCAACCGAAAAACAACCAGACATCGACGTTCAGTTGCCCAACATGCCGCTATTGAAGTCAGATGAGATTCCGAGCTCTTTACATCCTTCGGCGTCTTATCCGTTCTTGAAAAGAGTCATTTTAGGACAGTTCAAGAACTTGGCAAAGACGTCTTGTGTATTAATGGAAACATTTCAAGAACTTGAGGGTGATCTGATCACATACATGTCTCAAATATGCCATATCCGACCCGTGGGTCCCTTGTTCAAGAATCCATTACTCGAAGCCAGCACAAATATCTCCGGTGACTTGATAAAAGCCGATGAATGTTTGGAGTGGCTTGACTCAAAGCCGCCTTCATCGGTGGTTTACATATCGTTTGGAAGTGTTGTGAGCTTGAGCCAAGAACAAGTTACTGAGATGGCTTATGGTGTTTTGAATTCTGGCGTATCATTTTTGTGGGTGTTGAGGATGGATGCGACTTTTACTGGGGTATCTGGCCGGTTGCCGGAGAGGTTCTTCGAGGAAGCGGGTGAGAGGGGGAAGGTGGTCCAATGGAGTCCACAAGCGAAGGTGTTGTCCCACGCGGCGCTGTCTTGTTTTGTGAGTCATTGTGGGTGGAACTCTACGATGGAGGCGTTGTCAAGCGGTGTTCCGGTGGTGGCGTTTCCACGGTGGGGTGACCAAGTGACGGATGCCAAGTACTTGGTTGATGAATGGAAGGTTGGGATCAGGATGTGTAGAGGTGAGGCTGAGAAAAAGGTGATTGGAAGGGAGGAGATCGCCAGGTGCTTAAAGGAGGCCACTGGTGGTGCAGAAGCGGTTGAGATGAAAAAGAATGCATTAAAGTGGAAGAAGGCGGCGGAGGAGGCGGTGGCGGAAGATGGAACATCCGATCGGAATATGCAAGAGTTTGTTGATGAGATTAAGAAGAGAAGTCTACAAATGGCGACAGATATAGAAATGCAGAATGATCACAAAACCAGATTTGTTCCAAATTTGCCGTCCGGTGTCCAATTAAATATTAAAGTGTGTTTTTGAAAACAAAATGGGCCAACATATGAAACTCGAGGCCTTTTTTGGACTTCAAAACACAATGTGTATGTTTTCAGCAATTTTCTTTCCATTTTTGTTTCGTGATTGTTTCATTTTCGACCGATAATTGGCCTCAGGTGTACTTGTTAGGACCCTAGGTTTTTACTTTTCTCCTATGTAAACACCCTTAATTTGTTACATTTATCACTATTTCATTGTTATTAATCAAAACTTTCATTGTAATAAAGATCAAAACGTTATTCTCTTTTTTTTATTTGAGTTTATTGCTACTAAACTTTTGTTCTGTCTCTACGATTTAGCTTTTGTTAACCAACCCAGGGACGGACCCCAAGAGGGGCACGTGGTGGCACGTGCCACCGTAAGAATCTTCCGACGAAGGGTAAAAAAAATTCGTTTTTGTGAAGTACCACCGTATCGATTTAGGATAATGTTGGTATATAGTATATCTAATGCCAAGTTTTATAGAATCCATCTCTGGCGGAGTGGCAAAAGTTTCCCTGCTAATGTCTTGTTACTAAGCAACTAGGGATCGAATCCCCCGTGCCCATGCTAAGACAATTTTTGTTTTTATTTAAAAAAAGCAGTTTTGTGTTATTATGAATTATTTTTAGAATAAATTAATTATATAAACCTTTTAATAATTTCTTTATTTATAACTCTTTTTAAGATTACTTAAATATATAATTGGTTTATTATTTTTTACGTGATGATTTAATTAATTATATTATTATTTTTAATATGTTTTCTATATAATTTATTCTTCAAAATTCAAACCTAAAGCTTTTAATTTACATTCTTTTTTATTTGTATAATACTTTTAAAGTGTTTTAAGATAATGAACTTATAAAATATTTAATAATATGAAATAACGAAAGAATTGTTAAAATAAAATAGTTATCGAAGTTGAATATAATTTTTTTAGAGACTTTAAATTTAGATTGTCAATGGTTGAAAAAAAATATGAATTGGCCAATAGAGATGCTTTGAATAACTTTAGTGGTTTACTTTTTAACTCTATATCTTATATTTTTCTTTCATTATTTAGGGGGTGTTTGGGAGTGCTTATATTTTTGACTTATTTTCTTATAACTTTGATTTTCTTCATATGTTTTTTGGCACACTTTTAATATTTAATATATTGATTTTTAATGGTAATACGTTCTTGTTGATATGGGTTTATAATTACCGAATGATTGATCAATTCTATAGAAATATGATTATTATTCATATCTCCTCCTCACTTTCGTATCTCCTACCTTCTCATAGACCCCTTATTGGATCAGTTATGAAGTTAAAACACTAAAATCAGTTATTATTTTTGAATCCACACTAACATAATAACATTAAAAATTAAAATTTAGTGTCAAAACAGAAAAAAAGATGGACATTTTGATCAAATTCAAAAATAAGTTATCGATATATTTATTATAAAACATAGTAAAAAGTAATATAATAAATAATACGAAAAAAATTAAAATTACATCTAGTTTTTCGCACAGGGCCTCCAAAATATCAGGAACGGCCCTGACCGTAATCGTATGGAAACTACAAAGGGTGCACATAAACTGAAAAAAGTCCCAGATCTTATACCCATTCAACCGAAAAAACCGAAAAAAATCTCTTGAAATCAACAAAAAATACGAAAAAATCTCTCGAAATAGATAAAAACTTAAAAATCCCCTGAAATCAAGCAAAAAACGTTAAAAATCTCTCAAAACACCGGAATTTGGCTAAAAACACATCGGATGATATTGAACGTCGATAAAAAGATGAAAGACACTTCGATAAAAACCGTATGAAAAAATATGGTGCCACCGTATGAAAAAATTTCTAGTTCCGTCCCTGAACCAACCATGTTTTCTACTATATTGGTTGGTATCAAAACATGCATTTTTCTTCTATTCACAAGGCCATATATGGGAAATCAATAGTCGATTACCAGAGCTGATCTAGAAGGGATTACTCATTGCAGTTTTTTCCACGACCCTTGCTACTATGGCGATGACTTTCACAAACCATCTCAACAACAATATATAGTGGCAACAACCGTCGAACTATTTAAGCAAGGTGATCGCGTTAGGGTTCTAGGCGGCAGCAACCACTGTTAGCATTTTACGTTCTGAAGTCGAAAAATATAAGGAAGTCGAACAATCGATTGTGGCCACAATAATCATGACTACTGGATATGGGCATAATACCGATATCTTGTAGTTTTATGGGGCATGGGTATTTCAGAGTTTTTGGATTGGCATAATGATGTAGACAAAGATTTCAATGTCGATCACGGAGATTCCAAAAAAAACAAGTGACTTTCATTTGAATAGCACTGCCATGGTATATATGCTGGTAGGGGTGAGTATAACCGGGTATCAGGCTAAATTTCATGGAACCGGAACCGGCGGTTCCTTGAATGAAGGAACCGCAACCGGAACCGCTTACATCGGTTCTCTATATTTTGGAACCGGTCCCGGAACCGTCGGTTCCGGTTCCAGTTCCGGGTACCCAATGTCAACTTTTTTTAAGTTTTTTTTAACAATTCATACAATAAAAATTGTAAATTTAAGTCTATTGCATACTATAAAGTACCAACATAAACTAATAAATACAACAAATGGTGAAAACTAAGCCGTTAAAAACTTATTATTACATAAATAAATTAAAAACTCTCGAGTATTGAGTCTTGAAATCAACAAAACGACTTCCATGATAATTTACGTCTTTACGTCAACACCTCAAATAAAACACTTGGATGAAAACGAATAAAACACTTAACAAAGGTACAAAACTAATACCACATCATTAAATATTTAAATATAATAAATATATAAATAATTTTTATTAAAAGATAGCGGGACCGGGTACCCAACGGGTAACGGATCCAAAACAATGAGATCTAGAACCGAAACCAGTCTTAATCGGTTCCGTATTTTAGGAACCGAAACCAATCATATCGATTCTTGTTTTGGAACCGGCATTTCCAGAGCGGTTTCGGTTCTAAAGGCGGGTACGCAGTTCCGATGCTCACCCCTATATGTTGGGACAAACAAGTAGTGCAAAGACAGAGGGAAACAAGCGGACACGTCAAGTTCTTGCGACGGATGAAATAATTGATGATTGAGCATAGGGATGGATCCACTATATTAGACATGGTGACCACTGCTTCGTTAGTCTTATTTTCTTCCACCCCATACCAGACTTCTAATCCTATTAGTCTCATTTTCTTAGTTTTTATTTTTTAATTTCAAATTTATTATGTTTATAAAAAATTGGATTAAAAGAGTTGAACCCATGACCTCACTTACGAAAAACATTATTTAACTAACAAAGATTTTGAAAAAAAAATACAAATATTTGTTTCTTATAGTCAAATGATGTCACCACTTTAAAAAAAATTAGGTCCGTCTTTAATGGAGCGGTTCTTACCACAGGACTATCATCAGATTACCAGATATACCTCAAGTACATACAAGGTACAAGGAACATAGCCGAGTGTACAATAGAGTCCTTGTGTATTTTCCGTGAGTAATGAAATACGAGAGACAGAGGGTTAGAATGTACCTCACTACATCAACGAGTTAAAGGGCTCAATACAAGAGTATCATATTTAACGTAAGACGATAACCGGGCTTCAATTCTGGATTTGAAGGCATAGCTAATGGAGAGTCGTGCTTCATCTGCTTTAATTTCGTAGATATGAAGATGGGAGGATTGTAGGTGATAAGGAAAGAGCCTTTCATATAATACATGAATAGTCGTGTCTCATATCTCAACCCTTTCTCCGGAAAGGATGATTTTCACACTTAAAAAAAGACTACTATGCAGAAAATCACTCGACCATAACGCAAAATTGACAGGAATCAATTGCTACCATTGTGGGAAACGTTTACTAAATGCTCCATATGCTAAAAGCTTAGTTGTTTATGGGTGGCACAATCCATTAGAAAAGTCTTTTAGAATTCGAAAGACGTATTAATTTCTTGTACATATTTTTGAAAAGTTGTAATAAGTATTTATAGTATCAAACTTTTACGAATAACATTGGCTGCAGAGCAGGAGCAGAACTAGTATTTACGGTTAGGTGGAGTATCAAGCATCGATAAACAAGATAAATATTAAATCATCATTATATATATTAAAGGGAAAACCACCAAGAATGATTTGGCACCATAGGATTTGAGTAATCCTCAAATATTGAAATGTGGTTGAGTTTCATCATCCCACATTGGTGGAAAGATGAAAGTTTTGAAGTAAGAAGTGGCTATAAGAAAGGAAGGGTGGATGCTTTTGTGTCAATTTATGTGGTTGGATCATTTAGCTTATCCTACCTTTGCATCATCCCACATTGGTGAAAAGATGCAAGTTAAAGTATGAAGTGTGTACAAGAAAGAAGGTATAAGAAAGGAAGGGTGGATGCTTTTGTGTGAATTTATGTGGTTGGCTCATTTAGCTTACCCTACCTTTGCATCATCCCACATTGGTGAGAAGATGCAAGTTCTAAAGTATGAAGTGTGTATAAGAAAGAAGGGGTGAATCATCCATCAATATATACATTAAAGGAGAAACCACCATGTATTAGGTGGCATCCTAAGGAATGAGTATTCTTCATTTCTTGAGTTGTGGTTGAATTTTGTATATCCCACATTGATGGAGAGATGAAATGTTGACAATGAATTGTTGGTATATGAAGAGAGATTGAGATGCCTTTGTGGCAACAAATTGGGTTAGCTCCTCATCGGACAGTTCTGCGACAAAGATCTCGAGGTCAACTTTAAAGCTAAAAGGTGTAGCGTCCGCACTGAAGACGGAACATAATTACTTGTTGGAATTCGTAAGACCAACCTCTACACCATCGACCTCTCTGCCCTGAAGACTGATGATTCAGTCTGCCTTATGTCGAAGACCAACTCTCAACAAGCATGAGTATGGCATCGACGACTCTCGCACCTCAACTTCAAGAACATCAACAAATTGGTGCTAGGCGGACACGTTAAAGGCATGCCCGAGCTCAAGTTCGAGAAGGACAAACTCTGCGGGGCATGCAAGATGGGAAAAATGAAGTGAGCGACTCACAAGCCGAAGGCCGCTCCGAGCATGTCCCGGTCCCTCGAACTCATCCATATGGATCTGTGCGGACCGATGCATGTTCAGAGTATCAACAAGAAGAAGTATGTTCTCGTGAGGGTCGACGATTTCTCGCGCTACACATGGGTGAAGTTCCTGCACTCGAAAAACGAAACACCGGAACTCATAATCACCCATCTGAAGACCATTCAACTGAACCTCCGACAGCAAGTTCAGACAATCAGGACGGAGTTCAAGAACCAAACGTTGAACGAATACTTGACATCTGTCGGTAGTTCACAAAACGTTTCTGCCGCGAGAACTCCTCAGCAAAACGGAGTGGTAGAACGGCAGAACCGTACCCTTGTCGAAGTTGCTCGCACGATGTTGTCACAATCAAATCTGCCACTTTTTCTCTGGGCTGAAGCGGTTGCAACTGCTTGTTACACACAAAACCACTCCATCATCAACAAACGGTTCAACAAAACTCCGTACGAGATCATCAACAACCGCATCACGAATATCAAGTATTTCCACGCTTTCGGGTGCACGTGCTACGTCTTAAACGACAAGGACGACCTCAGAAAGTTCAGTCCAAAGGCAGATGAAGGAGTATTCATTGGATACTCAATGCAGGCTAAAGCTTATCACGTTTACAACAAACGGACTAAATCCATCGTCAAAAGCGTAAACGTGACCTTTGACGAAGCCGCAGATTTGGCTTCTGAACATATCAGTTCAGAACCCTCTTTAACTGGTGTGTTAGCTTCCGAACTTTCACGTTCGGGATCTGCACAAACCCCAGTAAATCCAAATCATACATTTACGTCAAAATCACATATTTCTGATTTAGATTTACTATTTGAGCACTTTTACGATGAATTCTTTAACATGCCTAACCCTCGTGTGATTGTGCAACCTAGGAATGAAGCTGCTCAAATCGAGAACTCGGCGAATCTCTCCGGTCCGCCGCCTTCAACAAGCACTCCAGCCCTCACACTGGAATCCCCTCAAAGTTCAACGGACACTACTACTGAAACGGTTAATCCCTCGGAGGAACCTGTACCTATTCCAGAGATCGCTCCTGAAGATTTGTCCTCAACAACTCAAAAGGATCAACCTCTGAATTCCCCGGAATAGGATGTTGCTCAACGAACGACGAATCCCGCTCCGTCTCCTCCAAGGAACCGTCCGTAATCTCTTGAAGCAGTTCAAGATCTTCCCCCGGTGAGTATGTGGATCCGGACAACTCTCACGCGACTCAACAGCTGCTTCCACACACCACCAAATGGACCAAAGCACACCCTCTACACCAGATCATAGGCGATCCTTCCACTCTGGTTCGGACGCGAGGTGCATCAGCCAACTTCTGCTTGTTCTCCGGCTTCTAAGTAAGATCGAGCCAATCACCATCTCTGAAGCTCTCAATGATCCGGACTGGGTCATGGCGATGCAAGAGAAACTCAACCAATTTGAGGCCCTAAAGGTATGGCGACTCGTCCCACGTCCAGCTAACAAGACGGTCATCGGCACGAAATGGATATTCAAGAACAAGAAAGATGAAGATGGTATCGTTGTTCGCAACAAGGCACGCCTCGTGGCCAAAGAATACCGCCAGCAAGAGGGAATTGACTACGACGAGACATACGCTCCGGTAGCCAGAATCAAGGCGATTTGTATGTTCATTGCATATGATACGTACAAGAATTTCATGGTCTTCCAGATTGATGTCAAGGTCGCCTTCCTCAACGGCGTTATCAAGGAAGAAGTGTACGTATCGCAACCGGACGGGTTCGTGGACGACTCCAATCCAAATCACGTATATAACTTGGCTTGTGGTACCCGAAAGAGACAGGTTTTGAGCTCACGACATACTCAGACGCGGACCATGCGGGAAGCATGCTGGATCGTAAGAGCACATCGGGACACGCGCAGTTCCTGGGCGATAGCTTAGTCAGCTGGGCATCCAAGAATCAACATTGCGTCTCCACATCGACTGCTGAGGCGGAATACGTGGCCGCCGCGAGCTGCTGTTCTCAAGTCATATGGATGCGCACCCAACTTAAGGACTACGTCTTCACCTACTCTCAAGTGCCCATCTACTGCGACTCGAAGAGTGCAATTGCCATTTCCAGCACACTAAAATGAAGCACATAGACGTTCGGTACCATTTTATTAAGGATCACGTCGAAAGAGGTACAATCGAACTCTACCATTTTATCAAGGATCAGTTATCAGACCTCTTTACAAAACCCTTGGACGAAAAACGTTTTAATTATCTTGTGTTCAAGCTTGGTTTACTAAATCTGAAGATTTAACCGGACCGTGCGCCCGATACAAGTTCCATACACCTACGGGGCACTACCTATTCTTCATCTGTTGTCTAAACTCCAGATGATCGAGTACACACTTCCTCACATCTGTATTCTACTTGTATTGTACACATATTTCCGTTAAATCTCTGTATTAATTAGGTAGATTTCGTTTGTTTGCTTTCTTTTCGTTTGTGATTTCCTTTCATGTTTCATTTCTTTCGTCTATTTTTTTGTTCGATTCATCTGTGCGGTTTACTATTTTTGTTCATGTGTTCAGGGGGAGCACATATGCCTTAGTCCCACCAGGTAAGTCTGTTCACCGTTTGAGGGGGAGTGTCACACAATTTTTTTAACATCATAAGTTTTTTTGTGTGTGGCTCTTCTCAATGTGTTTCTTAAAATCATTTCACTTGCACAATCCGAGGGGGAGCATTCCATTTCTGTGCAAAATCCGAGGGGGATCATTTTTCTTTTCTGTGCAAAATTTGAGGGGGAGTGTGTTTTAATAAATGATTTTGGGTAAGAAATGTCAGTTTTGGAAAAGACAAAGGTCCAATTTTTGAAAATCCCATGGTATCCGGACAAGCTATCCATAAACCCTCCAATCCGGATAGGTATCCGGATAACCCACCCGGATACCCGTTCCATATAAATACCCGGATAAACCTCATTTGTCATTTTTCCGGAAACCCTCTCGCAAAATGTAACACACCGAAAATTGAAATACGAGATTTGGACTTGCGGACGTCCGCATAGGCCAAGGGCCGGACGTCCGCGATGTGCGGAAGTCCGCGGATCATCCGTGGAAGCAACAGAGATAAAATGGGAATTCAGATGAGAGTAAGACCGGACATCCGCAAGGGTGCAGGCCGGACGTCCGCGACCTGTTTGATGAGGTATTTTGTGCATTTTAAGACCTTTCTCTCCCTCTTTCCTCATTTCACTTTCCTTCACATAAACTCAACTCTCTCTCTCTCTCTAAAACCGATATCTTTCTCTAGAAAACCCTAAATCCCTTCTAATCTTCTTAATCTTCTCTACCTAAACCGTACCGACTTCCACCATTGTTGAATGTATGGGAGCTTGAAGCTTTTGTGGAGACTAGGAGCTTTGTAAAGCCCGTGTTCCGGTATGTTTCATTTTTTAAATTTTAAATTTTCGTTTATCGTGGTTTTGTTATCGGGACTAGACGGGATTTAGCGAGTTAGACCAAAAACGAAAAGAAATGGGAAACTTTAAGTTAATTAGCAAAGAGATTATAAGGTAGGGACCAAAAATGTCAATTGTGCATTTTAGCTTTTAGGGTTGCATGGGATCGGTATAAGAAACCGACCCCCTCCCCTCTAATTCTCTTCTTGGCCGTGAACTCAAGAAAGCACCACACAAACCCTACCATTCTTCTCCTTCTTGCATCACCACCGAACCCCCTTCCCCCCCCCCCCCCCCCCCTAGCCGCCGCTGTCGTGTGTCTTGCCGGCGAGATCGAAGAGCATCGAGGGAGAGAGTGTGCGCCGGTGGTCGGGAAGAGATAGGGCAGCCGGCGATCAGGTTCTTGGTGCTTGCCGCTGGTGTCGTCGAGTGGTAAGCCTCTCTTTCTCCTAGCTTCTTTTTCCGTCGTTGTTGGTAAGCCACAAAACTGCCGCCGCCGCAGCCACGGCTGCCGGCGGCGTGCGCCGCCGCTGTACGCCACCAGTACGGTGGCTGTGGCGGGCGGGACTACTCTGACTTTGTGTGTGGTCAAGGAGGGTTGGTCGATCATGTGTAGGGTGGGGCGGGATAGTTCTAATTGGGATTGTTTCGTTTTCTCCTTATCGTCGGGTTCGTATGCCAAACCGCCATCGTCGCCGCCGCCGGCGACCACCACTGCCGGAGATGGCAGTGGGCGGTGCGCGGTCGAGTCCAGCTCCTTGTAGCCTAAAACCTTAAAAACCTAAATCGAAAAACCTAAACTAATCGCGTAAACCGTTTTATATAAAGTTATCATTTTATGTGATCGATATCGTTTCTGCCCAGTTTTATTTCGTTCATATCTTTTCCGTCGTAGCTCGGATTGAGGCGATTCTGGTGTCCACGGTTCACATTCTGTGTCGGGCACGTTTTTCGTGTTTTAGCGAAAGGCTGGTTCGGCCCCTAGCTAGGCGGAAAACTTCTGTTTTCACAGCAGGTCGGTAAACCGACAGTGTTGTAATCTGCCACTGTTTTGTCATGGTCATAACTTTCTGCTCGTAAATCGGTTTGGGGTGAAATCGGTGTCAAAAGTTCCCTTTTTGAGTCTAGAAACTCTTCTGTGTTTTGTGCAAAACCCAGTTCGGGACGTAGCATGGGTCGAATTGTCGTTTTATACTGAAAGGTGCTGAATTTTCGCTGTGCTGGAATCTGTTTTTGTAAAATCCGTAGTAAATTGTAGAAAAATCGTTAGGAGGCGTATAATATGTCCTTGGAACCCTAACTCAGAGTACTTTCTGGTCATGAAATAATATTGGGAATTTTATGGGTTTAAAGGGGTCGAAACAGGTCCCGATCAGACCTGTTTGGCGAGAGCGGAAAATGGTTTTAGTGACGGTTTAAGCGTGTGTCGTGTCATAGGGTCCGGGTCTCGTATTGACACGTTTTAACATGCGTTTAGGTGCTGGGAAATGACCGTATTTGTGAAGCTTGAATTGTGTTATTAAGCTGGGCGCGCATTCGAGGTGAGTTCTCTCACTGTGTAGTTAGGGGTTGTATGCATGTCATAATAGTTTGTATGTACTATTGTCTTTGTGGTATGAACTAGTTGTTTGTGGTGTGTAATATTTGATTGGTTTGAATGCTTGGTATAAATTCGTTACATTACAATTCGGTGGGACCGAGGCCTCGATGGTACTGAGGTGTTGGTTACATTACAATTCGGTGGGACCGAGGCCTCGATGGTACTGAGGTGTTGGTTACATTACAATTCGGTGGGACCGAGGCCTCGATGGTACTGAGGTGTTGGTTACATTACAATTCGGTGGGACCGAGGCCTCGATGGTACTGAGGTGTTGGATACATTACAATTCGGTGGGACCGAGGCCTCGATGGTACTGAGGTGTTGGTTACATAATTACTTGTAGATGTTTACTCGTTTTATGTAACTGTGATGTTGTTGCTTATGTGCGGATAGGGGTGATGTGTATATAATTCCTATTTGCGCATGTGTTGGAATTCACTAAGCTTCGTGCTTACCCTTTCCCAATAAACTGTGGTTTCAGGTACGGGCGGCTCCAAGGCGTGACGAGTACACACTGGCGCGCGAGAAGAGCTGGTTGCTTTATGATTTTAATAATTAAACGTTTATTCCGCTGGTTTTATTTTATAAAGACATTAATTATGTGTTTGCAAACGAAACGTTGGGATCATTTATTGAGTTGTTATCAATGAATTGTTTATTTAAAAATTTAAATTCGCTTGTAATTTTTGGGACGTTACAACTTGGTATCAGAGCACGGCTTGAGTGAATCAAACGCATTTCGGTGTGTTTGATCTCAAGTTTGCGGCTATAAAAATTTTCTTTAAAGTTTTTGGGAAATAAAACGAAGGAAAGATCCGTTTGAGAAACGGTGATTGGAGGCGCAGTGTGTACAGTCAGCCGGAGCCAAAGGGGAAAGGTACAGTACTTAGTGTTTCATTGCTTTCTAGATCATAGAGTATGCATGCTAGATTGCCTGTTGTTGACACTATGCGGTATGTTGAACTGCTTGCTATTAGGAATTTATGCGAATTATGATAGGTTACTAAGTGGATGCCCTCTAGGTTGTATGCAGTAAGAGATTTATAGCCTTAGAATATTCGATTTAGTTCTATTGCGCAGCTCTTGTTTGAGTCCAACCGTGTTAGGATAGAGTCTTGTATTCGACTGTCTATTTATTTCGCACTGCATATAGTCGGGTATTCGCAAGGTCACTGGTCATAATTAGTAGGGATTCAGTAGTAGCAAGGGTAGTGGGATAAGAGGAAATTCCTAGGGAGCTAGGAAGGGTGGATGTATATATGTGCTGGTGCAGGCATAGGGTTAATTATATATTTAATTGTCGTTGTATGATCGGGGTGACCGATGGTTTATTAAGTATACAATTGTGACTGTCTGATCGGGGAGACCGATGGTTTTTTTTATATACAGTAGTTGGATGAGTTGCCTGTTTAGGATATGTTCTTGAACTGGTATGTGTGGATTATTTATATTATGTGTATAGTTTCGGCGAGAAACTACTTGGACCCTCGGGATAAGACTCGGAACGAGCGATGATAGGTGTGGAAGGTAGTAGTAGAGCTCCTACTACCGGAAGCACAAGATCAATGCTCGAGTCGGGGAAGTCACGAGGAATCCAAGGAGTTGGGCGTGAGTGTTGTTAGTGTGCGTTGTTATGTGCTAATAACGCGTTGTATTATCTACCCTGAATAGCCGTCACGAGGAGAGACAAATATAGTAGATCCACTGGTACATGTGTGTACTTGATTTGCTTGGGGTGATGATCGTTGGGGTAGTGATGAAGGTTCTAGACTAGTAGTCGTTTGAATAGAAAGACGATTCTAATATTAGTCACTTGGAGTGACGATAAGGATGATATTTGTTGTAAGCAGATCATTTCGGGCCAAGATGGAAGATTGTGCTAGAGTCATAGGCTCATAGAGCCGACTTTGATTTGAGGAAAACCCGTAAGATGATTTGATGTGTTTTACCAACTTGCCTTAAGAGGTTTAAATGTCCGGAGGACGATAGTGGATTGGAAAGGTAGAGAGGAGCATGAGTCGAGACGTTGAATGCCGAATGAGTCATGCACGAAGTTATTTTGAAAATAAGATTGCATTAACAAATTCTTGTGTTTTAAATCTTTGTATGGGCGGTGTTTTGGAATTTTGGGAACTCCTCAGCACACACAAGATTTTGAAATATAGTTTTGAAAGTGTATGAAATCGTTTTATCTCGGGAGTGCAAACTTTGTTAGAACTTGTCTCATTTTCGTTATTTTTCCAACGGTTCTTTCGGGTACGATGTTATCCGTGTTTTGTGGTGGTTAAGGTGTTGGGTAAGTAACTACGGTTTGAGACTCTAACATTGGAACTCCTCCACATGTGTTAGAGTTGAGACGAAAAGTTACATTCCGCGATGTCTGTATAAAGGCTATTTTGGTGATTTGTTTAAAATGAGTTTGGAATTCTAGTGTCGCTTAACTTTTCGTTCGAGAGTTTGTATTACTAAGTGTTTTATTGTAAATAGTTCAGTGTGTGGATTGATTCATGCGTGACATAAGTGATGCATAGAGGAATTTTGGTAACATTTCATAAGGAGTTGTTTAGTGCACTTTTAGTCAGCTGAAGGTTTTATTGACATTTCCATGAAAATGCGATTTATCGACTTAGGGGTATGCATACTGGGGTAACCTTTGTTCTCGACATTTTGACGAACGAGTCGTGCATGAAAATGATGTAGTTCCTTTTTGCCGAAATGAAAGACCATTTGATCCAAGGAGTGTTTTAATGTTGTGAACATCATGCTTACGATTAAAATGTGTTATATTTTGGAAATATAAATGCGTAGATTTTTGACATTCGGTTAATTTAGAATTACCGATCTTTTTTTTTGGGAAACTAAAAACTTTTGCTTTGGAGGAAACGTAGTATTTTGAGCATTTTCGATAAATACATTTTTAAACAATAATGTTTTGACGTTATATGTCCCAAGTACGAAGCCTGAGGAAGTGTTACAAGCTTGCATGCCTGCCCCCAGTTTGAGATTTTATGAGGTTTTAGTAGATATTTCTAATTATTAGAAGCGGACTGGTTTCTGTCTTCAAGTTTGAAACTTACACGAGACAGTTGTGTTTTAACAAAAAAAAAAAAAATTTGTAAACCGTGTCATCGTTTTGTGTGATTAGCTGACGCGCGAAAAATTTGTGGCGAACCCTGTGCCACATCATTTTATGATTAAAAAAGAAGAATTTTTGAATCAAATGTCGTGAAACTTATTTTGAAACCATGTGCACGCTTTTGTCGCACCCGGTGTAGGGTCGAGCGGTTACTTTAAATACATGTCATGAGTCAATTCATACTAGAACCGTGACGGTTCATTTTCAAAGAAATTATTTATTTCGCTTTACGTTTTGTGAGTAAACTAAGCTGCAATGAAATGATTTTCATTTGTGGGACGAGCGTGTCCAGTTTTGCGTAACTATCGATCAGGTAATAGTAGTTTTATTACATACTGTCTTTTGAGATGAAAATCCTGATGTTGAAAATATTTTTGTAAATGATTTTGTAAACCATTTGGGGAAATGTGCTTTTAGGTGTTATGTGTCATTTTGAAAATTTTAAGGGTGTGAGTCCTTTTGGAAAACTCTTTTGTTTAACCCGTGTTGAGTCTGGGATTAAGGTTGATTTCAGAGTATTGCTTGCTTAAACTTTGTTTAAACGCATTTTCCGACCTATGGGTCTAGCAAGCGTGGAGCATTTTGCTCGGTTTTGACTTGGAGTTGGTCATGGGCCAATTGCCCGGTTTTAATGGCTCGATGTGGAGTCTAGTTGATGAGTTGTTTTTGTCGCACCGTTTGGCATTCTTTGCACATTGAGTGTTTACATGTTTGGGTGAGTGAGTCAATCCGGAATAGGCATGTTGTTGGTAGGCTGTTTTGCTCTGGATCCTTAGGCACGTTAGTCAGTCGCTGGTAGTGGTCGGTGGGGTATCTCGGGGTGAGGCCCCGAGAGGTAGGCGTCAGGGTGTATCCTCGGTTCAGATAAAGTAGCTTTGTAAAGCGTGTGTGGGGGATACGTTGACGGTGGAAGGTAGGTATTCCACGCGCGTTAGTACTGTAGGCCGGATAGTATCGGTTAAGGGATTGATGCCCTTTGTTATTAAGAGAATGAATGCGCATCAACCATTTTGAGGTAGGTGGTATATTTAGGTGTCGACTTTTGGGCTTGAGGCCAAACACCTTTAGTATAATCGGAGAGTTGTAGCCGATTTTAAGATAATCATGGTGATGGTAGTAGTAACCCTGAAATGATCACTTGTGATGAATGGTTATGGTGGAATGACCTACGTGTGTGTTAGTTGACTTGATTGTGGGGGATATCTATTTGTGATAGTGTCTAGGATAATACCACGCTTATGTGATTCATTGTAATCGGTTGGACCGATGTTCGGCGGGTGGCCGATGTTTGTTATGGTAATCGGTTGGACCGATGTTCGGCGGGTGGCCGATGTTTGTTATTGTAATCGGTTGGACCGATGTTCGGCGGGTGGCCGATGTTTGTTATTGTAATCGGTTGGACCGATGTTCGGCAGGGGGTCGATGTTTTGTTAATATAATTTATTGAAAATCTTTGGAGTCTATTAGAATTCGTGGAAGTTAATCGATGGTTAATGGTAGGAATGATCGGATCCGAGTATCCTGTAAGGTATATTGGTGAGCAACTTTAGGAGGGTTAGAGCTTGAAATTGAATCGGGATGTATAGAATACCTAAGGTTGGGAGACAACCAAAGTCGTTTGACTAGGAATGATTCCAGCTGTTGGAGTGTTCTTCTGATCATAATTTCAGTGTTCTTGAAGGAGTGTTGTTGGTAAGAAACGTATTCGAGAATTTTTTTTAGTCGTATGAGAAATTTAGACTCCAGTTAGGGGTGTCGCCAAGCGTACAGAGAAATTTAGATTCCAGTTAGTGAAAGTCCAATGGCAACACGGGAAGGGTTCTGAGTGGACTTGGGAACCCAAGGCTGAGATGCGAGAGAACTATCCGAAGCTATTTGCGAACGTGGACTTCGAGGACGAAGTCTAATCCAAGTGGGGGAGAGTTGTAAAGCCCGTGTTCCGGTATGTTTCATTTTTTAAATTTTAAATTTTCGTTTATCGTGGTTTTGTTATCGGGACTAGACGGGATTTAGCGAGTTAGACCAAAAACGAAAAGAAATGGGAAACTTTAAGTTAATTAGCAAAGAGATTATAAGGTAGGGACCAAAAATGTCAATTGTGCATTTTAGCTTTTAGGGTTGCATGGGATCGGTATAAGAAACCGACCCCCTCCCCTCTAATTCTCTTCTTGGCCGTGAACTCAAGAAAGCACCACACAAACCCTACCATTCTTCTCCTTCTTGCATCACCACCGAACCCCCTTCCCCCCCCCCCTAGCCGCCGCTGTCGTGTGTCTTGCCGGCGAGATCGAAGAGCATCGAGGGAGAGAGTGTGCGCCGGTGGTCGGGAAGAGATAGGGCAGCCGGCGATCAGGTTCTTGGTGCTTGCCGCTGGTGTCGTCGAGTGGTAAGCCTCTCTTTCTCCTAGCTTCTTTTTCCGTCGTTGTTGTTAAGCCACAAAACTGCCGCCGCCGCAGCCACGGCTGCCGGCGGCGTGCGCCGCCGCTGTACGCCACCAGTACGGTGGCTGTGGCGGGCGGGACTACTCTGACTTTGTGTGTGGTCAAGGAGGGTTGGTCGATCATGTGTAGGGTGGGGCGGGATAGTTCTAATTGGGATTGTTTCGTTTTCTCCTTATCGTCGGGTTCGTATGCCAAACCGCCATCGTCGCCGCCGCCGGCGACCACCACTGCCGGAGATGGCAGTGGGCGGTGCGCGGTCGAGTCCAGCTCCTTGTAGCCTAAAACCTTAAAAACCTAAATCGAAAAACCTAAACTAATCGCGTAAACCGTTTTATATAAAGTTATCATTTTATGTGATCGATATCGTTTCTGCCCAGTTTTATTTCGTTCATATCTTTTCCGTCGTAGCTCGGATTGAGGCGATTCTGGTGTCCACGGTTCACATTCTGTGTCGGGCACGTTTTTCGTGTTTTAGCGAAAGGCTGGTTCGGCCCCTAGCTAGGCGGAAAACTTCTGTTTTCACAGCAGGTCGGTAAACCGACAGTGTTGTAATCTGCCACTGTTTTGTCATGGTCATAACTTTCTGCTCGTAACTCGGTTTGGGGTGAAATCGGTGTCAAAAGTTCCCTTTTTGAGTCTAGAAACTTTTCTGTGTTTTGTGCAAAACCCAGTTCGGGACGTAGCATGGGTCGAATTGTCGTTTTATACTGAAAGGTGCTGAATTTTCTCTGTGCTGGAATCTGTTTTTGTAAAATCCGTAGTAAATTGTAGAAAAATCGTTAGGAGGCGTATAATATGTCCTTGGAACCCTAACTTAGAGTACTTTCTGGTCATGAAATAATATTGGGAATTTTATGGGTTTAAAGGGGTCGAAACAGGTCCCGATCAGACCTGTTTGGCGAGAGCGGAAAATGGTTTTAGTGACGGTTTAAGCGTGTGTCGTGTCATAGGGTCCGGGTCTCGTATTGACACGTTTTAACATGCGTTTAGGTGCTGGGAAATGACCATATTTGTGAAGCTTGAATTGTGTTATTAAGCTGGGCGCGCATTCGAGGTGAGTTCTCTCACTGTGTAGTTAGGGGTTGTATGCATGTCATAATAGTTTGTATGTACTATTGTCTTTGTGGTATGAACTAGTTGTTTGTGGTGTGTAATATTTGATTGGTTTGAATGCTTGGTATAAATTCGTTACATTACAATTCGGTGGGACCGAGGCCTCGATGGTACTGAGGTGTTGGTTACATTACAATTCGGTGGGACCGAGGCCTCGATGGTACTGAGGTGTTGGTTACATTACAATTCGGTGGGACCGAGGCCTCGATGGTACTGAGGTGTTGGTTACATTACAATTCGGTGGGACCGAGGCCTCGATGGTACTGAGGTGTTGGATACATTACAATTCGGTGAGACCGAGGCCTCGATGGTACTGAGGTGTTGGTTACATAATTACTTGTAGATGTTTACTCGTTTTATGTAACTGTGATGTTGTTGCTTATGTGCGGATAGGGGTGATGTGTATATAATTCCTATTTGCGCATGTGTTGGAATTCACTAAGCTTCGTGCTTACCCTTTCCCAATAAACTGTGGTTTCAGGTACGGGCGGCTCCAAGGCGTGACGAGTACACACTGGCGCGCGAGAAGAGCTGGTTGCTTTATGATTTTAATAATTAAACGTTTATTCCGCTGGTTTTATTTTATAAAGACATTAATTATGTGTTTGCAAACGAAACGTTGGGATCATTTATTGAGTTGTTATCAATGAATTGTTTATTTAAAAATTTAAATTCGCTTGTAATTTTTGGGACGTTACAAGCTTTTAATTGGAGGATTCAAGTGGTGAAGGTAATCTCTTCCTTGGTTAAGGTGATCTTCTATTCTTTTCACCTATGAAGTTAGGGTTTTGATATAAGTTGGGATTTGGATATAAAATGTTTGGGGAATGATTTTACATGGTTAGATCTAACTATTGATGGTTGGAACTTATGAATCTAGGTTTTTGGAGGTTTTGGCTTGAAGATGCAAGCTTCTAAAAAGAAGCTTACGTTTGGGGAAATTCTATATTTAGTCTAAATCTAGCAAGGTGAGTTCAAGTTGATTTGTGAAAACTTTGTACATGCCAAAAATGTTATTTTCCAAGTATTTGTGTGTTTTACTATAAATTATCAATTGTTGGGTTATTTGATGAGTTAACCCTTTTTGAAGTACTTATCTTTATAAAGTTGTAAAACACCCATATTTGGGATATTTGGATATTTTGATGTGTAGAAATCATAATATGTCCTTAAAAGATTTATTGCTCAAAATGAAGTTTAATTGATGGTTTAATCATTTTAGTGAAATTGATTTTATAAACCATTTGGGAAAATGCACAATTTAGTGTCAAAAGTCATTTTGAGAATTATAAGGGTATGAGTCCTTTTGGGAAAACCCTTTTGTTTAACCCGTGTCGAGTTTTGGGTTAATAATGATTTTGTGGTACTTGTTTACCTAATCGATATTTAAATGTATTTTATGCTATGATGACCATTATTTATGGGTCTAATAAGTTTTGAGCATTTTGCTCGATTTGACTTTGAGAAAGTCTTGGGGACATTTTGTCCGATTTTGATGACTCAATGTGGGGTCTTAATTATGGTTTGCATTTATTGCATTATATCGCATATTATTGCGCATCATTGATATTTACATGCCCGGGTGCGTTAGTCATTCCAGGATGGGTTTATTATTATAGATTGTGTTGCATTGGATCCATAGGCACGTAAGTCAGTCTTTGTTGAATGGTCTACAGGGTGTCGCGGGATTTGACCGGGCCCCATGTTTTATGACCTTTACTTTTCAAGGGTACACTAGGAGGGCTGAGTCCGGTTGAGCTGTCAGGTTGATTGACAGGCGTTTTATTGACCTTCGCCATGTCGGGGCAATGCCATGGTTGTATCCCCGCTTGTGCCGAGCCTTTGGTGGTATTCTTATGTAATATTCCGCTAAGGTCATATGTCTCTTTGGGTGTGTCTTGAAAGGCGTCGTATGGGACACTTGGGCTTTTATGTAGTGAAGTGTTGTACGATTAAAATTGTTTGAGTGGCGTACTTTTGTGTTCATCCACTCTCAATGGATACGGGTCTCCCCCGTCGTTGGCCAACCTTGCTTGGGATTTTATAATATCCATGTTTTATTATCGTTGGTCTTATACGATCGACTACAATTTGATAACTTTAATATTGGATTCCCCTCCACGTATATTGAAGTTTGAACGAAGCAGGTCATTTCCATATTTATGGTATTTGGAACTTCATTACATTTTATGTTCGCGTGAGTATTGTTTCGTATTATGTTTTCGATGAGGTATTATATTTAAATGGATAGTTTTTCCATGATTTATGGGTTGAGTATTTTGTCGTCAACCGTATTTGAAGGTTTTGCATAATATAGAATTATTCACTTGTTGAGTGAGTTTGGTTTGGAATTCCTTTTTGGAAAACGCTTTATACCTTTTGGGAACTTTTCTCATAAATTTTGGGTGCGTTGGAAAATGAGTCGTTTATATCCATTTTGTAAACTCTTTTGGAAATCATAATCTATGTCGCAAACTTTCATTTAAAGAATTATTTAAATCATGCTATAAACTCTTGAACTCACTAGGCGTTAACCTAACCCTTTTTATTTGTCGGCATGTGCAACAGGTTCAGGTTGGGAGTAGTTCTAGTGACACGTGTGAAAGGGTGTGTGCTAGAAATGTGCTAGAGAGGTGAATTGATTAAGTGATGTCTTCCGCATTTACCCTTGGGAATAGCACTTCGTGTTCGGGTTAAGTAATACCGAAGTGAGTTTAGTCTTTGTAATAAGACTTGAATTATATATTGTTGAGATTGATTATAGATTCCAATTTGAGGTATTTCACCTATTGAATTATAGGAAGAAATCCTATTATTTCGGATGTATTATCGAAAATTTTAATTAGTTGCTCTTTCCCAATTCGAGGGTGTAACACAAAAACCCTCTCGACTTCTATCTCTCGGACACTCACACCAAACTCGTTCGATTTCGACCCCAACTCAGGTATGTTAATCGATTCTAACTATTATATGTGTTTTAGGTTACTATTGCACATCTATCGCACTCAATCACATCGATTTCTCGACCGAAAGTGGGTTTCGGTTTCCGAACCCTTAATCGATTCACATTCCGGAGATTTTGGTCCTTTTTGGCTGTGTTATTGATTGATAAATGCTCATTTACTTGTTTAGATCATTCTAATAAAGTTAGATCTGTGGTTGAATTGCTAGTTTAGTGGATTAGAGCTGACCGGATGTCATCCGGATAG
This sequence comes from Saussurea involucrata, assembly GCA_033807775.1. Lineage (NCBI taxonomy): Eukaryota > Viridiplantae > Streptophyta > Magnoliopsida > Asterales > Asteraceae > Saussurea > Saussurea involucrata. Next base: position 23,694,623 of record CM066314.1, read on the forward strand.
TCTTCAAACTATCCGGACACATTCAAGTTATCCGAAAACATTCATAACGTAGATATTTTATCCGGTAACCTCCATTATCCGGAAACCATCTCACCCGATAACCCAAGTTGTCCGAAAACCTTTATGGTTTCCGGTAAGTTCAACTATCCGGGATGATCATGTTTGTCCGGTAACCTTGTTCATCCGGAAACCTAGTTGTCCGGTAAATTCAATTCTATCTGGGAACTTCCTTTTGTCTGGTAACCTCAATTTGTCCGGTAACCATATGTATCCGAATACCAATGTACCCGGTAACTTTTGTTTTCCGGTGACCATTGTACCCGGACACTATGCTTCCCGGATACTTTCTTTGTCCGGACAATTTGGCAATCTCAGCACCCTGTTCCACTGCCATTCCTCAATCTAGTCGAGATTGAGCCGATCTTTGCCAAGGTACGCACCAATAATTTTTTTCCTACCGTAGTCTAATACCGTGTCTTACAGGTACTCAAATGGTGGATCAACAACAACAAGGCAATCCTCCCCATGAGGAATTTATTGACGAAGAGGCTGACAACGCCTTAGTTCCACCGGATCATGTATCTAAAATCGAGGCGAACAATCATCACCTCGACGCTGCTGAGTTCCGACCACAACAAGTTTGGAACATCCACTTCGCTATGCACTCACCGCTACCACTGACGTCCTGGTTCTTTACTCACAACAAGTTTGGAGCACTATTCGAGTCATCACGACGCTCAACTCTCAGACGATTACTGCTACGATCGATCACCATCCATTTGTGCTCACACCGGAGTCCTTCCGACGTCTACTGTCGTTACCCGAAGCAACTGCCGGCGGCCGTGCTGCTTACGACCCTGTTGTGGACGACAACACTCTCTGTGCCGAAATCCGAGCACATGGATACAACCATGCACTAAACCGCCCCTCAGCCTTCAACCGAAAATACTTGGCGCCAATCTGGTAAACCCTGTTCATGATCCTGAACAGGTGTCTATCCTCCAGATGGAAGGGCATCGATCAGTGCACCGCCGACTTCCTATGCCTCGTCCACGATATCATTTACAAACGGCACATGGACTTCGCCATGATCATCTGGCGCGAGCTAGTTCAGACAATATGCGCCATCGGCGGAACGAAAACGCGCAAGTTCATTCCCTAACAGCGCTTCCTTCAGCTTGCCATCCGTCAACATATGGACGCGAACCCGGACATCCCACGCCATATGAACCACCCGGTATGTCCTCCATTTAACTTACACTATCATGTTATTCGTAACCCGTCCAATGCCCATGCCATATCTATACCCGAAGCCTTACTTGCATACGCGGATCCGCAAGCACCGAGTGTTATAAATTATATAGGCGAGCGTTAGGTGCTCCTATGGTCCAGCCAGAGCCGGAGGGACCTCCCAAAGGAGCTAGGCCCGAGCGACATGAGGGTCCAAGGACACGAGGAGGTAGAGTCCGGGTAGTTGGGGCTACCGGACGGGGCGTGCTGAGAGTACACTCTGTGAGGGGAACCGAAGCGGGCGGTGCGGAGGATTCGCGTGCCAGTACAAGACATGCCACCCGACCCTCCATAAGCCAACCTTCCCGACCGTCTACAAGTAGACCACCTACCCCTTCACATACCCATATAACTACTGACGTCGGACCGTCGACTACCCTACACGAGATCCCATTCGTCACTGCCCCTATGCTTGATCGAGACCCCAGAACCGACACCACCGAACCCATGTCGCCGTACACCCAAACAGACGCTACCAATTCGGAAACAAACGACTCCGATATAGAATGAGCCATCCGTATTTCAATGATACCACCTCGTATCGGACGTCGCCCGCCGATGACTGGAGAATCTCCATCCGACTCACCCACACCCTCCGAAATCCCTACATCCGAGCCAATTACGGGAGACATAAGGAGAGAGGAGGGAGACATGGTTGAAAATTTAGAACAAGTGAGACGGAGAGGATGGAGATCGAAAAAGAATCATGATAGGGCGAGCTTACAAAATAGAGCGGAGAATGAGCGAATCCGAGCCCGTGTCCCCCAGGTAGCCACATCTGCTGCCTCGTCTCATCCGTTGGGACGAGACATTGAAGAAGCCGTCGTGGACCTAGCAACGCAAATGCACAACCTCCCTAGCCACTCAACTAGCTCTCAACAACTAGTTGTTTCAATTTCTCACGGGGACATAGCACAAAGTCTATCGTTCTCTCACTCGGAGAGTTTCGATATTAAAACAAGAGAATAGCCTCCCCCGTTCTCGACTTCTTTCTGTGCACCATTGAGTCTAGAGCCCTTTGACTTTATAACATCTTCTTTGGCTAGGACATAGTTCGAGACTGCTAACATCGGTGAAATAAGTGAACCGGTCGGAACATCCGTAGTATGTCTGCCCTTGAGCGGCATACGAGGATCGGATGGAAATCCTACCATAGCCAATGTCACGCCAGCTATGAACGTAGGTGGCACTTCTGTTGATTTAACAGTTGTGACCTCAACGGGTAATCTAAGTGATCCCGGCGGTGATTTACTTGACTTTGTGTCAAGGAAATATCTGGACGACGCCTTAAAGGCTGTCCGCGAAGCAATGGAAAAGGAGTTCAGAACAGAGCTCGATAAAGTCAAGAGTCTAGTCAAAGGGAATGAGAAAGTGGTAGAAGCTGAAACCGCACCAACACCTCCACCGGCACCTGCTCAGCAATCATATTCGGTCGATGATCTAAAGACCATGCTCCTCGCCCAACTGCTCAACACACCAATACTGACTCCTCGACTGAAGCAGATCTCATCTCAGTACTCCGATCGCAAGCATCGCTCAGCCGTCATCCATCAACACCCGATTGGATCAGCTTGACACGACCCTGAAGGACGTTCAGAACACCCTTACAACCTTGTCTGATATGGTTGCCTCTCTCGAAGATACCTGCAAGAGTCAAGCTGGCGGACTCAAACGCCGACACGATGACTAGGATGATCCTGATCACCGTGAGGGGGATAACAAGCGACAGAGACTGACAGAGTCCGAACCAATCAACCCCAAAATATCTCTAGTGGTTCAACCAGAACAATCAACTGTGGCACCATCAAAAGACCAGCCACAAACACAGCTAAGTTTAGCCGAGATGGTCATTGATATGGACATCTCAGATGACGAAGACCCAACGGTTGAAAAGCCCGAGGGAGAATCTCAAGCACTGATCGACCCTGATTCTGAGATCGACCCGGAGACCGAAAATGCATGGTATGAAAAAGCCGGCAGTACTATAAACTCCGAGGTGAATTTGATCTTTCCTACCGATGTCGACGACGACTTCGATTATGATCAGTTCTTGCTGGAATTCATTCAGAGTACACCCGCATATGCTAATCTGATTCCCAAGACTTCTACACCAGCACATCTGGCATCTCCTCAGCAACAAATCGCTTCTGATCAACCACCACAACCTGTCAGATGGGAGAAAATCATAGTACTGATTCCTTTCCTTGAAGACTCCCTGAAGAGGTTGTTCGTCCACAAACTGCGTGTGCTTGACCCAGCCTTTTGCCTCGGATTAGCAAAGTTTGAGGACGCTTACAGGAAACAATATCTAGAAGTAATGAAAAGATGTCTACCAGTCAGTCAGGTAAGAACTAAGCACAAGATCACCGAAGTTGTTAACATCCAATCTGGCCGAATTCTGAAGATCTGGTACCCAGTTTTACCGTCAAAAGAGAAGATGGGAAAGAATGGAAATTCTCCGAAGCCGACTTCAAGAATCTCCGACTGAATGACTTTCATGCCTTACTCAAAGACCTCCGAATTCGAACGATCTGACCGCTCCACATCACCAAAGCGCTTGAAGCTGTAAAGCGATTCTTGTAACACAAGGTAATGATGTCATACATTACTGATTTTCAGATGGGACTCTAGCACCGAACGAATAAGATCAACCTGCTGAAACCTGATCAGAAAGCCCTTGAATTAAAGATGTTTCCAGTCAACAATTTGCTGCTACAACCAGAATTTGGAATCGTCTATCTCAATGAACAGAATGAAAAGAAGTTTCTCTGCTTCAGTCAAGTTGAAAGATTTTGTGACGGAACTCTGCTAAAGGTCAGAGATGCGCTAAGAGACATAATCACCAAGGAAAAAGAACTCAGAGTTTCGTTTGCCGCAAATCTAAACGAAACAAACGCCCGAAAAGCCTTGGATATTGTCGAAGACCGCATTGAGTTTCGTAAAGCCATCTGAAGCTTTGAGATTCTTTTTGCACTCCGGAAGAGATACGTTTCAAACTGGCACGAGATTGAACTTCGATTCAAAGGGGGAGATTGTTGGGATTAAAATCTGATTGAATGGAAGTTCAAGGGAATAAAATGTAACTTTGTATTTGGGCTTATATCATGTAATGGGCCATGGCCCTGGTTAGTATAGCCTAGATATAAATAGCTTATTTAACCTTAGTTTTAGGTTAATCGCTATTATTAATATTTGATAGACATTGTAAACACTCTGAATTGTTTATAAATGTTATATGGATGACGAGTGGAAATCATATTGATTATTGAATTATTCTATTGATTTCACATTGTTTGCACTAATCTGGGATCCACATTTACTCATAAGATAACTCTTTTTTTTTTTGCAAAACAAACCTTATTCAATCAAAAAATAATAAAAAGGAGAAACTAAAAAATAAAATTAAAAAATCAACCATCGAAATATATATAAAAGAACCAACAAATATTGAGGTGAAAATTGTGAATTCAGTATTGATATATTGGTGAATTGTGAGTAAGTTTTAGATTTCCCTCGTTGGTGAGAGGTTGAAATGTTAGAATTGAGTGACATGTATAAAAAAAATAGATAAGATGCCATTGTGTCAAGTCACGGGGTTTGATTAACAAGGTTATCTTATTTTGATGACCCTATTTTTTGCAAAACAAATCCTATTATATAAAAATAAAAATTAAAGTTAGTTTTAAAAAACGAACCACCAAATATTGATGTGAGAATTGAGTATTGAGGTATTGGTGAATTGTGATTGAATTTTAAATTCCCACATTGGTGAGATGTTGAAATGTTAGAGTTGAGTGATATGTATAAATAAGTGAGATAAGATGCCACTGTGTCAAGTCATGGGGTTTAAGAAATAAGGTTATCTTATTGGATGACCTATTTTTGCAAAACAAATCCTATTATATAAAAATAGAAATTAAAGTTAGTTGTGCTTAAGTTTAGATATCCCACATTGGTAAAAGGTTGAAAGATTGAAAAAATGAAGTATGTATGAAAAAGAAGGATAATGTGTCATTGTGTGATCTCACGGAGTTTGAGTCAAAAGGTTATCTTATTTTGATGACCCTATTTTGAAAAACAAGTCTTATTATATAAACATAAAATTGAAATTGCGGTTGGGTTTTAGATATCTCACATTTGTAAGAAGTTAAAATATTGGAATAAAAATGCATATATAAGAAAAACAAATGGGATGTCAATGTGACGGGTGTCGAGTCCGGCAAATAATAATATTTATAAACTTCCTCTTATTACCTCTAAACGCAATTAAATTGCGATAGTGATAAGTAAGGTCGTCTCCTCAGGGACTCGGTGTTAACCGTAAGTCCAAGACGCAATCACGTGCAATTTAATTAAAAACATTATATAAAGGGGGGGGGGGTTAGATGATTGAAGAATATCGCAAAAATTGCAGAAATTAATTAAATCGTTAAACAATAATATGAACTGTTAATGCCAAAAATCGCGCAAAAGAACAACTTAAGGTTGATGTGGACTTTTAACAACTAAAGAAATGTATCTCAAGACCAAGCAACACAATCGCAAGGAAAAGTAAGTAAGACAAGAAATTTGGTGACGTGGAAAACCCCAAAACGAGGGAAAAAACCACGGTCGACTTGTTAGGGTCGACGGTGCACTATAGTCGCCAAACAGGGGCGAAAGTCCTTTTGTAATAGGTGTTTTGTGTACAACAGATTACAAATATGCGTAAAAACAGACTTAGTCGTATGTAAATGACGTATGTCGTGTGTAAATCGTTCGAAAAAGGCTGCTGTCGTGCGGTTCGAACTGATGTCGTGCGGAGGTTTCTTTAGCAATATTCACTTGAATGCTCTGTAAATTGTTGTGCTTTCGATGTGTAATTGCTTAGAAAGTAGATGGAGCAGATGTAAATCAAATAGCTTTTTCAGTTGCAACACAGACCTTTATATAGCTTTCGCTGGTCATTAAAGGTGTCTTTATGGCGCGCTTCGTAACCGCTGTCGGGCTTTAAATGCCAATGATGACTCGTCCGTTACTGGTCGTTTGCACCATGAATGCTCGTGGACCTGCATTAATGAACAAAAAAACGGGTGTTGACTGTTAACGGTTAGTGTAATCATACGACCGTCATAAGTCTCACACATCGGTCGTATGGAACGTACGACCAACACAAAAATACACGACCGAGTATACGTCTGTAAACATCTTGTAAGACCTTATCTTAATACAAGAGTGCTCTTGTGGAAATGTCATCTGAGTTTCCTAGCGTCGGTCGTGAGGTGTGGTTTTTTACCCAAACAGTTTGCCCCTAAAATTTGAATTTCGGGGGTGAAATTCGAATTTTAAATCTGACGAAGTGTTTCGACACGTGTCGCGCAGGGAGAGAGTCTGGTCGGATTCCAACTGTCTTGGTTTGATTCGGATTGGATGAAGTGATAAGGTCGTGACGTCACGACGGCGTGTCAGAGGAGAAAAGACGTTTAGAGGACAGGTGTCGCCCATCGGCACGATACATGCGAAAAGGCAGAGGACAGGTGTCGACCATCCAGAGGGTCGACCTGACATGATCGTTGCCATAAATAGCGCGATTCAGGGAATCGTTTCTTTTTCACGCTCACTCGTGGTTTTAGGAAAAGGTTTTAGAGAGATTCACTTGCCATCCTTACGTGCGTTTGGAGTGTTTATAAATTTAGAATAAAATTTCTCGTTTTTTAAGATGTCAATCGAACCAACGGGCACCATAGTTCGTCAAGAAAGATTAGAAGCTTTTAGGATCTTGTCCGGTATTCCTGATGTAGTTCAAATATACTCGCCGGGTCAGTTTCGACTGTCTGAATGAACACTTTGTCTTATATGAATATCCGTTTCAGGCGGGCTTTAAGTGGCCGTTTTCCCCATTAGTTAGGGAGTTTCTAGGAAAGTATCATCTTTCACCCGCCCAAATGATGCCCCAGTTCTGGCGAATAATTCGCGTGATCGATAGGATCACCGGCGAGTGGGCGAACCCGTTCACGGTGGAGGACCTTCTGGCGTCCCATGTAGCCAAGGTGGACAACTACCACCGGTATAGTTTATTTTCTAAGTATAAGAAAGCTCAGGTCTTAGTGTTGAACACCCAAGTGAACGATCGTGGGTGGAAGGCCCGGTATGTCTTCGGGAAAGACACAGTCGCTCGAGCTCCTGCAGGAGGACACGACATGGGTTACTGCCGGATGGAACACCAATAGTAAGTTGTGTAGTGTTATTTTTTACTTTTTAAATCATGCGTCTTAACTAATAGGGTGCTTCTTTTTCAGCTATCGCGTTCCTTGAGGTTAGCGCTTCCAAGGAGACGCTGGCGAAGATCGAGAAGTTCCAGATGTATAACCCGGATGATAGATCCTTCTCCGTCCATCGTAGTCTCAGGGATGAAGGTTCGGACGACGAGGTCGTCGAGCTGACAGGGATGGAGACAGAGAGAGAAGAGGATGAAGAAGAGATAGCAGGTAATTGGTAGTACGTTTTACCTAGCAAGTCGTATGTTTTCTATACAACTTTTCTCTTATCGTATCTCTTTGCTGTTTTGTAGGTGGTTCGGGTGTCGTGCCAACCCCTGATGTGCAGAAGAAGAAGGCTCAGCTCCTGCTGACTCGTAAGGCTAAGGAGTTGAAGCGAAAAGCTCCCCCACCCCCGTCGTCGGGGGTGAAGAAGTCCAAGACGGTTATCCGGAGGGAACCATCGTCGAAGGGTGGTGCCTCATCCGGGGTCGCCACCGCTGAGAAGACGAGGACGCCACCAAGAGTCATCGACGCGACTCTGGTGAGTCTGGCCCCTCCCTTGTTTGAAGAGGTCGGTCCTTCTCCCTTGGCAGCTGACAAGGGAAAAAGCAAGAGGACGAAGGAGTCTAGTGACGTTATGACGGTGAATTTTACGCTGCCGTCAAACTTCATGGTCGGGGAAGAGATGGATAGCAATAAGATCTTCCCCGATCTAGAGAAATTCCTCCTGCCGTCCTTCAAGGAGCGACTGGAGGACGTCACGGTCGATGACATGGGATCATACATTGCAGGACTGACTTTCAGGGTACGTACGATCTGCCTGTCTTAATTATTTTTGCCGTTTTGTTTTCTAACGTTTGTATATTCGTGCACTGCAGGCGTTCCAAACTTCCCTTTGCCTGTATGCCCCCATAGATAAAATCCGTAGGGTTACTCCTATTGCCATAGAGAAAATGCACAAGGCACAGGAGGAAGCCCGTGTGGCGAGGGATCAGGAGAAGCTGGCGATGGAAAGGGCCGAGTGCTATTCCACGAAGCTTGCCGAAGTCCAGGACTTTTACGCGGCGTTGTTGAGCGCGAAGGAAGACCTTCAACGTCTTATGAAGGAGACCCTTGATAAGTCTACTGCGACTGAGGCAGAGTTACGAGCGACTAAGGGTTCCTTGGTCGAGAGCGAAAAACAGGTCGAGGGCCTTAAGTCGCTCGTCGAGGCGAGAGAGGAGAAGATTATGTCCTTAGAGGAGCGCCTCCAGTCTTTTGAGGCTCTAACCCGTCTGAGGGTTCGAGCGGCGATCATGCGTAGCCATTTGTGGGGGTTAGACCTTATGGCCGGAGCCGAGAAGAGGTCAAAACCTTCTTAGAGCAAGTCGGGGATGAGGATGACCTCGACCAAGAAGACAAGCTCGAAGAAGAGGACCCGACAGACGCGGTGGTCGACGTGACTGGCGACGAGGAGGTCGCTGAGGACCCCTCTCTGCCTTGAATTTTTTCCTTAGTTTATTTTTGCTGTGGGGCGACTATAGTCGGTCATGCCCTTTACTTGTACATTTTCTGTAACACCCTAAAAACAGGGCTAATTTAAACCTTAAAAATTCCACAAGTTATGATCATAAAACTCCAAACTTATATAACAAGAGGATCAACAGTAAGGTCTCTACATACAACAAACATCTAATTTAAATAACATATTAATCTAATTATACATCATAATCAGATTAACTAGGTTATCTAATCATCTGTCCCAAAATATCAAAAGAATAACTAGATCCTCTGTCATCTCCAAGTTTAAGTCTTTTCAAAAGTCCTCCTCACACATCCCCGCTTACTTTCTGGAGTTTGTACCTGGTAAGAAAATTCAACTTGAAACATTAGGCTTTCGCCTAGTGAGAATATTCAAATAAAATTAAAATTTAACAATTAAAAATCTCAACAGATAAATCAAACCTGTTCTCGCCCATCTTACCGTACAACAACTCCTTTCAACACTGGGAATCTACCCCACTCCCATACTTATGACTAATTCATCTAGCCATAATAATACTACCAAGAGTTTACCATAAATCATCCCAGATTCAAAGTCAATACTCTTATCCAAGACATTACAAGTCAAAACCTGCCTATTTTTTAATCCGAAAGTAGAGATTACAAACTACTTTATGCCTATCTCAAATCTTCCTTTCACAACTGGGAAATCTCCGATCTTCCCTATAAAATGGAAATCTCCGATCTTCCATTCGAAATGGGAATTTACAAATCAAAATCTGCCTATTCCACATTTCCCGTCCTCACCACCTCAGAATCACTGACCCCAATGGGATTAATATATCGTGATACACAACCGGGGCCCTCACGATGATTCAAGGTACTCTCATTTGCTAGAAATTACATCCCTTGGTCAAATAACGAGTACTCGGTTCCCATTAGACCATACCCAGGTGCTCTACGATGACCGGATGCCTATTTTTAGCAACCGCAACACAATACATAAGTATTATAACTCTTAATATTATATGTGCATAACATACAATATATTTATCTCAAAACATATTCTATATATACATCTATAAAGAATATTACTCTCTCGACACCGCGACTTCTTAACTATACATATAATATATTTATCTCAAAACATATTCTATATATACATCTATAAAGAATATTACTCTCTCGACACCGCGACTTCTCAACTATCCCCTCTTTGCTATTTAGCACGGGGATCAACATAGCATAACTCTTAATTACATGCTCGGATTTATTAATATTTTAAATAAGTCCTTTCAGTTCATCATGATCATATCTTAATATCAAAATTGAGTTATAACATATATCAGATTTACATAAATCAGAAAATCGCATCATATGAGTATTGCGCAACCAACTGTGGCGAAATGCTCAACTTTTCGCAAGCTACAGTAGCGAGTTTCATACTTCTCGCAAGCCACAGTAGCGAGATTCTCACTTCACTCCAGAGAGCCTTGCGATTTTCTCAAAATGCGCAACCCACGGTTGCGAGTTTCTCACTTTGCGCAGCCAAGGCTTGCGCAAATGGTACTTTTCGCAGACACTGTCCATCGTCTTCTTCATTTATCCAGTTCACAAATACTTCTAAATAAGCCTACTGTTTATCAATTAAGTCATACTAAAGTATTCAGAAACATATTTAACCATCTATTTCAACTTTAATGGCTTAATTTTAAAGAGAGTTGAATAACTCACCTGGTAAGAATTCTGAACACTGTGTTCTTCACAAATAAACTTTCTCAGCTTTAATCAACAGCTAAATACAGAAATTAATCAATTACTTATCTTCCTCACAAGAAATCAGTAACAAAAACTCAATTTCTTACCAAGAAAATCTGATTCTTTCTTCCTCCTTTCTTTCCTTCTTTCGTTCTATCCCTCTCTCTTGTTTCTCTTTTTCGTTCACCAAATATACACACACACACACTTAGAAAGTAATTGGTTTTCTAAATGAGGGACACTTCATCTCTTTTATTAAAAAGAGACGGTGTGGTGGCTTATTTTGAAATTACATAGCCAAACAACCCCTCTACATATCAACAATTGACACATCTAGTCCCTTCACTTATGAATAAAAATAAAGTTTACCCCCCTTAACTTATCATTCCCCAAAACAAATTATGTAACTTAAATGAGGATAAACTCTAAAATTAATCTACCAAATAACCGATCTCAACTTATTAAATAATTATACTCAAATTATTTTAATAACTCAAACATCACGTTTTATATATATAAAAAAATGGGATGTTACAATACTCCCCAACTTGAAAATGATTTCGTCCCCGAAATCAAAGCTAGTTAAACAAATGAGGGTATCTAGTCATCATATCCTCTTACGACGCTAAAGTCACTTCGGCATCTCAATGTCATAAAACCATTGTACTTATAACCACATTCTTAGATTGTAACTTCTCAAAAGATTTCTCTAAAATCGCTTCTAGTTCCTTCTCATAATGACTTTCCTCATCCATTATTACTTCAGGTATTACTTTTCTCTTTCTCCCAACTTTTCCACATGTCGATAACATTTTCTCATTACTATACATAACCAAACAATTCTTTCGCACATAAGAAGCAGCTCACATTCCTTAAAGATTTTGCATTTACTTCACCCCATTTTGACTAACACATCCATCATCTTTGTTAAATTTCCAAAGATTCAAAAACATAAACTTGTTTAGCGACTCACACAACCAAAATTACTTTGGATAAACACTCACTGCTGTTCCGACATTCTATTCCGATATTAGCCATACCACTACACCATCTTACAAATCACATATTCCAACAACTTTATTGACAAATAGTACTCTTCATCTGGAATCCCCGAAAAGACTTCCATCGGATGTTTCCTCTTTCGAACTTCACATTACGTACTAGTTGACACATTTATCTCGGCAATTGATGCCGCTACTCATTCGCACCTTCTCCACCCATTACATCTCACAGCAGACCAGATCTCTCATGGTCATTCGTACACAATTCAAACATACTTTCATGTTCTCCCGCATGATTAATTGAGTCTATTTCACTATTATATTCCTCCCCAACTTTAGTTGAACTATAACTCACAAGCTTCTTAATTAACTTAAATTTACTCATTTCTTGCTAGCTCTTTGTGATTCCAAACTATTACATAGACAGGACACAATCCCCTACAGATTGATATAGTCTGAACATCCACTTTGTTCGTGTCTAATACTTTATCTTTTTATAAACCATCCACGTCGTAAGTAAAACGCTTATCTAATACAATAATCCTTCTCTATTCTAACACCCCTTCAAGGTATTCCTTCAAATTTTAAATCTTCTGATTCAAGACTTAACATTCATACATGACCTCAAATGAATAACCAATGCACTCACATCATGTAAACTTCAATTATAATTCTATTCCTGCAATTCCAACCCCAAGCCTACGTTGAGCTTATTAAACCGAGCAAAAGCCCTCAAGACTCAACCAAGTCCAAAGCCAAACCATCTGTTCAAAGGATCTAATGATCATTTATCAATATCAACTAATGCAATTAAAATGCATCTAACCCTCATCACACAACACATGCTCCGAGGTGTGATAATCTCACGACCCCTTCATTGCTACCTTCCCAATGAAGCCAATTCATATTTGTATCTATATGTATACGTATATGCAGCTCTTCTATACTCAACAATGTATATAATTCACCAAGGTTTATTAGTCCCAAAGGTACTAAAATACAGGATCATCACACGGTCTTCACACATAAGGCCAATACTTAAACCGGCACTTAAGCACATAACACATCATAATTGTTGCACAACCACAATAAACTCTAAAAAGCGTATTTTGACCACATAGCTTCCACTTATGCAATAATTAACCAAAACGTCTTTTACTCGTGATTTATTTATCAATCACTCAAAATCCCCAAATATGGGTGTTTCCCAAGATATATATATATATATATATATATATATATATATATATATATATAGCTGCTTTGCGCGTACCCTCTGCATAACAACATACCGGTACCGCTCACGGTTTTATTCCTGCCCGCATAGGCATACGCGGGACGCACCCAGACCGCACCCAATGACAAGAAAAAAAGGGCCTCATACATTTAAGCAACTGTCGACTTCAACGTCAATAGTCGTCTGTTGATACTTTCTTAACCTATTCTTTAACAAGGGTCCTTAACTGAACCTAATCCTTACAACACATCCTAATCCATTTCACATCCCATCGTCTTCCTCTCAATTTATTCGTGCAACATTAATATCGCAAGACTACTCATAGCGAATTGCTAATTCTATCACTTTGATGACTACTAATCCTTCCTCCGGACACGACCGTCCCCTTGGCAACTGTATTTCTAAGTACCAAACAAGAGTACCGACCTTCTTACAACCGATACTAAAGTCTCCTTTCGACTCTCCCACTGTTCACCTCTTCTTTTGAACACAAATACCAAAACTACAAACATTCTCCCATTGTTTATCCAACATCTCTCCACTCTTGGAGTTCTTTCTTAGCTTATAGTGTAATACTCTACGACCCAACGAGTTCATAGCCTTCATGCATGACAACTTGATAATTAAATCATTTCGCACATTTTCTCATTTTAAGGGAACAACACTTGAAACAACTTGGGCACACATGACCCCAACATTCTCATAATTCTAATATACTGCACAACGATCTCAAGAATCGTTTGCATATTAATTTCCGTAAAACTTAATCTTTCTCCACCAAACGATATTGTTATGACAATAACATATTAAATGAAAATCTTTTCATAAGACAAAAGTTTGAAAAAAATTACCAACACAAAGTAAGTTAATCGGTTTTCACACTCATTTATATAATACCATCAAGTCAGTTCTCTTGTTGGTTATAAAAGTTTTACTGGCCAACGTTTTTCTTATCCCTTTTTGCTACAATTTAATTTTTCATGTAAAGTATGAAGTATTTTGCAACTTGCTAAGCTCCAAAATTTCGTTGTGCGGCGTAAAATGAAATTACCTTTTTCTTTAAATACACACTTGCACATGCTGACTCAACGTCGACTAAAATTGCTATTTATGCATTTGTTTTGAAATCAAGAAAACTCATGTAACACACACTAGGAGACCATGCATAAAACTCTACTCGCAAATGAAGGCTACTTACTCAAACAAGGTCAATTGTTTTACTCAGTCAACTTATCATTGACACTCTACTTTCGACTAGTGATCGCCCTCTCGGCTTTGTAACACTTGTTATACATGCATTCCACGACCCACTTACTCAACCATTTCATACTATTTCCTATCTTGATCAATCACTTCACATTCTATCTCCACACATTTCAATCAACCTATTAAAGGTTGCCTTGGCGGACTTTCATGAGTCCCGCCAGTTCTAGGTTGTCCTTCCAATTCCCAATCATTTATTGTTCTGTCCTCCAAAGAATTGAAGGACCTTAATGGCGTATTCTCCATCATTCTACTATAACATAAGGGGCTAACCATAAGAAATGGTTATACACATAAAACATACAAAACGTACTTTACCGATCATTAGTCACCGTAACAATTCAGAAATAAGTATGCTTACGTAACAATATATTCATAATAACAGTAGCTAATTGGAATTATGAACATATTATACATGAGAATCCTCGTTACCATCGTTACAGTACTAATTTCACGTATTTCCGTCGACTCTAAGACTATCCCGTCTTAGTACTTCTACCCAAATCTCACAAGTCATAACTTAAATCATCACAGCTTAAGTCTAAGTATCTCCTCAGCATACTTAGTTCACTTAAACTAATGCTCTGATACCATATTGTAACACCCTAAAAACAGGGCTAATTTAAACCTTAAAAATTCCACAAGTTATGATCATAAAACTCCAAACTTATATAACAAGAGGATCAACAGTAAGGTCTCTACATACAACAAACATCTAATTTAAATAACCTATTAATCTAATTATACATCATAATCAGATTAACTAGGTTATCTAATCATCTGTCCCAAAATATCAAAAGAATAACTAGATCCTCTGTCATCTCCAAGTTTAAGTCTTTTCAAAAGTCCTCCTCACACATCCCCGCTTACTTTCTGGAGTTTGTACCTGGTAAGAAAATTCAACTTGAAACATTAGGCTTTCGCCTAGTGAGAATATTCAAATAAAATTAAAATTTAACAATTAAAAATCTCAACAGATAAATCAAACCTGTTCTCGCCCATCTTACCGTACAACAACTCCTTTCAACACTGGGAATCTACCCCACTCCCATACTTATGACTAATTCATCTAGCCATAATAATACTTGTGGATCCCAGATTAACAAGTAACAATGAATATGAAACGATTAATCCTTTTGTGATTGAATGCAGAGAGTTACAAGATTAGAATGATGAACAAACTCTCTCTCTAAACACTATTAAGCGCACGGCTAATCTCACCACGTCTACCCTAAAGATTGGAAAAACAACTTTATATACCAAGGGCTTTAAGCCTAAGCCCATGGACCACAAACACTAATCTAAGCCCATTTAGCTTAAAAGGCTTTTACAAACAAATAAAGAAAACAATTCTTTTCTTTATATCACTTTCTATTTTATAGGACTTTTAGTCCTAACAATCTCCCCCTAAAGTTATATAAAGAAAAAAATATGATCTTGGAATCTTCAGGTCTTGAAATTCTCTTTCTCTTGACCCTTTGACAGATGTTGTCGATGCTTGGCTTCAGGTCTTTCACGCTCCCCCTTGAATTATGCTCTTGGTCTTCTTAGTATCACGAGTTGAACCACGAGTTGAATTAGCTTTGAAAACTTCAGCACTTTGTTAAACGGATAGAAGAACCATGCACGTTGTAATATTTTCAGCACAAGTTATAACAGTTACTCCCCCTCAACTTTTGCTTACTCCCCCTCAACTTGATAGTCTGGGTCTTTGAACTTTTATAACATTTTTCCCCCTCATGATGATGATCTTTGTCTTTGAATTTGTATCAGTTCTCCTCCTCATGATGATTAGGAGCATCCTGAGCATCATGTAACTTCAAAGACAACACTGATGAGTAGCAAAAGTACCAGATAAAACGTTAAGCAACCAAAATGGGGTAATCATCTAACACAGAAACACAATAGTAACTGTTATCACAACAATTAAAATAATTGTGTGGCCTATGTTCAGAGTTGGCATCGGGGTATCTCTGATAGGACTTCCAGTTATCATTGAAGTAAAATATTAAAAATTACCTCTCAAACTGTTCCGGCAATATCACGAAGATATGCAATGGGAATCACAAAGACTCGTGCATGTGTGAAAGAAATAAATTATATCGATTTGGCTCAAAAATTGATTTAACCTGGGACTCAAGTTAAAAATCAATTGACACAGTGAATAGAATATGAAGTTCGGAGACCGGAGCTGATGTCTTCCTTTTTCAATATCTAAGACCTCCGAGTGAGGAATAGATAGATTATGTGCTAAATCTCCGTGCATTTATGAAACAAACATCTTTTGTGAGATGCTTGAGTGGCTAGGTGGGGTGACACGAGTTGTCGACACTGGGTCCATGTCTGTTTCAATATTCATCTCCAAAGAACGAGAATGAATAGATTGTGTGGTTACCCGGCTAACTGACTCGGTTTGGTAAGGACCAATATGTCTTTTAAGTCCTGTCACATCCTCACCATTTTTTTTTCTCTCCAAACTCATCTATCAATCTAGACCCCTCACTGATGTCTAAAAGTGGATGTGTTTCTTGGGTAGGTCCTTCCGGTTCTGGATAGACCATAGAAACGATGTAATTCCTAACACTCTTTGAATGAACCAATAAAATATTAAGCACACATTGAAGTACGAGTTCTAAATTGGCATGTTTAGAAGTCAATCTTTTAAGAACGAGTCCTGATCTGAGTTGATCAGAAGTCATTGTAAAATGTTAATGAAGATCAAAGAACAAGTTCAAGCGCGACTAGGATGACTCAGTAAGCACAGTGTTTGCGACAAATGAAACAATTGATCAGAAAGTTTAATTGTGAAGAACAAGTCACAATTAATTTACCAGAGAAGAACTGAATCATTAGTAAGTAAGGACGTACTATGAGAACAAAATTGGAATCCAAGCGGGTGTATTTCCATCGAAAAATCAACAAAATATGTGAGACATGGAAATAGCTAAATCAAAGAAAATATAACACGTGGCAATTCTGGAATTTAAAAACGGAGAAAAACAAACTCAAGTAAGTTTTTCAGGATGAATTGCCACGGTTCTTTGAATTCACAAAAAAAAAATTCATGTATATGTCAAATACCTGATGCTCCCCCTCAAATGTGGCATAACCTCGAATGCAGTCATGTGAAAAGGTTATTCTGGGTTGAATCACATGACATTCCTGCAAAAACAAATCAAGAAGATTTTGGTATCCATGCTTTGATGGATCCTTGATGGTTAGATGCCTTGGATTTAGGATGGGGATTGGGGATACTATAAGTACCATACCAGTTATTGACATACCTTGGATGCACAAAGTCACTCTTTCCACAATAAGTGCAGCAGATCTTTGCTCGGTTTAGACTTATTAGCTTAGCTATAGGGTAAACATGAGCACGTGAGCCAGTCTTGGGAGTAAATGACTTTGTATCAACTACAGGAGAATTATGAGACTTGTTTCCATCACTGTCGTCTGTAGTTGATTTCTTTCTCCAAACCATTTTTACTTTTCTAAGAACATGATCATCTAAAGAATCATGAAGCTCACTGTTAGAAGAACTAGAGTATTAAGATTGTCTTTTGTGAGACTTACCGGTTTTCGGGCGTTTCTTTAACCGTCTTTTATATTTTGAATTTGAAGAATTGGTCTTAGAAGCATATTTGGAGTTAGAACATTCTCCCTTTTTAAAATTAACTGGTGAAGGCATTTTTTCAAGAAGTTGAATGTGACTTGCAAGCTTAGGAGCAACATCAATCTTAGAAAAATCATCTTCATGACAAGGAGTGGAATTCATAAACTCAGAAAATCTTCGTGCAGAATCAGGTGAAGTGTCTCCATCAGAGTCAGATAAGGAGTTATCCGCAAACGGATTGTCAAAAATTGGCAAAAGATCCTTTTGAACAAAATCGGGTTCGATGGCCTTACCTTTATCCTTAAAGCTCAAATCTTTAGTAGTGGTGTCATCAGACACTCCCATAAAGGCTTTGCACGACGAACTATCCGAAAAGATCTGAACATCATCAAACGAGACTGTTTCAGGAGTGACCGGCGTCATTGGGGTATCCACAGAATTCCCCTTAGCCATTCTCAGCGTTAAGGCTTCAGATGCCAAAACAGCCAGTTGAGACGTCAACTTATCAATCTCGGTTCGAAAGGACTCTCTTTCAGATTCGGGTAGTGTGTCGGGTTTAGTCTGTTTGAGCTTTTCAATAGAATCTAAAAGTACAATCCTTTCGGTTTCATAAATGACCTTATCCCTCGCAATCGATTCTCCAAGTTTGAAAATGATATTTTCCAAAATCAGAGGTGGAACATAACGTTTGAACTCTGATTTCTCGTTAGAATCTGCATCTGGTGTTGCCGGACCGGGAAGCGGAGTTTCAACCGTTTTGGCAAGCGAACAGATGTCGAAGTAATTATTTGGGAGATAAGGAATTTTGCTTTTTAAATACGATGCATTAAGCGTTTCGTACACGAAGGGAATTTGTACATATATGTTCTTCCTAGGCGGCGAATCATCCGATTTCGTGTTATTTTCCGAAGAGGAATTATCCGTTTTAGGTTTTGCCTCTATTGGAGGTAGAGGTATGGCGGTTTGTCTTTTAAAGTCCTCAAACTCCTCATCTTCCTTAGATGCCTTAGTCCACTTGAAATCAAATTCATAAAGAGTGGGAACCTTCGACAAGACTTTCTTTAGGTAGCACGGATTATCATATCCGAGTCCCCAAAGCGAGTTGTAATATTTGAACTCCTTAGGCTTGTTCAAGTGGATGGTTTGTTCAGATTGACCAAGTTTGTAAAGTTTGGATTCAAACTCCTTAAGCTTAGTGGTCAACTTTTCATTTTCTTTTAAAACATTTTCTTGAACTAAAATGCTTTTAGAATACTCCTCCTGAGACTTCTCTAACTTTTGAGAATATTCAGATATTTGGGTCTCGAGGAGTTTAGCTCTTTCTGAATAGACCGAGCACTCAGTTTGATGGTTTTCTATCACACATTTGTCCTCAGCCTTTTCAATCGCTAGCTGCCTATGGCATCATATTTGATCTTAGCCTCGGCTTCTAGCTTAGAGATATGCGCTTCTAAAAGAGAAATTTCTCTTTGAGCTCAGAGTAAGTCGGATAAGACATTGTTACTTGACAGAAGTGATCGTGAGACAATTCAAGATATCGATCAAAAGCAGACAGGGTTTACTGATCCGAAATTGAAAGCCTGTTCAGTTTACTGTGGTGTGATCGAACTCATAGTTGTAGATGTTTTTAGCAGAAAACATTCCTAGAGAATATGTTCAGAATCACATTTTGAGTAACCCTGTATAATTTCATTGCAAAATACTGATTTTTGAGCGAGTTATGATGATTTGAAGTTATGAAAGTTCAAAAATCACAAAACCTAAAAATCCGAAATTTACAGCTTCCGGTATTAGAAGCAAGTCCCGCAAATGGAAAGTCCCGCAATTGAGAAGTCCCGCAAATGGGAAGTCACAGAGAAATACCGGGAGTTGTGATACCGGGATTGGCAAACCGAGTCCCGCAACTGAGTAATACCGGGACTAAGTTAGGTACCGGGAGATGTAATACCGGGAGATGGAGTACCGGGAGATGGAATACCGGGAGATGGAGTATCGGGAGTTGAAGTACCGGGAGATGACGACACCGGGAGTTATCCACTACCGGGAGATATCAGAATCGGGAGTAGTCACTACCGGGAGTAGTCACTACCGGGAGATATCAGCACCTGGAGTTATTTACTACCGGGAGATATCAGTACCGGGACTTCGAAAACAAATACGATTAAAGAAGAAAAACGTACCCGGTTCGATGAATTTCTGCATTCTTGATGAGAGATAATCTGCAATAACTTAGTACGAACAAGAAAACTAGCCCAGAACCACACGAAAACAATACTAAATCGAATCAACTAGTACTTTTGACAAGAAAATTTGATAATTTTCACGCACAGAGAGCAAAAACCAACCAGATCAAGAATTTAAAAAAAAACTCAGGGATTTTTACTCAACCAAACGATTTGAAAACGCAAATATATCTTAGAAAACTAAGGAGAAGAATCTATCTAGCCTCAATTTTGGGTTTTAACACCAAAATCGAAGCAATCCAATTCTTGATAAGAACACAGTGCGTACTTTGAATGATCAAGAAAAAAAATACCTTTGAATCGATAGCTTTGTCCCTCTGCTCTGATACCAATTGTGGATCCCAGATTAACAAGTAACAATGAATATGGAACGGGCGTAATTAGCCATAAAACGTATGTATGACTGAGATACTTGTAACCGTGAAGTAATTGGGCGACTGGGGCCGAAGAAGTACTCTAAGTATAGAATTCAAGTCATAAGACTTGTGTCTCCAATACTTAATTTAAAGGGCACATGTGATGGTCATAAGACCCGTATGATGAATCATAAGATTCCTTTTGAGATATGCAAGTCTCAGAGACTTGGTTCCTCACGATGAAGATCGGAAGAATTGTTGTCTAAGTCGTAGAGACTCATAAATCGTAAAACCTGTGTCTTAATTATCATAATATTTATGCTTTAAGTCGCAGAGACTTGGAAAAGATGACTTTGGAAGTAATCGGGCGACTGGGCCGAACATACATTCTAAACCATAGAGTCTAAGTCCCAAGACTTCGTATTTATGACTCAAAGTTAAATGCACCTGTTGTGATCGTAAGATTTATGTATTGAATCGTAAGATTCGGTTTTCGTCGTATAAGTCATGAGTTGTGGGTCATGACTTTGTCGATTGTGACATACTTATCATGACCTTGTAGTCTAAAAGACTTTTTATCATCACGACGTAGGTTGTAAGACTGTCATTCGCGCGATCCCGCGAACCTGTAATGTAAGATTCAAGGGTGGTCGTTGGTTTGACCAACGACCCTCCGATGCTTAAGTCAGTATCATTTGTTGAAATAAATCGAAAGCAAAGAGAAAGTAAAATGTACTATAGTCCAGCTACGTGGGGTTGTAGTCATAGATTCGACATTACGATCTTCGGACGTACGATCATTTGCGGATCGTTGTCATATATGATCTTCGGAAGGAATTCCGAATCTGCATAGAATGTTAGTCTAGACAGAAGAGATGACTTTTCAGTCCTGAATCTGGGAGTAGGCGTCTGCTTCTGCCCGTTCAAAGGAATAATTTGAAAAGACTAACAGGAAAATTTCTTGCTCTAGGGCAGGATGTAATTTGCTAGCGATGTCCATTCCCTGCCTTACGAAGGGTTGCGGGATTAAGGACGTATGTAAAACGTTTTTAGAAGGTTGGTATATCGTACCTGAATGTTGTTGATGGGCGTTAGGTACCTAGTGAAGTTTATCGTTGGTTATTGGAGGATTACCTCTGTCGTGGGGTCCGACTGCCCCCCCCCCCCGAGTCACGAGTTATATCTATGCCTGTGAGCGTCGTATGGGGTATAGAATTCTGCCCCCTTGTGGCGACTGTAAGACGATACCCGAGCCGGCCTTTTCTGGTGTGTGCAATGATTGGATCGTGTCGTGCACAGTCGCCACAATATAGGTTTCACTTCTGAGGCTTCATCGTTGCTTTATAGCAATCACGGGCGGTCTTCTGTTCGCTTTTTGATCTCCTGCACTCCCCATGGCGTCGGAAATTTGATCGTTTGGTGATAGCTCGAGGGGACCGCCTTCATGTCGTGGATCCATGGTCGACCAACTATGACGTTGTATGCTGATGGACAGTCAATAATGTTAAATCTTGTTTGCTTGTTGACTGCTTTAGCATACATTGGGAGAATGCTTTCTCCCAAAGTGTTGGTGGAATCGCCATTGAATCCTATCAGAGTCGTCGATCGATGGGTGAACTCTGATTTATCGATTCCCATAGCTTTGATAGTTCTTAGAAAAATTATGTTGACCGAACTGCCCCCATCGACCAATACTCTTTTGGTCGAGCAGTTGCCAATAGTGAGCTGGATGATCAAGCCATCGTGATGTTTTTGCCAACTATCCTGGAGGTCGTCTTGGTCGAACGTTATCGGCATCGCCTCTAGTTCTAGTTCTTGCTTTGGTCGGGATGACCGAGGAATGGGGTATTCTCCCGACGATTGACTGGCGTGCCGCTTGGCTGCCGAATAGGTTAAACCACAGACGTTTGATCCACCCATCACACAGTTGATGGATTTTTCATGGACGTGGGATGTCGGTCTTACGTTATCAACTGGCATAGATTCTTTATTAATCAAGCCCTGCAGACGACCCTTGGGGACGATCCAGGCTAACTCCTTCTGTAAAGCACGGCAGTTATCTGTCGTATGACCATGGTCGCTATGGAAGTCGCACCACTTGGTCTAATCCTTCTTGTCGTCATCTTTATCACTCTTCTTGGGCCGCCGAACAAACGACTGAATGTTTCTAAGAGCGTCGACTAGCTCTTTCAGCGTCCCTTTGAATCCATAAGAGGAGATCTTAGTATATTGAGGGAATCGTGATGTAGGATTACTCTTTTTCTTATCAAACCGAACGTTCGATATTTGGCGTGATGGCTCTGACTTGACGCTCGGCTTGGGTTTGAAATCTGGTTTCTTGATCCCGAGTGAATTTTTGTCAGTGGAATGCTTACGACGGAAGACTAGGTCGTCTTCGACCCTCATGTAGGTCAAGGTCCTGGCTCGTACGTCTTCAAAATTCTCTGGAGGATATTTTGTAAGATCGACGTACAGTCCTGTAGTGTTGTCGTCAAGACCACGTTTATAGGCCTCGATGGCAGTCTTGACGTCACAATTTCGAATGCGGATCATTTCTGCGTTAAAGCGATTGGAATAGCTACAGATGGACTCTCCGGATTTTTGGACGACAGAGTACAGGTCGCTGGTCTGCTTCTCTATCTTGCGACTACTGGCGAACTGTTGCGAAAATTGGTTGACCAACTCGGCGAAGTTGCTGATGGACTTGGGTTTGAGATTGATCAACCATTGGAGAGCAGGACCTGTAAGGGTCGCGCCAAAGCTTTTGCACATGCATACTTCTTGATATTGTTGTGGGATTGACACTGTCCACATCAATTGTTTGTATTGTGCAATATGTTCTGTTGGATCAGTTATTCCTGAATATTTTGGAGTGAAAGCAGGAATGTTGTATTTCTTTGGGACATCGACAGCCGTTATCGTGTCAACGAAAGGCGACGCTTGAAATCCTGTGCGTGGCTCAACGTCGACGGGGACGGCGGTGCCTGGCAATTTGAAAAGTAGCGACAACATCTTCTCGTTCTGATCTTCCAATAACCTAAGTCGCTGGACGACGGGGTCATTAGGATCGGAATTTACACCAGTTGGAGGGTTGATCCCGGAATTCGTGGCCATCGCCGTACCGTTTCCGTACGAAGAACCATTGGCATCCCCGTTGAGAGGGTAGAAATATTGTTTGGGTAAAAAATTACAAGTCACGACCACGACCGAAAAAGGGAAAGACAATTCTTACACGACACATCTTACGTTAAGACCTAACGACCGTACACACTCGACAACTCTATCGTCAGACCTAAGTTCAGGTCGAGAGTCACATATAACACTCGACCACGACACTATAAAGTTCACATGACTGTCGATCACGATTGGCTAACATACGTCACGACTGTTACTTTTTCTCTGTTTAATGCAGGATCAAAGCCATTAATAAACAACGGCTATAACCGACAAAAGATCATCATGATCATTGAAACTCAGAAACCGTTACGACCGTTACCCTGCTTTTATGGGATCATTTAAGGCCATGAAGGCTATATAAACGAAGACATCAGCCTCATTTGCAGACATCGAAGCTGAAGAAAAAACACAGCATACCGAAGGTATTCAAACGAAGAAACATTTCCTCTCGAAGAATAGTTCACGACACATACACGTGACACGTTGTTTCTCATACACGACGCACACTTCATAATTTAAGTTCTTTCTATTTCAAATTGTAATCGCCTGTATTACCACCGACTGTACTCTCGACATTTGAAACATAAGGACGTCGCCCCTGATTGGCGACCATAGTACATCGACGACTACCACTGTCGTCCGCGGGTTTTTTCCTCGTTGAGGTTTTTCCCGCGTCACCAAATTCCTCTCGTCTCCTTTATTTTTTTGTCTTTATCGCATAGTTTGTCGAAAGATTTCTTTTCTTTAGTTGTTAAGCTCCACATCAACCTTAAGTTGTATTTTTAGACGATTTTCGGCATTAACAGTTTGGCGCCCACCGTGGGGCCCCATCTAGAGAAAGTCTTCGACAAACGTGCGTCCGACTAACAGTTTCTTGGAGTTTTCTCCTTTTTCTCTTTCAGGAAAATGGTAGGTCAGGGAAATCAAGAGCAGATCATCGCCCAGATGCATTGGGAGCTGGAAGCTGTGCGCAATCGCATCGATGCCCTTGCTGATCAAAGCCGAAGGGCAGCCGAGGAAATCGCGCGACAGAGGAATCAGAATCTGAATGGATGATTTGGACAACAGAACGGTCCAGGACCATTTGCCAGCAATCCAAGTTCAGCACCATTCGTCCAGAATCCACAGCAGGGACCGTTCGTCTGCAATCCTCAGCACGGGCCGATTCCTCCTCAGCATCTCAGACCACCGCCTCTACATAACGGGCCTCAGTCGTACTTCTGTAACGTCCCAAAAATTACAATTTTTTTTTAAAAACAAGTATTCCATTATAAAGCAACCACAATTTAATAATTCGTAACTCAATTAAAGTTAATGTCGTCAACTCAAACAGTCAATAGAATTTATGCAGCGGAAATATTATAAATAAAATCTAGAAGTTTAAAAGTGTAAGTTTCAACAATTCTCGACGCCCGCGCTTTGTGTGTGTACCGTCAAGCCCGACTGCCGCTCGCACCTGAAATCACAACATATTGCGAAAGGGTAAGCTAAACGCTTAGTGAGTCCTACCACACACGCAGGTAGCAACCCCACGTATATCGCTCCTACTCGCAAGTAGGTAACATCACTATCACCACGAATATAAACCACATAATAATTAATGTATAAATACGAACCTCGGTCCCACCGAGTACACAAAAATATATTGATACAAGCTCAGTCCCACCGAGCCCTCGGTCCCACCGAGCCCTCGGTCCCACCGAGTAAAATAATATAATCGTACTAGCTCAGTCCCACCGAGCCCCCCAGTCCCACTGAGGTGTACACAAGCATACATAATCCACATATAAATTCAACAAATCACAACTAGTTATCACATCTCAACTAGTTCACGTAAATACGTAATAACAAGTAGCACAAAATAACGATATGCATGAAATTCCTAACTACGCGGTGAGAGAACTCACCTCAAAGAAACGCGACGCGCCCATGAGCCGCAACACCGACACGTCAACTTCCTCACTTTTTCCCACCTAAATACGCACTAAAAACGTCAACGGGAAGTCCCAACGCACGACACGTTTACTAGTTTAACAAAGTTAAATTTCCAGCTTTTTACACTAAAACACAGGTCTGTTCGAGACCCATTTTACCCCTGATAAAGTGATCAATCTAGAAATCTAATTCCATATTCAGGAAGTTCCATGTCTTACGGTTCCAGGGACGTATAGAACGCGGTCTAATGATGTCCCAATTATTTTATACGAATTTTACAAGACAGGTCCGTAAAACAACGAAAAAACTGGACATGTTAGTGTAAAAAGGAAATTTCACCCTAGTTACGGTCCGAACCAGTTTTTCCTCAAAACAGACAGAACTTAAAGGACTCGTAAACGGAACTTTTGGCACCAATTTCATCCCATTCCGACTTTCCTATCAGAAGTTACGTTCGATACAAAAACAGGGACAGAAAGATAGCGGTCACATAAAATCATAACTTAATTAAAACGGTTTGAATAAACGACAACGGTTTAGGGTTCTGCCAAGGTGGTTTAGGGTTTAGGCCGCGGGCCCTCACCCACTGCCACCTCCGGCAGTGGGTCACGGCGGCGGCGGCGGCGTTTTCCGGCGGCGGTTACACACACCCACACGCAATCCACACTACCCTCCCGCACCACCGTTCTTCTCTCTCCCGATCGCCCTAGCATGCACTTACTCGCACACACAACCGTACCAGCACTGCCATGGCCAGCCACCACAGCGGCGGACTCCCCCCACCGCCGGCAGCCATGGCTGCGGTGGTGGTAGCGGCGGTTTGCTGCGTTTTGATGACTACACAACGGTACGAAAGAAAAGTAGACGGGAATACCTCAACGGAGCCTATTTCCTCCTCTTTTCCGGCGAGAACGGCCCTTTTCTCTTTCCCTTTTTCCGGCAGCCCTTGGCGGCAGCCTCCTCTCTCTCTCTTCTCCTTGCTAGCGGTCGTCTATCTCCCTCTCTCTCTCGGTTTTCCCTCGTCGACCTCTCTCTCTCTCCTGCACTCACTTCGCCGGCGACACAAAGGGAAGGGAATGGGGAGAATGACTAGGGGTGTGGTGGTGGTGTGTTACTGCGAAACCGAAGGGGGAAGGGGGAGGGGGCGTCCTTTGGGCCGACCCCTTGCCAAACTTTGGGGAAAAGCCCCTAATAGCCCCTCAACTATTCCTTTCCTTGCAAGAACCCAAACGTTAACACATTTAACTTTTTTTGGTCCGATTCGACTAACCCCGCTAAATAAAAATATTAGCAATAATTAAATAAATAATACATAAATAAAAAAGTACCGGGACACGGGCTTTACAACTCTCCCCCGCTTGAATTAGACTTCGTCCTCGAAGTCTTGACCGACGAAAAGCTCGGGATAATTCTCACGCATCTCCGCTTCAGGCTCCCATGTCCACTCTGAACCCTTCTGGTGTTGCCATTGCACCTTCACTAACCTAATGACTTTGTTGTGCAGATTTTTCGTCTTCCTCTCAATGACAGCTATCGGTTTCTCCACGTAGTTGAGCCTCTCGTCAATCTGAATGTCCTCGAGGGGGATCACTGCAGCCTCGTCGACTACAAACTTCCGCAATTGAGAAACATGGAAGGTGTCGTGAATTAAGCTCAGTTCTTCAGGTAGCTCTAACGGTAAGCTACTTTCCCCACACGGGCGATAATCCGGTACGGCCCAATATAACGAGGCCCTAGCTTCCCTCGCTTACGGAACCGGATCACCCCTTTCCAGGGTGAAACCTTCAACAACACATAATCGCCCACCTGAAACTCCAAGTCTGATCGTCTTTTGTCGGCGTAGCTCTTCTGCCGACTCTGTGCAGTAACCAAACGGTCCATCACCATCTGAATCATCTCGGTCATCTTCAACACAATGTCAGTACTCCCTAACACCCGATGACCAACCTCGCCCCAACAAACGGGCGTCCTGCACTTCCTACCATACAACAACTCGTACGGCGGCATGCCAATACCAGAGTGAAAGCTGTTGTTGTAGGAGAATTCTGCTAGAGGAAGGTGCTGATCCCAGCTACCTCCAAAATCGATAACACAAGCTCGAAGCATATCTTCGAGGGTCTGAATGGTTCGCTCGCTCTGTCCGTCCGTCTGCGGATGAAAAGCCGTGCTAAAGTGTAACCGTGTACCCATCTGTGACTGGAACTTCTCCTAAAACCGGGAGGTAAAACGAGTGTCCCTGTCAGAGACAATCGAAACTGGCACCCCGTGCCTGGCTACGATCTAACGTACGAACACCTCCGCAAGCTTTTCCGCCGAGGAGCTTTCCCTGATGGCCAAGAAGTGAGCACTCTTGGTCAGACGGTCAACGATCACCCAAATGGCATCGTTCCCACGGGGAGTCCTTGGGAGTTTCGTTAGGAAGTCCATAGTAATCTTTTCCCATTTCCAAACCGGGACCTCCAACGGCTGCAATTTCCCATGTGGTCGTTGATGTTCCGCTTTGACCTTCCGACAGGTCATACATACCTCAACACATCTAGCAACATCCCGCTTCATGCCGGGCCACCAATAACCTTCACGCAAGTCTCTGTACATCTTTGTAGCTCCCGGGTGAATCGAGAACTTGGACTTATGTGCCTCATCCATTAGTACCTGCCGGTTCCCACCGAAGAATGGAATCCAAACCCTACCGTGTTGAGTTAACAATCCCCAACTATCACGAACAAAATTCGGGATTTCCCCCGACACACTTTCCCGTTTTGCATTTTCCTCCAAGACAGCCACCTCCTGAGTGCTCCTTATCGACTCCAGAATAGGTGTAACCACTGTCAATCGTTGACATAAACCCCTCAATGGCTTACCGACCGGATGTCGGCTGAGTGCGTCCGCGACTACGTTCGCTTTACCCGGGTGGGAAAGTATCTCGCAGTCATAATCCTTGACCACATCGAGCCACCTTCGCTGACGCATATTAAGGTTCTGTTGATCCATCAAGTACTTGAGGCTCTTATGGTCATTGTAGATCGTACACTTGACACCATACAGATAGTGCCTCCAAATTTTAAGGGCAAACACTACCGCTCCCAACTCCAGGTCATGAGTCGGGTAATTCGCTTCATGAGGCTTCAGCTGCCTCGAAGCGTAGGCTATGACCTTGCCGCGTTGCATAAGCACGACACCCAAACCTTGGTGTGAAGCGTCACAGTATACTACCAAATCCTCCATGCCCTCGGGCAAGGTTAACACAGGAGCCTCGCACAAACGCCTGCGTAGCTCCTCGAACGTCTTCTGTTGTTCCTCACCCCAACTGAACGCCGCAGATTTCTTCGTCAATCGCGTCATAGGCATCGCGATCTTGGAGAAATCCTGAATAAACCTTCGGTAATACCCTGCCAATCCTAAAAAGCTTCGCACCTCAGTAGGAGTCTTCGGCACCTCCCACCGCATCACTGCTGAAATCTTAGATGGGTCGACCATAATACCATCCTGATTCACGACATGTCCTAGGAACTGTACATCTCTCAACCAGAACTCGCACTTGGAAAACTTAGCGTATAACTTCTCTCGCCTCAATACTTCCAACAGTTCTCGAAGATGCACCTCGTGCTCCTCCTTGGACTTTGAATACACCAGAATATCATCGATGAACACAATCACCGATCGGTCCAACATCGGACTACACACTCGGTTCATGAGGTCCATGAATGCTGTCGGTGCATTGGTGAGCCCAAAAGGCATCACCACGAACTCGTAGTGACCGTACCGCGTACGGAAGGCCGTCTTCTCCGTGTCCTCACTCCTGACCCACATCTGGTGGTACCCCGACCGTAAATCAATCTTAGAGAACCACGAGGCCCCCTGAAGCTGGTCGAACAAATCGTCAATCCTTCACAAAGGATAACGATTCTTTACCGTAAGCTTATTCAGCTCCCGGTAGTCTATGCACATCCGCTGCGACCCGTCCTTCTTCTTCATGGATAAGATAGGTGCTCCCCACGGCGAACAGCTCGGTCTAATGAACTCCTTCTCGAGAAGTTCCTGCAACTGGGCGTACAGCTCTTTCATTTCTGGTGGAGCCAGGCGATAGGGTGCCTTGGCCACCGGAGCAGCACCCGGGATCAGATCAATCCGAAACTCTACCTGTCGTTCGGGAGGTATCCCCGTCAAATCCTCGGGAAATACGTCGGTGAACTCCCGTACAACTGGCACGTCTTCCGCAGACTGCTTCGCTTCCTCAACACGCGTGTCTATCACGTATGCCAAATATCCCTGACCACTATGCTGAAGGTACCTCCGAGCTCTCGCAGCCGAACATATGGCCGTAGTCCATCTAGACGAATCTCCCTGCACTAACAGTTCTCCCCCGCTTGGGGTTCGAACTCGCACTTGTTTGTGACGACAAACAATCTCCGCGTCGAACCTATCCATCCAATCCATGCCCACAATCACACAAAGCTCCCGCATAGCGATCGGGATCAGGTCAATGGGAAACCGCACTCCTGAGATCTCTAAAGTGCACCCGCGAAACACGTCCGTGACCGTCAAGGTCCTATCATCAGCCACCTCAACAACAAGAGGATGGCTCAAACGTCCTACCACTCGACCCAAACCCTCGCTAAAAGTGCGAGACACAAAAGAGTGAGTAGCCCCGCTATCAAACATCACAACCGCAGGCACCGAGTTAACTAGGAACGTACCTAACATATAATTTAACCACAATAAATATAGGGCATGGAAAGGAAAGACAAGGAGAAGGAAACAAAGGAAATGTACCTGTAACCACTTTAGGCGTCGCCTGCGCCTCATCCACCATCAACTGGTGAACTCTACCTCGAGCCGCTCCCGCCCCCGGCAGACCTGCTCGACCATCGGTAATACGTAACGGGGCATTCCCAGGCGCCCTCTGTGCTCCACCCCCAATAGCTACCCCTGCTCTAGGACAGTTGGCCTTTACATGGCCCGTCTGATTACAGTTAAAACAGACCACTAGCGGTACCTTACAATCCCGGCTAAGGTGACCGGGTTGGCCACACTTAAAACACCCCTCAACTCTCCTCACTCCGGCATCTCGGGGCTTAAACCCGCCACTCCTAGAACCCGCGCGCGTATCTGTGAACCTCGACCTCTTCGGCACTGCCGAGATAGGCGTCACCGGCTGTGCCGCCTTCCGCTTCTTTGCTTGGGTCTCCAGCTCAAGCTCCCTCATCCGAGCAGCGTCCATCATGGCAGATAACGAAGCATACTGAGCTGTGCTAACGAATTCCCGGATCTCCGTGCGTAACATATCTTTATACCACGACATCTTCATCTCTTCCGAGGCGGCATACTGTGGACAAAATAATGCCATCTCGGTAAATTTTCTGTTCATCTCTTTTACCGTCTCTGTTGTCTGTGTGAGCTCTAGGAATTCCTTAGCGATTCGCTCCATCTCTACCGGCGATACATACTCCACACGGAAACGAGTGACAAACTCGTCCCAGGTCAAGGTAGTGCGCTCGGCAGGCGTCAATGCC
This sequence comes from Saussurea involucrata, assembly GCA_033807775.1. Taxonomy (NCBI): domain Eukaryota; kingdom Viridiplantae; phylum Streptophyta; class Magnoliopsida; order Asterales; family Asteraceae; genus Saussurea; species Saussurea involucrata. The sequence continues at coordinate 23,725,730 of CM066314.1, forward strand.
GTGGCGCACCAATCCTTCGCGCCGTCACGAAGTAGGTTCACCGCAAAGCGGACCTTTAGATTGTTCGGGCAGCCACTGGTCAGAAAGGAAAATTCCATGTCGGATACCCATCGCATGCTTAAAATCGGATTCGGGTCCCCTTTAAATTCTGGCGGGGAACAAGCAGAGAGATCCCGATACTGGAACTCTCGGGTACGAGGCTGACCCTCCGCATGCAGGGGAATAGCTGCAATACGCTCCTCCAGTAGAGTCACCACTTCATCTTGAATGGCGGTGATGATCTCGGGAATCGCTTCCCCGATCGCGTGAGATACCTCCATAGCAATCAGCTCCCTAATACGCTCCTTAGTAATCCCAGCCTCAGCCTGCGACCCAGCCGCGCGGTTCCTTCTAGTGTTGACCATCCTAATAGAAAGAAATTTCAGAGAGTTATTAGCACGAATAACTCACCCTACTACGCTCACGCTCCACTCCTTGGCTTCCTCGTGACTCTCCCCGACTCGAGTATGGATCCTGTGCTTCAGATAGTAGGAGCTCTGCTACTACCCTTCACACTTATCCTTACTCGTTTCGAGTCCTGTCCCGGGACGTCCAAGTAGTTGCTTACCACAAACAAACACATATGTCCACTCCGGCATATGTAAACACTTTTCCTAGCCCCCTAGAAAAGTCGTAACAACCCACTACCCTTGCTAGAACGGAACCCCCACTAACCCTGACGAGTCGCCTCGTAAACGCACAGTCGTATACAGTGAAACCAGATAGACATTCGAATATAAGATTCTATCCTACAACGGTTGGACTCAAACAAGAGCTGCGCAATAGAACTAAATCCAACATTTTAAGGCTATTCAGTTCCTACTGCATACAACCTAAGGTGCATTCACTTAACAACCTATCGAGGCTAGCATGAGTTCATAATAGCAAGTAACAAGTATACAGTACCACAAAATCCACGTAAGCAATCTAGCATGCATACCCTATGCCTAGAAAGCAATAAATACACTAAGTGTTGTACCTTCCCAATTGGCGTCGGCTGACTGTACACACCGCGCCCACGATCACCGTTTCCCAAACGAGTTTTCCTTTTTCCTTTATTCTCAAAGATTTTAATAAAAGAGTTTTTAAAAAAAACTTCATAGCTGCAACTTGAGACCAAACACACCGAGATGTGTTTGATTCACTCAAGTTGTGCTCTGATACCAAGTTGTAACGTCCCAAAAATTGCAATTTTTTTTAAAACAAGTATTCCATTATAAAACAACCTCAATTTAATAATTCGTAACTCAATTAAAGTTAATGTCGTCAACTCAAACAGTCAATAGAATTTATGCAGCGGAAATATTATAAATAAAATCTAGAAGTTTAAAAGTGTAAGTTTCAACAATTCTCGACGCCCGCGCTTTGTGTGTGTACCGTCAAGCCCGACTGCCGCTCTCACCTGAAATCACAACATATTGGGAAAGGGTAAGCTAAACGCTTAGTGAGTCCTACCACACATGCAGGTAGCAACCCCATGTATATCGCTCTTACTCGCAAGTGGGTAACATCACTATCACCACGAATATAAACCACATAATAATTAACGTATAAATACGAACCTCGGTCCCACCGAGTACACAAAAATATATTAATACAAGCTCAGTCCCACCGAGCCCTCGGTCCCACCGAGTAAAATAATATAATCATACTAGCTAAGTCCCACCGAGCCCCCCAGTCCCACTGAGGTGTACACAAGCATACATAATCCACATATAAATTCAACAAATCACAACTAGTTATCACATCTCAACTAGTTCACGTAAACACGTAATAACACATAACAACACGTAGCACAAAATAACGATATGCATGAAATTCCTAACTACGCGGTGAGAGAACTCACCTCAAAGCAACGCGACGCGCCCACGAGCCGCAACACCGACACGTCAACTTCCTCACTTTTTCCCACCTAAATACGCACTAAAAACGTCAACGGGAAGTCCCAACGCACGACACGTTTACTAGTTTAACAAAGTTAAATTTCCAGCTTTTTACACTAAAACGCAGGTCTGTTCGAGACCCATTTTACCCCTGATAAAGTGATCAATCCAGAAATCTAATTCCATATTCAGGAAGTTCCATGTCTTACGGTTCCAGGGACGTATAGAACGCAGTCTAATGATGTCCCAATTATTTTATACGAATTTTACAAGACAGGTCCGCAGAACAGCGAAAAAACTGGACCTGTTAGTGTAAAAAGGAAATTTCACCCTAGTTACGGTCCGAACCAGTTTTTCCTCAAAACAGACAGAACTTAAAGGACTCGTAAACGGAACTTTTGGCACCAATTTTATCCCATTCCGACATTCCTAGCAGAAGTTATGTTCGATACAAAAACAGGGACAGAAAGATAGCGGTCACATAAAATCATAACTTAATTAAAACGGTTTGGATAAACAACAACGGTTTAGGGTTCCGCCAAGGTGGTTTAGGGTTTAGGCCGCGGGCCCTCACCCACTGCCACCTCCGGCAGTGGGGCACGGCGGCGGCGGTGTTTTCCGGCGGCGGTCACACACACCCACACGCAATCCACACTACCCTCCCGCACCACCGTTCTTCTCTCTCTCGATCGCCCTAGCATACACTTACTCGCACACACAACCTTACCAGCACTGCCATGGCCAGCCACCACAGCGGCGGCGTGCAGCAGCGGGCTCCCCCCACCGCCGGCAGCCATGGCTGCGGCGGTGGTAGCGGCGGTTTGCTGCGTTTTGATGACTACACAACGGTACGAAAGAAAAGTAGACGGGAATACCTCAACGAAGCCTATTTCCTCCTCTTTTCCGGCGAGAACGGCCCTTTTCTCTTTCCCTTTTTCCGGCAGCCCTTGGCGGCAGCCTCCTCTCTCTCTCTTCTCCTTGCTAGCGGTCGTCTATCTCCCTCTCTCTCTCGGTTTTCCCTCGTCGACCTCTCTCTCTCCTGCACTCACTTCGCCGGCGACACAAAGGGAAGGGAATGGGGAGAATGACTAGGGGTGTGGTGGTGGTGTGTTACTGGGAAACCGAAGGGGGAAGGGGGAGGGGGCGTCCTTTGGGCCGACCCCTTGCCAAACTTTGGGGAAAAGCCCCTAATAGCCCCTCAACTATTCCTTTCCTTGCAAGAACCCAAACGTTGACACATTTAACTTTTTTTGGTCCGATTCGACTAACCCCGCTAAATAAAAATATTAGCAATAATTAAATAAATAAAAAAAGTACCGGGACACGGGCTTTACAACTTCGTCCCTCTCAATGGGGACGCCAATGGTTCGTCGTAAGGAAATGGCACAAATTCAGGGATCAACCCTCCAACAGGTGTGGATCCCATCGCTCAGCGACTGAAGATGTTGAAAGACCAGAACGAACGTGTCATGTCTTTATTCGCAAAGCTGCTGGAGGCAGTCGTACCCATCGATGTCGAGCCTCGCATAGGGTTTCAGGCCTCCCCTTTCGTCGACGAGATTTCTCTAGTCGACGTCCCCAAGAAATATAGTATCCCAACCTTCACACCCAAATATTCTGGTATCTCAGATCCCACAGAACACGTCGCTCAGTACAAACAACTGATGTGGATTGTGTCGATCCCTTATCAATACCAGGAAGTTTGTATGTGAAAAAGTTTTGGAGCGACCCTCACGGGTGCCGCCCTCCAGTGGTTGATTAATCTCAAGCCTAAATCCATCGGGTCTTTTGCCGATCTAGTCAATCAATTTTTCCAGTAGTTCGCTAGCAGTCGTAAGATGGAAAAGCAAACTAGCGACTTATATTACGTTGTGCAGAAGACCGGTGAATCTATCCGGGGTTATTTCAACAGGTTCAATGCGGAAATAATCAGTGTCCGTAACTGTGACGTCAAGACCGCGATCGAAGCCTACAAACGCGGTCTAGACGACAGTTCGGGTCTATACACCGGTTTAACAAAGTATCCTCCAGAAAATTTCGAAGACGTCCGAGCAAGAACCCTAGCTTACATGAGGGTAGAGGACGACGTTGCCTTCCGTCGAAAGCATTCCGACGACAAAAGATCACTGAGTGTAAAGAAGTCAGAATTCAAAACCAAATTTCCTCAATATCCTAAGATATCCTCCTACGGATTCAAGGGAACTTCCAAGGATTTGGTCGAGGCATTGAAGACCGTCCAGGCGACCATCCGGTGGCCGAAGATGTAACACCCTCAAATTTGGAACGAGCAACTAACATTACAATTCAATAAAATCACCAATTTATACATACTCACTACTACAATTCATTCCTTTAAAACACCTCGGAATTTAAAACATCATAAAAGTCTACAATAAAATAACTTAATCGAGTGGTACTTAACACCACCAGTTGCTAGTCCAAACAAATGCGGAATACTTCACTACTCAAGTCACCCCTCGTGCACTCTACTAGTACTCGTCACTTCCCAATGTAGCTAGAGCTACCCCAACCTAATCCTGTTGCACATGCCGACAAATAAAAAGGGTTAGGCTTACGCCTAGTGAGTTCAAGCAGTTTATCATGACTATATAAAATATAAAACGAAGGAATAATAGTTATAGTCATGATTTCAAAAGAGTTTACTTAAATTCGAAATCATCCATTTTCATCCCACACAATTCCATGGGAAAAGTTCCCGAAAGGTATAATACGTTTTCCAAAATCTATTACATTTCCAATTCGCTCAAAGTACATGAATAAGTCTATTTTAGGCAAAACCTTCAAATATGGTTGAAAATGAATACTCAACCCGTATAACATGAAAACCAACCATTAAATATAATTCTTTATTAAGACATAATGTGAAGCAATACACACGCGACCGTAAGATGTATTAAGTTCAAATAACATAAACGGTGGAGACCCGTATCCGTTGAAAATGAAGGTAACACGTAAGTATACACGCAGCCTCCAAGGCAATACAAATACCGCCTCCAAGGCATACAAATATCGCCTCCAAGGCGTAGCCTCCAAGGCACTGCAAATATCGCCTCCAACGCGTAGCCTCTAAGGCAATGCAAATATCGCCTCCAAGGCGTAGCCTCTAAGGCACACATATATCAATAACTAATTATTCCATTTAGCATGTAATTCTCAACAACGTGCAATAATATGCAAAGCAGTTAAATAAAAGCATTTCATAATTAAGACTCCACATTAAGCCAATTAGACTGGACAAATGTCCCTAGACTATCTTAAGTCAAAACCGAGCAAGTGCTCCACGCTTGCTAGACCTATAATGTCGGTCATTATCGCACAAACGCGTTTAACATGATTTAGGTAAGCGAGTACCCAATAAATTACACTAACATGATCATACCATCAATTAACCACATTTTGAACAATTAATCCTTTAAAGGCAAGTGATGGTTTCTAACCATCCAATTATTCAAAAGCCCCAAATATGGATATTCTACACAATTATGAAGATAACTCTTCAAAAGAGCTAAACTATCCAATTAACTCAACTATATATATTTTCAGGTAAAAACATACAAATATTGGAAAATATACATTTTGGCATGTACAAAGTTTTCGCAAAGTAACTTGAACACACCTTGCTAGATTTAAGCTAAATCTAGGGTTTCTCCAACGTATGCTCCTTTGATGAGGTTTACATCTTCAAGCCAAATCTTCCAAAAACCTGGATCCATGAAATCCCAACCATCAATATCACGATCCAACCATAAGGAATTGTCATCCAACCCAAACACACCAAAACCCCCAATTTATCAAACCCTAGTTCCAGACATAAAGGGGATAACGATTCCCCCAACCGATCGCCACCAAATTCAACCCACAACATCACAAAACGGAAGGGAAGTGAACTATAACAACAATCTAACAAGGAATTACCTTAATCACTTGAATCCGTCAAGGAAGAACTCCAAAACTCCCAAAAGCTTCAAACTCCTAAAACGATCATCAATGGTGGTAGAGGGTTCGATTTCGTGAAGAAATGAGGAAGGAGAGGGGAGGGGATGGTGTTTCTTGAGAGAAATCGGCTGAGAGAGGGTGAGGGAAGTGAAGAAAATCGAGAGAGGGATGAGGGAATGAAAAAGAAAGGGAGAAAAGGGGTTAAAACCCGAATTTATTTCGTCCAGGTGCTCGGCGCCGATCAATCGGCGCCAAGATCGGCGCCAGCTTCTGTTTGGTTCCTTCTAAAACGCGGTTTCGGCCATAACTTCTTCGTTATAGCTCCGTTTTCGCTCCGGAAAGGACCGTTGGACTCGTATTCGAATTCCCCATCCAATAAGACAATAAAAACTAGGATTTAACTCCAAATCCTATTTTCCATAATTTCCTTACAAGATCGATTCCTCCTGAATCAAAGTCGTACTTACCCAAAAATCATGGGTGTTACAGAAGAATACCGACAGAGATGATGACAAGAAAGATAAATCGAAGTGGTGCGACTTCCACGTCGATCATGGTCATATGATGGACGATTGCATAGCCCTTAAAAAAGAACTAGCATACCATATCCTAAAGGGAAATCTCAAGGATATCATCGACAACGTCGTTACCCCAGTTAACGACGTTCGACCGCCATCTCCCGACCACGCAAAGGTCGTAAATTGCATAACTGGTGGATCCGACGTCTGCGGACTGACGTATTCCGCAGCCAAACGTCATGCCAGCCGAGTACCTGACGATCGACCTACCCCTCGCTCATCAAGACCCAAAGGAGATCTGGAGCTAGAAGCCATGAAGATTACATTCGACCTCGGCTCGCATCAAAAGCATCATGACGGGTTGATCATTCAACTCACGATTGGTAATTGCTTGACCCGACGAGTCTTGGTCGACGGGGGCAACTCAACGAACGTCATCTTCCTTGATACCATCAAGGCCATGGGAATCGATCGATCGGAAATTACCCGACGCTCGACAACCTTGGTAGGTTTCAATGGAGACGCGACGAGTACCTTTGGAGAAATTACTCTGCATGTCTACGCCCGAGGGATCAACAAACCGACAAAGTTCAACGTCATCGATTGCTCGTCGGCCTATTACGTCATCCTAGGTCGACCGTGGATCCATGACATGAAAGCCGTTCCTTCGACGTATCATCAGACCATGAAGTTCCCTACGCCGTGGGGAGTCCAGGAGATCAAAAGTGAGCCGAAAGTCGCCCGCGACTGCTACAAAACGACCCTGAACCTGCAAAAACAGGCCATCTAGCAATTACAAGTCCAGGATGCTTCTGGGACAGCCTACGACTATCGCCTAGAGGAAGTCATCCTGGACCAGAGCAAGCCTAACCAAACCGTCTTTATAGGTTCATCCCTCGACCCTTGCCTTAAAGAAAAGCTATTATTTTTTTTGCAGGAACATGCCGACTGTTTGGGTAAAAATCTACCATCCTCGAACACGACCAAGACGTTAAAGACATTCACTACACTTCTCTTGTAACAAAGTTAAATCATCAACACTTTGTCCTTGGACCGAAGCCATAGTCGAAAGTACCACTCGACACTCGACCGACGTGTGGAAATACACGACCTCGACTGACTAACGCACGACATTTCTGTTATGATTTCATCGTTTAATGCATGTCAAACTTCATTTATGATCAACGGCTATAACCGACGAGGTAAGTTATGAGCATTTAAGTCAGCAAACCGTTACGACAGTTACATGAAGCATTCAACGAATCAATTAAAGCACTCGAAGACTATAAATACAAGGACAAAGCTATCATTTGCACATCATCTATCACCATCGAATTCCAGAAGCACACCGCGTACTCAAGAACATCCGAAGCAAAGGAATTTCTCTCAAGTGATCACTCTCGACGCACGACTTACACTCTCGACCAGCAGCCTTAGCATACGACACACTTGTTTTACACTCGATACACTTGTTATTTTTACAATTCAAGTTATTTGTATTGTAATCATTGTACGATCGACACCTGAAACAAAGGACATCGCCCTTGTTTGGCAATCATAGTGCAGCGACGACTTCCACAGTCGTCCGCGGGTTTTTTCCTCCTTGAGGTTTTTCCCGCGTCATCAAAATCTCTGTCTCTTTACAAATTTTTGTCCTTGTCGCACGCTTTGTCGTAAGATTCCTTTCTTTAGTTGTTAAGCTCCACAATCAACCTTAAGTTATCCTTCTGGACGATTTTTGGCATTAACAGTTTGGCGCCCACCGTGGGGCCCCATCTAGAGAAAATCTTCGACAAACGTGTGTCGTACTAACGGTTTCTTGGAGTTTCCTCTGTTTTTTGTTTCAAGAGAATGGCAGGCTTCGAAAATCCAGAGAAAATCATTGCCCAGATGCACGAAGAGCTCGAGGATGCACAAGATTCCCCTATGATAGTCGATGACTATCGTTTAGAAGAGATCGTCCTAGATCAGAGCAAGCCTGATCAAAAAGTCTTTATAGGATCATCCCTCGATCCCAACATTAAAGACAAACTAATATATTTCTTGTAGGAACATGCCGATTATTTTGCTTGGTCGCATGAAGATATGGTCGGTATCGATCCTGATATCATCTCCCATAAGCTCAACGTCGATCCGTCATTCAAGCCCATCAAGCAAAAGCGAAGGAAATTTGCTCCTGAAAGGAATAAGGTGATAATTGACGAAGTCGACAATCTCCTCAAGATAGGAAAAATTCGTGAAGTAAAATATCCTGATTGGCTTGCTAACGTCAAGGTCGTGGCAAAGAAAAATGGGAAGTGGAGAGTCTGTATCGGCTTCACCGATCTCAACAAAGCTTGTCCAAAAGATCCATTTCCATTGCCACATATCGATGCCATGGTCGACGCAACAGCGGGGCATGAACTATTGACGTTCATGGATGCTTATTCTGGATACAATCAGATCCTAATGCACGTCGAGGATCAAGAGAAAACTGCATTCATGACAGATCGAGGTATTTACTGTTATAAAGTTATGCCTTTTGGACTAAAAAATGCAGGTTCTACCTACCAGCGTCTGGTGAATAAAATGTTCAAAGATCACCTTGGAGACACAATGGAAGTTTATATCGACGACATGCTCGTCAAGTCGAAGCAAGCAGCCGACCATGTCGAGCACTTGAGGCAATCGTTCGACGTCCTTCGGAAGTATAGCATGAAGCTCAACCCGACAAAGTGTTCCTTCGGCGTCAGTGCTGGAAAGTTCTTGGGCTACATGGTCACTCGTCGAGGAATCGAGGCTAATCCTGACCAAATCAAAGCCATTATCGAAATCAAATCCCCGAGGAATTTCAAAGAAGTTCAAAGGCTTACTGGTCATGTGTCAGCTTTGAACAGGTTTATCTCTCGATCCTCAGATAAATGCCATCTGTTTTACAATGTCCTCGGAAAAAATAGAGGCTTCGACTGGACCGATGATCACGAGCAAGCATTGCAAAAGCTTAAAGAGTACATAACGTCGCCTCCCTTATTGTCGAAACCTCACGATCATGAGGTCTTGCAGCTATATTTGGCTGTCAGTCCAAATGCAGTAAGTGTCGTCTTAACGCGAGAAGACAAAAAGCAACAATTGCCGATCTACTATGTAAGTAAATCTCTCTTGGACGCAGAAACCAGGTATCCATCTATGGAAAAAATTTCTTTTGTCGCTAGTCACAGCTGCTAAGAAATTGCGTTATTATTTTGAATCGCATCTTATTACTGTCGTGACTAATTTTCCTGTTAAGTCTGTTTTGAGGAAACCTGAGTTGACAGGTCGCTTAGCAAAGTGGAGCATATATCTCAGCAGTTACGACATCGATTTCAAGCCTAGGACTGCAATCAAATCGCAAGTCTTGGCAGATTTTATTGCTGATTTCAGCCCTGAATTGGAGAAAGAAGCAGATCTCGAAGTGTCAACTGTGGCGACTCACGACGACATGCCTTGGATTTTACATGTCGACGGATCATCCAACGTTAGAGGTTCAGGACTAGGCGTCGTCTTAAAGTCGCCACAGGGTGTAAGATCCCACATTGGTTGGGGAGGGGAACAAAGGTTGCCTTATAAGAGGAACTTGATACCTCCCCTATCAGACGCGTTTTAAAACCGTGAGTCCAGTTGTTTGGACAAAGCGGACAATATCTGGTACGGTTGATCTGGGATGTTACAGATGGTATCAGAGCCAGGAACCGGACTGGTGTGCCAGCGAGGACGCTGGGCTCCCAAGGGGGTGGATTGTAAGATCCCACATTGGTTGGGGAGGGGAACAAAGGTTGCCTTATAAGAAGAACTTGATACCTCCCCTATCAGACGCATTTTAAAACCGTGAGTCCAGGTGTGTGGACAAAGCGGACAATATCTGGTACGGTTGGCCTGGGATGTTACAGATGGTATCAGAGCCGGGAACCGGACTGGTGTGTCTGCGAGGATGCTGGGCTCCCAAGGGGAGTGGATTGTAAGATCCCACATTGGTTGGGGAGGGGAACAAAGGTTGCCTTATAAGAGGAACTTGATACCTCCCCTATCAGACGCGTTTTAAAACCGTGAGTCCGGGTGTGTGGACAAAGCGGACAATATATGGTACGGTTGGCCTGGGATGTTACACAGGGGGGCAAGATGGTATATTCAGTCCGATGCGACTTCAAAGCCACCAACAACGAAGCCGAATACGAAGCCCTGATCGTGGGAATGAATATGGCCCACGACTCGGGGGCAACCGCGTTGCATCTTAAAAGCGATTCTCTCCTGGTCGTGAACCAAATGAATGGAGAATTCGCGGCTAAAGATTCAAAAATGACAGCGTACCTAAAGGTAGCAAAAGAAAAATCCAAAAAATTTAAATCTTTTTCTATTGAACAGATCCCAAGGGACCAGAATACTCAGGCCGACGCTTTAGCAAACCTTGGGTCTGCTCTGGTCGAACCAATATTCGACGCTATCCCCATGATCCATCTGGCGACATCGTCCATCGAAAACATTGATGTCATCCAGATCGAAGACGAAGAAGATGATTGGTCGTGCGACATCCGAAATTTCCTCATGCACGACCAACTCCCAGAAGACAAGATGGAAGCTCGGAAGATCAGATTTAAAGCGTCCAAATACGTCATGATCGAAGATAGGCTCTATCGACGGGCTTAAATCTAAGATGCGTCGTCATCAAAAGTCAAATCCAGAAAATCCTTCAAGAAATGCACGATAGAGAGTGTGGCAATCACTCAGGAGGTCGCAGTTTGGCTAATCGTATCTCTCGACAAGGGTATTTTTGGCCAACACTGCAACAAGACGCCGTCAGGTATGTCCAGAACTGTGATCCCTGTCAACAACATTCAGGTATGTCTCATAAACCCTCTGAACCTTTGCACTCGACACTTATCCCATGGCCCTTCATGAGGTGGGGAATGGATATTGTCGGCAAGCTACCACCTGCTCCAGGGCAAAAGGTATTCCTCCTTGTACTTACAGATTATTTCTCCAAATGAGTAGAAGCAGCAGCCTTTTCCCAAGTTCGAGACAAGGAAGTCGAGTCTTTTATCCAGACTAACATTATATGCAGGTTTGGGATTCCATCCGAAATTGTCTGTGACAATGGATCTCAATTCATAAGCGACAGGACTCGACAGTTCTGTGAAGACCGTAGTATCAAGCTGACGACCTCGACACCCAGATATCCCCAGGCAAATGGACTTGCTGAATCAAGCAATAAGACCATCGCTCCTTCAATCAAAAAGAGACTACAAGCCGCAAAGGGAAAGTGGGTCGAAAAGCTTCCTTCAGTCCTATGGGCAAATTGTACGACGCCTCGTACGTCCACAGGACAAACTCCCTTCTCCTTGGTTTATGGTTGTGAAGCAGTTCTACCAGTCGAAGTTCAGCTCTCGATATCAAGACATACTTCCGTCGAGCACAATCTAGTCGATCTAAGTTATGATCTCGATGCCCTCGAAGAGCTCAGAGAGTCAGCGTTGATCAAAATGGCATCACAAAAACAAGTGGTCGAGCGACACTTCAACAAAAATGTCAAAATTAAAGTCTTTCAAATAGGCGACTACGTCCTCCGTCGAGTATTCCAAAACACTCAAGAGCTCAATGCGGGTAAACTTTCCACCAAGTGGGAAGGTCCTTATCGTATCTCAGAAGTCGTTGGTAAAGGTGCCTATCGGCTCCAAACCCTCGACAACCAAGACGTCCCACGTAGCTGGAATGCTACACATTTGAAAAGGCATTTTTTCTAAGTCCCTTTTCTCTTTCATACGATTTTCTCATCGCAACGATTACTAACTTAAGCATCAGAGGGTCGTTGATTAGCCAACGACCAACCTCTGACATCGTTTTAACGCAAGATCGCATGATATTAGTTATTAAGTCTTCTATACGACTTTAAAACTCGTCGCATGATACAAATGTTCAAGTCTATGACTCGCTCTGCCGCAGGGACGCACGATTCACGAGCGTCGTACGATCTGGTTATACGATCGTAGGGTTTAACATTCATTCGATCTAAGTTCTTAAGACCTAGGGAAATTTGTATGATCTGGACGAACACGTCAATCGCATATGATTGTTAATATGATTCAAATGTATGATACATGTCTTGATCATTGTATTGCAGTGAATGCCTAAGTCGCATGTTTTCTTCTACGATTGAAATTCGTAATTAAACACTTATGATTACTTATAAGGCATGTAAAACAAGGGTGTATGCGAGATAAAGATTCCATTCATCAAAACAACTATAACTCGATCGCCAACAGTCGAGCACAAAAAAAAAGTCCATAAATCGTAAGTCTATCCCAAATATGAAGATGAATGTCGGTCACATCTTTGCCCGAAGTCTCGACGGTCGACTCCCAGTCCAACATCTTCTCTATCCTCGCAAAAGAAGCTTGGAATATCTGTAAAATACAAATATATTAACAAACGTTCGATGAAAAACGTCGAAACATAAGTTTTAAAACAGAAACTTACTAGGAACGCCAGTCCGGCTATATGCGATATCGTCTCCTCGACGGAGATCCCTTGAAAACGCTCTTCGAAAGATAGGAGCTGATATTTTCCCAGATACGGGAACAATTTCGTCCCGACAAGGACATTGTCAACTAAGGAATCCAACGGCAACGTAAAGTTGACCATCGTGACTTCCTTCTCACCCTCTCCCGTCTTAACACCCTTGCCCTTGTCGGCTGACGAAGGGGTCGACGTGGCTAAGGGGGGCATCGTCGCCAGTTGCGCAAGATCCACCGATGTCACATCAATCGCGATCGTTGCCTTCACCTTCTCAGGCACAATAACTCTCAAAGAGTTATCAACCTTCGAAGACATCTCCCTTAAAATTATCATCCTCGACTTTGGTAAAACCCCAACGTAGCGATCAGGTTTTTTTGCCTCTTTACCCTTGCAGGCCAACTCAAGTTATGCCACTCTCTTAAGTAGAGATGGTTGACACCTTTATCTACGATTCTCCTGAGAACATATAAAAGAGGAACATCACAAGATGAACTTAAAAATGAAAAAGGCCAAAGTCTTCAGAATCGGGGCATTAGCTGAATCAATGCTAAACTCAAGCATAAATGTCTTAGCCAAAGGATGAGTAAAAGATTTTCCTAGGCTTCTAAAAGGACGTCAAAATTATACCTTATATAGGTGATCAAAAGACACGAAAATCTAAGTAAGACAGAGATTCTTGCAAGATTGGAAAATATTGAGCAAAGAGCAACAAAGAATCCCAGAAGAATCTCGCTCTCAAAACTCTCCGAAATCGTAAAAAGAAAGGATCCGTCGAAGGTCTCTATTTATGCTAAAGTTCTTGTCAGGTCGAACCCCTCGATAGTCGACACGTACCCCTGCCTTTTCGAATGCTCGACAGATTGTCGACACCTGGCGAATACAGTTGTTTTGCACGATTATGCGTCAACGTGACGTCACGACTATATCCCCTTTTCGATTTCGCGTTCGGTTAGAATTGGACCAATCCAGTTCCAAGGTATTTGAAAGGATTTTTTACACGTGTCACGGGCAAAATTTAAAAAACTTTTGAAATTTGAATTTGTCACTCCACTTTTTCAAATTTTGGGGGCAAACTGTTTGGGTAAAATTCTACCAGCCTCGAACACGACCAAGACGTTAAAGACATTCACTACACTTCTCTTGTAACAAAGTTAAATCATCAACACTTTGTCCTTGGACCGAAGCCATAGTCGAAAGTACCACTCGACACTCGACCGACGTGTGGAAATACACGACCTCGACTGACTAACGCACGCCATTTCTGTTATGATTTCATCGTTTAATGCAGGTCAAACTTCATTTATGATCAACGGCTATAACCGACGAGGTAAGTTATGAGCATTTAAGTCAGCAAACCGTTACGACAGTTACATGAAGCATTCAACGAATCAATTAAAGCACTCAAAGACTATAAATACAAGGACAAAGCTATCATTTGCACATCATCTATCACCATCGAATTCCAGAAGCACACCGCGTACTCAAGAACATCCGAAGCAAAGGAATTTCTCTCAAGTGATCACTCTCGACGCACGACTTACACTCTCGACCAGCAGCCTTAGCACACGACACACTTGTTTTACACTCGATACACTTGTTATTTTTACATTTCAAGTTATTTGTATTGTAATCATTGTACGATCGACACCTGAAACAAAGGACATCGCCCTTGTTTGGCGATCATAGTGCAGCGACGACTTCCACAGTCGTCCGCGTTTTTTCCTTGTTGAGGTTTTTCCCGCGTCATCAAAATCTCTGTCTCTTTACAATTTTTTGTCCTTGTCGCACGCTTTGTCGGAAGATTCCTTTCTTTAGTTGTTAAGCTCCACAATCAACCTTAAGTTATCCTTCTAGACGATTTTTGGCATTAACACCGACTGCTTCGCCTGGTCGCACGAAGACATGTTTGGCATAGACCCCGACGTAATTTCTCATAAGCTCAACATCGACCCGTCTTTCAAACCTGTCAAGCAAAAGCGACGAAAATTTGCTCCTGCACGGAATAAGGTGATCAATGATGAGGTCGACAATCTCCTCAAGACGGGAAAGATACGACAAGTAAAGTACCCCGACTGGCTTGCAAACGTCGTTGTCGTGCAAAAGAAAAATGGAAAATGGAGAGTTTGTATCGACTTCACAGATCTCAACAAAGCTTGTCCCAAGGACCCTTTCCCACTGCCACATATCGACGCCTTAGTCGATGCAACAGCAGGGCATGAACTATTGACGTTCATGGATGCCTATTCCGGATATAACCAGATCCTGATGCATGTCGAGGACCAAGAAAAAACCGCCTTTATGACAGATCGAGGTATTTATTGCTATAAAGTTATGCCCTTTGGTTTAAAAAATGCAGGTTCCACCTACCAATAATTGGTGAACAAGATGTTCAAAGATCACCTTAGCGACACGATGGAGGTGTATATTGACGATATGCTCGTCAAATCGAAGTAAGCAGTCGACCACATCGAGCATCTAAGGCAGTCGTTCGACATCCTCCGAAAGTACAGCATGAAGCTAAATCCGACGAAGTGTTCTTTTGGCGTCAGCGCCGGGAAGTTCCTGGGCTATATGGTCACACGACGGGGAATCGAAGGCAATCCAGATCAGATCAAGGCCATTATCGAGATCAAATCTTCAAGGAATTTTAAAGAGGTCCAAAGGCTCACTGGTCGAGTGGCAGCTCCGAACAGATTTATCTCTCGATCATCAGATAGATGCCATCTATTTTACAACGTCCTACGAAAAAATAAAGGCTTCAACTGGACAGACGATCATGAGCAAGCACTGCAGAAACTGAAGAAGTACATGACATCACCACCTCTGCTTTCAAAACCTCACGATAATGAGGTCTTGCAACTATATTTAGCCGTCAGTCCTAATGCAGTAAGTGTCGTCCTGACAAGAGAAGATGAAAAGCAGCAACTGCCAATCTACTATGTAAGTAAATCCCTTTTGGACGCCGAAACCAGGTATTCCTCTATGGAAAAATTACTTTTATCGCTAGTTATAGCTGCAAAGAAATTGCGACATTATTTCGAATCACACCCTATTACTGTCATGACTAACTTTCCTCTTAAGTATGTCTTGAGGAAACTTGAGCTGACAGGTCGATTGGCAAAATGGAGCATATATCTCAGTAGTTACAACATCGACTTCAAGCCCAGGACAACGATTAAATCGCAAGCGTAGGCAGACTTCATCGCCGACTTCAGTCTTGAGCTAGAAAAGGAAGCAGAGCTCGAGGTGCTCACTGTGGCGACTCACGGCGACGTGCCTTGGACCCTACATGTCGATGGGTCATCCAACATTAGGGGTTCAGGACTAGGTGTCGTCTTAGAGTCTCCATACGGGGGCAAGATGGTGTATTCCGTACGATGTGACTTCAAAACTACCAACAATGAAGCCGAGTACGAAGCCCTGATCGTGAGAATGAGTATGGCCCACGACTTGGGAGCAACCACACTACATGTCAAAAGCGATTCTCTCCTGGTCGTAAACCAGATGAACGGAGAATTTACGGCCAAAGATTCAAAGATGACAGCGTACCTAAAGGTAGCAAAAGCAAAATCAGAAGTTTTTAAACCATTCTCAATCGAACAGATTCCAAGGGACCAAAATACTCAAGCCGACGCTTTAGCAAACCTTGGATCTGTACTCAGCAAACCTTTATTCGACAACATTCCTATGATCCACCTGGCGACTCCATCTATCGATAATGACGACGTCGTCCAGATCGAAGACCAGAAGGATGATTGGTCGTACGACATTAGAAATTTCCTTATGCTCGACCAACTCCCAGAAGACAAGATGGAAGCTCGAAAGATCATGTTCAAGGCATCTAAATATGTCGTGATCGGAGATAGACTCTATCGACGATCATTGACAGGCTTGAACCTGAGATGTGTCACCAGCAAAAGTCAAGTTCAAAGAATCCTTCAAGAAATACATGACGGAGAGTGTGGCAACTGTTAATGCCAAAAATCGCACCAAAGGGACAACTAAAGGTCGATGTGCAGTTAAACAACTAAAGAAAGGATCTTTCGATGAAACGTGCGACGAGGGAAAAATAGATAAGACAAAAGATTTGATGACGCAGGAAAAACCTCAATCGAGGAAAAAACCTGCAGACGACAAGGGATGTCGTCGCTGCACTATGGTCGCCAATCAGGGGCGATGTCCTTGGTACTGGTGTCGGTCGTACGATGGTTACAATACAAATGAAGGAAATGCTTCGAAATGTAAAGTACAAGTGTTTGAAAGGTAAAACAAGTGTTTGTCGTGTGTGATTACAAAGTGTAAACAACTGTTGGTCGAAAGATGTTGGTGTACGTCGAGAGCGATGACTTGAGCTTTTCTTCGAGTGTTCTTGAGTTCGCTGTAGGGTTCTGGCTTTCAGTACTTGATTTCCAGAGTTTGAGTGTTCTTGGCTATGAGCTTGAATGTTTTTCTCTACTGCTTTGTGATATTCGCTGATGATTGCTAATGTGTATCAGATGTTCACTTGTTGTCCCTGATGTGAAGACTTAGCTTGGTATTTATAGTATTCGCGTCATTAATTAGCTCCATTAATGCTCTGATCAACGGCTACAATGGCTGGAAACGGTCGCCGGAGTGATTATCCATAATGTTCTTCGTCCGTTATGGCTGCTTACTGTTAATGGCTTTGACTCCTGCATTAAATACTTAACACACGTAACAGTCAAGGTTAACGTTAGCTTTGCTCGAAGGTACAATGATCTTACGCGATGGTCGTGCAGGACGGGCGACGCCGTGGTCGAGCGTCATAAGGGACATACGACTTACCTTTCACGGGAGACAACGGATGTCTTCTGGGTCCTTGTCGAGACCTTATCTTAATACAAGTTTTGGATTACAACGTGCGTCTTTCCTGTTTTGGTCGCGGTCGTACGACGTGATTTTTTGCCCAAACAGTTTGCCCCCAAAATTTGAAAAATTGAATGTCAAATTTAAGTTTTAAATTTTGCTTGTCGGATGCTTAGACTTGTGTCCTGGGTCGAGGGACTTACCTGGTTGTCGTGGAACTAGACTTGTTCGCCTTTAACTGAACGAAAAGTTGAAAAGGTTGTGACGTCATATTGACGCACGATGATTCTTACCAGCTTGATCGCCTTAGGACTGGACTGGAAGTCGAGGTCATGCTGACGTACGATCATGCTTACCAGCTGTTATTTTATAAATGTCGACGGAGCCCAGAGGTGCTATTAGAAATGAAGAAGATCTCGACGATGTTGGAAGTCTAGCGAGGATTCCCATGGGGATTACCATAAGCAAGGTTGGCAAGGTTCGATCGGAAATGTATCCCGAGGGGTACGTCGAATATCTGTTTAAGATGGGCTTCCACTGGCCGTATTTGCCTCTGGCCAAGGCATTTCTGTGTGAGTTTGACCTACCACCAATGCAACTGATGCCCCAGTTTTGGCGAGTCATTCTAGTCACCGGGCGACTTACTTCTCACTTAGTTTTGAACGCTGATGTCAATGATCGCAAGTGGAGGACGAAAGATGTACTTGTGCGGGTGGCGATGCTGGTTATGGATAGTGATTGAATTAGATCCGTAGATACTGCACAACTGGCGATGATGTCTCATACTGCGCAACTGGCGACGATGTCTCATACTGCGCATCTGGCAACGATGTTTTATACTGTGCAACTGGCGACGATGTTTTATACTGCGCAACTGGCGACGATGTTTTCTGCTGCCACGTCGACCCTTTTGTCAGCCGACAAGGGCGAGGGTGTAAAGACGGGAGAGAATGAGGGAGAGCTTATGGCGACGAACAACTTTGCGTTTTCGTCAACCCTCCTGATTGACTATGTCCTCGTCAGGGCAAAGTCACTTCCGCATCTGGGGAAATATCAGCTCTTTATCTTTCAAGGAGCGTTTTCGAAGGATCTCTGTCGAAGTGATTGGACTGTGTTTAGCCGAACTGGCGTTCTTTGTAAGTTTTTCTTTCAAAACATGTGTTATCGATGTTCTTTCGCTGAGCATTTGGTATATTTCTCTTGTAATTTGCAGATGCTTTTGTTTCCTCTCATTGGATATGTGAAGGTAGAGGAAATGTTGGAGTGGAGGTCGATCGTTGAGAAGGATATATTCCTTCCTTCACCTTAACATTAATCTTAAGAGCCACATTTTCAGAATATCGAGGCGTAAGGAGTTGGAAGATCACTCCTAATATACTCGTTTGATCCTTGCATCAGTTCTTCGGGATTGGCAGGGCTTCGAAGGTCGAGATTTCTGGGCAGAGCTCGTGATCGATGCTCCTCTCTTGGTTTAGGAGATGCTATGTCTTTTCACGTCTCGATCGTTGGTGGCCGAACCATTTTAACTTTGTATACTCGACCGTCGGTAGTCGAGTTCTTTTGAATGTAATCGACAATTTTGTAAATGAAACTTCGAACTTTTGTTTGAACTTGCGTTTTATATATTTGGTAAACAAATACCATATCAATTATGAAATTGAATCTGGAAATCATGCGACTAAGGCATTCATTGTAATACGATGGTAAGAACGTAAAACAAATATAAACACGCGATTAAAGCATCCATTCAGGGTATGAAAGCTAAGAAACTTAATAGATAAGTTGCTTAGGCTATACGACGAGATCGTACAATGAATTTGTATCGTATGCTCCTGTGTAAGGGATGAACTAGGAAGAAAAGACCTGATCATTTATGTCGTGCGATTTTGCGATAAAACGATGTCGGGGGTTGGTCGTCGGCTAGCCAACGGCCCTCCGATGCTTAAGTCAGTAGTCGTTTTGTGAGAAAATCGTATGAAAAAGAGTTAGAGAACGTACCATTTCAGACTCTCTCTATTTGCCCCCTGTCGTTTATTACCTTATTCTTTTTGGCAGGAAAAGATAGGTTTTAAACGACAGAACGACACGGCGATCCTGTGAAATACTGTCTTGCGTTGACTATGTTGTCGTGCGACAAGGCACCATAGTAAATTTATCCCTGTGGAAAAGATATTAATTTAGGGACAGAAGAACGAACCTGTCGAGAGTTTGATCTTGCGACTTCAGTTTATTTTCTCGGCTTCAAGGTAGACTTGTAGCATTCACGAGCGACTTTTGGCTCACTCTTGATCTCCTGGATTCCCCATGGCGTCGGGAATTTCAACATTTGATGATATATCGAAGGAATAACTTTCATATCATGGATCCATGGTCGACCTAAGATGATGTTATAGGCCGACGCACAGTCGATGACGCTGAACTTGGTTTGCTTGTTGACTCCTCCGGCATAGACGGGCAAGATTATCTCTCCGAAGGTGCTTGTCGCCTCTCTATTGAAGCCGACCAAGGTCGTCGAACGTCGGATGATTTCCGAGCGATCGATTCCCATGGCTTTGATGGTGTTGAGAAAAATGACATTTGCTGAACTGCCCCCGTCTACCAATACTCAACGCGTCATACAGTTACCGGTCGTGAGTTGAATGATCAACTCGTCGTGATGCTTTTGGTAAGAGTCGCCGAGGTCGACTTGGTCGAACACGATCTTCATGGCTTCTAATTCCAAATCTCTTTTGGGTCTGGATGAACGAGGAATAGGCCGGTCGTTGGGCGCTTGACTGGCATGACGCTTAGCTGCGGAGTACGTCAGACCACACACGTCCGAACCACCAGTGATGCAATTGATGATCTTTGCAAGCTTGGGTACTGACGATTGGTGGCTATTAGCTGGAAGAACGACATCATCAATAATGTCTTTTAGATTACCTTGTGGAACATGATATGCCAATTCCTTCTTGAGTGCGATACAATCATCTGTCGCATGACCATGGTCGACGTGGAAGTCACACCACTTTGACTTGTCATCGTCCAAGTCAGACTTCTTCGGCCATCGGATAGTTGCTTGGGTGGTTTTCAGAGCTTCGACTAAGTCTTTAGCTGATCCTATGAATCCGTAAAAGGATATCTTGGGATACTGAGTAAACTTAGTCGCGGTCTTGGCCTCCGCTTTCGTCTTGAAACGAACGTTTGAATTTTGGCGCGCGGGCTCTATTCTTGATGTGGCTTTTAGCTTGAATTCTGGCTTCTTGACACCTAACGTCTTCTTGTCGTTAGTGTGTTTGCGACGAAAGGCTACGTCGTCTTCGACCCTCATATATGCTAAGGTTCGAGCTCGGACGTCTTCGAAAGTCTCTGGGGGATACTTGGTCAGATCGAAATATAGACCTGAACTATCATCTAGACCACGCTTATAAGCTTCGATCGCAGTTTTGATGTCACAATTGCGGATACTGATCATTTCGGCATTAAATATATTGAAATAACTTCGAATAGACTCGTTGGTCTTCTGTACGATATAGTACAGATCACTAGTCTGCTTTTCCATCTTACGACTGCTGGCGAATTGCCGGGAGAATTGGTTGACTAATTCGGCGAATGACCCGATAGACTTGGGTTTGAGATTGATCAACCACTGGAGAGCTGGACCAGTGAGAGTCGCCCCGAAACTCTTGCACATGCATACTTCCTGTTACATATGTGGAATCGAGATCGTCCACATGAGCTGCTTATACTGCGCGACATGCTAGGTTGGATCGGTCACACCCGAATACTTTGGGGTGAAGGCAGGAATGTTATACTTCTTTGGGACATCGACGGTGGCGATCTCGTCAATGAAGGGCGATGCCTGATACCCCGAGCGAGGCTCGACGTCGACAGGTACGGCTGCCCCAGGCAACTTGGCGAGCAAGGACAATACGCGCTCATTTTGGTGTTCTAACATCTTCAAACGCTGGGCGACGGGATCGTTAAGGTCAGGATTTGCCCCTATCGAGGGATTGGTCCCTGTAGTAGTGCCATTACCATGCGACGAACCATTGGTGTCCTCGTGGAACGGAACAAAACATGGCTGAGACCCATAGTGGAATTGCTGCGGCCCATTCTGAAACGATTGTGGTCCATGCTGAAATGGCTGCGATCTTTGCTGGAAAGATTGCGATCCTTGTTGGAAAGGTTGCGGACCACTTTGGAACGGCTGGGAAAACGGTTGGGATCCATTCTGAAATGGCTGGGCGCCACCTTGTAATGGTTGGGATCCATTGTTCAAAGGTGGTGGTCGGATGTGCTGAGGGGGAATCTGCCCAGACTGGGATTCGGAACGAACGGACCCGGCTGCTGATTCTGCATGAATGGACCTGAATGCTGATTCTGCGCGGACGGGCCTGGTGATATGCATTATATATTTAATGCATATTGGATCTTTTTATTATCTTTTTAAGTAGGATTTGCTATTTTATCCCAACATTTGAGTCGCTTTTCTTACTTATTTTTACCCTTTGTTACATGGAGTTAAGAGGTTGATTTACTTGTCTTTTACTGTTTAGAAAGGCTAATTATGCTTATTTGTACAGTGCAGCCCATGCCAATGCTACAGCATTGAAGACCGGTGTGAAGATCAACTTTTGGGAAGACTTTTTGATGGCTGAATTTTTTGGTTCCATGACTCAGCCACCTTCTAGAAGGTCTGGACCAATGCTGAATTATTGTTCAAATTCTATATTTTTATGGCATGTGGCTTAATAATCTTGAATAGTATTGTGTAATAGTTGAATAGTAAGGAATAGTGAAGTTAGGCAAGCTTTGTAGTATAAATAGAAGTTGCTTGCATGCTTTTGAAAAAGAGAGTTTGGAGGGGATCAATTTCTCACAAACAATCTGCAGATTTCATCTTTAGTATTATGCAATTCAAGTTCTTGTTATTAATATTGTTCTTCATATTGTTCTTAGTGTTCATACCAATTATGCGTTGCTGTAGCATTGGTCCAGCATTGCTACAATAACTCATAATCTTTATTTTCTTGCAATTTATATTTAAGTAATTTACATTTCAGTCTTTACTTTATGTATTTTATTTCTGTAATTTACATTTCCAGCAATTTATATTTCAGTATGAGTAGCTAAATTTCCATAGCTTGGATGTGAGATAAAAGGGTGAGATTTTAAATATAACGAAAAGTGGACATCGTTTCTCAATAATGATGTTCACCATTTCATGTTAAGTTTTATAAATTATCCAGTTACTTATAGATGGTTGATCACTTTGAAAGTGTTAAAGTGCCATGGTATCAGGAATGAACCATTGATATGCACGTCAATCCAAATGACAAAGGAAGTATGCTCGGAAGAGATATTGATAGAGGAATTTATCGTCTATGTCTTTTTTGGGTTGATTTTGCCCGATAAGTTGATCATCTGTGTAGATGGTAACAATGTAGAGTGTGTGCCAGGAATGGCCCGCTTAGAACACATCAACTTAACTGATATGGGAATCAGCTTGGAAGAGTGATTTTAACAAAGGAATTTGTTTATCCATATACTTGGAAGGCTTCATCTTGCTATTGATAGTTCTGACAACAGTGCCAGGAATGGATTGTTGGCTGCTAGATTAGTAGTGAGTCGTTGAAAACCCAAGAGGGAATCCTGAAAAGTAGATGGTGAACTTAAGTGTTGAAAAACGGATGCTGAAGCAATGCTACAGCATTGGCCTGCTGGACTTTATATTTAAATATCACCCCAATATCTTGCATCCTTGCTATCTTTTTGTTACATAATCTGTGATAATTCCAAACACCAACAAACAATTATTAATCTTCGACTTGATCCTTGGAAACCATTTCTTTTATTAGACTTTTAATTCGCTTTTACTCCAATCTCTGTGGGAGCGATACACGGTTCTTACTGTATTATTACTTGAGTAGACGACATTAGATTTTAATGTATACTTGCATTAAGGTTTAATTATCACACGTCTCAAGGTGTATTCAAATCACTGATCAAGTTTTTGGCGCCGTTGCCGGGGATTGGCACGTTAAAAGTTTTTAAAAGTATTTTAAAAGACTTAGTTTTTCTAACACCGTCCGAATCATACTTTGTGTGGTATATGCCACGAATCCAACGAGGGGAACTTTTTGAGTTAGATCCTGACATAGAAAGAACCTTTCATCTCAGACGGAGGTTACAAAGAGCTTCAAGTTCTATGGATCCTCCCGATATGGATGCACCACCCGGATTTGAGCGTAGACACCTACGACCTTTCGTTGTAGAACGACGACCCCCAGGCGTAGAAATACGACCACCACCTCTAGTGAACCAAATGAGACCACCAGACTTAGGAAATCCTAGAGCACCACCATTTTTTGGTAACCCACCAGTTTTCGGAAATCCGCCACGTTTTGGAAATCCACAAAATCAAGATTTTCAAGAACACCACATTAATAATGAGGATAATGATGAGGAAGAATCTCATGGTAACAATGACCAAAATGAACCATTAAATATCATTGATCTTGCAAACTCGAAAAATGGGAGAATCATGGACTATGCAATTCCTAATTTTGAGCAATTAAATTCAGGAATTGTAAAGCCTCATATGGATACAACACATTTTGAACCAAAACCCATTATGTTTCACATGTTGCAAGCCAATGGTCAATTTGCCGGATTCCCATCGGAAGATCCACACTCACATTTAAAATCTTTTAAAGAGATCACCGATGTTTTTCTGATTCCAGGAGTATCTTCTGATGCTCTAAGACTCACACTGTTTCCTTTTTCGTTAAGGGATCGGGCAAAAATTTGGTTTAATTCATTAGCACCAGGTTCTGTACCATCTTGGGCTGACATGGCAGAAAAGTTTTTGAAAAAATATTTTCCACCTACCCGGAATGCTAAGTCCCGAAATGAAATTTGCATGTTCAAACAAATGGACGATGAAGCAATTCCCGACGCATGGGAAAGGTTTAAGGAATTATTAAGGAAATGCCCTCACCATGGCATTCCCTACTGTATTCAACTCGAGACGTTTTACAATGGACTTGATTCCAATGCAAAACAAATGCTCGATGCAACATCAGGAGGGGCCTTTACTTCCAATACCTATAACACCGGGTACGAAATTCTTGAAAAGATTTCCACAAACAATGGGCATTGGGCTGATCCAAGGGCACCAACTGCAAAGAAGACTGCTGGAATGCATGACTTAGATGCTTACACCGCATTGACAGCTCAGCTTGCTTCCATGACCAATATGCTTAAAAACATAACTACCGGTCAGGGAACACAGCCGACTGCCACTACTCCTACTCCAGCTGTCCTCTCTGTGCAATGTGTTTGTTGTAGTGGAGACCATTCTTATGAACACTGTCCTCAAAATTCTGAATCAGTTAACTATGTTCATAATAGGAATGGTCCTTACTCTAACAACTACAATGCTAGTTGGAAACAACATCCAAATTTTTCATGGACCAGCCCAAGTTTAAACCAACCAGAATATAAGACACAAGGAAACTCCAATTTCCAAAATCAGAATCATGCCAGCAGTTCTCAAAATTTTCAAAACAACCAAAATCATCAGAACCAGAACTTTCAACACAACCAAAATCATCAGAACCAGAATTTTCAAAACAACAAACCATCTTTTCAAAACAAACCCCCTTCTCAAAGTGAACCTTCTTTGGAAGCAATGCTGAAAAGTTTTATCACCCAAACCAACACTTCCATAAGAAACCTTGAAACACAGGTCAGTCAAAATGCTCTTAATCAAAATAACAGACCTGCAGGAACTTTGCCTAGTAACACTTAAATCCCAAGGTTCCCAGGTAAAGAGAATGTGAAAGCTGTGACACTTAGGAGTGGGAAAGACTTAGAGAAAACCCAAGCTGAAATAGAAAAAAATCCAAAGTCCAAACCCAATGCTACAGCATTGCCCACCATCCCAGAAGAACCATTTCGTAAGGACTTAGAGCTAGAAATCCCAATCCCAAAGAAAAACACAGTAGAATATGAAGTCAACAAGCCAACAAGCTCTGTCAAAGAAAACATAACAAAAGGTATCAAAGATACAAATTTGAGGGTGGAGGAAGTCCACCCTAAAAGCTCAACACAAACAAAGAAAGCCGTTATTGAACCAATCCCTCCTTATGTTCCTTTCCCCCAAAGGTTAAAAAATGATAAGGAAGAATTGCAATTCAAGAAATTTTTGGATGTGTTTAAACAATTGCATATCAACATACCCCTTGTTGAAGCAATTGAGCAGATGCCTAGTTATGCCAATTTTCTTAAAGACATTTTAAGCAAGAAAAAGAAGTTGACTGAATATGAAACTGTGGCCATGACCGAAGGGTGTAGTGCTCTCTTGACCAACAAAATTCCACATAAACTCAAAGATCCAGGGAGTTTTACCATTCCCTGTTCCATAGGTGGGAAAGAAGTTGGAAAAGCCTTATGTGATTTAGGAGCCAGTGTCAACCTTATTCCTTTGTCTATTTTCAATAGCTTAGGT
The DNA here is from genome assembly GCA_033807775.1 of Saussurea involucrata. Taxonomy (NCBI): domain Eukaryota; kingdom Viridiplantae; phylum Streptophyta; class Magnoliopsida; order Asterales; family Asteraceae; genus Saussurea; species Saussurea involucrata. Next base: position 23,751,973 of record CM066314.1, read on the forward strand.
ATAGGAGAAGCTAGACCAACCACTGTTACACTCATCTTAGCTGACAAAACCATTGCCTATCCTAGGGGTAAAATTGAAGATGTCTTAGTTCAGGTTGACAAATTCATCTTTCCTGCTGACTTTATCATCCTAGATTTTGAGGCTGACCAAGATATTCCTATTCTCTTAGGAAGACCCCTTTTAGCCACCGGAAGAACCTTGATAGATGTCCAAAAGGGAGAGTTGACCATGAGACTTCAAGACCAAAAAGTCACATTCAATGTCTTCAATTCCATGAAATACCCTAATGATATGGAAGAATGTTTTAGCCTAAGTATGATTGAAAACATGTGTAATAAAGAGGGAGTTAGGGAAATTTGTAAGTTGAAAGAAGAAGATGATGAGGAATATGATGATGATGATGATGAGAAGTTAGATGAGACTGTTGCTAAATTTGAATCTTTGGAACCTAGTGAACAAAAGACTTTCACACCATCACTCATTTCACCACCTGACCTGGAGTTGAAACAACTCCCATCCCATTTAAAATATGCTTTTCTAAAAGATGAGAACAAACTGCCTGTCATCATTTCATCTTCTTTAGAATTGCATCAGGAAAAGAAGTTAGTGGATTTGTTGAAGTTACACTCCAAAGCCATAGGATGGACCATTGCTGACCTTAAAGGGATTAGTCCCTCTATTTGTCAACATAAGATCATCTTAGAAGACAAGAACTTCACGTCCATTGAACCACAAAGAAGGCTAAACCCTGTCATGAAAGAAGTAGTGAAAAAGGAAGTGCTAAAATGGTTAGATGCAGGAATCATTTTTCCTATAGCCAGTAGCTCTTGGGTTAGTCCTGTCCAATGTGTTCCTAAGAAAGGATGGTTTACAGTAGTTCCCAATGAAAAGAATGAACTCATCCCAACTAGAGTAGTTTTAGGATGGAGAATTTGCATGGACTACCGTAAACTTAACACAGCTACACAAAAGGACCATTTTCCACTACCATTTATTGACCAAATGCTAGATAGGTTAGCCGGAAAAGAATACTACTATTTTTTGGATGGTTACTCCGGTTACAATCAAATATCCATTTCACCTGAGGATCAAGAAAAGACCACCTTCACTTGTCCCTATGGTACTTTTGCCTTTAAGAGAATGCCCTTTGGTCTCTGTAATGCTCCCGCAACTTTTCAAAGATGTATGATGTCCTTATTTTCTGATATGCTTGAAGATTCCATTGAAATATTTATGGATGATTTTTTTGTATATGGCTCATCGTTTGATAATTGTTTGGAAAATTTGAAAAAAGAGTCTTGAAAGGTGTGAAAAAACTGATTTAGTCCTAAACTGGGAAAAGTGTCATTTCATGGTCAAAAAAGGAATAGTTCTTGGACACTTGATTTCAAAAAGGGGGGTTGAGGTAGACAAAGCCAAATTGGAAGTCATTGAAAAACTACCAGAACCAACCACTGTAAAAGGAATTAGAAGTTTTCTTGGTCATGCTGGATTTTACAGAAGGTTTATCAAAGACTTTTCAAAAATCTCAAAACCTTTATGTTTGCTTTTACAAAATGACCACAAGTTTGATTTCAATAATGAATGTAGAAATGCATTCATCACTTTAAAGAAAGCTTTGGTAACTGCTCCAGTGGTTGTGGCCCCAGATTGGGAAAAACCTTTTGAAATCATGTGTGATGCAAGTGATTGGGCTGTAGGAACTGTCTTAGGTCAAAGAAAGGAAAAAGTGTTTCATTCAATTTATTATGCAAGTAAGACTTTGAATGAAGCACAAATCAATTACACAACAACTGAAAAAGAACTCTTGGCTGTAGTTTTTGCCTTTGAGAGATTTAGATCATATTTAGTGGGAACAAAAGTCATTGTGCATACAGATCATGCTGCCATTAAATACTTAATCTCCAAAAAAGATGCCAAACCTAGGTTGATTAGGTGGGTTTTGTTGTTGCAAGAGTTTGACCTAGAGATTGTGGACAAAAAAGGGGTAAACAACCAGGTGGCAGATCATTTGTCTAGGTTAGAGAACCTAGTGGAAAAGAAAGGGGAAGGAGATATCATTGAAACCTTCCCGGATGAGAAAATCTTGATGCTACATCATTCCTCTAGAACCCCTTGGTATGCTGATTTTGCTAACTACTTATCATGTGGCATAAAACCTCCTGATTGTACCGGCCATAAGCTTAAAAAGTTTTTTCATGATGCTAAGTTTTACCTTTGGGATGACCCTTTCCTGTTTAGACTAGGTGCAGATCAAATCTTAAGAAGGTGTGTTCCAGAAAATGATGTGGCAGAAATTTTACACCATTGCCACACCTTAGCATATGGAGGTCATTTTGGGAGTCAAAGGACTGCAGCCAAAGTCTTACAATCTGGTTTTTATTGGCCAACTCTCTTCCAAGATTCCTACAATTTTTCCAAAAGATGCAATGAATGTCAAAGGACTGGTTCCATTTCTCAAAGAAATGAAATGCCTTTAAATGGAATCTTGGAAGTGGAATTGTTTGATGTGTGGGGAATTGATTTCATGGGACCTTTCCCACCATCCAACAATTGCCAATACATTCTAGTGGCTGTTGACTATGTCTCAAAGTGGGTGGAGGCAATAGCTTGTGCTAACAGTGATGCAAAAACTGTAGTCAAATTTCTTCAAAAACATATTTTTACAAGGTTTGGTACCCCCAGAGCACTCATTAGTGATGAGGGTACCCATTTTGTAAATAAATTGTTGCAAGGAGTTCTGGAAAAGTACAATGTTAAGCACAGAATAGCTACTGCATACCATCCACAGACTAATGGACTGGCTGAGCTTTCAAACAGGGAAATCAAGAGCATTTTAGAAAAAGTGGTAAAACCAACCAGGAAAGACTGGGCTTTTAAATTGGATGATGCTTTATGGGCATACAGAACTGCTTTCAAAACACCAATTGGTATGTCTCCATATAAGTTAGTTTTTGGAAAAGCCTGTCACTTGCCTTTGGAACTTGAATATAAAGCATATTGGGCTATCAAAGAGCTAAATATGTCTTTAGATGAAGCTGGAAACAAAAGAAAGTTACAACTCTGTGAAATGGAAGAACATAGGAACATGTCCTATGAAAATGCCAAGCTCTATAAAGAGAAGACCAACAAATGGCATGACAAAAGAATCCAACCCAGAGAACTTAAAGAAGGACAAAAGGTCCTTTTGTTCAATTCAAGACTGAAACTGTTTCCAGGAAAACTCAAGAGTAGATGGTCTGGTCCTTTTACCATTCACAAAGTCTATCCCTTTGGGGCAATAGACTTGATAAACCCTGAAAACAACAACATCTTCAAAGTAAATGGCCAAAGAGTGAAATTGTATCACAATGCTGTAGCATTCCCAGAGCATTGCTCTGTGGTGTTGGATACATTTTATAAAAAAAAACCTCATAAGAAGCCATGGACTCTTTCTAGTCCATAAATATTTGTAAATATTCTTTAGTTTAATTTTCTAACGTAAAATTTACTGTTTTGTAGGACTTTAAACAAGGAGGCAAAAGCTAAGCATTGGATGCTGTAGCATCCTGTCAGCATCCAGGACCTGGTGTTGAGAAAAGAGGTAAAGTTTTGAAAGATCTGATTGTGGGCCATGTTACTATATCTGATAAGGTGTTTAAAAAAAGGACAGAAGCATGCTACAAAAAGAACACCCATTCTTTAAAAAGGGTGACTTGTTGGTTTTCCTCAAAAAGTACTACAAATAGTAAAAAGGATGATGGGTAACACCATTTTTTTTTAACATGAGTGTACTTTTTACAGCTGAAAATTAATTCAGAATTTTTTTTCAGAATTATATTTCTTATTAGGGTACAAGAGTTATGGAATAAAAGATTAAAAACTACATGTTTGTACCCTTTAACCCCAAAAAGTCTTGATTTTGTTTCCATTTTTAGCCAAAACCGTACAAGGTTGATAAAAGAAAGCATGCTGTCATTTTTTTACTCTTATTAAATATCCTTTCATCTCCTCAATTTTTTCAAAAGAAAAGAAAACCACAACCTTCTTTAATTCTCCCTCTTCAACCAGTCATCTTCAACCTCCCTCATTTCCCTCGATTTTCTTCTTTCAAAATTCCCAAATCAGTCACCATGGCTAGGGTTAAGAAACCTGCAATTCGAGATGATCTTGTGAGGAGAAGCACCAGACGAAGGGAAATCGAAGAAGCACCACAACCACCACCGAACGCCACCAAGGGCGTTATGTCGGCCACCGTGGTCGAACCCCAACCATCGCCAACCTCTCCTACGTCCACTGTGGGTGCGTCGTCTTCAAAGGTAACCAAACCACAAGCCAAAATCGCAAAACCTTCTTCACCAAAAAACCCTAGTTCCGAAACCCAAAACCCAAAACACCCTCAGGTGGAATCGGCTCAACCTAATCCTTTGGAAATCGAAACATAAAAGAAGACCTCTTCTTCTAAATCCCCCAAAACTTCTAAGACTACACCAAAAAGTACCAAAAAGTTGGTAAAAGGGGGAACATCGAAACAGGTTCTTGTTGATCACACACACACTAAAGAGCCACCTGAAATCCCTGATTTAAATGTGACCGACGATGAGGTATATTCTGAATCTCCTCTTAAAGTAGAGGATTATTTAATTAGTGATGATGATTGTGAGTTAATCTTTAATTGTACACAAAGTTTCACACACTCACCACCACTTTTATGTCTGACTTGGCCCTTTGATGACTCACAGAGAGTTCAATCTGTTCAGCCAAACACTGGTTTGGAGGAACAGATGTTGGAAGAACTAGATGTTATGGAAAACGTGGAAGAAAGCATCAAAAGAATGAATGCAAGTGTGATACAAGACATGGAAATCGCTGACCACCTTGGTGGAAAGGATAACCCTTCTTCCAAAAAGAGAAAGGCTACTGATTCTGGACTAGAGACTAACATTTCAGGTACTCAGAAAGAAAAGGAAAAAGGGAAGCAGGTGAGAAAGAAAGTTATTGCCTCAATGAAGCCAAGAAAGAAGAAGGGCAATGCTGAAGCATCCATCACGCATTCAGGGGCTGAAACTTCATCACCACACTTCATTTCTAGACCTCAGAGGCCATTGGATGGATTCAGTAGGCAGGAAGCTCGGGACCTGTATCAGAAACAGATCAAGAAGGTTGGGTTGATTGATAAAGGGTTTGACAAGGTCAGTATGGAGGAGTTTGAGTTCATAAGCAGTGTCATCAACAGCAGGGGTTGGGAAAAGCTGTGTGAGGTAAAATCATCTTACAATCTCACTCTCATTAAGGAGTTCTATGCTGAATTTCCTTTTTGCACATTGGATCTTTTTATTATCTTTTTAAGTAGGATTTGCTATTTTATCCCAACATTTGAGTCGCTTTTCTTACTTATTTTTACCCTTTGTTACATGGAGTTAAGAGGTTGATTTACTTGTCTTTTACTGTTTAGAAAGGCTAATTATGCTTATTTGTACAGTGCAGCCCATGCCAATGCTACAACATTGAAGACCAGTGTGAAGATCAACTTTTGGGAAGACTTTTTGATGGCTGAATTTTTTGGTTCCATGACTCAGCCACCTTCTAGAAGGTCTGGACCAATGCTGAATTATTGTTCAAATTCTATATTTTTATGGCATGTGGCTTAATAGTCTTGAATAGTATTGTGTAATAGGTGAATAGTAAGGAATAGTGAAGTTAGGCAAGCTTTGTAGTATAAATAGAAGTTGCTTGCATGCTTTTGAAAAAGAGAGTTTGGAGGGGATCAATTTCTCACAAACAATCTGCAGATTTCATCTTTAGTATTATGCAATTCAAGTTCTTGTTATTAATATTGTTCTTAGTGTTCATACCAATTATGCGTTGCTGTAGCATTGGTCCAGCATTGCTACAATAGCTCATAATCTTTATTTTCTTGAAATTTATATTTAAGTAATTTACATTTCAGTCTTTACTTTATGTATTTTATTTCTGTAATTTACATTTCCAGCAATTTATATTTCAGTATGAGTAGCTAAATTTCCATAGCTTGGATGTGAGATAAAAGGGTGAGATTTTAAAATATAACGAAAAGTGGACATCGTTTCTCAATAATGATGTTCACCATTTCATGTTAAGTTTTATAAATTATCCAGTTACTTCCAGATGGTTGATCACTTTGAAAGTGTTAAAGTGCCATGGTATCAGGAATGAACCATTGATATGCACGTCAATCCAAATGACAAAGGAAGTATGCTCGGAAGACATATTGATAAAGGAATTTATCGTCTCTGTTTTTTCTGGGTTGATTTTGCCCGATAAGTTGATCATCTGTGTGGATGGTAACAGTGTAGAGTGTGTGCCAGGAATGGCCCGCTTAGAACACATCAACTTAACTGATATGGGAATCAGCTTGGAAGAGTGATTTTAACAAAGGAATTTGTTTATCCATATACTTGGAAGGCTTCATCTTGCTATTGATAGTTCTGACAACAGTGCCAGGAATGGATTGTTGGCTGCCAGATCAGTAGTGAGTCGTTGAAAACCCGAGAGGGAATCCTGAAAAGTAGATGGTGAACTTAAGTGTTGAAAAACGGATGCTGAAGCAATGCTACAACATTGGCCTGTTGGACTTTATATTTAAATATCACCCCAATATCTTGCATCCTTGCTATCTTTTTGTTACATAATCTGTGATAATTCCAAACACCAACAAACAATTATTAATCTTCGACTTGATCCTTGGAAACCATTTCTTTTATTAGACTTTTAATTCGCTTTTACTCCAATCTCTGTGGGAACGATACACGGTTCTTACTGTATTATTACTTGAGTAGACGACATTAGATTTTAATGTATACTTGCATTAAGGTTTAATTATCACACGTCTCAAGGTGTATTCAAATCACTGATCACCTGGTCCCGAACCTGGATTCTGGATGAATGGTCTAGGAGCGTTCTGGGGTCCAAAAGGTTTTCTTAGCCGCGCGATCTCTTCAGCTGCTCTGCGATTCTGCTCTGCCATTGCATTAAGTTGATTCCTAGCAACCTCGAGCTCCTGATACATCTGAGCGACGGCTTGCTGCGGATTTCCAGGGGCTGCCATTTTCATGCAACATAAAATAGAAGAAACTCCAAGAAACTATTAGTAGAATGCACGTTCGTTGAGGATTTTCTCTAGATGTAGTCCCATGGATGGTGCCAAACTGTTAATGCCAAAAATCACACCAAAGGGACAACTTAAGGTCGATGTGGACTTAAACAACTAAAGAAAGGATCTTTCGACGAAACGTGCGGCGAGGGAAAAATAGATAAGACAAAAGATTTGATGACGCGGGAAAAACCTCAATCGAGGAAAAAACCTGCGGACGACAAGGGATGTCATCGCTGCACTATGGTCGCCAATCAGGGGCGATGTCCTTGGTACTGGCGTCGGTCGTACGATGGTTACAATACAAATGAAGGAAATGCTTCGAAATGTAAAGTACAAGTGTTTGAAAGGTAATACAAGTGTTTGTCATGTGTGAATACAAAGTGTAAACAACTGTTGGTCGAAAGCTGTTGGTGTACGTCGAGAGCGATGACTTGAGCTTTTCTTCGAGTGTTATTGAGTTCGCTGTAGGGTTCTGGCTTTCAGTACTTGATTTCCAGAGTTTGAGTGTTCTTGGCTATGAGCTTGAATGTTTTTCTCTACTGCTTTGTTATATTCGCTGATGATTGCTAATGTGTATCGGATGTTCACTTGTTGTCCCTGATGTGAAGACTTAGCTTGGTATTTATAGTCTTCGCGTCATTAATTAGCTCCATTAATGCTCTGATCAACGGCTACAACGGCTGGAAACGGTCGCCGGAGTGATTATCCATAATGTTCTTCGTCCGTTACGGCTGCTTACTGTTAATGGCTTTGACTCCTGCATTAAATACTTAACACACGTAACAGTCAAGATTAACGTTAGCTTTGCTCGAAGGTACAATGATCTTACGCGATGGTCGTGCGGGACGGGCGAGGCCGTGGTCGAGCGTCATGAGGGACGTACGACTTACCTTTCACGGGAGACGACGGATGTCTTCTGGGTCCTTGTCGAGACCTTATCTTAATACAAGTTTTGGATTACAACGTGCGTCTTTCCTGTTTTGGTCGCGGTCGTACGACGTGATTTTTTGCCCAAACAACAACCACTCAGGAGGTTGCAGTCTAGCCAATCGTATCTCTCAATAAGGCTACTTTTGGCCAACACTGCGACAAGACGCCGTCAGGTATGTCCAGAATTGTGATCCTTGTCAACGACATTCAGGTACGTCCCACAAACCTTTTGAACCTTTACATTCGACATTAATCCCATGGCCCTTCAAGAGATGGGGGATGGATATTGTCGGCAAGTTACCACCTGCCCCCGGGCAAAAGGTATTTCTTCTCATACATACAGATTATTTTTCTAAGTGGATAGAAGCAGCTGTCTTTTCCTAAGTATGGGACAAGGAGGTCGTCTCTTTTATCCAGACTAACATCATATGCAGGTTCGGGATTCCATCCGAAATTGTGTGCGACAATGGATCCTAGTTCATATACAACAGGACTCGACAGTTCTGTGAAGACCGCAATATCAAGCTGACGACCTCGACACCAAGATACCCTCAGGCGAATGGACTTGCAGAGTCGAGTAATAAAACCATTATTTCTTCGATCAAGAAGAGGTTAAAAGCCGCAAAAGGAAAGTGGGTCGAAGAACTCCCTTCAGTCCTGTGGGCAAATCGCACGACGCCACGAACGTCCACAGGACAAACCCCTTTATCTTTAGTCTATGGTTGTGAAGCAGTTTTACCGATCGAGGTCCAGCTCCCAACCTCGAGGCATACTTCTGTCGATCATAACTTGGTAGATCTAAGTTACGATCTCGACGCCCTTGAAGAACTTAGAGAATCGGCACTGATCCGAATGGCGTCACAACGGCAAGCGGTCGAGCGACATTTTAACAAGAATGTTAAGGCTAAAGTCTTCCAAGAAGGCGACTACGTCCTCCGACGAGTGTTCCAGAGCACTCAAGAGCCCAATGCAGGTAAACTTTCCACTAAGTGGGAAGGTCCTTATCGTATCTCAGAAGTCGTGGGTAAGGGGGCTTATAGACTCCAAACCCTCGACAATAGAGACACCCCACGCAGCTGGAATGCAACACATCTGAAAAGGTATTTCTTCTAACTAACTTTTTTCATACGATTTTTTATTACCACGAAGATTACTGACTTAAGCATCGGAGGGTCGTTGGTTAGCCAACGACCAACCTCTGACCTTGTTTTATCGCAGGATCGCACGACATAAGTTGCCAAGTCTATTACGCGACTTAAATACATTTTCGCAGGATCGCACGACATAAGCAATCAGGTCCACTATATGACTTGATTGCACGATTACAGGAACGCACGGGACCAAGCTTATTGCACGATTTAATTATACGATCATAAGGTCCAAAGATCTCATGATCTAAGTTTTTTAACTTAGAAAAATTATCATGTTTTGGATGAATGCCTTTGTCACAAGTACTTATGTTTGTCCTATACAACTTATGTTTATTTGATGATCGCACGATTATTATTGTACTCGTCGTTTACTTGCAATATGAGAATTGATTGACAATGTAAAAACATAAGTTCCAAAAGAAATATTCTTTCCATTCATGAAACGATTACATCAAAAAGACTCGACCCCCAACGGTCGATCAGTAAAAAACAAAATAAAAGGATTTTCTAAGGCTGGGGGTGGGTCGTCAGCTGTCTTAGGACCAGAAGATTCACCCTTGAAGACCTCGTCCTCTTCCGCTGCCTCCTCGGCTTCCTTCTCGTCGTCTGAGTCGAGGTCTATCTCTGATCCTACGCTCGACAAATATAAGGCCAACTCGTCTATTGCTGAGGCAAGAGGATTCTTGCCCGACAGACGTTGTCGCATGATCGCCGCCCACGTGGTCAATCGAGCAAGAGCAAAAACGGACTTCAACTCATCCCTTAGCTCCTTCACTACCCCTCCAGCTTCGACACATTGGACTTGGAATCTCTGCCTTCTTTTTCATTCATAGCCAAAGACTCCTTGGTCCTGTCCAGCTCGGCCCTTGAGTCGACTATCAGGTCCAAGATCTGCTTCAGATGGCGGTGTGCCTCATCCCTCTCACGTTCAATGATCTCTAAGTCACTCTGAACATCGTCGAGTCGCACAGATAAAGCATCGACCCTGGCCAACGCAACCTTCTCCTTTTCCAGTGCCGCCTTCTCTCTTTCCAGAGTTGAGGACACCCTACGCCTTGTCTCTCCCATTTCGTAGTACAAGGCTAAGGAGGACTGGAATGCCTGAAATACAAAGAAAAACATAAGTTAATTTCTCGACAAAAACTACAGAAGACAAAGTGACAAATTTCAAAGACTTACCATGAACGTGAGCCCAGCGACGTAGGATCCCGTGTCGTCGACCGACACCCACTGGAATCGCTTCCTGAATGACGGGAGCTGAAATTTCCCCAGATGAGGAAAGATCTTCGCAGCGTCCAGGACGTTGTCAGCCATGAAGTCCACCAGCAACGTAAAGTTGACCGTCGTGACCTCGGCTTCCTCCTCCATGTGACCTTTTCCCTTGTCAGCTGACGAAGGGGTCGACGTGGCAGATAAAAGCACCGTCGTTGTTGCCGAAGGCGCCGAACTGACCGGCGTCGCGTCAATCGCATCAGAAGACTCATTATCAAATCACTGAGGGTTTGGATCAACAATCTCCCCCTATTTGATTATGACATAGCAATAAAAGAAAATTGCTAAGTAAGAAAACATAAGGATAAAAAGAACTCATAAAATATTTGTCCCTTTTACTGTTTTCTGGGATCTTTTTAAGTACTGATGGAGTAAAGTACATTCGCTGAAATTTTTCTTTAAACTTCGTATAGGTTACAAAGGGAAGTGGAAAAATTACAAGTACAACAAATAAAATTTACAAGCACAAAAGATACAAGCTGATAAAGATAGAAGAATTACAAGGAATCCTATTAGCTAATCAGGTTCTTTCTTGACGAGTTCATCAAGAGAATCAGTCTCTGGAATCATCCAATCAAGGACAGTAACTCCCTGATCCCTTCTTTTCTTTTCTTTGCTTCGCAGTAGATGTGGGGTTTCAGGAGTGATCCGAGAAGATTGTGTTTGTACTCGCACCATTAAAGTAAATCTCTGAGTTGTTCGATTGGAGCTTTGTATAACTCAGAGATGCGTTGAAAACATTGGTGACCATTGAAGTCATAGAAGAAAATGCCATACGGATTGCTGATAACTTTGCCAGGGAAGAAATCTTCAGCAGGAGGTAGAGATACGTCATGTCCGGAGAGGTCAGGGACAGGGCCAAGAACTAATTCACGAGAGAAGTCAATCCCTGTCTCGTTTCTAATTTCAGGACCTGAAGAGGAAGGAGTCTTCTTCTTCTTTGGAGCAGCTCGCTTCTTTTGAATTTGTGGAGGAGGAGGAATATCAACCGCTGAGGTAACTAAGTCGATCTGCCTGTTTATGGCTTGTTCAACATAGGTTTTGAATGTTGAGCGGGATCTTTGAATTGCTACAAGCATCTCCAACCAATCAGCGAAGCCAAAAGTATTCAGGGCTGACATATAGACAATTCTGTTGCGGCCGTTTTCTCTGACAATTTGGACATTAACGATCGGTACCTTAATATTGTTTTTCAGAGCATATCTCCCTTTGACATTTACAGCTTTTATCCTTGAGGGATGTTGTCTGTAGTGGCACATCTTCTTACACCATTCAAGAGTGGTGTCGCTGACTTTGGTTTTTTTTGGTGAGTCTTTTGTGCGTCCTTTAGTAGTTTCTTCTGGAAAGCAACAAGAAATCTTTTCAAGTCTGGATTGTCGAAAGAACGTTGAGCGAGCTCTAGGGCATATTCTCTGTCTTTATCTTCAGCCTTCTTTCTTTCAGCAAAGAGTTTCTCAGCTTTGAGAGATTCAACGACTTCATCTTTTGAAAGAATGTTGAGATGAGTAGGAACAAATCGTTGATCTTCTAGCTGTTTGATCATAGCTGCTCTCCTTTTCAGCTCGTCTTCACTTAGCTTGTGAGGAACTAAAGAAGGTCTTTTGTTGTGTGAGAGCAGTTCTTCTTGTTCTTCTTCAAAAATGTCATCAGTCTCAGCGAAGTCTAAGACTAGGATTATTTCTTCAGCACTCGGGGCTGGATTTATTGTTGTTGCAGCTGGAGGAACTTCAGCTGGATCCTCAAGCAGGGGAGAGGACTAGCTGAAACACAACGATCGTTTAATTAAGATCATTTGGGAGAAGTGATAGAGAAAGAATGAGGTTTAAGTGTATATAGGTTTTATGGAGAGGAGAATTTAGGTTAAGAAGGGATAGAGGAGGGATGCAGTGTAAGGGAAGAAAAAGTATTGTACCTGACAAACTGGCTTTTGTAGCAAGATAGTCAGATTGTCTTCTGCAGCGATGCCTTTGTTTTTGCCCTTATCAGCTTCAGTCGCTGCAGGCTTTTTCGTTGTCCCCTCCCCTGATGATTCGGTGATGATTATCTCTTTGAGAGAAGGGGCCTTTTTGATTGGCTGGAAGGAGCAATCGATATCTTCATCACCGTCATCGTCATCATCATCATCTTTAGGGGATGATGATGGTTCATCATCAGCGATATCGACGTCTTCATCATCTTCTTCTTCTTCAGCCTCGTCGTCATCAGCATATGGTTCTAGGACATTAGCATCAGCGTCCTCTTCGAGTTCCTCCCCCTCAGATTCATCGATGTGTTGGGAGAACTTGGTTTCCTCAGGGTTTTCAACTCCCTGAGGTTTTTCAGCAGCAACAGAGATAATACCCTCCCCCTCAGAGTTTTGTGGTAGGTCTTCTTGATTTATCTCCCCCTCAACATTATGGGGAAGATCTTCTAGATTCTTATCCCACTTTTTCATATGATGGATGGGGGAGGATACAGCAGTAGCAGCAGCAACATGCTTTGGGTCAGTGTCTTCTAGGCCAGTGATCCCAATGCAAGTTTCAATCCTAGCTATTCTGTCTTCCAAGCCAGAAATAGCAGGACTGATCTTTTGAAGATCCTATCGATCAGCCTGAGTGAAGTGGGATGGTGCACAAGATGGAGCGTTCAGGCGATCGAGGATTTGCTGCAGAAGAGTTGTCGCAATGCTCACCTCTAATTTTAAAGTAGTCACCTCTCCCTGAAGATTTCCTACCACTGTCGTCAACGATGTGACTTCGTTGGTCAGGGTGATGAAGTTTGTGGAGAGGGTGTTGTTGGTGGTGCTCAGGGTGTTGATGGAGGTGGAGTTGTAAGCATGAGCCTGAGCAATGCTGGAAAGATATTCGTCCACCTTTTCCAGATTAGCACTGGACGCTTTGTCTTTCATCTCATCGGTGAGTGTCTTGAGAGCCTCTCCAGCGTTTGTAACCACTGAAGAGTTTGTAGAGAGAGTGGTGGTGAGAGATTCCACCTTTGTTGTCAAATCCTTGAGAGAGGTGTCAATATCTCCCAAATTAGGACCTGCAACAGTTAAAAACTTATGAACAAAGGAAATCTCAGAAGTTGGGGGTCCAGAGAGAGGAGTGTTTAGGATTTTATGTATACCTGCAGGATGGTTGACGAAGTCATCGAAGTGTCGAAAACCTGAATAATGTTCCATGTCGCCTTCCAGAGAGCCTTGACGCATGGAAGAGCCTGCAGGTCCTGTGTTTTTATCCATCATCCCCTGTAGAGTTTCAGCAGATGTATCGCTGAGGATGATGTTTGTGCCAGAGAGTGGGGGGAAAACAGGTGGAGTGACCAAAGAGATGGTGGGAGGAATGAAGGTTGAGAAGAGGGATTGGGAAGCAGGTTTAGGGTTGGATCCGCTGAGAATTACTTCCGTAGTACTTTGAGGTACTGAGGGGGGGAGGTTATGTTCCAAGTTAATAACCTCAGCGTTTAGAGACGCTGAAGTTGGTATGGAAGGGGTGGTTTCAGCAGCTGTGGTGGAGCGTACCACTGAACTTTCCAACGACTCTTGTACAGAAAGAGTCATTAAGTCTTTAGCCTGGGTAGACTTAGGGGGTTGCTCCTTGGTTTTCTTGGCCTTAGGAGCGCCAAGAGTGGTTGAAGATTGTTTTCTCTTTCGAGAGGAAGTGGATGTTGCAGCCGGGGTATCAGCGGTTGGGATTACCGCTGCCGATGTGGTAGCCGCAGAAGTAGAAGAAGTGGGGGGTTTGAGAATAGATAAGAGAGTAGTAAGACGTACCTCGTTTGGCAGGGGCTTGAAGTCAATAACTTTAGGGCCAACCTGTGAGAGATTCAGGTCGCCTACCTTCGGGTATTTGTTTTTTAGCCCTTGTGCGAAGAGAGCGCTGACAAACCGGGGATATGGAACAGTTGTTGGCCTCTCTGTTGCATCCACCCTAAGCATCATATCGTCGAATATGATTTTTTCCCAATCAATGTGAAGATCTTTCAGCAGTGCGTACCCCATAGCCTGTTGGGGTTTGGATGCTTGGTCAGTTGACCCAACCTTAGCTGTCATTTAGCTGATTAGATGAGCGAAGATGAAGTTCATCTCGCTGGGCATTTTGGATTTCTTGATGGCGGTCAGCTTCTTCTCAGGGAGTTTGTCTCTCCCTGTTTCCCACACATACTACATTGCATCAAAGAATGCAATGAGGGCTTCCCTATCAGCGGGGTTCTTGGGATTTGGCAGAAGGACGAATTGTTTTTCTTTGGAACTATGTAACAACCCAAAAATAAAACAGGACAAACATGGCATTGAATCATAACATTTACAAAACTGGGTCCCAAAATTTCTTTACATCAGTCTCCAAACTAAGGTTGGCGGAAACAACCTATACACAACTGAGAACAACTACTACTACAAGTGGCACCGACACTGTCTCTAACTGCATCTGTACTCTAGCCTGGTCTTGCTCACTTATATGAGCCTCCTACTATTTGCTCACCTGAAAATGGTTTAGTTTTGAAAAGCAAGGGTTAGACCAAAAGGTCTAGTGAATTCCCTCCGTAAAACAACATACATAAACAGTTGAGATCATTGACAAAACTCATTGTCATCCTTCACATAAACATCATTCAAGGTAATACACATGGTTCAAGGATCGCATTAGCTATCTCGATCGGGGCCTAACGGACACCCTCTCGGCTGACATCGGAGTCCAAGCAGACTCCATTCTATCCGAGTAGGAAGGAAACGAATTCCATCCTACAAGCTCATCACAAATGCCCAAGGGATCCTCGGATCCCCAGGTACCTTGATCCCACTGTGTAAACCGACTCCACATAGCATACTCATAACATATCATAAATCATGCAACTTGGAATCTTTGTAAACCATAATAATCATTTCATCATGCTAAATATTCCTTTAAATAAAATATGAATTTCATGGGAAACATGCATATCAGTTGGTAAACATTTCGTGCTCATAATGAACAATCATCAGTCAAAAACATTTAACATCTTGCGTCGTAAAAAGGGTTTAGGGAACTCACATGTTCTTCTCGTTTCGCGATCTCTTACTTAGGCTTCCGATCTCTAGATGGAATACCTATATTTTTAATAAACGTGCGTCATAACTCTTAAATTTATTACTCGAGCTTGCTCCCGAATTTAATCCAAAAATCACCTAAGTTGATAGGTTACACTTCTAGTCCAAATCACACTTATTGGACTCTACTTACCGGCCCGGGACATAAACTTGCGAATCTTATAAATAAGTACCGGGTCTCGTACTATATTAAATATCGAACTATGGTCCAATATAAAAGAATTATGGATCACTACAACCATTAAGCCCCAAATTAACATTATAACTACCGGCCCATATTAAATGGAATTCGGTCCATTAAACATTTTCTAAAATATCGGCCCACAACCAATAACAAAATTTTGGTCCACACTCATTAAATGGAATTTCAGTCCACACTCCACACTCACGACCCAACACGTGATAGCAGCCCACTACAAGTCCACTCCAGAACTATTATATGTTGAATGATCCGATTCTTCATTACGTAAGCATTCCGGTTCTATTTTCAACTTCCGGATCCCACCTTGGACTCCGGATCTAGTTTTTAACAAATATCGGATTCTCTCAATATTAAATACCGGAAGTCCGAACGCATCCCAACTCCGGATCTTACACCATTCCGGCCCAAAGAAAAATAAGCAACTCCGGATCATGTGGGTTGTTCCGGATCCCAATTGTTTTAGCCCAAAAACCAAGTTCCGGATTTCATCTCAATTTCTGGTATCTTTAACCGTAACGCATTAACTTTTATTCCGGAACCTCGAAATAAAGTACGGGGATGCGATACTGTTTAATCTAAACACTGAAAATTAATCCATTAATTTGGTTAATCGAATTCTTTCCCATTTAACATTATTCTAACTCCATTATGCACTTTTAATTCCTTTTAAACTCCAAAAATTTAAGAAACTCTCACACCATCCAAATCAATCAGACATAACTCCAAAATAAAGATTGGGATTTGGAATTACCTCATAAGCATTGCTGTAGAACCACATTTCAATACTCTTTCCCTTTCGAAATTTGATGAATGCTAAACCTTCTTCTCCAATTGCAGTTTGGGCAAATTTTTTCTTTTGCTCTATTTCTCTCAGCCGCACACACACACCATCTCACTCAACTGATTTATTCTTTTTAGGGTTTTGAGCTCAATAAGAGCTTTTATACCCTCTTAACAAATTGCAAATCAGCCCCTAGACTTTAGTTCCATAGGACTTTCTTCCCAAAACTTATTTTGTTCACAATAATAAATCTCGGTTATTACAACACTCCCATCTTAAAAGAATTCCGTCCCCGGAATTCCATTATTGGAAAGGTGAGGGTATTTGGACCTCATGTCCGTTATGATACCGTCACTGCACCTTCATAAGTCGGACCTCATTGTTCCTCGTTTTGCGAAACTTATTGTTCACGATTTCTATCGGTTCTTTGACATAAGTTAACTTCTCGTTGTCCGTAGGTCGCCACCACCTCGACTTCCGACATTTGCTCGCTTCCGCCCACACACCGGGGCTTACGGTTATAAAACACGTCAAATTATTGTTTCTCATACATCTATACTTCATTAAAGGAGGAATTTGGCGAAAATCCCTCGTCCCAAGGAATTTGGCGAAAATCACTCACTTGCAAATTTGGCACAAGGCAAACCTGGTATATCCTGACAAACACACACTCAAAAGTTTCTTCATTGGATTACGTGCAATTCTAGATTACTTCTCCCAACCGACATTCGTCCATTGAAATAACACCTTCTCTTATCGAAACACCTCGGCTACGGCTCATCAACCAATTTGTACGTTCTCACCACTTCATCACTCCACACTTATACATAGTTAAAAGCAGAAAACCTCCATGATCCAACATTGAAGCGTTCACCTATCCGAATTGAACTTATCCTGAAAACACATCAAATCCTTACTGCTTACCCCAAGTATTCAGTTATAAATAACATAACATTGGATATCCTCACTCAACTAGGAGGAGTAGTCATGGTCACCCAAAACTATTCTCTATAGCTTCCCACTGAACGACCCGTCCGTGTGAACATTTCTCACAACATTATCAACTCAAACCCATTCGACTGCCTTCTTACACTTCCTTTCCCGCACTTAAAACATACACACATTCTCTTCCTCTAAACTCTTTCCTGGAGTTCGCACTCTTACCGATGACAAACTACACCCACTACTCCACCCTTCCGATATTATTACTAACATTTACTGCTTCTAACCCACTCACTTAGTCCAACATACTATCTTCACCTCTCCACGTTAGCGTGGAGCGCCGTCCATCAACCATTCCTTGACCCTCTCCTCCGGTCTTTCCACATGCTGAAAAAAAATACTTTCTCAATACCATACATAACCAAATCTCCAACTATTTCCTTCTAGGATCATTCCTTCACACGCAAGAAGCGATTCCCGTTCTTTAAAGATTTAGCATCTACTACAACACATTTTCGACTAACTCAGCTATCATATTCTTTAAACTTCCAATGATTACAAAAAAATACACTTACTTAGCGACTCACACATCAAAAACACTTGATCTCTCATTTGGGTCACCACCCACAGCTGTTCCGACGTACGGTTCCAATAATAGCCATATAACAAAGCCAACTTACCAAACCACGTGCTCTAACAACTTGATTATCAAATAGTACTCCTCATCCAAAATCCTCAAAAAGGCTTCCATCTACTGCTTCATCTTTCTAACATCACTTTACTACAACACTGGCTGGCACATTTATCTTGGCAATTGAAGCCACTACTCATTCGCACATCCTCCACTCCTAACATCACACTGCCGACCAGGTCTCTCATGGTTATTCGTACATAATTCAAACTTTCCTTCATATTCTTCCGCATACATAATCGAGTATATCTTGCTACTTAGTCCTTCCCCAATTCTAGTTGAACTACTACACACGAGTTTCCAAGTGACTCGAACATACTCGTTCTTGCTAGCTCCTTACGATCCGAGGCCTTACATAGACAGGGCATATTCCCTCACTGATCTATATAATTTTCACACTCACTTTGCTCGTGCTAAGCACCTCATCCTTCTACGAATCGTCCAACCTCGTAAGTAAAATGCTTATCCAAAACAACAGTCTATCACCAATTTAACACCCCTACAAGGTGCTCTATTCACTTACAACCTTCTGGTCCAAGTCTTTGGCCTTAACCATCTTACCCAACTGTCGACTTCAACATCAGTAGTCAACCTGTAACTACTTTCTCAGCCTATTTTTTTAAACATGGATTCCCTTACGGAACCAAATCCTTCCAACATATCATAATCAACTTCGTAATCTGTCTCCCTCATTTCAAAACCTACTCATGTATCATCAATATTACAAGCTCACCTCAAACTCATATGCCACGCCGTGGACGTTTCGTTTCTACTTCACAACACTACTCATAACGAGTTGCTAAAACTAACACATCTCCACTCTTGGAGTTCTTCCTTAGCTTAAAATGTAATACTCTACGACCTAGTGAGTTCATAGCCTTCATGCATGACAACGCGGTAAATAAATCATTTCGCACATTTTACCATTTTAAAATAAACAACACTTGGAACTAGCTTGGGTACACACGACCTCATCACTCTTATAACTTCAATGCCCTGCACAACGATTCGAGAATCGTTTGCATGCATCTTCCCGTGAACCTTAATCTTACTCAATCCGAACGATGTTATTACGATAGTAATACATTGAATGAAAATCCTTTCATACGACCCAATTCTGAAAGAAATTACCGACACCAAGTAAACCAGTCGGTTCTCACACTCATTTATATGTTATCAACAGGTCAATACTCATTTTGATTATAAAAGTTTTGCTGGCAAACATTTTCTTGACCTTTTTGTAGCAATTTAACTTATCATGAAAAGTGTGAAATAATTTGCAAATCCTTAAGCTCAAAATTTCATTGTACAATGTGAATGAAATCACCTTTTCTTTAAACATACGCTTGCACATTCTGACTCATTGTCGATCAAAATTAATATTTACACATTTAACTTAAATCGTGATCTCTTACTTAGGCTTCCGATCTCTAGATGGAATACCTATAATTTTAATAAACATGCGTCATAACTCTTAAATTTATTACTCGAGCTTACTCCCGAACTTAATCCAAAAATCACCTAAGTTGATAGGTTACACTTCTAGTCCAAATCACACTTATTGGACTCTACTTACCGGCCCGAGACATAAACTTCCGGATCTTATAAATAAGTATCGGGTCTCGTACTATACTAAATATCGAACTATGGTCCAATATAAAAGAATTATGGATCATTACAACCATTAAGCCCCAAATTAACATTATAACTACCAGCCCATATTAAATGGAATTCGGTCCATTAAACATTTTCTAAAATATCGGCCCACAACCAATAACAAAATTTTGGTCCACACTCATTAAATGGAATTTCAGTCCACACTCCACACTCACGGCCCAACACGTGACAAAATCCCACTACAAGTCCACTCCGGATTATTATATGTTGAATGATCTGATTCTTCATTACATAAGCATTCCGGTTCTATTTTCAACTTCCGGATCCCACCTTGGATTCCGGATCTAGTTTTTAACAAATATCGGATTCTCTCAATATTAAATACCAGAAGTCCGAACGCAGCCCAACTCCGGATCTTACACCATTCCGACCCAAAGAAAAATAAGCAACTCCGGATCATGTGGGTTGTTCCGGATCCCAATTGTTTTAGCCTAAAAACCAAGTTCCGGATTTCATCTCAATTTCCGGTATCTTTAAATTTTATTCCAATTCCGGAATGCATTAACTTTCTATTCCGGAACCTCAAAATAAAGTACGGGGATGCGTTACTGTTTAATCTAAACACTGAAAATTAATCCATTAATTTGGTTAATCGAATTCTTTCCCATTTAACATTCTAACTCCATTATGCACTTTTAATTCCTTTTAATCACTCCTTTTAAACTCCAAAATTTAAGAAACTCTCACACTATCCAAATCAATCAGACATAACTCAAAAATAAAGATTGTGATTTGGAATTACCTCATAAGCATTGCTGTAGAACCACATTTAAATACTCTTTCCCTTTCGAAATTTGATGAATGCTAAACCTTCTTCTCGAATTGCAGTTTGGTCAAATCTTTTCTTTTGCTCTCTTTCTCTCAGCCGCACACACACACACACCATCTCACTCAACTGGTTTATTCTTTTTAGGGTTTTGAGCTCAATAAGAGCTTTTATACCCTCTTAACAAACTGCAAATCAGCCCCTAGACTTTAGTTCCATAGGACTTTCTTCCCAAAACTTATTTTGTTCACAATAATAAATCTCGGTTATTACAAACTACCAGGGAGGTTTAGGGCAGACCTGATAGAGCCAGGGGTGATCTTGGAGGATCCATGTTGGGTGTCAAAGAGGATGACATCGATCTTTTTATTAGGGTCTTTAGTGGAGGTGATCTAAGCTCTTCTGGCAGTATACCAGAATTGAGCTAGTAGATTCCGATGAGCGGCAGGTGCGATAGTCAGAGTTGTCGATAGAGGACAGGTCTGAAGGAAAATGACAGCGTCATCCAGATGATTAATCTTCTTTTTTGGAGGGAAGTTGAAGAGAGCATAAGGGTTGTTGCTTTGAAAGGTAACTTGCTCGAGTTTAAATTCGACATGAGGAGCTTTGATGAGTTCAATACTTTCAGCGGCAGAGGGTGACTGAGCAGTGGGAGCTTCAGTAGATGCCATTTCTGTTTATAATGTACAAACATGAAGAATATTAAAAAAAGATTCTTAAAATGGATAAAGTTCCAAAATAAGGATTTTTAGGGTTTTGTAATTGCCATTTAGAGAAAGAATGGAAATTAGGGTTTTTCTAGTTTTGAAAAGAAGTACAAAACATAGTGAATGTTCTTGTTTTCCAGTTTCCATTTTAAGAAGGGATTCTGGAAAAACATATGAAGATGCAAGTTTAAGATTTTTGTTTTAAACTTGAAGAACAATCTAAGAAACAGATTGTGTTCACAAAACCATGAAGAAAATGATTTCATTTTAGATAAAGTTCATTTGTTTGATCTTTTAAAAACAAGAATAAAATCAAAAACAAGTTTGTCAAGGAAAATAATGACAATATTAACCTTTGATGTTGAGGATGAAGATGAACAGTTTCTGGAGAAAATAAGTTCAAATGCAACAGTTGTTCTTGCTCGAAGGAGATGATGTTCGAACAAAAGGTAAAAATATAAACGCAATGGGTTTTTATAGTGAGAGTAGAGAGAGAAAAACTATAAGCGGAAAAGTTTTTCATGATGACACGGACACGTCCCTTGAATTTGATTGGACAAGGAAAACGAAACGGACGAACGTGTTAGAGAAAAGCGTGCCATTGTTATCCATTGTGATGACGTCACAAACGTCCATTCATATTTTAGGGTGTCTCTAAGGATTTTGAAAACTCAGGGACATTTTTAAAACATGAAACACTGAATAGAAATATCAGTGTTAGGTTTTGAAATTTCAGAGTATCACTGAAAGGAAAAGATATTTAGCGATGCAATTTGTTTTGAAATCTTGCATTCATATGCGAACGTCAGCGAGTAAAAGAGAACATACCTTGATATCAGTGAATCAATTTTGTTCAGAGAGTAGATGATTGATAGGGTTATACAAGTTCATTTTATAAGCACTGATCAAATGTGAACCGCTGAAGATTTTACTCTTTTAAGTTCAGGATTCCAAGCTCGCTGATGAGAAAGTTGAATCTTGTCTCATCAAGGGGTTTGGTAAACAGATCAGCTAACTGAAAATCAGTTGGTATAAAATGAAGTTCTATATCACCATTCATCACATGATCTCTGATAAAATGATACCTGATTTCGATGTGTTTGGTCTTTGAGTGTAGCACTGGATTATTGGCTATAGCAATGGCACTAGTGCTGTCGCAATAGATTGGAATTTTCGAGAGCTGAAGGTCATAGTCTAGTGGTTAATTTCTCATCCACAAGACCTGAGAACAACAGCTTCCAGCGGCTACATATTCAACTTCAGTTGTTGAGGTGGACACTGAATTTTGCTTTTTACTTGTCCAACTCACCAACTTTCCACCTAGGAGCTGACAGCCAATTGTGCTGCTTTTCCTATCCAATTTGCAACCTGCAAAATCACTATCTGAATAGGCGATTAGATCAAACCCTGAGTCTTTGGGATACCAAAGACCTAGGTTAGGAGTACCCTTAAGGTAACGAAAGATTCGCTTTACAACGATCAAATGAGATTCCTTAGGTTCAGCTTGATATCGTGTACACAAACAGGTTGCGTACATAATATCAGATCGGCTAGCTGTAAGATACAGAAAAGAGCCGATCATCCCACGGTACGTTGTGACATTAACAGGTTTTCCAGAAGGATCCTTGTTTAGTGTCAGCGGCGGTGCCATAGGGGTTTGCATAGCTGAGCTCTGAGTTAAATCAAATTTCTTCAACATATCTTTAACATATTTTCCTTGGTGAATGAAAGTTCCTTTTTCACTCTGTTTGATTTGAAGACCAAGGAAATAGGTTAGCTCACCCATCATACTCATTTTATATTCAGCTTTCTGTTAGGGCAGGTTTTAATAGTTGATTTAAAGTTCAAGGGTTGATTTGTAATAGTTTAATTTGAGCCTATTAGTGAACGGGCCGTGGGCTTGTTAACCACGGGCCCAATGTATTTAATGTTGATTAGCTTGGAAAAACAAGCTAATCATCTCTTTTGCTTTCCACATTGTATTGTAATTCTCTCTGAAAGCTAATAAGAAAGGGATGGCCAGTTGAAATCAATACGCTTAATGTTCATATATTTCGATTTCTTATTTTGTTGCACGGATCTGGATTTAACAATTGGTATCAGAGCGGACAGACGGATTCGATTCAAAGCTTCATTCATCAATTTCTGGTTAGTTTGACTTTTACTCGTCTGACTATTCTTGAATTCTTGACTTTTTGATTTAGTCGAAATTGGTTGTTTTTTATTATTGGGTTGTGTTAGCATTATAGTTATAAGTGTTTCTGCAAATTTTCACATCCTAATTCATTCGTTTGATTGGTCAATTTAGCAATTTAAGATCAAAGTTTTTTGGTAGTGTTCTTCAACAAAAATCGAATTTTTACCATCAAAACGTGTTCTTTTTGCTTAGAAATCGATTGGGTTAGTGTTAGTTTTGTGTTTGGTATTGTTTCTAATCTTTCAGGAACAATCTTGAGTAACCCTAGTTGAGAAATCGATCGAACTGATAAAACAGCCGCAGAGTCCGGATAAAACAGCCGCGTTTTCCGGACAAGTTGATAGTGTCCGGACATTTGTGTTTCCATCCGGATTCTTCCAGTTTTTCCGGACAATCAAGTTTTTTCGGGTAAGTCATCTATCCGGGTAGGTATTTGTAACACCCGGAAAATCCTTGTAAGTAATAATAGTCCTAATATTTCTTTATATTTTGACTTCTTAGATTATAATTGAATTCCTAAGTAATTTCCGTGGTTTTTACTTGTTATTTGATAACTTCCGATAGCAATCAGTAAGTTTATTCCTTAAGGAAATTAATGAAAAATAGATGATAAAGTTAAATATTAGATTTTATGGATTAGTTGGATGAGTAATTTGAATACGAGTCCAACTGTACTTTCCGGGGTAAAAGCGGAGTTCTAACGAAGAAGTTACGGCCAAATTAGTGGAAAACGAGAAACAAGCAAACAGAGGCTGGCGACGATGGTGGCGCCGATGCATCGGCGTGAGTGATCGGCGCCGAGCACCTGACGTGCAAAAAGGGGATTAAACCCACCTCTTAGTCTTTAGTCACTTTCCTTTCACTTTAGAACTCTCAAAAAACAGAACTCTTCACTTCTCAGGCGATTTTCATCCAATCTTAAGGTAAATTCATACCTCTCAATCTTAATCCAAATTCAAACAATTATTAGATGAATCTTACCAATTAAACTTCATTTTAGGGCTTGGCATCAGTCATCTTTCTTATTGGAGTGATTAAGTTCAAATCATCAAGTTAGGGTTATTTCAATTGAATATTTGAGGTGAGTAACTTGTATCTAATTAATTGTATTACACCTTATTATCATTCTTCATCTTGATTTTGTTATTGTTAATGAGAAATCTTGGTTAATAAGCTCTTAATGGATAAGAGGGAAACAAGAAGAGTTCAAGTAAGTTATGATGGACTAATTGTGTTCTATTATTTAGAATGCTATGGTAAATGTTAGTGTTAAAGGTTTGGATTTGATTATACATCATTGGTATGTGATTATGATGATGGCTTAATATATGTCTTAATGAAGTAATGATGGCTTAATGGTCAATATGGACTTATTATTGAATTGTAAACATGGATGTTTATTATTGATATTATATAGAATGTGAATTGATACATATGGATGTATATGAACTACATGGAAGTAGTATTGATATGTTAAATGGTTGGACCATTGTTAAGTGCTAAATATGCTTGGAATATTATTTGGATTAACATATTTGGTATTCACATAATTGGAGGAGCACCTAGTAGGCATTGGAGGATATATTCTTACACACCGTGGGGTAAGTGTAATTGATTCATACCTCGGATACCGTGGGGTTTTCCGTTGTGTTATGCCTTGTGACAATACCGTGGGGTACCGATCAAGGTATATCTTCGATTATGATGTAACTGGGTAGCGATATGGACCTTCTCCATGGAATCCAATTTGTGAATGTATCGAATTGTTATTCCTACATGCTATGATTATGCTCTATGTGCTATGTGTAAACCTCACTTAGGCTTTAAAAGCCTAACACTTGTTATGTGTTTTATGTGTTACAGATATTAGTGGTTCCGGTCACAAGAAGGTTTAGACTGGGGTTGTGAGCATGGGATCATTGTTGGAGAGTTAAAGATTTGAAGATTAATGATAGAACTTTCCGACACTTTTGTAATCTGATTTCCATAGTAGAGATCAGACAAGCTAGCGGCCCATTAGTAGTTATAATTATCTAAATCTTCGTATTAGTGGTTATGTAATGGTAATTATGTTTACTTTTACTTTAGAAATGTGTACCACTCTTCCGTTTTATGGAAGTTTTTGTTGACCCCTGTTTTGGGGTGTTACAAGTTGGTATCAGAGCAATAGTTTAAGCGAACTAAGTATGCTGATGAGATACTTAGACTTAAGCTGAGATGAATTAAGTTATGAATTGTGAGATTTGGGTAGAAATACTAAAACGGGATAGTCTTAGAGTCAACGGAAATACGTGAAATTAGTACTGTGATAATGGTAACAAGGATTCTCATGTATGATATGTTCACAATTTCAATTAGCTAATGTTATTATGAATATATTATTACGCGAGCATGCTTATTTCTAAATTGTTACAGTGACTAACGATCGGTAAAGTACGCTTTGTATAAGGGTATGTGCATAACCATTTTCTTGTGATTATCCATTTAGGTTATAGTAGAACGATGGTGAATATGCCACCAAAATCCTTTGGAGGACAGATCGGTAAATGATTGGGGGTTTGAAAGGACAACCTGGAAATTGGCGGGACTCATGAACGTCCGCCAAGGTAACCTTTAATAGGTGGTTGATGCGTGTAGAGATAGAATATGAGATGTTTGACCAAGACGAAAATAGTATGACATGGTTGATACGTGAATCGTGGAATGCATGTATAGCAAACGTCATAAGGCCGAGAGGGCGACCACCGGTCGGAGGTAGAATGTCATTGATAAGTTACGTAAGTAAGACGATTGACCTCGTTGAGTAATTAGCCTTCATTTGCGAGTAAAGTTTTTATGCATGGTGTTCTAGAGTATGTTACATGAATTTTCATGATTTCAAACCAATTGCATAAATAACAGTTTTAGTCAAGGTTGAATTAGTATGTGCAAGTGAGTATTTAAAGAAAAGGCAATCCCATTTACGTTGCACGACGAAATTTTGGAGTTGTTACAAAATATTTCTTACTTTACATGAAAAGTTGATTTGTAGCAAGAAAGCATTGGCCAGCAAAACATTTAATAACCAACAGGAGTATTGATCTAATAACGTCATATAAATAAGTGGGAGAACCGACTAGCTTAATTCGTGTCGGTAAAACTTTTTCGAACTATTGTTGTATGAAAAGATTTTTATTTTATTACAGTCGTAACAACTTTGTTTTGGCTTAGAAAGATTGAGTTTACGGAAATTTAATATGCAAACAATTCTCGAGATCGTTGCGCAGTACTTTGGAGTCGTGTGAATGTTGGGGTCATGTGTGCCCAAGTTATTCCAAATGTTGTTATTTAAAATGAGAAAATGTGTGAATTGATTTAGGTATCAAGTTGTCATGCATGAAGGTTATGAACTCGCTAGGTCGTAGAGTATTACGCTTTAAGCTAAGAAAGAACTCCAAGATTGGAGAAGTGTTGGATAAACCTGGGGAAAAAGTTTGTAGTTTTGGTAATTGTGTTAGAATGAGAGATGAACAGTGTGAGAGTCGAAAGTGGACTTTAGTGTCGGTTGCATAAGGGTCTGTACCATTGTTCGCTGACTAGAAATACAGTTGGCAAGGGACGGTTGTGCCCGGAGGAAGGATTAGTAGTCATCAAGGTGATGGAATTAGCAAATTGCTATGAGTAGTGTGATGAGACAGAAAGGAAATACCCTCGACGTTAAATAAGAATTTATGGTGATTTTTTGATATTAGTATTGTACGAATAAGTTTGAAATGAAGACGATGAGATGTAAATTGTATTATGTTATGTTGAAAGGATTAGGTTCAGTCCTTGTTACTGAATAGATTAAAGAAGTATCGATAGGTCGACTATTGACATTGAAGTCGGCAGTTGTGTAAGATGTATGAGGCCTTTTGCCTGTCACAGGGTGCGGTCTGGGTGCGTCCCGCGTATGCCTGTGCGGGCAGAAACAAAACTGTGAGCGGTACCGGCATGCTGTTATGCAGAGGGTATGCGCAAAGCGGACATTATCGTGTACGATGAACTGGGGATGTTACAGAATGTTATAGAATGCGGACAATACATATCTTGTGAAACACCACATGTGGGGATTTTGAGTGATTGGCGAATAAATCACGAGTGGAAGAGGTTTTGGTTAAATTATTACATAAGTGAAAGTTAGGTGGTTAAAGTACGCTTTTAAAATTTTGTGGATGTGCAATATTTATGAGGTATTACGTTTTAAAAATGTGCACATGTGAGTTGGGGGACTTTGGTAAAACTTTGTTTTGGGGCCGATGGCCAATTAAGAGATTAAAAAGGGTAAAGAATTGGGTAACAATGTATTTTGGTTTATGTACTCGTGTGCGTGGCACATGTTTAACTAAACGTTTATTTTAGCCTTAAAGGCTTGATTGATATTCAAATGAGTCTTTTGAATGTTTGTCAGTTTTAATGACTCGAGATGGAGTCTTGGTTGTATTATATGCTTAACTGCATTTTATTTGAATAAATGTCGGTCTTAAGTGTAAAGACTGTTTGATAACTTTCGCGTTTTTAATACCTTAGGAACTAATGAACCTTGGCGAGGTATATACATTGAGAAGTATATAAGAGTTGCATATACCTATTTAAATTGACTTCATTTGGGAAAGTAGCAATGAAGGGGTCGTGAGATTATCATGTCTCGAAGCATGTGTTGCATGATGAGGGATTAGAGGTATTTTACATTCCATGAGTTGATATTGATAAATGATCAATAGACCCTTTGAGCAGATGGCTTGGTTTTGGACTCGGTTGAGTCTTAAGGGTATTCGTCGGTTTAATTTACTTGACATAGGCTTGGGGGTTGGAATTACATGAATTGTATTATAATTAAAGTTTACATAATGTGAATACATTGATTTTTCTTTTGAGATCATGTATGAATGTTAAGTTAGAATCGGAAGATTAAAAGTTGAAGGATCACCTTGTGGGGGGGTGTTAGGATAGTGAAAGACTATTGTTGTAGATGAACATTCTACTTATGATGTAGATGGTTTATATAGAATGAAGAATTAGGCACGAACATGGTAAGGGTATGGACTATGTCGATTTGCGATGGAGTGTGCACTGTATATATAATGGTTTGGAATCATAAGAATTAGTAAGAAGCGAGTAAGTTTAAGTTAATTAGAAACTCGTGAGTTGTAGTTCAAACTAAAGTTGGGGAGGAATAAAGTAATGAAATAAATTCGGTTAATTGTGCGGGAGAGCATGAAGGTGAATTTAAATTGTGTACGAATGACCATGAGGGATCTGGTCTGCTGTGAGATGTTATGGGTGGAGAATGTACGAACGAGTAGTGGCATTAATTGTCAAGATAAATGTGTCAACCAGTAATAAGAAGTTATAAAGAGGGAACATTAGATGAAAGTCTTTTCGGGGATTCCAGATGAATAGTACTAGTTGTCAATAAAGCTGTTGGAATATGTGGTTGTAAGATGGTGTAGTGATTTGGCTATTATTGGAATAGAATGTCGAGCGGTAGTGTGAGTATATCCAAAGTGATTTTGGTTGGGTGAGTCGCTAAATAAGTTTATGATTTTGAATCATAGGAAGTTTAATAAAGATGAGAAAGTGTTATCGGTATGTGGAAAAGTTGGGAGAAAAAGACAAATATTGATTGGAGGGTAGTACTCCATGCTAACGTAGGAAGTAATCAAGAAAGGTCGGACCTAAGAATGTAGTTATACTACAAGTTCAATGGAATTATCACCTTTGATATATAATATTTTAGTGCTTGGTTGCAGTGTGGTCGCGTAGTGCGATATTGAGGTGAGGAAGTGGTAGTACTTAATACTGAAGAAACGTGTGGGTCATAGATGTAGTGATGGTTGCCGTAATTATAGAAGTATTTAAAAGTGGTGAGTATGCTCAATTTAAAGTGAGTATGGATTTTCAAGCAGTATACGTTAATGTTATTTTGAGACCTGGAGATTAAGATGTTGATGATGACGGTATTGAAGACCAAGCAATAGTCGGATAAAGGTTTAATGATAAACGGTTACTCTAAGGAGGCTTACAAATCTAAGTTGGGGAGCGGATAATGAGGAAAGAAGTAAGGTTCAGGATATATGAAAGATGAATCCTTGTTCCTTCTAGATTTTTAATTGTGAATGAGTATATAAGATTTGAAATGAAGAGATGTATACAAAATATTTCGTATTGATATGAAGTGATTTCACTTGTTAAAGTGAGAGCAAATGGTATGCGTCGTTGGGTGGAGGATTGGGGAAACAATTTTAGAGAAATCGTTGAGAAATTGCATTAGAGGAATGGGGTTATAGGTACAATAGTATTATATCAATAAAATGTTAATGTGACTTTAGAGTTGGAAGAAGATATGAAGATTAAATATCCACATTTGTTTTCTAAAATCTAAGATTTCGAGGACGAAATCTATTTCAAGTGGGGGAGAATTGTAACACCCGGAAAATCATTGTAAGTAATAATAGTCCTAATATTTCTTTATATTTTGACTTCTTAGATTATAATTGAATTCCTAAGTAATTTCCGTGGTTTTTACTTGTTATTTGATAACTTCCGATAGCAATCAGTAAGTTTATTCCATAAGGAAATTAATGAAAAATAGATGATAAAGTTAAATATTAGATTTTATGGATTAGTTGGATGAGTAATTTGAATACGAGTCCAACGGTACTTTCCGGGGTAAAAGCGGAGTTCTAACGAAGAAGTTACGGCCAAATTAGTGGAAAACGAGAAACAAGCAAACAGAGGCCGGCGCCGATGCATCGGTGCGGGTGATCGGCGCCGAGCACCTGACGTGCAAAAAGGGGATTAAACCCACCTCTTAGTCTTTAGTCACTTTCCTTTCACTTTAGAACTCTCAAAAATCAGAACTCTTCACTTCTCAGGCGATTTTCATCCAATCTTAAGGTAAATTCATACCTCTCAATCTTAATCCAAATTCAAACAATTATTAGATGAATCTTACCAATTAAACTTCATTTTAGGGCTTGGCATCAGTCATCTTTCTTATTGGAGTGATTAAGTTCAAATCATCAAGTTAGGGTTATTTCAATTGAATATTTGAGGTGAGTAACTTGTATCTAATTAATTGTATTACACCTTATTATCATTCTTCATCTTGATTTTGTTATTGTTAATGAGAAATCTTGGTTAATAAGCTCTTAATGGATAAGAGGGAAACAAGAAGAGTTCAAGTAAGTTATGATGGACTAATTGTGTTCTATTATTTAGAATGCTATGGTAAATGTTAGTGTTAAAGGTTTGGATTTGATTATACATCATTGGTATGTGATTATGATGATGGCTTAATATATGTCTTAATGAAGTAATGATGGCTTAATGGTCAATATGGACTTATTATTGAATTGTAAACATGGATGTTTATTATTGATATTATATAGAATGTGAATTGATACATATGGATGTATATGAACTACATGGAAGTAGTATTGATATGTTAAATGGTTGGACCATTGTTAAGTGCTAAATATGCTTGGAATATTATTTGGATTAACATATTTGGTATTCACAATTGGAGGAGCACCTAGTAGGCATTGGAGGATGTATTCTTACACACCGTGGGGTAAGTGTAATTGATTCATACCTCGGATACCGTGGGGTTTTCCGTTGTGTTATGCCTTGTGACAATACCGTGGGGTACCGATCAAGGTATATCTTCGATTATGATGTAACTGGGTAGCGATATGGACCTTCTCCATGGAATCCAATTTGTGAATGTATCGAATTGTTATTCCTACATGCTATGATTATGCTCTATGTGTTATGTGTAAACCTCACTTAGGCTTTAAAAGCCTAACACTTGTTATGTGTTTTATGTGTTACAGATATTAGTGGTTCCGGTCACAAGAAGGTTTAGACTGGGGTTGTGAGCATGGGATCATTGTTGGAGAGTTAAAGATTTGAAGATTAATGATAGAACTTTCCGACACTTTTGTAATTTGATTTCCATAGTAGAGATCAGACAAGCTAGCGGTCCATTAGTAGTTATAATTATCTAAATCTTCGTATTAGTGGTTATGTAATGGTAATTATGTTTACTTTTACTTTAGAAATGTGTACCACTCTTCCGTTTTATGGAAGTTTTTGTTGACCCCTGTTTTGGGGTGTTACAGTATTCTATAATCTCAAACCTATTCGGGTAATATTGTTCCGGATAACTCAAAGTATCCGGAAATCAATTTTATCCGGAAATCCATTTTTCCCGGAAATTTAGTGGTATCCGGAAACTACACAGTATCCGGAAACTCCATCGTACCCGGAAACTTAATTCTGTCAGGAATCCATAGCATCCGGTAAGCTTCTGTTTCTATCCGGTAACTTAAGACCATCCGGTAACCTTGGTTATCCGGACAACTCAAGTTATCCGGACAACTCTGCATAATTGAACTGCTTTTCTCAATTATGATCCGGACACTTCCAGATCAGATCACTTATTTGGATTTCTATCCAGTAAGCTAAGTTATTGTCTGACCACTCATAGAACCTGCGTTAGGACTCCACTCTTAGTGCCTTGCGTTAGGTTTTACACTTTGAATCAATCTACACGTCTGACGATCACTCTGTTGCAACCGAAGATGTCTACTTCTGGTGATGCTCTCGCAATTGGCACTGACACCAAGCCACCGTGTCTCTATCCGAACGAGTACAGCCAATGGCGAGACAGGTTCATGATCTTCATAAAGTCCAAGGACAACTATGAGTATATCAAGAGAGCCCTGGAACATGGTCCAATTGCCAAGCCAGTGAAGGACATACCTGCAACTGCAACAGCATTAGCTCGACGTGATGACAAGACTCTTGCTGAGATGACAGATTTTGAAAGAGACATGCTAGAAGGTGAAAAGCATGCAAAGAGATATCTGATTCAGGCTCTTCCTAATTCCATCTACACAGCCATTGACAGTTACAAAGATACGGCTAAGGGCATGTGGGACCAGGTAGCCAAGATGATGCGTGGGAGTGTTGTAGGAAATCAGCTGAAGATAAATAGCGCGATAACCAAGTTCAGTGGGTTCAAGCAGCGCAACGGTGAATCCCTTACCCAGACTTATGAACAATTTCGTTTACTTCTCAATGAACTGAACAAGAATAAAATTGTTCGTTCCAATACTGAGAACGCTCTAAAGTTCCTCAACAACTTGCTACCTGAATGGAAAGTATATGCTTTTCATGTCAAGCACAACAACTTGATAGAGAACATCAACATTAATGAACTGTATGAGACACTTCTCCAAGATGAAGATGAAGTGAATGAACTTCTGGGAGAAAAGAAGAATGAGCCGAAACCATCAGCTGATCCTATTTCCCTCATGACTTCCAAACTAGGGAAATCTTCAAGCAGCCAATCCAGACGCGGTCCACAGCATAGTTCTTCCGAGTCAGAACCTGAGGATGAGAAAGACGGTGACGATGATGATGATGATGAAGCATCAGAATTATTGAAAGCTATTGCCCTTCTGACTAAATCCTTTCAACAACAAAAGTTCTACAAGAAGCCGTCTTCCAACAGTCAACGCTACTCCACCTCCTCCAATAAGCGTCACGACTATAAGGATCGGTATGAAGGAAAGAAGAAGGTAGAAGAGCAAGATAGATCTGAGAAGAAGGAAAAGACTGCGGGAAACTCGGTCACTTCGCTAAAGACTGCCGTCAACCCACAGTGAAGAACTCTCACTACTATGAAGCCAAGCTTGCACTAGCCAGACAGAAGGCGGTTGGGGAGGTAATGTTCGCTGAAAATGAGTACTGGCTAGGCAGATCTGATGATGAGGATGAATATGAAGGTGCTGATGCTTTCATGGGATATCATTCGTCTACGGATGAAGACAAAGCAACTGCAAATCAGGTATGTGACTCTTGCCTACAAAACTTCATACTTCAACTGCAAACCATCACTTAAAAGGCAAACTCCCTCATGGCCACAAATGCAGAACAAAAGCTTGAAATTAGTTCAATAACTGAAAAGCTTAATGTTCAAATGAAATTAACTGAGAAGCATAAGTCTGAAAATGCTGATTTAAAAGACAGATGCAAAATCCTTTCATTAGCACCTAAAGACTTAAGGGCCAGATTATCTGATCTCCAACGTCAGTTTGATCAGTGCTTGAATGAAAAAGAAGACATTACTTATCAATGTTCTTCTCTTCAAATTCAACACAAGGAGTATGTGGCTAAAATTCTAGATCTTGAAACAAAACTCCACAAAAGGGGTCAAACTGATCAAACCATTTTTTTGAACAAACCCAAAGAGTTCACATACTTTAACAAAGAGTGGGGAATCGGTTATGATAACCCACATTATTTGAAAAAAGGAAGATGGCATACACCTACCTTGTATGATTTTGCTTGTTTTGGGTTAGATAAAAAGTATCCAGAGTACGCAATTCAATGGACTGGTCCTATTGAACTAGAAAAGGAGGAGGAAACCGAGGAACACAAACGCACACACAAACGAGGAATTCAACTTCCATTTTGTTATGAACCATTAAACTACTCGTATCAAAAGAACAAAAAGTACCTTTCCAATGACTACTTCGACCCCTACAAGGTAGCTACACCCAAGGATTCCTCCAAGAAGGATGAGGAAGTAGCACCTGCAACCAAGACTGATACGGATGAGTTTAAACTCTATGTTCCCCCTCTCATCTTGGAAGCAAAGATAGTCGAGTTGGAGGAGTCACTCGAAAAGGAAAGGTCTGTTTTTCAAAATGAGAAGAAAGAGTTAATTAAGGATCTTGAGAAACTCAAATCTGAGAAAACCGACGGAGTGTCAAGTGAGGAAAAGGAAAAAATTCAGTGGGAAATCAATACACTCTCATCAAAACTGTCTGAAATGACAAGAGAAACGATGAAAGAGCACCTGAGAAATGTTCAACTTCAAGAACAGATTGACCTTCTCCAATCTCAAAAGCAGAATTCCCCTGATCTTTCCTCCAACTCATCTGACACATCCTCGTGTAAAGCTTTCATTGGAAATATCTCTACTCAAGAAAGTAACGTCTCTCAAGACGAATGTGCTCAAAGGAATTTAAACTCTGATTTTTCAAACGCTTCCGCACAAAGTTCCCCTAAGCACACAAACACAAAGTGTTCCTCGCCTTCCCCACCTACTTTCGTTCCTGATACTCACATGATAGATTTCTCAGAGTACATGAACTCCGAAGGTAACTGTGATGAAGAGTTTGATTCTTTTCCCTTTGACAAACCTCTTCCAAGTCACACTGATTTTCTATTCCCCATGATTGATCATCCGGTTGATTCTTTAAAAGATAACTGTTCTCAAACAAAGGCCCCAGCTGTGATCAAGATTTCTCAGTCAAAACCAACCTCGAAACTCGTTTCGAAAAGGCAATCACAGCCAAGGCAAGCGACTGGACCATTGACTGTCAGTCCTATTTTTCCTCCAAGTCAACCTGATTTTTTGTCTCCAGTTGTTAATCGTCCGGTCAATTTTCTAAAGGGTGATTGTTCACAATCCAAGACTCCGGCTGTGATCAAGATTCTTAAAAATGCTTCAAATGTTCAAAAACAATCACAGCCGAAGCAAAAGACCGAACAATCGACCACTAAGACCCTTGTTTCCTCAAAAGTCACTGATCATACTATCCCTGTTGTTTCAGATAAAAATGGTCGGCATAATAAAGAAACACCAAAGTGGCTAAAGAGGGATTCTGTCAAGAAGGATGCGTCAAAGTCTTCCCCACTTGTTTTCAATTCTAGAATAGACAAAGACAATTATGCTTGGAATCATTTTGATGTTTCTTTTCCCGTTAAAATTAACTCTCTTAATCAATTGATTCAGTTATCGCATGATTGTTTATGTTGTTCTAATTATGGTTGGAATGATTTTGATGACATTCACAAGAATGATTGGTATGCGCCTTACTTTGTTGGAAACCTATTTCATAAGCGCAAACCCCATAATAACAAGGAACAACACCATTTTAAACGGGGTTTCAATCAAACGGTTAAACCACAGCGGGAGACCTGACCCATTCATACACGGGCTGCTCCTACTGAAGTTAAACTGGCACCCAGGTGGAAATCTGCCCCAAAATCTGTTCCTCCAAAAGGTGTAATTTCTTGTAACGCCCCAAAATTTCAAGAAAATTTAAAAATTTTTAAAACGCGCATATTTAATAATAAGTCTCCATTTATTAAACCCAAAATAATAATTCCAATCACGAGCATTATTAAAACATGAGTTAACAGCGGAAATTAAATTGTTTATTCAATAACGGGAAAATGTTTAGTAAGCAAATCCTTCAACTCATCCATCTTGCGCGTCAGTGTGTGCCAGTCATGCCTTCGTACCACTTGTACCTGCAGCCACTGTAAATTGGGAGGGGTAAGCACGAAGCTTAGTGAATTCAAACACAACAAATAACAATGGTTATCTCATATTACCCCTAAAGCAAAAAGGATCACACCACCACATACAAGTCTACGAACAAATCATAAACAAGTATAATAACCACCACATAATATAAATCCCCGGGCGGATGTCGGGTCTACGGCCCCGCCGCACGTTTCCGCCTACTGCGGGAAACACCCGCTTTACGCCTACTGCGTGTGACATCCTTTTTACGCCTACTGCGTAAACGCCCCTTTTACGCCTACTGCGTAAAACACCTCCGTCCCCGTCGGGACTCGGCCCCGCCGAATAATGTAGCACATAATGTTAACTAGACGTCCCACTATCTAGCCCCCAACAATCCCGCATACAATTTTCACACACGTGCTACAGTAATAATAAACAACTATTAATTAATTGTAGTGAGAGAACTCACCTCGGGTGCGCGCCTAGCTAAAAATAGTAAGTATCTCCACACAACGACGATCACTTTCCGGCACCTAAACGTACGATAAAATACGTCAATACGAGACCCGGACCCCACGACGCGACACATCCCAAAACTGTCACTAAAACTAACTTCCGATCACCCCAAAACAGGTCTGTTCGGGACCTATTTCGATCCCCTTAAATCCAGAAAAATCCCAATATTATTTCATGACCAGAAAGTCCTCTGAGTTAGGGTTCCAAGGACATATTATACGCCTCCTAATGATTTTTCTATAATTTACTATGAATTAAATACGAACGGTTACCCGAAACTGTCAGTTTCGGTCCAGCTGCATAAACAGTCCAAAACAGCCTAGCTACGGTTTAAATCAGACTTTCGGCAAAACACGAAAAACCTTCCCGACTCGAATAGGGAACTATGGCCACCAAAATCACCTCAAAACGAGTTACGAGTAAAAAGTTACGGTCCACGCAAAACAGTGGCAGATTCCAGGAAATTCACATAAAATGACGAACCGCACAACTTGCGACCACTTTTTCTCCCAACTCGAGGCCGAACCAGTTTTCCGCCAAAACACAGAAAACGTACTCGGTCCCGAGCTCAAAGCGTGGGCGCCAGTTTCGGCTCAATCGGAGTTACGACGAAGAAGTTATTGCCGTCACAAAACAGGGGCTGAACCAATAATTAACATAAAATGACGATCTTTAAGAAACGACGGCTTAACTAACGGCTTAATCGATTAGGCTACACCCTTAAGGGTTCTACTGAGATTATAACCGATACAAGGCCGCACCACCCGCTGCCCTCCGGCACAGTGATCGCCGGTGGCGGCCGGCGGCGGTTCATTTCTCGAAACGATAAACTAACGACACGAACCGACATTCCTATCATTCGATCACCTTATTGCAAGGACTAGCAACCCGCACCACCACAGCCCACCACACGCCACCCACTCGACGCCCAGCCACCACAGTGGCGGCGCACGGCGGCTGCCGGCCGGTGGTGGTCCGCGGTGTTTTCCGGCGACGAGGTACACAAGAAAACGACAAGTTGGAAGCTTACCTAACGATGGTCACGACACCGATTGGCCTTCTTCTCCAAGCTCTCCGGCGAGTGCTTCTTCTCCGGCGAGCTGCCTCTCTACCTCTCGATATCTCTCTCTCTCTCACCACTCTCTCTCGATCTATCGGTGGTCTCTCTCTCTCGATCTCTATCTCCTCTCGACACTCTCTCTTTCTCTCTTACCTCACGATCGCACCAAAAAAAACCACAGCTGCCGTAGGGTTCCAAGGAAAACAAAATGGGTTATGTTTGGCTTTCACGTAACTAAGAAACGAAATGAGCCGGCCATGGGCCGAAAACCCATGCAACTTTTCCAAAACTTTCCTTTTAGCCCCCCTACTATTCTCCCTTCACAAACTACCCTAGAATAAAATATGGATTAACATTTTGGTCCTTAACGACAACAAACCCCGAACCAAATCAATTAACGGTACACACCTTAAATTAATTAATTAAATAAAGGAAAAACGTACCGGGACACGGGCTTTACAACTCTCCCCCGCTTGGATTAGGCTTCGTCCCCGAAGTCCACGCCCGCAAACATCTCCGGGTAATTCTCCCGCATTTCGGCTTCTGGTTCCCACGTCCATTCCGAACCCTTCCGGTGCTGCCACTGGACCTTCACCAATCCAATGACTTTGTTCCGTAGAGTCTTCGTCTTCCTCTCGACGATGGCTACCGGCTTCTCTACATAGTTGAGTCGCTCGTCAATCTGAATATCCTCAAGGGGAACTACTGCAGACTCATCCAACACACACTTTCGCAACTGGGAGACATGGAACGTGTTGTGGATCAGGCTCAACTCCTCAGGTAGCTCTAATCGGTAAGCTACTTTCCCCACACGCGCGATGACCTTGTATGGTCCGATATATCGGGGACCCAACTTTCCCCGCTTGCGAAAACGAATTACCCCCTTCCAGGGTGACACTTTCAAAAGAACGTAATCCCCGACTTGGAGCTCCAAGTCCGATCGTCTCTTATCGGCGTAACTCTTTTGTCGGCTCTGAGCAGTGACTAACCGATCCCGCACCATCTGAATCATTTCCGTCGTCTTTAGCACAATATCGGTGCTCCCCAGCACTCTGTGACCAACCTCGCCCTAGCAAATGGGCGTCCGACACTTCCTGCCATACAACACTTCGTACGGCGCTCTACCGATGCTAGCGTGATAGCTGTTATTGTAGGAGAACTCAGCTAGTGGAAGATTCTGATCCCAACTACCACCAAAGTCAATCACACATGCTCGCAGCATGTCCTCAAGTGTCTGAATAGTACGCTCACTCTGTCCGTCGGTCTGAGGATGAAATGCTGTACTGAAATGCAACCGCGTACCCATCTCATTCTGAAACTTCTCCCAAAACCGGGAGGTGAAACGAGTATCCCGATCCGAGACAATTGAGACTGGCACCCCGTGCCGAGTTACAATTTCCCGAATGAAAACCTCCGCAAGCTTATCCGCCGAAAAGCTCTCTTTAATCGCTAAGAAGTGAGCGCTCTTCGTCAGACGATCCACGATCACCCAGATAGTATCATTCCCTCGCTGAGTCTTGGGAAGCTTAGTGATGAAATCCATCGTGATTTGCTCCCACTTCCACACCGGAATCTCCAACGGCTGCAATTTCCCATGCGGTCGTTGGTGTTCCGCTTTGACCTTCCGACAGGTCAAACATACTTCCACACATTTGGCTACATCTCGCTTCATGCCGGGCCACCAATAGTCTTCACGCAGGTCTCTGTACATCTTGGTAGCTCCGGGATGAAACGAAAACTTGGACTTATGCGCCTCGTCCAATAGTGTCTGGCGATTCCCACCAGTGTATGGAACCCAAACTCTACCATAACGGGTTAACAGTCCCCGACTATCCCGTACTAACTTCAGAATTTCTCCCGAAACTCTCTCTCGTTTAGCATTTTCCTCCAACACGGCCACCTCTTGAGCGATACCGATCGACTCCAAGAGTGGTGCAACTACCGTTAATCGCTGACAAAAACCCTTCAAAGATCCCCCGACCGGATGTCGGCTAAGTGCATCCGCGACTACATTCGCCTTACCGGGGTGGTAAAGTATCTCGCAGTCGTAATCCTTGACCACATCAAGCCACCTCCGCTGACGCATATTAAGATTTTGCTGGTCCATTAGGTATTTAAGGCTCTTGTGATCGGTATAGATCGTGCACTTGACACCATAAAGATAGTGTCTCCATATTTTTAAAGCAAACACCACCGCTCCCAGCTCCAAATCATGAGTCGGGTAGTTCGCCTCATGAGGCTTCAACTGCCTCGACGCGTAAGCGATGACCTTGCCGCGTTGCATAAGCACGGCACCCAACCCTTGGTACGAAGCATCACAGTAAACCACCAAATCTTCCATGCCCTCAGGCAAGGTCAACACAGGAGCCTCACATAAACGCCTGCGTAGCTCCTCAAACGCCTTCTGTTGCTCATCACCCCAACTGAAAGCTGCAGTTTTCTTCGTCAGTCGAGTCATAGGCAAGGCAATCTTGGAGAAATCTTGGATAAATCTCCGGTAGTACCCTGCTAACCCGAGAAAACTCCGCACCTCGGTAGGAGTTTTCGGCACCTCCCACCGCATAACTGCCGAAATCTTGGCCGGATCGACCATGATACCATTCTGATTCACGACATGTCCTAAGAATTGGACCTCTCGTAACCAGAATTCACACTTGGAGAACTTAGCATAAAGCTTCTCCCGTCTCAAAACTTCTAGCACTTCCCGCAAATGCACCTCGTGCTCTTCCTTCGTCTTGGAATATACAAGAATGTCGTCGATGAACACGATCACCGAACGATCCAACATCGGACTACACACCCTGTTCATGAGGTCCATGAACGCTGCTGGTGCGTTGGTGAGCCCGAAAGGCATCACTACGAACTCGTAATGGCCGTACCGCGTCCGGAAGGCCGTCTTCTCCGTATCTTCGCTACGCACCCGCATCTGATGGTACCCGGATCTCAAGTCAATCTTAGAGAACCACGAGGCTCCCTGCAACTGATCAAACAAATCATCAATCCTTGGCAAAGGATAACGATTCTTCACCGTAAGCTTATTCAGCTCCCGGTAGTCAATGCACATCCGCTGAGATCCATCTTTCTTTTTCACGAACAAGATCGGAGCTCCCCACGGTGAACAACTCGGTTTGATGAACTCCTTCTCCAGAAGCTCCTGCAGCTGCTCATAAAGCTCCTTCATTTCCGGTGGAGCCAAGCGATAGGGTGCCTTGGCCACCGGAGTAGCACCCGGAACCAGATCGATTCGAAATTCCACCTGTCGTTCGGGAGGTATCCCCGGTAACTCGTCGGGAAATACATCGGCAAACTCCCTCACGACTGGCACATCCACGGCAGTCTTCTTCGTCTCATCAAGGCGCGTATCTATCACATACGCCAAATACCCCTTACCACTATGCTGAAGGTGTCTCCGAGCCCTCGCCGCTGAACATATTGCCGTAGACCGTCTGGGCGAGTCTCCCTGAATCAACAGCTCTCCCCCGCTTGGGGTTCGAACCCGCACTTGTTTGTGGCGACAGACAATTTCCGCATCAAACGCGTCCATCCAATCCATGCCCACAATCACACAAAGCTCTCGCATAGCTATCGGAATCAAATCTATGGGAAACCTCACACCCGAGATTTCCAACGTGCATCCCCGATACACATCCGTAACCGTCAAGGTCCTATCATCGGCAACCTCGACTACCAAAGGACATCCTAACCGTCCCACCACTCGGCCCAAACTCTCGCTAAAAGTGCGAGACACAAATGAATGAGTAGCCCCGCTATCAAACATTACAACCGCAGGCACCGAGTTAACTAGAAACGTACCTATCATACAGATAACAACATATATAAACAACAACAAGAAAACAAGGCATGAAAAGAAAGGACGAAAAGAA
Source organism: Saussurea involucrata (assembly GCA_033807775.1). Classification (NCBI taxonomy): domain Eukaryota; kingdom Viridiplantae; phylum Streptophyta; class Magnoliopsida; order Asterales; family Asteraceae; genus Saussurea; species Saussurea involucrata. The sequence goes on from CM066314.1 coordinate 23,793,280, forward strand.
AGAGGGTGATAAAGCATACCTGTCACCACCCTAGGCGTCGCCTGCGCCTCTTCCACCTTCAGCTGGTGGACTCTACCTCGGGCTGCCTCTGTCCCTGGCTGACCCGTACGGCCGTCGGTGATGCGCAGCGGGGCATTCGCAGGAGCCCTCTGTGCACCACCCCCATCAGTTGCCCTAGCATTCGGGCAGTTGGCCTTCACATGGCCAGCCTGTTTACAGCCAAAACATAACATTAGTGGCGACCTGCAATCTCTACTGAGATGGCCAGGCTGCCCACACTTGTAACATGCATCAGATCTTCTAACACTCACATCCCGGGCCTTAGAACCGCTACTCTTCGTGTGCCCACGAGAATCAACAAACTTCGATTTCTTTGGCACTGCAGAGATAGGCGTCACTGCCTGTGCCGCCTTCCTCTTCTTCGCTTGGGTCTCCAACTCTAACTCTCTTCTCCGCGCTGCATCCATCATAGCCGACAGCGAAGGATGTTGCACTGCGCTCACAATTTCCCGGATCTCGGTCCGAAGCATGTCCTTGTACCTCGCCATCTTCATTTCTTCTGAGGCCGCATATTGGGGACAGAATAGCGCCATTTCGGTAAACTTCTTGTTCATCTCCTTTATGGTCTCCGTAGTCTGGTTCAGCTCCAAGAACTCCTTCGCTATTCTTTCCATCTCTATCGGCGGCACGTACTCAGCACGGAAACGAACAACGAACTCGTCCCAAGTAAGAGTGGTACGCTCGGCCAGAGTCAATGCCGTGGCGCACCAGTCTTTCGCTCCCTCGCGAAGTAGATTCACTGCAAATCGAACCTTCAAGTTATCCGGACAGCCGCTTGTCAGAAAAGCGCACTCCATGTCGGATATCCAGCGCATGCTAACGATAGGGTTAGAGTCACCCTTGAATTCCGGTGGAGAGCAGGCAGAAAGATCCCGATACTGGAAGTCTCGGGCACGGGGCTGTCCCCCAACAGGCGGCGGCATCGCTGCAAACCGCTCCTCCACTAGAGTCACCAGTTGATTCTGAATCGCGGTGATAATCTCGGGAATTGCATCCCCCACAGCTCGTGCAACCTCATTTGCAATCATCTCTTGAATCCGTTCCTCAGTGATCCCGGCTTCAGCCCTCGGCTCAGCCGCACCGCGTCTCCTAGTGTTGACCATTCTATAAGAAGGAGAAATTCAAAGAGTTATTATCAGCTAATAACTTACACTATCAACACATACGCTCAACTCCTTGAATCCCTCGTGACTTTCCCGACCCGAGTACTGATCCTGTGCTTCCGGTAGTAGGAGCTCTACTACTACCTTCTACACCTATCATTACCCGTTTCGTGTCCCATCCCGAGGGTCCAAGTAGTTCTCGCCGCAACTCAACACATATGCCCGCACCGACATATGCACTCACCCTTCCTAGCTCCCTAGGAATTATATTCCACCCACTACCCTCGCTACTATAAAAACCCTGCTAATCATAATGAGTGGCCGCGCAAATACCCAATCATATGCAGTGCAAGACAAATAGACATTCAAATGCTAGATTCTATCCTAGAACGGTTGGACTCAAACAAGAGCTGCGCAATAGAACTAAATCGAATATTCTAAGGCTATTAGCCTCTTACCGCATACGATTTAAAGGGCACCTACTTAGAAACCTACTATAATTAGCAAGAAAATCATAATAGCAAGTAATCCAACGTATCGCATAGTGTCAACCTAAGGCAATCTAGCATGCATACCCTATGATCTAGAAAGCGATAAAATGAGAAAGCACTAAGCATTGTACCTTTCCCTTGGCTCCGGCTGACTGTACACACTGCGCCCTCGATCACCGTTCCTCGAACGGGTTTTCATCTTTTCCTCTTTATTTCCAAAAGGTTTTAAAAAAAATTTATAAATATTTCCCAGCCGCAACTTGAGACCAAACACACCGAGGTGCGTTTGATTCACTCAAGCCGTGGCTCTGATACCAAGTTGTAACGCCCCAAAATTTCAAGAAAATTTAAAAATTTTTAAAACGCGCATATTTAATAATAAGTCTCCATTTATTAAACCCAAAATAATAATTCCAATCACGAGCATTATTAAAACATGAGTTAACAGCGGAAATTAAATTGTTTATTCAATAACGGGAAAATGTTTAGTAAGCAAATCCTTCAACTCATCCATCTTGCGCGTCAGTGTGTGCCAGTCATGCCTTCGTACCACTTGTACCTGCAGCCACTGTAAATTGGGAGGGGTAAGCACGAAGCTTAGTGAATTCAAACACAACAAATAACAATGGTTATCTCATATTACCCCTAAAGCAAAAAGGATCACACCACCACATACAAGTCTACGAACAAATCATAAACAAGTATAATAACCACCACATAATATAAATCCCCGGGCGGATGTCGGGTCTACGGCCCCGCCGCACGTTTCCGCCTACTGCGGGAAACACCCGCTTTACGCCTACTGCGTGTGACATCCTTTTTACGCCTACTGCGTAAACGCCCCTTTTACGCCTACTGCGTAAAACACCTCCGTCCCCGTCGGGACTCGGCCCCGCCGAATAATGTAGCACATAATGTTAACTAGACGTCCCACTATCTAGCCCCCAACAATCCCGCATACAATTTTCACACACGTGCTACAGTAATAATAAACAACTATTAATTAATTGTAGTGAGAGAACTCACCTCGGGTGCGCGCCTAGCTAAAAATAGTAAGTAGCTCCACACAACGACGATCACTTTCCGGCACCTAAACGTACGATAAAATACGTCAATACGAGACCCGGACCCCACGACGCGACACATCCCAAAACTGTCACTAAAACTAACTTCCGATCACCCCAAAACAGGTCTGTTCGGGACCTATTTCGATCCCCTTAAATCCAGAAAAATCCCAATATTATTTCATGACCAGAAAGTCCTCTGAGTTAGGGTTCCAAGGACATATTATACGCCTCCTAATGATTTTTCTATAATTTACTATGAATTAAATACGAACGGTTACCCGAAACTGTCAGTTTCGGTCCAGCTGCATAAACAGTCCAAAACAGCCTAGCTACGGTTTAAATCAGACTTTCGGCAAAACACGAAAAACCTTCCCGACTCGAATAGGGAACTATGGCCACCAAAATCACCTCAAAACGAGTTACGAGTAAAAAGTTACGGTCCACGCAAAACAGTGGCAGATTCCAGGAAATTCACATAAAATGACGAACCGCACAACTTGCGACCACTTTTTCTCCCAACTCGAGGCCGAACCAGTTTTCCGCCAAAACACAGAAAACGTACTCGGTCCCGAGATCAAAGCGTGGGCGCCAGTTTCGGCTCAATCGGAGTTACGACGAAGAAGTTATTGCCGTCACAAAACAGGGGCTGAACCAATAATTAACATAAAATGACGATCTTTAAGAAACGACGGCTTAACTAACGGCTTAATCGATTAGGCTACACCCTTAAGGGTTCTACTGAGATTATAACCGATACAAGGCCGCACCACCCGCTGCCCTCCGGCACAGTGATCGCCGGTGGCGGCCGGCGGCGGTTCATTTCTCGAAACGATAAACTAACGACACGAACTGACATTCCTATCATTCGATCACCTTATTGCAAGGACTAGCAACCCGCACCACCACAGCCCACCACACGCCACCCACTCGACGCCCAGCCACCACAGTGGCGGCGCACGGCGGCTGCCGGCCGGTGGTGGTCCGCGGTGTTTTCCGGCGACGAGGTACACAAGAAAACGACAAGTTGGAAGCTTACCTAACGATGGTCACGACACCGATTGGCCTTCTTCTCCAAGCTCTCCGGCGAGCTGCCTCTCTACCTCTCGATATCTCTCTCTCTCTCACCACTCTCTCTCGATCTATCGGTGGTCTCTCTCTCTCGATCTCTATCTCCTCTCGACACTCTCTCTTTCTCTCTTACCTCACGATCGCACCAAAAAAAAACCACAGCTGCCGTAGGGTTCCAAGGAAAACAAAATGGGTTATGTTTGGCTTTCACGTAACTAAGAAACGAAATGAGCCGGCCATGGGCCGAAAACCCATGCAACTTTTCCAAAACTTTCCTTTTAGCCCCCCTACTATTCTCCCTTCACAAACTACCCTAGAATAAAATATGGATTAACATTTTGGTCCTTAACGACAACAAACCCCGAACCAAATCAATTAACGGTACACACCTTAAATTAATTAATTAAATAAAGGAAAAACGTACCGGGACACGGGCTTTACATTTCTGCACCCAAGAGGCAACAAGTGCCAAAACCAGTTCCCTCCAATGGTGTAAAATCTACACCTACAGGGACAGCTGAGTCACGGCAAATTTCCCCGGGCAGTGCCAAATCTAACCCCCCAGGACCCAAACAACTTTGGGTACCTAAACGTCACTAATCTTGTTTTGCAGCACGATCATGTGTGGTACTTAGACTCTGGATGCTCCAAGCACATGACCGGAAGAAGGGAGCTTCTCACGAATTACAAGGAAGAATACTGCGGAGACGTAAGATTTGGGAATAACGAGAAGTCGCCGATCGTGGGCTACGGCGACATCGTCCAAGACAAGATAACAATCAAGAAGGTGTCCCACATCTCAGGATTAGGATACAATCTCTTCAGCATCGGTCAATTCTGCGACAAGGGTCTCGAGGTCAGCTTTAAAGCCACACGGTGTAGAATCCTCGACAACAACGGCGAAGAGCTACTGGTTGGGACTCGAAAGACCAATCTCTACACCATAGACCTCGCAACAATCAAAACCGACAAACCTGTCTGCCTCTTGTCAAAAGCCGACTCTGACCAAGTCTGGCTCTGGCATAGACGTCTTTCGCACCTCAACTTCAGAAGTATCAATCAACTGGTGCTAGGCAAACACGTCAGAGGCGTACCCCAACTTCCGTTCGTGAAGGAGCGTCTTTGTGGAGCATGCGAAAAGGGAAAGATGACGCGCGCATCACATCCCCCGAAGGCAACCCCGAGCACGACCCGGACACTCGAACTCATTCATATGGATTGTGTGGTCCAATGCGGGTTCCGAGCATCAATAAACGCAAATACGTGCTCGTGATGGTGTACGACTTCTCGCGATACACTTGGGTGATGTTCTTACGCTCAAAGGACGAAACTCCGGAGCTCGTCATTGATCACCTGAAGACTGTCCAGAAAAACAAGCTTCAACACATTCAGTCCATCAGAACTGACAACGGGACGGAGTTCAAGAACCAAAAGGTGGATGACTATATGCGCACAGTGGGCATCACACACACTTTCTATGCAGCACACACTCCCCAACAAAACGGAGTGGTGGAAAGACGGAACCGTACCCTCGTTGAAGCTTCTCGAACAATGTTGTCCCAAGCAAATCTACCGCTGTATCTCTGGGCTAAGGCGGTGTCTACGGCATGCTACACGCAAAACCGCTCTACCCTTCTCAAGCGGTTCAACAAGACACCCTACGAGATCATGAATAATCACGTTCCAACCGTCGGCTACTTCCATGCATTTGGATGCACTTGCTATGTCCTAAACGACAAGGATGATCTCGGGAAATTTAGCCGCAAAGCGGACGAAGGAGTTTTCATCGGATACTTCATGCAGGCTAAGGCGTATCACGTTTACAACAAACGGACCAAATCCGTTGTTGAAAGCATAAACGTGACATTCGACGAAGCCGCAGATTTGGCTTCTGAACAACTCAGTTCAGAACCCGGTTTAACTGGAGTGCTAGCTTCCGGACCTTCGAGTTTGGGATCTGCACAAGACACAGTAAATCCGAATCATGCATCTTCATCGAATGCTGACTCTTCTGATTTAGATTTTCTGTTTCAATATTTTTATGATGACACTATTAATTCTTCCACATCTGTCTCAGCGCAACCGCGACTTGAAGCTGCTCGCAATACGGATTCGACCGTTTTATCTGGTCCGCCCCCGTCTACGAGTACGCCGTCAACATCTATAGAGACAGCTCAACCGTCATCATCTGATACGATTACACCTGGTACTGTAACCCCCCGGAGGAACCTATAATCTCGGAGATCGCTCCTACTGATTCATCATCTGCCACAACCGATGCTCAACCTCTGAACTCCTCGGAACCAGAAGTTGTTCAACCATCGACGAATCCTCCCCACTTCCTCCAAGAAACACGACTGCTACACTTGATCAAGTTCAAGACCTTCCATCTGGTGCATATGTGGATCCGGACGCATCTCACTCCACTCAACAGCCGCTTCCGCACACCACCAAATGGACAAAGGCACATCCCCTGCATCAGATCATCGATGATCCTTCTACTCATGTATGTACACGAGGCGATTCTGCCAGCTTCTGTCTATTTTCCGGCTTCTTAAGCAAGATCGAGCCGGCGAACGTACGCGAAGCGCTCGAAGATCCAGACTGGATTATAGCCATGCAAGAGGAGCTGAATCAATTCGAAGCTCTAAAGGTATGGCGACTGGTTCCACGTCCTAAGCATAAAACGGTAATCGGCACCAAATGGATATTTAAAAATAAGAAGGACGAAGACGGAATCGTTGTTCGCAACAAGGCGCGTCTCATGGCCAAAGGATACCGACAACAAGAGGGGATTGACTATGATGAGACCTATGCTCTGGTCACTCGCATCGAAGCAATCTGTATGTTTCTCGCTTATGCAGCGCACAAGAACTTCACAGTCTTCCAGATGGATGTGAAGACAGCCTTTCTTTACGGCGACCTCTAAGAAGAAGTTTACGTGTCGCAACCGGACGGATTTGTGGATGACTCGAAGCCTGATCATGTCTACATCTTAGACAAGGCGCTCTACGGCTTAAAGCAGGCTCTGCGTGCATGGTACAACACACTTTCTAAGTTCTTGTTAGAATCGGACTTTACCCGAGGTACCATTGATTCTACTCTGTTTATCAAGAACGAAAAGGGTCACATCATTCTAGTCCAGGTATATGTCGATGACATCATTTTCGGTTCTACTAGTCCATTATATGCGAAGAACTTTGCCAATCTCATGGGAAATTTTTTTAAAATGAGTATGCTTTGTGAGATGAATTTTTTCCTTGGTCTTCAAGTTAAACAACTGTCGACCGGAATTTTCATAAATCAGTCCAAATACATTCGGGATATTCTTTGGAAATTCCAATTGGACCAGTCCTCACCAATGAAAACTCCCATGGCACCTAATACAAAGCTTGACGTTGATCCTAAAGGAAAGGCTGTTAACACCAAATTGTATCGGGGTATGATCGGTTCTTTAATGTACTTAACTGCGAGTAGACCGGACATCATGTTCTCGACATTTCTTTACGCCCGTTATCAGTCAAACCCTAAGGAGTCTCATTACAATGCTGTTAAACGTATTTTTCGTTATTTACGTGGTACTGCTGATCTTGGCCTTTTGTACCCGAAAGAGACAGGATTTGAACTTTCCGCCTACTCTGATGCGGATCACGCGGGATGCATGTTGGACCGCAAGAGCACCTCAGGACACATTCAGTTCTTGGGAGATAGCCTAGTGAGTTGGGCATCGAAGAAACAGCAATGCGTGTCAACGTCAACGGCCGAGGTGGAGTATGTGGCCGCTGCAAGCTGCTGTTCCCAGGTAATCTGGATGCGGACACAACTCAAAGACTACAGATTCACGTATGTCAAAGTCCCGATCTACTGTGACTCAAAGAGCGCAATTGCCATATCAAGCAACCCGGTCCAACACACAAAGACGAAGCACATCGACGTTTGGTATCATTTCATTAAGGATCACGTCGAAAGAGGTATAGTCGAACTCTACTTCGTAAATACTGAACATCAGTTAGCAGACCTTTTTACCAAAGCCTTGGACGAAAAACGCTTTAAAACTCTTGTGTTCAAGCTAGGTATGCTAAATCTGAAGACGTAATCCGACTGTGTGCCCGTTACAAGTTTCATACATATACGAGTAACTGTCTCCTCATCATCCGGTGGTTAACATCCTGATGCATGAGCACACACTTCCTCGCATTTGTATTCTACTTGTTCTAGTTACACAGCTAGATTTAGTCTAGGTATTTATTAGGTAGATTTCGTTTGTTTTTCACTCTTTCTTCGTGTGTTTCCATTTATTTCTTACCGTCGTCTATATCTTCTTTCACTATCTCTGGGCTTTCACCAAATGTTCTCGTGTTCAGGGGGAGCACAATGCAATATCAGGTAAGTTTTCTCATACTTTGAGGGGGAGCGTCACACATAGTTTTCTTTAATGTCAAAAGTTTTTGCGTGTGTGGGCACTCCTGCGTGTGTGTGTTTTATAGTCATCACTTGAGAGGGAGCGGCACCAGTTATTTAACTCTTTAAAAGTCTACAAGTTTTGTGTGCGGGATCCCTCCATTGCACTCTACTGCACTATCCGAGGGGGAGCAAGGATATACCCATGCTCCGCTTGAGGGGGAGCGAGAGGAATTTCTTTTCCAGCACAAATTCCTAAAATTCTTCACGGAACAGGACTATTCAGAGTTATCCGGACACCTCGCGCATCCGGACACCTCTCACGTCCGGACACCTCGCGCACCCGGACAACTCTCGCATCCGGACAGAATCCGGACCGGGTAGATATCCGGGTCGGCTAGTACCCAGACTCCACCCACATATATATATATATACGTACCCGGACTCCCTTAGTTTTCATTATCCGGACAACCGACCCAAAACCCTAAATCCCTCGATAGCTTTTCTCTCTCGCACGGACTCTCCTCTCTCTCTCTCGATTCACGGTGTTTTCATTCAGGTATGTTCCTCGAGTGTCACCACTAGTCAAATGTATGCACATTTCACACACATGGCACCACAAATCGACCCCTGATTGGGTCGATCCCTCAGTCCCGAAACCCGTAAGGGCTTTTCGGCGGTTTCGCACCAATGGATACGATTCAGGGTTGTCCAAACTCCATTAAGCCACTAGTTGTTTCTGGACATCCTTTCCGCACCTCCGCACTAGCTAGGGATCACTTACTGGGCAGATTGGTCATCTGAACTCTCGTCCGGACACATTCATCGTGTCCGGACACCATCATGGCCATGAAGATCCATCCGGAAATCACCATCACCCGGAGACCTAGTTGTCCGGAAACCTTAGGGTTTCCGGTAAGTTCAACTACCGGGTAGTTTGGTGTCCGGACTTTAATTTTTTCCGGAAAAATAGTGCACCCGGAAAACTCTGTCCGGATTTATCTTCTTCATCCGGACTCCTTGACCACCCGGAAATCCATGTTGTCCGGCCTTTTTAGGATAATCCAACTTTATTCGGACACTTGCTTATCGTATCCGGAAAACCCAGTAATCCGGACACCATGTGTTGTCCGGACACCTTGGTATTTGCATCCGGAAACTCCTGCTGTTGTGTCCTTTCCGTACCTGCTTTGTCACTGCCAGTCCTCGATCTGTCTCAGATTGAGACAATCCCGACGAAGGTACGCACCGACACTTATTTATCCGACTCAATTACTAACTGTGTTGTTTTCTACAGATTATCTATGGAAGATCAACAACAACACCCTCACGAACAACCAGGAGATGAACAACCGCCTCCTCAAGAGCAAATACCTTAAGAGGTGGATATCATTAACGAGGAAGCCGACGCTGCCCTGGTCAACCCTGACCATGGCACTGAACTGGAGGCCAACAATCACCACCTGGACACGACCTTGTTCCGGCCCCAACCACTTCATCGAGTGCTCCTGGACATTCTCACGAATCACCCTCTCCGCGAGGCCCTTACCAGCACAGCCGACGTCCCAGTTCTGTACGTTCTACAGGTATGGCTCACCGCCCGAGTCGTCACAGCCGGTAACTCGCAGTCGATCACCGCTCAGATCGATAACCAACCTTTCACACTCACACCGGACTCATTCCGCCGCCTTCTGTCTCTTCCGGAAGCCACCGCCAACAATCATGAACGGTACGATCCTGCCGTAAATGATGATACGCTTTGCGCTCAAATTCGCGCACTTGGATACAATCATGACCTAAACCAGCCATCCGTTTTCAATCGCAAGTACCTCGCTCCGATATGGTACACACTCTTTACGATCCTAAACCGCTGCCTTTCATCGAGATGGAGAGGCATTGATCAGTGCACCGACGACTTCCTGCGCCTAGTTCATGTTGTGTGCTACAACCGTCACATAGACTTTGCGATGATTATCTGGAGGGAGCTCGTCGCGGATATTCACCAAATCGGAGGTTCCAAACAGAAGAAATTTCTTCCGTATCCGCGTTTCCTTTCGTTGGCGGTGCGTCAACACATGGACGCGAATCCTGCCATTCCTCGCCGCCTGAATCATCCGGTATGTCCTCATCACCACTTACAGTTCATGGTTATCCGCAATACATCTGATGCGGTAGCCATGCCCATCCCTAAACCACTACTGGCCATCGCCGATCCCACTGCACCAGGGGTAGTAGCATATAGGGAAGCGTTAGGTAATCCCATGGTCCAGCCAGCGCCGGAGGGACCTCCCTAGGGACTTAGACCTGAGAGACGTGAGGGTCCGAGAGTAAGAGGTGGAAGGGCCCGACAAGCAAGGGCTGTCGGGAGAGGAACGTTAGTTGTGAGATAAAGGGGAACGAGAGTAGGTGGTGCAGTGGAATTGCAACCCGGTTCCAGCTCAGCCAAAGCCGGTCCATCCTCTAAACCAATACTACATCACTCGACTGAACCTTATATCATCGAACCCCCTTCACCATCTCACCATGTTGAAGACGTGGATTCTGACTCCACGGACTCCGATACCGACCGTAACATACGCCTGCAACTCATACCTCCCGGTATCGGACCCAACCCAACTTACAATGTCCCAATCCCTCTTGAATCTCCACCTCATTCTAGAACCGGGCCTGTTACTAGGACATCTGAGGGAGACCAAGTAGAGGAGTTAGATCATGCGAGGCGGAGAGAACTACGTTCAAAGTTGAACCAGGAAAGAACGAGCCGTAAAGATAAAGAGGCTCATGAGCGACCCTAAACGAGCGATATCCGGGTAGCCACATCTACTACACCGTCTCATCTGTTGGGATGGGGTATTGAAGAAGACTCCGTGGACCCAGTGGAGCAATTGCACGACCCCCTCATCCACTCATCCGTCTCATGACAGACGGATGTTTCAATATTACACGGGGAACAAGCACAACTTCCACCGGCTTCTCACTCGGAGAGTGTTGGTGTTGAAATAAGAGACCAACAGCCCCCGGTCTCGACTTCATTTCGTGCACAATCGAGTCTAGAGCCACTTGAAATAGATCAATCTTTGGCTAGGACACTTGAAGAGGTACAACACCAAGTCGAGGCTCTTCGTGACCCGGTCGGAACCACCGTAGTGTCTTCACCTCTTGGTGGAATACAAGGATCGGCGGGAAATCCTACCACAGCTAACATCACGCCAACTGTGAACGTAGGTGGCTCTACCCCTGTGGTAGATGCCTCAACGGGTAACCTAAGTGGTCCCGGAGTTATTCACCCAGACTTCGTGTCACAAGGGTCCCTGGACAGCACCCTCAAGGCTGTCCGCAAGGCACTGGAACAGCATGTCGCCGATGAGATCGCCAAAGCCATCAAAGGCAAAGCAAAGATTGTTGAAACCGAAACCGCACAACCACATCCACCGACATTTGCTCAACCTATCTACTCGGTGGATACATTAAAGACGATGCTATTATCTCAACTGCTCCAGGAATCAGACACAACCGCATCTGCCGAAGTAGACCTGATCTCCGTTCTCCGATCCCAGGTCACTCCTCCATCTTCATCCATCACATCACGCCTTGACGCCATTGACTCAACCCTCAACGACTACAACAAAGCGCTCGACACGCTGTCTGAGAGGGTCCGCTCACTAGAAGACACTTGTAAGAGTCAAGCCGCTGGTCTCAAACGCAAGCACGATGACCAGGATGATCCTGATCACCGTGAGGGGGAGAAGCGTCTACGCCAAACCGAGACCGCCCAGATCATGACTGCCGAAACTACAACAGTGGTTCAACAGGAACCTCCAACTGCGGCAACTACATCAGAAGCACCCGAAGCCGAGTTGCCACTAGCAGATATGGTCATAGATATGGAGATTTCAGATGAAGAAGACCTGACGGTTGAAAAGCCCGAGGGTTCAACACAGGAACTGGTCGATTTTGACTCGTCAGACAGACCGATACTGGACATGATAGATCCAGAGTGTGAGACCAACCCGGAGACCGAAGATGCATGGTACGAAAAAGCCGCCAGTGTCGTACACCTCCAGGTAAATTTGGTTTTCCCTACTGATGGGGACGACAATATTGACTACGATCAGTTCCTGCTCCAAAATTTATATGGAGCAACTCCCGTTCACTATGCTCAACCCACCGGAACATGATCAACTAGACCCGAGTCTACTACTTCCGATCAACCGACAACTACTCCTCCTACGACATCTTCTGATCTTCCTCCCGTTCCTCAACAGCAACAAAACCGATGGGAGAAGATCAAGGTACTTATCCCTCATCTGGAGGAATCTTTGAAAAAGCTGTTCGTCCACAAACTTCGCCCGATCGAGCCAACCTTTTGCCTCGGTATTTACAACCTCGACCCCAAATACCAACGGCGTTATATACTTGCAATGCAGCGGTGCCTTCCAGTCAGTCAAGTCAGAACAAAGCATTAGATCACAGAGGTTCTTAACATCCATTCATGCCGCATCATGAAGATCGTCTATCCAGTCTTCACCGTTCGCCGCGAAGATGGTAATTAATGGAGATTCTCTGAAGCCGGCTTCAAGAACCTCCGACCGCTCGACTTTCTGGTATTACTGAAAGACTTACGTTCAAGAACCATCCGACCGCTTGAGATTACAAAGGCGCTCGAAGCCGTTCGTCGACACCTGGTCCGTACTATCATGATGTCATACTTAACGGATTTTCAAATGACTGTCGAGAACAGGGCTAAGAAAGTCAATCTGATAAAACCAAATCTGAAAGCTCCTGAACTGAAGATGTATCCCGAGAACTCTCTGCTTCTACAACCTGAATTCGGGATAGTCTACAACAACGAACAGAACGAAAAGAAGTTTCTGCGTTTCAGTCAGGTAGACAGATTTTGTGACGGCACACTCCTAAAGGCCAGAGATGCTCTTCGAAAGATCATTCAGCACGAGTCTGAGAATCCAAAGTATTCGTATGTCCCAAATCCAAATGAAACAACTGCTCGGGAAGCTTTGGAAATGATTGAAGACCGCATCGACTATCGCCGTGCAATCAGATTCTTTGAGGTTCACTTCGCGTTGCGCAAACGATACGTATTCAACTGGCAAGAGCTAGAGCGCGAACTCGAACTTCAAATCAAAGGGGGAGATTGTTAGGGCAGGTTTTAATAGTTGATTTAAAGTTCAAGGGTTGATTTGTAATAGTTTAATTTGAGCCTATTAGTGAACGGGCCGTGGGCTTGTTAACCACGGGCCCAATGTATTTAATGTTGATTAGCTTGGAAAAATAAGCTAATCATCTCTTTTGCTTTCCACATTGTATTGTAATTCTCTCTGAAAGCTAATAAGAAAGGGATGACCAGTTGAAATCAATACGCTTATTGTTCATATATTTTGATTTCTTATTTTGTTTCACGGATCTGGATTTAACACTTTCATTCTTTCAGCAAAACGAGTACATAGGTCAGGGTTAGTGGAACCAAATATAATATCATCGACATATATTTGAACAAGAATAATATGACCTTTTACTTTCCTGAAAAATAGAGTTTTATCGATTTTACCTCGCTCAAATTTTTCAATATGGAGATAAGTAGAGAGAGTGTCATACCATGCACGAGGAGCTTGCTTTAATCCATAAAGTGCCTTATCCAGTTTATAAACATAACCTGGATGCTTAGGATCTGAGAATCCTGGAGGTTGTTCCACGTAGACTTCTTTATTCAGCTTTCCATTGAGGAACGCTGATTTAACATCCATTTGATAAACTTTGAAGTCTTTGTGTACAACATAAGCTAAGAATAGACGAATGGCTTCTAGTCTTGCCACTGGGGCGAATGTATCGTCGTAATCTATACCTTCCTCTTGTTTGTATCTCTGAGCAACAAGACAAGCCTTGTTGCGGGTTACAGTTCCATGTTCATCCAGCTTGTTTCGATAGACCCATTTAGTGCCTATCACTGACTTATCGGATGGTCGAGGAATAAGCTTCCAAACTTTGTTTCTTTCGAATTCTGTCAACTCTTCTTGCATAGCGCTGGCCCAGTTTGGATCTCTGAAGGCATCATCTATTTTCTTTGGTTCAATTAGAGAAATAAAGTTAACAAATAAACAAATATTACCTGCACTTCGTCGAGTCTGAATACCAGCGTTTGGATCACCAAGAATTTGTTCAATAGGGTGATTGATAGTCCATCGCTGAGACGGAACATAAGTTGCTGACTCAATTTGAACTTCTGGAGGAGCTGAAGATGAGACTTCAGCAACTTCTGGTATATCAGCCAGGAGAGGAAGAGGTTCAGATGTCATTCCATTCACTAATTGCTGAGAAGTAGATGATATGTCTGAGACAGAAGGTTCAGAGGCAGGCATAGTGTTTAGAGGAACAGCTGAGACCCATGAGGATTCAGCTTCACTTGTCTGCATGCTTGGGATGATAGTAGGATCATCATCTTCAGCGTTATGAGTATGAGATGGAGAAGTGGGAACATCTTCTGAATCACCAAGATGAGAAAACATCCATTGATTCAGTTCTTCAGAATCAGCAGAGGGTCTTAAGTTCGTTGAACGGGATTCGTCAAAAGTGACGTGGATTATTTCTTCTACAGTTTGTCTTCTTCGATTGAAGACTCTAAAGGCTTTAGAAACTGAAGAATATCCAAGAAATCATCAGCTTTAGGATCAAACTTTCCAAGGGCATCTCTATTGTTCAGTATGAAACACTGACATCCAAAGATGTAAAGAAAGCTAATTGAAGGCTTTCTCCCATGAAAAAGTTCATAGGTTGTCTACTTGAATCTTTTGACAATCAGCGACCTGTTTTGAGTAAAACAAGCAGTGTTGACAGCTTCTGCCCAAAACTGAGTAGGTAAATGAGAATCGCTGAGCATTGAACGTGCAGCTTCGATGATAGTTCGATTTCTTCTTTCAGCGACTCCATTTTGTTGTGGTGTTCTCACTGAGGAAAAGTTGTGAGAAATACCCTTGCTTTTAAAGAAGGAATCAAGAGAACTGTTTTTGAATTCAGTCCCATGATCACTCCTTATTGAGCGAACGGTCATGTTGTTTCCAAACTTTGTTTCTTTCGAATTCTGTCAACTCTTCTTGCATAGCGCTGGCCCAGTTTGGATCTCTGAAGGCATCATCTATTTTCTTTGGTTCAATTAGAGAAATAAAGTTAACAAATAAACAAATATTACCTGCACTTCGTCGAGTCTGAATACCAGCGTTTGGATCACCAAGAATTTGTTCAATAGGGTGATTGATAGTCCATCGCTGAGACGGAACATAAGTTGCTGACTCAATT
Organism: Saussurea involucrata; assembly: GCA_033807775.1. Taxonomy (NCBI): domain Eukaryota; kingdom Viridiplantae; phylum Streptophyta; class Magnoliopsida; order Asterales; family Asteraceae; genus Saussurea; species Saussurea involucrata. Next base: position 23,808,778 of record CM066314.1, read on the forward strand.
TGAACTTCTGGAGGAGCTGAAGATGAGACTACAGCAACTTCTGGTATATCAACCAGGAGAGGAAGAGGTTCAGATGTCATTCCATTCACTAATTGCTGAGAAGTAGATGATATGTCTGAGACAGAAGGTTCAGAGGCAGGCATAGTGTTTAGAGGAACAGCTGAGACCCATGAGGATTCAGCTTCACTTGTCTGCATGCTTGGGATGATAGTAGGATCATCATCTTCAGCGTTATGAGTATGAGATGGAGAAGTGGGAACATCTTCTGAATCACCAAGATGAGAAAACATCCATTGATTCAGTTCTTCAGAATCAGCAGAGGGTCTTAAGTTCGTTGAACGGGATTCGTCAAAAGTGACGTGGATTATTTCTTCTACAGTTTGTCTTCTTCGATTGAAGACTCTGAAGGCTTTAGAAACTGAAGAATATCCAAGAAATCATCAGCTTTAGGATCAAACTTTCCAAGGGCATCTCTATTGTTCAGTATGAAACACTGACATCCAAAGATGTAAAGAAAGCTAATTGAAGGCTTTCTCCCATGAAAAAGTTCATAGGTTGTCTACTTGAATCTTTTGACAATCAGCGACCTGTTTTGAGTAAAACAAGCAGTGTTGACAGCTTCTGCCCAAAACTGAGTAGGTAAATGAGAATCGCTGAGCATTGAACGTGCAGCTTCGATGATAGTTCGATTTCTTCTTTCAGCGACTCCATTTTGTTGTGGTGTTCTCACTGAGGAAAAGTTGTGAGAAATACCCTTGCTTTTAAAGAAGGAATCAAGAGAACTGTTTTTGAATTCAGTCCCATGATCACTCCTTATTGAGCGAACGGTCATGTTGTTCAGGACTTCCATTTTCCTGACAAAGGTGATGAGTTCTTCAGGGGTGTCACTCTTAGAACGGGGAAACATTACCCAGGTATAGCGAGAGAATTCATCAACTATGACCAATGTATATTTCTTTCCAGCGATGGATTGTTTGTTAACAGGGCCAAACAAATCCATAATGAGAAGTTGTAGAGGAGATGACACTGAGGAAACTTGTTTAGACTTGAAGCTTGCCTTAGTTTGTTTCCCTTTCTCACACGCTGAACATAGAGATTCCTTAGCGTATGAGTGTTGAGGTAGACCAGTGACCAACTCTTTTGAAGAAAGAGTAATCAGTGTCTTGAAGTTTAGATGGGAGAGCCTCTTATGCCATAGCCAGTTGACATCAGATGAGGCTTTTGAGAAGAAACAGGAGTTCTCAGTGTCCATGTCTATGACATAAACATTTTCCATACGGTATCCGCTGAGAGCTATCTTCTCCTTTTTGTCAGTGACAAAGCAGGATTCCTTTGTGAAAATTCACTTTATTATCCTTGTCACACAGTTGACTTATGCTTAGAAGATTATGCTTCAGTCCTTCAACATATGCGACTCTTCTGAAGGTTGTTGTACCATTAGAATGTACACCAAACCCTCGGGTATAGCCTTTTCCGTTTCCACCGAAGGTCATTGAGGGACCCTTTTCATCCTTGTATTAAGTGAGCAGATTTTTCTTTCTAGTCATATCTCTAGAGCATCCGCTATCAAGATACCAGATACCCTTTTTAACCTTAGTGGTAGAAGTTGAAGCAGAGGGAATGTCAGAATTTTCTTCCTCTTCTTCAATTTTTGCCATGAGGCAGAGATTGGCCTCATCATCATCTTCAGAGTCAGATGATTCTTCTTCATTAGAGGTAGCCCAGTCAAAGTCAGCAATCAGGCCTTTGCCTTTCTTCTTAAAGATTTTCAGCTTTGCGTATTTTTCTTTTAGCTTTTGATACTTGTCATCTCTAGCCATGGGGTTAGAGGATTTCTTGGAGAAAGCTTAGGGTTTAGAGACTTTCTTTGACCTGCATTCACTAGCAAAGTGTCCTACTTTCTCACAGTTAAAGCAGGTAGCAGTAGCCTTATCAACAAGGATTGATGTTTTGGCTTGTCAGTGAGTACGAGGGGTTTGTTCATTCTGAAGTTACTATTTCTAGCGAATCTCCTGAACTTATTAGCCAGAAGTTCCAGAGATTCATCAAGATCTGAAGAATCAGCATCTAATGAGCATTCAAAGTTAGTTTCCAACTCGGTGATAGTGACAGTTGATCGTTGAGTGGAAGGTAATTCTGAGAGTAAAGCAACATGTGTGCTTTTGGAATCTTTTACAAGATTCTTCTTAAGATGACACGACTGCTCATGATTGAGCATAGTGCCAAATAAGGTAGAGAGAGTCACAGATTTTAGATCCTTTGATAGCTTGAGACACATTGAATAACTGTCCCAACTTTTAGGTAAACATTCTAGGAACTTTGTCAGAATTTCAAAGTTAGAATATTCCTTACCAACGGTTTTCAGCTCAATAATTAAACAGTTAAACCGCTGATGTACTTCATAGAGAGTTTCATTCTTACCACAAATGACGCTTTCATACTGTCTTACCAGGTTGATCTTTCTTGAGTCTTGGACTTCAGACGCACCTTCATATTGAACATAGATTGTGTCCCACATGGCTTTGGAGGTTTTCAGGTTCATGACGGAATGGTAGACTTCGGCAGGAAGAGCCATAGAGAGGATAGATCTGGATTTAGTGTCGATAGCCACTTTCTTCTTGTCTTCATCAGACCAGTTATGAACTTCCTTGGGAATGATCCTTTCAGGGATGGCAGCTCTAGTAGTATTGCCTGGAACTTCAGGATCAATTCTCACAGGGATATATGGACCATTTTCGATGTAATGGGGCATAGTAGGGTCTACACCTTCTAAGAAGAGTATCATCCTATTTTTCCATAGATTAAAGTTATCTCTGGAAAATCTAGGGGGTTTTGCAAGAGAACCATTGTCAATGTAGTTTGTGTTTGTGTTGTTAGCCATTTTGGAAAATAGCAAGGAAGAGAAAAGATTAGTATAAGCAAGATCTTGTTTATTAGATTAAACAATCTGCTCTGATACCACTTGTTGGTCCCGGAGGGTTATACAAGTTTGTAGAAGGGGGAGGTTGAATACAAACACACGATTTTTACTTTTCTAAATTTTTTATTGATATGTATCAAACAATTTACAACTTGTTGCGGAACAAGATTAAGGAATAAACCTAATCTAAACAAGTTAAGAGAATCACTAAGATTTCTTACACTAGAAATAAGAAAGAAAGAAGATAAGAATATTATTCTTAATATTCTAACACACAGAATAGTAAGAGAAGGATATGGCCGAGCACTTCATTCCTGAAGTAGGGTTTCCTTTATATACTGCATGCATTTAATGCATTTCAGTATCACTTTACACGTGGCAGCAGCTGATTGGTTGCATGTTTTGACCTTTGTAGACCACCTAGTAGCCGCATGATGAACAGTGTAGAATCAGAGTTGGTTGTACGATTCTGGACAAAACGGATATCCATTCTGACTTTTCGTACGGAGATGTGCAAGGGGATAAGACAAAAGTAACTTGTAGAGAAAACTTCATGATCAGCTTTCGCTGAATAGTTCTTTATCAGTGAGTGATAAAGTTCAGCGTTCGCTGAAGTTTTCTACTTGAAACTTCACGTTGAGTGGACAGGTCTTGGCTTCGCTGATATCTGCATCAGTTCATTAGTATACTTGTCGCTGGTTCTTTGTCTTCATCTTCGACTTCAGCGTAGAACATTGTTGACGTGAAACTTGTCTTCAGGGATCATAAGTGTTTGGGCAAAGTTTCACAAGTCTCGACCATGACCAAACACTAAGAGCATTTATTACACTTTTCCATAATAAGGTTAAATCACAAACACTTTATCTATAGTCCGAAGTTTAAAACCAAATTTACTCTCGACCTCGACCATCGTATAGAACCTCTCTACCTCGACCGACTAACGTATGATATTACTGTTACATTTTTCACTGTTTAATGCAGGGTCAATGTCATTAATGCCCGATGACTATAACTGACAAAGACAGTTAATGAGCCTTAATTCCGACGACTGTTGCGACCGTTACTCTTACATTCATGAGGGTCAATTAAAACTACGAAGACTATAAGTACGAAGATCCCAGCCTCACTTGCGGATACCTGATTTAGGGCAGAACACTCAGAAGCAAAGATTTCTCTCACGAATAATCGCTCACGACGCACGACGCATAGTTTTTGCACACGACACACCAGTTTCTTACGCACGATTCACTTGTTATTTTACATTTCAAGTCTTTACTTCATTTGTATTGTAATCATTGTACTTCGACACCTGAAACACAAGGATATCGCCCCTGTTTGGCGACTATAGTGCAGCGACGACCCCTAAAGTCGTTCGCGGGTTTTTTTCCTCGTTGAGGTTTTTTCCCGCGTTTACTAAAATCTTTGTCTCTTTTACATTTTCTGTCTTTGTCGCACGCTTTGTCGTAAGATTCCTATTCTTTAGTTGTCAAGCTCCACAATCAACCTTAAGTTATCCTTCTGGACGATTTTTGGCATTAACAGTTTGGCGCCATCCGTGGGACCCCATCTAGAGAAAATCTTCAACGAACGTGCGCTTTACTAACGGTTTCTTGGAGTTTCCTCTTTTCTTTGTTTCAGGAAAATGGCAGCCCATGGAAATCAAGAGCAGCTCATTGCCCAGATGTATCAGGGGCTGGAAGCAGCGCGAAATCAAATCAATGTCCTTGCTGATCAAAGTCGAAGGGCAGCTGAGAAGATCGCACGACTGAGAAATCCGAATCCGAATGGATCGTTTGGACCGCAGAATGGTCCTAGGCCATTCGTTCAGAATCCAGGGTCCGCTCCATTCGTTCAGAATTCAGGATCCAATCCCTTCGGCCAGAACCCAGGACCAGGTTCATTCATGCAGAATTAGCAGCCTGGCCCCTTCATGCAGAACAGCACCCTGGCCCCTTCATGCAGAATCAACAGCCGGGGTCATTCATCCCAAATCCCCAGTTCGGGCCAATTCCTCCTCAACATCTGAGACCACCACCCATGAACAATGGGTCCCAGCCATACTTTGTCCCTTTCAATGGGGACGCTAATGGCTCGTCGTATGGCAATAGCACCAGTCCAGGAGTTAACCATCAAACAGGAGCAAATCCTGATCCTAACGACCTCGTCGCCCAACGATTGATGATGCTAGAAGATCAGAACGAGCGTGTTCTATCTTTGCTCGCTAAGCTGGCGGGAGCGGCCGTACATGTCGATCCTCGCTCAGGATTTCAGGCGTCGCCTTTCGTCGACAAGATCGCGACCGTCGACGTCCCAAAAAAGTATAACATCCCCGCCTTCACGCCCAAGTATTCGGGGGTGACTGGTCCGACGGAGCACATCTCACAGTATAAGCAGCTCATGTGGACAGTTTCGATCCCGCACATGTATCAAGAGGTATGTATGTGCAAGAGTTTTAGGGCGACCCTCACAGGTCCTGCCCTCCAATGGTTGATCAACCTCAAGCCCAAATCCATCGGGTCATTCGCCGAGTTGGTCAACCAGTTCTCCCAGCAATTCGCCAGTAGTCGCAAGATGGAGAAGCAGACCAGCGATTTGTACTATGTCATGCAAAAAGCTGGAGAGTCGATCCGAAGTTATTTCAATAGATTCAATGCAGAGATGATCAGTGTCCGCATATGTGACGTCAAGACAGCGATCGAAGCCTATAAACGCGGTCTAGACGACAGTTCGGGTTTGTGTTAGACCCAGATTTAACAGGTAACAACGATTCAATGAGGAATAACAAGAACAGATAATGATTTCAACTTGTCATCCCTCTCATATTCATTAATCAAGATAGTTTACAAATGTTTGAATGAAAAACAACTATCTCTCTCTAAAACAATTAAGCTCTAATTTCTCTAAAGAATCGTCTAACCTAATTCAAGGTTAACACTAACCTTATATACTAAGGCTTTAAACACAAAGGCACATGGCCCATCAACCTAATCTAAGCCCATTTATGATTAAAGGCTTTTACAATTAATTAAATAAACTCTATAATTAACCTATATAATTATTTATATATCTTTCTAATATGTAGGACATTTATGGTCCTAACAATCTTCCCCTAAAGATATATAAATAAAAATTGGACTTGAAACCTTCAGGTCTTGATCTTCTTTTCTTCTTGAATCTTTGAAAACTTCGGTGTTGCTTGTCTTCATGTCTTTTCAGTGCTCCCCCTTGAATAAAGCTCTTGGTCTTCATGTCTTCAACTTTGTAACCAGATTCGGTGAACAACGAATTTGTCTTTGAACCGCGAGTTGACTTTTCTTTCAGCTTCAGCTTGTAGAACCACTATGCTCGATGGAGGAAATAAAGATTTGTAGCGAACACCACTTGATGAAGGATGAGAAGAATTTACCACTTGTAGGCACTTTGAACTCTTTTCGGAACTGTTACTCCCCCTCGGCTGATACTCCCCCTCGGCTTTTGCATGGGGACTTCTTTACTCCCTCTCGGCTTTTGCTAACTTCCCCTCAACTTGATAATCCGTGTCTTTGAATCTGTACCCTTTCTCCCCCTCATGGTGAGTAGGAGCATCCGGAGCATCATGCACGTTCAAAGACAATAGTAACGAGTAGCAAAAATTCCAGATCAAAACAATATAGTAACCAGGGTAATCAGCTAACACAGAAACACATTAGTAACTGTTATCACAACAATTTAAAAAATTATGTGGCCTAAGTTCATAGTTGGTAATGGGGAATCTCTGATAGGACTTCCAGTTATCACTGAAGTAAAATTTTAAAAATTAACCTCTCAAACTGTTCCGGCAATATCACGAAGATATGCAATGGGAATCACAAAGACTCGTGCATGTGTGAAAGAAATAAGTTATATCAATTAGGCTCAAAAATTGATTTAACCTGGGACGCATGTTAAAATCAATAGACACAGTGATAGAATAGGAAGTTCGGAGACCGGAGCTGATGTCTTCCTGTTTCAATATCTAAGACCTCCGAGTGAGGAATAGATAGATTATGTGCTAATTCTCCGTGAATATATGAAACAAGCATCTGTTGTGAGATACTTGAGTGGCTGGGTGGGGTGACACGAGTTATCGACACTGGGCCCATGTCTGTTTCAATATTCATCTCCAAAGAACGAGAATGAATAGATTGTGTGGTTACCCGGATAACTGACTGGGTTTGGTAAGGACCAATAATTCTTTTAAGTCCTGTCACAGCCTCACCATATTCTTTTCTCTCCAAACTCATCTAACAATCTAGACCCCTCACTGTTGTCTATAAAGGATGTGTTTCCTGGGTAGGTCCTTCCAGTTTTGGCTTGACCATAGAAACAATGTAAGACCTAACACTCCTTTCATGCATCGAGTAGAATAGTTTAGTAAAACAGTTGAAGTACGAGTTCTAAACAGAAATGTTTAGAAGTCAAATCATTTAAGAACGAGTCCTGATCTGAGGTGATCAGAAGTCATGCTTTTAAGAACGAGTTCTGAACTGAATTATTCAGAAGTCATAGTTTGAAATAACAGAATTTCAATGAACAAGATCAAGCACAAAACAGAATGACTCAGTAAGCACAATATTTGCAAAAATGAAACAATGATTAGAAAGTTTAATTGTGAAGAACAAGTCACAATTAACATATCAGATAAGAATTGAATCATTGATGTGAACTGATGAACTATGAACACAAAGTGGAATTCAAAAACGAGTGTATTTCCATCGAAAAATCAACAAACATTTGAGACATGGAAATAACTAAATCAAGAGAGTTTTGAACATGGCAATCATGGAAGTTAAACTTAGATAATAACAAACGCAAGTAAGTTATTCAGAATGAATTGCCAATGTCTTTGAATTCAGTTAGAAGTTCACTTACCTTTCATACGATAGTACTCCCCCTCAAAATTGGCATAACCTTTGAATGATGTCATGTGAAAAAATGTTCATAACTGAGCGCACATGACATACCTGCAAAACAGATTAGACAGATTTTGGTATCCATCCATTGATGGATCCTTGACGGTTAGATGCCCTATTATAGTGAGGACCGGGGATACTATAAGTACCATACCAATAGTTGGCACGATCTTTATTCACAAACTCACTTGTTCCACAATAAGAGCAACACAGTTTCTGTGTAGATAAGCTGATCAGTTTATTAACAGAGAAAACTCGATCAGTTTTCACAAAAGGTTTAGCGTGGAAAGTTGTGTTGTTCTTTTCACTCTTAATATGGACAAATGGCTTTGGAGCAGGAGTGGTTCCTTTAACTCTCCACTCCATTTTTACTCTCTTGAAAAACTGATTATCTGATTTGTCAACACGAGAATTATAGAAAAGATTGGAAGGTCGAATCTGATCTTTTGAAAAATCATTTGATTTGACAAAATTCTTTGAAGAACGAATTGTAGAAAATGAACTTGAAGCATAAGAAGGTTGAACACCTTTGATCTTGCTTTCTAAGGCATTTCGTTCTTCGAGAATTAAATCAAATTTCTTTTGTAAATTAGATTTGACCAATTGTTCCTTCAAAATCTCGGTTGCTAATCCAGATAATCTCTAAGTAAGTTTAGAAATCTCAGTTTGAAAGATCTTTCTCTCTTTTTGAAAATCATCTTTCAAGCATTTAGTTTTAAAGCCTTCAACCTTCATTTTCTCATTCTCTTTGCTTAGAATGTCTAATTCTTTCTCCAGATCGGATACTTTCAAAGAAAGTTCTCCATTCCTTTTAGAAAAAGATTTGCGTTCAGTTTCAAACTTTTCTCTTTCAAAAAACAAAACTTTTTCAAAGTCGGAGATTTGTGTTGAAAGTTTTAGATATCTAAGCTCAAGACTTTTCTTCTCTTCAAGAGATTTGGTTGAAAACTCAGATTGCTTTTGAAGAGGCAATTATTTCTCCTTTTCAAAAACCTTTTCAAAATTAGTTAGTTTATTTTTAAGCTCAAGGTTTTTAAGGTACAAGAGTTTACCTTTCTCTTCTTCTTCAGCAAGCTTCTCAGAGCTCTTCCAGATTTGAGATTTGAGCTCCTTCAGTTCTTTTATGTACTTGTTGCACAAATCATCTGCTTGCTTGATATTCTTTTCATACAGACTCGCTTGCCCTTTCTCAGTCTTCTTGATATCACCTCGTGATGATAAATCAGACAACTTCCTTTTCAGCTCAGAGTTTTCAGACTCTAATGCTGTTGCCTTTTCTTCAGACTTGGCAAGCTTCTCAGAATATTCGGAAATTTGCAGTTTATGTTTTTCGTTTAACTTGTTGCAGAATTCCTCTTGTTGCTTGATATTCTTTTCATAACGTTTTTCACTTTCACTACAATTCGGATTGTAGCAGTACAATGCTCTTGACATTGTTACCTGAAAAATTATGATCGTTAATCGGTGTTGATTTTGAAGAAGAAAAAAAAAGAAAAAAAATGCGGAAGAAAATCAAAAATTAAATTTGAAAAACAAATTTATAAAATAAATTCGTTTTAAAAATTCAAAATCTGATTATTGACTTTAAACGAACGAAATCAAACTTCGAGAATGAAACCAATCAAAACTTACTAAACACAACTTACCGGATGAAGAGAGGCAGAGAGCACTTACCGGATGATGTGAGGACTTACCGGATGAGGAGTGTTTCCCACACAAACGAACACTTACCGGATGTGAATGCTTACCAGATGAGATGAGATTACCGCAAAAATGGTACTTACCGGATGTAGCACTTTCCGGGTGAAAATGGTTTACCGGATAATTCACTTTCCTGACGAATTAATCTTACCGGATGGGATTGTTTCCGGATGAAATTTATAAAAAAAAAAAATTTGATTTCCGGATATATAACTTTGATGCCAACAATTAAAAATAATCAGTCAACAATACTTAAATCTAAATGCAATGCATGAAATGATGGTTATGCTGCGATGGCTATGGATGATTGAGGATGCATGTATGTATATGTGGTGGCATAGATGGCATGATATAGTAACATCGAAGAGAAAACAATATGGTCAACATGACGTGGGGGTCTAAGATGGAAGGCTATCTAAGGTTGCGTTTGTTTTTTAAGAGGTCTGAAGTCTGAAATCTTATTTCACTTCTATTTTATAAGAGATGGTGCTGAAATCTGAAATCTGAATCATTAAGACTGTTTGTTTTTGTAAGATTTGAAATCTGAAATCTGAATCTGAATTAATAAACCATTAAATATAAAATCTATTTCTTTTACATTTTATCTATTTATTAGAAAATATATGAAATAATTATATATTAAAATATTACTTTAGCAAGACATCACTCTTATTTGTCAGGTTTACTCATATCGTTCATTTTCTCACTCTATCACCACCACCACCACCACCACACCTCCACCACCACCACCACACCTCCACCTCCACCTCCACCACCACCACCACACCTCCACCAGCACCTCCACCTCCACCTCCACCACCACCACCTCCACCTCCACCTCCACCTCCACCTCCACCTCCACCACCACCGCCACCACACCTCCACCTCCACCGCCACCGCCACCGCCACCTCCACCACCACCACCACCACCTCCACCTCCATCTCCACCACCACCTCCACCTCCACCACCATCGATCCATGGAAGAGAGAAGTTAGAGCATGTTAAGAGGTTTTAAGAGATATATTTACCTCTTGTGAAATAAGAGGTTATGAGAGGTTTTAAGATCTTTTTTTCTTTTTAAAAACAAACAGTCTTAATGACCAAATGTCTGAACGAAACAGATTTAAGAGGATTTCAGACTTTTTTTAAGAAAAACAAACAGACCCTAAGTCTTATAGGAGTAGAGTATGAAACGTGGCACACCTAAATAGATGTATGTGGTATATGAATACACACAGCAGCAATAACTCACGGTCAATTCCAAAACAGTTTCCGGGCAAATTGATTCATTCGGACAAATTGATTCATCCAGACAGTTATTGCATCCGGAATACTTGGAACTTCCGGTAACAAAAAAAATCTACCAGGTAAATTGAAATTTATCTGGTAACTTATGGGAAATAGGAAACTTACCCGGACACTGCGGCTGTGGTTGCAATTCTGATCTGGAATCGATAGGGTTGCTTGATTTCACTCATGTAGGTTAGATTTTGACCAATAACACAAAAACAAACACACCCAAATCGATTTCTAAGCAAAATATATCCTATTTTCCAATAATCACCACAAAAATTTTAGAACACCAAAAACTCAAGAATTGATTTTTAAAGTTGAAAAATTAATACATTTGAGTCCTTGTAAACGCAGATAAAGACTAGATTAAATCAATTGAACAATCGAGATATAGCAGAAAATTATTTAAACGATGAAAGAACTTTGCAAACCCGAATGAAGAACGATTTTCTTCAAAACAATTACTGCAGTCTGTCGAAAATATTTTGGATGCCTTCTGGACCTCAAACGATTAATCCAACCAGTCAGAATGTGAAACACGATGTCCCGAAGCTACTGTCCAAAAATCGCGACGATCCGACGATTCAATCTCCGGGAATAGGCGAAACGGCTGGCTGTGATTTTCCAGAAAATTTTCTGCGAAAAATCTTGCTTTTTCTTTTTTTCGTCCGATTTCTTTCGTATCTTCAAATCACCGATTCGGCTCTGATACCAATTGTTAGACCCAGATTTAACAGGTAACAACGATTCAATGAGAAATAACAAGAACAGATAATGATTTCAACTTGTCATCCCTCTCATATTCATTAATCAAGATAGTTTACAAATGTTTGAATGAAAAATAACTATCTCTCTCTAAAACAATTAAGTTCTAATTTCTCTAATGAATCGTCTAACCTAATTCAAGGTTAACACTAACCTTATATACTAAGGCTTTAAACACAAAGGCCCATGGCCCATCAACCTAATCTAAGCCCATTTATGATTAAAGGCTTTTACAATTAATTAAATAAACTCTATAATTAACCTATATAATTATTTATATATCTTTCTAATATGTAGGACATTTATGGTCCTAACAGTTTGTACACCGATCTGACCAAGTACTCCCCGGAGAATTTCGAAGATGTTCGAGCCAGAACCCTTGCTTATATGAAGGTAGAGGACGACGCTGCCTTTCGTCGTAAGCACACCGATGACAAAAGGTTGTTGAGTGTAAGGAAGCCAGAATTCAAGACAAAGGCCGTATCTAAGCCAGAGCCCGCGCGACAAATCTCGAACGTCCGGTTCAAGACAAAAGCGGAGTTCAAGACCGCGACCAAATTCCCTTAGTACCGTAAGATATCTTCCTACGGATTCAAAGGGACTACTAAGGACTTGGTCGAGGCTCTGAAGACCGTCCAGGAGACCATCCGGTGGCCGAAGAAGTCCAACCAAGCTGACGATAAGAAAGATAAGTCGAAGTGGTGCGACTTCCATGTCGACCATGGTCATGCGGCAGATGATTGCATAGCTCTAAAAAGGGAGCTAGTGTATCATGTCCCAAAAGGAAATCTCAATGCCATCATCGACGATGTCGTTACTCCGGGTAACGACAATCGACCGCCAACCCCCGAGCATACAAAGGTCGTCAATTGCATCAAGGACGGTTTCGACGTGTACAGCCTGACGTATTCCGCAGCCAAACGTTATGCCAGTCAAGCACCTGACGATCGACCTATCCCGCGTTCGTCAAGACCAAAAGGAGATCTGGAGTTAGAAGCCATGAAGATCACGTTCGACTAAGACGACCTCGGTGATTCGTATCAGAAGCATCATGACGGGTGTTAATGCCAAAAATCGCACCAAAGTACAACTTAAGGTCGATGTGGACTTTAACAACTAAAGAAAGGAATCGTTCGACAAAAGCGTGCGTTTAAGACAGTGGAAGTCGTCGCGGGACTATTGTCGCCAATCAGGGGCGATGTCCTTGTGTAAAACAGTGTGCGTCATGTGTGATTGTCGAGCGTACAGAGATTACAATACAAATGAAGGAAAGACTTCGAAAATGTAAAGTAACAAGTGTTTTCTAATGTAAAACAGTGTGCGTCATGTGTGATTGTCGAGCGTCGAGAGCGATTCTTCTGTGAGCGATTTCTGTGCTTCAAGTGTTCTTCGGAGTTCGAGTGCTTGTGTTTGTATTCTATGTTGTATCTGTGTTCCGTCCTCTGAAATGATGATTCCCCTTATAGTCTTCGGGCACTTTAATTGAATCATTAAGGACTTTGATAACTGCCATAACGGTCGCTGTCTTTAATGCGGGATTAGATGTTCTTAACTGACTTCGTCGGTTATAGCCGTTGTCCATTAATGGTGTTGACTCCTGCATTAAACATTGAACAAACATAACAGTCGTATAGCGCGTTAGTCGGTCGAGGTCGCATGGTTTTATGCGACGGTCGTGTGAACTAGGCGACGTCGAGGTCGAGTGTCGTGAGTTAAAAGATTTTCGATTTTATCTGTAATCATGAGAGAAAGTACTATGATTTTACCTTCGTTATGGAAAAAGGGAATAAGTGTTTTTCTTACCTTGGTCGTGGTCGAGACTGGTGAAATTTTGCCCAAACAGTTTGCCCCCAAATTTTGAAAGTAGGATGGCAAATTCGAATTTTAAATTTTGTCAATCGGACGCATAGAGTTGTGACACGTGTCGAAAAGTTACCTCGGTTGTCTTGGGACTGGATCGATCCGATTTTAACTTGAACAAGAAGTTGAAAAGGAAACGGGATTGTGACGTCATACTGACGCACGATGGTGCTTATCAGCTGTCGCTGCCAGGTGTCGATGATCCGTGTGGTCATTTGAAAAGATTGGGACGCGTGTCGGTTATCAAGAGACTCGTCCTGACGTTATTTCTCGCATAAATAGAGATCAGAATGGACCATTTTCTTTTGTGGCCTTCAAAAAGTTTCTAAAGCGAGATTTCTTGTTGTTCTTTGCTCAATATTTTCCAAAATTGCTAGGATTTCTAACTTGCTTTCGAGCGTCTATATAAGGTATAGTTTTTCAATCTTTCTCAAGTCTCCAAAGGTTGATGACCCATTGAGAGTTATTATGTATGAGTCGGTGAAGGCATTGATTCTGATAGACGCGACATTCGTGGATCCTGCGCAACTAGCGACGATGTCCTCTATAGCCACGTCAACCCTTTCATCAGCCGACGAGGGCAAGGGTGAAAAGACGGGAGAGGGTGAGGAGGACGTTATGACGATCAACTCTATGTTGCCATCGGTCTTCCTGATTGACTATGTCCTTGACGGGACGGAGTCACTTCCGCATCTGGGGAAATATCAGCTCCTATCTTTCGAGGAGCGTTTTCGAGGGGTCTCCGTCATAAAAACGGGACTGCATATAGCCGTACAGGCATTCGTTGTAAGTTTTTCTTTCAAAACTCATGTTTTCGATGTTTTTCTTAGTTTGACATATTCGTTTTCACAGATGCTTCGATCTCTGCTCGTTTGATATGCGAAGACAGAGAAGTCGTTGGACCGGAAGTCGATCGTCGAGAGCGTCATATTCCTTCCTCCAACCTTAACGTTAATCTTATGAGCCATATTCTCAAAATACTGCGGACTCTTCTTTATCACATGTCGCGGCAAAATGTTGGGAGACAGCCCTGTCATACTTGTTTGATCCTTGCATAAGTTCCTTAGCGTGCGTCGAGGATTCAAAGGTCGAGACTTCGGGCTGAGTATGCAATCGACACACTTCCCTATTTTTAGGATAAACTTCGGTTTTATGAACTATGTTTTTCATGCTCGTCCGTTGGTGGTCGAGTTATTGGCATGTAATGAATCTTTGACTTTGTTTTTGCTTTTGAATACTCGACTGTCGGTCGTTCGTATGTAATCGTTTGTTTCGTAAATGAATTTCATCCTTTTGTTGAACTCGTGCTTTTATCTTGATTTATATATGCCGTGGATAAATGTAAAATTCGCCAAGTATATAATGAGCGGAGAATCATGCGACTTAGGCACTCATTGCAATATAACGATGAAAACATAATTTATTTGAATTTCATTGATAAACTCGAATATACGTCATCGATGTGTACAAAATTTTCTAATTTCAGAAACTTAGGTCGAGGGGACGTTTAGACCTTGCGGTCGTGTAACTAGATTGTACGCTGAAACTTGGATCATGTGCCCCTGTGATAAAACGATCAAGTCCTATACTTGGGCACTTATGTCGTGTGTTCCTGCGATAGAATTTTGTCAAAGGTCGGTCGTTGGCTAATCAACGACCCTCTGATGTTTAAGTCAATAATTTATCGAGATGAATAGAAATTTGTTTGAGAGGAAAGTGAGTTCAAAAGAAATACTTTTTTAGGTGCGTCGCATTCCAACTACGCGGAATTTCTTGATTGGCTAGGGCCTGGAGCCGATAGGCTCCCTTACCAACGACTTCGGAGATGCGGTAAGGACCTTCCCATTTAATGGAAAGCTTCCCTGCATTGAGCTCTTGAGTGTTTTGGAACACTCGACGGAGGACGTAGTCGCCTTCTTGAAAGATTTTGGTTTTGACGTGTTTATTGAAATGTCGCTCGACTGCTTGTTTCTGTGACGCCATTTTAATCAAGGCTGACTCTCTGAGCTCTTCGAGGGCGTCGAGGTCATAACTTAAATCAACCAGGTTATGGTCGACGGAAGTATGCCTCGAGGTTGGGAGCTGGACTTCGATCGGCAAGACGGCTTTGCAACCATAGACGAGAGAGAAAGGGGTCTGACCTGTGGACGTGCGCGGCGTCGTGTGATTTGCCCACAGGACTGAAGGGAGTTCTTCGACCCATCTTCCCTTTGCAGCTTTTAGCCTTTTCTTGATCGAAGCTACAATGGTCTTATTGCTTGACTCGGCGAGTCCGTTGGCTTGGGGATATCTGGGGGTCGAGGTCGTCAGCTTGATGCTCCTGTCTTCGCGGAATTGTTAGGTCTTGTCGCTTATGATTTGGGATCCGTTGTCACAGACAATTTCGGATGGAATCCCAAATCTGCATATGATGTTAGTCTGGATAAAAGAGATGACTTCTTTGTCCCTTACTTGGGAAAAAGCAGCCGCCTCAACCCATTTGGAAAAATAAACGGTGAGTACAAGGAGGAATACCTTTTGTCCCGGGGTCGGGGGTAGCTTGCCGACAATATCCATTCCCCATCTCATGAAGGGCCATGGGATAAGCGTCGAGTGCAAGGGTTCAGAGGGTTTATGTGAGATACCTGAGTGTCGTTGACAAGGATCACAGTTCTGGACATACTGGACGGCGTCTTGTCGCAGTGTTGGCTAAAAATACCCTTGTCGAGAGATACGATTAGCCAAACTGTAACCACCTGAATGATTGCCACATTCACCGTCGTGCATCTCTTGAAGGATTTTCTGGACCTGTCTCTTGCTAATGACGCATCTTAGGTTTAAACCTGTTGATGATCGTCGATAGAGCTTATCCCCAATTATGACATATTTAGATGCCTTGAATCTGATCTTCCGAGCTTCCATCTTGTCTCCTGGGAGTTGGTCGTGCGCGAGGAAATTTCGGATGTCGTACGACCAATCATCTTCTTCCTCTTCGATCTGGGCGATATCGATGTTTTTTATGGACGATGTCGCCAGATGGACTATGGGAATAACATCGAATATAGGTTCGACCAAAGCAGACCCGAGATTTGCTAAAGCATCGGCCTGAGTATTCTGGTCTCTCGGGATTTGTTCGATAGAAAAAGATTTAAATTTTTTGGAATTTTCTTTTGCTACCTTTAAGTACGCTGTCATTTTTGAATCTTTGGCCGCGAATTCTCCATTGATCTGGTTTACCACCAGGAGAGAATCGCTTTTGACGTGTAATGCGATTGCCCCCGAGTCGTAGGACATATTCATTCCTATGATCAGGGCCTCGTACTCTGCTTCGTTGTTGGTGGTTTTGAAATCGCATCGAACGGAATACACCATCTTGCCCCCCTGTGGCGACTTTAAGACGACGCCTAGTCCTGAACCTCTAACGTTGGATGAACCGTCGACATGTAAGATCCAAGGCGTGTCGTCGTGAGTCGCCACAGCTGACACTTCGAGTTCTGCTTCTTTCTCCAGTCCAGGGCTGAAATCAGCGATAAAGTCTGCCAAAGCTTGTGATTTGATCGCGGTCCTGGGTTTGAAATCGATGTCGTAACTGCTGAGATATATACTCCATTTTGCTAGGCGACCTGTTAACTCAGGTTTTCTTAAGACAGACTTAAGAGGAAAGTTAGTTACGACAGTAATAGGATGCGATTCAAAATAATGTCGTAGTTTTTTAGCAGCTGTGACTAGCGACAAGAGCAATTTTTCCATAGAGGAATACCTGGTTTCTGCGTCCAGAAGAGATTTACTTACATAGTAGATTGGCAGTTGTTGCTTTTCATCTTCTCGTGTTAGGACAACACTTACATCGTTTGGACTAACAGCCAGATACAGTTGCAAGACTTCATGATCGTGAGGTTTCGACAATAAGGGAGGCGACGTCATGTACTCTTTAAGCTTTTGCAATGCCTTCTCATGGCCGTCGGTCCAGTCGAAGCCTCTATTTTTCCTGAGGACATTGTAAAACAGATGGCATTTATCTGAAGATCGAGAGATAAACCTGTTTAGCGCTGCTACTCGACCAGTGAGCTTCTGGACCTCCTTGAAATTTCTAGGAGATTTTATTTCGATAATCGCTTTTATCTGGTCTGGATTAGCCTCGATTCCTCGACGAGTGACCATGTAGCCTAGGAACTTTCCAGCGCTGACACCGAAGGAACATTTCGTCGGGTTAAGCTTCATGTTGTATTCCCGAAGGATGTCGAACGATTGCCTCAAATGATCGATGTGGTCGATAGCTTGCCTCGACTTGACCAACATATCGTCGATATACACCTCCATCGTGTCGCCAAGTCGGTCTTTGAACATCTTGTTCACCAGGCGCTGGTAAGTAGACCCTGCATTTTTTAGTCCGAAAGGCATAACCTTATAACAATAAATACCTCGGTCTGACATAAATGCGGTTTTTTCTTGGTCCTCGACGTGCATTAGGATTTGATTATATCCGGAATAGGCATCCATGAACGTTAGTAATTCATGCCATGTTGTCGCGTCGACCATGGCATCGA
This sequence comes from Saussurea involucrata, assembly GCA_033807775.1. Taxonomy (NCBI): domain Eukaryota; kingdom Viridiplantae; phylum Streptophyta; class Magnoliopsida; order Asterales; family Asteraceae; genus Saussurea; species Saussurea involucrata. Next base: position 23,826,775 of record CM066314.1, read on the forward strand.
TGTGAGGTAGTGGAAAGGGACCTTTTGGACAAGCTTTATTGAGGTCTGTGAAGTCGATACAGACTCTCCATTTGCCATTTTTCTTCGCGACAACCACGATGTTAGCCAGCCAATCGGCGTACTTTACTTCTCGAATCTTCCCTGTCTTGAGAAGGTTGTCGACTTCGTCATTTATCACTTTATTCCTTTCAGGATAAAACTTCCTTCGCTTCTGTTTGACAGGCTTGAACGATGGGTCGACGTTGAGCTTGTGGGAGATGACATCAGGATCTATGCCAACCATATCTTCATGCGACCAGGCAAAACAGTCAGCGTATTCCTGCAAAAAAGATATTAACTTTTCCCTGAGACAGGGATTGAGGGATGATCCGATAAAGATTTTTTGCTCAGGCTTGCTTTGATCTAGGATGACTTCCTCCAGGCGATAATCGTTGACGGCTACAGGAGCATCTTGTGCATTTTCGAGTCCCTCATGCGCTGGGATGGCGGTTTGTTCTGGGTTTCCCCTATTCGCCATTTTCCTGAAACAGAGATCAAAAGGAACTACAAGAAACCGTTAGTAAGACACACGTTCGTCGAGGATTTTTCTCTAGATGAGGTCCCACGGATGGCGCCAAACTGTTAATGCCAAAAATCGTACCAAAGTACAACTTAAGGTCTATGTGGACTTTAACAACTAAAGAAAGGAATCGTTCGACAAAAGCGTGCGTTTAAGACAGAAATATAAATGAGACAGAGATTTTGGTGATGCAGGAAAAACCTCAATGAGGAAAAAACCCGTGGACGACAGTGGAAGTCGTCACTGCACTATGGTCGCCAATCAGGGGCGATGTCCTTGTGTTTCTGGTGTCGATCGTACATAGATTACAATACAAATGAAGGAAATACTTCGAAAATGTAAAGTAACAAGGGTTTTCTAATGTAAAACAGTGTGCGTCGTTTGTGATTGTCGTGCGTCAAGAGCGATTCTTCTGTGAGCGATTTCTGTGCTTCAAGTGTTCTTCGGAGTTCGAGTGCTTGTGTCTGTATTCTATGTTGTATCTGTGTTCCGTCCTCTGAAATGATGATTCCCCTTGATATTTATAGTCTTTGGGCACTTTAATTTAATCATTAAGGACTTTGATAACTGCCGTAACGGTCGCTGTCTTTAATGCGGGATTAGATGTTCTTAACTGACTTCGTCGGTTATAGCCGTTGTCAATTAATGGTGTTGACTCCTGCATTAAACGCTGAACAAACATAACAGTCGTATAGCGCGTTAGTCGGTCGAGGTCGCATGGTTTTATGCGACGGTCGTGTGAACTAGGCGACGTCGAGGTCGAGTGTCGTGAGGTAAAAGATTTTTGATTTTATCTTTAATCATGAGAGAAAGTACTATGATTTTACCTTCGTTATGGAAAAAGGGAATAAGTGTTTTTGTTAGGTCCATGATCTTCATACAATCCAAGTATTGTGTAACAAGATGATGAAGAACATTATTGAAAAGGAAATCTAACCTAGAGAGAACACAAAGTGATTAGAGATCTACATCTTGTATTAATGAATTCACTTCTTACAAACTACAAGTAAAGACCTATTTATAGTCTTCATCACTTGCTACAACAATTAAGCATAAGCCCTTTAACACAGCTATTGCTTTACAAAACTTTCTATTATAAAGGACAATTTCAGTGTCCTAACAGTTTTTCTTACCTTGGTCGTGGTCGAGACTGGTGAAATTTTGCCCAAACAACGGATTGATCATTCAACTCACGATTGGTAATTGTTTAACCCGTCGAGTCTTGGTCGATGGAGGCAGCTCAACGAATGTCATCTTCCTTGACACCATCAAGGCCATGGGAATCGATCGATCGGAAATCACCCGACGGTCGACAACCTTGGTCGGTTTTAATGGAGACGCGACGAGTACCTTTGGAGAGATCATCGTGCCTGTCTATGCTGGAGGAATCAACAAGCAGACCAAGTTCAGCGTTATTGATTGCTTGTCGGCCTATAACATCATCTTAGGCCGACCGTGGATCCATGAAATGAAAGCAGTCCCCTCGACGTATCACCAGACCATGAAGTTCCCTACACCATGGTGAGTTCAGGAGATCAAAAGTGAGCCGAAAGTCGCCCGTGATTGCTATAATACCACCCTGAAGCCGCAAAAAAGTCGTGGATAAAGATGTCTATCAATGCCAAACCCTCGACAATCGATGTATCCCACGTAGCTGTAATGCAACACGTCTAAAAAGGTATGTCTTCTAAGTCCTTTTCTATCTTTCATACGATTTTTTTACCACGACGATTACTTACTTAAGCATCGGAGGGTCGTTGTCTAGCCAACGACCAAACTCTGACATTGTTTTATCGCAGATCGCACGACATAAGATTGCTGAGTCTACTACACGACTTCAATCTCGCAAGGTCGCACGACATAAGTTATCAGGATTATGACTTGATCATTCTATCGAAGGAACGCATGATTCAAATTTCATCGTACGATCTTATTGTACGATCGAAAGGTCTAATGACCCCTCAATCTAAATTTCTTAACTTAGAAAAGTTTCATATTCTGAATGAATGCTTTGGTCGTATGTGCTTATGTTTGCCAACATGATCTGAGAGTATGAAAGTCTTATGACTTGCGTACTAATTGTTGTAATTACAATGGATGCCTAAATCGCACGATTCTTCGTTTGTTCTATACTTAATGAATGAATTATGTAATTGATGTTATACTTACCCACGACGCGTACGAGTCGAAATAACACATGAATTCAACGGAAAAGGTAAATTTTCATTCATGAAATGGGTGATTACATCTAAACAGCCCGACCACCAACGGTCGAGCGATCAAAAACAAAAGTCACAATGTTATACAGGTCTAATCGAACGACCAATAGAATATACGACTCGAGTTCATCGATTCGATTGCAAAGTCTCACGATCTAAGTTTCATGACTTAGAAAATTTTCTTTGCATTGTTTGACAAGTGCCTCAGTCGCACGTATTTATGTTTGCTTTGAATGACTTAAGAATCCCAGGATCTTGCGGTTTAGTTAGATGAATGTCGTGTTATTTTACGTCATAAAGTCCAAGGTTCATTCATATGCGATCGATATTATGGATCCTATTTACTGTATGTATGTACGATAGAATAAAGCAAACATAATATTTCATTCACGTCCAAATGTACGGTTACATCAAAAAGAGTCGACCATCGACGGTCGACTAACAAAGAAAGAATAAAGATAAAAATTCTTTAAGGATTTGGAGGATCGACACTCGCGTCTTTACCCGAAGCTTCACCCTGGAAGCCCTCGTCCGCCTCTTCTTCCTCGGCCTCCTTCTCATCGTCGGAGTCGAGATCTCTATCAGACCCGACTTTGGCCAAAAAGAAGGCTAGATCCTCAGTTAAAGACGCGAGGGGATTCTTCCCCGACAGGTGTTGCCTCATCATAGCGTCACGCACAGTCAATCGAGCTAAGGCAAAGGTCGACGCAACCTCTTCCTTAAGCTCTCTTACCTCCTTCTCCAGGTCCGCCACCTTGGACTTGGACTCCTCGATCTCTTTCTCTTTCATGTCCAAGGACGCCTGCCTCTTGTCCAGCTCCTCTCTTTGGTCGGCAATCACAGAGAAGGATTGCTTCAGACGAGAGTTCACCTTGTCCTTAGCATGTCCGGCAGCCTCCAGCTCGTTCAGAGCATCATCGAGTCGAACCGACATGTCCTCGGCACGCGCCAGTGCGGACTTCTCCCTCTCCAATGCCGCGTCCTCCCTCCTGAGGGCCGAAGACACTAGACCCTCGATCTTCGTCGTCTCGGCATGCAGGGCCAAAGAAGACTGAAATGTCTGAAATACATAAAAACTCGTTAGTAAAATACACGACAACGACAACGACAATGACAACGTAAAACAAGTCTTGAAAGATAGACTTACCATAAACGCCAGTCCTGCAACATAGGACCCAGCGCTTTCGACAGAGACCCCGTTGAAACGCTCCCTGAAAGAGGGGAGCTGAAACTTATCCAAGTGGGGGAACAAGCTCGTCTCGTCCAGGACATTGTCAACCATGAAAAATCCGACGGCAACGTAAAGTTTACCGTCGTTTCTTCTCTCTCGCCCTCTCCCGTCCGCGCGCCCTTGCCCTTGTCGGCCGACAAGGGGCCTGATGTGGCAGTAGGAGACACCGTCGATTTTGCCGGATGCGCAGGATCGACGGGTGTCGCGTCGATCGTGTCGGAAGTCTTCTCGACAGATATGGTCGACGTCTTCGCCTTCTCAGGCGAGACGACTCTCGACGAGCTGCCCGTCTTCAAAGACGGTTCCTTAGGGATGGACATCCTTGTCCTCTTAAGGACTCCCGACCTAGCTGTCGGGGCCTCTTTTCTCTTTAGGACCCCCGACCCAGCTGTTGGGGCATCATTCCTCTTCTCCCTCGCCTTACGAGCCAGTTCGGCCTGAGCCGCCCTCTTGGCCATCGCCGATGACACTTTCGGCTGGGATTGCAAAGATTCTCCTGTGAAACGAAGAAGAAAGAACAATTAAACGACTGAAACCAGAGAAGAAATATGTCAAAACAAAGCAAGGTACACTTACCAGTCATCTCTACCTCTGCCTCCTCTCTCGACTCCTCCTTCTTCTCTTCTTCCTCAGTCTCCTCAGTCTCTTCTTCTTTTTCTTCTTCTTCTCCTGCGTCCTCTCGATACTCTTGACGATTTTCACCCAAGTACACCAGGTCCTCGTCTTCGTCCACTAAATGTCGTGTGGCGAACGACCGATCGTCAGGACTGATCTCCAAGAACTTCTCGATCTTAGTCTTGGAATCGTCGTTGGGCTTTACTTTGTCAAAATTGATGTCAGAAAATACATAATGGAGAAGGTTAGTCGAGAAGTAAACAAAGCAATAAACATAATATAGACGCTCGACCAAAGCTAAAACTCACCTGCCATGTTCCATTCGGACCTGATCCAATCGCTGTCGGGGTCCAGTGTCGCTACCCGCACAAAGACGTACCTGGTCTTCCATTTGCGGTCGTTGACCGCAATTTTTAGGACCAAGGTACGGTCGCCCTTATGCTTGGAGAATAGGTTGTAGCGACGGTACATATCCACCTTGACTTGGTAAGCCGTCAAGATGTCCTTCACATTCATCGGCGACTCCCAACTCGCGGTAAGTCGCTCGATGACCTGAATAACACGCCAGAACTGGGGCATCAGTTGCCCTGGCGAGAGGTCAAACTCACCCATAAACGCCTTAGCTAAAGGCGAATATGGCTAATGGAATCCTATCTTGAAAGGGTACTCGTATATTACGACGTACCCATTGGGGCACATCTCCAGTCGGATTTGACCGACCTTGCTCACAGTGATCCCCGCAGGGATTCTTGCTAAGATCCTAAAGTCGTCCAGAGCATCCTGATCCTGGATGGTACTCCTAGGCTCCGTCGACATCGCCAATCCCGTTAACCAAGTTTGTCTATCGGAAAAACCCCAAATGTCCCAGTTCTTTCTAGGTTTCCTAGCAATCGACTTACGACGCATACAAAGACTGAAAATCGTACCTTATATAGGCGTCTAGAAACCTTGAAATCTCTAACTTGGTCGAAGATTTTTGCAGGTTTGGAAAGGATTGAACGAAGAAACAGCAAGAATCAAGAAGAATCTCTCTCTAAAAACTCTCTGAACTCGTAAAAAGGAAAAGATCCATCGTGGGTCGCTATTTATGCAAAAGATCGTGTCAGGTCTTGTCGCCCGATGATCAACACGTGTCATTGCCTTTTCGTATACTCGACAGATCGTCGACACCTGGCACGTCAGCATGACGTCACGACCTTACCCCCTTTTTCGACTTCTCCTTTAGTCGGAATTGGACCGACCCAGTTCCAAAGCAACTGAAGAGATTTTCAACACGTGTCACGACCCTAGACGTCCGACTAGCAAAATTTAAAAACTTTTTGAAACTTGAACTTGCCACTCCATTTTTTAAATTTTGGGGGCAAACTGTTTGGGCAAAATTTCACCAGTCTCGACCACGACCAAACACTGAGAGCATTTATTACACTTTTCCATAATAAGGTTAAATCACAAACACTTTATCTATAGTCCGAAGTTTAAAACCAAATTTACTCTCGACCTCGACCATCGTATAGAACCTCTCGACCTCGACCGACTAACGTATGATATTACTGTTACATTTTTCACTGTTTAATGCAGGGTCAATGTCATTAATGCCCGACGACTATAACTGACAAAGACAGTTAATGAGCCTTAATTCCGACGACCGTTGCGACCGTTACTCTTACATTCATGAGGGTCAATTAAAACTACGAAGACTATAAGTACGAAGATCCCAACCTCACTTGTGGATACCTGATTTGGGGCAGAACACTCAGAAGCAAAGATTTCTCTCACGAACAATCGCTCACGACGCACGACGCATAGTTTTTGCACACGACACACCAGTTTCTTACGTACGATTCACTTGTTATTTTACATTTCAAGTCTTTACTTCATTTGTATTGTAATCATTGTACTTCGACACCTGAAACACAAGGATATCACCCCTGTTTGGCGACTATAGTGCAGCGACGACCCCTAAAGTCGTCAAAATCTTTGTCTCTTTTACATTTTATGTCTTTGTCGCACGCTTTATCGTAAGATTCCTATTCTTTAGTTGTTAAGCTCCACAGTCAACCTTAAGTTATCCTTCTGGACGATTTTTGGCATTAACAATAAGTAAACAACTAAAATTATCAGCGATCATCAGTAAGATTGAACAGGCTCAGGGCTTGCTGGTGAACAGTTTCGCTGAATGTGTAATTTAAAGAACATGAGTTTCCTATCAGTGGTACTGTAGAGACATAGTACTTTTCAGCAATAGCGAGACTCTAATACATATTGTCTACTTACAATTTTCACTAAGTTTTCTCAAAGAGTCATTATCAAATCACTGAGGGTTTGGATTAACAACGTTCTTGGGCGACTCCCAATCTTTAGTGAGTCGCTCGACGACTTGAATGATGCGCCAGAATTGGGGCATTAACTGACCTGGCGATAGGTCGAACTCACACATAAACGACTTGAACAGAGGAGAATATGGCCATTAGAAACCGATTTTGAACGGATATTCGTATATCACGAAAAATCCGTCTGGACACATGTCTGGACGAACCTGACCAGCCCTACTCAACTTAATCCCTACAGGGATCTGTGCTAGTTTCCTAAGGGAGTCGAGATCATCCTGATCTTGAATGGAACTCTCAGGCTCGGTCGACATCGCTAACCCAGTTAGCCAAATCTTCAAGTCAGATAGAGCGAAGATATCCCAATTTTTCCTAGGTTTCCTAGCTATTGATTTGCGACGCATAAAAGGAATAAAGAGTCGTACCTTAAATAGACGCTCTAATCCTCGAAAACACTAAATCGATTCGAGATTTTGCAGGTTTAGGAATGGATTCGCTGAAAGAAAACAAGGATCGAAGAAATAAATACGCTCTAAGAGTTTTTCAGAAAGGGTAAAATGGAAAAAATCGGCCAAGGATCTCTATTTGTACCAACTATCATGTCATACCGAAGTCGTCGATGATCGCCACGTGTCCACGCCTCTTTGAAAAATCGATGGATCGTCGACACCTAGCATCCACAGCTGTCAAGCACGATCGCACGTCAGCATGACGTTACGATCTTATCCGCTTTTCAAACTTCCTACGCCTTAAACCAGTTGGAATCGAACCGATTCAGTTCCCAAGCCAACGACTTTTGACACGTGTCGCACCCCATGATATTCTTTTAAACAAATATTTACAAAATTTTCTTCTGACAAAAATTTAAAAATTCAAAATTTGAATTTGCCACTTTATTTTTAAATTTTGGGGGAAAACTGTTTGGGTAAAAATTTAAAAGTCACGACCACGACCGAAAAAGGCAAAGACACTTCTTACACGACACATCGTACGTTAAGACCTAACGACCGTACACACTCGACAACTCTATCGTCAGACCTAAGTTCAGGTCGAGGGTCACATATAACACTCGACCATGACAGTATCAAGTTCACATGACTGTCGATCACGATTGGCTAACATACGTCACGACGGTTACTTTTTCTCTGTTTAATGCAGGATCAAAGCCATTAATAAACAACGGCTATAACCGACAAAAGATCATCATGAGCATTGAAACCCAGAAATCGTTACGACCGTTACCCTGCTTTTATGGGATCATTTAAGGCCATGAAGGCTATATAAACGAAGACATCAGCCTCATTTGCAGACATCGAAGCTCAAGAAAAAACACAGCATACCGAAAGTATTCAAACGAAGAAACATTTCCTCTCGAAGAATAGTTCACGACACATACACGTGACACGTTGTTTCTCATACACGACGCACACTTCTTAATTTAAGTTCTTTCTATTTCAAATTGTAATCGCCTGTATTACCACCGACTGTACTCTCGACATTTGAAACATAAGGATGTCGCCCCTGATTGGCGACCATAGTACAGCGACGACCACCACTGTCGTCCGCGGGTTTTTTCCTCGTTGAGGTTTTTCCCGCGTCACCAAATTCCTCTCGTCTCCTTTATTTTTTTGTCTTTATCGCATAGTTTGTCGAAATATTTCTTTTCTTTAGTTGTTAAGCTCCACATCAACCTTAAATTGTATTTTTGGACGATTTTCAACATTAACAAATATAGCGGGGCGCCATAATGCAATGGTGGTGGCCTCAAATACTGAGGGGGATATTGCCCCTGATGAGGGTTGCTGACAAATGGCCCCGAACATGGATTGTTGGCGAATGGCCCTAGACCTGATTTGTTGGTGAATAGCCATGGACCTGTCTGGAATTGGGGCCTCATGATAGGTGCACCCATAGGTCGGGGATCATTCTGAGGACCAAAGGAATTGCCCATCGTTGGATTCCTCAGAGAAGCGATTTATGCGGCTTCTTTCTGATTATGCTCATGCAGGGCTTGAATCTGGCTTCGAGCCGCATTCAATTCTGACTGGAGTTGAATCATGGGATCTTGATAATTTGCCATTTACCTGGAAACACCAAAAACTTCACAAGATCGTTAGAGCGATATATACGTTGGCTTGAGATTTTCTCTAGATGGGGTCCCACGGATGGCGCCAAACTGTTAATGCCAAAAATCGCCCAAAAGAACAACTTAAGGTTGATGTGGACTTTTAACAACTAAAGAAACGTATCTCAAGACCAAGCAACACAATCTCAAGGAAAAAGTAAGTAAGACAAGAGATTTGGTGACGCGGAAAACCCCAAAACGAGGGAAAAAACCGCGGTCGTTTTATAACAGGGGCAAAAGTCCTTTTGTAACAGGTGTTTTGTGTACAACAGATTACAAATATGCGTAAAAATAGACTTAGTCGTATGTAAATGACGTATGTCGTGTGTAAATCGTGCAAAAAAGGCTGATGTCGTGCGGTTCGAACTAATGTCGTGCGGAGGTTTCTTTAGCGATATTCGCTTGAATGCTCTGTAAGTTGTTGTGTTTTCGATGTGTAATTGCTTAGAAAGTAGATGGACCAGATGTAAATCAGATACTTTTTCGGTTGCAGCACAGGCCTTTATATAGCTTTCGCTGGTCATTAAAGGTGTTTTTATGGCGCGCTTCGTAACTGCTGTTGGGCTTTAAATTCCATTGATGACTCGTCTGTTACTGGCCGTTTGCACCATGAATGCTCGTGGACCTGCATTAATGAACAAAAGAAACGGGTGTTGACTGTTTACGGTTAGTGTAATCATACGACCGTCATAAGTCTCATACGTCAGTCGTATGGAACGTACGACCAGCACAAAAATACACGACCGAGTATACGTCTGTAAACATCTTGTAAAACCTTATCTTAATACAAGAGTGGTCTTGTGAAAATGTCATCTGAGTTTCCTAGCGTCGGTCGTGAGGTGTGATTTTTTTACCCAAACATGAACAATTCTAGCAATGAGTGTAAACCATTCATTCATTTGGATAGTGCATCACTAACTCATTTAACGAACTTTTTCTCATATAAAACCCAAAATGGCTTGAACATCGAAACGCTTCAATGTTCCATTTGTTCTAAAAGTGCAACTAGCGTGAGAAGCTCAACGACTAGCCTCTAATTAATTAATCAGTTTTTGTTACGAACATAAAACTAATTATTAATCGCATTACGAGCAAACAAAAACCAAATCTAACTAACCATCGGAAGCCGATCATTTAGATTAGACCATGCAATCCTATATTAGCGTCAATCAACAACATCGTTAATTGGAATAATTTTTCTACTATTATGAAGCTAAGAACAATTACGGATTCAAATCTGAATCTAACAATTCAAACTTAAATTGAATAAAAAGATGGCCCAACTCATTTTACCCAACCAAAGATGAAGGACATTGAAATCAAGGATTCCATAGTTGAAATCAAATGAAATTAAAGCCAAAAACGAGTTTCAACACATCCAAAATCGAAATAGTCTACAACTCATCACTAGAAAAGGGATAATTAGCTACTCATATTCCCTAATTGAAGTGAAATAAACTTACAATGAAAACGATAAGAAGAGATGAAGAAAATGAGGAACCCTAGAATTTTTGTCTCCAAAATCGACTCCAAGAATCTGAAATTCGTCCATTGTCATCGAAAATGCTCTCCAATATCGTCCACAATCGATCTATCCTCTCAAATGTCGGCCCTCCTCTGTTTTGCACTACACCCCTCGAGAAACCGCCCACAATGTCGCATAAATCGGACCTGGGGGTCGTGCGCGTCTCGCGGCACGACTGGAAACGCGCGAAGACCCGCGCCGAGTGAATCTGAGATCTCGAATAGTGTCCTCCGCGACTCGGGGCGCGGCTGGAAACGCACGGGACACGAAACAGTGTTTCTCGCGACTTGGGGCGCGGCTGGGAACGCACGAGACTCGCGCCATGGTCAATTTCGTCTGCAAGCAGCCTCCAAACGCAAATAAACCCTAAAATCAGATGAAATCCCGTTTTTCCCCTTTTTGCAAAAACATTTGAAAATCTATGCTTCCTTTTCATGGCATTTGAATTCATATGCCCATGTCTGGGTCATTTGCAAACTATGTTCAGGCTCATATTCCTTCATAAAATATGCCCAGATTCATTTTACAGACATTCCTCACTTGCTCTTCATTCGAAATGTATGCTTTTCTTCTCTTAATTCCATCTTTGTGGCACCTATCAAACACCAATCAACAACTAAAATTAAGGGGGGTCTATTAACTATAAAATCATAATAAAATGCACGGAATCAATTATAAAAATGAGTTCAAACATTCTTTTATCAAATACCCCACACTTGGATCATTGCCCGTCCTCGGCAATAACTTAAGTTAGCACGTGGTATAAAGATTGAATCCAACGAGAACGTTAACATGTATAGCATATCATGAGCTTGAGATTTGCAACAAAGCATTGAAAAGTGGCCACACACAATCAAGTAGACACAAACTAATCTCAATGAACTCACACGAATAGGAAATTAAAATAATACACTCAATTCACTGTCGGGTAAATATATTTATCACTCAAAGCGTCTCTACACTAGCACGTACCTACCATAAGCTTGAAAAATCTCTCACCCTCCTCTACTTGGATAACATACATGCATATAAATCAAAAGGTCTTTATTATGTGTGATGTAAAATAAGGCTTGGGTATGGTGGGATATATTTGGGAAGAGTGGTTAAGGACCGTACACCAAATGGGAAACCCGGTTATTCAAGCATTTGACTTTCTTTCAACAAGGGGCTTAACATCTTTATCTTTGAAGCACATTTCCCTTTGGATGATAGGGAATAAAGATGAAACTTTTATAAACAACCATATCATCATTTCCGTCGTCGTTATTTATTATTATTATTATTTTCTTAACGACATATTTTTTTTCTTTCTCACATATTTCTTTTTTATCTTTTTTTTCTTTTCTTTCCCAACATATATGTTTTACTTTCGAGCACATAGGGGTACCGAGACACTCCATTGGTGATTGGTCGGGTGAGTTGTGTTTGGTTTGGTTCATGATGTGGGTGACAAAATAAATAGGCTAAGGCTCAAAGTGGCGTACAAAAAGGGTAATCACAACATAAAGGGTAGGCTTAAGGCTAATTGGCTGAAATAAAAACGAGAAAAACGATGGCCTTTATCATATTTATTAGCATGTAGTATCATGTAGTCTTAAGGAGAGACAAGTCAAGTTCTAGAGGTGCATAACTAGGCATGACGTAATCACACAAGAAATGAAATTGAGACCAATATCAAGTGTTTAGTCTAATAGGCTCAAAGTCTCACAAGGTTAAGCTTGTTCAAGAGATTAGCAAATGTCTAACTTTGACCGGCATAATACCACAAGTCAACTCTAAGTGCTATCAATCAAACTCAATCATGCTATACATGTATCCAAACTCATTGTCATGAACAACTTAAGCCCATAAAAACATGCTAACATATTTCCAAAACGGACAACGACCCACGTTTAAGCACGAGTTTGCAAAAAATTGCAAATACCCCCCAAAAGCATTTATATGCCAAAACAAACCCAAATCATGCAAATGACCCCACCCCCACACTTAATTCACACATTGTCCTCAATGTATGCAATTAGTAGAGGACACTCTAAACATGAAAAGAAGAGGGAAAATAAAAAAACTCCCCTGATTTAGTGAGTGAGCCCCCAATGCATGAATTTATGACGATGGGTACATCCTTTTAAGCTTCCAATAATCGGGTGGAACTTGAGAACAAGAGAGCACAAATGCAACTACGAGTGAAATTAGAGAATCTAACAAAAGCAACTAAATAACATAAAGCAATAAAAACAAGAAACTGAAATCTTTGGGTTGCCTCCCACGCAGCACCTTTCTTTTAGGTCTTTGGCTAGACCATACTCAGTTCAATCCGCGTAGCTTGGTTTGTCCAAGGCTACCCTCTCTATGTCCTATCCATCAAATCCCTCATAGAACGGCTTCATTCTATGGCCATTAACTTTGAAAATCTGCCCTGTAGATAGACTTTGGATCTCGACTGCACCATGCTCAAAAACATTAATAACCACAAAAGGTCCTATCCATTTGGACCTTAACTTACAGGGAAATAATTTTAATCTAGAGTGGTAAAGGAGAACTTTCTGACCTTTAGTGAATGACTTACTTGATATGTGCGAATCATGGAACGCCTTATCCTTTGCTTTGTAAATGCGAGTGTTTTCGTAGGCGTAGTTCCATATCTCCTCAAACTCTTGAATTTGTAGCTTCCAATGCGACCCCGCCTCATCCAAATCCATATTGCACGTCTTCATCGCCCAATAAGCCTTATGCTCCAATTCCACCGGAAGGTGGCAAGTCTTACCGTACACCAAGCGGAAAGGAGACATACCTATAGGCGTCTTGTAGGCTGAACGATAAGCCTATAAGGCGTCATTGAGCCTTAAACTCCAGTCTTTCAGGTTGGGATTCACAGTCTTCTCCAAAATGGACTTGATCTCTCTATTGGACACCTCAGCTTGCCCGTTAGACTGTGGATGGTAGGCGGTGGAGATGCGGTGGATAACCCCATACTTCTTGAAAAGAGCGCCAATGGCCTTGTTGCAAAAATGGGTGCCTCGATCACTGATGATGGCCTTTGGCGTCCCGAACCTGGAAAATATATGAGATTTGACAAAATCTGCAACAACACGTGAGTCATCAGTTCGGGTGGCCTTTGCCTCAACCCATTTTGAGACATAATCAACGGCCAAAATAATATATAGATTACCACAAGATGCGGGAAAAGGTCCCATGAAATCCATGCCCCATACATCGAAGATCTCGCATACTAGCATGGGGAATTGGGGCATTTGATTCCGAGAACTCATGTTTCCAGTCATCTGGCATCTCGTGCAACTCTTACAAAAACGATAACAATCTCGCATAAGGGATGGCCGATATAAACCACACTCAAGCACTTTTCTAAAAGTCCGTTTGTGGCCGAAGTGGCCCCCACAAGCCTCAGAGTGACAAAACTGTAGAATAGATTGAAACTCCCCTTGGGGCACACATCACCGGATCACTTGGTCCGGACAATGTTTCCACAAATATGGCTCGTCCCACATATAAAAGCGAGCCTCTCTCTTAATTTTCTGTCTCTCGGGTCTAGATAACTCACCTGGAAAGGTCCATGAGACCAAGTAATTAACGATATCGGCATACTAGGGGGTTTCTCCCGAGATGGAGAAAAGGTGTTCCTCGGGAAACTCATCGATGATTGGATTTGGCTCTCCATCCAACACTAGTTGGCTAAGGTGGTCGGTACAAGATTCTCGGCTCCACTCTTATCCCTTATCTCCAAGTTGAACTCTTGGAGTAAGAGAATCCACCTAATTAACCGAGGTTTTGCATCCTTCTTCTTCAACAGGTATTTCAAAGTTGCATGGTCAGAAAACACAATTACTTTAGTACCTAGAAAATAAGATCTAAACTTTTCTAGAGCAAAAACAATTGCTAGCAACTCTTTCTCGGTGGTCGAGTAGTTGCATTGTGCACTATCAAATGATCGTGATGCATAGTAAATAACATGAGAGTTCTTACCATCCTTTTGTCCCAATCCCGCTCCAACCGCGTGATTACTAGCATCGCACATGATCTAAAATGGCAATTGCCAATTGGGCGGTTGGATGATAGGGGCAGAAGTTCGCATATCCTTCAATAAATCAAATGAACTTTTACATACCTCGTTGAAGTCAAAGTCTACCTCTTTTTGTAAGAGCTCACATAGGGGTCAAATGATCTTGGAAAAGTCTCTAATGAAACGCCGGTAGAAACTTGCGTTACCAAGAAAAGAACGAACCTCTCTAACACTCGAGGGGTAAGGCAAGGATTTTATGACATCGATCTTTGCCTTGTCAACCTCTATACCCCTTTCCGAGATAACATGACCAAATAATATACCTTGATTGACCATAAAGTGGCATTTCTCAAAATTTAAAACCAAATTAGTTTCAATGCACCTTTTCAAAATTTTGGTCAAGCTATCTAAACACACACTAAACGAATCACCATAAACTGTGAAGTTATCCATAAAAACCTCTATAATATTCTCAAAATAGTCAGAAAAAAAGCTCACCATACATCTTTGGAAGGTCGCCGATTCATTGCAAAGACCAAAAGGCATCCTTCGGTTAGCGAATGTACCAAAGGGGCATGTGAACGTGGTATTTTCTTGGTCTTCTCTTGCCACCGGTATTTGATGGAAACCTGAATAACCATCCAAAAAACAAGAGTGAGTACGACCCGCTAATCGTTCTAACATTTGATCTATAAAGGGTAAGGGGAAGTGATCTTTCCTAGTTGATGCATTCAATTTACGATAATCAATACAAACTCTCCACCCGTTTTAGACACGGGTGGGCACCAACTCACCTTCGGCATTCTCTACCACAGTAATGCCGGATTTCTTAGGGACTACCTGGACCGGGCTTACCCACTTGCTGTCGGATATTGGGTAGATCATGTCGGCGTCTAAAAGCTTCAATATCTCCTTCTTTACCACTTTCATCATCGGTGGGTTCAGCCGTCGTTGCGCCTCTCGAATGGGCTTGTACTCATCTTCTAGCAAAATCTTGTGTTGGCATAGTGAGGGACTAAGACCCTTGATGTCGGCTATGGTCCATCCGATCGCCTTCTTATGCTCTTTCAACACCTCAACCAATGCTCCTTCCTCTTTAGGTGACAAAGTGGCGGATATGATCACGGGAAGGGTCTCCCTAGCTCCCAAGTAGGCATACTTTAAGTGATCCGGCAGCGGCTTCAATTCTAGCTCGGGTGCCTGTTCAACAGAAGGTAGAAGTCTAGTGTGAGATAATGGCAATTCAATTTTAGAAACTTCATACCTTGGCTTTGGTGCTCGCCCTTTTTCCATCCAAGAAACTAATTATGCAAATTCATCATCAAGCTTGTACTCTTGAGCAAGCTTTTTCAAGCTCCCATTAGTCAAATCCCTCTCTAAAATCACTTCTAAAACATCATCATTAGATAAATCATGCATAGTTTCAGATAAAGACTCGATAATATCAACAAAAAACATAAGGAAGACACATCACTCGGATATCGCATGGCATCATATATATTAAACTTAATTATCTCGCCATCGAATTCCATAGTCAAATTACCATCATGAACATCTATCTTGGTCTTAGAGGTTTTCAGGAATGATCTACCTAGCAAAATCATACCGGCCTTGGAGGTATTATTCTCCTCCATGTCTATAACATAAAAATCTGCCGGAAAGACCAACTCATTCACTTGAACAAGCACATCCTCTAATACCCCTTTTAGGTACACGGTCGATCTATCCGCTAATTGGATTACCACACCGGTTGGTTTTAGGGGCCCTACATCCAAAGATGAGTAAATGGCATATAGCATAACATTGATTGATGCCCCCCAAGTCCAACATTACTTGATTGACCGAGACATTGCCTACCTTACATGGTACGGTAAACATGCCCGGATCGTTACACTTTGATGGTAACCGCTTTTGCAAAACGGCGGATACATTTTGACTCATGCTTATCTTTTCATTCCCTTTTAGTTTCCTTTTATTAGTGCAAAGCACTTTAAGAAATTTAGCATATCTTGGTACTTGCTTAATAGCATCTAAAAGAAGAATGTTTACATGAACCTTTCGGATTGTGTCAAGGATCTCCTTGTCTTCGCTCTCCCGCTTAGTCTTCTTGAATCGGCTCGGGAATGGCGGGTCTTGTACAATCACTTCGGGTGACGTCTTCTTTGTCTCTTCATCTTTGACCTCCTTTTCACCCGAAATGGATCCCTTGACCTCTAACTCTTCTTCTTCAATCGCCTTCTTCTTAGTGATGGAATTTACATTAGCTTTCGGATTGGTCTCCGTTTGGGAAGGCAACTTGCCTTTGTTCACCAATTGGTCAACGGTGGCCTGGAGATCTTGAATGCTCGCTTGTGTATCCTGTTGAAATTTTACCATGTTAGCAGCCATAGATTTAACTACATCTGCTAATGACATGCCTAAGCTGCTACGAGCTTGCGATGGCGCTTGATGTTGTTGTTGAGGACCCGATTGGAACGATGCCTTCGGTTGGTGTTGCGTTTGAAAAACCGAGTGGGCCTTGGAATTGTTGGGACTGCTGGAATTGAGCTTTTTGCTGGAATTGTTGACCTTGACCTTGTCCTTGTCTTGGGGCATAGCTTGGATTCGGGTGTTGCCTCCAACCGGGGTTGTATGTGCTCGAGAACAGATCATGAGCCCGGTTGTGTGAATTCTGAAAGTTGCCACCCCCGATGGCGTTCACTTGCTCCTCTTCTTCATGCAAAGTCGGGCATGCATCGGTCGGATGTGCTACCGATGAGCAAAATCTGCACGCCTTGACTTGAGGCACATTCCCCATAGCAAGTTGTTTCACAAGATTAGTCAAGTCAGTAATTTTAGTTTCTAAGGATTTAACGTGTACCTCACTAGCTCCTCGACCGATGTCACTCCGAGCTCCGAATTGCTTGGAGTTTTCCATCATTGTGTCTATTAAGGTCCTAGCTTGAGTCGGCGTCTTGTTCACGATTGCTCCCCCGCTCGCGGCATCCATCATCTTCCTCTCCATCGGTAGCAAACCTTCATAAAAATATTGGACAAGTAATTGTTCGGAAATGCCATGTTGAGGGCAACTTACACAAAGGCGCTTGAAGCATTCCCAATACTCGTAGAGTGACTCCGTGTCCTTTTGCTTGATTCTGCATATCTCCCTCCTTAGCCCGGCGGCTTTGGATGCGAGGGAGAACTTGTCTAGGAAAGCCCTTGTCATTTGTGCCCAAGTGGTGATCGAGCCCGGCGGTAGATGGAAAAGCCACTCCCTAGCCGCGTCAACTAGGGAGAACGGGAATGCCTTTAACTTGAGATTCTCAACGGTTGTGCCTTGCGGCTTCATCCCCAAGCATACCATGTGGAACTCGGTCATATGCTTGTATTGGTCTTCGATGGCCAAACCATGAAAACGAGGTAGTAAGTGAATTAAACCAGTTTTAAGTTCGGTACTTACCTCTTCCGCTGGATACGTAATGCAAAGAGGTTGCTCATCGACGGTCGGTGTTGCCCATTCCCTCAGGATTCGCCATGTCTTCTTCTTCCTCTTCTTCGGTCTCGGTGACCGTTTCTTCTTTGTCGGAATGGGGCTTCTCTTCTTCGCTTTCCGTGTCGGAAGACAACTCAATATCTTTCCAAATATTGAGCACCGGTGAAGAAGTCGACTCGCCTTGCTTCTTCCGAAGCTTAGCTTGCTTCCTTAACTTCTTGACGGTCTTCTCAATCTCCGGATCAATTGGAATGGGTGAACCTGCACAAAACGATCTTGGCATAAAACGATTAAACTTTGCCGAATCCCCCGCAACGGCGCCAAAAAGCTGACGGGTGTCGAGTCCGGCAAATAATAATATTTATAAACTTGCTATTATTACCTCTAAACGCAATTAAATTGCGATAGTGATAAGTAAGGTCGTCTCCTCAGGGACTCGGTGTTAACCGTAATTCCAAGACGCAATCACGTGCAATTTAATTAAAAACATTATATAAAAAGGGGGGGTTTTAGATGATTGAAGAATATCGCAAAAATTGCATAAATTAATTAAACCGTTAAACAATAATATGAACAATTCTAGCAATGAGTGTAAACCATTCGTTCATTTGGATAGTGTATCACTAACTCATTTAACGAACTTTTTCTCATATAAAACCCAAAATGGCTTGAACATCGAAATGCTTCAATGTTCCATTTGTTCTAAAAGTGCGACTAGCGTGAGAAGCTCAACGACTAGCCTCCAATTAATTAATCAGTTTTTGTTATGAACATAAAACTAATTATTAATCGCATTACGAGCAAACAAAAACCAAATCTAAGGGGGTGTTTGGGAGTGCTTATATTTTTGACTTATTTGCTTATAGCTTCTTCCCACCGCAAATAAGCTATTTGGAGTGTTTGGATAGAAAAAATCAAAAGTGCTTATTTGCTTCTCCTCACCACAAATAAGTTGTTTTTGATAAGTCATTCCATACCTACTTATTTACTTCTCCTTATTTCCTTATCTATCCAAATTACCTTTTTACCCTCAATTTTTTACAAACACTTTTTAAAAACTGCTTTTCCTCACCACATAAGCAAATAAGCATAAGTTAAAAATATAAGCACTCCCAAACACCCTAACTAACCATCGGAAGCCGATCATTTAGATTAGACCATGCAATCCTATACTACCGTCAATCAACAACATCGTTAATTGGAATAATTTTGCTACTATGATGAAGCTAAGAACAATTACGGATTCAAAGCCGAATCTAACAATTCAAACTTAAATTGAATAAAAAGATGGACCAACTCATTTTACCCAACCAAAGATGAAGGACATTGAAATCAAGGATTCCATAGTTGAAATCATATGAAATTAAAGCCAAAAACGAGTTTCAACACATCCAAAATCGAAATAGTCTACAAACTCATCACTAGAAAAGGGATAACTACCTACTCATATTCCCTAATTGAAGTGAAATAAACTTACAGCGAAAACGATAAGAAGAGATGAAGAAAATGAGGAACCCTAGAATTTTTGTCTCCAAAATCGACTCTAGGAATCTGAAATTCGTCCCTTGTCGTCGAAAATGCTCTCCAAAATCGTCCCCAATCAATCTCTCCTCTGAAATGCCCCCCCCCCCTCTGTTTTGCACTACACCCCTCGAGAAACCGCCCACGATGTCGCATAAATCGGACCTGGGGGTCGTGCGTGGCTCGCGGCGCGACTGGAAACGCGCGAAGACCCGCTTCGAGTGAATCTGAGATCTTGAACAGTGTCCTCCGCGACTCGGGGCGCGACTGGAAACGCAGGGGGATCGCACGTGACTGTTTCCCGCGACTTGGGGTGCGTCTGGGAACGCACGAGACTCGCGCCATGGTCAATTTCGTCTGCAAGCAGCCTCCAAACGCAAATAAACCCTAAAATCAGATGAAATCCCGTTTTTCCCCTTTTTGCAAAAACATTTGAAAATCTATGCTTCCTTTTCACGGCATTTGAATTTGTATTCCCATGTCTGGGTCATTTGCAAACTATGCTCAGCCTCATATTCCTTCAAAAAATATGCCCAGATTCATTTTACAGATATGTCTCTCTTGCTCTTCATTCGAAATGTATGCTTTTCTTCTCTTAATTCCATCTTTGTGGCACCTATCAAACACCAATCAACAACTAAAATTAAGGGAGGTCTATTAACTATAAAATCATAATAAAATGCACGAAATCAATTATAAAAATGAGTTCAAACATGCTTTTATCACAATGCGTCAATCATTGATTTTACTCATAAGATAATTTTTTTTTTTGCAAAATAAACCTGGTGAGAGGTTGAAATGTTAGAACTGAGTTGTATGTATTAAAAAGAGAGATATGATATCATTGTGTCAACTCATGGGGTTTGAGTAATAATGTATCTTATTTGGATGACCCTATTTTGCAAAACAAATCATATTATATAGAAATAAAAGTTAAAGTTAGTTGTGGTTGAGCTTAAATATCCCCTATAGTTAATGAGAAATATTTTTCAATAAATTTCTTGGATCCGAAACCATCAGAATTCGGACCATGAAGCATCCGAAACCAATGAATCCGGATTAAGTAGGGTGCTAAATCACTCAATTCGGATCATGTTGAGTGCGAATTCACTCAATTCGGATCATGCTGGGTGCGAATTCACTCAATTCGGATCATGTTGAGTGCGAATTCACTCAATTCGGATCATGCTGGGTGCGAATTCACTCAATTCGGATCATGCTGGGTGCGAATTCACTCAATTTCGTATCATGTTGGATGCGAAACCATGCCTATCTTGAATAAATGGAATTCGAAACCATTAGAATGAGGATTAGAAAGATGCGAAGCCATCCATACCTTTGAACCTTTAGGTGTAAGCACATTCCGAAATTCAGAACTAAGATGACCAAGTTCAGAGATATTTTGAACTTCACAAGATTCGAAATCATCAACTCAGAATGATTCGAAACCATCTAAGCCATCCAAACAGTAGTAGCATCTGAAACCATGAACAGTAAAGCATGAAGGATTCGAAACCATCAATGAACAGTAAATGATGAGGGATCCGAATTCATCAATGAACAGTAAACGATGAAGGATCCGAATTCATCAATGAACAGTAAACGATGAAGGATCCGAATTCATCAAGAATAATCCGAATTCATCAAGAATAATCCGAATTCAAGTAACAGCATTCGAAAATCACTAAAATCATCATAACTTCTTCAATTCTTGACCAATTTCAGTGATTCTTTCGCAGACTTATTCGAAAAATGAAGATGAACAGATTTCTAGTTGATCAAAACATGTAATTCGATCGATTTGGTATACTTTTGATCCAAAAAGTGAGTTCGACTTTTTCTTGAACAAACACCATAAGAATCCGAAATCTGAGCAAAATAGGGCTAAAAACACTTGAATTGTGAAGATCCGATGATCGTATCGATGAAAAATTCTTCGATTTGGCTCTGATACCACTTGTTAGGTCCATGATCTTCATACAATCCAAGTATTGTGTAACAAGATGATGAAGAACATTATTGAAAAGGAAATCTAACCTAGAGAGAACACAAAGTGATTAGAGATCTACATCTTGTATTAATGAATTCACTTCTTACAAACTACAAGTAAAGACCTATTTATAGTCTTCATCACTTGCTACAACAATTAAGCATAAGCCCTTTAACACAGCTATTGCTTTACAAAACTTTCTATTATAAAGGACAATTTCAGTGTCCTAACAGTTTTTCTTACCTTGGTCGTGGTCGAGACTGGTGAAATTTTGCCCAAACAACGGGTTGATCATTCAACTCACGATTGGTAATTGTTTAACCCGTCGAGTCTTGGTCGATGGAGGCAGCTCAACGAATGTCATCTTCCTTGACACCATCAAGGCCATGGGAATCGATCGATCGGAAATCACCCGACGGTCGACAACCTTGGTCGGTTTTAATGGAGACGCGACGAGTACCTTTGGAGAGATCATCGTGCCTGTCTATGCTGGAGGAATCAACAAGCAGACCAAGTTCAGCGTTATTGATTGCTCGTCGGCCTATAACATCATCTTAGGCCGACCGTGGATCCATGAAATGAAAGCAGTCCCCTCGACGTATCACCAGACCATGAAGTTCCCTACACCATGGTGAGTTCAGGAGATCAAAAGTGAGCCGAAAGTCGCCCGTGATTGCTATAATACCACCCTGAAGCCGCAAAAAAGTCGTGGATAAAGATGTCTATCAATGCCAAACCCTCGACAATCGATGTATCCCACGTAGCTGTAATGCAACACGTCTAAAAAGGTATGTCTTCTAAGTCCTTTTCTATCTTTCATACGACTTTTTTACCACGACGATTACTTACTTAAGCATCGGAGGGTCGTTGTCTAGCCAACGACCAAACTCTGACATTGTTTTATCGCAGATCGCACGACATAAGATTGCTGAGTCTACTACACGACTTCAATCTCGCAAGGTCGCACGACATAAGTTATCAGGATTATGACTTGATCATTCTATGAAGGAACGCATGATTCAAATTTCATCGTACGATCTTATTGTACGATCTAAAGGTCTAATGACCCCTCAATCTAAATTTCTTAACTTAGAAAAGTTTCATATTCTGAATGAATGCTTTGGTCGTATGTGCTTATGTTTGCCAACATGATCTGAGAGTATGAAAGTCTTATGACTTGCGTACTAATCGGTGTAATTACAATGGATGCCTAAATCGCACGATTCTTCGTTTGTTCTATACTTAATGAATGAATTCTGTAATTGATGTTATACTTACCCACGACGCGTACGAGTCGAAATAACACATGAATTCAACGGAAAAGGTAAATTTTCATTCATGAAATGGGCGATTACATCTAAACAGCCCGACCACCAACGGTCGAGCGATCAAAAACAAAAGTCACAATGTTATACAGGTCTAATCGAACGACCAATAGAATATACGACTCGAGTTCATCGATTCGATTGCAAAGTCTCACGATCTAAGTTTCATGACTTAGAAAAATTTCTTTGCATTGTTTGACAAGTGCCTCAGTCGCACGTATTTATGTTTGCTTTGAATGACTTAAGAATCCCAGGATCTTGCGGTTTAGTTAGATGAATGTCGTGTTATTTTACGTCATAAAGTCCAAGGTTCATTCATATGCGATCGATATTATGGATCTTATTTACTGTATGTATGTACGATAGAATAAAGCAAACATAATATTTCATTCACGTCCAAATGTACGGTTACATCAAAAAGAGTCGACCATCGACGGTCGACTAACAAAGAAAGAATAAAGATAAAAATTCTTTAAGGATTAGGAGGATCGACACTCGCGTCTTTGCCCGAAGCTTCACCCTGGAAGCCCTCGTCCGCCTCTTCTTCCTCGGCCTCCTTCTCATCGTCGGAGTCGAGATCTCTATCAGACCCGACTTTGGCCAAAAAGAAGGCTAGCTCCTCAGTTGAAGACGCGAGGGGATTCTTCCCCGACAGGTTTTGCCTCATCATAGCGGCACGCACAGTCAATCGAGCCAAGGCAAATGTCGACGCAGCCTCTTCCTTAAGCTCTCTTACCTCCTTCTCCAGGTCCGCCACCTTGGACTTGGACTCCTCGATCTCTTTCTCTTTCATGTCCAAGGACGCCTGCCTCTTGTCCAGCTCCTCTCTTTGGTCGGCAATCACAGAGAAGGATTGCTTCAAACGAGAGTTCACCTTGTCCTTAGCATGTCCGGCAGCCTCCAGCTCGTTCAGAGCATCATCGAGTCGAACCGACATGTCCTCGGCACGCGCCAGTGCGGACTTCTCCCTCTCCAATGCCGCGTCCTCCCTCCTGAGGGCCGAAGACACTAGACCCTCGATCTTCGTCGTCTCGGCATGCAGGGCCAAAGAAGACTGAAATGTCTGAAATACATAAAAACTCGTTAGTAAAATACACGACAACGACAATGACAACGTAAAACAAGTCTTGAAAGATAGACTTACCATAAACGCCAGTCCTGCAACATAGGACCCAGCGCTTTCGACAGAGACCCCGTTGAAACGCTCCCTGAAAGAGGGGAGCTGAAACTTATCCAAGTGGGGGAACAAGCTCGTCCCGTCCAGGACATTGTCAACCATTGAATCCGACGGCAACATAAAGTTTACCGTCGTTTCTTCTCTCTCGCCCTCTCCCGTCCGCGCGCCCTTTCCCTTGTCGGCCGACAAGGGGCCTAATGTGGCAGTAGGAGACACCGTCGATTTTGCCGGATGCGCAGGATCGACGGGTGTCGCGTCGATCGTGTCGGAAGTCTTCTCGACAGATATGGTCGACGTCTTCGCCTTCTCAGGCGAGACGACTCTCGACGAGCTGCCCGTCTTCAAAGACGGTTCCTTAGGGATGGACATCCTTGTCCTCTTAAGGACTCCCGACCTAGCTGTCGGGGCCTCTTTTCTCTTTAGGACCCCCGACCCAGCTGTTGGGGCATCATTCCTCTTCTCCCTCGCCTTACGAGCCAGTTCGGCCTGAGCCGCCCTCTTGGCCATCGCCGACGACACTTTCGGCTGGGATTGCAAAGATTCTCCTGTGAAACGAAGAAGAAAGAACAATTAAACGACTGAAACAAGAGAAGAAATATGTCGAAACAAAGCAAGGTACACTTACCAGTCATCTCTACCTCTGCCTCCTCTCTCGACTCCTCCTTCTTCTCTTCTTCCTCAGTCTCCTCAGTCTCTTCTTCTTTTTCTTCTTCTTCTCCTGCGTCCTCTCGATCCTCTTGACGATTTTCACCCAAGTACACCAGGTCCTCGTCTTCGTCCACTAAATGTCGTGTGGCGAACGACCGATCGTCAGGACTGATCTCCAAGAACTTCTCGATCTTAGTCTTGGAATCGTCGTTGGGCTTTACTTTGTCAAAATTGATGTCGGAAAATACATAATGGAGAAGGTTAGTCGAGAAGTAAACAAAGCAATAAACATAATATAGACGCTCGACCAAAGCTAAAACTCACCTGCCATGTTCCATTCGGACCTGATCCAATCGCTGTCGGGGTCCAGTGTCGCTACCCGCACAAAGACGTATCTGGTCTTCCATTTGCGGTCGTTGACCGCAATTTTTAGGACCAAGGTACGGTCGCCCTTATGCTTGGAGAATAGGTTGTAGCGACGGTACATATCCACCTTGACTTGGTAAGCCGTCAAGATGTCCTTCACATTCATCGGCGACTCCCAACTCGCGGTAAGTCGCTCGATGACCTGAATAACACGCCAGAACTGGGGCATCAGTTGCCCTGGCGAGAGGTCAAACTCACCCATAAACGCCTTAGCTAAAGGCGAATATGGCTAATGGAATCCTATCTTGAAAGAGTACTCGTATATTACGACGTACCCATTGGGGCACATCTCCAGTCGGATTTGACCGGCCTTGCTCACAGTGATCCCCGCAGGGATTCTTGCTAAGATCCTAAAGTCGTCCAGAGCATCCTGATCCGGGATGGTACTCCTAGGCTCCGTCGACATCGCCAATCCCGTTAACCAAGTTTGTCTATCGGAAAAACCCCAAATGTCCCAGTTCTTTCTAGGTTTCCTAGCAATCGACTTACGACGCATACAAAGACTGAAAATCGTACCTTATATAGGCGTCTAGAAACCTTGAAATCTCTAACTTGGTCGAAGATTTTTGTAGGTTTGGAAAGGATTGAACGAAGAAACAGCAAGAATCAAGAAGAATCTCTCTCTAAAAACTCTCTGAACTCGTAAAAAGGAAAAGATCCATCGTGGGTCGCTATTTATGCAAAAGATCGTGTCAGGTCATGTCGCCCGATGATCAACACGTGTCATTGCCTTTTCGTATACTCGACATATCGTCGACACCTGGCACGTCAGCATGACGTCACGACCTTACCCTCTTTTTCGACTTCTCCTTTAGTCGGAATTGGACCGACCCAGTTCCAAAGCAACTGAAGAGATTTTCAACACGTGTCACGACCCTAGACATCCGACTAGCAAAATTTAAAAACTTTTTGAAACTTGAACTTGCCACTCCATTTTTTAAATTTTGGGGGCAAACTGTTTGGGCAAAATTTCACCAGTCTCGACCACGACCAAACACTGAGAGCATTTATTACACTTTTCCATAATAAGGTTAAATCACAAACACTTTATCTATAGTCCGAAGTTTAAAACCAAATTTACTCTCGACCTCGACCATCGTATAGAACCTCTCGACCTCGACCGACTAACGTATGATATTACTGTTACATTTTTCACTGTTTAATGCAGGGTCAATGTCATTAATGCCCGACGACTATAACTGACAAAGACAGTTAATGAGCCTTAATTCCGACGACCGTTGCGACCGTTACTCTTACATTCATGAGGGTCAATTAAAACTACGAAGACTATAAGTACGAAGATCCCAACCTCACTTGTGGATACCTGATTTGGGGCAGAACACTCAGAAGCAAAGATTTCTCTCACGAACAATCGCTCACGACGCACGACGCATAGTTTTTGCACACGACACACCAGTTTCTTACGTACGATTCACTTGTTATTTTACATTTCAAG
Organism: Saussurea involucrata; assembly: GCA_033807775.1. Taxonomy (NCBI): domain Eukaryota; kingdom Viridiplantae; phylum Streptophyta; class Magnoliopsida; order Asterales; family Asteraceae; genus Saussurea; species Saussurea involucrata. The sequence continues at coordinate 23,853,409 of CM066314.1, forward strand.
TCTTTACTTCATTTGTATTGTAATCATTGTACTTCGACACCTGAAACACAAGGATATCACCCCTGTTTGGCGACTATAGTGCAGCGACGACCCCTAAAGTCGTCAAAATCTTTGTCTCTTTTACATTTTATGTCTTTGTCGCACGCTTTATCGTAAGATTCCTATTCTTTAGTTGTTAAGCTCCACAGTCAACCTTAAGTTATCCTTCTGGACGATTTTTGGCATTAACAATAAGTAAACAACTAAAATTATCAGCGATCATCAGTAAGATTGAACAGGCTCAGGGCTTGCTGATGAACAGTTTCGCTGAATGTGTAATTTAAAGAACATGAGTTTCCTATCAGTGGTACTGTAGAGACATAGTACTTTTCAGCAATAGCGAGACTCTAATACATATTGTCTACTTACAATTTTCACTAAGTTTTCTCAAAGAGTCATTATCAAATCACTGAGGGTTTGGATTAACAACGTTCTTGGGCGACTCCCAATCTTTAGTGAGTCGCTCGACGACTTGAATGATGCGCCAGAATTGGGGCATTAACTGACCTGGCGATAGGTCGAACTCACACATAAACGACTTGAACAGAGGAGAATATGGCCATTGGAAACCGATTTTGAACGGATATTCGTATATCACGAAAAATTGTCAGGATCGATTCTTAACAAGAATTAAACTTCTTAGAAACAGAATTTAGAGAATCTTGCGGAATAGACCTCTAAATCAATTAAAGAACAATCAATAGAAATTCAATACACTGTATATATATCAAACAGTATTACTCACAAGCTTTACACCAAACCTCAATCTTGTTGAACAGGCTCAACAAGACGACTTCTACTTCTCTAGAAATAGGATCTATGATCTTGAGGTTAATTCTCTCTGAATAGCTAAACAAACTTTGTAAAAAACTATTCTCTGTATCGTGTATCTTCTTGTGTATTCTCACGTATATTTTCGTGTATCCTAATAGCTATCTATCAATACTATTTATACAAAAGTAATTACAAGATAACTATCAAAAGTAAATTGATCTTCTGAATCTTCATTAAACATATCTTGATCAATTCCTTATTTGTCTCCAAAAGTATCGCATACCAAACTTATCAAGTCAGCAGTATTAACAATGATTTGGCTCAGCAGCATTAACGACCTTCAGCAGTATTAACCTTCACAGTCTTCAAGCAGTAGTAACTCAGCTCAGCAGTACTAACCATGTCTAGCAGTAGTAACTTCTTCTAGCAGTAGTAACTTCTTCTAGCAGTAGTAACTTCTTCTAGCAGTAGTAACTTTGTCTAGCAGTAGTAACTTCTTCTAGCAGTAGTAACTTCTTCTAGCAGTAGTAACCTTGACTAGCAGTAGTAACGAAGAACTGGCAGTAGTAATGTAGACTTAGCAGTACTAACCATACTTAGCATATCTTCAGTTCCCAACAATCTCCCCCTAACTTGACTTTTAGGAAAAGAAGTCAAGTTCTTCAGATGATGCTTCCAAAACTTAGTCATCATATACGCATAGATCAGGACTTAAACCTAGACTCTGATTTGCAATCCTCCTTACCAAGAATCTTCCCATAGCAGAGTCTTTGTTGCAGACCAACTTTACATGTAGCATCCCTTTCAGTCTTTTCATGCTGTGATTGTATATTTCATCCACCAGATAATACTCCTGATATGTGTTGTCAATTGATATAACATACACTCCACAATTTTCATAGAGCATCCAGTTGGTTACTGCTTGAAAAGGTCTTGCTGTTATGTGTTGAACTACTTCTGGTCTGAACATTAGGCATAGGTATTCTAACACCATCTTTGTGATAGACATACCTCTTTCTGTCAACATGTTGCCATAGATCTGCATGCCTACTTTGAACATCTCTTCCAGGTCAGATCTTGAGCATCTTCTTATGACTTGTCCCCATGTTCTGTAGACTTCAAACTGCCCATCAGCTCTCTTGAGTCTGATATACTCCTTTCTTTCATCTATCAATGTATCCCAGTGACTGATTTCAGGAGGCTTTGAGTCTAATGGAGTCACTTTTATTGGTTCAGTATCAACCATAGTGATGTACAAGTCACATTGTTCATTGCTAAGTGATTGTGCCTTACTGGATTGACCTGTCTTACTATCTCCTTGTCCTTCATCCTTGGCAACTTCTTCCTTTTCTTTCTCTTCTACTACTGGTTTCTCAACAGGTTCTACCCTTTGCTTCTTTACACACTTCTTTTTAGTAGCCACAGACTTTGTTCTCTTTCTGCTGAAAACCATCTTTGCATCCTTAGGTTCTTCCTGTTTCTTGGCAGTTGGAGGTGTATCATGTTTGGCTTTGATTAAAGCCTCTGCAACCTCCACTTCTTCTACTGTAAGCTTCTCTGTTACTGTTTCTGCTTTCTTTGTAGATTGAGAAGCATTAACTGTTTCTGCTGCTTGCTTAGAGTCAGCAGCATTAACAGTTTCTGCTGCTACTTCAGTTACTGCTTCTGTCTCTGTTACTGCTGCTTTTTCTGTTTGGCCTTCAGCAGCATTAACTGTTTCTGCTGCTTGTTCAAACTCAGCAGCATTAACAGTTTCTGCTGCTGTGGTTTCTGCTGCTGTTGAAGTTTCTGCTTCTTTAATAATCTCTTCCACCTTTTCTGTCTCCCCCTTATTCTGTGCACTGGACTCCCCCTTTAACTGTGCATTATCCATTTCCATCTCAGTCTCCATGTGAACTGTCTCCCTCTCAACTTGTAGACCCTTTTTATTCAGTTCTGCTTCTGATTCTGACTCTGACTCCCCCTTTTTGGGAGCATCATCAGCTGGAATTCTTTTTCTCAGCACAAATCTTGCCTTTTTCCTTCTGTGCAACAACTTGGTGACCATCTTTTTGAGCTTCTCAATTTGAGACTGTTGGTAGGTGACCACAGTCTTCAGTTGCTCAATCTCCTTCTTCTGTGCCATAACATCCAAGTTGATATTCCCTATGGTTTCCATCAATTCCTCATAGTTATATCTATCCTCACCTTGTTTAGAAGTGTTTACCTTCTTTAAAGGATCACTGGAAGTTTTAGCAGAAGCCTTCTGCCTAGCAGAAGCACTACCTGCCCCCTTGGTTTCTTGGCACCTGGGTCCTCCTAATGATTTCTCATTTAGAGTTGCCATGGGGAAGGTCTTATTTATGTTACCATTGTCCTTCTCTGTGCTAGCAGAAGTAGTGGCAGCCTTAGCACCCATATGGTCATCCTTCTCCTTAGAGACCACCTTCTTGGGGTTGGGAGACACCCCTGTGGTTTCCCTGTTGATATTCTCAATTGGAGAATGCTCCAACTGAGGGCTTAAAGGCTTAGGGCTCTGAGTAGGTACATCAAGGGAAGGAACCTTGTGCACCTTTCTTCTTTGAAACCTTTTGGTGATTGTGGGAGTGGGTTGTTCAAGAATGGACTGAGGGATGTCTTTTGAGATGGAAGGTTGGGATTGGTCATCAGTGGGTTGATCTAATGAGGGCCTTGATCCTGATGCCATACCTTCAGAGGGGTGGGACACAACCATCATTGTAGAGAACAATGGTGTGTCAACTCCTTCCGAGTCCCTAGGAAGTCTTTTCATATTTGAAAAAACCTTCCCTTTAGGGGATTTGGGTACATATACCTCAGTAAACTGAGGTAAGTCCATCAATTCCTTGTTAATAACTTCTTGCACAAACCTTGGATACATGTAAAAGCTCTTTTTGGATTCCAAGTTTGATACAAGATCATTAAAGATCATTGCTGAAAAATTGTACTTTATGGCAGTGGATAAACAGACCAAGGCATATGCAATGGGACTGCTGAACTCACTCCATCCAGTAGTTTTCTTGGAAATACAGTGCATCAGGGTATGAACAAGAAATCTCCATTGGTTGAAAAATTTTGACTTGTAGAATTTAAAAACACCAATGGGACCTTCATACCCCATTCTTTGTAAAGTCGAATATAAGTCATCAGAAGATAGAGAGGTTATACCTGAGGCATCATCCAAGTGAAGAGAGATGCGAATAACCTCCTCTGTGACTTTCAAGGGTTTATCACAAACCCTTGTTCGAATGGTTTTCTGCCCTTCTTCGAAACTAACAGTGGCATTCTCCCAAAATTGCGTCTGATGTTCGATATAGATGGTTGGGCTCACCGTTAGGGCATAGGAGATGTGCGAGGATTTAAGAAAATCGACGATATCGTGGAACCCCGCAGCTTGTTTCGGCTTCTGTAGCATGGCTATTTCATTGTGCTCATCCACAAACTCCATGATTCCTGAGGATTCTTGAAAGAAAAACACAAAGATTCTGGGGAGACTAGGTTAGAACGAGAGAGAAGAAGTAAATGTGAAGAGTCGTTATGAACTTTGGCGGGCACACAGGGGTATTTATATGCCCTAGATTATCAAAAGCAGTATTAACAACGTAAGCAGTATTAACTACTTAGCAGTATTAACTGCAAGGCAGTATTAACTACACAGCAGTAGTAACTACCAAGCAGTATTAACTACCTAGCAGTATTAACTACACTAGCAGTATTAACTACTGAGCAGTATTAACTGCAAGGCAGTATTAACTACACAGCAGTAGTAACTACCAAGCAGTATTAACTACCTAGCAGTATTAACTACCGAGCAGTATTAACTACACTAGCAGTATTAACTACTGAGCAGTATTAACTGTGCACTAGCAGTATTAACTACTGAGCAGTATTAACTACACTAGCAATATTAACTACTGAGCAGTATTAACTGCAAAGCAGTATTAACTACTGAGCAGTATTAACTGCACAAGCAGTATTAACTACTAGAACACAGGCAGTAGTAACTCTGTACTGGCAGTAGTAACGCTGCACAGGCAGTAGTAACCACACTTACACTTTTCTGCACTTGGTAATCTGAGGGAAACAGATGATCCTGAGAAAGAAAGTTAGTAGCACCAAATATATGAAGAAATACAGGTATAAAAACAGAAAGTCATAAATTTATTCTAGATTGATCATGCCCACACTTGTTACCAAAAAGGTGAATCTACCCACATCAAAAGCTTTTGTGAATAGATCAGCAAACTGGTCATTTGTATGAACTTTAGCAACCTGAATTAATTTCTTTTCATTGCAATCTCTTATAAAGTGATACCTTATCTCTATATGCTTTGTTTTTGAGTGTTTGACAGGATTATTAACAATGCTGATAGCACTATTGTTATCAATGAAGATTGGAGTGTGAAGAAATGTTACCCCATAGTCCAACATCTGATTTTGAATCCATAGAACCTGAGAGCAGCAGCTTGCAGCAGCTATGTACTCAGCCTCTGTGGTAGATAAGGACACTGTGGTTTGTTTCTTACACTGCCAAGATACTAGTCTTGTACCCAAAAACTGACATCCACCTGAAGTAGACTTCCTATCCATGTTGGCTCCACCCAAATCACTATCTGAATATGCAAGCAAGTCAAAAGAGGATTCATGAGGATACCAGAGACCAAATCTAGGTTGCCCTTTTAAGTATCTGAATATTCTCTTGACAGCATGAAGGTGTGATTGCTTAGGAGAAACCTGAAATCTGGCACAAACACAGACTGAAAACATAATGTCAGGTCTAGAGGCTGTGAGATACATGAGAGATCCAATCATTGATCTGTAATGATGGACATCCACATCCTCCCCCTCAAGATCTGCAGTGATCTGTTTATGTGTTTCCATTGGAGTGCTTGCTGGCTTTGAGTCTGATAAACCAAACTTGTCCAGGATGTCTTTCACATACTTGGATTGGCTAATAAAAATCCCATCTTTCCTCTGTTTTACCTGAAGCCCAAGAAAGAATGTAAGTTCTCCCATGGAACTCATCTTGAAGCTTTTGTGCATCAATTCTTCAAACTCTTTACACATTTGATCATTGGTGGATCCAAAGATGATGTCATCCACATAGATCTGAACAAGTAAAGTACCTCTCTTTCTCCTCTTGATAAACAGGGTCTTGTCAATTACTCCTCTTTCAAAGTCATTTTTCAAGAGATAGGTAGACAGAGTGTCATACCATGCTCTTGGGGCTTGATGCAAACCATAGAGAGCCTTCTTCAGCTTGTATACTCTGTCAGGGTGCAATGGATTCTCAAATCCAGGGGGTTGACAGACATATACTTCTTCCTCAATACTTCCATACAGAAATGCACTTTTGACATCCATTTGGTACACTTTGAACTTCATGTATGAGGCATAGGCTAGAAATAACCTGATTGCTTCAATCCTTGCCACAGGAGCAAAGACTTCCTCATAATCTATTCCTTCTTCCTGAGTGTACCCTTGTGCAACCAGTCTAGCTTTGTTTCTGATCACAATCCCTCTGTCATCCTTCTTGTTCCTAAAAATCCACTTGGTGCCAATTGCTCTATGACCTTTTGGAAGGTCTACCAAGTCCCAAACATCCTGTAATTTGAACTGTAGCAGCTCCTCTTGCATTGCCTCTATCCAGCTTGGGTCTTTCATAGCATCATAAGCCTTTTTGGGCTCAATCTGGGACAGAAAGCAAGTAAGAACAGTGTTAACTGTATTTTGCTGCTCTTGCAACTCTTGGAGTCTGCTTTGCTTTCTAGTCATCATGGGAGATGCAATATCTCCAATCACCAACTCAGGAGGATGATTTTTCTGAGTTCTTGTTGGATGACCAGCTTCCTCTTGTAAGTTCTCATCCAGATTAGACTCATTTAATTCTGGATTTGTTTCTGCTTCTTCAGTCACCTCAGATTCTCTGGAATTTGGACCTGAAGACTGATTTTCCTCTGCTCTCCTCTCTTCTTCATTCTGAATAGGTTCAGTCTCCTCATGGTGTTCACAGAATTCAACAGGATCAATGGAAGGGAGTGGAAATATCACAGATTGAATTCTGTGTTCTGATGATGGTGTATCCCTTTGTCCTGCATATACATCACTACTGAAACCCAAAGAATTAGTGAGTGAATCAATGTCAAATAGCCAATTAGGACCTGAACCAATAGGATTTGGTGTGTTCTCATTGCATTTTACATTGTCACTTTCTTCAATTATTCTAGAAGAGGTATTAAAAACTCTGTAGGCCTTACTTTGAGATGAATACCCAACAAGAAAACCATCATCTGCTTTGCTATCAAACTTGCCTAAGTGAGATTTGGTATTGAGAATAGTACAAGGACATCCAAATGGTTTGAAAAATCCAATATATGGTTTCCTTTTATGGAAAAGCTCATAAGGTGTCTTGTTTTTAGGCTTTACAACTAAAACTCTGTTTTGAACATAGCAGGCAGTATTAACTGCTTCTGCCCAAAAAGTAATTGGTAACTTTGAATCAGCTAACAGAGATCTAGCAGCCTCAATCAATGTCCTATTCCTTCTCTCAGCAACACCATTTTGTTGTGGAGTCCTAGGAGCACTGTATTGTCTCTCAATTCCTTTTTCTTCACAAAAGGTGTTTAGATCAAAATTTTTAAACTCAGTTCCATTATCTGATCTAATGACTTTCACTCTTTGATTTGATTGGTTTTCAATTTTGAGAATAAAAGATTTGATCAGTCCACTTGTCTCATCTTTAGTTCTCAGAAAATATACCCAAGTAAATCTAGAATAATCATCAACAATAACTAAGCAGTATGATTTCTTGCCAATACTCATCACATTGGTAGGACCAAACAGATCCATATGTAACAGTTGAAGAGGATTTGAGATAGTGTTTATCTCTTTGGTCTTATGAGAAGTTTTGTGTTGTTTGCCTTTGAGACAAGCAACACAATGATCATCACATGAATAGACTTTGGATGGCAAACCCCTTACAAGGTTATTCTTAACAAGTTTATTCATTGTTTTAAAGTTCATGTGACACATCCTTCTGTGCCAAAGTGATGATTCATCCAAAGAAGCTTTTGAAACTAAACAATTTAGGGATGAATCAGATGATACACTTTCCAAATCTAAACAATAAACATTATCCTTCCTAGGAGTTCTCAGAAGTATCATGTTTTCATCAACCACTTTGTATCCAGGAGCAAGGATAATACATTCAGAATCAGTAAACAATATGCTATGCTTCTTGTCACAAACCTGTGATACACTTAACAGGTTGTATCTCAATTGTTCAACATAGTACACATCTTCAAAGGTCATCTTACCCTTTGAAACATCACCCTTACCACTTATCTTTCCACCAGCAGGATTATCCCCAAATGCAACATGTCCTCCATCAATCTTTTTGAAATTTTTGAGGCAGGCCATGTTACCTGTCATGTGCCTGGAGCAACCACTATCAACATGCCAAATGCTCTTCCCCTTGAGCTGTTGGTTGCCCTACACATCAAGATAAATCAGTTAGTTTTATTGGGAACCCAAGCCGAAGTGGTCTTGGGTCTCCCTTGCTCATCAAAATACTTGCACTTGGTTTTGATGAGATTTTCAAATTTAGGTACTGCAGTACTGGAGTACTTTGTCAAAATTATTGGTGTAGCAGCACAAGCAGCAGTATTAACCTCAGAAGTACTAACAGAGGTAGCAGTATTAACAGAGTTAACACTGCTAGAAGCAGTATTAACAGAGTTAATACTGCTAGCAGCAGTACTATCTGAAGAAGAAGCACTAAAAGTATTAGCAGCACTAACATTGGACTGATTACTAGCAGTATTAACACTGCTAGCAGCACTAACTTTGGAATGATTACTAGCAGTATTAACACTGCTAGCAGCACTAACTTTTGAAGCAGTACTAACAGTGTTAGCAGTACTAACACTGCTAGCAGCAGTATTGTTTTTAGTGCTTTTTGGAACCCACATAGTATCACATTCCTTTTCAGTCGTTTTCTTTATGTGGCTTTTGGGTTTATCTTGTTTCTTTGCCACATTTTTCTTTGCAGACTTTTTATAGCCATCATTCTTTCTGTAACCACCAGGTTTTTGAAAAGATCTTTGAGCATTAAACCTTTGGTTAACTGGATTGAAATAACAGTGTTTGGCTAAGTGATTTAGCTTACCACAGATGAAACAAGGTTTTGGCCTGTTGATTCTGTTCAGGTCAACTCCTTGTCTCATAGCCCACTGGTTATTCCAGTTCCTTTGATTTCCCCTCTGATTATCATGTTTTTGGGGCTTGTTCTCTTTAGATTTCCTGCAGGAACACTGTTTACAAGTATTAGAGTTCACAACTTTGGGCTGTGTGGAATGAACTCCCTTTTCCCTTTCAGTCCTTTTGATCTCAGTGTTCTTATCACATGGACTCTCAGATTCCTCATCAGAGTCTACTTTGTCAGTCTCATTCTCAACCACTACTTCTTTTTCACAAGGATCTATATTAATCTTTAATTCAGGATCCTTCCTATCCTTGGTCTCTAACAAATCAGACTTAGGAGGTATGTAGTTGTTATTGTAGGGTGGAGGTGTGGCATTGTACCCTATCCCTACTTTCATCTTTTCATGGATTTGAGCCTTAATGATGGTATCCATGGTTTTAGAAGCACAGGTAAACTTTTCAACATCAAGTTTAACCTTCTTAAGCTCTTCCTTTAATTTCTCATTCTCCTCCCCAGACACTTTCAGCTTAATCTCATACTCATTCTTCTCCCACTTCCAATAGTTAGTATCATAGTGGTGTTGAAGTTCATTAGCTTGAAAAGCTCTAATTTGTTCCTCAAACCTTTCTACAATCCTAACATAATCTTTCACATCTTTCTCTAGCCTCTTAAGGTCATCACACATACCCTGATTGTGATCCCTATATCTTTTAACAGCATCAATGCAAGCTTGAGAACAGAGTTTAGATTGTACCTCAGTGGGAATATCAGATACTTCTGCCATAAGAGCTTGATTCTGACAGGCTTCCTCAGCTTGATCACTCCAATCAAATCCCATTCCTTGTTGAGAAACAAGGGCTTGAGAGGAGCTTCTGTTTTGGTTTCCATTTGGAGCCTGTTGATGTGATCCTCCACTTCTGCATTCTCTGGCAAAGTGTCCCATCTTGTGACACTTATAACACTCAACCTTGGACTTGTCAAAGCCTGCACCATCTTCTCCAATCTTTCCTTCATTACATGGGCCATTTTCTATGATGTCCCATATTGCATAATTAGTAAGAAGAATGTACTGCTTGATTCTCAGTTTCCACATGTCAAATTTATTGGGTTTGAGCATGGGAACCTTTGAAACAAGAGTACTGTGAGTATCCATTGAATTTTCCATAGCTTCTAAGATACCAAGGCTCTGATACCACTTGTCAGGATCGATTCTTAACAAGAATTAAACTTCTTAGAAACAGAATTTAGAGAATCTTGCGGAATAGACCTCTAAATCAATTAAAGAACAATCAATAGAAATTCAATACACTGTATATATATCAAACAGTATTACTCACAAGCTTTACACCAAACATCAATCTTGTTGAACATGCTCAACAAGACGACTTCTACTTCTCTAGAAATAGGATCTATGATCTTGAGGTTAATTCTCTCTGAATAGCTAAACAAACTTTGTAAAAAACTATTCTCTGTATCGTGTATCTTCTTGTGTATTCTCACGTATATTTTCGTGTATCCTAATAGCTATCTATCAATACTATTTATACAAAAGTAATTACAAGATAACTATCAAAAGTAAATTGATCTTCTGAATCTTCATTAAACATATCTTGATCAATTCCTTATTTGTCTCCAAAAGTATCGCATACCAAACTTATCAAGTCAGCAGTATTAACAATGATTTGGCTCAGCAGCATTAACGACCTTCAGCAGTATTAACCTTCACAGTCTTCAAGCAGTAGTAACTCAGCTCAGCAGTACTAACCATGTCTAGCAGTAGTAACTTCTTCTAGCAGTAGTAACTTCTTCTAGCAGTAGTAACTTCTTCTAGCAGTAGTAACTTTGTCTAGCAGTAGTAACTTCTTCTAGCAGTAGTAACTTCTTCTAGCAGTAGTAACCTTGACTAGCAGTAGTAACGAAGAACTGGCAGTAGTAATGTAGACTTAGCAGTACTAACCATACTTAGCATATCTTCAGTTCCCAACAAAAATCCGTCTGGACACATGTCTGGACGAACCTGACCAGCCCTACTCAGCTTAATCCCTACAGGGATTTGTGCTAGTTTCCTAAGGGAGTCGAGATCATCCTGATCTTGAATGGAACTCTCAGGCTCGGTCGACATCGCTAACCCAATTAGCCAAATCTTCAAGTCAGATAGAGCGAAGATATCCCAATTTTTCCTAGGTTTCCTAGCTATTGATTTGCGACGCATAAAAGGAATAAAGAGTCGTACCTTAAATAGACGCTCTAATCCTCGAAAACACTAAATCGATTCGAGATTTTGCAGGTTTAGGAATGGATTCGCTGAAAGAAAACAAGGATCGAAGAAAGAAATACGCTCTAAGAGTTTTTCAGAAAGGGTAAAATGGAAAAAATCGGCCAAGGATCTCTATTTGTACCAACTATCATGTCATACCGAAGTCGTCGATGATCGCCACGTGTCCACGCCTCTTTGAAAAATCGATGGATCGTTGACACCTAGCATCCACAGCTGTCAAGCACGATCGCACGTCAGCATGACGTTACGATCTTATCCGCTTTTCAAACTTCCCACGCCTTAAACTAGTTGGAATCGAACCGATTCAGTTCCCAAGCCAACGACTTTTTGACACGTGTCACACCCCATGATATTCTTTTAAACAAATATTTACAAAATTTTCTTCTGACAAAAATTTAAAAATTCAAAATTTGAATTTGCCACTTTATTTTTAAATTTTGGGGGAAAACTGTTTGGGTAAAAATTTAAAAGTCACGACCACGACCGAAAAAGGCAAAGACACTTCTTACACGACACATCGTACGTTAAGACCTAACGACCGTACACACTCGACAACTCTATCGTCAGACCTAAGTTCAGGTCGAGGGTCACATATAACACTCGACCATGACAGTATCAAGTTCACATGACTGTCGATCACGATTGGCTAACATACGTCACGACTGTTACTTTTTCTCTGTTTAATGCAGGATCAAAGCCATTAATAAACAACGGCTATAACCGACAAAAGATCATCATGAGCATTGAAACCCAGAAATCGTTACGACCGTTACCCTGCTTTTATGGGATCATTTAAGGCCATGAAGGCTATATAAACGAAGACATCAGCCTCATTTGCAGACATCGAAGCTCAAGAAAAAACACAGCATACCGAAAGTATTCAAACGAAGAAACATTTCCTCTCGAAGAATAGTTCACGACACATACACGTGACACGTTGTTTCTCATACACGACGCACACTTCTTAATTTAAGTTCTTTCTATTTCAAATTGTAATCGCCTGTATTACCACCGACTGTACTCTCGACATTTGAAACATAAGGATGTCGCCCCTGATTGGCGACCATAGTACAGCGACGACCACCACTGTCGTCCACGGGTTTTTTCCTCGTTGAGGTTTTTCCCGCGTCACCAAATTCCTCTCGTCTCCTTTATTTTTTTGTCTTTATCGCATAGTTTGTCGAAATATTTCTTTTCTTTAGTTGTTAAGCTCCACATCAACCTTAAATTGTATTTTTGGACGATTTTCAACATTAACAAATATAGCGGGGCGCCATTATGCAATGGTGGTGGCCTCAAATACTGAGGGGGATATTGCCCCTGATGAGGGTTGCTGACAAATGGCCCCGAACATGGATTGTTGGCGAATGGCCCTAGACCTGATTTGTTGGTGAATAGCCATGGACCTGTCTGGAATTGGGGCCTCATGATAGGTGCACCCATAGGTCGGGGATCATTCTGAGGACCAAAGGAATTGCCCATCGTTGGATTCCTCAGAGAAGCGATTTATGCGGCTTCTTTCTGATTATGCTCATGCAGGGCTTGAATCTGGCTTCGAGCCGCATTCAATTCTGACTGGAGTTGAATCATGGGATCTTGATAATTTGCCATTTACCTGGAAACACCAAAAACTTCACAAGATCGTTAGAGCGATATATACGTTGGCTTGAGATTTCCTCTAGATGGGGTCCCACGGATGGCGCCAAACTGTTAATGCCAAAAATCGCCCAAAAGAACAACTTAAGGTTGATGTGGACTTTTAACAACTAAAGAAACGTATCTCAAGACCAAGCAACACAATCGCAAGGAAAAAGTAAGTAAGACAAGAGATTTGGTGACGCGGAAAACCCCAAAACGAGGGAAAAAAACCGCGGTCGTTTTGTAACAGGGGCAAAAGTCCTTTTGTAACAGGTGTTTTGTGTACAACAGATTACAAATATGCGTAAAAATAGACTTAGTCGTATGTAAATGACGTATGTCGTGTGTAAATCGTGCAAAAAAGGCTGATGTCGTGCGGTTCGAACTAATGTCGTGCGGAGGTTTCTTTAGCGATATTCGCTTGAATGCTCTGTAAATTGTTGTTTTTCGATGTGTAATTGCTTAGAAAGTAGATGGAGCAGATGTAAATCAGATACTTTTTCGGTTGCAGCACAGGCCTTTATATAGCTTTCGCTGGTCATTAAAGGTGTTTTTATGGCGCGCTTCGTAACTGCTGTTGGGCTTTAAATTCCATTGATGACTCGTCTGTTACTGGCCGTTTGCACCATGAATGCTCGTGGACCTGCATTAATGAACAAAAGAAACGGGTGTTGACTGTTTACGGTTAGTGTAATCATACGACCGTCATAAGTCTCATACGTCAGTCGTATGGAACGTACGACCAGCACAAAAATACACGACCGAGTATACGTCTGTAAACATCTTGTAAAACCTTATCTTAATACAAGAGTGGTCTTGTGAAAATGTCATCTGAGTTTCCTAGCGTCGGTCGTGAGGTGTGATTTTTTTACCCAAACATGAACAATTCTAGCAATGAGTGTAAACCATTCATTCATTTGGATAGTGCATCACTAACTCATTTAACGAACTTTTTCTCATATAAAACCCAAAATGGCTTGAACATCGAAACGCTTCAATGTTCCATTTGTTCTAAAAGTGCAACTAGCGTGAGAAGCTCAACGACTAGCCTCTAATTAATTAATCAGTTTTTGTTACGAACATAAAACTAATTATTAATCGCATTACGAGCAAACAAAAACCAAATCTAACTAACCATCGGAAGCCGATCATTTAGATTAGACCATGCAATCCTATATTAGCGTCAATCAACAACATCGTTAATTGGAATAATTTTTCTACTATTATGAAGCTAAGAACAATTACGGATTCAAATCTGAATCTAACAATTCAAACTTAAATTGAATAAAAAGATGGCCCAACTCATTTTACCCAACCAAAGATGAAGGACATTGAAATCAAGGATTCCATAGTTGAAATCAAATGAAATTAAAGCCAAAAACGAGTTTCAACACATCCAAAATCGAAATAGTCTACAACTCATCACTAGAAAAGGGATAATTAGCTACTCATATTCCCTAATTGAAGTGAAATAAACTTACAATGAAAACGATAAGAAGAGATGAAGAAAATGAGGAACCCTAGAATTTTTGTCTCCAAAATCGACTCCAAGAATCTGAAATTCGTCCCTTGTCATCGAAAATGCTCTCCAATATCGTCCACAATCGATCTATCCTCTCAAATGTCGGCCCTCCTCTGTTTTGCACTACACCCCTCGAGAAACCGCCCACAATGTCGCATAAATCGGACCTGGGGGTCGTGCGCGTCTCGCGGCACGACTGGAAACGCGCGAAGACCCGCGCCGAGTGAATCTGAGATCTCGAATAGTGTCCTCCGCGACTCGGGGCGCGGCTGGAAACGCACGGGACACGAAACAGTGTTTCTCGCGACTTGGGGCGCGGCTGGGAACGCACGAGACTCGCGCCATGGTCAATTTCGTCTGCAAGCAGCCTCCAAACGCAAATAAACCCTAAAATCAGATGAAATCCCGTTTTTCCCCTTTTTGCAAAAACATTTGAAAATCTATGCTTCCTTTTCATGGCATTTGAAATCATATGCCCATGTCTGGGTCATTTGCAAACTATGTTCAGGCTCATATTCCTTCATAAAATATGCCCAGATTCATTTTACAGACATTCCTCGCTTGCTCTTCATTCGAAATGTATGCTTTTCTTCTCTTAATTCCATCTTTGTGGCACCTATCAAACACCAATCAACAACTAAAATTAAGGGGGGGTCTATTACCTATAAAATCATAATAAAATGCACGGAATCAATTATAAAAATGGGTTCAAACATTCTTTTATCAAATACCCCACACTTGGATCATTGCCCGTCCTCGGCAATAACTTAAGTTAGCACGTGGTATAAAGATTGAATCCAACGAGAACGTTAACATGTATAGCATATCATGAGCTTGAGATTTGCAACAAAGCATTGAAAAGTGGCCACACACAATCAAGTAGACACAAACTAATCTCAATGAACTCACACGAATAGGAAATTAAAATAATACACTCAATTCACTGTCGGGTAAATATATTTATCACTCAAAGCGTCTCTACACTAGCACGTACCTACCATAAGCTTGAAAAATCTCTCACCCTCCTCTACTTGGATAACATACATGCATATAAATCAAAAGGTCTTTATTAGGTGTGATGTAAAATAAGGCTTGGGTATGGTGGGATATATTTGGGAAGAGTGGTTAAGGACCGTACACCAAATGGGAAACCCGGTTATTCAAGCATTTGACTTTCTTTCAACAAGGGGCTTAACATCTTTATCTTTGAAGCACATTTCCCTTTGGATGATAGGGAATAAAGATGAAACTTTTATAAACAACCATATCATCATTTCCGTCGTCGTTATTTATTATTATTATTATTTTCTTAACGACATATTTTTTTTCTTTCTCACATATTTCTTTTTTATCTTTTTTTTCTTTTCTTTCCCAACATATATGTTTTACTTTCGAGCACATAGGGGTACCGAGACACTCCATTGGTGATTGGTCGGGTGAGTTGTGTTTGGTTTGGTTCATGATGTGGGTGACAAAATAAATAGGCTAAGGCTCAAAGTGGCGTACAAAAAGGGTAATCACAACATAAAGGGTAGGCTTAAGGCTAATTGGCTGAAATAAAAACGAGAAAAACGATGGCCTTTATCATATTTATTAGCATGTAGTATCATGTAGTCTTAAGGAGAGACAAGTCAAGTTCTAGAGGTGCATAACTAGGCATGACGTAATCACACAAAAAATGAAATTGAGACCAATATCAAGTGTTTAGTCTAATAGGCTCAAAGTCTCACAAGGTTAAGCTTGTTCAAGAGATTAGCAAATGTCTAACTTTGACCGGCATAATACCACAAGTCAACTCTAAGTGCTATCAATCAAACTCAATCATGCTATACATGTATCCAAACTCATTGTCATGAACAACTTAAGCCCATAAAAACATGCTAACATATTTCCAAAACGGACAACGACCCACGTTTAAGCACGAGTTTGCAAAAAATTGCAAATACCCCCCAAAAGCATTTATATGCCAAAACAAACCCAAATCATGCAAATGACCCCACCCCCACACTTAATTCACACATTGTCCTCAATGTATGCAATTAGTAGAGGACACTCTAAACATGAAAAGAAGAGGGAAAATAAAAAACTCCCCTGATTTAGTGAGTGATCCCCCAATGCATGAATTTGTGACGATGGGTACATCCTTTTAAGCTTCCAATAATCGGGTGGAACCTGAGAACAAGAGAGCACAAATACAACTACGAGTGAAATTGGAGAATCTAACAAAAGCAACTAAATAACATAAAGCAATAAAAACAAGAAACTGAAATCTTTGGGTTGCCTCCCACGCAGCGCCTTTCTTTTAGGTCTTTGGCTAGACCATACTCAGTTCAATCCGCGTAGCTTGGTTTGTCCAAGGCTACCCTCTCTATGTCCCCTCCATCAAATCCCTCATAGAACGGCTTCAGTCTATGGCCATTAACTTTGAAAATCTTCCCTGTAGATAGACTTTGGATCTCGACTGCACCATGCTCAAAAACATTAATAACCACAAAAGGACCTATCCATTTGGACCTTAACTTACCGGGAAATAATTTTAATCTAGGGTGGTAAAGGAGAACTTTCTGACCTTTAGTGAATGACTTACTTGATATGTGTGAATCATGGAACGCCTTAGCCTTTGCTTTGTAAATGCGAGTGTTTTCGTAGGCGTAGTTCCTTATCTCCTCCAACTCTTGAATTTGTAGCTTCCAATGCGACCCCGCCTCATCCAAATCCATATTGCACGTCTTCATCGCCCAATAAGCCTTATGCTCCAATTCCACCGGAAGGTGGCAAGGCTTACCGTACACCAAGCGGAAAGGAGACATACCTATAGGCGTCTTGTAGGCTGAACGATAAGCCTATAAGGTGTCATTGAGCCTTAAACTCCAGTCTTTCAGGTTGGGATTCACAGTCTTCTCCAAAATGGACTTGATCTCTCTATTGGACACCTCAGCTTGCCCGTTAGACTGTGGATGGTAGGCGGTGGAGATGCGGTGGATAACCCCATACTTCTTGAAAAGAGCACCAATGGCCTTGTTGCAAAAATGGGTGCCTCGATCACTGATGATGGCCTTTGGCGTCCCGAACCTGGAAAATATATGAGATTTGACAAAATCTGCAACAACACGTGAGTCATCAGTTCGGGTGTCCTTTGCCTCAACCCATTTTGAGACATAATCAACGGCCAAAATAATATATAGATTACCACAAGATGCAGGAAAAGGTCCCATGAAATCCATGCCCCATACATCGAAGATCTCGCATACTAGCATGGGGAATTGGGGCATTTGATTCCGAGAACTAATGTTTCCAGTCATCTGGCATCTCGTGCAACTCTTACAAAAACGATAACAATCTCGCATAAGGGATGGCCGATATAAACCACACTCAAGGACTTTTCTAAAAGTCCGTTTGTGGCCGAAGTGGCCCCCACAAGCCTCAGAGTGACAAAACTGTAGAATAGATTGAAACTCCCCTTGGGGCACACATCACCGGATCACTTGGTCCGGACAATGTTTCCACAAATATGGCTCGTCCCACATATAAAAGCGAGCCTCTCTCTTAATTTTCTGTCTCTCGGATCTAGATAACTCACCTGGAAAGGTCCATGAGACCAAGTAATTAACGATATCGGCATACTAGGGGGTTTCTCCCGAGATGGAGAAAAGGTGTTCGTCGGGAAACTCATCGATGATTGGATTTGGCTCTCCATCCAACACTAGTTGGCTAAGGTGGTCGGTACAAGATTCTCGGCTCCACTCTTATCCCTTATCTCCAAGTTGAACTCTTGGAGTAAGAGAATCCACCTAATTAACCGAGGTTTTGCGTCCTTCTTCTTCAACAGGTATTTCAAAGCTGCATGGTCAGAAAACACAATTACTTTAGTGCCTAGAAAATAAGATCTAAACTTTTCTAGAGCAAAAACAATTGCTAGCAACTCTTTCTCGGTGGTCGAGTAGTTGCATTGTGCACTATCAAATAATCGTGATGCATAGTAAATAACATGAGAGTTCTTACCATCCTTCTGTCCCAATCCCGCTCCAACCGCGTGATTACTAGCATCGCACATGATCTAAAATGGCAATTGCCAATTGGGCGGTTGGATGATAGGGGCAGAAGTTCGCATATCCTTCAATAAATCAAATGAACTTTTACATACCTCGTTGAAGTCAAAGTCTACCTCTTTTTGTAAGAGCTCAGATAGGGGTCAAGTGATCTTGGAAAAGTCTCTAATGAAACGCCGGTAGAAACTTGCGTTACCAAGAAAAGAACGAACCTCTCTAACACTCGAGGGGTAAGGCAAAGATTTTATGACATCGATCTTTGCCTTGTCAACCTCTATACCCCTTTCCGAGATAACATGACCAAATAATATACCTTGATTGACCATAAAGTGGCATTTCTCAAAATTTAAAACCAAATTAGTTTCAATGCACCTTTTCAAAATTTTGGTCAAGCTATCTAAACACACACTAAACGAATCACCATAAAACTGTGAAGTTATCCATAAAAACCTCTATAATATTCTCAAAATAGTCAGAAAAAAAGCTCACCATACATCTTTGGAAGGTCGCCGATTCATTGCAAAGACCAAAAGGCATCCTTCGGTTAGCGAATGTACCAAAGGGGCATGTGAACGTGGTCTTTTCTTGGTCTTCTCTTGCCACCGGTATTTGATGGAAACCTGAATAACCATTCAAAAAACAATAGTGAGTACGACCCGCTAATCGTTCTAACATTTGATCTATAAAGGGTAAGGGGAAGTGATCTTTCCTAGTTGATGCATTCAATTTACGATAATCAATACAAACTCTCCACCCGTTTTAGACACGGGTGGGCACCAACTCACCTTCGGCATTCTCTACCACAGTAATGCCGGATTTCTTAGGGACTACCTGGACCGGGCTTACCCACTTGCTGTCGGATATTGGGTAGATCATGTCGGCGTCTAAAAGCTTCAATATCTCCTTCTTTACCACTTTCATCATCGGTGGGTTCAGCCGTCGTTGCGCCTCTCGAATGGGCTTGTACTCATCTTCTAGCAAAATCTTGTGTTGGCATAGTGAGGGACTAAGACCCTTGATGTCGGCTATGGTCCATCCGATCGCCTTCTTATGCTCTTTCAACACCTCAACCAATGCTCCTTCCTCTTTAGGTGACAAAGTGGCGGATATGATCACGGGAAGGGTCTCCCTAGCTCCCAAGTAGGCATACTTTAAGTGATCCGGCAGCGGCTTCAATTCTAGCTCGGGTGCCTGTTCAACAGAAGGTAGAAGTCTAGTGTGAGATAATGGCAATTCAATTTTAGAAACTTCATACCTTGGCTTTGGTGCTCGCCCTTTTTCCATCCAAGAAACTAATTATGCAAATTCATCATCAAGCTTGTACTCTTGAGCAAGCTTTTTCAAGCTCCCATTAGTCAAATCCCTCTCTAAAATCACTTCTAAAACATCATCATTAGATAAATCATGCATAGTTTCAGATAAAGACTCGATAATATCAACAAAAAACATAAGGAAGACACATCACTCGGATATCGCATGGCATCATATATATTAAACTTAATTATCTCGCCATCGAATTCCATAGTCAAATTACCATCATGAACATCTATCTTGGTCTTAGAGGTTTTCAAGAATGATCTACCTAGCAAAATCATACCGGCCTTGGAGGTATTATTCTCCTCCATGTCTATAACATAAAAATCTGCCGGAAAGACCAACTCATTCACTTGAACAAGCACATCCTCTAATACCCCTTTTAGGTACACGGTCGATCTATCAGCTAATTGGATTACCACACCGGTTGGTTTTAGGGGCCCTACATCCAAAGATGAGTAAATGGCATATAGCATAACATTGATTGATGCCCCCCAAGTCCAACATTGTTTGATTGACCGAGACATTGCCTACCTTACATGGTACGGTAAACATGCCCGGATCGTTACACTTTGATGGTAACCGCTTTTGCAAAACGGCGGATACATTTTGACTCATGCTTATCTTTTCATTCCCTTTTAGTTTCCTTTTATTAGTGCAAAGCACTTTAAGAAATTTAGCATATCTTGGTACTTGCTTAATAGCATCTAAAAGAAGAATGTTTACCTGAACCTTTCGGATTGTGTCAAGGATCTCCTTGTCTTCGCTCTCCCGCTTAGTCTTCTTGAATCGGCTCGGGAATGGCGGGTCTTGTACAATCACTTCGGGTGACGTCTTCTTTGTCTCTTCATCTTTGACCTCCTTTTCACCCGAAATGGATCCCTTGACCTCTAACTCTTCTTCTTCAATCGCCTTCTTCTTAGTGATGGAATTTACATTAGCTTTCGGATTGGTCTCCGTTTGGGAAGGCAACTTGCCTTTGTTCACCAATTGGTCAACGGTGGCCTGGAGATCTTGAATGCTCGCTTGTGTATCCTGTTGAAATTTTACCATGTTAGCAGCCATAGATTTAACTACATCTGCTAATGACATGCCTAAGCTGCTACGAGCTTGCGATGGCGCTTGATGTTGTTGTTGAGGACCCGATTGGAACGATGCCTTCGGTTGGTGTTGCGTTTGAAAAACCGAGTGGGCCTTGGAATTGTTGGGACTGCTGGAATTGAGCTTTTTGCTGGAATTGTTGACCTTGACCTTGTCCTTGTCTTGGGGCATAGCTTGGATTCGGGTGTTGCCTCCAACCGGGGTTGTATGTGCTCGAGAACAGATCATGAGCCCGGTTGTGTGAATTCTGAAAGTTGCCACCCCCGATGGCGTTCACTTGCTCCTCTTCTTCATGCAAAGTCGGGCATGCATCGGTCGGATGTGCTACCGATGAGCAAAATCCGCACGCCTTGACTTGAGGCACATTCCCCATAGCAAGTTGTTTCACAAGATTAGTCAAGTCAGTAATTTTAGTTTCTAAGGATTTAACGTGTACCTCACTAGCTCCTCGACCGATGTCACTCCGAGCTCCGAATTGCTTGGAGTTTTCCATCATTGTGTCTATTAAGGTCCTAGCTTGAGTCGGCGTCTTGTTCACGATTGCTCCCCCGCTCGCGGCATCCATCATCTTCCTCTCCATCGGTAGCAAACCTTCATAAAAATATTGGACAAGTAATTGTTCGGAAATGCCATGTTGAGGGCAACTTACACAAAGGCGCTTGAAGCACTCCCAATACTCGTAGAGTGACTCCGTGTCCTTTTGCTTGATTCTGCATATCTCCCTCCTTAGCCCGGCGGCTTTGGATGCGAGGGAGAACTTGTCTAGGAAAGCCCTTGTCATTTGTGCCCAAGTGGTGATCGAGCCCGGCGGTAGATGGAAAAGCCACTCCCTAGCCGCGTCAACTAGGGAGAACGGGAATGCCTTTAACTTGAGATTCTCAACGGTTGTGCCTTGCGCCTTCATCCCCAAGCATACCATGTGGAACTCGGTCATATGCTTGTATTGGTCTTCGATGGCCAAACCATGAAAACGAGGTAGTAAGTGAATTAAACCAGTTTTAAGTTCGGTACTTACCTCTTCCGCTGGATACGTAATGCAAAGAGGTTGCTCATCGACGGTCGGTGTTGCCCATTCCCTCAGGATTCGCCATGTCTTCTTCTTCCTCTTCTTCGGTCTCGGTGACCGTTTCTTCTTTGTCGGAATGGGGCTTCTCTTCTTCGCTTTCCGTGTCGGAAGACAACTCAATATCTTTCCAAATATTGAGCACCGGTGAAGAAGTCGACTCGCCTTGCTTCTTCCGAAGCTTAGCTTGCTTCCTTAACTTCTTGACGGTCTTCTCAATCTCCGGATCAATTGGAATGGGTGAACCTGCACAAAACGATCTTGGCATAAAACGATTAAACTTTGCCGAATCCCCCGCAACGGCGCCAAAAAGCTGACGGGTGTCGAGTCCGGCAAATAATAATATTTATAAACTTGCTATTATTACCTCTAAACGCAATTAAATTGCGATAGTGATAAGTAAGGTCGTCTCCTCAGGGACTCGGTGTTAACCGTAATTCCAAGACGCAATCACGTGCAATTTAATTAAAAACATTATATAAAAAGGGGGGGTTTTAGATGATTGAAGAATATCGCAAAAATTGCATAAATTAATTAAACCGTTAAACAATAATATGAACAATTCTAGCAATGAGTGTAAACCATTCGTTCATTTGGATAGTGTATCACTAACTCATTTAACGAACTTTTTCTCATATAAAACCCAAAATGGCTTGAACATCGAAACGCTTCAATGTTCCATTTGTTCTAAAAGTGCGACTAGCGTGAGAAGCTCAACGACTAGCCTCCAATTAATTAATCAGTTTTTGTTATGAACATAAAACTAATTATTAATCGCATTACGAGCAAACAAAAACCAAATCTAAGGGGGTGTTTGGGAGTGCTTATATTTTTGACTTATTTGCTTATAGCTTCTTCCCACCGCAAATAAGCTATTTGGAGTGTTTGGATAGAAAAAATCAAAAGTGTTTATTTGCTTCTCCTCACCACAAATAAGTTGTTTTTGATAAGTCATTCCATACCTACTTATTTACTTCTCCTTATTTCCTTATCTATCCAAATTACCTTTTTACCCTCATTTTTTTACAAACACTTTTTAAAAACTGCTTTTCCTCACCACATAAGCAAATAAGCATAAGTTAAAAATATAAGCACTCCCAAACACCCTAACTAACCATCGGAAGCCGATCATTTAGATTAGACCATGCAATCCTATACTACCGTCAATCAACAACATCGTTAATTGGAATAATTTTGCTACTATGATGAAGCTAAGAACAATTACGGATTCAAAGCCGAATCTAACAATTCAAACTTAAATTGAATAAAAAGATGGACCAACTCATTTTACCCAACCAAAGATGAAGGACATTGAAATCAAGGATTCCATAGTTGAAATCATATGAAATTAAAGCCAAAAACGAGTTTCAACACATCCAAAATCGAAATAGTCTACAAACTCATCACTAGAAAAGGGATAATTACCTACTCATATTCCCTAATTGAAGTGAAATAAACTTACAGCGAAAACGATAAGAAGAGATGAAGAAAATGAGGAACCCTAGAATTTTTGTCTCCAAAATCGACTCCAGGAATCTGAAATTCGTCCCTTGTCGTCGAAAATGCTCTCCAAAATCGTCCCCAATCAATCTCTCCTCTGAAATGCCCCCCCCCCCCTCTGTTTTGCACTACACCCCTCGAGAAACCGCCCACGATGTCGCATAAATCGGACCTGGGGGTCGTGCGTGGCTCGCGGCGCGACTGGAAACGCGCGAAGACCCGCTTCGAGTGAATCTGAGATCTTGAACAGTGTCCTCCGTGACTCGGGGCGCAACTGGAAACGCAGGGGGATCGCACGGGACTGTTTCCCGCGACTTGGGTTCGTCTTGGAACGCACGAGACTCGCGCCATGGTCAATTTCGTCTGCAAGCAGCCTCCAAACGCAAATAAACCCTAAAATCAGATGAAATCCCGTTTTTCCCCTTTTTGCAAAAACATTTGAAAATCTATGCTTCCTTTTCACGGCATTTGAATTTGTATTCCCATGTCTGGGTCATTTGCAAACTATGCTCAGCCTCATATTCCTTCAAAACATATGCCCAGATTCATTTTACAGATATGTCTCTCTTGCTCTTCATTCGAAATGTATGCTTTTCTTCTCTTAATTCCATCTTTGTGGCACCTATCAAACACCAATCAACAACTAAAATTAAGGGAGGTCTATTAACTATAAAATCATAATAAAATGCACGAAATCAATTATAAAAATGAGTTCAAACATGCTTTTATCACAATGCGTCAATCATTGATTTTACTCATAAGATAATTTTTTTTTTTGCAAAATAAACCTGGTGAGAGGTTGAAATGTTAGAACTGAGTTGTATGTATTAAAAAGAGAGATATGATATCATTGTGTCAACTCATGGGATTTGAGTAATAATGATATCTTATTTGGATGACCCTATTTTGCAAAACAAATCATATTATATAGAAATAAAAGTTAAAGTTAGTTGTGGTTGAGCTTAAATATCCCCTATAGTTAAAAGGTTGAAAGATTGGAAAAAATGACGTATGTAAAAAAAAGAAGGATAATGTGTCATTGTGTAATCTAATGAAGGTTGAGTAATAATGTTGTCTTATTTGGATGACCCATTTTGCAAAGCAAATCTTATTATATAAAAATTCAAATTAAATTGAATTATGCTCGAGTTTTAGATATCCCACGTTAATGAGAGTATTATGAGGTGACATTATAAAGTTTAAGAATACTTAAATCTTTAAATGTGATGTGTTTTGGTTATCCCGTTATTCTACGTGTTGGGAAGATAGTAGATTGAAAGAGAAACTATTAATATATAAAAAGTTGAAGAGGCAAATGTATTGAGGTGGCATAATTATAATTGAATATTTCTTTAAAGGTGAAATTTGGTTGAATTAGAGTGATCCCACGTTGATGAGAAGTTGAAACATTGGAATCAAGAAAATTGTATAAAAATGAGGATGTGATGTCTCTTTATCAACTCATTGGGTTGTTTTATTTTGTCTAACACTTTTTTTGTAAAACTTAAATCTTATTATATAAAAAGATCAATAAAAATAAATAAATCAAAGTATCAATCAAAATCTTAATTCTTAATTCTTATCATAATATATATTAAAAAAAAGAACAAAGAGTATTGAACTATTGAAGTGTCGCAATTAGAATTGAATATTTTTTAAAAGGTAAAATTTGATTGAGTTGTAGTGATCTCACATTAAATGGCAACCACAACGTTATTATACTTGATGAAATGATAAACTAAAAAAAATAGACAATGATATTATTTATATTATATAATAAAATATTTAAGTCAATGTTTTAAAAATAACCTTTAAAACAACTTGTAATTCTATTTAGGATTTTAGTTACAAATTTTATTCACATGTAAACTTATAACTAATATATATATATATATATATATATATATATATATATATATATATATATATATATTGTATTTGACAGCAAATTGATTTAACATAAGCATACAATACTTGTATTCTTGGTGCAGGCCGGTCCTAGGGTTTTTGATATCCTGTGGAAAAATGCTTAAAAATATTCTTATGCCAATTTTTTTAAGCATATGAAACGACGAAACATGCAATTTTTGGAACCGAGTCAACTAGTGTCTCATCCTCACATTGGTTTTTATTAGTTATAGTTAAAAAAATGTAAAGGGTGCACAAAAAACCAAAACCTCAAATTACAAAATATAGAATGATAAAAGAATAAAACCTAAATTAAGATTGTGCTTTATGGTTTTCCTTTTACAAATTGAAATTAGCACAATAGAACATTACTTCAATATATAGAACTTACAACTAAAAGATAAGGAAAATAAAATTAGTTTTAACTTAAAATAATAAATTTTATGGAAGTTAATGTCATAGTAAGCAAAGTGTAAAACTCATAAAGTTACAGCTCTAAAGACTAAATTCTAAATCTAATATGGTAATGTTGTTGTCCCAGTTTATCTCATAAACATATTCAAACAAGTATAAAAATCAGATTGTGCGAAAACTTTTAATAATACTTGATTGAGTAGGTAGATAAAAAGCTAGAGAGAAAGATAAATCATACACAATACAATGTGATCCAGTGAGTCATATGATTAATCTTAAAAGCTTGAGAATACAGGAGTGAAGAACACACCATGAACACCTATTTGTGTATGTATTTGCTCTCAAGCTAGCTCTCTCTCTCTCTCTCTCTCTCTCTCTCTCACTATGTACTGTTGAGTGTGTAAATGTGAAAGACGTAAATTCAATATAAACAGAATTCCCTATAAATAGGGGAATATTACACAAAGTCAATCCTATGACCTATAAGGTTTTGCCACTTGTAAAGGTGCATAACTATTTCTGATCCACGTCGCAGGTCTTCATAGGATAGCACACGTAGAGAGCTTCTTCAGAACATATTTAAACTCTAAGTGTAAATGCACAGAGGTTGGTTGCCACAGAGCTTCTGTGGTCCAAACTTTATCTTCTGGTTAAGCTCCTCTGTGCAAAGCTTTACGACAGAGGTTCTGAAGGCGATAAACTTTCAAGTGCAGAAGTCCTCTTGGCTCTGAGGATTTGACTTATTTTTACAATACTTTTAAATACATGAAATTGGGGCTAACAATTGTCAAACCTCAAAGCAAACAATAGCCAAAAGAACAATGATAGATTGTGAGATTCATAATCTATGTTGTTATGCATTTCAAAGAACAAATGCCCAATAAGGCAATGTCATAATATGTTGTTATTGTTGTCCATTTCAAATTTCAATATGCAAAACGAACTGAACAAATACGAATGGAGGCTTGTTTGTTTTCGTTCATTAAACTTAACTGAACAAACAACACGAATTGTAAAATGAACGAATTTTTTTGTGTTCTTATTCGTTCGTTTAACTTAGTAGAACGAACACGAACGGTAAACAAACGGAATTTTTGGTATTCTTGTTCATTCGTAAAGAGAATGTGTTCGTTAATGTTCGTCTGTTAAGATGCTAACTGAACGAACGTAGATGAACGAAACTTTTTGTGATCATATTCGTTGATTAATAAAATTTGTTTGTTCGTGTTTGTTAGTTAAGATGCTAAATACAAATTGACTTGAGTTGTTGAAATGTTGGGTGTTCACCGGTTCACGATGCGCATTCAACATCCATCACTACCCGGCCTTGAGTTTTCCAATTCCTAAATTATTAAACCCAAAACTATCTATAGATGACTACTTGATGCCCCTTTTAGGCTTTGATGCCCTGTGCGGTCGCACACGACCGCACATGGGCAGGGGCAACCCTGATTCTTGGCTACTCCAAGACTCTCTCTCCCCTCTTCTGACTAGTAGAAACATCCACCAGATGAAAAACAATTGTATGAATTGTATTAAACGAATTTTGTATTAATGTGTAATGTGTACACTTGCTATAAGGCTAACCAAAATAGTAAAATATATAAATAGTAGTATATAAGGTGCTCGATTACCCGGAATAGTAACCGAAAACCAAACCAAATAAGTCATCTCTACTTAGTTCATTGAACCTTGTAAGCCGAAAATCGAATAACCCAAAACTGTCTTGGTTCGGATGAGTTATTCGATTTCGGAATTTTTGACACCTCTGAGGAGTGTGCCCCTATCATAAAACTTCTAGACCTGCCACTAAATCACATGCTTTCATGCATCAATTTTTTATGACATCAAGTAACATAACATGAGCAATATTAAAATATTAGAATAAAACATTTATTAAAGGCAATTCAAAAATATCACATAAAATTCACGTGATGTCCACAGCTTACAGCTTAACATGCCTTTCGCAAGTTCAACCGATCTTCTTACAGGTTCTAAATAACTGGTTAATTGTAAATATTCCCATATAACGAATAATAGTTCTATTGCATTCCATTTCGATTCAATGGATTCCCATGGTGATAATCGTCGAATCGTAAATCTCAATCGTTAATAAACTCCTAAAAACAATTGGATAACCACACTTTATTCGTTCAAAATATGAGTTGTTTGATTGTTATGTTAAATCAATTAATAAACCAAATTACTAAACTAATTCAAGTTTTAAAGGGCTACTCATCTTCTTTGACCCATGAGACCCATAAGTCCATAACTCATAAGTACGGTGGCCCAATAAAGCATTAAATAAATGGGCTACCTATATATTTAATGGCACACTGTTGAATTAAAGCCCAAGTAATAACTCAAAAACCCAACCCAAATTCATCTACGAATTTTTTTTATCTAGATTCCTCATCCATTTTCGATCATTTTTCATCGGAGTTTTAGATTTAGAGTCTCATTAAAGTTCATCATCGATTTTTCTAAGCCAAAAGCATAGGAACCATGATACATAATCAAAGTGATGCCGTTTGTAGTCAAGATGATCAAACAAACCCGAATGGCCCTTAAGTTGCTACTATGGCAACAACTTTCACAAACCATCTGAAAAACAATATATAGTGGCAACAACCGTCAAACTATTTAAGCAAGGTGACACGGTTATGGTTCCAGGCAGCGACAACCGCTATTAGCAGTTTACGTTCTAAAGTCGAAGAAGATAAGAAAGTCGAACAATCACGTTGTGTGTACAATAATCATGACTACTGGATATCGGCAAAATACTAATATCTTGTAGTTGTATGGGTCCATGGGTGTTTCAGAGTTTTTGAATAGGCGTATTGATATAGACAAAATTTTCGATGCCATGGAAATTCCAAAAAAAAAACAAGTGACTTTTCATTTGAAAAGCACTACCATGTATATATATGGTGGGACAAACATTATAGTGCAAAGACAAGCACTACCATGGTATATATTGTTGGGTTTAATGTTTAATTATTTCTGGCCCATGAGGAATAGTTAAAATAGCCCAATAATAGTCGCCCGATACAAGCTATATATTGACTTGTATCCTAGGGTTTTAGAACAGGTAGAGAGAGTCCACAAAATATAAAAGTGAGAGAGAAAAGAGAAAAGTTCGGCTACAACTTTCGGTCAAGCACAGCCGTGCCGTTTTGACTATTCCCGGAGTTTGAACCGTCGAATCGTCGTGATTTTTGGACAGTAGCTTCACGACATCTTTATCAACATTCGGAACAGTGCAGATCGGTTTTGGAAATCTAGAAGTCACCCTTTTGTTGTTCGACAGTTTGCTATTTTCTGGTGATGATTCCTCCTCTTTTCCTTTTTGGTTTGATTCCATATTTCTTGATGATTTGTTCCAAGAGTATGATGATTGTGGTGTGCCACTAGTTTTATCTAGAGAAGACTTTTGTATTGGTTATTGGTGGTAGTAGACTTTAAGTGGCCTAAGGGTCCCGTGGTTTTACTCTCGCCTTGAGAGGTTTCCCCGCTAAAATTCGTGTGTCCTTGATTGTTGCGTATTTTTGTTTTTGGTGGTTGATTAGCATTGCATTTAGTATACCTTATTTGTTTGCATCCTCAAAGGTTCATATAAGTCGGGAAAGTTTTGTCCAACGAAGGTTTATTTCGCATTGTTGTTACCGTTGTGACACGTTTTTCCTATCAGAGTGGTATCAGAGAAATTGGTTAATTGTTATTGGGTTTGACTTGTTTGAACGATGGAAGATAATACAAGTAGGATGGTAAGTCTAAATGGTTCTAATTATCATGTTTGGAAAGGAAAGATGGAAGACCTTCTTTATCAGAAGGATTTTTATTTGCCTGTCTTTTCAACCGACAAACCTGAGGGTAAAACAGATGCAAAATGGAATATTTTGCATAGACAAGTTTGTGGGTATATTCGGCAATGGGTAGATGATAATGTCTTGAACTATATTAGTGGAAAGACTCATGCTCGTACTTTGTTAAACAGGCTCGAGTAGTTATATGCTCGAAACACTGGAAATAATAAGTTGTTTTTGATTAAAAAGTTGATACAACTAAAGTACCATGATGGAACTCCTATCACTGATCATTTGAATGCATTTCAGGGAATTATTAATCAGCTTTCAGGAATGGGTATCAAGTTTGAAGATGAAATCCAAGGCTTATGGATTATTGGTACTCTACCGGATTCGTGGGAGACTTTTAGGACATCAATGTCCAACTCCGCACCCGATGGTGTTATTTCCATGGAATTGGCTAAAGGCAGTATTTTAAATGAAGAGATGAGAAGAAAGTCGTAGGCTTCCTCTTCACAATCAGATGTCTTGGTCACGGAAAGACGGGGGAGAAGTCAGAGTACAGCTCCGAG
This sequence comes from Saussurea involucrata, assembly GCA_033807775.1. Taxonomy (NCBI): domain Eukaryota; kingdom Viridiplantae; phylum Streptophyta; class Magnoliopsida; order Asterales; family Asteraceae; genus Saussurea; species Saussurea involucrata. The sequence continues at coordinate 23,883,587 of CM066314.1, forward strand.
TAATAGAGGTAATCATCGGGCAAATTCGAAAGGAGAGTCTGTTGATTTTGAGTGCTACCATTGTGGTACGAAAGGGTACACGGTACGGTTCTGTAGACAGTTGAAGAAGGAAAACAAAATCGGCATCCACAACAATCAAAAGAACAACCATAAGAAATATGATGGTGGTAATGATAATGCTGAAGTTAATACCACTATTGAGGAGTTCTTTCTTCGTTGTGATGATGATATGGTGAACCTTGCACATTGGGTTATTGATAGTGGTGCTTCGTGTCATGTTACATCACGAAGAGACTTTTATTCGTCTTACACTCCAGGTGATTATGGCACTGTTAAGATGGATAATAATGATCTATCAAAGATTGTTGGAATTGGCAATGTCTGTTTGAAATTTGACACTGGGATGGAATTGATTTTACGGAATGTGAAACATGTCCCAAATATGAGACTTAATGTGATTTCTATAGGCTTACTTGTTGATGATGGCTACAACAACAACTTTGGTAATGGTTTATGGAAACGCACTCGTGGTTCATTGATTGTGGCAAGATGTAAGAAATGCCCAAAGTTGTATGTGATACATCCGAAGATCTCCGACAACATTGTCAATGCTGTGGAGAATATTGATATGACTGACTTGTGGCATAAGAGACTTGGTCACATGAGTGAAAAGGGGATGTCTCTTTTGTCAAAGAGAAAGGTGTTACCGGGTGTGTACAATGTTCATTTGAAGAAGTGTTCTCACTGTTTGGTAGGAAAGCAGACTCGAGTTACTTTCAAGAGTCAGTCTCTTTCTCGAAAGGAGAATATACTTGATTTGGTGCATTCTGATGTTTGTGGTCCTATGAAGACTAGGACACTTGGTGGTTGCTCATATTTTATCACATTCATCGATAATCACTCGAGGAAGGTATGGATTTATACCTTAAAGTCTAAAGAACAAGTATTAGATGTGTTTAAGCGGTTTCATGCCTCAGTAGAGAGACAGACTGGGAAGAAGCTCAAGTGTATTCAAACAGATAATGGAGGTGAATACATTGGGCCTTTTGATGCTTATTGTAGAGAACAAGGTATTCGACACCAAAAGACTCCTCCGAATACACCGCAGTTGAATGGTTTAGTACAGCGGATGAACCGAACGTTGGTTGAGCGAGTTAGATGTTTGCTCTCACATGCAGGGTTGTCGAGTTCCTTTTGAGGTGAAGCTTTGAATACGGCGGTACGTAATATTAATCTAACCCCTTTTATTCCTTTGCATTGTAATGTTCCTGACAGGGTTTAGCAAAGATGTTTCGTACCGTCACTTACGAGTCTTTGGATGTAAGGCTTTTGTGCACATTCCCAAAGATGAAAGATAAAATCTCGATATGAAGACTAAGCCATGTGTGTTCCTTGGTTATGGCCAAGATGAGTTCGGCTACAGATTATATGATCTGGTTCAGAAGAAACTTGTTTGAAGCCGAGATGTAGTTTTCATGGAAGATCAGACTTTAAAAGATGTTGAGAAGGAAGAAACAGTTCCTCAACATAATGATGATCTAACTGATTTGGATCCAGTTCCTCCTATCATCTTGAGACACATGATGGAGATGGTGTTCAAAATGATGAACAAGATGGCACTGATGATGTTGATATTCTAGAGCAAATTGAGATGGATGCAGAAGTTCATCCAGAATTACCAGTTCCAGGTATGCCATCATTTATCCCACTTAGGCGGTCTACGAGAGATCGTCATCCTTCTACACGATACTCTGTTGATGAGTATGTCTTACTCACTGATGAGGGAGAGCCCGAGTGTTATGCAGATGCCATGGAAGATGAGCACTAGAAAGAGTGGGTTGAAGCCATGCAAGACGAGATGACTTCCTTGCATGAGAATAGTACATTTGAGTTGGTAAAGTTGCCTAAAGGAAAAAGAGCTTTGAAGAACAAGTGGGTCTACAAAGTGAAGACAGAAGAACATACTTCACGACCCAGGTACAAAGCCAGATTAGTGGTCAAAGTCTTTAGTCAACTAAAAGGTATTGACTTTGATGAGATTTTTTCTCCGCTCGTGAAGATGGGATCTATCCGTGTCGTTCTTGGCTTAGCAGCTAGTCTTGATCTTGAGGTTGAGCAAATGGATGTCAATAGGGGTGTTCATCGGTTGACATCCAATGGATGTGAGGGGAACCGAACCGACCCAATCATCCGTTGGATGTCCGATTTTTCCAACCAAACCGATCCAATCATCCATTGGATGTTGGATTTTTCCAATCCAATGGATGATTGGATCGGTTCGGTTCCATCCATTGGATATTCTCATTGGATATCCGTTGGATCGGATCGGATCCATCCAATGTTTTTATGTTTCTTTCTAAATTTTTATTTTTTACAAATGTTTTTAAATTATTATGTTTTAAAAATAAAAACTTTTTACTTTTGAAACTTTGAATTATAATGTATTGGGTGGTTGTTGGATGATAACCGGATGGGTGGTTGGATGATAACCGGATGAGTGGTTGGATGATAATTGGATGGATGGTGAATCGGTTCGGTTCGGTTCGGTTTTGGTCGGTTCTGGACTGTCATCCAAGAACCGACCGATCTAAATTGGATGTTGAAAATTTTGATTTGATCTGATCCAATTACAATTGGATATCCAATCAAGGTCAGTCGGTTCTAATTGGATCAGTCGGTTCTGATTGGATCGGTTGACTTTCTGCACACCCCTAGATGTCAAGACAGTTTTCCTTCACGGTGACTTGGACAAGGAAATATATATGGAGCAACCTGAAGGCTTCCAGGTTAAGGGTAAAGAAGATTATGTGTGTAGATGTCAGAAAAGTCTATGTGGTTTGAAGCAAGCACCTAGACAGTGGTACAAGAAATTTGAGTCGGTTATGGGGAAGCATGGCTACCGAAAGACGACTTTAGATCACTGTGTTTTCTTTCAAAGGTTTGGGGATGATGATTTCATCATTTTGTTGTTATATGTAGATGACATGTTAATTGTTGGCAGGAATAAAAAAAGGATTGTCAAGCTGAAGCAGCAGTTGAGCAAGTCTTTTGCAATGAAAGACTTAGGCCCAACAAAACAAATTCTTGGTATACGGATCACATGGAATAGGGCTGCCAAGAAGCTCCACATGTCACAGGAGCAATACATTGAGAAGGTGCTTTGCAGATTCAACATGGATAAAGCTAAAGTGGTCAGTTCACCCCTAACTACCAGCTTTAAGCTAACCGATAAGGATTGTCCCTCTTCAAAGAAATAGATTGAAGAGATGGACCGAGTTCCGTATGCATCGGCTGTTGGGAGTCTGATGTATGCAATGGTATGTACAAGGCCTGATATTGCTCATGCAGTAGGTGTTGTTAGTCGATTTCTGTCAAATCCAGGTAAAAAGCATTGGGAAGCGGTTAAATGGATTCTTCAATATCTGCGAGGTACTTCCAAATTGGGTATAACATTTGGGAATGAAAAGCCAATGCTTGTTGGGTATATTGATTCTGATATGGTAGGAAATATAGACAACATGAGATCCACTTTTGGATATTTGATGACCTTTGCAGGGGGAGCAGTATCATGGCAATCAAGGCTGCAAAAATGTGTTGCTTTGTCTACAACCGAGGCTGAGTATATCGCGGCAAATGAAGCGTGCAAAGAATTACTATGGTTGAAAGATTTTCTGAAGCAGCTTGGTTTCAAGCAACGGCACTACGTGGTTCTTTGTGATAAACAAAGTACCATTTGTCTTGCGAAGAATTCAACCTTTCATGGAAGAACGAAACATATCAAGATGAAGTATCATTGGATCCAAGAAGCTCTTGAAGATGGATTACTTGAACTTGATAAAGTTCATACAAATGATAATGGTTCAGATATGTTAACAAAGGCCTTAGCAAGGGAAAAGCTAAAGGTATGTTGTGGGATCGCTGGGATGACGAACTCTTCCTCATAGGCAGAAAGGGGGAGATTTGTTGCGTTTTATGTTTAATTATTTATGGCCCATGCGGAATAGTTAAAATAGCCCAACAATAGTGTCCCTATACAATCTATATATTGACTTGTATACTAGGGTTTTAGAACAAGTAGAGAGAGTCCACAAAATATAAAAGTGAGAGAGAAAAGGGAAAAGTTTGGCTGCTACTTTCTGTCAAGAGCAGCCGCGTCGTCTTGACTATTCCCGGAGTTTGAACCGTCGGATTGTCGTGATTGTTGGACTAGCTTCAAGACATCTTTATCTACATTTTGAAAGATAGAGATCGGTTTTGGAGATCCGGAAGTCACCCTTTTGTTGTTCGACAGTTTGCTATTTTCTGGTGATGATTCTTCCTCTTTTCCTTTTTGGTTTGATTCCATATTTCTTGATGATTTGTTCCAAGAGTATGATGATTGTGGTGTGCCTCTAGTTTTATCTAGAGAAGACTTTTGTATTGGTTATTGGGGGTAGTGGACTTTAAGTGGCCTAAGGGTCCCGTGGTTTTACTCTCGTCTTAGAGGTTTCCACGCTAAAATTCGTGTGTCCTTGATTGTTGCTTATTTCTGTTTTTGGTGGTTGATTAGCATTGCATTTAGTATACCTTATTTGTTTTCATCCTCAAAGGTTCATCTAAGTTGGGAATGTTTTGTCCAACGAAGGTTTATTCCGCATTGTTGTTACCGTTGTGACGCGTTTTTTCCATCATATATATGGTGGGACAAACAAGTAGTGCAAACATAGAGGCAAACAAGAGGACATGTCAAGTATTTGCGATGGATGAAACAATTGAGATGCAGGGATGGATCCACTGTTTAGATACAGTGACCAACTGTTTCGTTAGTCTCATTTTCATCCACCCCATACCTATGTTTTAATCCTCTAAGTCTCATTTTTCTTAGTTTTTAGTTTTTAATTTCCGAGTTATTATGTTTCTAAAAAATTGCAGTAAAAGAGTTGAACCTATGACATCACTTACGAAAAAAATGACTTAACCAACACACCAATCATGATTTTGTAAAAAAACATATTTTTCGGAGAATTCAATATGGATGAGTATAAATCACTGCCAATTTCAAAAGAATCCGGGATAGACGCAATGTCCACAATACCTGGATTTAATCAGATACAATATTTGTCCCTTATAGTCATACGTTGTCACCATTTGAAAAAAAAAATCTTGGTATGTCTTTGATGGAGCAGTTCTTACCACAGGACTATGATCAAATTCTTTACCAGATGCATCTCAAGTACATACAAGGTACAAGACCATAGCCAAGTATACAATAGAGTCCTAGCGTCTTTTTGTGCTTAAAAAAATACGAGAGACGGAGGGTCAAAATGTACCTCACTACATCAACGGGTTAAAGGGAATATCTACAAATCGTATGACCATAATAGAGCTTCAATTCTGGCTGTGAAGGCCAAGCTAATGGGGAGTCATGCTTCATCTGCTTTTCATAGATACTACTGAAGTTAGGAGTACTGTAGGTAATAAAGGAAAGAGCCCTTCATATAATACAAGAAGAGTGGTGCTTGATATCTCAACCCTTTACCCAAAAAGGCTGGTTTTTACACTTAATGAACTTAATGGTCAATATAGCTTATTCGCTAAGCTATGTATGGTTGTTTGATTTTGGCTTAACCAGTAAAAACATAACTTATTCGCTCAGATTTTAGAACAACCTTGTCCACACTCAACCAAAAAAAAGAATCTCCTACCCTTTTCTCAAATAGACATTGCCTCCCTCTTCTCTGCTTCATCGACGTCATCCACCAACGCCTTCCTCTGGTCTGCTTCATTGAGCGACACATCCCTCTCCCCTGCTCATCGGTTTCTCCTCTCGCTTCGTCATCAATTTCTCTTCTCCTATGTGGGTTTTGTTCTGCAGTTTAATGATTTTGAACATCGTATGTTGATGTTGATTGTTGCTAGATTTGAGGTCAGGTTCTTGGAGTTTGATTCGGTAGAAAGCAAATTGCACTTGTCGATATCGACTTGTTTGGAAGCAAAGCAAAACAAAAAACAAGGTACGATAAATTTGAGGTCAGGTTTTTGGAGTTTGATTCGGTAGAAAACAAATTTCTCCTCTCCTATTGTAACACCTCGAATTTCCATTATGTTATATTAATATGAAAGGGGTCAAAAGTGAGTTTGACCAAAGTTTTCAGTTAATTGAGGAATTATGAAATTTGAGGGGTTGATTCTGTCAATAGCTGATAGATGATTTCATAAAGAGAGAAGATAAGGTTTAAGGGTATCTGATGTTTTGGGAAGTCTTTGAAGTCGGTTCAAGTAGAAAGAACTTTGAGTTCTAAACATTTTATCGGTAAGAAATCCAACCTTAACTTCCAATTAAATTGATCGAAGTTGGATGTTTATAAGTCAAGTTTACTTCAGATTAGGTTATTGAATCTTTGGAGAATCGAATCAGAAGTTAGTGTTTTGAGTTGAATCCATCTGCTCAGATTTGGAGTCGACTTCTGTTCAAGGTGAGTTCATTTTCTTCTAAATGACTGCAATTGAAATTGAATGTTATATTGATAGCAAACTATCTGAATCACTTGGTAAAATATGTATTGAGATGGAAACGATCAAGAAATTGAATTTAGACGAGGTTTTAGAGTAAAATGAGCGTGCAGATCGAAAGTTCCGGATTGGAATCCGGTATTGGTTCCGGTTCCGGTTTAGGATCCGGTTTCAAATTAGGATCCGGTTTCAATTTGTGTTCCGGCTTCAATTTGAGTCTCGGGTTCGGACAGTTCCAAACTTGGAAATGAATTCCGGATGGTTTCGGACTTTGAGTCCGGAATACCTTTTTGGATAAGTTTTCCGTATATAGTTTCCGGATGTGTTATCTGGTTAAGTTTCTCTAAAAAAATTCTAGAGGCGCTGCCCCAGACCCCGCAAGGGCGTTGCACCTTGACCCCATCCGCTAACCGGGTAGCAGAACCCCCGTCCTAAGTCGCCGAAGAGGGATAATTGAGAATAAGGGTATGATATTATTTTGGATTCTCAGCTTTGAGAATATGATATGAAATGCTAGTAAGTGTAATGGATCCATAGGCACTGGTATTAAGTGAAACGTGGAATAGGCATAAATTAATTTGTAATTCCCGTTGACCTGAAATGTGGAATAGGCATAAAGTAAATTGTAATTCCCATTTCGTAAGGTGATGTGAAATAAGGAATAAGCTTAAAGTAAATTGTAATTTCTATTTCATAGTGTGACATGAAACGTGGAATAGGCATAAAGTAATTTGTAATTCCCGTTTACGTGGAAATGAGGAATAGGCATAAAGTAAATTGTAATTCCCATTTCGTATTGTGATGAGAAATCTAGGAATAGGCGAAAGTTAATCGTAATTCTTGATTTCTATGGGAAGGTAATAGATAGGCATAAAGTAAATTGTAATCTCTACTTCCACTCCAAGAAATAGGCATAAAGTAAATTGTAATTTCTTGGACATGAGCAATGATCTCGAATTTGTGATGATTCGTCGTAGGCTCTCGAACGTGATGATATGACTTACTAAGTGTTAGTCATATTCATGGAATCGGGTATGTTCCCGTCATCGGAAGATGTGTATGTGTACGGTAAAATGGTGGCAAACCAGGTTTGTTTGTACGCTTTGTTTACTTTGGTTTCCAAAGCTTATAAGTTTTAATTTGAAATTGGATGTTTTCACTAGGCGTAAGTCTAATCGTTTCAAATTAAATTTTCTTACCAGGTACGAGCTCGGGGAAGTAACGGGAAGAGGGTCGAGGGATTTCTGGTATTCAACTTTTGGTGATAAGTGGAGAAGTTAGCATATACGAGGATGTTTTGGAGAATGGTCTAAACAACTAGAATAATATGATCTTATTGTTCAGGATTAGATTAGTAGGTTGTTTTGATAAGCTCAGTTTGTATATATGTGAACCCTCACAGCTAATTCTCCATTTATGTCTAAAAGTTTGGATGAAAGGATGGATAACCTTGATAAATTTTAAGGTTTAAATTTATTCTGGTTTTTGGACGTTTCAGTATGGTATCAGAGCTGTAGTTTAAATGAACTAGGTATGATGTTGAGATACCTAGACTTAAGCTAAGATGAATTAAGTTATGATTTGTGAGATATGGGTAGAATCACTAAGACGGGATAGTCTTAGAGTCGACGGAAATACGTGAATTAAGCACTGTAACGATGGTAACGAGAATTCTCATGTATAGTATGTTCATAATTTCAATTAGCTACTATTATTATGAATATATTGTTACGTAAGCATACTTGTTTCTAAATTGTTACAGTGACTAATGAACGTTAAAGTACGTTTCCTGTGTTTGTATATGGATAGCCATTCTTATGGTTATCTTTTGTGTTTATCAGAATACGATGGTGAATACACCCACCAGATCCCCTAATTCTTCGGAAGAAAGAGCCGTAAATGATTGGGTAGCGGAAAAGCAACCTGAAATAGGTGGAACTTACGAAAGTCCACCAAGGCCACCTATAATAGGGGGAGGAGAAAGTCAAACACAAAGGACGAGTGCTGGTACATCTAATCCGGTGACAACCGAGTCTACAATGGAATCTCGCATAATGGAAAATATGATGCGAGCAATGAATACAGCACTGGCACAACAATCAGAGATGTTCATGAAAGTGTTAAATGACAGAAGTGCTGAGTCTCGAAGACCGGAGACGAGTACTGGTGTTGTAACTCCACCTGTTATTCATGTGGTAAATGTTAACAGGAGAGTGGAGAGAGGTTGCTCTTATAAAACATTTCTGAGTTGCAAACCATCGGAGTTTGCTGGAGCAGATAATCCGATAGCATGTATGAACTGGATTAGAGAGATAGAACAAGCTTTTCGAGCTTGTGAATGCGAAGAAGAGTCAAAGGTCAGGTTTGGATCACAGATGTTACGTGGAAATGCCTTGACCTGGTGGAACATTGTGACGTCGACAGTAACAGCTTCGATTTTGGCCGCCATAACGTGGTAGTCGTTTAAGAAAAAAATTCTAGAAGAATATTGCAATGAGAATGAAATGGATAGAATCGAAGAAGAGTTCCGAACTCTTAAAAAGGGTGCTTCATCTGTACGAGATTATACTCGTATATTTTTGGAAAAGTTGAATTTAGTAGGGCATGTGGCTCTAACTGAGAAGGAGAAGATTAAAGCCTATCTGAAGGGCTTACCGGCTGACATGCTATCCCGGTTAAGAAATTCTAAAGCCTTGACGTTGAGGGAAACGATAGAAGAAGAAAAAATAATAGAAGAGGTATATGCTCGAGATAAGGAAGAAAAGACTCAAGGGGGAGAGAAGAGAAAATGGGAAGGTCGATCTGAATCTTCTCAGAAATCTAAATCATTTGGCAAGAATGTTCGTTACGAGTCTCGTCGGGAACCGAATTGGTGCCAGAAGTGCCAAAGTAAACATTTTGGCCCGTGCCGAGTGGTAGGAAGTGAATGTTTCAAATGTGGAAAGTCTGGTCATCAAGCTGCAAACTGTCCCATTCAAGGGTTGATCTGTTTCGAGTGTAAACAACCCGGTCACTTCCGAAGAGACTGTCCAAAGCTAAAGAAGGGTGGAGATCAGGGAAAGAAACCAAATACTCCTAAGCCAACGGGCCGGGCATTTCATATGACGACTGATGAGGCAAAGGAATCCAAAGATGTTGTTTCTCGTACTTTTCTCGTTAATTCTATTCCCGCACGAATATTATTTGATTATGGCGCCAATCTGTCGTTTGTATCAAAGTCGTTCTATCAAAAGTTAGCTATGCCTGTCACTACCTTGGAAGATGCCTTAGTAGTCGAGATAGCTAACGGGGGTCAAGTCTTAGTTCGCGAAAGACTTGAGGGTTATTTGATTTTGATAGAGGAAAAGAAATTTCCAGTTGACTTGTTGTTAATGGAAATTGGGGGGTTTGACGTAGTCGTGGGTATGAATTGGTTGACAATCAATCAGGCGGAAATTCTATGTGCTAAGAAATTAATTCGAATTCCTATGTTTGACAATGATGATGTATTCATCTTTGGGGAACAGAGAAAAGGGGAAATCCCGCTAATTTCTGTTGCAAAGGCGCGTAAGTGCCTAGTAAAAGGATGTTTGTTGATCCAAACCCTCAGTGATTTGATAATGACCCTCTCCATTCTACTTAGAGAAAATTGTAAGTAAACAATATGTATCAGAGTTTCACTATTGGTGATAAGTACTAAGACTTTACAGTACCGCTGATAGGAACTCTCACTCTTTAGATTAAACATTCAGTGAACATTGTTCACCATAATGCTCTGAGCCTGTTCAGTCCTTATGGTGATCGCTGATTAGTTAGTTGTTTACTTATGATCCCTGAAGACAAGTTTCACGTCAACATACGTTCTACGTTGAAGTCGAAGATCAAGCTCAAGAACCAGCGACAAGTCTCCTAATGAACTGATGCGGATCAGCGAAGACTCAGATTTGTCCACTCAACGTGAAGTATCAAGTACAAGACTTCAGCTATCGCTGAACTTTGTCATTCACTGATATAGAATGATAAAGCGCTGAATCAACGTAAGCTGATCATGATGTCCTTCGTACAAAGTACTTTTGTCTTAACCACCCTTGCACGACTCCGTACGATATGTCAGAAAAGAACCTCCTTATTGTCTGAAATCGTACAACCACTCTGATACTACACTGTTCAAACATGTGGCTACTAAGGTTGTCTACAAAGGTCAATGACATACAACCAATGAGATGCTGCCACGTGTAAAGTATAAACTGCCATGCATTAACTGCATGCAGTATATAAGAAGGACTCCAGCTTCATTCTTGAAGCACTTGCTAACTCTGATCAAGTCATCTTCTTATCTTGAGATAGGTTATTATTAGTAATTTCCTTCTCTTTCTTAGTGCAAGAAACTTAGTGTTCCAACTTGTTTAGATTTAGGTTTATCCTTAATCTTGTTCCGCAACAAGCTGTAAATTGTTAATGATTTATCAATAAACAATTTAGAAAAGTAAAAACGTGTGTTTGTATTCAACCCCCCCCCCCCCCCCACCTTCTACAAACTTGTATAGCCCTTCGGGACCAACAAGTGGTATCAGAGCAGATTTGTTTAATCTCATAAACATGATCTAATCTATACTAAGATTTCTCTTCCTAGCTATTTCTGAAAATGGCTACCAACACAAACAAAAACTATATTGACAATGGTTCTCTTGCAAAACCCCCTAGATTCTCCAGAGATAATTTTAATCTATGGAAAAATAGGACGATTCTCTTCTTAGAAGGTGTAGACCCTACTGTTGGGAACTGAAGATATGCTAAGTATGGTTAGTACTGCCAGAACAACATTACTACTGCAGATCAATGTTAGTGCTGCCAGAACAAAGATACTACTGCTAGTTCAAGGTTAGTACTGCTGAGTCATTAATGCTGCAAGAACATGATTAGTACTGCTAGACAAGTTACTACTTCTGGTACATGGTTAATACTGCTGAACAAAAGTTAGTACTGCTGGTGTCTTACGAAAACTGTTAGTACTGCTTGGGCATATCGAAGATTACTACTGCAGGAAGATTATTAGTACTGCTTGAGAAGAATGAAGTTAATACTGCTTGGGATCAGAACATGGAATGCGAGATTGAAGGAAATAAAGATGGAATGATTAAAGATATACTTAAAAGAATATTCTGAAGATCAATCTTATTTTGATAGTTATCTTGTACCTATTGTGTATAAATAGTTGTTCATAGATAGCTAATAGAGATGACGTATATACGAGAAAATTCTAAATTCAATTGTGTTTTAGAGAGAATTAACCTCAAGGTTTTAGAACCCTATTTCTAGAGAAGTAGAAGTCGTCTTGATTGAGCTTGTTCATCAAGATTGAGGTTTGTTTGTAAGCTTGTGAGTTGATTTAGTAAATACAAACAGTTGTGTGTTTTCTGATATTCTGTTCATTGATTGTGAGAATTAAAGTTCTATTCCGCAGATTCTTTAATTCTGAATTCTAAGTATTGTTAATCTTGTTAAGAATCGATCCTGACAAGTGGTAAAGGTGATATCAGAAGGTAAGATGACATTTGAGGATTTGACAAGTGCTGCAAAGTGCAAGTATAGTTACTACTGCTAGTGCAGAGTTACTACTGCTAGTGCAGAGTTACTACTGCCAGTGCAGAGTTACTACTGCCAGTGTTCTAGCCAATAATACTGCTTTGTAGTTAATACTGCTCAGTAGTTAATACTGCTTTGCTGTTAATACTGCTCAGTAGTTAATACTGCTCAGTAGTTAATACTGCTTTGCAGTTAATACTGCTTAGTAGTTAATACTGCTTTGTCGTTAATACTGCTTAGTAGTTAATACTGCTTAGTAGTTAATACTGCTTTGTAGTTAATACTGCTTTGTAGTTAATACTGCTTCGTGGTTAATACTGCATTTGTCGTTAATACTGCCTTTATAGAAAATTAGGGCTACTACTTCTATAAATACTCTTTTAGCCCGCCAAAGCTCATAATGTCTCTTTGCATTCAACTTCTCTCTCTCGCTCTAACCCTTTTCTCCCTAGAATCTTTGTGTTTTCTATACAAATCCTCAGGAAGCACAACGATTATGGAGTTTGTCGACGAGCATAATGAGATTGCGATGCTACAGAAGCCAAAGCAGGCCGCAGGATTTCACGACATTGTGGATTTTCTCAAGTCCACTCATATTTCTTATGCCCTAACGGTGAATCCAACTATCTACATCGAGCATCAGACGCAATTTTGGGCCAATGCCACCGTGGAATCCGAAGATGGGCAGAAAGTCATCCAAACAAGGGTATGTGACAAACCCTTGAAAGTTTCAGAAGAACTCCTTCGCATCACTCTTCGATTGGATGATGCCTCAGGTATAACTTCTATTTCCAATGAAGAACTATACTCAACTTTACAAAGAATGGGGTATGAAGGTCCCATTGGAGTTTTTAAATTCTACAAGTCAAAGTTTTACACTCATTGGCGATTTCTTGTTCATACTCTTATGCACTGTATTTCAAAGAAAACAACTGGATGGAGTGAGTTTAGCAGTACCATTGCTTATGCCTTGGTCTGCTTAGCCACTGCCAGAAAGTTCAATTTTTCAGCAATGCTCTTCAATGATCTTGTATCAAACCTGGAATCCAAAAAGCAGTTTTATATGTATCCACGGTTTGTTCAAGAAGTGATAACTAAGGAATTGACGGATATACCTCTATTTGATGAGGTATATGTACCAAAATCCCCGAAAGGGAAGGTTTTCTCAAATATGAGGAGACTTCCTAGGGACTCGGAAGGAGTTGACACACCATTGTTCTCTACAATGATGGTTGTGTCCCACACAATTGAAGGTATGGCATCAGGGTCAAGGCCCTCATTAGACACACCCACTGATGACCAATCCCAACCTTCCATCACAAAAGTAATCCCTCAGTCCATTCTTGTACGACCCACTCCCATAATAACCAAAAAGTTTGAAAGAAGAAAGGTACACAAGGTTCCTTCCCTTGATGTATCTCCTAAGAGCCCGAAGCCTTTAAGCCCTCTAGTGGAGCATTCTCCATTAGAGAATATCGAAAGGGAAACCACAGGGGTGTCTCCCAACCCCAAGAAGGTGCTCACTAAGGAGAAGGTTGAGCATGTGAGTCGCAAGGCTGCCACTACTTCTGCTAACAAAGAGAAGGCCAGTGGTAAAATAACTAAGACCTTCCTCACGGCAACTCAGGGTGAGAAATCATCCAGAGGTCCCAGGTGCCAAGAAACCAAGGGAGTAGGTAGTGCTTTTGCTAGGCAAAAAACACCTGCTAAAACTTCCAATGATCCTGAAAGGGAGGTAAACACTTCTAAATCAGGTGAGGATAGATATACCTATGAGGAATTGATGGAAACTATTGCAAATATCAACATTGAGGTCATGGATCAGCAGAAGGAAATTGATGAGCTTAAGAAGGTGGTTCTTCATCAAAACACCAAGATAGAAAGGAATAAGAAGCTGATCACCAAACTGCTATACAGAAGGAAGAAAGCTCAGTATGTTTTGAGAAGGAGAGAAACAACCTCTGATGCTTCCAAAAAGGGGGAGTCAGAATCTGATATAAACATGGAGGATGCAAAAATTGAGGGGGAGTATGAGTATAAGGTTGAGGGGGAGACTGAGGAGGATGCAGATATTACAAAGGAAGCAGAAACAGAAACAGCAGCAGAAACCGTTACTGCTGCTGATCTTACAAAGGAAGCAGAAACAGAACCAGCAGCAGAAACGGTTTCTGCTGCTGAGGTTGCAAAAGAAGTAGAAATAGATAATGCTGCAGTGTCTGAGACTGAAGCAGCAGTAACTGAAATTTTGAAGAATCTTGTGGAGGCAGCAGTAATTGAAAGTGAGAAGAAAGCAGAATCTGTTCCTACAGTAACTAAAGCAGAGATTGATACAGAGATATATTGGATTGTGAAGGGTAGTGTTGAAGCAGCAGCATTAAAGGTTATAAAAGAAGCAGTAACAGCTATAGCAGTAGAAATGGTTACTGCTGCTGAAAAACAAAAGGCAGCAGAAATTGTTAGTGCTGCTGAGAGCCACAAAGAAGAAACAGCTGAAACCACTCCTGAAGATGTTAAATCTTTTAAAAGAACAAAGATGATGTCAACCAAAAGGCCAAGAACAAAGTCCATAGCTTCAAAGAAGAAAGATGTAAAGAAGCCAAGGGTGGATCCAACTGTAGAAGAAGCCCAGGAGGAAGCAGTGAAAGAGAAATCTGATCCAAAAGTTGCTGAAGAAGAAGTGGCAACTCCCTCAGGCCAACCAAGCAATGTACAATCACTGCCAAATGCTCAATGTGATTTGTATATTACTGTGGTTAATACTAATCCAATCCAAGCTGAACCAATATCTTCTATGGCTCCTGAAATCATATTCTGGGATACTTTGAAAGATCAGAGAAAGGAGTACATTAGAGTAAAAAGAGCAGATGGAAAGTTTGAAGTCTGTCCTACTTGGGGAAAACTTATAAGGATGAGCTCTAGATCAGACTTGGAAGAGATGTTCAAGGTTGGAATGAGGCTATATGGAAACATGCTGACAGAGCAAGGTATGTCTATCACCAAGATGGTTCTTGAATACTTGTGCTTAATGTTCAAACCAGAAGCAGTTCAGTATTTGATGGCAAGGAATTTTCAAGTCATTACCAACTGGATGCTCATTGAGAATTGTGGAGTGTATGTCATCTCTCTTGACAATACATTTCATGAATATTATTTGGTGGATGTTGTATACAAACACAGCATGAAAAAGTTGAATGGAATGCTGCATGCTAAGTTGGTGAGTGACAAAGACTCTAAGATGGCAAGATACCTTGTAAAAAGGATTCTCAATCAAAGTCTGGGATTGGATCCAAATTTATGCGTTGATGATTAGGTTTTGGAAGCATCATCTGAAGAACTTAACTTCTCATCCTGAAAAGTCAAGTTAGTGGGAGATTGTTGGGAACTGAAGATATGCTAAGTATGGTTAGTACTGCCAGAACAACATTACTACTGCCAGATCAATGTTAGTGCTGCCAGAACAAAGATACTACTGCTAGTTCAGGGTTAGTACTGCTGAGTCATTAATGTTGCAAGAACATGATTAGTACTGCTAGACAAGTTAATACTGCTGGTACATGGTTAATACTGCTGAACAAAAGTTAGTACTGCTGGTGTCTTACGAAAACTGTTAGTACTGCTTGGGCATATCGAAGATTACTACTGCAGGAAGATTATTAGTACTGCTTGAGAAGAATGAAGTTAATACTGCTTGGGATCAGAACATGGAATGCGAGATTGAAGGAAATAAAGATGGAATGATTAAAGATATACTTAAAAGAATATTCTGAAGATCAATCTTATTTTGATAGTTATCTTGTACCTATTGTGTATAAATAGTTGTTCATAGATAGCTAATAGAGATGACGTATATACGAGAAAATTCTAAATTCAATTGTGTTTTAGAGAGAATTAACCTCAAGGTTTTAGAACCCTATTTCTAGAGAAGTAGAAGTCGTCTTGATTGAGCTTGTTCATCAAGATTGAGGTTTGGTTGTAAGCTTGTGAGTTGATTTAGTAAATACAAACAGTTGTGTGTTTTCTGATATTCTGTTCATTGATTGTGAGAATTAAAGTTCTATTCCGCAGATTCTTTAATTCTGAATTCTAAGTATTGTTAATCTTGTTAAGAATCGATCCTGACACCTACTATGCCTTATTATCTTGAAAACGACCCATATATTCCTGTAAGAATTGATGTTGCAGTTCCAGCCGCTGAGAATAGACCTGCTATTCCAGAAAGGCTGATTCCTAAGGAAATTCATATGTGGACTGATGAAGATAAGAAGAAAGTGGCTATCGACACCAAAGCCAGATTAATACTCTCCATGGTCTTCCTGACGAAGTCTACCATTCCGTCATGAACCTGAAAACCTCAAAAGCTATGTGGGACACAATCTGTGTTCAGTATGAAGGTACTTCTGAAGTCCAGGACTCTCGAAAGATCAACCTGGTAAAACAGTATGAAAGCTTCATTTGTGGTAAGAATGAAACTCTCTCTGAAGTACACCAGCGTTTTAACTGTTTAATAATAGATCTGAAAACTGTTGGTAAGGAATATTCTAACTTTGAAGTGCTGACAAAGTTTTTAGAATGTTTACCTGAAAGCTGGGACAGTTATTCTATGTGTCTCAAGCTGTCAAAGGATCTAAAATAAATGACCCTTTCTACCTTATATGGCACGATGCTGAATCATGAGCAATCGAGTCATCTTAAGAAGAATCTTGTAAAAGATTCCAAAAGCACCCCTGTTACTTTAATCTCAGAGGAACCTTCCACTCAGCGACCCTCAGTCACTATCACTGAGTTGGAGAGTAACTCTGAAAGGTCATCAGAATCTGACTCTTCAGATCTTGATGAATCTTTGGCTCTCCTCACTAAAAAGTTCAGGAGATTCGCCAAAAAGAAAATGTTCAGAAAGAATAAACCTCTTTCCATTACTGACAAGCCAAGATCATCAGCTCCTGTTGATAAGGCTACTGCTACTTGTTTTAACTGTGAAAAGATAGGACATTTCGTTAACGAGTGCAGGTCAAAGAAAGTTTCGAGAAACTCAGCGTTTCCTAAGAAATCCTCTAACCTCAGGTCTAGAGATGACAAATACGCCAAGCTGAAAGAAAGGTATGCGAAGCTGAAAAGCTTTAAGAAGAAAGGCAAAGGCCTGATGGCTGACTATGATTGGGCTGACTCTGATGAGGAAGAAACATCTGACTCTGAAGATGATGAAGCCAATCTCTGTCTTATGGCCAAACTTGAAGATGATGAAGAAAGTTCAGACATTCCCTCTACTTCAACCTCTGCAACTCAGGTATCACCTTCCTTCTTTACCAATATTGCAAATATTGATGAAGCTGATAGTCTTCGAAAGATCGATCTCTTGACTAGAAGTTTATATGAAGCCATGAATGGCAAAACTATAGTTGAAAATCAAAACCTTGATCTCGCTGAACAGCTTAAAAACTATCACCTTCAAATAGAAAATCTTTCTAAAATTGAAGAAGATTTTAAAGATCAAGTTCACCTAAATCAGCTAGTCAAAATTGAGCGCGAAGAAGCTATCGCTGCTCTAAAACCTGAGAAAGCTACTGTTGATGGATGGTATAATTCCTCAACAAAGATCACTGAGATAATTAAGTCTCAGATTCCCCTGAGTGATAAACGTGGTCTTGGTTACAAAGTTGATACTCTAGAACCAACCACTGATCGTTCCATGCTCTTATTTGGAACTTTCATATCCTCAGTCGCTGATACTTCATCCTCTCAGTGTTCCTCTTCTAAACTGCCCATCCCTGAGGAAATTTCTACCTCTTCAAAAGGTAAAGAGAAAATGGTTTATCCAAAACCTACCTCTATCTTTCAAGATAAAGGTAAAGGAATTGCTTTTAACCAAAATCCTCATAAGGGTACCTTAGTACCTAAGCTGAATGCTTCTAAAGCTTCAGTGGCCTATCCCTCTGGATCAAGGAATAAGATCTCTGGATTTATTCAGTGTGGATCTATTCAGCGATCTACTCCTAGAATCAAAGTGGAAATCACTGGTAAGAAATCCAAAGAACTAAATGTTCCTCCCATTTCAAAAACCAATAGCTTATTTGGTGCGGGTCCTTCAATTTCAAAATCTAAAGCTCAGCATTCAAATGGTCCTAGAACTATTTTTAGTTATAGGAAATGTTATCACTGTGGACTTACTGATCATATTGCTAGTAAGTGCCCCACAGCCACCAAAGCTGAAAAGATAGCTAAGGTGAAGATCATTGCCCCCAAGGCAAAGAAGACCACTGAGGTTAAGAAATTAACCAAAGTGAAGACTGACAAAGTTGAATCTTCAAATGCTGCGAAGACTTCTGAACCTTCCATTCCAACTACCCCCACTGACAAGTGTGTACACATAGTTAAGTGGGTACCCAAGAAAAACTAATCTTCCTTTGTAATGCAGGTTAAGAAGGGTATCTGGTATCTAGATAGCGGATGCTCTAGACACATGACTGGAAAGAAAAGCCTGCTCGCTGAATACAAGGAAGAGAAGGGTCCCTCTGTAACTTTCGGTGGAAATGGAAAAGGACATACCCGAGGGTTTGGTGTACTATCTAATGGTACAACAACCTTCAGAAGAGTCGCATATGTTGAAGGGCTGAAGCATAATCTTCTAAGCATCAGTCAGCTTTGCGACATGGATAACAAGGTAATCTTTACTAAGGAATCCTGCTTTGTCGCTGACAAAAAGGAGAAGATAGCTCTCAGCGGTTATCGTTTGGAAAATGTTTATGTAATAAACATGGACTCAACAACCACTGAGAACTCCTGTTTCTTCTCAAAAGCCTCATCTGATGTCAACTGGCTATGGCATAAGAGGCTCTCTCATCTAAACTTCAAGACACTGAATACTCTTTCTTCAAAAGAGTTAGTCACTGGTCTACCTCAGCACTCATACGCCAAAGAGTCTTTATGTTCAGCGTGTGAGAAAGGCAAGCAGACCAAAGCAAGCATTAAGTCAAAGCAAGTCTCCTCAGTGTCATCTCCTCTACAACTTCTCCATATGGATTTGTTTGGCCCTGTTAACAAACAATCCATGCTGGAAAGAAATATACGCTGGTCATAGTTGATGAATTCTCTCGCTATACATGGGTTATGTTTCTCCGTTCTAAGAGTGACACCCCTGAAGAACTCATCACCTTTGTTCGGAAGATGGAAACCCTGAACAACTTGACCGTTCGCTCAATAAGGAGTGATCATGGGACTGAATTCAAAAACAGGTCTCTTGATTCCTTCTTTGAGAGCAAGGGTATTTCTCACAACCTTTCATCAGTGAGAACACCACAACAAAATGGAGTCGTTGAAAGAAGAAATAGAACAATTATTGAAGTTGCACGTTCAATGCTCAGCGATTCTCACCTGCCTACTCAGTTTTGGGCAGAAGCTGTCAACACTACTTGTTTTACGCAAAACAAGTCGTTGATAGTCAAAAGATTCAATAAGACAGTCTATGAACTTTTTCATGGGAGAAAGCCTTCACATAGCTTTCTTCACGTCTTTGGATGTCAGTGTTTCATACTGAACAACAGAGATGCCCTTGGAAAGTTTGATCCTAACGCTGATGATGGAATCTTTCTTGGATATTCTTCAATCTCCTTCAGAGTCTTCAATCGAAGAAGACAAACTGTTGAAGAAACTATTCCCGTCACTTTTGACGAATCCCGTTCAGCAAACTCTAAACCGTCTGCTGATACTGAAGAACTGAATCAATGGATGTTTTCTCATCTTGGTGATTCAGAAGATATTCCCACTCCTCATACTCATACAGTTGAAGATGATAGTCCTACTATCATCCCAAACATGCAGAATAGTGAAGCTGAAACATCATGGGTCTCAGGAGTTCCTTTAAACACTATACCTGCTTCTGAACCAAATGTCTCAGACATTCCATCTACTTCTCAGCAATCAGTGAATGAAATGACATCTGCACCTACTCCTCTCTTGGCTGATATACCAGAAGTTGCTGAAGCTTCATCTTCAGCTCCTCCAGTTCAATTTGAGTCAGCGACTTATGCTCCTACTCAGCGATGGACTGTAAATCACCCAATTGATCAAATTCTTGGTGATCCAAACGCTTGTGTTCAGACTCGACGAAGTGCAGGTAATATTTGTTTATTTGTTAACTTTATTTCTCTAATTGAACCAAAGAAAATAGATTATGCCCTCAAAAATCCAAACTGGGTCAGCGCCATGCAAGAAGAGCTGACTGAATTCGAAAGAAACAAAGTTTGGAAACTTGTTCGAAGACCAACTGACAAAACAGTGATAGGCACTAAATGGGTCTATCGAAACAAGTTGGACGAACATGGAACTGTAACCCACAACAAGGATCGACTTGTTGCTCAGGGATACAGACAAGAGGAAGGCATAGATTACGACGAAACATTTTCTCCAGTAGCAAGACTAGAATCTGTTCGTCTATTCTTAGCATACGCTGTACACAAAGACTTCAAAGTATATCAGATGGATGTTAAGTCAGCGTTTCTAAATGGAAAGCTGAATGAAGAAGTCTATGTGGAACAACCTCCAGGATTCTCAGATCCTAAGCGTCCAGGTTATGTTTATAAACTGGATAAGGCACTTTATGGCTTAAAGCAAGCTCTCGTGCATGGTATGACACTCTCTCTACTTATCTCCATATTGAACAATTTGAGCGTGGTAAAATCGATAAGACTCTATTCTTCAGGAAAGTAAAAGGTCATATTATTCTTGTTCAGATATATGTTGATGACATTATATTTGGTTCTACTAACCCCGACCTTTGTACTCGTTTCGCTGATAGAATGAAAGAAGAGTATAAAATGAGTATGATGGGTGAGCTAACATATTTCCTTGGTCTTCAGATAAAGCAAAATGAAAAAGGAACTTTCATTAATCAGGGAAAGTATGTAAAAGATATGCTGAAGAAATTCGATTTAACTCAGAGTTCAGCTATGAAAACCCCTATGGCACCACCGCTGACACTAGATAAGGATACTAATGGTATTCCTGTTAATGTCATGCTGTACCGTGGGATGATCGGCTCTCTTTTATATCTTACAGCTAGCCGACCCGATATTATGTACGCAACCTATTTGTGTGCACGATATCAAGCTGAACCTAAGGAATCTCATATGATCGCTGTAAAGCGAATTTTTCGATACCTTAAGGGTACTGCGAACCTAGGTCTTTGGTATCCCAAAGACTCAGGGTTTGATCTAATCGCCTATTCAGATAGTGATTTTGCAGGTTGCAAATTGGATAGGAAAAGCACCACAGGAGGCTGTCAGCTCCTGGGTGGAAAGCTAGTGAGTTGGACAAGTAAAAAGCAAAACTCAGTGTCCACCTCCACAGCTGAAGCTGAATATGTAGCCGCTGGAAGCTGTTGTTCTCAGGTCTTGTGGATGAGAAATCAACTACTAGACTATGACCTTCAGCTCTCGAAAATTCCAATCTACTGCGACAGCACAAGTGCCATCGCTATAGCCAACAATATAGTGCTACACTCAAAGACAAAACACATCGAAATCAGGTATCATTTTATCAGAGATCATGTGATGAATGGTGATATATAACTTCACTTGGAATGCTGAACTTTGAAGAGTAAAATCTTCAGCGGTTCACATTTGATCAGCGATAGGATAAAATCAACTAGTATAACCCATTCTATCATTTTCTCTCTGAATAAACTTGATTCGCTGATATCAAGGTATGTTTTTCTCTCGCTGACAATCACATGTAAATGCAAGATTTCAAGACAAATTGCATCGCTGAATATCTTTTCCTTAATCAGCGATACTTTGAAATTTCTAAAACCAACACTGATATTTGTATTCAGTGCTTCATGTTTTCAAAAGTGTCCCTGATCTTTCAAAACCTCAGAGACATCCTAAAATATGAAAGGACATCCGTGACGTCATCGCAACGGATAAGCCCTGGCACGTTCGTTTTCTGACACACGTTTGCACGTTTCGTTTACCTTCCAATCAAATGCAAACACGTGTCCGTGTCATGATGGAAATCTTTTCCCGCTCAAGATTTTCTCTCTCTCTAATCTCTCTATATAAACCATTTTGGGTTTATATTTTTCTCCTTACGCGAAAGACTTCTCCTCCAAGCAAGAAAAAGATTTACTGTTGCATTTTGAGCTCTCAAAATTTCCAGAAACTGTTCATCTTCTTCTTCCTTGACGAACCAGGTTAATACTCTTGTTATTTACCTACATTACTTGTTTATGATCTTATTCTTTGTTTTTAACAGATCAAACAAAAGAACTTTTTCAAAAATAAAATCATTTATTTCATGGTTTTATGAACACAACCTTTCATGGTTGTTCTTCAAGTTTAATCGCAAATATCTTAAACCTGTTCTTCATACGTTTTTCCAGAATCCTAATCCTCAAAGGAAACTGAAAAACAAGACTTTTTATTGGGTTTGCATTTCTTTTCAAATACAAGAAAACCCTAATCTTCATTAAGACATTTTTGTCTGAATGAAATGGACAAAATTCGAACCATCTTATTGGAAAATCTTTCCACATTAAGATTATTCTTATTTGTTATATCTTTGGTTGAACTGATAATACAGCAATGGCATCTACTGATATTCCAACTGCTGAGAACACTGCTGCTGCTGAGGAACTGGAAATCACCAAGGCTCCTCAGGTCAAGTTCAAGCTTGAGGAACTAGATTGGACAAAAACAAACAATCTCTATGCGCTTTTCGAGTTTCCTCCTCGAAAGCAAGTCACACATCTGAATGATGCTGTGAATTTCCTCAAAACCTGTTGCCTCTCCACAGCCCTGACCATAACACCCCCGCTCATCAACTACTACTATCTCAGTTCTGGTATTCTGCCAGACACACTCAGCTCCCATCGACCAAAGACATCTCAAAGAAAATCGATTGCATCCTCTGTGACACTGATTTTGGCACCATAAAAATCACCCCTGCCATTATCCGAAAAGCACTGAGCCTTCCCATCGCCACAAAAGAAAAACCCTTTGTTTCTCTCCCTGACCACAAGAAACATGCTGATAGGGAAGCCATCACTGCATTCTTTGATGCAATGGGTTATGTATGGGAAACAGGGAGGGACAAGAAACCTGAGAAGAAGCTGACCCTCATCAAGAAATCAAAAATGCCCAGCGAGATGAACTTCAACTTCGCACACTTGATAAGCTGCATGACTGCAAAGACCGGCTCCTCTGATCAAGCCACTCAACCTCAGCAAGCAATAGGCTATGCATTGCTGAAAGGTCTTCATGTTGACTGGGCAACGATAATCTACGATGATCTAGTGCTCAGAGTAGACTATGCTGCTGACCGACCATCATGGATTCCATACCCATGATTCCTCAGCGCCATCCTCCAAACGGCCTGAAGGACAACTACCCAAAAGTAGGAGACCTGAAACTCTCTCAGGTTGGCACTAAGGTACTCGACTTCAAGCCAATGGAAAACGAGGTACGTCTCTCTACTCTCTTAACCCTTCTCAATCCTCCTTCTTCTACTTCTGTAGCTCATTCAGTGGAAAAACCCACCGCTGATACCCCAGCTGCAACCTCCACTCCTTCTAGAAAAAGGAAACAATCTACTACCCAACTTGGTTCCAAAGGACTAAGAAAACCAAGGAGCAACCCCAGCAATCTCATGCTGAAGACTCCTCAGCTCATCTTGAAGAGCTGATTGAAAGTTCAGTGGTAATCTCTGCCACAGCTGAACAAGCCACCCCTTCCATCCCAGCTTCAGCGTCTCTAAACACTGAAGTTATAAACTTGGAATCGACCCAACCTCCTTCAGTCTCTCATAGGACTGAAGAAGTGATTCTCAGTGGATCCAACATTGAATCAGCTCCACATCAAACCTTCTCAACCTTCGCTTCTCTCTCTACTCCATTGGACTCTAATCCAGTTTTCACCATGATCACTGGAGCAACGGTCATTCTTCCAGAAGCTAAAGCTAATACTTTTCAAGGAATGATGGATGCAGGACCTGCAGGAATGTCCATGCGCACACGCACTCTAGCTGACGACATGGAACTTTTTTCAGGACACAGAAGTTTTGACGACTTCACTAACCCTCCAGCAGGTATACACCAACCCATATACACTGTAACTAAACCCCAAACTTCTGAGCTTTCCTTTGTTCATAAGTACTTATCTGTTACAGGTCCTAATTTAGGAGATATCAATGCCTCTCTGAAGAACCTGGATACAAAGCTGACAGGTCTCACCACTACTCTCTCAGACAACTCTTCAGATGTAACAAACGCTGGAGAGAATCTCAACAAGCTGACAAAAGTGGTTGAACAGAAAGCCTCCAAAGTGGATTTGGAGGAGGTTGATGGTACTCTTAGTGATTTTTCCAAAGTTCTTGCTGACATCTACACAGACTACACCTCTCTCAAAACAACAGTTCAAACCATGTCCAGCGAGGTCATAACGCTGAAGACATCGGTTGGAAATCTTCAGGGAGATATGTCTGCTGTAAAGACTGACGTGACTTCAGTAAAGACTGACGTAAGTTCAGTGAAGACAATGGTGCAGCAGATCCTGAATCACATGACCGCCCCTGCCCCTGCACCTTCACATTTTACTCCGGCAGATCATGCTGAACTTTTCAAGATTACTCCTGCTATTACTGGCCTAGAAGACAGAGTAGCAGCGATTGAAAACTATATTGGAATCCCTGGCCAAGAAGACAGGGAACCAACACCATCTGCTGAGTCATCGCATTCCTCCCCCACTCATCATGAGGAAGGGGCGGAGAAGAACTCTGAAGACCTTCCCCATGATGAATCTATCGAGGGGGAGAAGACTGAAGACCTTCCCCTTACTGAAGAGGGGGAGAAGACAAATGAAGAAACAACTGCTGGACCTTAGGGAGATGAAAACCCTAAGGGAACCGAGAAGCTTACCTCTGTATCTGAGGGGGAGCAACTCGAAGAAGATGTTGAAGAATCTGAATCTGAAGCTGAAGATGATGAAGCTGTCGACATCTCTGATGATGAACCATCTTCTTCTCCAAATGATGATGATGACGATGATGATGATGACTCCTTTATCGTCAAGCCTTCTCAGAAGACTACAACTCTTAAAGGGATTTTGATAAACGAACCTTCAGGGGAGCGGACCAAGACAAAGCCTTCAGCGTCTGAAGCTAACAAGGGCAAAGGAAAAGGTGTCGCTGAAGATGATGAAAATCTGATGATCTTGCTTCAAAAGCTAGTTCGTCAGGTACACTACATCTTACTTCCTTACACTGCATCCCTCCTCTATCTATACACATTATCAGCTCTACTCCACAAAAAGCCTATACACTTAAACCCATTTCTTTTCTCTGTTCTACCTAAGTTCTTATTCATAAGATCACTGTGTTTCAGCTAGTCCTCTCCCCCGTTTGAGGATATCGCTGAAGTTTCTACAGCTGCGACTTCACCAACAATAATCCCAGCTCCCAACGCTGAAGAAATAATCCCAGTCTTGGATTTAACCACTGAGACTGATGAACCTGAAGAACAGACGCTCTCTCACAAAAACAGACCTTCCTTGGATCCTCAAAAGCTGAGTGAAGAGGATCAAGAAAAGAGAGATGCAATGATCAAGAGATTCGAAGATCAACGAATCATCCTGAAGAGTGATCAACTTCCTTCTATTCCTCCAAAGTTCAGACTTTCACAAAAGGAATACCAGGATCACCTCAGAGCTGAAAGGTTAATCGCTGAAAGAAGGGAAGCTGAAGAAAAAGACAGAGAACTCGCCATCCAGCTTACTCAACAATCGGTGAAAGACCCCTCGCTGAAAAGAACTCCAATCGAAGTTCAACGTCAGCTATGGGAAGACGCCAAGAAGATCGTTGAAGAAAAGAGAACTGTGTCTCAATCTACTTTAATCTGGTGCAAAGAAAAGGTACACTTCAGATATCGACCTGCCAGAATCAACAAGGTACATATCACTGGAAAATCAACCCTCAAAGTTTCAATTGCTGAAATCGAGATATTCAGAGAGAACGGACAGTACAAAAAATTCTATGCTGAAGCCATCACGAAGTACGGTCTCTCTGAATGGTTGGAGATCAGATTAGCCTTCCAGAAGTCTCAATCTAAGTACAAGGATCATTTTGAAAAGCTGATAAATCAACAGATCGACTTAGTCTCTTCTTGTGTGGATATTCCTCCTCCCCCTCCTCTCGCAAATCAGAAAAGAAGGGCCTCTACAAAGAAAAAGTCTAAACGTTCAGACTCAGGTCCTCTTATATAGAACGAAACAGGTATTGGTTTTTCTCGTGCTGAAGTTCTTGGTCCAGAACCTGACCTTTCCGCACTTGACACATCTCTTCCTCCTGGTGAGACTTTTATCCCTGGAAAAGTCATAAGCAAACCTTATGGGATATTCTTTATTGACTATGGTGGACGACAACGTTTTCAACGTATCTCTGAGCTTCCCATAACTCCCATCGAACACTGCAAGATCTCATCTACTGGTGTGAATTCAAACACGACATTCAGGCACGACATCTTAAACCCTTGATTTTTGAAGAATCTCTTAACAAAAAGAATCAAGGAGTAAATGTCCCTGACTGGATGATTCCCACATCAAAGAACCT
This sequence comes from Saussurea involucrata, assembly GCA_033807775.1. NCBI lineage: Eukaryota > Viridiplantae > Streptophyta > Magnoliopsida > Asterales > Asteraceae > Saussurea > Saussurea involucrata. The sequence continues at coordinate 23,910,239 of CM066314.1, forward strand.
TGATGAACTTCTCATTAACGAAGAACCTCTTTAAGCTGATAGGATCGCCTTATTCTTCTATTTTATCAGTTATTCTTTTGTACTTGTAATTTATTTCGCTTGTACTTGTAATCTTTCCACTTCCCTTTGTAATCTGATACGAAGTTTAAAGAAAGATTTCAGCGAAAGTACTTTACTCCATCAGTACAGAAAAGATCCCAGAAAACAGTAAAAGGGACAAATATTTTATGAGTTCTTTTTATCCTTATGTTTTCATTAAATAGCAATTTTCTCTGTTGCTATGTCATAATCAAATAGGGGAGATTGTTGATCCAAACCCTCAGTGATTTGATAATGACCCTCTCCATTCTACTTAGTGAAAATTGTAAGTAAACAATATGTATCAGAGTTTCACTATCGCTGATAAGTACTAAGACTTTATAGTACCGCTGATAGGAACTCTCACTCTTTAGATTAAACATTCAGCGAACATTGTTCACCATAATGCTCTGAGCATGTTCAGTCCTTATGGTGATCGCTGATTAGTTAGTTGTTTACTTATGATCCCTGAAGACAAGTTTCACGTCAACATAGGTTCTACGCTGAAGTCGAAGATCAAGCTCAAGAACCAGCGACAAGTCTCCTAATGAACTGATGCGGATCAGCGAAGACTCAGATTTGTCCACTCAACGTGAAGTATCAAGTACAAGACTTCAGTTATCGCTGAACTTTGTCATTCACTGATATAGAATGATAAAGCGCTGAATCAACATAAGCTGATCATGAAGTCCTCCGTACAAAGTACTTTTGTCTTAACCACCCTTGCACGACTCCGTACGATATGTCAGAAAAGAACCTCCTTATTGTCTGAAATCGTATAACCACTCTGATACTACACTGTTCAAACATGCGGCTACTAAGGTTGTCTACAAAGGTCAATGACATACAACCAATGAGCTGCTGCCACGTGTAAAGTATAAACTGCCATGCATTAACTGCATGCAGTATATAAGAAGGACTCCAGCTTCATTCTTGAAGCACTTGCTAACTCTGGTCAAGTCATCTTCTTATCTTGAGATAGGTTATTATTAGTAATTTCCTTCTCTTTCTAAGTGCAAGAAACTTAGTGTTCCAACTTGTTTAGATTTAGCTTTATCCTTAATCTTGTTCCGCAACAAGCTGTAAATTGTTAATGATTTATCAATAAACAATTTAGAAAAGTAAAAAACGTGTGTTTGTATTCAACCCCCCCCCCCCTTCTACAAACTTGTATAGCCCTTCGGGACCAACAATGTTCATCCTATTTAGCATATGTTCTGGATGCTAAGACAGAAAAGAAGCGAGTGGAAGATATAAGGGTAGTACGTGAATTCCCAGATGTATTCCCTGATGATCTTCCAGGTCTACCGCCAGAACAACAAGTAGAGTTTCGAATTGATCTTATCCTTGGAGCTGCACCGATAGCGCATGCACCGTACCGTTTAGCGCCATCTGAAATGAAAGAGATAATGTCCCAGTTACAAGAACTGCTCGACAAGGGATTTGTTAGGCCGAGTTCTTCACCTTGGGGAGCCCCGGTATTGTTTGTTAAGAAAAAAGATGGCAATATGAGAATGTGCATCATTTATAGGGAGCTGAATAAGGTGACTATTAAGAATAAGTATCCGCTTCCAAGGATTGATGATTTGTTTGATCAACTCCAAGGTGCGGGATGCTTTTCAAAGATTGATCTGAGGTCGGTCTATCATCAAGTAAGAGTAAGGGATGAAGATGTTCCCAATACGGCGTTCAGAACTAGGTATGGGCATTATGAGTTTCTTGTGATGCCATTTGGGTTGACGAACGCTCCTGCTGTATTCATGGATCTGATAAACAGAGTATGTAGACTATTTTTAGACAAGTCTCTCATCATGTTCATTGATGACATACTTGTTTACTCAAAGAATGAAGTCGATCATGAATGTCATCTTCGTTAAGTCTTAGATGTTTTGAAAAAGGAGAAATTGTATGCAAAATTCTCCAAGTGTGAATTTTGGTTAAAAGAAGTACAATTTCTTGGTCATGTGATTACTTCTGAAGGGGTCAAAGTGGATCCGACAAAGATAGAAGCAATGACGAACTGGGAAACACCAAAGATCGCATCAGAGATAAGGAGTTTCTTGGGTCTGGCAAGTTATTACAGGAGGTTTATAAAAGATTTCTCAAAGATCACTTCTTCCTTGACCATTCTGACTCGGGAGAATGTGAACTTTGTATGGACTGAAAAGCAAGAGTCGGCTTTCAGAGCATTACAAAAGAAGCTGTGTGAAGCTCTTGTTCTTGCACTACCGGAAGGAACAGAAGATTTAGTGGTGTATAGTGATGCATCAAAGATGGGTTTGGGGTGTGTGTTGATGCAACGTGGCAAGGTGATTGCTTATGCATCAAGACAACTCAAAGATCATGAGAAGAATTACCCTACCCATGACTTAGAACTTGCAGCGGTAGTGTTTGCATTGAAATTGTGGCGACACTATCTGTTTGGAAAAAAGTGCACTCTTTTCACTGATCATAAGAGCTTGAAGCATGTTTTTTTATCAGAAAGAGTTGAGCATGAGGCAACGACGTTGGTTAGAATTACTTAAAGATTATGATTGTGAATTGCATTACCATCCCAGTAAAGCAAATGTTGTGGCTGATGCTTTAAGTAGAAAGGAGTATAGTGGGTGCTTGAAACCAACTAACGCCAGAATTGATGTGACGTCCAGTCTGATTGAAAGAATAAAAGCGGCACAAGCGAAAGCCTTATTAGAAGAAAATCTGAAAGAGGAAGTCATGATCAAACAACGTCTTCAACTGACTGAAGATGGTCGTGGGGTCAAACTGTTCCAAGGTCGCGTTTGGGTGCCAAAGGTGGGTGGGAATCGAGAGTTAATTCTCGAAGACACTCAGAAGTCTAAGTACTCTATACACCCTGGAAGTACTAAGATGTATAGAGATCTGAAGCTACATTATTGGTGGACAGCAATGATTTATGAAGCTAGATGTGGCACAATGTGTAGAAAAGTGTGTGACGTGTTCGTTAGTGAAGGCTGAACACCAACGACCTTACGGAAGTCTACAATCTTTGGAGATTCTAGAATGGAAATGGGATAAGATTACCATGGACTTTGTGACTAAGTTACCAAGGACATTGAAAGGTAACGATACCATATGGGTAATCGTGGATCGGTTAACAAAAAGTGCTCACTTCTTGGCAATGAAAGAAGCTTCACCAATTGATAAGTTAGCCAAGCTTTATATTGATGAAGTGGTGTCAAAACATGGTATACCAGTGTCTATAGTTTTTTATCGTGACAGCCGATTTACTTCAAGGTTTTGGCAGTCACTGCAAGAAGAATTGGGCACAGGAGTAAATTTGAGCACGACATACCATCCACAAACGGACGGGCAAAGTGAAAGAACTATTCAAACTTTGGAAGACATGCTCAGGTCATGTGTGATTGACTTTGGAGGTAACTGGGATACGAATTTACCTTTAGTGGAGTTCGCGTACAACAATAGATATCCTTCCAGTATTGGAAGAGCACATTTCGAAGCCTTGTATGGGCGGAAATGTAGAACTCCAGTGTGTTGGTTAGAAGCTGGAGAAAAACAATTTGTTGGTCCTGAAATAGTACAACAAACGGCCGATAAAGTGAAAGAGATTCGGAAGCATATGAAGGCGGCTCAAGATCGACAAAAGAGTTACGCCGATCCGAAAAGAAGGACGAAAGAATTCCAAGTTGGGGAGCGTGTGATGCTTAAAGTATCCCCGTGGAAAGGTGTGCTAAGGTTTGGAAAACGTGGAAAGCTAAGTCCTCGTTTTTTTGGACCTTTCACGATAATTAAGCGAGTAGGACTTCAAGCATATCAGTTGGATCTTCCACCTGAATTGGAAGGAATCCATAATACCTTTCATGTCTGCTATCTTCGGAAATGTTTGGCCGAAGAGGAAAATGTTATTCCACTTTCAGAAATAAGAGTGGATAAGAAGAGTCGTTGTGTGGAGGAACCAGAAGCAGTTTTAGAGATAACGACTAAGAAGCTACGACATAAGGATGTGATTATGGTGAAAGTACAATGGAAACATCACAGAGGTGCTAACGTGACTTGGGAAGCCGAAGAGGATATGAAGAATAGATATCCTCACTTATTTACCTAACATTGATTTCGGGGACGAAATCATTTTCAAGTTGGGGAGATTTGTAACACCTCGAATTTCCATTATGTTATATTAATATGAAAGGGGTCAAAAGTGAGTTTGACCAAAGTTTTCAGTTAATTGAGGAATTATGAAATTTGAGGGGTTGATTCTGTCAATAGCTGATAGATGATTTCATAAAGAGAGAAGATAAGGTTTAAAGGTATCTGATGTTTTGGGAAGTCTTTGAAGTCGGTTCAAGTAGAAAGAACTTTGAGTTCTAAACATTTTATCGGTAAGAAATCCAACCTTAACTTCCAATTAAATTGATCGAAGTTGGATGTTTATAAGTCAAGTTTACTTCTGATTAGGTTATTGAATCTTTGGAGAATCGAATCAGAAGTTAGTGTTTTGAGTTGAATCCATCTGCTCAGATTTGGAGTCGACTTCTGTTCAAGGTGAGTTCATCTTCTTCTAAATGATTTCAATTGCAATTGAATGTTATATTGATAGCAAACTATCTGAAGCACTTGGTAAAATATGTATTGAGATGGAAACGATCAAGAAATTGAATTTAGATGAGCTTTTAGAGTAAAATGAGCGTGCAGATCGAAAGTTCCGTTTGGAATCCGGTATGGGTTCCGGTTCCGGTTTGGAATCCGGTTAGGGTTTCGGTTCCGGTTCCAGTTTGGGATCCGGTATAGGATCCGGTTTCAATTTGTGTTTCGGTTTCAATTTGAGTCCCGGGTTCGGACAGTTCCAGACTTGGAAATGAATTCAGGATGGTTCCGGACTTTGAGTCCGAAATACCTTTTTGGATAAATTTTCCGGATATAGTTTCCAGATGTGTTATATGGTTAAGTTTCTTTAAAAAAATTCTAGGGGCGCTGCCCCAGACCCCGCAAGGGCGTTGCCCCTTGACCCCATCCACCAACCGGGTAGCGGAACCCCCGTGCTAAGTCGCCGAAGAGGGACAATTGAGAATAAGGGTATGATATTATTTGGGATTCTCAGCTTTGAGAATATGATATGAAATGTTTGTGCATTCGAGTAAATATGCATGTATGCTAGTAAGTGTAATGGATCCATAGGCACTGGTATTAAGTGAAACATGGAATAGGCATAAAGTAATTTGTAATTCCCGTTGACCTGAAATGTGGAATAGGCATAAAGTAAATTGTAGTTCCCATTTCGTAAGGTGATGTGAAATAAGGAATAAGCATAAAGTAAATTGTAATTCCTATTTCATAGTGTGACGTGAAACGTGGAATAGGCATAAAGTAATTTGTAATTCCCGTTTACGTGGAAATGAGGAATAGGCATAAAGTAAATTGTAATTCCCATTTCATATTGTGATGAGAAATCTAGGAATAGGCGAGAGTTAATCGTAATTCCTGATTTCTATGGGAAGGTAATAGATAGGCATAAAGTAAATTGTAATCTCTACTTCCATTCCAAGAAATAGGCATAAAGTAAATTGTAATTTTTTAGACATGAGCAATGATCTCGAATATGTGATGATTCGTAGTAGGCTCTCGAACGTGATGATATGACTTACTAAGTGTTAGTCATTTTCATGGAATCGGGTATGTTCCCGTCATCGCAAGATGTGTATGTGTACGGTAAGAATGGTGGCAAACCAGGTTTGTTTGTACGCTTTGTTTACTTTGGTTTCCAAAGCTTATAAGTTTTGATTTGAAATTGGATGTTCTCAATAGGCGTAAGCCTAATCGTTTCAAATTAAATTTTCTTACCAGGTACGAGCTCGGGGAAGTAACGGGAAGAGGGTCGAGGGATTTCTGGTATTCAACTTTTGGTGATAAGTGGAGAAGTTAGCATATACGAGGATGTTTTGGAGAATGGTCTAAACAACTAGAATAATCTCATCTTTTTGTCAGGATTAGATTAGTAGGTTGTTTTGATAAGCTCAATTTGTATATATGTGAACCCTCACATCTAATTCTCCATTTATGTATAAAAGTTTGGATGAAAGGATGGATAACCTTGATAAATTTTAAGGTTTAAATTTATTCTGGTTTTTGGACGTTTCACCTATGTTCCTTCCTCCTGCTTAACAAGGTACGATAGATTTACGGAGTGGAATTTAGGGTTTATGGGGCTTGATATTTGTAAATTTAGGGTTCTTGAAGCTTGATTTGTGTTTCGTTTACTTTTGTAAATGAGAAGCAGCAACACCTAGCAACACCTGGTCATTTTTGGGATTCAAAGTAAAAACCGTTATTTGGCATTTGAGAAGTAGCTACACGTGTTTTGATTTGGTGTTATTATTCCACAATATTGTTTTTAATGAATTTGTTTTGGTTTTATTACCTTGCAACAGTGTTAGGAACAAAAGACCAAATATAAATAGAAGGGTAAAATGGTCATTTTCATCATTCAGACAATTTATTGAGTACAACAAACAAACAACAATTTTATTTTATCCATACAGTCAATTTAATTCACAGTCAACTTTATCCATGCAGAACTTAATGGAAAAACAACCAAACAGCCTCTAAGACTAATATGCAGAAAAACACTTGACCATAATGCGAAATTGACGGGATTCAAATGATACCATTATGGGTATGGTGTACCAAATGCTCCCTATGCTAAAAGCTTAGTTGTTTATGGGGGGTACGGCCATGGGCGGAGCCAGGATTTTGTTCGAGGGTAGGGGGATGAAATATTGACGAATAAAATAAATAATGAATGGGAGCTTATTTGTCTTTTTATTAAATATTTATCATTGCATGATTGTTAAATATACAAAACAAACTAAAATCAACACTTAACAATAGATAGCCTTAAAATCAATATATATATAAAAGAGAATGTGAGAAAGTGAGTTAAGGAGAGGCCACCATTGAGGCTTTAAAATTTTGTGAGACTTTTGAATTTTTTTTAAATAGAAAATATAGCATTGAATGTTTTCACCTTTTCATTTTCTATATTTTATTATTGATTTTAAATTAAAGTATTTATTTATTTAATCAACCTATAATTTAAATATATATACATAAAGGAGAATGTGAGAAAGTGAGTTAAGGAGAGGCCACCGTTGAGGCTTTAAAATTTTATGAGACTTTTGAATTTTTTTTAAATAGAAAAATATAGCATTGAATGTTTTCACCTTTTCATTTTCAATATTTTATTATTGATTTTAAATTAAAATATTTATTTACTTAATCAACCCATAATTTAAAAAATTCAACGTTCACATATTTTTTAAAATTATAATCACACTATTTGATAACGATGATTATTTTTTTTATTATTAATGGAGTTTATTTATTTATTTATTTTACTTTGTAAAGTTTAATGAGTGAAATATCATATGAATTTATTTTATTAAGATAGATAACAATCATTATAAATCAATACTTATTTTTTTATTAAGCCAACAATCAATATATATATATATATATATATATAAAGGAAATGTGAGAAAGTGAGTTAAGGAGAGGCCACCATTGAGACTTTAAAATTTTGTGAGACTTTTGAATTTTTTTAAATCGAAAATGTAACATTGAATGTTTTCACCTTTTCATTTTCTATATTTAATTTATTATTGATTTTAAATTAAAATATTTATTTATTTAATCAGCCCATAATTTAATAAATTCAACGTTCACATATTTTTTAAAATTATAATCACTATTTGATAACGATGATTATTTTTTATTATTATTAATGAGTTTATTTATTTATTTATTTTACTTTGTAAGGTTTAATGAGTGAAATATTATATGAATTTATTTTATTAAGATAGATAACATTAATATATATATATATATATAAAGGAGAAAGTGAGTTAAGGAGATGCCACCATTGAGACTTTAAAATTTTGTGAGACTTTTGAATTTTTTTTAAATCGAAAATGTAACATTGAATGTTTTCACATTTTCATTTTCTATATTTAATTTATTATTGATTTTAAATTAAAGTATTTATTTATTTAATCAGCCCATAATTTAATAAATTCAACGTTCACATATTTTTTAAAATTATAATCACTATTTGATAACGATGATTATTTTTTATTATTATTAATGAGTTTATTTATTTATTTATTTTACTTTGTAAGGTTTAATGAGTGAAATATTATATGAATTTATTTTATTAAGATAGATAACAATCATTATAAATCAATACTTATTTTTTATTAAGCCAACAATGCTTATAAATCAAAAATATATTTTTGCTTATTTACATTTTTTTGTGTAACTAACAATACTTATTTTAATAGGTTATAATTTTTTATCTTTTAGTAGGCTAACAATGCTTATAAATTAAAAATATTTTTAATGTTGTATGTTTTTATTTATTTAACTTTTTATGGATAACCTAACAGTACTTATAAATCACAACTTATTTAATAAAATATATTTTTTATTTATTTAATTTTTGTTTTTCTTAATAAGTTAACAATGATTATAAATCAAAACTTTTAAATTATTTTATTTTTTAGTAAGATTTATACAAATGTTTATATTCTTTCTTTTAGTAAGCTAACAATATTTTTAAATCAATACTTATTTTAATAAATTATATTTTTTTTATATATTCTTTTATTTTTAGTAAGATAACATCGGCTTATAAGTCAATAAATTTTCTAATAAATTATAATTATTATTTTATAACAATGGTTATTTTATTATAATTATTGAGTTTATTGATTTATATGAACTTTTTTTATTAAGATAGATAACAATGATTATAAATTAAATAATTATTTTAATAGAGCATATTTGTTTTTCTTTTAGTAAGCTAAAAATGTTTATAAATCAATTTTTTTAATATGTATATTTTTATGGTCACAAAAAAATTAAACTATGTAAAACTTGTATCCAACTAGATAGTTACTATCAAGTTGCTTTTACATAGTTTAATTTTTTTGTTATTTTGACATGATTTTGTATAAGTTGGATACAAGTTTTATAAATCTGCATTTAATGTAACCATTTATATAAAAAGTAGATTAAGATGAATAGTGTTGAACTGTTGATCAAAACAATAAATGTTCACTTAAAAGTATAGTTAAAATAAGTTTTAGTTAATATATATTTTATTAATTTTATAAATAACAATACATTAAATATTATTATTTTTATCTTATTTTCTAAAATTTAGGTGGAGTAATGTAACGACCCAGACCTTTTTCGAAATGTTTTGCGTTTGGTGTGGAGTTTTAAGCAGAAGTAGAAGTTGAGGGGCTAGTTGGTAAATAGGAGTTGGGGTATAAAAAGGGCACAAAACCCTAGAGGACTTTCCATATTACTGATTTTAGTGTGTGTGTGTCGGCTGAATATGTGAGGGAAAGAAGAGGAGAGGTTCTTGAGGGTTTTTGGTGCATTTGGAAGAAAGGAGCCATCAAACCTTGGGATTTGAAGAAGAAATAGCATTTGGATGTCGTTTATCGCAAGCAATCAACCAGGTAACACTCTCTTGTTTCATCGATTTACCTTTGATTAGGGAGCAGAATGGTTAGTCTTGGGGTTTTTGTTCAAAAGTGAAGTTTGAAGCTAAAATGAGAGAAATCGGGTCTTATAGAGTGTTTCGATTACTAAGAACTCAGTAGTTGTTAAGTTTAGTGATGTTGTTGCTATTGCTAATCTTTACTTCGAGAGAATCGAGCAATCCAGTAGATTTCAGCCTCAAAAGGGGTCCAGGTCGACGTCCGGAAACCTTCTCGGACGTCCGGACTCCTCGATGCGTTAGAAGGTCTCCGGGTGTGGAGACTGTCCGGATAGGAAAGCTACCCGGGTAGGTATTATGTCCGGTAAAGTCTAGTATCCGGTAAGTTCGATATCCGAAAAGGGGTATCGTCCGGAATGTAGTAGTTACCCGGATAAGGGTGTTGTCCGGACTGGGTTGTTGTCCGGTTAGTTGGGTGTCCGGACTCTTTAGCGTCCGGAAAAGTAGGGTTGTCCGAAAAAACTGAGTTGTCCGGATACTTTTGCTGAGTTGTTGTTTTATGCCCGTTTATTCAGGGAAGTCGATTTGGAAGTTTGGAACTGTTTAGGAACGAGAAGTAAGAGCCCCAGGTGAGTTTTCTAACTAAAATACGTGCCTTTTAACGTGTTTTTCTAAAGTGAATACATGATGATAAATGCCATGTTTTATTCTTATGCTTTAAATTTGCATGAAAGTTGTTTAACAGTTTTAAATGAGATTCGTGTATGATTTATGGGGCGGGCCTATCCCGTGTATGATTTATGGGGCGGACCTATTCCGTGAATGCTTTTATGTGAAAGTTTTATGTGAGATGTATGCATACATTGTGTAGACGTAAATTGGCTAAGTCAGGGGGAGGTTCCGCCAGTACTCACGTCGGGGGGAGGTTCCGTTGATGCCATGGGAAGTGATACCCAGTAAGGCAGCGTGATACTGACTCGTTGTCACTTTCGGGTGACTTCAGGGTGCCATTTACGGGAGCGGATTTATCCGTGGAAGTTTTTAATGTCCAGTTATGTGAAAGTTTATTATTGAAAGTTTTATATATGAAGGTTATGCAAAGCTTTTAAAATGATTTTGAGAACTGTCAGGAGGGACTCACTAGACCTCATGGTCTAACCCTCGCTTTTCCAAACTAAACCTTTTCAGGTAAGCAGATAGTAGGAGGCTCAGGTAAGTGAGCAAAAGCATGATAGAGGACAGATGCAGATAGAGACAGTGCCACTTATACTTGTAGTAGCTAGTTCATTTTCAGTTGTGTATAGGTTGTTTCCGCCAACCTATTTTGAGACTTATGTAAGAAATTTTGGGACCCATTCTTTGGATGTTCTAATTTATATGATTTGCGTGCTTATTTTAGACTGGGTTGTTACAATTGGTATCAGAGCCATAGTTTAAGGGATTTAGGTGACCGGACGGGCCTAAACTTAAACTTGGGAGTAGAAATCACAACTGAGAATCAGGAAATGCGTTAGGAGGGCACTATTGTGGATACAGGAAATGCGTTAGGAGGACACTATTACAGAGATAGGACTAATAGGGCACCGAGGACTGTCATGTAAGGTAAGTTTGAGATTCCACCTGGCCAATGTAATTGCGGACTTACAGGTACATGTATGTGCTTAACCTGCCTTATTATTTCGAAGTGGTAGTCAAAAGCTAGTGTTTATGTCGTGTTCCAGTACTTTAGAATGTCATCAAGATCCCTGAGGAGTAGACTGAGACCCCTCGTTGGGGAAGTTTCATGAGAAGTCATGGTGATGTGATGTACGTATACATCGTAGGGAAGAAATGTTGTTTAGAGTATTACGAGTCGTGTAGAAGTAGCTCTTCGTGGATTCGGAGAGGAAGAATGCTTGGGTTTGAGTAAGACTCCTGTTTCGGGAGAGTCCCATTTCTAGAAATCATGGGATAGGTCAGTCAGGATGGTAAGAAAGGTCAGTGTCAAAACCTTGAAGGTATCAATGGAGCCCTGGGTTCTTGGTCGAGCTTTCCATTAGCAGGATAAATGAAATAAGATACCTATAGTGAAATGAAACCATGTAGAAGTGGAAAGTGAGATAGTTGATCTAAACGAAATAGTATGAAATAAGAAAATCGTTGCAAGACCAAGTGGGCGACCACTGGTCGAAAGTAGAGTGTCAATGATAAGTTGCGTGAGTAAAGCGATTGACCTTGTTTGAGTGAGTAGCCTTCAATTGCAAGTAGAGTTTCATGCATTGAGTTCGTATATGTGTACATGAGATTTTTCATAAGAAAAGTATAAACGTGTAAATATCAAATTTGATCGGATATGAGTCGACGTCTGCAAGCGTATGTTTAAAGAAAAATACAAATCCATTTACATCGTACAATGAAGTCTTGAGGTTTACGATTTGCAAAATATTCCACTCTTTTCATGATAAGCCAAGAAAACGTTTGAATGCACAACTTTTATAACCAAAATGAGTATTGACATTTCGAAGTTATATAAATGAGTGTGAGGACCGACTGGTCTACTTCGTGTCGGTAAATTTCTTTCAAAATTTTGTCGTATGGGAAGATTTTCATCCAATATTTATTTCTGTCGTAACAACACATTTTTGGTTGAGTAAGATTAAGTTTTACAGAAAGATTGCATGCAAACGATCCTCAAGATCGTTGTGCAGGGCATTAGAGTTATGAGAATGTTAGGGTCGGGTGTACCCAAGTTGTTTTCAAGTGTTGTTTCTTTAAAATGATCAAAAGTGTGAAATGATTCATTTATCGCGTTGTCAGGCATGAAGGCTATGAACTCAATGGGTCGTAGAGTATTACATTTTAAGCTAAGGAAGAACTCCTAGAGTGGAGAGGTGTTGGATAAATCAGGAAAGAATGTTTGTAGCTTTGGTAGATGCGTTCTAGAGGAGAGGTGAGCAGTGGAAGAGTCGGAAGTGGACTTTAATGTCGGTTGTATGAGGGTCTGTACCCTCGTGCGGTGACTGGAAGTACAGTTGCCGAGAGACGGTTGCGTTCAGGGAAGGACTAGAAGTCATCGAGGTGTTGGTATAGCAACTCGTTATGAGTAGTGTGGTGAAGTAGAGATGAAATATCCGCGACGTTGAATAAGAGTTTAAGGTGATCCTGTAATATTGACATTACGCGAGTCAGTTTGAAATGAGGACGACGGGATGTGAAGTTGATTAAGAGGTTGGTGTTTGAAAGATTAGGCCCTGTAGGGGACCCTTGTTGAAGAATAGGTTAAGGAAGTATCAACGAAGTATCAACAGGTCAACTATTGACGTCAGAGTCGGCAGTTGTGTAAAGTGTATGAGGTCGAAGACTAGAATTAGAAGGTTGAAGGTTGAAGGGCCACCCTGTAAGGGTGTTGAGCTAGTGAAAGGATGCTGTTTAGATAAGCGTTTTACTTGCGAGGTGGATGGTACGTAAAAGATGTAGTAGTTAGCACGAACAAAGTAGGTGTATAAACTATGTCTATCTGTGAGGGAATGTGCCATGTCTATGTGTTGATTTGAGATCGCAAAAGAGCGAGCAAGAAACGAGTATGTTAGAGTTAATCAGAAATTCGCGAGTTGTGATTCAGCTAGAGTTGGGGAAGAGACAAAGTAGCGAGATAGACTCGGTCATTTATGCAGGAGAATGTGAGAGTAAGTTCGAGTTGTGCACGAATGACCATGGGAGACCTGGTCTGCAGCGAGATGTTATGGGTGGAGAATGTACGGTCAAGTAGAGGCAGCAATTGCCTAGGTAAATGTGCCAGTCAGTGTTGTAGTAGTGTGACGTTAGGAAGAGGAAGCATCGGATGGGAGCCTTTTCGGAGGTTTCGGGTGAGGTGTACATTTGGTTAATCAAGTTGTTGGAGCACGTGGTTTGTAAGCTGGCGTTGTGATTTGGCTTGTTTCAGAATAGAATGTCGGAGCAGAAGAGAGTTATTGCCCAAATGAGAGACCAAGTGTTTTTGATTGTGTGAGTTGCTAAGTAAGAATGTTGTCGAAATCTTTGGAAGTTTTAGAGAAGGCAATGGATGGGTTAGTCGAAGATGTGGGGTAGCAAACGTGAAATCTTTGAGGAATGTGAATTGTTTCCTATGTATGGAGAAATTATTCGAGGAGGTATTAGTGAGAGATCAAAGGATGTGTAATGACTTCGATCACAGGTGTCATTTCGAGATGACTTGATTGAAAACCTTAAGTTAGAATTTTTGATGCAACCGTTTGATTACGTATAGTAATGAGAGAATGTTTCAGCAAGTGAAAAGGTCGGAAGGGAGAGGCAAGTAATGCTTGAGAGGCGGTGCTTCACGTTGCTGTGGAGAGGTGAAGATAGTACGTCGGAATAAAGGGGAAAGTTAGAAGTAGTAAGCTTGCCAGTAACACCGAGAGGTAGAGTAGCGTGCATAGATTGCCATCGATAAGTGTCTGAACCTCTGGAAAGAGTTTTGAGGAAGGGGATTGTGCATGTCTTTGTGCGAGAAAGAAGTGGAAAAGGGGCAGTTGGATGAGTTGAGTTGGTGATGTTGTGAGAAACGTTCAAGCGAACTGATCGTTCAGTGTAAGCTCTTAAAAGCAGTAGGGTGTGATCATGGTTACCTCTCCCAGTTGAGTGGGGGGAAACCGAAGTTATGTTATATGACTGGACATTTGTGGCTAGCAGTGAGAAATCGTTGAGCCTTCGGGATAAGTAAATTCGGATAGGTGAACACTTCAATGAGGAATCATGGGAGTTTTCTGATTTTAGTCACGTTAAGTGTGAAATGTTGGTGTGGTGAGAAGGTACGAATTAGTTGCCGAGCTGTAGCCGATGTGAATCGGGAAGGGAATATGATCGGCATAGACGTATGTCAGTTGGAAGAAGTGATCTAGAATTACATGTAACCCGAGGAGGGGACTCTTAGGTGTGAGCTTGTCGAGATGTACAAGGTTGGCCTTGTGCCAAGTTGTCAGTAAGTGAGTTTCCTAGTGGAAGATCCTCGTTGCTGTGGCAGGAATTTCCGCCAAATTCTTTCTCTTAAGGAAGTATAAATGTATGAGAGACCTTATTTAGACGTGATTAAAACCGTGAGTCCCGATGTGTGGACGGAGGCGAGCAATGGAGGCGCGGTTGGCCTTGGTTTTATCAGGTAGTTTTAAGCGAGTATAGTGATTGAAGAGGGTACAAGTAGGTAGTGCAAGATGGCACGATTTAGCAAGTGGTGTCTCGCCGAGGGCGGCTTCAAAGTATGGGGTGTGGTTATGTTTCCCATCTGAACGGTCTGAGGCAACCGGATAGAAAAGAGTGGTTGGGTTGAAAAATATAAGGCTTTGAGCTTTGAAGTTTAAGAGAGAGGTAAGTTGGACTAAGTCTGCGGATTCGTCGAAGCATGAAAGTTGAATAGATAGTGCGCGATCTTGAAGTACTCGATGTGAATTTGAGAAGAAATTCATAGTGTGATGCACGTCTCTTTTGTGGAGAGCCGATGTGAGAAGTGAGATGATGGCGACCTTGCAAGAGATGCAGGCGATAAGAAGTTGACCTTGTCATTAGTGAGCGAGTTAGAGCAGCAGCATACAAGTTAGACTGGTCAGAAGAATTAAAGGGTGTTCATTCGACATTTCATGTCTTAGACTTAAAGAAGTGTTTGTCAGGGGTCGTTGTGGCTGTTCCTTTGAGGGGACATCAGTATAGATGAGAGGTTGACTTACGTAGAAGGACCGATATAAATAGTGAGTGGTAAGGTTTGCTAAACGAGGAACATAGAAGTTTGGCTAGTAAAAGTTCAGTGGAGTTATCATAAGGGACGAGAGGCAACGTGGGAAGTAAAATCAGATATGATGTTCGGTTACCCTCACCTTTTCGAGAATGGAATTCCGGGGACGGAATTCTTTTGAGGGGGGAGTGTTGTAACGACCCAGACCTTTTTCGAAATGTTTTGCGTTTGGTGTGGAGTTTTAAGCAGAAGTAGAAGTTGAGGGGCTAGTTGGTAAATAGGAGTTGGGGTATAAAAAGGGCACAAAACCCTAGAGGACTTTCCATATTACTGATTTTAGTGTGTGTGTGTCGGCTGAATATGTGAGGGAAAGAAGAGGAGAGGTTCTTGAGGGTTTTTGGTGCATTTGGAAGAAAGGAGCCATCAAACCTTGGGATTTGAAGAAGAAATAGCATTTGGATGTCGTTTATCGCAAGCAATCAACCAGGTAACACTCTCTTGTTTCATCGATTTACCTTTGATTAGGGAGCAGAATGGTTAGTCTTGGGGTTTTTGTTCAAAAGTGAAGTTTGAAGCTAAAATGAGAGAAATCGGGTCTTATAGTGTGTTTCGATTACTAAGAACTCAGTAGTTGTTAAGTTTAGTGATGTTGTTGCTATTGCTAATCTTTACTTCGAGGGAATCGAGCAATCCAGTAGATTTCAGCCTAAAAAAGGGTCCAGGTCGACGTCCGGAAACCTTCTCGGACGTCCGGACTCCTCGATGCGTTAGAAGGTCTCCGGGTGTGGAGACTGTCCGGATAGGAAAGCTACCCGGGTAGGTATTATGTCCGGTAAAGTCTAGTATCCGGTAAGTTCGATATCCGAAAAGGGGTATCGTCCGGAATGTAGTAGTTACCCGGATAAGGGTGTTGTCCGGACTGGGTTGTTGTCCGGTTAGTTGGGTGTCCGGACTCTTTAGCGTCCGGAAAAGTAGGGTTGTCCGGAAAAACTGAGTTGTCCGGATACTTTTGCTGAGTTGTTGTTTTATGCCCGTTTATTCAGGGAAGTCGATTTGGAAGTTTGGAACTGTTTAGGAACGAGAAGTAAGAGCCTCAGGTGAGTTTTCTAACTAAAATACGTGCCTTTTAACGTGTTTTTCTAAAGTGAATACATGATGAGAAATGCCATGTTTTATTCTTATGCTTTAAATTTGCATGAAAGTTGTTTAACAGTTTTAAATGAGATTCGTGTATGATTTATGGGGCGGGCCTATCCCGTGTATGATTTATGGGGCGGACCTATTCCGTGAATGCTTTTATGTGAAAGTTTTATGTGAGGTGTATGCATACATTGTGTAGACGTAAATTGGCTAAGTCGGGGGGAGGTTCCGCCAGTACTCACGTCGGGGGGAGGTTCCGCCAGTACTCACGTCGGGGGGAGGTTCCGCCAGTACTCACGTCGGGGGGAGGTTCCGTTGATGCCATGAGAAGTGATACCCAGTAAGGCAGCGTGATACTGACTCGTTGTCACTTTCGGGTGACTTCAGGGTGCCATTTACGGGAGCGGATTTATCCGTGGAAGTTTTTAATGTCCAGTTATGTGAAAGTTTATTATTGAAAGTTTTATATATGAAGGTTATGCAAAGCTTTTAAAATGATTTTGAGAACTGTCAGGAGGGACTCACTAGACCTCATGGTCTAACCCTCGCTTTTCCAAACTAAACCTTTTCAGGTAAGCAGATAGTAGGAGGCTCAGGTAAGTGAGCAAAAGCATGATAGAGGACAGATGCAGATAGAGACAGTGCCACTTATACTTGTAGTAGCTAGTTCATTTTCAGTTGTGTATAGGTTGTTTCCGCCAACCTATTTTGAGACTTATGTAAGAAATTTTGGGACCCATTCTTTGGATGTTCTAATTTATATGATTTGCGTGCTTATTTTAGACTGGGTTGTTACAAGTAACATTTAAATATATACATTGGTTTAAATTGTAACATATGCTTTTAAAAAAGTGAGTGTAATTGTTTTAAATTCCATTAAAATGCAAGGCTAATAAGATTATCTTCAATGACGTCACCAAATCTTACACTAAATATTCAATTTTGGTGTGAATGACACTATTCACATTTCCAACGAGGTCTCTATTTTTCCCACTAAAAAAGAATGTCTAAAATATTAGGGTTTGGTGTAAAAAATAGAGTTACCTATTGTAGAAGATTTACTATTAACACTAAAATTTATACCATTTTTAGTAAATTTGGTGTAACCTATTCAAGATGTCCTAAGTATATATTTTACTATGCATTATCCGTTTCTATTCAAGATGACTAAAGCTTTCACATTCCTCCTCTTCTTTAACTTATATGAAACTTCTTTCTAAAAATTTCAGGGGGAGCAGTTGCTCCCTCTCGCTCTTATGTTGCTCCGCCACTGGTAGCAAGAGTTGTGGAAAAATCCGAAACGAGTAATCCCTTCTAGATCTACTCTGGTAATCGGCTATAGATTTTCCATTTATGGCCTGCGAATAGTAGGAAAAGGCATATTCTAATACCAACCGACATAGCTAGTGCATGGTTGGTTAACATTAATTCGTAGAGAGAGAGTAGCAATAGTTATTCAAAGAAAAAAGAGAACTTTAATTTGATCATTAATAACAATGGAAGTTTTGATTAAAACAATGAAATAGTGATAAATATAACAAGTTAAGAGCATCTTCAACAACTTCCCTAAAATGGGAAAATGAAGAAAATGAGGATTTTAGGCTAATATTGTTATCAAATGACATCTTTACCCTTATTTAATCTCTCTCTCTCTCTCTCTCTCTTGACAACTCTTATATATTTTTGCATTAACTAAGGATAAATATGGGAATTTAGTTATATATTTTTTGAAAGTGGACACTTATTTTAAGACAAATATAAAAAAAAATGTGGACATTTATTTTGAGACGGAGGGAGTATTTAATAGTTAATTGGTCGCCATTTGTAGACTTCTCTTCCTAATCTCATCAACAAACTCTTGCATATTCCGATCAGATGTTCCATCTTCCGCCACCGCCTCCTCCGCCGCTTTCTTCCACTTCAATGCATTCTTTTTCATCTCCACCGATTTTGCACCACCAGTGGCCTCCTTTAAGCACTTGGCGATCTCCTCTCTCCCAATCACCCTTTTCTCAGCCTCACCTCTACACATCCTTACCCCAACCTTCCATTCATCAACCAAGTACTTAGCATCCGTCACTTGGTCCCCCCACCGTGGGAACGCCACCACCGGAACACCGCTTGATAATGCCTCCATCGTAGAGTTCCACCCACAATGACTCACAAAACAAGAAACCGCCACTTGGGACAATACCTTGGCTTGTGGACTCCATTGGACCACCTTCCCCCTCTCACCGGCTTCCTCGAAGAATCCCTCCGGTAACCGGCCAGACACCCCGGTAAAAGTCGCATCCATCCTCAACACCCACAAAAATGATACGCCAGAATTCAAAACACCATAAGCCATCTCAGTAACTTGTTCTTGGCTCAAGCTCACAACACTTCCAAACGATATGTAAACCACTGATGAAGTCGGCTTCGAGTCAAGCCACTCCAGACATTCATCGGCTTTTATCAAGTCACCGGAGATATTAGTGCTGGCTTCGAGTAACGGGTTCTTGAACAAGGGACCCACGGGTTTGATAGGGCAGATTTGAGACATGTATGTGATCAGATCACCCTCAAGCTCTTGAAATGTTTCCATTAATACACAAGATGTCTTTGACAAGTTCTTGAACTGACCTAAAATGACTCTTTTCAAGAACGGATAAGACGCCGAAGGATGTAAAGAGCTCGGAATCTCATCGGACTTCAATAGCGGCATGTTGGGCAACTGAACATCGATGTCTGGTTGTTTTTCGGTTGGAAAAGGAACCAATGAATTCTCGTAATTATAATACGACGAAAAGCAAGCACAAGATTGCACCCAAAGCATTGCTGAAAAGATGTTAAGCTCTTCTGCCAAGTCACAAACCCACGGCACAAAAGGGTTGTTGATAAGGCACAAAACCGGGCGGCCATCTTGTGCATGTTGGTTGAAGATTTTGGTTAGTGATCTCTTTCCGTTAGCCTCAAGCTTAGCCAAATATGATTCACGATCATTGCGTTCGTCATCATTGTCTTCGGAGCATCCATCGTCAAAGAACTCAAAGCGGATTATCCCACCGCGATTTCCCACCGGAACAGGATCACCGGAGGCGGCAGCACCGGCTTTCTTCATCTTGTTTCCGATGGATTTGCTGGAAGAGAAGGTGACGAGAAGGTTACCCTTTGAAGCAAGCAGCTTGCCGAGTCTAAGGAGTGGATTGACATGGCCTTGTGCAGGAAAGGAGACTAGAAAAACATGCACAAGGCCTTGTTTAGAAGCCATTGATGATTACAAACAAGGTGTTTGTTTGTGTGATGAGTTGAAGGTAAAGGCGTCACTGTGTCCACACACACACCCCCACGCACCCACCAAATAAGAATGGTATTGGAAATTAATTCTCACACACACACATACTCAACTACCCCAAATAAGAATGGTATTGGAAAGGCTTTTACTCTTCCTACCCCGCAGGTTTTTTGCACCCCCTGCCACCCTTGCCAAATTGTCAGCCTCACAAACCAAAATAAATTTTACATTTACATTTTACTCTCCTATACTAATTAAATAAATATACTTTATACTTTTTACATTTTTAATTTTCATTTTATACATTTATTATATTAATACATAAAATCGTATATTAGCTAAAATACGTTAAAAAAATACGTTTTAATTTTAACAAATTACACCATTATAATCGTCTCTTCGATACGTTCGAAATGAGCCCAATCTTGAATTTTTTTGGATTTATATATTTTAATATATATCATATACACTACATAAAAAATATTTTATATTTAAAATTCATACCCTTATAGTTAATTATTTAATTTATGGTACTCTTAGGTAGCGTTTGGTACACATACTAGATGGGACGGGATGGAACTGGACGGGATGGAACTGGACGAGACTGAACTGGATGGGACGGGACGGGACTGAACTGAAAGAGATAATTTTAATCTAAGTTACGTTGGAAATACATCGATCCTTTTGTGCATACTCTGTAACTGCAAATACTTCAGCTCCAAATACACATGAATCATCATTCGCCAAATACTCATTTTCACAATTCTTAAATGAGTCCAGTGATACCAACTTGTCAAAACCCCATTTAATATTTTTCTCGTGAAACCTTCTCCTATTGTCATTCACGATATCTATAAACACATTCAAATAATAATAATTTAAAACGATTTAATGAATTAGTTAATATATGATTATTATGTTAATGCGATAGGAGTGTAAAAAAAAATTGAAAAAAAAATAAGACATGTACCATAAATTAAATAATTAACTATAAGGGTATGAATTTTAAATATATAAAATATTTTTTATGTAGTGTATATGATATATATTAAAATATATAAATCCAAAAAAATTCAAGATTAGGCTCATTTCGAACGTATCGAAGAGACGATTATAATGGTATAACTTGTTAAAATTAAAACATATTTTTTTAACGTATTATAGTTAATAAACGATTATATGTGTTAAATGTAAAATTTAAATTATGAAAGTAAAAGGTATAAAGTAAAGTAAGTAAATAAGTATAGGGGTTGAAAGTGTAAATTTCAATTCCAAATTGTGATAAAAACTGATACAATATTCAAAATACTTAAGATAAAAACTGATGATGTTGCATTTATAAACAAAAATATTTTTTATTACAAAAAATTCAATATTAGGCTCATTTCGAACGTATCGAAGAGACGATTATTCGTCGAAACCCCATTTCATATTATTCTCGTGAAATCGATACTATTTTTCACCAACCCGATGTATAATCGATACTATTTTTCACCAACCCGATGTATAATCGATACTATTTTTCACCAACTCGTCGATACCTTCGAAATGAACCCATTTTTTTTATTTAATTATATCGAAATGAGCCCAATATTAACTAAAATACGTTAAGAAAATACTTTTTAACAACTTTCAAAATTTTAAATCGTGAACTCTTATTAGTTTATTCTTATCTCTAACCACTTTCACCACTTTCAAATCCTCAAATCATTAACTCCTCAAAAAACGTCATTCTTTAAACACATTTATAAAAAAATCATCAAGTAAATTGATTTAATAATGGTAGTACGAGTTTTTAAAAATGGTAGTACGAGTTTACAACCCTGTCCATTCATATAAAAATGGTAGTACGAGTTTTTAAAAACTGATTTTTTGTATATATATCAAATTCCTTAACGTATTTTAATGTAATCGTATTAACATAAATAATAGTATATGAACTATAAAGGTATGAATTTTAAATATAAAAAATATTTTTATGTAGTGTATATGATATATATTAAAATATATAAATTCAAAAAAATTCAAGATTGGACTCATTTTGAACGTATCGAAGAGACGATTATAATGGTGTAACTTATTAAAATTAAAATATATTTTTTTAACGTATTTTAACTAATATACGATTATATGTGTTAATATAATAAATGTGTAAAATGAAAATTAAAAAAGTAAAAGATATAAAGTAAATAAATTATATAAGTTTAGGAGTATAAAATGTAAATATTATTTTACTTTTTGGTTTGTGAGATGGATTGTGATAGAACGACACATTTGCAGGGGGGGTGTACATTTGCAAGGGGTGTGAATAGTAACCCCATTGGAAATTAATTCACAGATCTGAATGAGAGTTGTGTACCTATCTCGTCCAATAATTTTTGGGTGATACTACGGGGAAATTGACCAAAATAGCCATTTTAAAAAAACATCTCCACTTTTTAACCATGCAAATTATTTTTTTACAAAAATAATCGGAATCCCGCAAGCCTGACACCGCACACCGCAAGGCTTGCGGTGTCAGCTTTTTCTGACAAAACGAAAAAAAAAAAATATTTCTGACAAAACACAAGGCTTGCGATGGCTTGCGGGATCGTCATGTGGCTTGCGGGGTCGTCATTTTTTTAAAAAAATAATTTTTTTTTTCGTTTTGTCAGAAAAAGCTGACACCGCAAGCCTTGCGGTGTCAGGCTTGCGGGATTCCGATTATTTTTGTAAAAAAATAATTTATATGGTTAAAAGTTGAAGTTTTGTTTTAAAAATGGTTATTTAGGTCAATTTCCCGTGATACTACCCCGTGCAACTTTCCTATGCCTACGACTTTTGTCTGCAACTTTCCTATGCCCTGCAACTTTTGTCTCCCACAATCTCTCTTACATACACAATATAATTTTAATATTTACATTTTACCTCCTATACTAATTAAATAAATTTACTTTATACCTTTTACTTTTATAATTTTCATTTTATACATTTATTATATTAACACATAAAATCGTATATTAGCTAAAATACGTTAAAAAACTACGTTTTAATTTTAACAAATTACACTATTATAATCGTTTCTTCGGTACGTTCGAAATGAGCCCAAGATTGAATATTTTTTGATTTAATTATTTTATTATATATCATATATTACATAAATATTTATAAAGAAATCTTAATATATTTTAGCATGAAAATAAAGTTGTTATATTATTTTATTAGACTCATTTCGAAGGTATCGACGAGACGATTATAATGACGTAATTTTTTTAAATTAAAAAGTCTTTTTGTTTATAAATGTGACATCGCGGGTTGGCGGGTTGGATCGGTTTGTACATATTTTATGATACATCTCTTATCGTTCTAACTCATTAATTTAAAAAACTCTTTATATATATATATATATATCTATACTACATATATAAGCATTCACATCAAATGTCTTAAAGACAACTTTTTATGCTTAAGGTACTACTAATTTATGCACAAAATCTTGAAAACTCTTAATTACAACTTGTAAAGCATATGGTATAACTTCGTATTGCAAAATCAATTTTCAAATAGGCCCATACCTAAGGTACAACCCATGCTTTCCTCTTATTCACGTCTCAGCCCATGCTTTCTTCTGAAATGGAGAACAGAAACGTGATTTCTTCCTGAAGCTATTTTTAGGTCCCAAGATGAAGAGTAAACCCCCCTCCTTCGTTGTCAGTTCCTCAAAAGCTATCTCACTACTGAAGTCTCTGGAATCGCCTCTTCTTCGTTGTCACTGCCCCGCTTCTGGTATGGTTTGATTTATACTTGTATCTTCTCCATTTTTTCTTTTGAGTTCCTTTTATGTTTTCGTTTATGATTCTTTTCATTCAGCTGAAGCTTTTCAAACTATGGCCTTCAAATTGGTAAATGTTGCAGGTTTCAGTTGGTTTATTTGTTTGATTCCGTCGAAAGATATCCGCCTTCACGTAAGTGTTGAGATCTGTATACATTGTTCTTTTATGCTTGCGCCTTCTTTTGTTCATTATTACGAGTCGTTGTCTATTTTTGCTGATTTTTACACTTATAGAGATTGAGCACTGTTAGAATGTTTTTTTGGTTAATTTTGGGGGTTTCTATGAATGTCAGTTGAAATTTAGGGTTTTAATGTTGATTTGTATATGTCAGCTTGCAAAGCCAGAGGATCGGATCTCAGGTGCCATTTCAAGGTATGCACGATGTCTTGAGTACTTTTTTCATACGGATTTTTGTGGCGAATTTAACATCGATGTGGATCCCATTACTTGTTTCATTTGTTTATAAGTTTCAGTTTAGGTATCAGTTTATTCCTAAATTGATTAATTTTCAGTGAATTATCTTCATATCAGCTTGCAAAGCCAGAGGATCGGATCTCAGGTGCCATTTCAAGGTATGCAAGATGTCTTGAGTTTTTTGGTGTTTCGTTTTGTCTTTATTGACTAACATCTTGGTTATCTTCTAGGATCTGTCACTTGATGCAACAACAATAGTTGGTGTTGATCTAGGCCAGGGACTACGAGAAGTAGATACTAAGAAATACATCTAGGTCAGTCTAGAACATCTAGGGGCCGTCCTAAGGCTCAAATGCTTGACATTTTTTAAAAGGAACAACTTTTTAACAAAGGTTTGCTGCACAAGTTGTAGCTTAACAGCAATGTTATGATCATAGTATCATGAAGGCATCATACATCTTATCTTAAGATTGGGAAAATTAAAGGTAGCAATAAGCAAGGGAAGTCCTTATTGACAATGTGGCTTAAACTCACTAATAACTTCAAATGCAAGTTTTAGTTGGCACCAAAGCAAAGCCTTCATATTAAATGTTGCTTTCCACACAGGTCATAATCGTCAATGCAATTATCTTTTCTCATTTAAAGTTTAACCTGTAAATAGAGTTGCCTAAGGGTTCCTTTAGTGTCCATTATCTTAGCATTAGTCACATTATTTAAGGTTGTCTGTTATGTTTACTATTTCCATTCCATGGTTCACTATGTACTCACATGTAAATAGAGTTTCCTGTGCATTTATTTTTAGAATTGCATTTAGTTTTATGGTTCCTATACATGGTCAGGAAATTGCTCTCATTCTGTGTTTTGGATAACAAGTAAATCATTCGCAACCTACATGGATAACAAGTAAATCATTCGCAACCTACATGGAACTGCCTGTTCTATTAAATGTACCAAGGACTGTCTAAATGCTAATGATACAATACATATGATGAATATGTATCTGAACCTCGTTTATTTTTTGTTTTTGCTTTCATGACAGCTTCTTCAAAATTCTAAAGTTCATTACATTCCTGGTTGGGATTGCCATGGTCTATCGATTGAGTTGAAAGGCAAATGATAGTTTGTTGCTGGTTTCTTGAGTTGAAAATTTTCTGGTTCATGATTTCATTGGTTTGAGCTGTATGTATTGCCATTAGATTGCCAAGAATTGATATGGGATATATGTTGTCTTCTAGCTTTATTTATGGGTAATTTTCTAGCTTTAATTATGGGTAATTTAAGTATTGCAGTCATTGAACCAAGATACCCGGAAGGGGCTGACACCAATAAAGTTGAGAGCAAAAGCAGCTAAATTTGCCAAAGCAACTATGAAGGCGCAAATGGCATCTTTCAAGGTCAGTTAAAACAATTAATCCACAAAACTGAGAGAGCTAAATTTAAATTATGTTATTTGTTATTTCACATATTCCCTCCATATAGTCAAATACTTATTTACTTGTGGAGTATCTATGTTTTGGTTATGTATATATTTCATATTGTCAGCTAATGATGCTGCTTATTTGTTATTATTGTTAATGAATAATAGAATGTAAGTATCTATACTGTCTGTGCACAGAGATTTGGGGTATGGGCAGACTGGGATCATCCTTATCTCACTCTTGATCGGTAACGAGACCAAACTTTACAATACTTGTCAGTGAATTTCTTTATGATTAGTATAACTACAACTCCTTTTTATTTTTTACAGTGTGGTCTGAAAGGGTGATAATGATAAAAGTTGCAAGCTGCTCATGTTTTGCTATAATAATTATTATCTGATCCTATTGCCTTTCTAGATTGAAGTGTTTGGCCAGATGGTTTTCAAAGGGTACATATATCAAGGGAGAAAGCCCGTGCACTGGAGTCCTTCATCCCGCACTGCTCTTGCAGAGGCTGTGTTAGAGTATCCTTCATCCCGCACTGCTCTTTCAAAGAGCATGTATGAAATTTTCAGATTACTAAGTACTCAACTAAAGGTGGATTACTAGATGAATTTCTTCCTAGATTGTCCCTTGCAGTTTGGACCACTACTCCCTGGACTATTCCTTCCAATCCTAGATTGTCCCTTGCAGTTTGGACCACTACTCCCTGGACTATTCCTTCCAACGCTGGTATGTGTCTTTATTATCCTTCTCAATTCATATGCTATATATTATTTCTTCCCTTTATATGTTTACTGATAAGGTAATGAAATTAGTTGAGATGTTTTATTTCTTCGTATAGGATTCCCATTATGTAAATATTTTTTTGGATCTGCTGAGAACCACTGGTCACAATCACACATAGACCACAAAATGTGTCTATTTACGTAAATGTGCAATCTCTTGTATACGATCAGTTATTTATCTGTACATCCTTTTCTTTCTCAGCCGTTGCAGTGAATTCCAAGCTACAGTTTGTTGTTGTTGAAGTGCAGTCCCTTTCACCTGATGTTGCTTCATCTTCTGAAGGCGGAAAAACGAGGATTGGTAGGTGTTTTAAAAGGCCACGAGAGACCATTTTTCATCAAAGACATGAAATTGTTGAGAATCAGTACATGATGCATGGATTAGTTCCTACAAGCTTGGGTAATAATTTATCATTAATCAAATAATTGGAAGTTAACATTATTTTCGAGACGGATGGAGAATGGATTAAAAAGAGAAACATGATACACGGTTTAGTTAACGACTTCGGAATTATGATTCACCCGCGCTACGATGTGAATATATATATATATATATATATTACTACCTTATAATGCATTTAACATAAAACTCTTAAAGACAAGTTTTAATACATAATGTACTACTCTTTTATGCATGAAACTTAAAAAAAACTATGAATTACATACAAGTGACAAAGCACATTGTACAATAATTGACATCCAGCCGATATGCATCGCCACTCTGTCTCCAACTTACCCTTCAACCTCGATCTCTCTCTATCACCACAGATTTGCAGAACCACGACGTTAAGGAACCGGATTTGCAGCGCTACGATGTGAAAGAATCAGATCTGCTTATTCTTCTCCGGTTGGAACCACGATCTCCGGTCGGACAACGGATCTGCCTTAGGCATCCCTCACTCTGTGATGAAGGCTCTTGACATGAACACTGCTGAGATTAACGGATCTCCAAGAATGGTACAACAACAACAACAACTTTCTTTCTTTATTTATTTCTATCCTTTTTTCTTTAAAATTAAAAGAATTGTTATTTGAAAATTGAAATTGTTATTGAAAATGACGCTGACCGGAAGCAACATCCACCCAGAGCTCATCCTTGCTGATGTTGCACTTGGGTTGGGTTGAGTTTGAATAAATAAATAATTAATGGTATGTATGGTAAGGTTATAGCTTTAATTTCATCCATCATTTCCTTGTTAGTTGTATGCTTGTTTGTTGAAGAAGACTTTTATGTGATGATGCTTTGATCCCCTTTTTTCTTTTGGTTTGATTTGCTTACAAAAGTGGCAAAAAAGGAATTCATGGTGATGGTCTACATGTAATATGCTTTATTTCTTTGGGATTTGTCTATGTTTCTAGCAACATGTTTTTTAGAGTATACTTCAATTTATCTTCAGGCCTTTTGTTTCATCTTAGATTTTTTTGAGTCTGAGCAGTTAGTGATGATTAGTATTGGGGTATTTCTTTAAGCTCAAAATAGCAGCAAAGTGTTCCCGTAGGCTACAACAATACAGCATGATGGGCTTGAAGCAAACATGATATGGCATGCTTTTATCACATCAAATGGCTACTCAAGCTCCAAATTAAGGAAATGTCGAATTACTTCATGTTTTAGAAGAATTAAAATCTTGCTGCATGAGATTGTTGCTTACATTAACCGACTATAATGGTCGCAAAACTTAAGGATGTTTCGCATTCGTACAAGTACAACTCTTTGGGAACGACCACAATTCTCGTTATGCCCTCCAATCCAGTATGCTCTTTTTTTAAAGGTTATTTATGGTATGCTATCGTATTTTGGTTAATTTACATCATTCTTTTTAGTTTTATTTTACCATTTTATGAGTCTCATCACTTTTCTTTTCATAAAATAAGAGTACGTCATGAAAACACTGTCAAATGATAAAATTGCAAGTGGAAGTCCCGGGGGCTCAGTCTTAACGTGAGTTGGAAGTTGTTTTT
This sequence comes from Saussurea involucrata, assembly GCA_033807775.1. Classification (NCBI taxonomy): domain Eukaryota; kingdom Viridiplantae; phylum Streptophyta; class Magnoliopsida; order Asterales; family Asteraceae; genus Saussurea; species Saussurea involucrata. The sequence continues at coordinate 23,938,310 of CM066314.1, forward strand.
GGATTGCATACATGCATTATAGCTCTAAAAAAAGATAGCAAGAAACGGGTCATAAAGCATATTTGGTTGTTGACAAAGCAATATCAATTCATAAAGTAAGAAGTAATGCTGAAAAATTAGATACATGTATGTGAATCTTCATAGTTGTTATTGCCTTCAAAATTCCTCCAAGTTTTTATAATGTATAAAAGTATTACCACAAAAACAGTTTCATAAATCTTAATCACATTTGAAATTGTTTACAAAGCTAAACCAATTAAGTTTGTCTTTCAAATGCATAATAAGGATGGTGGTTTTGCTGAGATATGTTTCTAAATTTGTTTTGTTGTCAAAATTAAGTTAAATGGATTGAAGTCACAGTGATGCTTCTATTATTTATAGTCATAAGGTTGAAGTTTGTGATTTAGTTAAGTAGAAATAAACTTCCATAATGTCAAAAATATGTTGAGTATTTAAGCGATGTATTATTTTCCAAACATCTAAATTATGACACGAGACTTTCTTGCTCTCATATTAAACTTAATTCATTGCATCAATTTTGTATTATAAAAATACATCGTAGATAGAGTTTTCCATTGGTTTTTAGTTGGTCACACATATTAGACCACGTATTTTTCATATTTAAGGATGTCTCATGTCAATTGCAACGTTTATTGACATCATGGAGACTCTTATCCGATAAGTGTTTATTGTTTAAACTTACATATGATATTGCTTTGATGGACTATAATCTTACCATGTAAAGTAAATTATAATGTTAAATCTTACGTGGTAAGCGTTTGGGTAAACCAACGCTAAATGTAAATATATCATCCTTAAAATCCCCTCTAACTACACGTGTGCATCGGCGGGTTGGACGGGTCAAGGTGGGCAAACAAAAAACCCAATTGGATTTCAGATACGGAAATCAAGACCTGGATTTTAGGATATTGGGGTATTCGGGTTTTGTAGAAACCCTAATTTATTGTTCGGGTTCAGATGTTAGACTATTCAAGTTTTTCACACTCTTACCTCTAACAAACCATTGAGACTTCAATATTGTTTACATTTACGTATCCCGCCGCATTGCGCGGGTACACAGCTAGTATATATATATATATCTCGATAAATAATTTGATTTGAAATAAAGAAAAGAAAAGTTATTGATTTGAAATAAAGAAAATTTATTGATTTGAAATAAAGTAAAAATAATTCATTATAAATCGAACAATCGTTCATTCGATTTTCATCCATTTTCATTCTCTTCTTCTCTCACTCTCACTCTCTCCCTGTCTCACTCTAACTCTCTCCCTCTATATATCCTTCGTATATATATATATATATATATATACATAAATATCAAAGTTGCAGATGACAAACATGGGAGAAGATTTGACACGAACACCAGAATTTGTCACCGACCAGGTACAATATTATGAAAACTAACATTTAGATTTATTAATACTTATGTGGACAAGTGAAAGTTATAACAAAATATAATAATTTCAGGTGTTCAGTTCTCGAGAAGAAATTACTGCATGGGTGCACAAGCAGACTTAGAATTTTTTTTATCTCATATTCATCAAGTAATTCAGTCACAAGACACGTCGATCAAAGCAAGTTTTGAAACGAGTAAAAATAATAGGAAACATCGATTTCAAAAACCACACTTTCAAAATATGTGGGGCTTAGTTTCATTTTATGCACTTGATAGGATTTACAAAGAATATTTGCGGTCTTTCGAGACTAACGTATTTTCTGAAAATTGTGGTTGTATAATGCGAACAAGTCATGGATTACCATGCACGCATGAACAAGCACTATATACATGCCAAGGCGTACACATTCCACTTGACGCGATCGACGTATTTTGGAAAAAACTTGATTTCTCGCCATGTGCTTCCGCACAAGATGATAATATTCAATGTGACGATGAAGTACAGATGTTTAGAGAAATATTTAATAAACAATCAATTTCTGGTCGTAAAACCTTGCTAAAAAGGTTAAAAAAATATAATAATGCCATCAAAACCGTTGTTTGATGAACCATCGGCTCATAGAACCACTCGTGGACGTCCTTATCAAAAGAATCAAGCTCTACAGAAAAAGATTCCTGAAGACCCTCGTAGACGCAATTGTTCTAACACGCCGACATTTATCAACTCTCAAGGTTTTGCTCATCAAGAATCAGCGAGGCATAGCTCCTACTTCCCACGACAACCCACCCCCCCAAATCCATATCTTGATCAAATCCCGAGTTTATTTCATCCATACATCACACAAATACAAGATGTATTGGGCGATGGAAATTGTGGATTTCGAGCCATATCTACTTGTCTGGGTGGTCATGAAGACCAATGAGACAACATCCGCAGAGAGTTAATTGATGAACTAACTGAGTATCAAGAATATTACACTTTTGTGATTGGCAGAGACGAGTGTCAAAGAATTTATGATGCGTTGAATTTTTTTGAGAAGGGCGTCTTTGCACCACATATGTATTGGATCGCTATGCCTGAAATGGGAATTCTAGTTGCTTCAAGGTTCAATATCATACTACATGTTCTCAATATGGCAGGTAGTGTGACATACTTACCATTCAGGACACAACCGCCGTCACCATCCCAACATGTGTCAATTGCAATAGTGCATGTTAATGATAATCATTACATAAAAGTGGTATTAAACGGAGAATACCCAATGCCCACACTCACACAGCATTGGACACGTTGTCGATTTCTAGATGCAAGTACATGGATCGACCCATACAGACGTAGATTAGATATGTATAAAGAATATATAGAGCGTACTCGTACTCGTGAATATATTGATTTAAATGAGTAATCAAAGTTGGAATTTGTTGGAATAAAAAGTATTTTTTTAACGTATTTTAGTTAATATTGAGCTCATTTCGAAATAATATAATTAAATAAAAAAAATAAGAAGGTATCGACGAATAACAATATAAAAAAATAACGTAAACGTATGACGCATAATAATATAATTAAATAAAAAAAATTCAATATTAGGCTCATTTCGAAGGTATCGACGAGACGATTATAATGACGTAATTTGTTTAAATTAAAAAGTCTTTTTTAACGTATTTTAGTTAATATACGATTATACGTGTTAATATAATAAAAGTGTAAAATGAAAAATAAAAAACTAAAAGGTATAAAGTAAATTAATTAAGTAAGTATAAGGGGGTAAAATGTAAGTTTTAAATAAAAAAAAATAAAAAAATAAGTGTGTGGAGGGGGTAGGTAGGGATAGAATTATCCTAATTTTTTTATTGCAAACATTAATGGAGCTTGACGTCCAGGTGAGGAAGGTTCTAGGTGTAACATAACACCTTTGGTGACGCTTGGTTAATTGGGGTATTAAGAGCATATATGGAATCCATGGAGATTTTGGACAATTGTTGGTAGGGCTGTAAACGAACCGAATGAACACGAACGGAGGTCTGTTCATGTTCGTTCGTTTAAGTTAAACGAACACGAACAGTAAACGAACAAATTTTTTTGTGTTCGTGTTCGTTCGTTTAGAATTCAGGTGTGTTCGTGTTCGTTCATGTTCGTTCGCTTAAGTGCTAAACGAACATAAACAAACGAACGCAAACGAACGAACATAAACGAACAGACTAAACGAACATAAACGAACAAGCTAAACGAACATAAACGAACAACCCTAAATGAACATAAACGAACGAACATAAACGAACAGCCCTAAACGAACATAAACGAACATAAACGAACAAGCCCTAAATGAACATAAACGAACGAACATAAACAAACATAAACGAACAAGCCTAAACGAACATAAACGAACACAAACGAACACCATTAGTTGTCATTCGGTCATTCCGTTAACTATTACACACCAATTATCCATAGTTTAAACGTACACAAAACAATCACCATTCATCAACCATTTTGAACAAAAAAACATCATCAATTTGTCTATCTTCATTACACCGTTACACGACTACACCAGGAAAACGTAACAAAAACGCCATCTATCTTCATATCATCAATTTCCTACAAAAAAAAATAATTATTAGTAATTGACTTATTGTAAAAAAAAGTATTAGAATCGATCATATTAAGAAATTACCTTGGTAACAAAAACGCCATCTATTTTCAATCCTCATGGAAGATGAACATATATCATATCATCAATTTTCTAAATAAAACAAACAAAATAATTATTAGTAATTGACTTGTTGTTAATCAAGTAAATCTCTATACAATCAAGTCCATTGAATTATAAACAACTGATTTGCAATGTAGTTGAAACTGGTTTAAACGTAATAATACCAATTTAAACGTTTTCAACAACTTGATTTAACATAATAGTACCAATTTAAACGTTAGTAACATCACAGCAACAAATAACAAGAGAAAATCGAGAAATTCACAACAACAAATCCATCACAGCAGATACAACAGGAAATACATGAAGTAAAATCTGTTCCATGAAGTAATACAGCAGATACAACAGCAAAAAACACATGAAGTAAAATCTGTTCCATGAAGTAATATACAACAACAAAAAATGGTGCAAAACAGCAGCAAAAATCGTGTAAAACAGCAGCAAAAAATGGTGCAAAACAGCATAAAAAAATGGTGCAAAACAGCAGCAAAAAATCGTGTAAAACAGAGGCAAAAATGGTGTAAAACAGCAGCAAAAAATCGGGTAAAACAGCAGCAAAAAATGGTGCAAAACAGCAGCAAAAAATGGTGCAAAACAGCAGCAAAAAATGGTGCAAAACAGCATCAAAAATCGTGCAAAACAGCATCAAAAAATGGTGCAAATACATGAAGTAAAATCTCGAAGAGTTTAGGGTTTAGGTCGAGCAAATACAGCAACAAAAAATCGTGCAAAATAGAGGGCAGATTCTTAAACAAACAACACCAATTCTTAAAATTAGTAACAAATAGCACATCAGATTCTTAAAATTTTAAGAATTTTTCGAGAGCACATCACCAAATCTGGTTGTTAAACACAACACCAAATTTTTCGAGAGCACACCAATAAACACCAAATTGATATTTTTCGAGAGCACACCAGTTCTTAAAATTATAACAAATTTTTCGAGAGCACAGCAATAATAAACACCAAATGAAAGATATACCTGCGATTTTCGAGAGCAGGATCGTTTGTTGAACAAATCGACCGTGAAGGAGAATATCGAACAGAGAAGATGGAGGATGGTGGTGATGTCGAGTGGAGAAGATGGAGGAGGATGGTGGTGATGTTGATCCTGTGAAGAAATGGAGGATGGAGGCGATGATAACTGATGTCGATCCTGTGATATGTGTAATGTGTTTGTAGGGTTTGTTAATTAGGGCTGTAGAAGACTAATTACATTGGATTAAAGGAATAAGGCCCATGTTATATATTATTGGAATAAGGCCCATAATTTTATAATTGACTAGTTATACTTATATAAGTTATATAATATATATATATATATATATATAGATTATAGAATATATTAATGTAAAACTATAAAATAAACGGACATAAACGAACATAAATGAACGTAAACGAACGAACGTAAATAAACGAACGTTCACGAACGTAAATGGACGAACGAGGCCTTTGTTCATGTTCGTTTGTTTAACTAAACGAACAAAAAAAATTGTTCGTGTTCGTTCGTTTATTAAATGAACGAACATAAACGAACTTCCCGCCGAACGGTTCACGAACGGTTCGATGAACGGTCGGTTCGTTTACAACCCTAATTGTTGGTACCTTAACCATTCTTACAAAACCTCGTTTAATTGATTTCAACACATTAAATGCTTAAAGTTTTTATTTTCTTTTTTATAATATTATTATATAAAATATTATTTAAATTTATAAACTTATTATTATTTTTATTTAATCAAAAAGGTATATATACTTTTATTAAATGAATTTAATTTTATTTAACTTTTAATATTTCTTTGTAAACTAACAATAGTTATAAATCAAAAAAATTTATTTTATTTAATCAATAAGGTATATATCAATATATATATATACTACATATATAAGCATATACACCTAAAGTCTTAAGTGTAACATTTTAAGCACAAAATACAACCAATTTATGCCATAAATTAAAAAAACTCTTAAAGACAACTTGATATGCATAACTTACAAGTTTTTAATGCAACCTTCTACAACCACATGGACTGAAAGTTTCTTTCTATCCCGCCAAGAGAGTGCTCTTCCAAACAAGGAACATATTTCAAATTTCAAAAGTTTTTACCCCTAATTTAGTTTATTCCCTTTTCAAAACATATCGATGTCCTCCAAAGCTTTCTCCAGGAAAACCACCGTCTCTTACCCTTTTCGCCACCGCCGTGCCTCTGTCGCCGTCTGCTTCTTCGTCACCACCCCTGCTTCATCGTCTCTCTTTGTATAACCAGTGAAGTCTCTACATGAATTTTGAATTTACCTTTCATCCACCCCCTTATCTGACAGTGAAGTCTCTGCGTGAATCTCCTCTTCAAATCGATTTGAATCAGGTAAGTAATCTTAGGGTTTATTCTTGATTTTGAACTTTTGATTTTGTATACTTTTTCTATTAAGAGGTTCAACCATCGAGTGTATGCTTGCCTGGTTCTAGATTATGGTTATTTTGTTCCTGACTATTTTTTTGAACCTAATGTGCTTACCTTGTTTCAGATTTGTACTTGTACATTGTTTGATCCTGGTCTGAGTCTCTCTCCCTCTTCTAATTTTGTTTTTTATGCTCCTATTTTCCCTCCCTCATGTTTATGTAAGATTGTATATGTTTTTTTTGTATTGACAGGTTTTGGATTCCATCTCTGTATACAACTCGAAATTGATAGCAACAAACCATTTTTGGATGTGGCTTTTCCCGTTTTGCACCATGTTTTACATTGATAATGTTCTTTTTTTTACTTGTTTTGATATGTTCACGTGAAATGCGTAGGATCTAGAGAAGGATGAAGTTCCCCCTCGTATGAGTCGTGTTTCTGAAACTGGAGATAAAAAGGGTAAGTGCTTCAATCAAACCCCGCTTGTTTTCCTTTTTTCTTATTCTCTTTCTCCTTTTCTAGAGTAATGATTAAGGTTACCAAAAGGTTGTTTAAAAATTAAAGGTTTTACTAAAGATTTGACGTGATCCATTAACATTAGGTTTGTTTTTTGTTGTTGGTAATGTGCAGGCTCAAAAAGTAGACATGGAAGCTACATATCTGAATGGTTCAATGAGAAAGAGGATGGAGTTTCTTGATATGGCAAAAAGCGTAGAGACGAAGATATGACTACGAGAAGAGCCATAGTCGGTCTCCTGACAGGTATAAAGATCCTCTTACACTATAGTTAGAGCTGGAAATTTGCAGAACATATTGGGTAAACAAACAATTATCTAACTTATGATCAAGTTATATTCGGCTTATTTATGTCGACTTCTTTGTTGTAGTTAGAAGACATTAATCTCAAATTGATATTGAATATTCTTGGAGAAATTTACCTAGAGGTTTGGTTATTTATTTATTTATTTTTTATGATGTCAACTGTTTTTTATTTTAAATTTGTTAGACTTCCTTGACTATAAATGATACAGGAGTCACTCTATGTTTAGTGGGATCGAGATAGTTTCATAGATAGTCTTATTCGGTGCCTGCTTTATAACTTAGAAGGTGAATATCCATTCAGGACTGTGGAACTTATTAGCTTATTATCAGCCCTCTCTGAAGGAGTTTGAGGTTACATTGTTTATACACTTTGGCTGCAAAGTATTCTTTTTATGAGCATCTGGTATTTACTTCAATCTTGGTTTCCTTTTTTACTTCAGGTGCTTCAGATATATCGGTTCACTAATCACTCCATTTGGAGAATATGGACATAGATAGCTATAAACGATAGCTTATGTAATCTCTATTCATCTTTACACTTGTGTTTGCGTCTCTATATCGTCTTCTGGTCCACCGTGGAAGGTATGTTCAAGGTATGTTCACTTACCTGTCACCACAAATAAATGCGAGTGTCCCAAAAAAACAGGGATACAACAAGGCTTGATCAGCGGGATTGGGTTTGGAGTGTAGTTTTTCTTACTTTTATATGTGTATGTAGCCATCTTTTACGCTGAAGCTCGGCTTGTTGAGAACGACACTACTACATTCTCGGATGTTTTAGTACTCAGTAATACATTCTTGTAAATTGTAACCCCAAAGAGATTTAAATTTACTAATATAGTTTACTACAATGTGTGGCATGTATTCTTTGCTTTAAATTAACATGTTCTTCAGTAAGATAAAGTCATTAACATGTTTATCATATACCGATTTATTGTGCTTTATCATATGGCTTCTGAGTTGAGTTTCAGATGTGTTCAGAGGCGCATGCTCTGCTTGATAATTATTGTTGATGACACATGACTGCTTCTTATCAGATTTAACAGGGGATGGATCAGTTTTTTCAGCTCATATGGCTGCTTTCTGAGTTTACGGCAGCAGATGGAATAAGGGGGGTTGTTTGTTCAAACAACAATCAAGCCGTTGTCTTTGTTCAATTGCTGTGTTGGATTTTGTTTGTAAGCTCTCTGGCTGCATCTACTGTTATGGATGATTAAAATTGAACTCAAGTTCTTAAAGGACAAGTCTTATGGGGTTATACTTAGAAGGGTGAATTTTGTAAAGAAATTCATATGATATCGAATACAATAGGTATATATTGTAAAAGCTATCCTAATATGTGATTGCACAGTCGATGTTTTGTTCATCTTTAAACATTATATGCATTTCAAAAAGTCTAAAACAATGCCTTCTAGCATATTTGATTACAAAATGAATAGCTTTATGGAGTAGTTGAAAACATCAGTGATGGAATGAAAATGAAGCCGGTGTTGTTTTTAGCTGAAGCTGTCATCAAGTTGTAACAATGTTGGATCTGAATGAAGGTGAAAACAAGAACATATGGGTTTGAATTTGAAGTGCTAGGCCAATTCTATTTTAATGCTTTGTACTTTTCTCTTAAAATTTTATCTGTCCCTTGAACATTTACTTACAATAAGTTATCCTATTTTTGTGTGTATTTTTCACAGCCTTTAGCCAAAAAACGACTTTCCGAAAGCTTTTTAGCCAAAAACGACTTTCTGTGGTGTTGACCGTGTGTTTGTTTAGTTGCAGCAGTTTGGATCTTCACGATAACGACTTTCCGAAAGCTTTTTAGCCAAAAACGACTTTCTGTGGTGTTGATCGTGTGTTTGTTTAGTTGCAGCAGTTTGGATCTTCACGATAACGACTTTTCGAAAGCTTTTTAGCCAAAAACGACTTTTTGTGGTGTTGATCGTGTGTTTGTTTTGTTGCAGCAGTTTGGATCTTCACGACGACAACATTGTCCGGAAGAGAAGGCTAGGAGTAAAGAATTCAATCCAAAGGTGGTTTCAAAGTTTATGATTTCTGGTTCATTGAGGAATGCCTTGAACTCTACTACTAAATAAGGTTCAATCATCAACAATTGATGGCAACTATGCAGATGTTGTTACAAAATTTTTAACATGTGGGAACTTGATGCTAATGATTCTCGGCTCGGGTGTTTGAATGCGGGCATTGGAGTATAAAATCATTATCGTGAGTCGTGAACATCGGCAACCATCATTGAGTGGTAAGTATCTGACTTTGACCCTTTTTGTGGTCAAACAAGTTGTTTCTAAACTTAGGATTCAACTTAATTTTTGGTTAGGACCTTATAAAGATACACGAGTTATTTAAATATTCAGACATAGTAAGCCACAAGTTTTGATGTAAACATTGGCTTTGAATGACAGCACCAACGCGAAGCAAAAGAACCAAAAAAATGAACCTACAAATAGGCTACTGCAACCCATATTGGAATTTATTGTTAATATTCTTTGATGTGATTCTTAAATAATTAATCTTTCAAAGCATCCACGCTTGTGCAGGGTATAAAGTTATTTTGGTAACTTGAAATTATATGAAAAGAATTAGAACCCACACACAAAACTTCCAAAATGCGAGACCTTGATTGGATTATTATCAGGTAGGGGGGATCTTCTATGAAGCTCTATCAAGCGAGTCCCACTCACACACTGAAGTACGAGGTTCAAAGATTCATTAATTCGTGTATTCCCACGAGTAATATAATTAAAATATTTCGTTAATAAGGTGTTTATGTTGCTGCCGAGGCCTTTCACTTGTTCAATAGACGACTGCAACTCCAGTTACCGTCGAAAGGATCACATAATATGTGAAAATATGTGAAAACCAATGATAAGAGATGCATTTTGAAGTGAATCTATGAAACTGACGTTTGTTGGTTTTTTTCTATATTTCTGAAGAATCCCTCTTTGATTTTTGGCCTTTTTAATTATAGATCCTGAACAAGCAAGTAATCGAAGCATCAAATCCGGTACCAGACCTTCGAACAGGAGATATTAGCGAAATCAAATTTGTAAGTTTGTTCTTGAATGTATTTTCTGGATTTATACGGAGAGTGTGATTTGTGATGGGGATTTAATTTTGTAGGAAGTGCCGGAAAACAGGCGTAGGTTGTATCGGTCCTTGCCATGCTCAATCGGTAAGGTAATTGATATTGGTTAGCGCTTACCCGATAAATGTTTAGTAAACGTCCCTTCGTCAGGGTGTAAAATACAGTAACACTTTCCATTATATCTAAACAGCGAATTTGGACCACGAGTTTTCTCATTTTATTTTATTATCTATAAAATGAGCTACGTTGTTCCATGGTTCTAAAATCTGGATGGTCTTTGAAACCAATTCAGAGCTCTGGTTGGCTGTTGATAAATGCTGGATAGTTCTTATTTTAGATTTCTGGATGGCTAGGTTTCGATGCATTTATTCACATTTAATTGATGGTCGTTGCAAAAGTCTGCACTTTTATTTGTTCTTAACGTTGTTATGCTTCATATAATATAGTTCTTCCCCAAACATTAAGAGGACCGATTATTATCCTTAGAATCTTCAATTTGTTAGCTCATAATGTTGTTTGGGTGATTTTGTATCTTGTTTAAGGATAAATGAGCATGATCGATAGTTTGGGATGAACAATTAGTTCTTGTTTTTGGACTCTAAATTGTAGAGAATTGTCATTTTTTTGTTGAAATCTAAATTGTTATATTATCTGGATACAAATTATTGTGTTTTATGGGTAGAGAAATGGCAACACCAATTGAACCATCAAATGGCATTAGGTCAGAAAAGAAGCATTACTTTTCTATGTGGCAGCCATTGTTTGAAATTGATACCAAATATGTTCCCATCAAACATATTGGTCGAGGTGCATATGGTGTCGTTTGTTCTTTTGTTAATCCTGAAACCAATGAAAAGGTCGTGATAAAGAAATACACAATTCATTCGATAACCGTATTGACGCCCTGAGAACTTCGTGAACTTAATCTTACCCGATAAGAGCTATGCAAGAACCATTTTGGTTGACTAAAAAATCTTACCCGGTAGGTGATAGTGTTAAATTTTACTGGTAGACACTTATTTGGGTAAGCGTTTGGTAAAGGACCCTCAGACATAAAATGTTATTGTTTTAAAAGATGTGATGGTGCCAAATTGCCAATCAATAGGAGTAGTTTCAAGGATGTCTATTTAGTTAACGAGTGTATTTAGTGTCAAGGATGTCTATTTAGTTAACGAGTGTATTTAGTGTCAAGGATGTCTATTTAGTTAACGAGTTTATGGATACAAATTTGCATCGGATTATGTAGAAAATTTTGAAAAGTCCACTTCAAAGCAATAGTTGCAAGATTGTGCTCTATTTGGTAAAAAAAATATGTATACTTTATTTTTGCTTACATTTATTTGATAATTCGGATTGTGTATCCCGCCGCATTGCGCGGGTACACAACTAGTATATATATATATATATATATATATATATATATATATAAAGGAGAATATAGGGAGAGAAGATTAAGGAGAGACCTTCATGACCCTTTATCTTTTTTGTTATAATTTTGATTTATTTTTAATTGATTTCAACACATTAAATGCTTAAACTTTTAATTTTTTTTTTTTTGGAACGACAATTCATTAAAACAGAAGCAAGCCAGAGGCTAGCCAAGAAGAGCGATTACATCGTTCTTAGACAGGAATAAGGGGAAATACTCCACTCAACAAAGTTAATACGACTTCATTTGCGCCTATGAATCACCCATCTAAACGAGTTGGTTCTTTTTTAATTTAAATTAAAAACCATTAACCAATATATATTTATTATTATATAAAATATTATTTACTTTTCATTTTTAATTATACAATGAAGCCAACATTTTTTATTTAAATTTATAAAGTTATTATTATTTTTATTTAATCAATAAGGTATATATACTTTTATTAAATGAATTTATTTTTATTTAACTTTTTATATTTCTTTGTAAGCTAACAATAGTTATAAATCAAAAAAAATTAATTTATTTAATCAATAAGGTATATATACTTTTATTAAATGAATTTATTTTTATTTAACTTCTTATATTTTATTGTAAGCTAACAATACTTATAAATCAAAAAAATTTATTTAAATGCTTAAACTTATTATTATTTTTATTTAATTAATAAGATACAATTTTTTTAGTAAACTAACATCAATATATATATATATAAAGGTGAATGTAGGGAGAGATGATTAAGGAGGGGCCTTCATGGCCCTTTATCTTTTTTGTTATAATTTTGATTTATTTTTAATTGATTTGAACACATTAAATGCTTAAACTTTTCATTTTCTTTTTTATTTTAAATTAAAAACCATCAACCAATATATATTTATTATTATATAAAATATTATTTACTTTTCATTTTTAATTATACAATTAAGCCAGCATTTTTTATTTAAATTTATAAACTTATTATTATTTTTATTTAATCAATAAGGTATATATACTTTTATTAAATGAATTTATTTTTATTTAACTTTTTATATTTCTTTGTAAGCTAACAATAGTTATAAATCAAAAAAATTTATTTTATTTAATCAATAAGGTATATATATACTTTTATTAAATGAATTTATTTTTATTTAACTTCTTATATTTTATTGTAAGCTAACAATACTTATAAATCAAAAAAAATTATTTAAATGCTTAAACTTATTATTATTTTTATTTAATTAATAAGATACAATTTTTTTAGTAAGCTAACATGTTTATAAATCAATATACTTTTATTAAATGAATTTATTTTTATATATCAATATATATATATATATATATATATATATAAAGGAGAATGTAGGGAGAGATGATTAAGGAGAGGCCTTCATGGCCCTTTATCTTTTTTGTTATAATTTTGATTTATTTTTCATTGATTTGAACACATTAAATGCTTAAACTTTTCATTTTCTTTTTTATTTTAAATTAAAAACCATCAACCAATATATATTTATTATTATATAAAATATTATTTACTTTTCATTTTTAATTATACAATGAAGCCAGCATTTTTTATTTAAATTTATAAACTTATTATTATTTTTATTTAATCAATAAGGTATATATACTTTTATTAAATGAATTTATTTTTATTTAACTTTTTATATTTCTTTGTAAGTTAACAATAGTTATAAATCAAAAAAATTTATTTTATTTAATCAATAAGGTATATATATACTTTTATTAAATGAATTTATTTTTATTTAACTTCTTATATTTTATTGTAAGCTAACAATACTTATAAATCAAAAAAAATTATTTAAATGCTTAAACTTATTATTATTTTTATTTAATTAATAAGATACAATTTTTTTAGTAAGCTAACATGTTTATAAATCAATATACTTTTATTAAATGAATTTATTTTTATATAATTGTTTATATTTCTTTATAAGCTAAGAATCAAATTTTTTTATTTAAATTTATAAACAAATTATTTTTTTATTTAATTAATAATATACAATTTTTTTAGTAAGCTAACAATGCTTATAAATTTTAAAACTAACAATGCTTATATTTTAAAACTTCTATTAAATTTCTTTATTTTTTAGTAAAGCAAGAATGTTACTGTGATTGTTAATATATATACATATAAGCAATTCTTTTATTTTATTTTTAAAATATTACATTATATATTGATTATTTTCAACAATTAAAGCCACTTATGAATTCAAAAAACATTTCATTTTTTCCAATTATGAATCGTTAATATATACAAATGAATAATTGTTACAATCAATATATAGAGGGCACAAAGAATTGTGTTGTCATTTTAAGATTGCTGGGGACATGAGTTTTTCTTTTGTGATATTGGACATGAAACAATTGTAAGGTATACTTTTTCATTACTTTTTAGAAAATTTAAAACAAATTCTTATTCTTTATGAAAAAAATATATTTTATTATAATTTGGTTGTTCTCTTGGTAATTTAATTGCAAGACTATGTTTAACACCCAACTGTCCAAATTCGCCCATCTCTTATAAATCTTCTCTATTCATCTCATTTCATGTTTACTTTTTAAAGGTGTATATCATACTTGCTTTGTTTTCTCTCTGTCTCTACTTATCTTGAAAGTGTGTCTGATGACAACAACTTGAATGAGGAATCGTTGAAAATTTATAAATTTAAAATTTTTATTATTGTTTTTAATTTTTAATTCCTATTTTTATTTCTTTATCATTTATATTTGATTGGAAATGTAATAGGTAAATGCGTATTATGGTAAACTTTGTGTTATTTTCCTAGCAAGGAAATCATGAGTGGCGGAGGAGAAAATAATTGTTTGTTGCCCACTTTCTTCAAAAGAAATAGATTAACATATAAACTCTTGCAAGTGTGGCTATGATGACCATTTTCATATACAACAAATCTACATGTAATAGTTAGTGGAGTTCTTTTTGGGTAATTTTGCATACATTTTGTATGTATATGGTTAATCTACAACATATCCATCTTCTCTTGGTATTTCCTCTAGTGTTCTTGCTTTATCCATCTCTCAACTTCTTTTTCTCTATTGGGTTTTACTTTTTATGTTCATGATATGTTTTTTTTTTAATTTTTTGTTGGAATCTTAGTGGATTATCTACTGGTTGCTCAAAAATTCACAACTAATTATCAGTAAGACAATATTTGTTTGAATAACTTTTTTTTCTTTCGATTTTCAAACATTTAGTAGTCAAACATTTTTCAGTATTGTTGTGGATTTCATGAAAATTCCATTTAAAACAACCATATATCGTAATTATTTTATGTTGCTTCTTTTCCAGGTTAAACTCAATTGCTACGAATTTTGGTTGTATTTCATTATCTCCATTATCTTCATATTAACATGTACCTAAAGTTCTTCATGGACATTTTCCTTAAGGACTTTTTACTTATGTTGGATTTTTTCGGAATTATTATTGTAACAATTCAAAAATAAATATATGAAGGTCTCTTTGTTAATCAAAACAATATAAATTAAATTGTAAATAAGAAATAATTTGCGTTCAAAAGTAGATCTCTTATTGAGAAAAAGGGATAGCACAATAGCTATTTGACTAGAGAATGTTAGTCGTTTGAACCACACCGGGTCACAGGAGATTGCGTTTTATTATTTGACAGTTAACGAATGGCGTTTCATCTTAATTTGGTTATGTATTTCATAACATAACTTCGTCACCGCGCATGTTGCTTTATTTTCATAAAAAAAAAATACTCTAATACATTCATCGTCTTATATTACATTTTATTATCAAATTACGTTTTATCTTAAATTGGTTACGCATTTCCTAACATAAACTTCGTCACCGCGCATCGCGCGGTACCAAATACTAGTTAATAATAATTAAATAAGTTATATTAATAATTATAAAGTAAACAAAATAAATAATGAAAGTTCTTATTTAAGAACCAAAAAAAATTTGAGTTCTTATAAGAACTTTTGACAATGGTAGTTCCTATAATCAATAAATAAGTACCATTGTCAAGAGTTCCTATAAGGCATTCCTCCATTTTAGAGAAATTTTAGCAATATGTTGGAGATGCTCTAGCATGCATGTGAGGAATGAGAATATGATAATGGATAATGTAGTTCGTTCGATATAAATTGAGAAGAATGGAAATTTTATTTTTATTCTCATTCTCATTTTCCATTTTTATTCTCCATCTTTTAAATGAACCAAACTATCAATAAAATTGATGGGTTATTGAACACTAAAAAAAATCAATTCCAAACACTAAAAAACATCTTTAATAATAATAGTAAATATTATATTTATATATTATTATTTTATTTTATTAAAACATAAGATTATAATATATAATTAATTTTTATAATCAATAAATAAGTATCACTTAAATTCTAAAATAATTAATTTAGAAAAACATCATTAAAATTAAAATGACAATTCTTAATAATAAATGTTATGTTACAAGACAAATTAAATTACAATAGTTCAATTTTGGAAGATAACATGCATCCAAAAAAAAATTAAATTACACTAGGTTAAGGGTTTCAATATCAATTTAATATCTCAATATCAAGAAACCGGAGAAGAAAATGTCAGGGATCAACGCCAACGATTTCAAGATCAAGCAAAGGATCTCAAAACCCCACACAAAACTATAACCAATATTATGACTATCCAAACTTTTAATTTATGTCTTATGTTTTTGGCATTATAAATCTATGTTATTGTTAGTCTCAACAATCAAAATTGTAAATAATACAAATAGCAATCCGTCCAAACACTTTCAAACTCATTTTTACCACTTGCATTAAAAAGAGTATATCCGAGGAGTAACATCCATCGGATATGGCTTAAACATTACCACTAGAAAAAAATGACTTTTAGCCATAAAAATCACTTAGAAAACTTTCCGTTGGTGATTACTGATAGATCACCCAGAAAATACCAATGGTTCGGTAGGAACCATGGGTAATCTCACTACAGGAAAAGTGACTTTCAGCGACGCGCTTTTAGCGACAAAACGTTTCATTTACAAGTTATAGCGACGACAAGTCGTTTCGGTAAATCGATTTCTGGGATATATTAACTTTTAGCGACAACAAAAGTCGTTGCTAAAACCCCTGTTTCTTGTGGTGTCTGTTACTGATTTAAACTATCCACCAACAATTACCTACAAACGTTTGTGACAGTTTTGTGACGAATCACCCTTTAGCGACAGTTTTACCAGGGAAAAAGCCGTAGGCAAAAGTCTTTCACTTAGTAGTGTATATCACTAGAACCTTTGTTTTGTTTAGAAATATCTTGTAAGGTTTCCAATATACTGTGTTCATCGAATCTTAGACTATGAATGCTTTTGAGTAATCAAATCATAGTATTGATCAAAGCATTATTTTGACAATGAATCCGATAAACAGTATTTATAAAATTCATTGTATCGGATTCATAACTCATCCTCAAAATAACTTTAATTTAGTCTTTTATTTGTGCATCTGATAGTATAACTTCATAGATAATCTATAGTTTGAATAGGTTAAATAGCTTATATTTTTAAATAGCCAAGATGGAATTTTTGCTTGTAAAATTCTTATAACTATTTCTATTGGTTCAAAGAGGAAAAAGTCTTCAACGAGATTGAAGACTAGTTGAAGTGGGGTCAAGATAGTCACCAAAACGGATTGGTTCAATTCAAGATAAAGTCAACTAGTATTTTTAAAAATACTACTACTGACAAGGTGGATTTTGAAGTATAAACTTATCTAACAAGGTTTAGCTCACCAACTCTCTCAAACTCTCATTCTAGTATGTGAACATACAAAATTATGTCAGCCTAAAATAATTTTTAAATCACTATTTAATTAGTGGCATACTTTCTTTATTGTTCCTGCTGCATACTAAAGTATGATGTAACAACCTGGTCTAAAATAAAGCGTACATAACATTTAATAATAAACATCTCGATAAAAGGGGTCCCAAAGTTCATTACATCTGCCTCAAAACTTAGGTTGGCGGAAGCAACCTATACACAACTGAGAATATCACTAGCTTCTAAAAGTAAAAGTGGCACTGTCTCTATCGGCATCCGAACTTTAATCCTGCTCAGCTCACTTACCGGAGCCTCCTACTATCTGCTTTCCTGAAAATGTTTAGTTTGGAAAATGCGAGGGTTAGACCATGAGGTCTAGTGAGCTCCCTCAATTTACAGTTCTCAAAACATTTCAAAACAGCTTACAACTATCAAGAAACTTCACATAAAACTTTCACGGAAAATTCCGCCCCCGTAAATGGCACCCTGAAGTCACTCGGAAGTGACAACGAGTCAGTCTCACGCTGCCTTACTGGGTCACTCCCACCCATGGCATAAACGGAACATCCCCCCGGTATGAGCACTGGTGGGCCTACCCCCCGACTTAGCCAATTTACGTCTATCACAATGTATGCATACATCTCATATAAACTTTCAACCAAGTAAAATCATGTAAATAAACATGGCATTTCTACTCATTTACTTTCGCTGGAAAACACGTTTAAAACACGTATTTTAGTTAGAAAAACCCACCTGCTGCCTTTGCACGGTACTTCACACCTGAACTTCAGATTCCTAGGTAGAACACCTATGGTTCACAGGAAATAAGGTAATAAGTCTTAACTGACTTTCACTGCTATATACACAGACCCTAAATAAAACTGGGTCTCAAAGTACTACTAAGTCCGATGTCAGTTCCGGACTCTCACCCATAATGGGTCCTAAATCCGGATTCGGCCCACTCCGGGACTTGCCATGAATTCCGGATCCAAGTGAATTCCGGATCCCATTACCGAACCCTAAATTCGGCCCATTCCGGATCCCCTTTATGGGTTCCGGATCCTCATGGCCAACCCAATTCCGGGTCCCTTTTGTGGACTCCGGATCCCTACGGTCTAAACTCAAATTCCGGATCCCTCTTGTGGACTCCGGATCCTTACGGCCCAAAACATACCGGATCCTTAATGGATTCCGGATTCCTTTCGGTCCAACTCTCCATTACGGATCTTAATGGATTCCGGACTCTCGTAATCAGTCATGGCGATGCAATACAGAATAACATTAGGGTCAGAGATTAACCCATTTCAACCGATTACTAAGTCCCTTTCCCAACAAAATGATGATTCTACTCTATTAATCCTCTTTTATGATTATTTAATCCCTTTTTAAAACATCCTTTTCAACTATTAAGCAAAAACCCTCAAACAATCCAATCAATCTTACTCCAGCAATGAAAATCAATTGCAAGAATAGAAATCAGAGATTACCTGGAATCCCTTAATGAGTAGCTCTTCTTCCACTTGAAGATTGATGATACTTTCTCTCCAAATGCACTTGATCAAATTTCTTCCCCTGCTCTCTCTTTCTCTCTAAGCCGCCACACCCACACAATATAATTTCTTCTAGGGTTTTGTGCCCAATTTTAAGAGTTTTTATACCTTCTTAACATATTACAGTTCAGCCCCTGAACTTACAACTTTACCAAAATTCCCACAAAGACTTAATCTTTTCAATTGGGACCTTGGTTATTACAACACCCCCCCCCCCCCTCAAAAGAATTCCGTCCCCGGAATTCCATTGTCGAAGAGATGAGGGTACTTGGACTTCATGTCCGCTTCTACCTCCCAAGTTGCCACTCGTCTTCTATGATACTACCACTGAACCTTTACTAACCTGATTTCCTTGTCCCTCGATATTCGTACCTTACTATCTACGATTTATACTGGTTCCTCTACGTAAGTCAACTTCTCATCAACGCTGATGTCCTCCAAGGAACAGCCACATCTGCTTCTGCCAAACATTTCTTTAAGTTCGAGACAAGAAACGCTGGATGAACTCCCTTTAAGTTCCTCGATACTTTCAACTTGTAAGCTACTACCCTTACTCGTTTTATAATAACGAAGGTCAGCTCCTTATCGCCTGCATTCTTTGTAAGGTCGCCATCATCTCAACTTCTAACATTTGCTCGCCAAAATAGAGACGTGCATCACACTATGAATTCTTCTAAAATCTCATCGGGCACCCCAAGTTCGTACACTATCTATCCAACCTTCACAATTTCGACGGATCTACAAAACATAGTCCACTTCACTTTTCTCCTGAATGCACCCCTCCAAACTATGGCGTCTTTCGCATCAGACTGCCCCTTTCCTAAAATCGTGGTTCAGAAGTCTTATGCTTTTCAGCCCAACCAACTTAGTTCCACTCTGTTGTCCCAAACCGTTCTGATAGAAAACATAACCGTACTCCATACTTCGGAACCGCCCTCGGTGAGTCACCACTTTGCTATGTCGTGCCATCTTGTACCATATACTTGTAACCTCTTTGAGCACTATACTCGCTTAAATACCACCTGAAACATCCAAGGTCAACCGCACCCTAATTTGCTCGTTTCCGTCCGCACACCGGGACTCACGGTTTTAAAACACGTCTAATTAAGGTCTCTCATACATCTTTACTTCCATAAAAGAAGAATCTTTGCGGAATTCCCTGCCACAACAACGAGAATCTTTTACCAGGAAAAGTCGCTCACTTGACAACTTGGCACAAGGCCAACCTTGTACATCCTAACAAAATCACACCCAAGAGCTTCCTTCATTGGATTAAATGTCATTCTAGATTACTTCTCCCAACCGACCTTCGTCTATACAGATAATACCTCCTTTTCTCGAAACCCATCGGCTACAGTTCATCAACCAATTCAAATGTTCTCACCACTTCATCACTCCACACTTATATGTAGCTAAAAGCAGGAAACCTCCATAATCCCACATTGAAGTGTTCACCTATCCGAATTGAACTTATCCTGAAGCCACATCAATTTCTCACTGCATCCTACAAGCGTCTAATTATATATGACATAACTTTGGTTACCCTCACTCAACGAGGAGGAGTAACCAAATTCTCACAAAACTATTCCCAACAACTTATCACTGAACGACCAGTTCGTTTGAACATTTCTCACAACATCACCAATCCTAAATCCAACGGTCCTACATTCTGAGCACCATATTCAACTACCCTTTTCCACTTCTTTCCCGAAATTAAAACATACACCAATCCCCTTCCTCCATACTTCGCACCCTTACCGATGACAATCTACACACACTACTCCACCTTTTCGGTGTTACTGCCAAGCTTACTGCTTCCAACCTACTCACTTATTTCGACATGCTATCTCCACCTCCCCACGTTAGCGTGGAGCACCGCCCACCAACATCACTTGCCCCTAACTTTCGACATTTCCACATGCGTCGATTACACTTCCTCATTACTATACATGACCAAATGGTTGCACCAAAATTCCAACTTAAGGCATCCAAACCAGTCATCCCAAATGACCTCGGTGTTCGAAGCCACTACACACTCCTTGATTTCTAAACCATTTCCTTCTCGGATAATTCCTTCGCGCATAAGAAACAATTCACCTCCCTTAAAGATTTCGCGTCTACCATGCCACAACGAGGACTAATCAAACCAACATCTTCTTTAAACTCTCTGTGATCCCAAAAATATACTTACTTAGCGACTCACACAACCAAAAACACTTGGTTTCTCATTTGGGTAACCACCCACTACCGCTCCGCCGTTTTATTTCGAGAATAACCATAACCTAACGCCAACTTACAAACAACTTGTTTAACGAATTGTATAACTCATCCGAAATTCCCAAAAGGCTTCCATCTGATGCTTCACATCTTCTAATCAACACATTACCATATCACTGGCTTGCGCATTTATCTTGGCAAATGATGCCACTAACTCATCCATACATCCTCCACCCACAACATTACACCGCAGCCCAGGTTCTCACGGTCATTTGAACACAATTCAAACTTGCCTTCATATTCATCCGCATATATAACCAAGTCTATCTCACTACTTTGTCTTTCCCCAACTCTAGATGGACCATAACTCACGAGTTCCCAATTAACTCAAACATATTCGTTTCTTGCTAGTTCTTTGCGATCCCAAACCATTACATAGACAGGGCACATTCCCTCACATATCGATATAATCTATACACTCACTTCGTTTGTACTGAATAACTCATCCTTTTACGAACCGTCCAAACCTCGTAAGTAAAACACTCATCCAATTAGAAAAATTTCCACATTTCTAACGCCTACACGAGGTGTTCCATCGTCATGTATACATCTTTCCTGAACGACTTCCTACATTTACCCATACTATGGTAATTGCCTCCACTTCCCACTTCTTGACAACGCCTTCAGCTCCAGACATTTTAAATAGTTGTCGACTTTAACAATAATAGTCGACCTGATGATGCTTTCCTAACTTTTCCGTCAGCAAGGGTTCCTAACAAAACTTAATCCTTCCAACATATCATGATCATCTTCACATCCCGTCGTCCTCACTTAAAGGGAAAATTTCAAGACTTACTTGTGCAATGTCAATATTACAAGATCACTTTAAAACTCATATTCGACGCTAAAGACATTTCATTTATGCCTCTCAACACTACTCATATCAAGCTGCTAATACCACCCCTGATGACTTCAAGCCCTTCCTCCGGACACAACCGTCCCTCGACCACTATATCTCCAGTTACCGAACAAGGGTACAGACTACCATACAACCGACACCAAAATCCATTTCCGACTCTTCCACTGTTCACCTCTCTTCTTGAACACGAATACCAAAATTACAAACATTCTCCCCTGGTTTGTCCAGCACCTCTCCACTCTCAGAATCCTTCCTTATCTTAAAATGTAATACTCTACGACCTAGTGAGTTCATAGCCTTCATGCATTACAACGCGATAAATAAATCATTTCGCACTTTTTATCATTTTAAAGAAACCACACTTGGAAACAATTTGGGTACACATGACCCCCCAACACTCTCATAACTCCAATGCCCTGCACAACGATCTCGAGAATCGTTCGCACGCAACCTTTCAGTAAAACTCAATCTTACTCAACCAAAACGACGTTGTTACGACAGTAATATATTGAATGAAAATCTCATATGGCAAAATTCTGAAAGAAATTACCGACACGAAGTAAACCAGTCGGCTCTCACACTCATTTATATGACATCAACATGTCAATACTCATTTTGGTTATAAAAGCTTCGCAGGCAAACGTTTTGTTGACTTTTTGCAACAACTTAACTTATCATGAAAAGAGTGGGATATTTTGCAAATCGCTAAGCTCAAAATTTCATTGTGCGACGTAAATGAATTTGCCTTTTTCTTTAAACACACGCTGACTCATTTCCGACCAAAATTGATATTTACACATTTACTTTAATCACGGAAAAGCTCATGTAACACATATAAGGACGCAATGCATGAAACTCTACATGCAATTGAAGGCTACTCACTCCAACAAGGTCAACCGTTGTACTCACGCAACTTATCATTGACACTCTATCTTCGACCAATGGTCGCCCTCTCGTCCTTGTAACAACTTGATGTACATGCGTTCCACAGCCCACCTACTCAACCATTCTTTACAATTTTCGTCTTGACCAATTACCTCACATTCTACCTCTACGCGTTTTCAATCTGCCACTGAAAAGCTCGACTAAAGAGTCATGGCTCTAATCCTCCACTAGCCCTTGAATTGACGCTTTCAAGATCTCGACACTGACCTTCCTTACCATCCCAACTGATCTACCCCACGATTTCTAGAACTGGGACTCACCAGAACTAGAATCTTACCCAAAATCAGTCATGCATCCTCTTCAAACCCACGAAGATCTACCTCTAGACGGCTCATAACATTCCAAATAACATTTCTTCTATAAGATGTATACATACACCACATCATAAATGATCTCTCACGATACTTCCCCAACAATGGGTCTCAATCCACTCCACAGGGATCTTGCTGATATTCTTGAATACTGGAACACGACAGATAAACTAACTTAAGACTACTGCTTCAGGATAATAAGGCAATTTAAGCACATGCATGTACCTGTAAGTTCGCAATTACACTGGCCAGGTGTAATCCCAAAATTACCTTACATGACTGTCCTCGGTACCCTATTAGTCCTATCTCTACAATAGTGCCCTCCTAACACATTTCCTGATTCTCAGTTGTGGTTTCTACTCCCAAAGTTTAAGTTTAGGCCCGTTCGGTCACCTAAATCCCTTAAACTATGGCTCTGATACCAATTGTAACAACCTGGTCTAAAATAAAGCGTACATAGCATTTAATAATAAACATCTCGATAAAAGGGGTCCCAAAGTTCAATACATCTGTCTCAAAACTTAGGTTGGCGGAAGCAACCTATACAAAACTGAGAATATCACTAGCTTCTAAAAGTAAAAGTGGCACTGTCTCTATCGGAATCCGAACTTTAATCCTGCTCAGCTCACTTACCAGAGCCTCCTACTATCTGTTTTCCTGAAAAGGTTTAGTTTGGAAAATGCGAGGGTTAGACCATGAGGTCTAGTGAGCTCCCTCAATTTACAGTTCTCAAAACATTTCAAAACAATTTATAACTATCAAGCAACTTCACATAAAACTTTCACGGAAAATTCCGCCCCCGTAAATGGCACCCTGAAGTCACTCGGAAGTGACAACGAGTTAGTCTCACGCTGCCTTACTGGGTCACTCCCTCCCATGGCATAAACGGAACATCCCCCCGGCATGAGCACTGGCGGGCCTGCCCCCCGACTTAGCCAATTTATGTCTATCACAATGTATGCATACATCTCATATAAACTTTCAACCAAGTAAAATCATGTAAATAAACATGGCATTTCTACTCATTTACTTTCGATGGAAAACACGTTTAAAACACGTATTTTAGTTAGAAAAACTCACCTGCTGCCTTTGCACGATACTTCACACATGAACTTCAGATTCCTAGGTAGAACACCTATGGTTCGCAGGAAATAAGGTTGTTAGGGCATTATTTGGTTGTATAGAAGTTCAAGGGGCTATTTGTAATTGTTTAAATTAAGCCTAGTTAGTGAACGGCCGTGGGCTTATTAACCACGGGCCCACCATATATAATGTTTGTTTAGCCTTTGTTTTTAGGCTAGTTGTTCATTTTAACTTTCCAAAGCTTATTGTAATTCTCTCTCAATATTGAAAGTAAAGTGGATGACTAGTTGAAATCATATCGTGTGTTGTTATCTATTGATTTCTTATTGTTCGTTGCACGGATCTGGAACTCACAATTGGTATCAGAGCAGACGGACAGATCGATTCAATGTACTCTATTCGAATTCTGGTAAGTTTTCTAGTTATAAGGCTGTGTTCTTGATTGAAATCTCATATTTTGATTCAGATTAAATTGATCATTTTCGTTTATTGGATATTGTTAGTATCATTCTTATTAGTGATTCTGCAAGTTTTCGTATTCTAATTCGATCGTTTGATTGATTTTTAAGCAATTTAAAGTTCAAAAGTTTTGGTTGTGTTCTTGAGAAAAATCGAATTTTTAACCATCAAAACTTGTTGTTTTTGCTTCAAAATCGATTTGGGTAGTGTTATTTTTGTGTTTGGTCGAGTTCCTAATCTTCCAGGAACGATTTTGAGCAACCCTAGTCGATTCTCAATCGAATTGAAAACTCCAGCCGCACTTTCCGGGTACCAGCAGCACTTTCCGGATAACAGCCCCACTTTTCGGAAGTTCGTTTATACTTTTCGGACACGAATCAGCTTTCCGGGTAAGTTTTCTAAATTCCAACCTTTCCGGGTATATCTGTTCCGGAAACCCAAAGTTTCCGGTAAAATAGTTTGTCCGGACAACTCAACGTTTCCGGTAACCTATTTTATCCGGACAACTCGAAGTTTCCGGTTATATTGATTCTTCCCGGACACTCCATCATCCGGAAAGCGTATCATCCGGAAACCCTTTCTACCCGATAAGTATTTCATCCGGAAACTATTTTCATTTGGTAAGTTTGTGTTTACTCCTTATCATTCGAAAACTATTTTATTCGAAAACTCTTGCATCCGGTAACCCTTTGTTACCCGGAAACTTAAGTTTGTCCGGACACTTTCATTTATTCGGAAACTTCTGTGTGTTGAACTGTTTTTCACCCAATCTGATCCGGACACTTCCAGATCAGACATCTCATCCGGATTCCTATCCGGTAAGTTCATTCCTGTTAAATTCTTACCTTTTTATAGTTCAAATCAGCCGTAGAACCTGCGTTAGGATACCACTCGTAGTGCCTTGCGTTAGGTTATCACTTTGAATCGAACACTTCGTCTGACGATCACTCCAGTGCAACTGAAGATGTCATCACGCGATGCTCTTGCAATCGGCACCGACTCCAAACCACCTTGTCTCTACCAAGGTGAGTACAACCAATGGAGGGACAGGTTCAAAATCTTCATTGAGTCGAAGGACAACTTCGAGTACATTTGGCGAGCTTTAGAAAATGGGCCAATTCCTACACCAATGAAGGCCGTTCCACCAGCTCAAGAAGGTGGTGACACACTCACTATGAAAAAGACCCTCGTCGATTTGTTCGATGACGAAAAAGGGATGCTTGAGGGAGAAAAGCATGCTAAGAGGTACCTTGTTCAAGCTATCCCCAACACGATCTATACGGCCATCGACAGCTACAAAGATACATCAAAGGGTATGTGGGATCAAGTGGAGAAGATGATGCGCGGGAGCAAAGTTGGGAATCAATTGAAGATCAACAACGCCATAACCAAGTTCGATGGATTCAAACAACGCACCGGCGAATCCCTCTCCGAGACATATGAACGTTTTTGTCTCCTTCTCAACGAACTTAACAAGAATCACATCACACGCTCCAACACGGAAAACGCGCTCAAGTTCCTCAACAACCTGTTGCCAGAATGGAAGGTATTTGCATCTCATGTCAAGCACAACCACTTGATAGAGAAAGTTAGCATCCACGAACTCTATGAGACGCTTTTTCAATTCGAAGATGAAGTGAATGAACTTCTAAGCGAGAAGAAGTCTGTATCTAAGCCAACTGCTGATCCATTAGCACTCGTGTCTTCAAAACGAGGCAAATCTTTTGGCCGACACTCCAAACGTACTCAAAAGCATAGTGAATCTGAGTCAGAACCTGAGGAAAAAGAAGACAGTGATTCTGATTCTGAGATAGCTGCCATTAAGAAAGCAATGGTCCTTCTCTCCAAATCCTTCCAACAGAAGTTCTACAAGCAACCGACGCTCAATAATCAGCGCTACTCCACCTCCTCCAACAAGCGCCATGATTATAAGGACAGATATGAAGGAAAGAAGAAAGCTGATGAGCCCGACCAGTCTGACAAGAAAGAGAAGACAGAGAAAGATGACCGAAAGAAGAAAGACGAACCCGTGAGTTGTTATAACTGCGGGAAACTTGGTCACTTTGCTAAAGACTGTAAAAGGCCTGTTGTGAAGAACTCTCATTATTACAAGGCTAAGCTCGCTCTAGCTGAACAAAAGGAAGCAGGAGAAGCTATGTTTGTTGAAAACGAATACTGGCTGGGTCGATCTGATGATGAAAGCGAATCTGATGGTGCTGATGCTTTCATGGGATACCACTCTTCTGCTGAAGAAGAAAAGGCAACGTCAAGTCAAGTAAGTGAATCTACTGCTCAAGATTTCTTTGATCAAATACAATCTCTTACTGAACGGTTAGATTCTCATAAGGCCACTACTAACGAACAACTGCTTGAAATCAGATCCCTATCTGAAAAGCTAGATGTTCAAACGCGGATAACTGAGAAATATAAGCCCGAAAATGCTATCTTAAAAGAAAAATGCATAAATCTTTCAATAGCACCTAAGGACTTAAGGGCCAAATTATCTGAACTTCAGTCACAATTTGATCAGTGCATGAATGAGAAAGCAGAAATTGTTTATCAATGTTCTGCCCTTCAAATTCAGCACAAGGAATTTGTTTCTAAAATTCTTGATCTTGAAACCAAACTTCATAAAAGAGGTCAAACTGATCAGACTATCCATATGAATAAACCAAAGGAGTTCACGTATTTCAACAAGGACTGGGGAATCGGATACGATAACCCGCACTACCTGAAAAAGGGTATAGCCAAAAGACCTGTATTGTATGATTTTGGTTGTCTTGGAATAGCCAAAGAGTATCCGGAATATGCAATTAAATGGACTGGTCCTCTTGAACCTGAAAAGGAAGAGGAAACTGAGGAATACAAGCGCACACGCACATCCAAAATGCAACTTCCATTTTGTTATGGATCTTTAAATTATTCCTATGAGAAAAACAAGAAGTACCTCTCGAATGACTACTTCAATTGCTATAAGGTTGCAACGCCCAAGGATTCCTCCAAGAAGGATGAGGTCCAAGCAACCGAAAACAAGACTGAGACGGATGAGTTCAAACTCTATGTTCCCCCTCTCATCTTGGAAGCAAAGATAGTCGAGTTGGAGGAGTCACTCGAGAAAGAAAGGTCAAATTTTCAAAAGGAAAGACAAGCGCTAATCAAGGAACTTGAGAATCTAAAATCGGTCAAAACCGAAACTGTGTCTGATGAAGGACAGGAAATCCTTCGGTCTGAAATCAATATACTCACATCAAAACTGGCTGCCTTGGCAACAGATGTGATGAAGGAGCATACGAGAAATGGTCAACTCCAAGAGCAGATTGACCAACTCCAAACTGAAAAGCAGATTTCACCCGAACTTTCCTCAAGCTCATCTGACACGTCTTCGTGTAAAGCTTTCATTAGCAAAATGTTTTCAACACAAGACGGTCTAGAACCTCAAGATACAAGTGTTTCAAGGAATTTAAACTCTGATGTTTTCCAATCTTCCGCACCAAATTCCCCGAAACACACGAGCACAAAGTGTTCCTTGCCTTCCTCGACCGATCCAAGTCCTGTAATTCCGGATGTTGGTTTTTCTGAATACATGAACTCCGAAGGCAATTCTGATGAAGAGTTTGAGTCGTTCCCTTTCGACAAACCTCTTCCGAGCATACTGATTTTCTGTCTCCAGTAGTCAATCGCCCGGTCAATTTTCTAAAGGGTGGATGTTCAAAAACAAAGGCCCCAGCTGTGATTAAGATTTCTAAATCTCAACCTGTTTCTAAAAAACAATCATAGCCGAGGCAAAAGACCAAGCAATTGCCTACCAAAAATACTGCTTCTTCAAAAGTCACTGACCATGTTGTCCATGTTGTTTCAGATAAAAATGGTCACGCTAAACAAGAAAAACCAAAGTGGCTAGCTAAGGAACCTGTCAAGGATGCAGCATCAAAGTCTTTCAATACTGTTTTTTACCCTAGAATGAACCAAAACGATTGTGCTTGGAATCATAGGAATGATTTTGTTAAACGCGATGTTTCTTTTCCAATTAAACTTTATTCCATTCAGCAATTGATTCAGTTATCGCATGATTGTTTATGTTGTTCTAGTTGTGGTTGGAATGACTTTGATGATATAAATAATAATGATTGGTTTGGGTCATATCATATATATAATCATACACCCAAAAGCAAACCCCATAAAAATAAAAATAAACACCATACTCAACGGGGGTCCCAATCAGAGGTTAAACCACAGCAGGAGAGAAAACCCATTCCTAAACGGGTTTCTCCTACTGAGGTTAAACCGGCACCCAAGAGGCAACCTGCTACAAAACCAGTTCCTCCAAAAGGTGCAAAACCTATACCTAAGAGGCAACCTGTGCCAAAACCAGTTCCTTCAAACGATGTAAAACCTACACCTAAGGGGAAATCTGTGTCAAAGCAAGTTCCTTTGAGAGGTGTCAAATCTAACCCTCCAGGACCCATGCAAATATGGGTACCTAAAATCCTTTAAACTTGTTTTTGCAGCACGTTCATGTGTGGTACTTAGACTCTGGATGCTCCAAGCACATGACCGAAAGGAGGGAGCTTCTCACGAACTACAAGGAAGAATATGGCGGAGACGTGAGATTTGTGAACAACGACAAGGCGCCGATCGTGGGCTACGTCGACATTGTCCAAGACAAGATCACTATCAAGAAGGTATCACACGTCGCGGGATTGGGACACAATCTGTTTAGCATCTGCCAATTCTGCGACAAAGATCTCGAGGTCCGATTTAAAGCCAAAAGGTGTAGAATACTCAATGACGATGGAGAGGAGCTACTGGTTGGAAAGCGCAAGACCAACCTCTACACCATCGACCTCGCAGCCCTGAAGACTGATAAACCTGTCTGCCTCATGTCAAAGGCTAATTCCGAACAAGCTTGGATTTGGCATCGAAGACTTTCGCACCTTAACTTCAAAAGTATCAACAAACTGGTGCTATGCGGACACGTGAAAGGCATGCCCGATCTTCAATTCGTGAAGGACCATCTCTGCGGGGCATGTGAAATGGGAAAGATGAAACGGGCGTCGCATCAGCCGAAGGCAGCTCCGAGCACGTCCCGGTCCCTCGAACTTATCCATATGGATTTGTGTGGACCGATGCGTGTTCAAAGCATCAACAAGCGCAAATACGTCCTGGTGATGGTGGATGACTTCTCGCGCTACACGTGGGTCAAGTTCCTTCGCTCGAAAGACGAAACTCCGGAGCTGCTCATCAACCATTTGAAGACCATCCAGCTAAATCTTCAAAGTCCATTTCAGACTATCAGGACCGACAACGGGACGAAATTCAAGAACCAAACGGTGAACGATTATCTGACTTCTGTCGGCATTTCTCAACCGTACCCTTGTCGAAGCGGCTCGTACCATGCTTTCCCAATCCAAACTGCCGCTATTTCTATGGGCCGAAGCGGTGTCTACTGCCTGTTATACGTAAAACCGCTCCATCATCCACAAGCGGTTCAACAAGACGCCGTACGAGATCATCAACAAACGCGTTCCGAACATCAAGTACTTCCATGCATTCGGATGCACGTGCTACGTCTTCAACGATAAGGACGATCTCGGCAAATTCAGGCCAAAGGCGGACGAAGGAGTTTTCATCGGATACTCCATGCAGCCTAAGGCGTATCGCATTTACAACAAACGGACAAAAACCGTTATCGAAAGTGTAAACGTGATATTCGACGAAGCCACAGATTTGGCTTCTGAACATAGCAGTTCAGAACCCGGTTTAACTAGCGTGTTAGCTTCCGAACTTCCAAGTTCGGGATCTGCACAAGCGACAGTAAATCCGAATCATGCATCTTCATCGAATGCTGACTCTTCCGATTTAGATTTACTGTTTGAATACTTTTATGATGACATATTTAATGCTTCTACTCCTCCTGTCTCAGCACAACCTCGACTTGAAGCTGCTCGTATTGAGGATTCGGCAAATCTATCCGGTCCGCCACCTTCGACGAGCACGCCTTCCATCACTGTGGAGACAGCTCAACCGTCATCATCGACTTCAACTGATACTATCATCCCCCCGGAGGAACCAGTCACAAACCCGGAGATCGCTCCTAATGATTCGTCTTCTGCAACAATCAACGATCAACTTCTGAATTCCTCGGAACCAAAAGTTGTTCAACCTGCGATGAATCCTCCCCCGTCTCCTCCGAGAAACCAACCGGCTACACTTGAAGCGGTACAAGACCTTCCATCCGGAAGCTATGTGGATCCGGACTCCTCCCATTCAAGTCAACATCCGCTTCCACACACCACCAAGTAGACGAAAGCTCACCCCCTGCATCAAATCATCGGTGATCCTTCCACTCCTGTTCAAACGCGAGGCGCATCAGCCAATTTCTGCCTCTTCTCCGGCTTCTTGAGCAAGATCGAGCCGACAAACGTACGCGAAGCGCTCGAAGATCCGGACTGGATCATAGCCATGCAAGAGGAACTCAACCAGTTTGAGGCCCTCAAAGTATGGCGTTTGGTCCCATGTCCAACCCACAAGACGGTGATCGGCACCAAGTGGATCTTCAAGAACAAGAAGGATGAGGACGGCATCGTAGTACGCAACAAGGCGCGTCTCGTGGCTAAGGGATACCGACAGCAAGAGGGGATCGACTATGATGAGACCTACGCTCCGGTGGCACAGATAGAAGCTATACGTATGTTCCTGGCATATGCCGCGCACAAGAACTTCACGGTCTTCCAAATGGATGTGAAGACCACATTCCTCTACGGCGACATCAAGGAAGAAGTATATGTGTCGCAACCGGAAGGATTCGTGGACGATTCGAAGCCTAATCATGTCTACGTTCTAGACAAGGCGCTTTACGGTCTAAAGCAAGCTCCACGAGCCTGGTACAACACTCTGTCCGAGTTCTTGTTAAAATCAGAATTCACATGAGGTAAGATCGATTCCACTCTATTTATCAAGAACGAAAAGGGTCATATTGTTTTAGTACAAGTGTATGTAGATGACATAATCTTCGGCTCTACTAATCCTCAGTATGCAAAGAACTTTGCCAATCTTATGGGAATTTTTTTTAAAATGAGTATGCTTTGTGAGATGAATTTC
The DNA here is from genome assembly GCA_033807775.1 of Saussurea involucrata. NCBI lineage: Eukaryota > Viridiplantae > Streptophyta > Magnoliopsida > Asterales > Asteraceae > Saussurea > Saussurea involucrata. Next base: position 23,970,571 of record CM066314.1, read on the forward strand.
TTCCTTGGTCTTCAAGTTAAACAACTGTCGACCGGGATATTCATAAACCAGGCTAAGTACATCCGGGATATTCTTAGGAAATTCCAGATGGAACAGTCCTCACCAATGAAAACTCCCATGGCAACCGGTACAAAGCTTCACGCCGATCTTAAGGGAAAGGATGTGAACACTAAACTGTATCGGGGTATGATCGGTTCTTTGATGTACTTAACTGCGAGTAGGCCAGATATCATGTTTTCCACTTTTCTATGCGCCCGATTTCAATCAAAACCAAAAGAGTCTCATTTAATAGCTGTCAAATGAATTTTTCGTTATTTACGTGGTACTGCTGATCTTGGCTTGTGGTACCCGAAAGAGACAGGTTTTGAACTATCCGCTTATTCTGATGCGGACCACACGGGCAGCATGCTGGACCGGAAGAGCACATCGGGGCATGTGCAGTTCTTGGGAGATAGCCTGGTGAGTTGGGCATCCAAGAAGCAGCAATGTGTTTCAACATCGACTGCCGAGGCGGAATACGTGGCCGCCGCGAGCTGCTATTCTCAAGTGATTTGGATGCGCACCCAACTCAAGGACTACGGATTCAGTTACGTAAAGGTGCCCATCTACTGCGACTCGAAGAGCGCAAATGCCATATCCAGCAACCCGGTCCAACATACTAAGACAAAGCACATCGACGTTCGGTATCACTTCATCAAGGATCACGTTGAAAGAGGTACAATCGAACTCTACTTTGTAAATAATGAGCATCAGTTAGCAGACCAATTTACAAAACCCTTGGACGAAAAACGTTTTAATACTCTGGTGTCCAAGTTAGGAATGCTAAATCTGAAGACTTGATCTGTGTGTGTGCCCGTCCCAAGTTTCATACATCTACGAGTAACTGTCTACCCATCATCCGGTGTTTACACTCCCGATGATTGAGCATACACTTTCTCGCACTTGTATTCTACTTGTATCAGTTACACAGTTAGATCGAGTCTCTGTATTTATTAGGTAGATTTTGTTTGTTTCCTTTGTTTCTACGTGTGTTTCCTTTTTCCTTTCATACTGTCGTCTATTTTATTTGTTTATATCTGTGCTGTCACGAGTGTTCATGTGTTCAGGGGGAGCACAAACCGGTATCAGGTAACTTTACACTACTGTTGAGGGGGAGTGTCACACACGTTTTTCTTTAAATGTCCAAAAAAGTTTTTTGTGTGTAGGCATTCCCGAGTGCACTTCACAACACTCCATGCTCAGTTTGAGGGGGAGCGAGAGAAAGTTCTGTCAAAATGCTAAGGACATATTTTTTTTTGCAAAAGTGAGAAGAACTTTTTTTAATTGTCAGAGTGTCCGGACAGGTCTCCGGACACCCATCAATCCGGATAGCTTTCCGGACCGGATGGGTATCCGGGTGAACCTATCCGGTTTATTGGGTCACTATAAAACAATCCGGAAACTCTCAGTTTCATCATCCGGAAACTTTCGCATAAACCCTAAACCTCTCGAACTCTCTCTCTCGTTCTGACTCACTCGCATTCCACGATTTTCACTCGCGTTTTTTTATCAATAATCAAGTATGTTCTTATTTTATCCATCTCGACATCGTTTACACTCGTTTCATGCTCTACATCACTCGAATCAACCACATATTTGGTCGATTGAACATATCCGAATACCCATGTTGCGTCTTTACGACTTGGGGTTCAATCGTGGTAGTTCATATTGTTTTAGTTGAGTCTGTATGTCCATACTCCATATGCTACCTTCCACAATCCTTAAATGATTTAACACCTGTTTGCGTCTGAGATTTATTCGATTTATGATTTTGAGTTTCGTCCGGACACTTTCTTCGTGGCCGGAAACTTTCAAATTGATGGTGATTTGTCCGGTAAATCCCATAGTTATAGATATTTTGTCCGGAATCACTCAACATTCGGAAAACCTAGTTGTCCGGAAACCTCAGGGTTTCCGGTAAGTTCAACTACCAGATAGTTGCTGTGTCCGGAACCCCATTTTGTCCGGATTCCTGCTTTGTCCGGATTCCTGCTTTGTCCGGAAACTTTATTCCTATCCGGAAACATTGTTGTCCGGATAACTTTTGTCCGGATAGTATGTTTTGTACGGAAAGTTTTTGCTTTCCATTAAGTTGTCCGGACACCCCTGTGTTTATCAGTCCAGTACCTAGTTTTCACTGCCTGTCCTCATTCTGTCTCAGATTGAGCCACTTAATGCAAAGGTACGCGCCGTCACTTGTTCATCCGCATCGATTACTAACTTGGGTTCTTTTTCAGATATTCCATGGCGGATCAAGAACAACGGCAACATCCCAAAGAACAAATTCCTCCCCAAGAGGAATTTATCGATGCAGAAGCTGATAATGCTTTGGTCGACCCTGACCATGGCATTGAATTGGAAGGCAACAACTACCTGCTGGACGCCGCTGAGTTCAGACCGCTAGAACAACATCGGGTAATCGTGGACATTTTACTCAGTCACCCTCTCCGTGAGGCCCTCACTACTACAGCCGATGTCCCTGTCCTGTACGTTCTTCAAGTATGGCTCACCGCATGAGTCAACACAACGGCCAATTCACAGTCCATCACGGCGCGGATCGACAACCACCCCTTCACGCTCACACCAGTGTCCTTCCGTCGCCTACTTTCACTTCCAGAAGCAAACACCGACGGACATCAACGCTACGACCCCGCGGTCAATGACGCAACTCTGTGTGCACAAGTACGCGCCCTCGGATACAACCACGCTCTCGATCGACCTTCTGCATTCAACCGCAAGTACCTGGCGCTCATCTGGTACACTCTATTCACAATTCTGAACAGGTGCCTTTCTTCCAGATGGAAGGGAATAGACCAGTGCACAGGCGATTTCCTGCGTCTATTCCATGCAGTTTGCTACAACCGCCACGTCGACATCACGATGATTATCTGGAGCGAAATGGTGCAAGCAATTCGACAAATTGGAGTTACGAAGCAAAAGAAGTTCCTCCCTTACCCACGATTCTTCTCACTGGCTGTGCGCCAACACATGGACGCGAATCCAGCAATACCGCGATGCCTTAACCATCCAGTATGCCTTCCTTTCCATTTACAGTATATGGTGATTCGCAACCCGTCCAACGCCATATCCATGCCCTTACCTGAAGCCCTACTGGCACACGCGGATCCCGCTGCACCGAGTGTAGTTGCTTATAGGCGAGAGTTAGGGAATCCCATGGTCCAGCCAATACCGGAGGGACCTCCCCAGGGACATAGAACCGAGGGACGTGAGGGTCCTAGGACCAGAGGAGGAAGGGCCCGGGTAGCTGGGGCTCCCGGGCGGGGTGTGATGAGAATTCATGCGAGGGGAACCGGAGCGGGCGGTGCAGTGGATACACGTACCAGTACTTCCCAAGCCGGAACATCATCTCGACCCATGCTCCATCATGACTCCGAGCCCTATTTATCTGACCCACCTTCACCTAACTGACATGTTGAAGACGTGGAATCCGACTCCACTGAGTCCGATACAACCCGTGCCTTACGGATGTCCTTAATACCTACCAGTATCGGACCGAACCCAGATTTTACCGAAGGCATCCCTTCTGACTCACCTACACCTCCACCTCTAAACCAGCCTGATATGGGAGATACAAGGAGACCTGAGGGAGAATTAGTTGAACAATTAGAACATGTGAGACGGAGGGAATTACGGTCGAAAGCGAACCAAGAAAGATTAAGCCGTAAAGATAAAGAGGCTTCTGAGCGAATCCAGCCACATGTCGCCTGGGTAGCCACATCTTCTATCCCGTCTCATCCGTTGGGACGGGGTATTGAAGAAGCCGTCGTGGACCCAGCGGCGCAATTGCACAACCTCCTCAGCCACTCATTCGTCTCTCAAAAGACAGGTGTTTGAACTTCTCACGGGGATCAAGCATAACTTCTACCGGTCTCTCAATCGGAGAGTACTGGTATTGAAACAAGAGACCAACAGCCCCCGGTCTCGACTTCTTTCAGTGCACCATTGAGTCTAGAGCCACTTGCAATATTACATTCTTCGGCTAGGATACTGGATGAGACTCACCAAATCGATGCTCTTCGTGACTCGATCGGAACTTCCGTAGTGTCTCCGCCTTTGAGCGGAACGCGAGGATCGGAAGGAAATCCTACCACAGCTACCGAATTGCCAACTGTGAACGTAGGTGGCTCTGCCTCTAAGGTTGATGCCTCAACGGGTAATCTAAGTGATCCTGGCGTTATTACCACCGACTCTGTGTCAAAGGGATATCTGGACGGCGCCCTAAAGGCCGTCCGCGAGGCCATGGAGCAGCGTTTCACCAATGAGCTCGACAAACTGAAGACTCTGATCAAAGGTAAAGAGAAGATGGTCGAACCTGAAACTGCATCGACACCACCACCGGCTCCCGTTCAACCTATTTATTCGGTGGATACTTTGAAGACCATGCTCCTAGCTCAGTTGCGCCAACACCAAGATACCGATGCCTCTACCGAAGCAGACCTGCTTTCAGTGCTACAATCCCAGGTCAATGCTCATTCGTCATCCGTTACATCCCGATTAGACCAACTTGACACGACCCTTAAGGACATACAACAAGCGCTCAAAATGCTGTCCGACAGAGTCGCATCACTCGAAGATACTTGCAAGAGTCAAGTTGGCGGACTCAAGAGAAGGCACGATGACCAGGATGATCTTGATCACCGTGAGGGGGAGAACAAGAGACAAAGATTAACTAAGTCCGCCCCAATCATACCTGAAGCTAATGTGGTTCAACAGGAACCCTCAACTGCGGCAACTACAACCGAAGCTGCACCCGAAGACGAGTTGCCTTTAGCCGAGATGGTAATTGATATGGACATCTCCGATGACGAAGACCCGACGGTTGAAAAGCCTGAGGGAACAACTCAGAAATTGGTCATAGACGACTCATCAGATAGCCCGATACTGGATTTGATTGATCCAGACTGCGAGATCAACCCGGAGACCGAAGATGCATGGTCTGAAAAAGCCTCCAGTGCCGCAAATCTCCAGGTAAACCTGATCTTCCCTACTAATGAAGACGACAACGTAGACTACGACCAGTTTCTGCTCCAAAATTTGTATGGTACTCCCGTTCACTCAGCTCAAGCCACCGAAACTTCTGCAAGACCTAAATCTACAACTGTCGATATTCCGACATCTCCTCAACAACAACCGACAGTTTATGATCTTCCTCTTCCTCAACAGCAACAAATCCGTTGGGAGAAGATCACAATATTTATTCCTCACCTGGAGGAAACTCTGAAAAGGTTGTTTGTCCACAGGTTACGCCCAATCGAGCCGACTTTCTGCATTGGTATTTACAGCTCAAACCCAGAATACCAAAGACAGTACATAAACGCAAAAAAGCGGTGTCTGCCAGTTAGCCAAGTCCGAACCAGGCCGAATTTTGAAAATCAATTATCCAGTATTCACCGTTCGACGCGAAGACGGAAATGAATGGATATTTTCTGAAGCCGACTTCTAGCACCTCCAACCGTTCGACTTCCTGGTAATACTGAAAGACCTCCATACAAGAACTATCTGACCGCTTCAAGTTACTAAAGCGCTCGAAGCTGTTCGTCGATTCCTTGTCCGTACCATCATGATGTCTTATCTCACGGACTTCTAAATGGCAATCGAGAACAGAGCGAAGAAGGTAAACCTGATAAAGCCCGATCTGAAAGCACCTGAGTTGAAGATGTATCCCGAGAACGCACTGCTTCTGGAACCAGAATTTGGGATTGTCTACATCAACGAACAGAAAGAAAAGAGATTTCTGCGCTTCAGTCAGGTAGACAGATTTTGCGACGGCACGCTCTTCAAAGTTCAAGATGCTCTTCGAAAAATCATCTCTTTCGAATCTGAAAATCAAAGGCTATCATATGTTCCCAATCCGAATGAAACTACTGCTCGAAAAGCCTTAGAAATGGTTGAGGAACGCATCGACTATCGCCGTGCTATCAGATGGTTCGAGGTACACTTTGCGCTCTGTAAAAGATATGTTCATAACTGGCGCGAACTCGAACTTCAATACAAAGGGGGAGATTGTTAGGGAAATATTTGGTTTTATAGAAGTTCAAGGGGCTATTTGTAATTGTTTAAATTAAGCCTAGTTAGTGAACGGGCCGTGGGCTTATTAACCACGGGCCCGCCATATATAATGTTTGTTTAGCCTTTGTTTTTAGGCTAGTTGTTCATTTTAACTTTCCAAAGCTTATTGTAATTCTCTCTCAATATTGAAAGTAAAGTGGATGGCCAGTTGAAATCATATCGTGTGTTGTTATCTATTGATTTCTTATTGTTCGTTGCACGGATCTGGAACTCACAAAGGTAATAAGTCTTAACTGACTTTCACTGCTATCTACATAGACCCTAAATAAAACTGGGTCTCAAAGTACTACTAAGTCCAATGTCAGTTCAGGACTCTCACCCATACCGGGTCCTAAATCCGGATTCGGCCCACTCCGGGACTTGCCATGAATTCCAGATCCAAGTGGATTCCGGATCCAAGTGAATTCCGGATCCCATTACCGAACCCTAAATTCGGCCCATTCCGGATCCCCTTTATGGGTTCCGGATCCTCACGGCCAACCCAAATCCGGGTCCCTTTTGTGGACTCCGGATCCATACGGTCTAAACTCAAATTCCGGATCCATCTTGTGGACTCCGGATCCTTACGGCCCAAAACATACCGGATCCTTAATGGATTCCGGACTCTCGTAATCAGTCATGGTGATGCAATACAGAATAACATTAGGGTCAGAGATTAACCCATTTCAACCGATTACTAAGTCCCTTTCCCAACAAAATGATGATTCTACTCTATTAATCCTCTTTTATGATTTATTAATCCCTTTTTAAAACGTCCCTTTCAACTATTAAGCAAAAACCCTCAAACAATCCAATCAATCTTACTCAACAATGAAAATCAATTGCACGAATAGAAATCAGAGATTACTTGGAATCCCTTGATGAGGAACTCTTCTTCCACTTGAAGATTGATGATACTTTCTCTCCAAATGCACTTGATCAAATTTCTTCCCCTGCTCTCTCTTTCTCTCTAAACCGCCACACCCACACAATAGAATTTCTTCTAGGGTTTTATGCCCAATTTTGAGAGTTTTTATACCTTCTTAACATATTACAGTTCAGCCCCTGAACTTACAACTTTACCAAAATTCCCACAAAGACTTAATCTTTTCAATTGGGACCTTGGTTATTACATATGAGATGGGTAAACAAGTGTCTACATCAACTACAAAGAGAGAGAGGTGAATAGTCCCCGCATACATGGATCAAGTAATCAAATGAAGACATGCTTAAAGTTGGAAGAATGCATATAATGCAATGTGTGACTATAAAGGTCATCCTTATTTCTCTTTGAAAGCTTCTTAGGCAAAATTGGCTTCACCATCTGAAGACTATCTTAGTTTTTCAGATCTAAAAGAGAACTTTTTTCCTTCTCTCTTTCAGTGTTAAAAAAACTTATCACTAGTCAGATTGTTTAAGATTGCAGGTCTTGCCTTCCTAGATTCCACAACAAAACTATTAATTTATGTTTTAATAAAATATAAAATTAAAAGTGAAATTTTGTTGTATTTGTATTCAGCCCTTCTACATACACAATTTTTGTAAGTCATTGTATTCCATGACCAACAATTATCATATTCAGTTTTATGTTATTATCTTGGCACAAAAGTAAAGCCAATATTATTTTTATTTTATTTTTGTGAATGAAATTTCGTTTTGTTAAATGTTCTATGATTATACAAATGTTCTTTTATGTATGTTTATGTTTCGTCGACCAAAATTATAATAAAACTATTTGTAATTTAGTTTTTACTAATTATCATTTTTAATAAAACAAATTAGTTATTTAAACATAGTTTACAATTTAAAAACACAGAAGAACTAAATTATAAACTTAATACAAATATTACGTAACTTTATAAACTATATATATATATATAATTATATATAATTATAAAAGTTGAATAAAATATTAAAATATTTGATTATAGATGTTAATTTTATTGACCTCCAAATATAGAGGTCAACCTGTTTTACGTCCATTTTCTAGTGTTTTAGTATTGGGTTAAAGATGAAAACATACACTTCCATTTTTGTGTTTTTCAGCGTTTAAGATGCAAGAAAGAAAACAAGAAGTGTTTTTTAAAGACACGTGGTTGAGTTTAAATAAAATATACACTTTTGATCTATGTGGTTATCACTCACTATCAACTCTCGTCTCTATTTTGAACTAGTTACAGTACTCTTGGTCATTGTAGTTGCCATTTTATACACTTGTTGTTCCTCTCACTAATTTCTATTTAATAAGTCCATTTAACTCAAGGGCATTTTATCTTTTTAGGGTGTGTTTGGTAACCATACAACATACGGCAGAACATGATAAAACAACTATTCAACGCTTGTTAGGGCGAAATTAGACAGGACATAATAGATTAAATGGTCAATTTACCCCTATTGAATTGTTTATAATTTTTATATATTTTGATTGATTTGTTTGATTTATCCAATTATAATAAATTAAATATTTGTTTATAACAAACTGTATAATTTATCCTTGTTCTGTTATATTCAGTCATGTCTAATTTGCATTGTTTTAATTTTTAGTTCAAAAATAAAAACATACATTATTATATTATATTTAAGATTTAATACATAATATCTATATTTAATTATATTTAATATTTATAATATGAGTATATATCTCCTCCTTTGTGTCCCTTTGATCACGTAGAGCAGGGTCGTTCATCGGTCGACATTCGATTGACGTGAGAGGAACCAAACTGATTCAATTATATTGGATATTAGATTTTTCTAACAGAACTAATCCAATCATCCATTAGATGTTGGATTTTTCCAATCAGTAGATAATTGAATCAGTTCGGTTCCATTCATTGGATATTCTTATTGGATATTCGGCCATTGATCATATTGGATTCATTCGACATCCATTGGATGATCGGATTGGATCTGTTTAATGTGTTAATTTAATACATTTTTCTAACTATGAAACAAATTGATTAATAATTTTTAATATGTGTTAAAACCAACACAAGTGAGACTAAAATTTCTAAAACTTCTAAAACCAGCACAAAACAAATTCAGATTTAAGCAAATTGCAAACAAATTAGTTGGATGATAGTTGGATGAAAAACTAGATGGTAATCGATGGTTAATGGGATGGGTAATTGGATGTGGGTCGGTCCGGTTCGGTCGGCTTTGGTCGGTTCTAAACTGTCATCCAAAAACCAACCGATCCAAATTGGATGCGGAAATTTTCAATCCGATTCAATTTAACATTTTTTTAACCACAAGGGTTGTGACGTACTGGTTAAGGCCCTGGGGGATGTGGTGGAATATCTCATATGCCCAGGGTTCTAATCCAGGCGTACACAACAATTGTGGCCACTGAGGTTTAATCAGGACTGATGTCTTACAGTCATAATTTACCAAGGGATTAGTCTAGACATAGCCTAGGACACCCAAAAAAAATCAACAATTGGATATCCAACTTTGGTCGGTCGGTTCCTATTGAATCAGTTGACTTTTTGCACACCCCTAATCACAGCATCCACCATCCCTTCGACGTTACACCTTATAGTGACATCATCACCACCACCTCACCTCAACCCATCTTCTTCCCCACCACTACCAAAGCAATGATGCATAAGCGGATGGCTTAAGGCAGTATTTTGTAAAAATAAGCTAACTTATTTTTTGAGTATATGTATGGATAGACATAAGCTTGTGTATTGATTAGTTACTTGGATGTTTTTTGTGACTTTTTTCCAATAACACTCTCATTAATATTAATTATTAACTATAAATAAATATTAGTTAATTATAAATAATTATTACTAATACTGAGTAATAGTAATTAATATTAATTGAAAATTATTAATGAAATTTTATGTATATATTAATGTTAATTTTTAATTATTTAGAATTATTGTTAATCAAATCAGTTATTTTTATATTGTAACACCCGTAATTTTCGGATAAATACAAAATCGAATCAGTGTAGAATTAATCTTCTAAGATAAATATGGAAAATAGGATTTTGGATTAAATCCTAGATTTTATGGTCTTGTTGGATGGGGAATTCGAATACGAGTCCAACGGTTCTTTCCGGAGCGAAAACGAAGAAGTTACGACCGAAACAGTATCCGTCCCAAAATGAGGCCGCGCGGCGTGGTGCACGACCTTGGGCCGCGGCCCAAGCCACGTAACTCTCTAGAGTCCACATCTGAAGTATTAAGTCGCGAATTTCAGCCTCATTCTTCATTCTTTCATAACTTTTGCATCCCAACTTCGATTTTGATGATTCAAGTTGCCATGGTTTCGTTTTTGGGAGCTTTTCAAGGATATAGAAAGAGTTTTGAAGTATTTTGTAAAGCCCGTATCCCGGTACGTAATTTCTTTTATTAATTCTTTTCTTTTAAGTTTGATTTTAATGTGATTTCCGTTAACGGGGTTAGTCGAGTTGGACCTAATCGTTAAAAATGTCGGAATTCTTGGTTAGTTGCGAGAAGGTTGTTAGTTGAGGGACCAATTGTGTCAAGGGCTAAAACACCCTTTGGTTTCGGCCCATGCAAGTTAGAACCCAAAACCCATTTCTTTTAGTTTTGTTGATGTGGATGTCGTGAATGAGAAGCAAAGGGAATTAAGGTTAGAACAAAGAAACCTGCGGCTCATATTTGTTTTGGTTTGTTTGTGTTGGTGACGTGAGGAGCAAACCAAAGAAAAAGAAAAGAAAAACCTACGGCCATCCCCTTTCCCCCCCCCCTTGTGGTTGTCGCCGGTCGGAGAAAGAGAAGAGAGAGAGAGAAACCGAGAGGGTTAGAGAGAGAAACCGAGAGGAGGAGGAAGGAGGTCGCCGGCGTAGGAGAACCACCGTCGGTTTCGGTGTGGTTACCGTCGTGTCGTCGCCGTCTCGAGGTAAGAATCTAACCCGTTTCTTTTCCGTTGTCTTTTCGATCACAAAACCACCACCACCGCCGTCGCAGCCACGGCTGCCGGCGATGGGGCCGCCGCTGCGTGCCGCTGGGTGGCGGCAGGAGGAATGTGTACGTGGGCGGGTGTGTGGGTGTGTACGGGTATGAGGTTGCGGGTAAGTCGGAATGGGCGGTGTTTTTGGGTGTGGTTTCGCCGGAAGTTCTTAACCACCGCCGCCGCCAAAGGCCGCCTCTGTCGGAGGTGGCAGAGGGTGGTGCTCGGGCTGCTCAGCCCACTTAGTCTCGATCAATAAGTCAGCGGGTTCTAGGTCTGAGTGCTTAAGTCGTGGCTTAATGGGTTAAGTTTTTAAGATAAGCATTGTTTGTCATTTTATGTGAAATTGGCAGTTTCTGCCACTGTTTTTGGGAAAGCCATAAACTTTTATAGGAACGTCGTATTGGTTTGTTCCCATTATATCATCCAAAAGCTCCCATTTTGAGTCTAGTAAGTTTCTTATGTTTTGCGGAAAAATCCGTTCGGACCATAGCTAGTGTAATCCAAAAGCTCCCATTTTGAGTCTAGTAAGTTTCTTATGTTTTGCGGAAAAACCCGTTCGGACCATAGCTAGTGTCAAACTGCTGTTTTGTACTGAAAGGTACTGTTTTTCGCTGTGCAGCAGGTTGGTTTTGTAAAATCCATAATAAATTGTAGAAAAATCGTTAGAGCGCGTGCGATATGTCCCTGGAACCCTAAGACGTGGGACTTTGTGTTTATGGGAAAATATTTCTGGTTTAATCAGTTTATAAGGGGTTAAACAGGTCCCGAACAGACCTGCGTGTTGAGAGTAAAAAACTGGAAAGATGTGTTTTAAAGTTAGTAGTCGTGGTTTTGGTTTGGGGCGTCACTTTGACAATTGTTAACGCTTATTTAGGTGGAACAAGGTGAACTGGTGTTGGCCGGTTCGTGTTGCGGTTGAGGTCATAAGCTGTGCGTTTGAGGTGAGTTCTCTCACTGTGTAGTTAGGGGTTGTATGCATGTCATAGTAGTTTGTATGTACTACTGTCTTTGTGGTGTGAACTAGTTGTTTGTGGTGTGTAATATTTGATTGCTTTAAATGCTTAGTATAAATGTGTTACATTACAACTCGGTGGGACCGAGGGCTCGGTGGGACCGAGGAAGTGGAAAGAAACGTTGTGGGAACTCGGTGTGACGAGTGTGTTACATTACAACTCAGTGGGACCGAGGGCTCGGTGGGACCGAGGAAGTGGAAAGAAACGCTGTGGGAACTCGGTGTGACGAGTGTGTTACATTACAACTCGGTGGGACCGAGGAAGTAGAAAGAAACGTTGTGGGAACTCGGTGTGACGAGTGTGTTACATTACAACTCGGTGGGACCGAGGGCTCGGTGGGACCGAGGTGTTGGATACATAATTACTTGTAGATGTTTACTCGTTTTATGTAACTGTGATGTTGTTGCTTATGCGCGGATAGGGGTGATGTGGATATAATTCCTATCTGCGCATGTGATGGAATTCACTAAGCTTCGTGCTTACCCCTTCCCAATATCTTTTGATTTCAGGTGCGAGTAGCAGTCGGGCATGACGGTACACACGGGCGCAAGGCGAAGGCTGTTTAAGTTTAACTTTTTAAATGGGGATTTAATTATATAACTTTTCCGCTGCTTAAATTTCATTTGACGGTTTTAATTAACGACGTTTATTTTTATTGTAATGGGATTTGTTAACATATGGTTTGATTGTAACGAAATGCATTATTTTTAAAATTTTAAAATTCCTTGTAATTTTTGGGACGTTACAACTTGGTATCAGAGCACAGCTTGAGTGAATCAAACACATCTCGGTGTGTTTGGTCTCAAGTTGCGGCTATGAAGTTTTAAACTCTTTTACTAAAATCTTTGAGAATAAAGGAAAAAGGAAAACCTGTTTGGGAAACGGTGATCGATGGCGCAGTGTGTACAGTCAGCCGACGCTACGTGAGGAGGTACGGTACTTAGTGTATTTATTGCTTTCTAGGCATAGGGTATGCATGCTAGATTGCCTATGTTGTTTACACTGTACTGTATGATGATTGCTTGCTAGTAGGAATCAATGCTAGTTATAGTAGGTTGTTAAGTGAAGGCCCTATAGGTTGTATGCAGTAAGAATCATATAGCCTTAGAATATTTGATTTAGTCCTATTGCGCAGCTCTTGTTTGAGTCCAACCGTTCTAGGATAGAATCTTGTATTCGAATGTCTATTTGATTCACGCTGCATGCGATTGGGTATTCGCGAGGCAACTCGTTATGGCTAATAGGGATTCCGTTGTAGCAAGGGTAGTGGGATGAGATGAAATTCCTAGTGAGCTGGGAAGAGTGTTTACATATGAGGATGTATGCTAGATTGCTTTCTAGAACGTAGGAGTATGTATGCTAGATTGCTTGGTGCTTATTACACTGTACTGCATGTTTGTTGCTTGCTAATAGGAGATTATGCCAACCTTGATAGGGTGTTAAGTGAATGCACTATAGGTTGTATGCGGTAGGAACCGAATAGCCTTAGAATGTCGGATTTAGTTCTATTGCGCAGCTCTTGTTTGAGTCCAACCGTTGTAGGATAGAATCTTATATTCGAATGTCTATCTGGTTTCCACTGTATACGACAGTGCATTTACTAGGCGACTCGTCAGGGTTAGTGGGGGTTCTGCCCTAGCAAGGGTAGTGGAGTATTATGATTATTCCTAGGGAGCTAGGAAGAGTGTGTACATGCGTCAGTATAGGCATACGTGTATGGTTTTTGTTTGGGCGAGCAACTACTTGGGTACTCGGGATGGGACTCGGAACGGACAGTGATAGGTGTAGATGGTAGTAGTAGAGCTCCTACTACCGGAAGCACAGGATCAATGTTCGAGTCGGGGAAAGTCGCGAGGAATCCAAGGAGTCGAGCGTGAGCGTGGTAGGGTGAGTTATTATGTGCTAATAGCTCGTTGTAGTAATTACCTAGGATGACCATCGCAAGGAGGAACAACGATGTTGAACCGAATGCTAGTATTGAACTCACTAGTGAACAGATACGTGAGTTGATCGCGGCTGAAGTAAAGCATGCTATTAGGGAGGCAATCCCCGGGATTATTACCGCCGTTCGTGATGAGGTAGTAATGATGCTGGAGGCTGCTCGGGGACAGGGACTCGAGTTAGAAGAACAGACCAAGAAGAGGAAAACGGCGCAGGCCGTTGCATCAGAATCCGCAGTCCCAAAGAAAACGAGGTTTTCGGACTCACTTTTGAATCGAAGGAGTGGTGGGTTTAAAACCAAGGATAGTAGCGGAAGGAGAAACGACAAATGTTTCAAGTGTGGCCAGGTAGGACACTACGGTCGGGATTGTAGGGCACCACTGGTGGTCTGTTTTAACTGCAAACAGACGGGCCACGTGAAGATCAACTGCCAGAATCCGAGGATTTCTGTTGGGAGTGGGGCACAAGAAGCCCCTGTGATTGCTCCCTTGCGTATTACTGATGGTCGTGTGGGTCAGGCTGGACCCGAGGCGGCCGAGGTGGAGTTCATCAACTGAGGGTGGAGGAGGCACAGGCTACGCCTAAAGTGGTGACAGGTATGTTTCATCACTTGTTTTCTTTTATTGGATATGGTATGTAGTTGCTTTTTGCTTAAGCTGTATAATTAAGTACGTTCTTAGTTAACTCGGTGCCTGCTGTAGTGATGTTTGATAGCGGGGCTACCCATTATTTCGTGCCTCGCACTTGTAGTGAGCGTTTGGGCCGTAGTATAGGACGGCTAGGTTGTCCACTTGTGGTTGAGGTTGCTGACGTGATATTTGTTTTAAGTAGACCGTTTCGGATCAAGTTTTATGATTGAGCTAGAATTATAGGCTTTTGAGCCGACTTTGTTTTAAGGAAAAGCCGTAAGATAATTTGACGTGAATTCCAACTTGCCCTTAGAGGTTTAAATGTCCGGATGACGATAGTGGACCAGAGAGATTTGGAGTAGTACGAGTCGAGACGTAGAATGCCGACTAAGCCATGCACAAAGTTTGATTTTGAAAATAAAATTTGCCTTAACTAATTCTTGTGTTTCCTATCCTTATGGATTGTGTTGTAAAATTTTGAGAGAATATTTTTGGTAGCATTTTATCATGAGTGGTTTGGTGCGCTTTTTAGTCAGCTAAATGTTTTATTGTCAATAAATCGTTTCCTTGTTTTGTATAAATAACTGACGCGCACAAAATTTGATTGGTAAACTTCGTTCCATATCATTTGGATTTTGTAAGTAAACTGAACGGCAATGGAATGATTTTCAACATGATTTTACTATGTGAGACGAACGTGTTCATTTTTGCGTAATCACCGACCTGGTAATAGTAGTTTTATTGCATACGGTCTTTCTGAAGTGAAAAATCTTGACGTTGAAAATATTTTGTAAATGATTTCGTAAACCATTTGGGAAAAGCGCTTTTAAGTGTTATGTGTCATTTTGAGCATTTACATGTTTGGGTGTTCCACACGTGAGGTTAGTGTAGACCGAATAGTATCGGCTAGGGAATGATGCCCTTTGTAATAAAGAGGATTAATGCGTAGAATTTTTGAGGTAAATAGTATACTTAGGTGTCGACTTTTGGGCTTGAGGCCAAACGCCTTAGTGTAATTGAGGAATGGTAGCCGATTTTAAGGAAATTATGTTGATGGTAGTAGTAATCCTGAGATGTTTTCTTGTGGTGAATGGTTATGGTGGAGTGACCTTCGTGAGTGATTTTAAATTTACTGGTTTGACGATTCGTGTAGGGTAAATTTTGGGAGTAGGAGTTAATCGACAGTTAATAGTAGGAATGATCGGATCCGAGTATCCAGTTGGGTATATTGGTAAGCAACTTTAGAATATTAGAGCTTGAGATTTGAATCGGGAGGTATAGAATATCTAAGGTTGGGAGACAACCGAAGTCGCTTGGCTAGGAATGATTCCAATTGGTGAAGCGTTCTATCGATCATAATTTCAGTGTCCTAGAAGGAGTACGTTAGTAAGGAAAGTATTCGAGAAGTTTTAGAAGGGATTTCAAGTGGACTTAGGAACCTAAGGTTGAGATGAGGGAGAACTATCCGGAGCTATTCGTAGGCAGAGACTTCGAGGACGAAGTCTAATCCAAGTGGGGGAGAGTTGTAAAGCCCGTATCCCGGTACGTAATTTCTTTTATTAAATCTTTTCCTTTAAGTTTGATTTTAATGTGATTTCCGTTAACGGGGTTAGTCGAGTTGGACCTAATCGTTAAAAATGTCGGAATTCTTGGTTAGTTGCAAGAAGGTTGTTAGTTGAGGGACCAATTGTGTCAAGGGCCAAAACACCCTTTGGTTTCGGCCCATGCAAGTTAGAACCCAAAACCCATTTCTTTTAGTTTTGTTGATGTGGATGTCGTGAATGAGAAGCAAAGGGAATTAAGGTTAGAACAAAGAAACCTACGGCTCATATTTGTTTTTGGTTTGTTTGTGTTGGTGACGTGAGGAGCAAACCAAAGAAAAAGAAAAGAAAAACCTACGGCCATCCCCTTTCCCCCCCTCCCCACCTTTGTGGTTGTCGCCGGCCGGAGAAAGAGAAGAGAGAGAGAGAAACCGAGAGGGTTAGAGAGAGAAACCGAGAGGAGGAGGAAGGAGGTCGCCGGCGTAGGAGAACCACCGTCGGTTTCGGTGTGGTTACCGTCGTGTCGTCGCCGTCTCGAGGTAAGAATCTAACCCGTTTCTTTTCCGTTGTCTTTTCGATCACAAAACCACCACCACCACCGCCGCAGCCACGGCTGCCGGCGATGGGGCCGCCGCTGCGTGCCGCCGGGTGGCGGCAGGAGGAATGTGTACGTGGGCGGATGTGTGGGTGTGTGCGGGTATGAGGTTGCGGGTAAGTCGGAATGGGCGGTGTTTTTGGGTGTGGTTTCGCCGGAAGTTCTTAACCACCGCCGCCGCCAACGGCCGCCTCTGCCGGAGGTGGCAGAGGGTGGTGCTCGGGCTGCTCAGCCCACTTAGTCTCGATCAATAAGTCAGCGGGTTCCAGGTCTGAGTGCTTAAGTCGTGGCTTAATGGGTTAAGTTTTTAAGATAAGCATGGTTTGTCATTTTATGTGAAATTGGCAGTTTCTGCCACTGTTTTTGGGAAAGCCATAACTTTTTATAGAAACGTCGTATTGGGGTGAAACCAGTGCCAAAAGCTCCCATTTTGAGTCTAGTAAGTTTCTTATGTTTTGCGGAAAAACCCGTTCGGAGAATAGCTAGTGTCAAACTGCTGTCTTGTACTGAAAGGTACTGTTTTTCGCTGTGCAGCAGGTTGGTTTTGTAAAATCCATAATAAATTGTAGAAAAATCGTTAGAGCGCGTGCGATATGTCCCTGGAACCCTAAGACGTGGGACTTTGTGTTTATAGGAAAATATTTCTGGTTTAATCAGTTTATAAGGGGTTAAACAGGTCCCGAACAGACCTGCGTGTTGAGAGTAAAAAATTGGAAAGATGTGTTTTAAAGTTAGTAGTCGTGGTTTTGGTTTGGGGCGTCACTTTGACAATTGTTAACGCTTATTTAGGTGGAACAAGGTGAACTGGTGTTGGCCGGTTCGTGTTGCGGTTGAGGTCATAAGCTGTGCGTTTGAGGTGAGTTCTCTCACTGTGTAGTTAGGGGTTGTATGCATGTCATAGTAGTTTGTATGTACTACTGTCTTTGTGGTGTGAACTAGTTGTTTGTGGTGTGTAATATTTGATTGGTTTAAATGCTTAGTATAAATGTGTTACATTACAACTCGGTGGGACCGAGGAAGTGGAAAGAAACGTTGTGGGAACTCGGTGTGACGAGTGTGTTACATTACAACTCGGTAGGACCGAGGGCTCGGTGGGACCGAGGGCTCGGTGGGACCGAGGAAGTGGAAAGAAACGCTGTGGGAACTCGGTGTGACGAGTGTGTTACATTACAACTCGGTGGGACCGAGGGCTCGGTGGGACCGAGGAAGTGGAAAGAAACGTTGTGGGAACTCGGTGTGACGAGTGTGTTACATTACAACTCGGTGGGACCGAGGGCTCGGTGGGACCGAGGTGTTGGATACATAATTACTTGTAGATGTTTACTCGTTTTATGTAACTGTGATGTTGTTGCTTATGTGCGGATAGGGGTGATGTGGATATAATTCCTATCTGCGCATGTGATGGAATTCACTAAGCTTCGTGCTTACCCCTTCCCAATATCTTATGATTTAAGGTGCGAGTAGCAGTCGGGCATGACGGTACACACGGGCGCAAGGCGAAGGCTGTTTAAGTTTAACTTTTTAAATAGGGATTTAATTATATAACTTTTCCGCTGCTTAAATTTCATTTGACGGTTTTAATTAACGACGTTTATTTTTATTGTAATGGGATTTGTTAACTTATGGTTTGATTGTAACGAAATGCATTATTTTTAAAATTTTAAAATTCCTTGTAATTTTTGGGACGTTACATATTTGGTGGTGGTTGAGGTAAGCTTCTCACTTTTTTCCATCTAAGAAGTTAGGGTTTTGGTATTTTTGATGGTTTTGGATGATTTATGTTGGGGGAAACGTATATAAGTGTTTGAGGATCATTATTTATGGTTGGAAACTTATGGATCTAGGTTTTTGGAGTTTTGGCTTGAAGATCCAAGTTTCTTCAAAGGAGCTCAAGTTGGGGAAAATATAGATTTAACCTAAATCTAGCAAGGTGAGTTCAAGTTGATTTGTGAAAACGTGGTACATGCCAAAATGCTCATTTTAAAGTATTTATATGTTTTACATGAAAATATCCATTGTTGAGTTATTGGGTGGATTTTGATTACTTAAAGTATTTAACTTTATAAATCTTGTAAAACACCCACTTTTGGGATTTTTGGGTAACTTGATAAATAAAGTGTAAATGGAAGTGTTTTGATAATTTATTGCATAATTTGAGGTTATTTAGTAAGAATACACTTTTAGTGTTTTGTTGGAAATATGCATAATTCATATGGTGATACGTTTTGAAAATACGAACATGTGGATCATTGGAGGTCATTCCCTACCTTGTGAACATTTTAGAAGTTGTAAACCTTTTGGTTTTGGGAAAGGTCGTATTTTGGGTATTTTGATGGATAAATCTTAAGTATTGTTACTTTAAATGATTTATCTTACAATTGTAAATCTCTTGATATAAATGCACTTTGATGTGTACTTTGGAAAATGGTGTGACTTAAATTAAGGGCTGTGTTGAGTAATTCGTGTCTATGAAACATGTTTCGCATGAACGTGGGTTACATACGTTTTAATGCATTATTTGACTTTTGTCAGTGGTTAATTGATTTTGGTTGAGCTTATGGCTCGGTTTATGACTTTATTGAGTCTTGAGGAACTTTGTCCGGGTTTTAACAATTAAATGTGGAGCTTTGGTCGTCGGTTGCATTTATTGCATTTTATTTGGAGAGTACATGTTTTGAGTGTGTGTGTAAAGTGGAGTCATGTACTATTAGACTGTAATGCATCGGATCCAAAGGCATATACGTCGATCATATTTGTATAGTGGGGAGTCTTAGTATTTTCACTTTGGGAAGTATGCCATTTTGCATTTTGTGTCCCAACGTTGTGGAGAGGAACCGTATTGGGTTGTACTCCAATATCTTGGGTTTATGGTTTGATGTTCTAACACTTGTGCACAAGTAGGGATGAGCAAACCGGACCGGTACCATGTATTCGGTCCGTTTTCGGTTCCATATAATTTGAAAATTCAGGATTCGGTATTCGATTCCGGGAATTTCCCAAAAATACCGAAACCGAACCGGGTATATTAAAGGGTGGCGTCTTTTAAACTTCTTTGGTAATGCATATCTTCTCCTAATAAAACTTATCTTTTCCTTATCAAACTAAATCATCTCCTAAATAACCCAAGGGTGGTGTCTTTTAAACTTCTTTGGTAATGATATATTCTCCTAATAAAACTTATCTTTTCCTTATCAAACTAAATCATCTCCTAAATAACCCAAACTTTTCTCAATAAGTATCATATCTCTTCTCCAACTTTTTATCAAAGTAAATTAAAAAATCTACGAATTCGGGATTTGGGATTCGGGATTCGAAACCTCCATGGATTAAATTCAAGTAAGCTTTTATTTTTTTCCTTTGATTTCTGCATCGTAACCTGCTGCTGTGTGGCTTTGTGAAAAAACAAGAAAAAGATTTTAAATATGGTACTGGTAGTCGGTTATCACTGCTCCACACCAAAATTAATATCATAAAAACTACATAAACAAATCCTTTAACTTTAACTTTGAATGACGTATGATTTTCAATTCTTTCTTGAGAAAGGGGGTTGAATAAGGGGAACATATGAGTGGTGGGAGTCAAGTCCACCTCTTCATTCTAGTTTTTAATTGATATAAAACATTTAAAATGGTGGTTATAATTTAAATAACTTTTGTTATTTAAAATCTCACATTTATAAGCAAATAACCAATCACTTATGTTACGACTAGTTTGAATGATTTTTTTTTAGCAACATCAAATTTTATTAAAATCAAAACCAACCATATTTATATTGTATTCAAAATACCATGTGATTTGATCAAATGCAATTTATTTAATGTGTTTTTTTTTTTTGCTTAGGGAGATGATTCATTTGTTGAAGAAACCCCTAATGTGGTACTCAACAATGATTCGGATGACACACATGAAAAAGAAGAAAACGCCGGCAAAAGAAAACGAGTAAACAAATGTCATAAAGGAGGGAAGGAGAGGGCCGAGTGTTGGAAATACTTCGACGTTTTGTTTATTGAGGAGGATGGAGTAAAACGGAAACATGCAAAGTGCAAGTTTTGCGACACGATACTTAAAGCCGATCCGGTAAGAAACGGTACTTCTAGCCTTAAAAACATTATCCTATTTGTGACAAGAATCCCGAGTTTTGCATGATGAAAAAACAAAGTAACTTATCATTTAAAAAAGAAGCTAGTGGGGAAAGTAGTGTGCAAACTTGGAAGCATGATGAGGTTAGAATAAAAAAGGCTTTGTTAGATTTGTTTGTTGTTGGTGAATTGCCTTTTAAATTTGTTGAAAACGAGGCATTTATTGAATACACTAATGCTTTAAATGGTAGGGTTATTTTGCCATCACGTCAGAAAGTGTCTAAAGATGTTGGAAAATATTATATAGATGAAAGAAATAAGTTATTGGCTTATTTAAGCAAACCAACAAACACCGTTCACTTGACTACGGATACTTGGACATCATCGTGCCAAAAGGTGAACTACATGGTTGTTACGGCTCATTTTATAGATGACGATTGGGTAATGCATAAACGGATTATTGACTTTAGACCCATTGATAGTCATAGGGGGGATGATGTGGGTCGTGAATTGTTAGATTGCATACATGGTTGGGGGATAAAAAATGTTATGACTATGACAGTTGATAATGCATCAACTAATGATAAAGCGCTAGAGTATTTGGTGAAAAAGTTGCCTAATATGTATGATGGGGGGAAACATTTTAAAGTTAGGTGTTTGGCGCATATTCTAAACCGAATTGTGAAAGATGGTTTAAAGGAGAACAATTTTCATATTGATTGTGTGCAAAAGGCGGTTAGGTATATAAGACATTCGACACAAAGAAGAGCCAAATTTAAAAAATGCATGAAAGATTGTAACATTAAATCGAAAAGGTTTTTGTGTGGTGATTGTCCTACTAGGTGGAATTCTACCTTTGAGATATTGAAGATTGCCGTGGAGTTAAGGGAAGTATTTTTCATGTTTGAAGTTGGAGATTCTAGTTATTTTCGTGATCTTGATAGAGTGCCCGAACATTCGGATTTTGGTATGTGCAAACTAGTGGTAGATTTTCTAGAGAAATTCAAGATTAAGACGGAAATTGTATCGGCCACTTCAAAGCCGTTAGCTCATCTTTTTTTAGGGAAATTCTAGATGTAGACAAACATCTACGTGTGTGGGAGGAGAACCTCGATTTTTGTTTAATGGCTCAATCAATGCGACAAAAATATGATAAGTATTGGGGGAAGTTTGACGAACTTAATGAATTTATGTATTTTGCCGTTATGTTGGATCCTACAATGAAATCATCGTTTATTGGACATGCATTTAGAAAGATGATTATGTATAACATACCGAAAGACAAACCCATGTCAAATGAAGTGCTAGAGATGAAGGTGGCGACTATGGTGCAAGAGATTGAGAAAAGATTGGATGTTTATACAAAGAAAGGTTTGACACGGTTGACCTTATTTCCGCATCTCAATAAGCGTGTAATGAAGAAGATTTGATATCATGTGATGGGGGTAATGATTTTTTGGGTGAGTTTCTACATGTGGAAGAAAGTAACTCGGTTGCAATTGAAACCGAGTTAAAGAGATACCTAAAGGAGCCAAAAATTCCATATACTACCGGGTTTAACATGCTTAGGTGGTGGAAACAAAATGCTATGAGGTTCCCAATTGTATCTCGGATTGCCAAAGGTAATTATTTTATGTTTTCAGTTTTTTTAACATTATGTTTTACAAGTATTATTGTTTATGAACTTTGTGTTTTTATTAGATATTTTGGCAATACAAATTTCCACCGTGGCATCCGAGTCGGCGTTTAGTACGAGCGATCGTGTCCTAGACTCATACCTAACAAACTTGTCAACTTCCATAGTTGAGGCTTTGATTTGCACTCAAGATTGGGTGAGAAAGTAGAGGAAACCGATTGTAGATGACATTGATGATATATTAAATGACGACGACATTGCCAAAGGTAATAATATTAACTTTATTTGTTTCTTGATTGTTGTTAATATTAACTAACTTTGTTTCCTTTTATATTTTATATTGAGATTGAAGAAGCGATAAACGAGCAAAACGGAAAAGGAAAAGCGTAAAAGAATATAGAAGATTGTTAAACCTTTGCTTGGTTTGAACTTTTAATTGCTAAATTTTTTATTGTTCGTGATTGACTTTGAAACACATTTGAAACATAATGAATATTTTTTGATTTGCGATTGGCTTTGATATATCTTTAATGTTCTTAATAAGTCAATATATATATATATATATATTTGGTTGATATAAATATATTTGGTGTTTGTATAATTGTATGGTAATCAAAAGAGGGTTCTAGCTTATTTTTATTTTTTTTGCAAGGCATCATAAATTTTTTATTAATACTAAAATTCACCACCAACTGATGGAATCCACCAAAACAAAATGCAAGAAAACGAACAGTGGCCATGCACCTTAACAAACAGAAGCTTAACTTGATCAAAATGATTGATTGAAGTTATCTTTCTGTTATTGTTTTGGTTTTGAAGTTCTTCATAAAAAAATTCGGTTCTAAGTGGTGCTAGTCCCGAATTTCCCGTCCCAAAACCGAAACCGAACCGGTACATACGGTTCGGTTTTTGGTACCGGTTTTTACTCCCAAAATTTTTCGGTACCAACCGGTCCGGTACCGATCTCATCCATATGCACGAGGGTTGAACATCTTGAGTTATCAAGTAAGGAGTCGGGGCTCCAGTTCTTGAATGCTAGTAGGTAGACAATAAAGGTCCAATGGAACCTTGAGGTGTAACTTACTAGAGAATGAATAGGCAATAAGATCGTCTATCCTTGAGGTGTAGCTGGGCATAGCAGGCAATAAAGGATACGGTGGTACCACTCGTGGCTGGGTGTGGGACTTGAGGTGTAGCTTATTATAGCAGGCAATAAAGTCCGACTTGAGTTTGAGCTTTTTAAAGCAGACAATAGAGTCACGATCTGAGGTGTAGTTCAATAACATGGTTATGTGGCTTAACTTTGTGTTCCGCCATATACCATGGAATCGGGTCTCCCCCGTCACCGAAAGGTGTTGTTTGGGTATTTGTTTTATCCATGTTTTTGGTGACGTATTATATTTATATGGATTGCTTTCCATATTTTATGGGTTGTGTATTATGCCTCATCCGTATTTGGGATGTTTTGAATAATAGAGATTTATTGATGTTTTTATGATTTTGGGAATCAAATACTATTTCACTTTTCAAGTGGGTTTCGGGATGAGTCCATTTTGGAGAAACGTTTTATATTAGAGTTTTCATCACGGGATTGGTGTGCGTTGGAAAATGGGTGGTTTGCATTTAAAGTAAATCCTTTTTTGAATTCATGATTTAAATTGCACCTCTCTCGTCTTACGAATTATATAATCATGATAAAACTCTTGAACTCACTAAGCGTTAGCCTAACCTTTTTATTTGTCGGCATGTGCAACAGGTTCAGGTTGGGAATAGTTCTAGCGACACTGTGAAGAGATGAGTGCTAGTAGTGTGATCGAGGAGTGATTTGCTTAGTGAAGTCTTCCGCATCTATTTTGGGATTAGCAACTTGTACTTTGCTTAAGTAACACCCGATATGGATTTAGTCTTTGTAATAAGAGTTGGGTAATGAGTTGTTTGAGGTTTATTATAGAACTTAATTTGAGATATTTCTTGTACTGGTTTATAGGAAGAAATTCTATTCTTTTCGGTTGTATTATTGAAATTTTTTAGTTAGTTGCTCTTTCCAATTTTGAGGGTGTTACAAGTTGGTATCAGAGCTTAAGATTGAGAGAATTAGGTGTTAATTTTGAATACCTAGACTCAAACTAGCGTTCTTCTAAGAGGATGAAAGTGAGATTGTAGTATTAGGCACTTTAAGATAGGATACTTTGAGGTCGATAGAGTCACTAGAATCGGGAATCATGACGAGGTAGCAAGGATGATCATGTACGGTTAATTCATAAATGCACCTGGCCAAGTGCATTGGTGAATTTACATGTTACATGTGTATGCTTGAATCGCCTTTATGTGATGATCGATGGGGTAGTGGATACATTCTTAAGGAGTAGTCATCAAAAGAAGTTGATGCTTATAGCATTGTCACTTTGAGTGACAGTTAAGCATGATGAGTATATTAAGTTGACTATCTTGGATCAGAGTTATTGGTTGGATTAGGACCATAGGTTTATTGAATCGACCTTAATTCGAGGAGAAATCGTGAGGTTAATCGATGTAACTTCCAATTTTGCCTTAAGATGTTTGAGCATCCGGATGACGATAGTGTGACCGGAGGAATTTGGAGGAGTGTGGTTTGATATGAAAACCTTTGTGTTGAAAATTTCTATAAAAGTTTTCGATTGGCATATTTGTTAAGTATTTCACTTGAAAACCTTGAACTCATTAGAACCTTGAAAAAGTTAAGTAACCCCGGTTAGGAGTAAATGTGTATAGAACTACGACAGTGGAAGGTTGGGTATTCTAACGCGTGATGGTACCGTAGGCCAAGTAGTGCCGTTTGCAGAGTCGGCGTATTTTGTAACTGGAAGGTTAGACTCGCGGTATCTTCTGTTAATGTTGGTGGCAACCGTTCCTATCGACCACCTTGTTTTGGGTCTTGTTCAATTTCGCATAAGGGACGTGTAGGACCCTTTAGTCACCACATTGATAACCTTGGTTTTGTGGGGGATGTTCGACGAATAGAACTCGTGTGTGCAGTACTGTAGTGGTTTAAATCTTGGTGGTATAGTTAGGTGTCAACTTTGGATTTTGAGACCATGAACCGTCAGTGTATTTGGAGTGTTGTAGTCCAATATTAAGGGACATTCGTATCGCTTGTAGCGATTTTAAGAAGTTCAGGTTGTGATAAGTGGACTTAGTAGGACGACTTTCCTTGAATGGTAAAAGAATTTGCAGATTGGATGTTTGGTAAAGGGATGTATTCTTGGAGTTATATAATCATTGGGTCGGGGACGACCACCTGTTTTGGGGTCTATTAGTGCTCTCTAGGGTCAAATGTCAATTCAGCGGTGGGACAGTTGGATTTGAAGATTTTGTTGGTTTCGGTGGTAATCAAACCTCGGGTTAGTTGGGGAAGAAACTTTAAAGCATAGAGACCTGGGCTGATTGGAAGTCGAGATCGGACGATGAAGAAGTATGGATCACCTAAGGTTGGGAGACGACCGGACTCATCCAGTTAGAGGCTACCTTCGTAAATTAAGCGTTCACTCGGGCATAAGTGTAGTAGGTCTAAATGGACATTGATGGTGAGTATCGACATGAAGTTGTCATAGCAGTTCTGGCAAGAAGGGATTCGAAATTCAGTTGGAAACTCAGGCAACATGGAAATTGTTGAGTTTGATAACCCTTGGGTGTTTTGGAGCTAGATTTCGAGGACGAAATCATCCTAAGGTTGGGAGGATTGTAACACCCGTAATTTTCGGATAAGTACAAATTCGAATCAGTGTAGAATCGATCTTCTAAGATAAATATGGAAAATAGGATTTTGGATTAAATCCTAGATTTTATGGTCTTGTTGGATGGGGAATTCGAATACTAGTCCAACGGTTCTTTCCGGAGCGAAAACGGAGCTAAAACGAAAAAGTTACGACCGAAACAGTATCCGACCCAAAATGGGGCCGCGCGGCCTCGCGGCCCAAGCCGCGTAACTCTCTGGAGTCCGCATCTGAAGTATTAAGTCGGGAGTTTCAGCCTCATTCTTCATTCCTTCATAACTTTTGCATCCCAACTCCGATTTTGATGATTCAAGTTGCTATGGTTTCATTTTTGGGAGCTATTCAAGGATATAGAAAGAGTTTTGAAGTATGTTGGATTATCCAAGAGTATTTGGTGGTGGTTGAGGTAAGCTTCTCACTTTTCTCCATCTAAGAAGTTAGGGTTTTGGTATTTTTGGTGGTTTTGAATGATTTATGTTGGGGGAAACGTATATAAGTGTTTGAGAATGGTTATTTATGGTTGGAAACTTATGGATCTAGGTTTTTGGAAGTTTTGGCTTGAAGATCCAAGTTTCTTCAAAGGAACTCAAGTTGGGGAAAATCTAGATTTAGCCTAAATCTAGCAAGGTGAGTTCAAGTTGATTTATGAAAACGTTGTACATGCCAAAATATTCATTTTAAAGTGTTTATATGTTTTACATGAAAATATCCATTGTTGAGTTATTGGGTGGATTTTGATTACTTAAAGTATTTAACTTTATAAATTTTGTAAAACACCCACTTTGGGATTTTTGGGTAACTTGATAAATAGAAGTGTTTTGATAATTTATTGCATAATTGGAGGTTATTTAGTAAGAATACATTTTTAGTGTTTTGTTGGAAATATGCATAATTCATATGGTGGTACGTTTTGAAAATACGAACATGTGGATCATTGGATATTGGTCATTCCCGATATTGTGAACACTTCAGAAGTTGTAAACCTTTTGGTTTTGGGAGAGGTCGTATTTTTGGTATTTTGATGGATAAATCTTAAGTATTGTTACTTTAAATGATTTATCTTACAATTGTAAATCTTTTGATATAAATGCACTTTGATGTGTACTTTGGAAAATGACGTGACTTAAATTAAGGGTTGTGTTGAGTAATTCGTGTCTATGAAGCATGTTTTGCATGAACGTGGGTTACATACATTTTAATGCATTATTTGACTTTTGTCAGGGGTTAATTGATTTTGGTTGAGCTCATGGCTCGGTTTATGACTTTATTGAGTCTTGAGGACATTTGTCCAGGTTTTAACAATTAAATGTGGAGCTTTGGTCGTCGGTTGCATTTATTGCATTTTATTTGGAGAGTACATGTTTTGAGTGTGTGTGTCATTCAAGTGGAGTCATTTACTATTAGACTATAATGCATCGGATCCAAAGGCATATACGTTGGTCATATTTGTATAGTGGGGAGTCTTGGTATTTTCCCTTTGCGAAGTATGCCATTTTGGCATTTTGTGTCCCAACGTTGTGGAGAGGAACCGTATTGGGTTGTACTCCGGTATCTTGGGTTTATGGTTTGATGTTCTAACACTTGTGCACGAGGGTTGAACATCTTGAGTTATCAAGTAAGGAGTCGGGGCTCCAATTCTTGAATGCTAGTAGGTAGGCAATAAAGGTCCAATGGAACCTTGAGGTGTAACTTACTAGAGAATGAACATGCAATAAGATCGTGTATCCTTGAG
This sequence comes from Saussurea involucrata, assembly GCA_033807775.1. Taxonomy (NCBI): domain Eukaryota; kingdom Viridiplantae; phylum Streptophyta; class Magnoliopsida; order Asterales; family Asteraceae; genus Saussurea; species Saussurea involucrata. The sequence goes on from CM066314.1 coordinate 23,998,526, forward strand.
GTGTAGCTGGGCACAACAGGCAATAAAGGATACGATGGTACCACCCGTGGCTGGGTGTGGGACTTGAGGTGTAGCTTATTATATCCGGCAATAACGTCTGACTTGACTTGGAGCTTTTTAAAGCAGACAATAGAGTCACAATCTGAGGTGTAGTTCAATAACATGGTTATGCGGCTTAACTTTGGGTTCCACCATATACCATGGAATCGGGTCTCCCCCGTCACCGAAAGGTGTTGTTTGGGTATTTGTTTTATCTATGTTTTCAGTGACGTATTATATTTATATGGATTGCTTTCCATATTTTATGGGTTGTGTACTATGCCTCATCCGTATTTGGGATGTTTTGAATAATAGACATTTATTGATGTTTTTATGATTTTGGAAATCAAATACTATTTCACTTTTCAAGTGGGTTTCGGGATGAGTCCATTTTGGAGAAACGTTTTATATTAGAGTTTTCATCACGGGATTGGTGTGCGTTGGAAAATGGGTGGTTTCAAGAGAATGCATATATGCACTTTTTTGATCTTCATATATGCAACTGATGTGCATATATGCACATACACTGTGCATATGATTATTTGTCATGTTGGTTTGATTATTCTTATGGATACACACTATTTTGTTTATGTGCATATGTGCATGTTTACACAAATTTATAGTTCTGCATATATGCAAGTTTACATAGATTTATGGTTTACACAGATTTATGGTTGTGCATGTATGCAATTTTACATATATTTATGGTTTACACAGATTTATAGTTGTGCATATATGCACTTTTTATCTTCATATATTCAACTGATGTGCAACTGATGTGCATATATGCAATTCTATGATGTGTATATATATGCAGTTCTAAGGTATGCATATATGCAATTCTATGATGTGCATATATGCATTTCTATGATGTGCATATATGTAGATTGAAATCGTGCATTTATGCAAAAAAAACGTGAAAAGAATCTCTGGAACGTGAAGATGAAAATTATGTTTGAAAATGGGTTTTAGATGATTAAGATTACCATTAATAATTACCAAAAATGAAAATGAGTTTTAGAAGATTAAGATTATCATTAATAACTACCAAAAATATCTTGTGCATGAAATTAGGAAAGTAAATAACCCATAAATAATTAAAATTCTGAAATTCCTAAACTACCCCTACCAAACCAGTAACCTATCTTGATTCCTATTGGTCCAAAAAAGTTAACATGGTTAACACTATATATATATATAGGGTCCCGTTCTTTTGTTAACCGTCTAATTAGTGTTAACCATGTTAACGTTTTTGGACCAATAGGAATCAAGATAGGTTACTGGTTTGGTAGGGGTAGTTTAGGAATTTCAGAATTTTAATTATTTATGGGTTATTTACTTTCCTAATTTCATGCACAAGATATTTTTGGTAGTTATTAATGATAATCTTAATCTTTTAAAACCAATTTTCATTTTTGGTAATTATTAATGATAATTTTAATTATCTAAAACCCATTTTCAAACATAATCTTCATCTTCACGTTCCATAGATTATTTTCACGTTTTTTTTACATAGATGCACGATTTCAAACTACATATATGCACATCATAGAATTGCATATATGCACATATTAATACTGCATATATGCATACCTTAGAATTGCATATATACACATCATAGAATTGCATATATGCACAAACATAAATCTACGTAAAATTGCATATATGCACAACCATAACTATGTGTAAACCATAATCTATGTAAAATTGCATACATGCACAACCATAAATCTGTGTAAACCATAAATATATGTAAAATTGCATACATGCACAACCATAAATTTGTGTAAACCATAAATCTATGTAAACTTGCATATATGCACAACCATACATTGTGTAAACTTGCATATATGCACATATGCACATAAACAAAATAGCGTGTATCCATAACAATAATCAAACCAACATGACAAATAATCATATGCACAGTGTATGTGCATATATGCACATCAGTTGCATATATGAAGATCAAAAAAGTGCATATATGCATTTAAAACTGCATATATGCACATCATAGAATTGCATATATGCACTTCTTAGAATTGCATATATGCACTTCAAGAACCATCCAACGGCTCAACCTAATCTCCTCCTTCCTCCCTTTTCTCTTCTTCTTCTTTTTCTTCTTCCCGCATCCCTCATCCCCAACCGCCGTAGTCTCACCCTCATTCGCCGCCTGATTCTCCTCCAAAATAACCGGCAAAATCTCAAGCATCAAGGAATTATCAGGGCTCCAATCGTGAGATTTTAGGTTTTGAACGTTGGTATCGTGATCATTACTATTGATACTACGAACAATGTCCATGATCACCGGAGGTGAACGGCGCCGTCTTCTGGTGTAGAGAGAAAACAAGAGGAGAGAAAACAAAAGAAGCGAAACGCAGAGGAACGGTAACATAAGGCGGTGCTTATCGTGGATCTCCATTGTTGGATTCAGATTTAGGAACTTATGAAGAGCAAAAGGTATGATCGCCGACGGCAGTAGGCATAATTTTGCAGAGAAAACAGTGGTGATGGTGGATTTGTTGCAGTGGTTATTAGTGGAGAGATATGGCGGAGATTGAAGAAGATATTTTCTGTGAGATGCAAACAAAAGAGGCACCCTACAATCGAGATTGGAGAGAGAGTAGATATGAGTTATCAGGTCCTTAAATGTAGGGATTGGGTTAATTGTTTCCTTATCTGATAGTTATCCAGATTTGTTAAATGACAATAATAACCCTATGCATATATGCTGCAAATGAAATCAGCCGTGTGTTTTTTTTAATTATGAATTAAAAATTGCTTTTAATCTTAGTAATTGATTTTGATGATTAATGGTCCAGATTAGTTAACATGGTTAACACTAATTAGACGGTTAACAAAAGAATGACCCTCTATATATACTATATAATAAGCATGAAGAGGACGTTATTGTTGAATTTTAAGTGGTATAAATTTTTCTTCTTAATGTACAAGCTTCAAAGCATCCTTAACTTATCCCTTAATCATCCCCACCACGTTCCTCCTAAATCTCTCTCCCACGTCCCTAATCATCTGATTTATCTCCCACCATGTTTCCTCCCAAACCGCATTCCAAATCCCTCGCCCCTCCATTTAGAATCAAGTGCATTCTTTCCCTCAATTGGTCACCGCTAAATCCATAAACGAAATTTTGAAGCTCCTTCACATTCGACATCGATGGGCACTGATATTTAGGCCGGCGACGAGGTAGGGAAGACGACGCCAACGGTTTAAGGTATCAGGATTGGTTTTGGACAGTTGTGGTTGATTCCGGCAACCGGTTTATATGTGTGGTATACACCATCTTAAACCTTAAGATTCCCGTTCTCCTTCTCTGTCCAAGAACCATCCATTTCCACGATAATCAATTTCTTTGATTTCTTTATCTGACCAAAGTCACGACCCTTCACATCCCTGCTAATAACTTAATTTGTTGTGTTTTTTTTCCTCACATTCCTTTCCAGTTTGACCAATTTCATGTTTTTTTATGAATCTACCAGGAAATTCAAGCCTTTGTGTTAGGAGTTTGATGCAGATCAAATGACACTTGTGGAACTACACAAAGTAGAAGGTTATATGCTCTCAACTAATTAAAAGATCCATAATGCTTCAGTTTCTGGGTATGCGTAGAACATGTCATCTTAATGTTTTGGTTTGATAAATGTACATATACTCAAAGTTCAAGTTCCCAACCCTATGCCAAATAACTCATTGTTTCCCTCCTCGACTGATTTAGGTTCCCAACCCTATTCACAGATTGAGTTCCCAAGGCGTCAACTCCATATCTCTTGAATACATACGTTTGGTGCATTTTTCTTCAAGTGGATTTTTTGTTGGTAGGACGTGGTGCCAACATTTGTGGGATTGATAGATAGGGCAATTACAAAATTTGGAATGCCAATGGGACTTTTCAGGTTTGTATACATTCAAAACAAGAGTATAGATGTTATCATATTATTACATCTTGTGAAGTACTTCAATGCAGATTGTTTGATCCTGTCAGTGATCTTAGTATGGAATTTGTTGAAGTTGTGATTGTTGTTGATCAGGTGAAACGGCTCGAAAAGTAACTTCAAGTAACTTGGATGAAAAGTAGAAGATATAAGGAAGCAGCAACTCACACTACAATTGCACAACTCGGCATTAAGTTGGTTCATGTACTATATGCGCCTATTGTTTGTTTACATATTGAATGTCGTGTTTGATTTACTTGATTTGTATAGAAATGTGTGAAGGGATTTTAGGGAGTAAAGTAGTGCGTTCATATGTATGTACCTGATGATGTTTACTGAGCAGTTTTGCACACTTGAGGCCACATACGAGAAATAAACTATTATTTGCTCGTTGGATTCATATAAATTTTCAGACAACACCGTGAACACGTTTACCGTCTAGAAGGAAACTAAATAGGTTGCCTTCATCCCGGTTGCTTGTCTAATTTTTCATAGTTTTAGTTTATACTTCATGTAGCATGGTCGATAAGTTTTGGTAAACACTTACCCATTATCCAATGAGTTTTGCTAAATGGCCCATAAATTCATTTCATGACTAAAATTTTAGGCGATTTCTGTGACATTCCAAATACTAATGAATCTACATTGGAGGAACTTAATCAATTTGTAACATTTTGCTAAAGATCCTTTCACCAGTTGGCTTTAGCATCTTGCGTAATTAATTGTCCACTGTCTCAATTAACATGAATCAAGCAACTTCGGTTTCAAATTTATATTTTTTCTTTTATTGAAAGCGAGTGTACCAAAAGTTTCACTTTTGCAGGTCATTTTTTCTGCGCCTGTTATAGTCGGCTCTTGTGAGTTCCTTGCACAGAGATCTTTGTCATTGTCTCCGACAGTAACACTTATGGGGTACAATATCTGATACTTTACCATTATTTTCGGTATTCATGAACATACTAAGCTATGCTGTTATGCTTTGGCTAATCCTATATCTCTTAAAAGATCGATGATATTTTATCGAAAGCTATTGGCATTATTTAAGGATGTTAGCATTCTGGTTTATTCTATACCTTCTTGCAATAATTAATATAGATCCATTATATGTGTTATATTAATGTTTTATTTAAAGTGGATGGTTGGAACTTATATATTTAGCAAGATGACAAGTCTCATGTAGAGATAAATCTTTTGTTTGAGACGATTTTTCCAATAATCTATTTTTTTAATTATTAAACAACTCCTACCTAGCAACATTTTACATTGGAGCTATAATATTGACACACTTCCAATACGATTATGTTACAATAACCACTACAACTCTTTCGTTGATCCATGTCGACTGACGATGAGTGTTGGACTTGGTTTTAGCTAGATGATGGGTGTTGGACTTGGTAAGTCTTTAGATCTACAGTTTTTTTGAGGTGTTATCTTGATATTTTTTTCATTATAGTTTCAGTGTATTTTAAATGTCCTTGATAAAAGAAAACAAGATCTCATAACCTGGTGTTTAGGTTTATAAAAAGTTTTGTGGTTTACATTCCTCACAAATGTTGATAAAGACCAAGTCAAGACCTACAAATTGGTACCATAATTACGTACAAGGTCCAGACGAGGCACACTTTCACTTAGATGTAGAGCTTGCCGAAAATGAAACATAATACATGATAGTCGAAGCCTCAAGAGTCGAATGCATTGCAAATGACACGTTCAAATAGCAACTTGGTCCAAGAGAATCTTCATCATCTGGCGCTCACCATCGTCTATAGGATCCGGTGAGTACATCGTCTCATCTACATTTGTTGTAAGAGAGGTTGAGGTTTTGGCTCACGCATAACCTATATCAACTGACAAGGACAAGATAACATGTGTCTTAACTTGCTTATTTCTTCTATAGAATCGTGGTGGATGTGGTTGTATGTTTGATAATTGATATACATGCTACTATCTTAGAGTGCGTTTGGTACGCAGACAGGATAGGACAAGACAAGGTGGGACAGAACAGGACATGACAGAACAACTGTTCCATGTTTGGTAAGACAGAACTGGATAGAACAGAACAAATAACATTGACCAATTTACCCTTGCTAAATTTAAAGAATGAATAAAATATGAAATAGAAGGTTTATTTGATGTTTTAGAAGAGAATTAAATTTTATTTTGAGGTTATATTGGTAAAACATAAGTCTGTTCCACCTTGTTCCATGGGGTGGGGGTGGAACAGGCCTGTTCCAGTTTGTTCCACCTTGTTCCAGTCTGTTCCACATAAATGTCCTGCCAAATGTAGGACAGTGGACCCTGTTCTGTTCTGTTTTGTCATGTCCAGTGTACCAAACGCACCCTTAGTGTTATTGAAACTATCTTTTTGTTTCGAAAAATACATCTTAAATCTATATGGGACAGAATTGATACACAATTGTAGTTTAATGTAAAAAAAATTGTGTTTGTTTATAAATTATTGCCATATCTCCATGAGTTTTTTTTAACATGAGTGAATGATTACAAATTAACATAATTTCTACTTGTTTAAATATAATTTTTTATTTTTATTATTCAAATGCAATTTTGCATACTTTTTTTAATATTCATTTAGGGGTTGTTTATTATCTCTTAATGGTGTCAAAAAAGGGGAAATTGACTCAAATGGCCAAACCCAACATCAGTATTGAGAAAATAGCCATTTTCTCTCCAAGTTTACGAAAATAGCCACGGACCGCACTCTGACCCGACCCGACCCGGTCCAACGCAGGCCGCAATGCCCAGCTAAACGACAAAAAAAACATCGAACCCTAATTATTCGGACGTGGCACCGCAATTGCGGACCTGACAGAGCAATTGCGGACCCACTGAAACCCTAATTTTTTTCAAAACCCTAATTTTTCGATTGCGTCTATATAACACTGATTTTTCCATACGATTTTCCCAAACCGTAGTGCACATTGTCTGAAATAAAATTTTCAATTGTCTAGATTTTTGTCTCTGTTTTCTCGTTTTTCTAAAAATGAGTTCCTTACCTGATAAAATTAAGCTACGTATTTGGCCTGGGAGTTGTTGGCAACAGATCGAGATGTAGTGGGAGTATGTTTCCGCAATCCCGATAATCCGAGTCATGGTGGCAACCAACATTACACATTCTAAGCTGGTTAGGTGTGTTCAACGCAAATGTGGAATCAACCCGTATTTTGGTACGACTAAAATAGCGTACAAATATTCTGGCCAACTTTATGAGTTACGAGACAGTAACGATGTCCAAGGTTTTATGCAATCTGTCGCGGCTGTAAGAAATCCACCAACACTTTTTGTATATGTCGATCTTGAGGGCTTCCACACAAACAATGTTGGTGGTGGTTCCAACAGCGTATGGGAACCTGATGTGTCTGTTGCTGAGGAGAGTCAATCTTCTTTTTATGTTGGTGGTGGTTCGAACACCGTACGAGAGCCGGATGTGTCTGCTGTTGAGCAGACTCAACCTTACGTGCCTCATTTTCAGTCTGAAGATGAGCATGTATATGGGTATAATCCAGATTTTCTTACTGTAGATAATTATGGTTATAGTGACTATAACCCCGAATTTGTTCCGGAGACCCAAGAACCGGTAGAAGAACCACATGAAGAAGAAGAAGACGAATCCCATGTTTACCATTTGGATATTACTGGTATTGATATCGATGAAGAAGACGATGAAGAAGATGGTGAAGAAGATGAAGAAGAAGAAACCAGTCCTATTAAATCATATGGTGGAATAAATGATTTTTTTGGCCAACCTCCTCCCCTTCCAGATCGGGATGACGATTTCATAACACCTAACCAAGAGCCCGTAGCTTATAATCGTAGTAACAGAGTGAATGAAGGGGATATATTCGGCACGAAAGACGACCTGACACTCGCCCTCGGAAGAAAGTTTGTTGAAGAGGGTTACGAGTATTATGTGGACAAATCTTCAAATACCCGATTCGAAGCGAAGTGTAGGGATGCTAACTGTGATTGGCGTGTATATGCTACAAATCTCAAAGATACCACTATGTTCCAGGTACGCAGGCTGAATGACGTACACGTTTGTTCAAGGACCCAGACGCATCCTAACCACCATAACGCCAATAGGAGAGTATTGGGTAATATAATCATGCCTAAAGTACAGGATGAAAGCCGGAAACTCCGTGGATCCGACATTGTGAAGGACATCAAGGAGCAATACAACGTAGATATCTCGTATTCACAAGCGTGGCATGCGAAAGCTTTTGCGCTAGCCTTGGTGCGGGGCGACCCCCACGATTCTTACAGGCGACTCCCTGGGTTTTTCTATAATTTGGAGCTTCAAACCCTGATACCTTTTCCCGAATAGAGAGAGATATTAGAGGACATTTTTATGCCCTTGGTTGCGCGGTATATATTATTTCCTCTTATATAGTCTACACTTTCATTTAACTATAGTATTCTAACGTTTTCAATATAACTTTTCGTAGATCCGATCGTTTACGAGCTATTTGCACCCGGTCATTATAATAGACGACGCTCATTTGAAGGGGCCTTACTTGGGCACAATGTTCTTAGCCGTTGCTATGGACACCAATAATCAAAATTTCATGCTCGCTTTCGGAGTTGGTAGGTCTGAGAGTGGAGAGGGATGGACTTATTTTTTGGCCAACCTGAAGCAATGTATCGGCGAACCCGAAGGGTTGGTGTTCGTGTCCGACAGGGCGGGTTCACTACGCCAAGCTATCAATACGGTGTACCCACGTGCCCATCATGCGCTGTGTTGCCGCCATCTCATGATTAACCTGAAAACCAGGGATAATAGGATCGACCATAGGAGGACTATGTTTTGGAAGGTCTGGAAAGCGTACACGGTGCGTGACTTCGATCTTAGAATGGCAGCTCTACGAGCTGCTGTACCTGTGGGAGTCCAAGTTTTGGAATCCGATACTACGCCAGAAAGATGGTCTAGGGCCCATTTTCCTGGAATTCGTTACAACATAATGACTTCAAACAGTGTCGAGTCTGTCAATGCACTGTCCCGTTACGCTCGGAGGTTACCTATCGTGTCCTTCATGGATTACTTTCGATCAATGCAACAAGACTGGTATGCAAAGCGTCAAAACAAAGCAGGTTATCATCTATACGTACATCAACCTACATACAATCTACTTTTGTTACAAAAAAGTGAGAATATTTTCAGTATTTTGACTATTTGTTTTTCTACAGCCAAATGGGTAGATGTTCTAACCCCATATGCAATGGCAAAAGTTAAAAGGAGACAAATGAAGTCGACGAGGTTTACTGTCCATGAAATTGGTCATGGTTTATACGAAATTTGCGATATGCGCAGGGACGCCAAGGTGGCTTACAATAATCGTAGTTGCACTTGTATGAAGTGGCAGATGTCCGGTTTACCTTGCAGTCATGCAATCGCCGTTAAAAGACATCTCCCGTGTACAGATGTCACCCACCTGGCGCTTGGTTACTTCACGACGGCTAACTTCAAAGCAACATACTCACTGGCCATATATCCGGCTGGGCCTCCTGAAACGTGGGTTGTTCCAGACCCACCACTTATGACCGTTAAACCTCCGTTGTTGAAGAAACACGTTGGTAGATTCAGCAACCACGATCGTATCCCATCCCGTGGCGAGGATCCGACACCGATAAGATGTTATCGGTGTAAACAAAGCGGACATAATCGGTCAAACTGTCATAATGATTTTCCAATGAATCAAGGAGTGTCTAGTAGCCGCCAACGTCGAAGAGCCTCTGGTGGCCTCTAACATCAAGGAGCATCCGGTAGCCGACAAACTCAAGCAGAGGCGACTTAGGAGACCAATTACGGAAGTTCTAGACATCATACTTTCGATCTAAACATTGATTTGAATGAGTAAACCTGTTTGAGGTCTCAATTTATGGCTGTTATGTTTAATTGTCTTTCAAGGTTCTTGTCCTTATGTTTACTGTTGATTTCAATGTACTTTGTTGTGTCTGTTAAGTGTTCTTGTGTGTAAAATAAAGTAAACATGAAAGTTGCATTTTATTGATACTCATAAAGCATAGAAACTAGTACAGTGGAAGAAATCTACTACTACGGGTAGATGTCCTACATTTTGGTGATCCAGGCAACCTTTTCAGCAATAACCTTCTCCATTCCCGTGTAGCTTTCTGTGAGCTCTGTAATCTCCTCTTCTAGTTCGCGAATCCATTTTTGCACATCCCGAACCTCCCCCTTCCTTTGTGCCAGATCTTCTTTCTTCTCCTCCAGGCACTCCGTCTTCTCTTGAATAATCGTTCTGTTTTGGTTCCACAAATGTTTTATGTTTTCAATCTGGGTGTTCGCGTCATCAATTGACAGTTTTACGGGGGATGGCATTCTTTGAGTTCCTGTAAGATCCTCCGACTGGTTAGATTGATACATTGGTGGTTCATTCAAGCGATGGTCGAGGTAGTATTTCTCCCATGCATCGTTCCACTGATTTGTCTCCTCTTCCGTGAATGGATAATCGGCCCTTGTTCGGCCCCATTCTGCCCACTCCTCTGTTGTTACCGGTACCCACTAGGTACTCCTGTAAGCTCCATCATTTAAGGGTTGGTTGTTGTTTTGTCGTGAAGTTCCAGACCCATTGGTGGACCTTTTCCCTTTTGAGCTTGAACCCCCAGCCATAATAATGGCACGAAATGGTAGAGACGGTTTGCAAACGTTGTGGATGGTAGAAAGGATAGATAGCAACTTGTGAATTACTAATTCATCGGACCACCTACTTATAGTCGTGAAAAGGTAGGTTCGCACTTGCGGAGCTGAAAAGTAGGTTCGCAATTGCGGAGCTGAAAAGGTAGGTTCGCACTTGCAGACCTGAAATGGTAGGTTCGTACTTGCGGAGCTGAAAAGGTAGGTTCGCACTTGCGATGTTGTGGCTATAAATACCGATGTTAATTCCAACTTAAGAGTCACAACACCCATACAACATAATACTCTAGACTTTCAGATGGCTGGAAATGCATCATCTTCAAACCCACAGTCTTCACAAGTAATGCCACCGAGACTGAAAGAAGCGGTACAAAAATGTGAAGCGCATATCGAGGAACTCACTGTAGAGTGGAAACAGTTATTGTCTAGGAAGGATGGACACCTGAAAAGGATGAAAGATGAAGAAAAGGAGATAAAAAGGATGAAAGGGGAAATCAAAGATAAGGAGTCCCGTATTCGTCAAGAAAACTTACACGTCCACAACATTGTACAAGAGTTTGCAGTTCTTCAAGCGATTTGTCTCTTTTATTTACAACCCAAATCCCATAACATACATCATAATACATAACATGCATACATATCATTGATTTACAACAAAAGTTACATAGCAAACCAAGTACGGTCTCTTTTAGTCTCGAAACTACAAATTACATAAAACTTCCTAATCCACATCGGTCCACGAAGGCAGTCTACACCTTATTCTTTCCTTTGCCGCTATCAATTCCTCGACCTGGAAAACATGTTTTTGAAAACAAAATGAGGGTTAGACCAAACGGGTCTAGTGAGTTAATCCTGGTCTTTTCCAAAATCAATATAAAACTCTTTTCACATAATACTTTGTATCAAAATAGTTTACATAAAACCTTTCGTATAAGCACGCATATACCACACGTATATAAATACCACATTAGGACTCGTGCATCGTTCTCAACTCCTCCTCATTCCTCGTTACCATGGCCATATTAGTTGGTAGCAAGCCAACTAATAAATTAACTCCGTACAACAACTACGACACATCACCGGTCCGCACACCGGAACCCGACAATACACCGGTCCGCTCACCGGAACCCAGCAACACACCGGTCCGCTCACCGGAACCCGGCAACAAGTGCACACTGTAATTACATACATCCCCGCTGCAATTACCTACAGCTCCACTGCCATTTCATGCAGCCCCGCTGTATTTCCATACAGCCCCGCCGAATAATAATTCGGCTCACCTATACTCGTTTCGTGCAATATAAATACAATATATATCTCAATATATCATATTGTCATTTATAAACCTTTCATCATTTTTCCAACCATATATATACATAAATATATACATATATCCTTTTAACATAAACATATAATCAAACCTTGACACGTATCCGTCTCATATATATAAACACATATATATTTCACACATACTCACATACAATATAAACACATATATGTAATCCAGTTGAAAACGTTTTAAAGTAAAACTCACCTCGATTGCTTATAAAAACACTTGCAAGATCCTTTCAAAAAGATCCTATCCTTCACCTTGACTCCACAGAATCTGAAACCATTTAAGATACATATATCGCTTTACTAGCCAAACACATAAAACCTACTAAGTTCCGGCCCTCCAAGGTTTCACTTATACTCTTACCCTTCTGACTTAACAACAAAACATAACAAGATACCGGGACTACCCAGAGTACCGGGAGACAACACTACCGGGACTTCATGGTACCGGGAGTTCCTATACCGGGAGTTCCTATACCGGGAGTTCACATTACCGGAACTCTACACTACCGGAAGTCTGCAATACCGGGACTCACATTACCGGGACTCACACTACCAGGAGTCGTCAGTACCGGGAGTCTACCGGGACTTCCCCGGGACTCTCAAGAACACAGTCGGTCGCTTTTCTAATCCAGAACCCAAATCAAATCTATACAGCTATGATTTAAACTTTCTAATCCGATAGAAACTGTCTATTGATGATCACAAACATAAAACCTAAAGGGTACATACCTTAAAATCGACTCAAACCCGTTCAATCGATGCTCAAACCGAGCCTTTCCACTTCTGCTCCTTTTTCGCCTCACGAACACGCACACACACACTGTCTTTCTATTTTTAGGTTTTTGAAGGGATAACTGAAGTGTGAGAGGTATTTATATCTCCATTTACACTTTTGGCACAAACTACTCACTAATGACCAACCCACCCCAAATCTTATAACTTATCTCAAAATTCCCCTTAATATCAAAATCCCTTAGTTAAATAAATTTAACGGACTTACCCGGGGTATTACATTATCTCCCCCTTAAAAGAATTCCGTCCCGGAATTCGGTTAAGTGAAAAGGTATGAATACTTAGTTTCCACTACTACCTCGAACTCAATCAAAACCATAGGAAATAACTAAATAGACATCCCACGCCTATCTATACCTCTAACACATATAAGCAACAAAAGCACGGAAATACAGATTATCAGTTTGCACCGAAGTCATATAGCACTTTAGCACGTATAGAGTTTATAGGAATATACCTGTCTTCATATCTATCCATACGTCGAGTCCGATCTGCCACTCTGTTGATTTTTATAGAGTTAATATACACATAAGCACATACCCCATATAATAAGGTATTCCAGTCCAAACATGCACCTGTAAGATCACAATTACACTGGCCAGGTGTAATCTGAAATTACCTTACATGATGTTCCTTCTACATTTTATACTTAGCATCCCAAGGTTCTAATATATCAAGGACATCCTACTTCACATGCAGTTTAAGTCTAGATACGGGTACAAATACCTAAATCCCTTAAACTAGGGCTCTGATACCATTTGTAACAACCCAAATCCCATAACATACATCATAATACATAACATGCATACATATCATTGATTTACAACAAAAGTTACATAGCAAACCAAGTACGGTCTCTTTTAGTCTCGAAACTACAAATTACATAAAACTTCCTAATCCACATCGGTCCACGAAGGCAGTCTACACCTTATTCTTTCCTTTGCCGTTATCAATTCCTCGACCTGGAAAACATGTTTTTGAAAAAAAAATGAGGGTTAGACCAAACGGGTCTAGTGAGTTAATCATGGTCTTTTCCAAAATCAATATAAAACTCTTTTCACATAATACTTTGTATCAAAATAGTTTACATAAAACCTTTCGTATAAGCACGCATATACCACACGTATATAAATACCACATTAGGACTCGTGCATCGTTCTCAACTCCTCCTCATTCCTCGTTACTATGGCCATATTAGTTGGTAGCAAGCCAACTAATAAATCAACGTCGTACAACACCTACGACACATCACCGGTCCGCACACCGGAACCCGGCAATACACCGGTCCGCTCACCGGAACCCGGCAACACACCGGTCCGCTCACCGGAACCCGGCAACAAGTGCACACTGTAATTACATACAGCCCCGCTGCAATTACCTACAGCTCCACTGCCATTTCATGCAGCCCCGCTTTATTTCCATACAGCCCCGCCGAATAAAAATTCGGCTCACCTATACTCGTTTCGTGCAATATAAATACAATATATATCTCAATATATCATATTGTCATTTATAAACCTTTCATCTTTTTCCAACCATATATATACATAAATATATACATATATCCTTTTAACATAAACATATAATCAAACCTTGACACGTATCCGTCTCATATATATAAACACATATATATATTTCACACATACTCACATACATATATAAACACATATATGTAATCCAGTTGAAAACGTTTTAAAGTAAAACTCACCTCGATTGCTTATCAAAAACACTTGCAAGCTCCTTTCAAAAAGATCCTATCCTTCACCTTGACTCCACAGAATCTGAAACCATTTAAGATACATATATCGCTTTACTAGCCAAACACATAAAACCTACTAAGTTCCAGCCCTCCAAGGTTTCACTTATACACTTACCCTTCTGACTTAACAACAAAACATAACAAGATACCGGGACTACCCAGAGTACCGGGAGACAACACTACCGGGACTTCATGGTACCGGGAGTTCCTATACCGGGAGTTCCTATACCGGGAGTTCACATTACCGGAACTCTACACTACCGGAAGTCTGCAATACCGGGACTCACATTACCGGGACTCACACTACCGGGAGTCGTCAGTACCGGGAGTCTACCGGGACTTCCCCGGGACTCTCAAGAACACAGTCGGTCGCTTTTCTAATCCAGAACCCAAATCAAATCTATACAGCTATGATTTAAACTTTCTAATCCGATAGAAACTGTCTATTGATGATTACAAACATAAAACCTAAAGGGTACATACCTTAAAATCGACTCAAACCCGTTCAATCGATGCTCAAACCGAGCCTTTCCACTTCTGCTCCTTTTTCGCCTCACGATCACGCACACACACACTGTCTTTCTATTTTTAGGTTTTTGAAGGGATAACTGAAGTGTGAGAGATATTTATATCTCCATTTACACTTTTGGCATAAACTACTCACTAATGACCAACCCACCCCAAATCTTATAACTTATCTCAAACTTCCTCTTAATATCAAAATCCCTTAGTTAAATAAATTTAACAGACTTACCCGGGGTATTACAATAAGCGAGAAGCAAGCCTTCATCGATCAATGTAATGCACTTTATCCTTAGGTGGTGGTAGTGTTGTTGGACTTTCTATGTTGTTGTTTCATATTGTACTTTGCAGTTTATGTGTTGTTGTTTCATGTTGTACTTTGCATTTTTTTATGTTGTACTTTGGTCATGAATAAATGATTTTGGTTTTTAGTAAGACATTGGCAAACGTTGGGATCAAAACGACTACAAATCAAATCTTCAGCCCACATGAGCAGTACAAAATTATTTAAATGTCAAACTTCTGCTACATGATGCCTGGATTTTTTGCAATCCCCACCGACTTCTTACATGCTCTGGTGAGACGAGTCTGGAATTGCTAAGCTCCACTTTCTCGCTGTACACTTCAATCACGGTATGTCCGTCAACAAAATGACGTATATTGGCTACATCTTCATCGGTAGTCAATTCTACCAGTCTAGTCAACAAGTCTGCTTTCGGCCGTTTAAAATACAACTTTAAATATTTTGGTTCGTCGTACTCTAGCTCTCTCATTATCTATTGAAGCAGTTGCATTGAAAGGTCATCCACGTCTAACATGTCAACATAAATTTCTAGACCACAAAAGTAATGTCTTCTAGGTGGTTCTGTGAAGTACCCTTGATGGTGGACTTTCATGGTGAACAATTGTGGATGTGCATATGTTCATTAAAATTAACAAACTTAGCGTTACACTATGTTGTTTCACACAAGCAAAACCCGAAATTCAAAACTTACTAACCGTATAACTCTCTGGCAGTGGCTGAAAGGGGTTGAGATAAACACCTAAAGGTCCAAACGTGAAGATTTGGCGATGCCATGTCAGAAGTCGTTATTGAATCAAAATTTTCTCGTCTGCGTGTTTTACAACTCATCTAGCGAGGGGTATTTAAAAAGCTAGGTTCGCAAGTGTGGATGCGGGTGCGGGTAGGTTCGCAACTGCGGATGCGGATGCGGGTACGGGTAGGTTTGCAAGTGTGGATGCGGATGCGGCTTCCTATAAATACTCCCGTGGAGTGGTGGATAATTCAACGATGACCGAAGCATCGGGTTCATTGGTCTCGTTAAGTATGTAGTTTATCGCTTTCTAGTTGTAGTATCAAACGATAAACGTTTATGTAGCCTTCATTGTTCACATGGTAAAGGAGAATTTAGTAATATTTCTTTTTCTAATCAAATGAATAATCTGAATTATAAGAAGAAGTAGCCTTTGAATTCTCCTTTATCATATGAACAATGAAGCCTACATAAACGGTTATCGTTTAGTATGTATTTTTATGTGTGTTCAAGTTGTAGATCAGCTCTTTCAAGTTGTAGATCAGCTCTTTCATAAGTATGTACTTTACCTTTTTCTTATTGTAGTTTCAATGAATTCCCTTTATGTTATTATGAGAATGGTGTAACTGCTGTGATGTTGATGGATGTAAAGATGTATGCAAGTAAAGACCAAATAATAAAAGTGAAACACCAAACAATAAAAGTTAAACCATAAATAATAAAAGTTATACAACTGTTAAAAGTTAAACACCAAATAATTACAAGTTCAACTGATTCCCCGAGAAGGTCCAAAATAAATTTGCCATTTCACTCCGCCAATCCATGATATCGATATTCATGGCAGGATGTTGTCCTTGAACCAAATCTGACAAAAATCGGCACGTGAAAGGACCACAGTCGCCGTGCACACCTCTTCTGTTGGGGAACATCTGGTGCATATCTATATCTAAAATGCCTCTTCGTCTGCTGAGCTCGTGCATGGTCTCCGATGTTCGTGAAGACGTAGGGCATACTATCCTCGAATATAGAAATCAACGCAGGAATTCTTTTAGAAATGGAACTCATCCGATAACTATCATATAAAGTCAATTCCATGTTCTGTAAATGGTACTCCCCGACCAACCAATGATTGTTATCGACGTTGATGGGAATAAGAACCTGAAAAACATAAACTTAACAAGTTAACATTAGTTAGATGGTATAAATTCATAATGTTAGAAATAGGGAAACAATTTTACATACCCTGTTCACATTAGATGTCCAACGCGGAAATCCGTCCGTCGCAGACATTGACCCGTCGACTTGCCTAACTAGGTCATCTAGGTCCCCTAGCAACAGCCTTCCCCACCACTCTGGGACGACAACCGTCCAATCGCAAGTTGTAGGACGTGAAGACAGCAGCATTCGAACCCATGCCTCGATATGCTATAAATAAACCATTCAATGATAAGCTGCAGTCATGTGTTTTTAGTATTCAAATTGTAAGACTATAATAACATATTAATGTACTAACCGAGTCTTCAATCCATCCGCTGTCTAAGAGGCCCAATAATTGCCCCCACCACCTTGGTCCTACTTGAAGATTAGGTAAAAAAAAGAAGACTCATAGTGGCCGGCAACTGGTTGTTGAGGTATAGTTCCTCAACTGAACATGGAGCGGTGGAAGGACCACTCGTCGATGCAAGCTGCAGCCTACTGGTCCCAGTTGGACGGGGCCTGGTAGGGTAGTAGAAGGACACTGCGTATAAGGAGACGACTGGTATCTCGAAGCCACACGCTGGCGTGCCCCCTACCAAGGGGCTCCTCCATCTGAGGTGGGGTTGGGTCAACGACAGGAGTGGCGAACGAGGGTGACATGTCCACGCCAGGTTCATGATACGACATAGACATGCCCACACCAGGTTCATGTAACGACATTAACGTGCCCATGGGAGTCGCAAATCGCGGCACTGCTAACGTAGATCCTCTTGGACGAAACGACGCATCCATTCCCTGTTTAATGAAATTGTTATAAAGGCAAAAGAATGCCACACGAGTCAAATCAATAAAAGACATAATAAAAACGTAGATTACCGGGCTGACCACCCCCTGAGATGAGGCCAAACCTCTACCGGGAGAAAACAACTCACTAAAAAAATCGGCGGACATCGGAGAAAAAGGAGGAGGGCGTGGTTGTGATGACTGATGCGTACAAGTACCAAAATGTTAAACGGTGTTAATAAGTTTGCATACCAAAATGTTAAACGGTGTTAAATGAAATACTTACATGCCACCCTTTCATTTCACTTTGCATCACCTTCATTTCATCGTACATCCCCTGTATCCCGTCAACACGCGCCTCAAGCCCAACATAAGCCTGATGCATCTGACTCACCCGCGCCCAATGCGCTGAATAAAGGTCATCGGGCGGAATGTCCCAAGAAAGAATATCTGAGAAACGGACAGGTGGTGTTGGAGCCCGGAATCCCTGATGTCTCGTGGTTAAGCCATCGTGCTCCTGATCGAGAACGGCCTCGTCCTCTTCATCATCGTCGCCGCCCAACGAGTTGCCCTAGGAACCCTGTTGTCTCGCTGCAGGAAAAAACTACTCGAGCGAGGAAAAGTCTCTACAATCCATATTTGTGGGAAAAGTAATGTTACGCCTACAAAGTCATTAACAATTGTAGAAATATTTAATATTGTGGTAACTAACCTTGAACGACTGGATAAAGCCCGTTATCGTCAGCTTCGGCTTCTTTTCAACCTGACGATCCCACGCCCCTTTCATCTGCTTATATATTGCCTCCCAGATGAAACTGCCCCAAGGATATCGGTTCCAGGCCCCAATATGATCTATCAACGTAAGGACGGTGGCCGAAATGGGCAAATGATGTTGTCGGCCAAGGAATAACTCCTCCACCATCATCATCAAACATACTCGGACAACATCATCGTCCGAGTAAGCGTCTCCACCAACGTTGACGCTAAAGGAGGCAAACAAATTTTTGAGGCGGCCAATGCTCAATTTGTTGTCCCCAAGTATTCTATGAATAAATCCCCGATGCATGGGTGCAGGAAGGCCCGACATTGCGCCAAAAATGAGTCCCGTGATAAGACAGAACTCCTCCAGGCCATACCTAAGCGTGTGCCCGTGCAAACGGTAATACAATGAATCCGTCGGTTGACCATCGGGGGGGGGGGGTATCTCCTTCTTTAAAACGGTAAGACAAAGCGCATGGTCGTTAGTGAAGTCCTCACAATCCATCCACGCACCAAAACAAGTGCGGCGGAAAAGATCAAGCCTAGCCGGGGTTAACTTCTGACGGAAATCTCTCAACCGTCCAAGCTTTGACTTAATCGTCAAACTCTTTAATTTCCCCCAAATAATCATTAATTTCCTCCTGCGTTTATAAAACAGATTATTGGAAATGCATGGGACTACTTGCCTAGAAAGTTGGGGGGAAATCCAAGTTTAGGGGCCTAAAGTGCCAATTTTCAAAGTTTAGGGACCTAAGCTATAAAATTCCAGAAAATAGATTATTGGAAATGCATGGGAATACTTGTCTAGAAAGTTGGGGGGAAATCCAAGTTTAGGGGCCTAAAGTGCCAATTTTCAAAGTTTAGGGACCTAAACCGTCATTTTTCAAACCATAGGGACCTACGCTGTAAAATTCCAGAAAACAGATTATTGGAAATGCATGGGACTATTTGCCTAGAAAGTTGGGGGAAAATCCAAGTTTAGGGGCCTAAAGTGCCAATTTTCAAAGTTTAGGGACCTAAACCGTCATTTTTTAAACTATAGGGATCTAAGCTGTAAAATTCCAGAAAACAGATTATTGGAAATGCATGGGACTACTTGCCTAGAAAGTTGGGGGGAAATCCAAGTTTAGGGGCCTAAAGTGACAATTTTCATAGTTTAGGGACCTAAACCATCATTTTGCAAACCATAGGGAACAAAGCTGTAAAATTCCAGAAAACAGATTATTGGAAATGCATGGGACTACTTGCCTAGAAAGTTGGGGAAAAATCCAAGTTTAGAGGCCTAAAGTGCCAATTTTCATAGTTTAGGGACCTAAACCGTTATTTTACAAACTATAGGGACCAAAGCTGTAAATTTCCAGAAACATCTCAATTTGCCTTTTTAAGAATATTTTAATATTTAGCTTTAAAAATTATATATATTTGAATTCACATAACTGACATATTATGTTTAAGAATATGAAAATTTGTTGTTATTTTAAAGTTTGTTTTAGGTTTATTATATTAAAAATTATATTTACTTTATTATAAAACATCTAATTCATATTTAAAAATATCATGCATTTTACAACACAATACTAAATAACAAAATAAAATTTAAACAACATTACATAGTCCAAAAACGAACAAATGTGAACAAAAACATTATGTAAAATTTAAACAACATTACATAGTTCATACAATACATACATTAATAAACTTACACAAAGTTCAATACAAACTTAGATCAAAAAAACGAAAGAAAAGCACACAAAAACACAAAAAAAATCGCATAAAAATACTTGCCTCGTCCGACATTGCGTAAAAAATATTGTGTATCCCATTCTCGTTGACTTCACGTGGACAAAAAAAATCAGATGCGGCGTGTGGGTGTATCGGGGGCGAAGTGCGGAGGAGGAGGGGGGGGACCAGGTAGGGTTATAAAAAATTAGGGTTTGTGGGGCTCACGTGGGTATTAAAATACGAAAAGGCCCTGGGCCCAGGCTTTGGTCCGCATTCGCAAGTGCGGATGCAGAGTTGTCCAGTGCGGTCCGTAACCGGGTCGGGTCAGGCCAGGCCGAATGCGTACAACCCGTTTGTAGTTGAATTTTTTGTCGTTTAGCTGGGCATTTCGGTCCGCACTGGACCGGGTCGGGTTAGAGTGCGGACCCGTGGCTATTTTCGTAAACCCGGAGAGAAAATGACTATTTTCTCAATACTAATGTTGGGTTTGGCCATTTGAGTCAATTTCCCATAAAAAAAGTAACATTTGATTTGGTCATGAATATATTGTTTGGCAAAAAAAACCATGCTTTTATGGTTTCCAAATTGCCCTTCTATTACAAATATAGCCATGTGGCTACATTTTTGCCCAGGCAAGGTGATGAAATAGAAGTAGCTTTTTTGAAATTAATGTGTTTTAAGTATGTGTTGTACATAGTTTTCTAATATGTTCTTGAATGCTATTGATGTATACTTATTTCAGTGTTTAAAAAAACAAGAGCAAAGATTATCAAAGGATGATGAAGAAGTTGCTAATCGGGAATGCAAACAGCAGCCCTCCTTGATCAACACAACAACCTTAAATTCAAATTCAGTAGCCTAATCCAAAGCCATTGATTGAATATTTGAAGCAATCACCTTTGTGAATCAAACAACTGATTGATTTCCAAAAAAGATGTTGCAAACAACACCAAATTACAACCATTCTCAACTTAGAGCATCTTTTACCTAATAGTAGATGTTGCAAGTAATACGTCCAACAACAATTCACAAAATTTCGTTGAAAGGCTTCCATAATCCATTTTTAGGTTGATATTTTTTCAAATATTATATGATATTGTCATTATAGTTAATACTTGTAATTCAATACACTTGTCAAACAGTTATATTTCATTCGCTGCATTGCAGCGGGTATATAACTAATATATATCTATATAGAGGGAGGATAATTTGACACCCTCCAAAAGGTTGAAACCAATGCAACCCATGATCTCACAATTGATTAAATATTTAACGGTTGAGATCAACTTCAGAAATCTCCTATAATTTAGCTTAGTGGATCGGTAGTTATTTCTGAAGTTGATCTCAACCGTTAAATATTTAATCAATGGTGAGATCATGGGTTGCATTGGTTTCAACCTTTTGAAGAGTTTCAAATTAGTCTCCTTAGTCTCCCTATATATATATATATATATATATATATATATATATATAGGGGCTCATTCTTTTGTTAACTTTTTCATGTATTGCATATATGCACATCGGGACATTGCATATATGCACATATTACAATTGCCTGATGTGCATATATGCACTGGTTAACGAAAGAAGGGGACCCTATATATATATATATATATATATATATATATATATGTTGGGAACTGAAGATATGCTAAGTATGGTTAGTACTGCCAGAACAACATTACTACTGCCAGATCAAGTTAGTACTGCTAGTTCAATGTTAGTGCTGCCAGAACAAAGATACTACTGCTAGTTCAAGGTTAGTACTGCTGAGTCATTAATGTTGCAAGAACATGATTAGTACTGCTAGACAAGTTACTACTGCTGGTACATGGTTAATACTGCTGAACAAGTTACTACTGCTGGTACATGGTTAATACTGCTGAACAAAGTTAATACTGCTGGTATATTACTACTGCTGGAATATCATTAATGCTGCTGAACAAATGTTAGTACTGCTCGTGACTTAATACTGCTGGAGATTGTTAGTACTGCTCATGAAGAATGAAGGTTAATACTGCTGAGTTCGTTAAGTTTGGTCTGCGATACTTTTGGAGACAATGAAGGAATTGATCAAGATATGTTTAACGAAGATTTAGAAGATCAAGTTACTTTTGATAGTTATCTTGTAATTATTTTTGTATAAATAGACTTCGATAGATAGCTATTAGAATACACGTGTGAAAAAGAATTCGATTGTATTTTAGAGAGAATTAACCTCAAGGTTTTAGAACCCTATTTCTAGAGAAGTAGAAGTCGTCTTGATTGAGCCTGTTCATCAAGATTGAGGTTTGGTTGTTAATATTGTGAGTCGAAACAGTGAATACAAAATTGTGTGTTTTCTGATATTCTGTTCATTGATTGTGAGAATTAAAGTTCTATTCCGCAGATTCTTTAATTCTGAATTCTAAGTATTAATTATCTTGTTAAGATTCGATCCTGACAAGTGGTATCAGAGCTTGTGTTTCTTAGAATTCTACAATCATTATGGAAAATTCTATTGAATCAAACAGTACTTTTGATTGGAGTGATCAAGCAGAAGAGGCAATCCAGAATCATGCACTCATGGCAGAAGTCTCAGATATTCCTACGGAGGTAAAATCTAATCTCTGTTCTCAATCTTGTATAGACACTGTTAAAAGGTATAGAGATCACAATCAGGGAATGTGTGATGACCTTAAGAGATTAGAAAAGGACATAAGAGATTATGTATTGACTGTTGAGAGGTTTGAAGAACAAATCAAGGCTTTTCAAGCCAATGAACTTCAACACTCATATGATACAAACTACTGGAAGTGGGAAAAGGGTGGTCTGGAGTTCCAACTGAAAGAGTCTAGGGAAGAGTGTGAGAAACTAAAAGGAGAGCTTGAGAAAGTTAAACTTGATGTAGAAAAGTTTACTTGTGCCTCCAAAGTCATGGACAACATAATCAACTCTCAAATCCATAGTAAGTTGAAACCAGGAATAGGGTACAATGCCACACCCCCACCCTATAACAACAACTACATCCCTCCTAAGTCAGACCTATTAGAAACCAAGGATAGGAAGGACTTACCTAAAGGAGCCACTGAAGTAGATCCATTAGATAAAGTAGTTGTTGAGGATGAGACTGAAAAAGTAGGATCTGATGAGGAATGTGAAAGTCCATGTGTTAAGAACAATGAGATGAAAAGGACTGAAAAGGGAAAGGGAGTTCATTATACACAGACCACTGTTGTGAACTCTAAAACTTGTGAACATTGTTCTTGCAAGAAATCTCAAGAGAATAAACCCCAAAGACATGATAAAAAGAGGGGAAATCAAAGAAATTGGAATAACCAGTGGGCACAAAAGCAAGGAGTTGATCTGCAAAGGATTAACAGACCAAAACCTTGTTTCATCTGTGGCAGATTGAATCATCTTGCCAAACACTGTTATTTCAATCCTATTAACCAAAGGATGAATTTTCAAAGACCTTTTTATAAATCCAATGGTTATAGGAAGCCTGCAAGGAACCATGTGGCTAAGAAACAAGCTAAAGCCACAAGCCACAAGCCACATGAAGAAAAAGCCTGAAAAAGAAGGTGTCACAATGTGGGTTCCTAAAAGTACTGCAGCCTCAGATAATGCTGCTAGCAGTGTTAGTGCTGCTAACACTGTTAGTACTTCTTCAAAAATTAGTGCTGCTAGCAGTGTTAGTGTTGCTAACTCAGTTAGTGCTGCTAACTCTGTTAGTACTGCTAACTCTGTTAGTGCTGCTAACTCTGTTAGTGCTGCTAACTCAGTTAGTACTGCTAACTCAGTTAGTGTTGCTAACTCTGTTAGTGCTGCTAACTCTGTTAGTGCTGCTAACACTGTTAGTGCTTCCTCTTCAGATAGTACTGCTGCTAGCAGTGTTAACTCTGTTAATACTGCTCCTAGCAGTGTTAACTCTGTTAATACTGTTAACTCTGTTAGTACCTCTTCTAAGGTTAATACTGCTTCTAGTGTTTGTGCTGCTAGACCTATCATATTGACAAAATACTCCAATTCTACAGTACCTAAGTTTGAAAATCTCATCAAAACCAAGTGCAAGTACTTTGATGAGCAAGGGAGACCCAAGACCACTTCGGCTTGGGTTCCCAATAAAAACTAACTGATTTATCAGATGTGCAGGGCAACCAACAGCTCAAGGGGAAGAGCATCTGGCATGTTGATAGTGGTTGCTCCAGGCACATGACAGGTAACATGGCCTGCCTCAAGAATTTCAAAAGAATTGATGCAGGACATGTTACTTTTGAAAATAATCCTGCAGGAGGTAAGATAAGTGGTAAAAGTAAAGGTGATATCAGAAGGTAAGATGACATTTGAGGATTTGACTAGTGCTGCAAAGTGCAAGTATAGTTACTACTGCCAGTGCAGAGTTACTACTGCTAGTGCAGAGTTACTACTGCCAGTGCAGAGTTACTACTGCCAGTGCAGAGTTACTACTGCCAGTGCAGAGTTACTACTGCTAGTGCACAGTTAATACTGCCAATGAGTAGTTAATACTGCTTAGCAGTTAATACTACTTGTGTAGTTAATACTGCTCAGTCGTTAATACTGCTTATGTAGTTAATACTGCTCAGTCGTTAATACTGCTCAGTAGTTAATACTGCTTGTGTAGTTAATACTGCTCCGTTGTTAATACTGCTTAAGTAGTTAATACTGCTTTGTTGTTAATACTGCTTAAGTAATTAATACTGCTGGGTAGTTAATACTGCCTTGCAGTTAATACTGCTCAGTCGTTAATACTGCTTATGTCGTTAATACTGCTTTTGAAAATCTAGGGCAAATACTGCTATAAATACCCCTGTTTGCCCGCCAAAGTTCATAACGACTCTTCTCATTAACTTCTTCTCTCTCTCGTTCTAACCTCTTCTCCCTAGAATCTCTGTGTTTTCTTTACAAATCCTCAGGAAGCACAACGATTATGGAGTTTGTCGACGAGCATAATGAGATTGCAATGCTTCAGAAGCCGAAGCAGGCCGAAGGATTTCATGAAATTGTGGATTTTCTCAAGTCCACTCATATTTCGTATGCCCTAACGGTGAATCCGACAATATACATCGAGCATCAGACGCAATTCTGGGCCAATGCCACCGTAGAATCCGAAGATGGGCATAAAGTCATTCAAACAAGGGTATGTGACAAACCCTTGAAAGTTTCAGAAGAACTCATTCGCATCACTCTTCGACTAGATGATGCCTCAGGTATATCTTCTATTCCCAATGAAGAACTCTTCTCAACTTTACAAAGAATGGGGTATGAAGGTCCCATTGGAGTTTTTAAATTCTACAAGTCAAAGTTTTTTACTCAATGGAGATTCTTTGTTCATACCCTAATGCATTGTATTTCAAAGAAAACTACTGGATGGAGTGAGTTTAGCAGTACTATTGCTTATGCTCTAGTCTGCTTAGCCACTAACAGGAAGTTTAATTTTTCTCAAATGCTTTTCAATGATCTTGTAGCAAACCTGGAATCCAAAAAGCGTTTCTATATGTATCCAAGGTTTGTTCAGGAAGTAATTACCAAGGAATTGACGGATATGCCTCAATTTGATGAGGTATATGTGCCAAAATCCCCTACAGGGAAGGTTTTTTCAAATATGAAAAGACTTCCTAGGGACTCGGAAGGAGTTGACACACCATTGTTCTCTACAATGATGGTTGTGTCCCACACATTTGAAGGTATGGCATCAGGGTCAAGGCCCTCATTAGACACACCCGCTGATGACCAATCCCAACCTTTCATCACAAAAGACATCCCTCAGTCCATTCTTGAACGACCCACTCCCACAATAACCAAAAAGTTTGAAAGAAGAAAGGTACACAAGGTTCCTTCCCTTGATGTATCTCCTAAAAGCCCGAAGCCTTTAAGCCCTCTGTTGGAGCATTCTCCAATGGAGAATATCGAAAGGGAAACCACAGGGGTGTCTCCCAACCCCAAGAAGGTGCTCACTAAGGAGAAGGTTGAGCATGTGAGTCGCAAGGCTGCCACTACTTCTGCTAGCAAAGAGAAGGCCAGTGGTAAAATAACTAAGCCCTTCCTCACGGCAACTCAGGGTGAGAAATCATCCAGAGGTCCCAGGTGCCAAGAAACCAAGGGGGTAGGTAGTGCTTTTGCTAGGCAAGAGACACCTGCTAAAACTTCCAATGATCCTTTAAGGGAGGTAAAAACTCCTAAACAGGGTGAGGATAGATATACGTACGAGGAATTGATGGAAACTATTGCAAATATCAACATTGAGGTCATGGATCAGAAAAAGGAAATTGATGAACTCAAGAAAGTGGTCCTCTATCAAAACTCACAGCTTGAGAAGCAAAGGAAGCTGATCACTAAGTTGATGCACAGAAAGAAGAAAGCTCAGTTTGTCCTTAGGAGAAGAAACCCTACCAATGATGCTTCCAAAAAGGGGGAGTTAGACTCTGATCTAAACATGGAGGATGCAAACATTGAGGGGGAGTATGAGTATAAGGTTGAGGGGGAGACTGAGGAGGCTGCAGATATTACAAAGGAAGCAGAAACAGAAACAGCAGCAGAAACCGTTACTGCTGCTGAGGTTGCAAAAGAAGTAGAAACAGAACCAACAGTAGAAACAGATAATGCTGCAGTATCTAAGACTGAAGCAGCAGTATCTGAAAGTGAGAAGAAAGCAGAATCTGTTCCTACAGTAACTAAAGCAGAGATTGATGAAGAGATATATGGGATTGTGAAGGACAGTGTCGAAGCAGCAGTATTAAAAGTCATAAAAGAAGCAGTAACAGCTATAGCAGTAGAAATGGTTACTGCTGCTGAAAAACAAAAGGCAGCAGAAACTGTTAGTGCTGCTAAAAGCCACAAAGAAGAAACAGCTGAAACCACTCCTGAAGCTGTTAAATCTTTCAAAAGAACAAAGAGGCCAAGAACAATGACAATAGCCTCAAAGAAGAAAGATGTAAAGAAGCCAAGGGTGGATCCAACTGTAGAAGAAGCCCAGGAGGAAGCAGTGAAAGAGAAATCTGATCCAAAAGTTGCTGAAGAAGAAGTGGCAACTCCCTCAGGCCAACCAAGCAATGTACAATCACTGCCAAATGCTCAAAGTGATTTGTACATTACTGTGGTTAATACTAATCCAATCCAAGCTGAACCAATATCTTCTATGGCTCCTGAAATCATCTTCTGGGACACATTGAAAGATGGAAGAAAGGAGTTCATCAGAATCAAAAGGGCAGATGGAAAGTTTGAAGTTTGTCCTACTTGGGGAAAACTTATCAGAACATGCTCTAGATCTGACTTGGAAGAGATGTTCAAGGTGGGAATGAGGCTATATGGAAACATGCTGACAGAGCAAGGTATGTCTATTACCAAGATGGTTCTTGAATACTTGTGCTTAATGTTCAAACCAGAAGCAGTTCAGTATTTGATGGCAAGGAATTTTCAAGTCATTACCAACTGGATGCTCATTGAGAATTGTGGAGTGTATGTCATCTCTCTTGACAATACATTTCATGAATATTATTTGGTGGATGTTGTATACAAGCACAACATGAAAAAGTTGAATGGAATGCTGCATGCTAAGTTGGTGAGTGACAAAGACTCTAAGATGGCAAGATACCTTGTAAAAAGGATTCTCAATCAAAGTCTGGGATTGGATCCAAATTTATGCGTTGATGATTAGGTTTTGGAAGCATCATCTGAAGAACTTAGCTTCTCATCCTGAAAAGTCAAGTTAGGGGGAGATTGTTGGGAACTGAAGATATGCTAAGTATGGTTAGTACTGCCAGAACAACATTACTACTGCCAGATCAAGTTAGTACTGCTAGTTCAATGTTAGTGCTGCCAGAACAAAGATACTACTGCTAGTTCAAGGTTAGTACTGCTGAGTCATTAATGTTGCAAGAACATGATTAGTACTGCTAGACAAGTTACTACTGCTGGTACATGGTTAATACTGTTGAACAAGTTACTACTGCTGGTACATGGTTAATACTACTGAACAAAGTTAATACTGCTGGTATATTACTACTGCTGGAATATCATTAATGCTGCTGAACAAATGTTAGTACTGCTCGTGACTTAATACTGCTGGAGATTGTTAGTACTGCTCATGAAGAATGAAGGTTAATACTGCTGAGTTCGTTAAGTTTGGTCTGCGATACTTTTGGAGACAATGAAGGAATTGATCAAGATATGTTTAACGAAGATTTAGAAGATCAAGTTACTTTTGATAGTTATCTTGTAATTATTTTTGTATAAATAGACTTCGATAGATAGCTATTAGAATACACGTGTGAAAAAGAATTCGATTGTATTTTAGAGAGAATTAACCTCAAGGTTTTAGAACCCTATTTCTAGAGAAGTAGAAGTCGTCTTGATTGAGCCTGTTCATCAAGATTGAGGTTTGGTTGTTAATATTGTGAGTCGAAACAGTGAATACAAAATTGTGTGTTTTCTGATATTCTGTTCATTGATTGTGAGAATTAAAGTTCCATTCCGCAGATTCTTTAATTCTGAATTCTAAGTATTAATTATCTTGTTAAGATTCGATCCTGACAATATATATATATATTTACAAAGAGATTTACGGTCACAAAACAAATTGTATATCTAGATATGGATCATAAATATTATGATTATAAGTATGTTTTGATGATATAATTCAAATAATATGATCATAGTTGTAAAGTTAAAAAAAAGTATATTAACGACCAACGAATTAAAGTGATTTGCAGGTTCAACTAAACATATGTGTTAATGTATGGGTTAGGAGATCATGTATTATGGATTGAAATAAAAATATGAGAATGATATAATTAAACTTGAATAGATGACACGATTAAAACAATGTAACCAATTACGGTAAAAGGAAAATCATTTGTATAAGGAATTTGATCCAAAAACGTCAAAACAATATATTAGTTTCTTGTTAAAACAAATATCGTGAAATTTCATATTTTATAGAAATTACGTAAATAAAATTTACTTTACAATAAACTAGAACAAACCAAGTAGATTTGATAACCGAAAAAATTATGTCGTTTCGGATGACATCGGATTGTGCATAAATTAATACCGGATTGTAAATAAAATCGAGACAATCTTAAATACGTAATTAGTTTAACAATACGCATGTTTATATCAATCAACAGAACAACAAAAAATATAACTCAAAAAGTAAAAAATTTAGTCTCAACCATCGGATTTGTAAATAATACAAATAAACATCTGACAATAAAAACCGTCAACCCGCGAAACCCGTCCAACACAACCCGTTAACAACCAAATTAAACTCAATCCATCAACCTACTAATTAGAATGGTTGAAATTGGGGTAGCATAACTCAACCCAACCCAAACCGCCAAGCCGTCGCTGATATATATTATTTTGATAAATATATATATATATATATATATATATATATAGCTATACGTTCAAATAAGAAAATGCTAAGTGTGTGAGAAATAAATAAGTAATCTTAGTCATTTATAAGGTCAAGATCGGATTTGACCGGTCAAAAATTGTGGTTTCGACTAGTCAAAAATTGTGGCTATTTCAAAAATAGAAGAACATTTTCGTATTTTTACAAATACGCAGGACGAATTCATATGTGAGCCCGTGTGATTCACATATGAACTATGTGTTCATATGTGAACTCGTGTAATTCACATATAAATCTTTGTGATTCATATATGAACTAATTAACTGTAAGTTCATATGTGAATCAGTTGAACTAATTAACAAATTCGCATATGAACCTTTGTGATTTACATATGAACTAATTAACTGATTCACATATGAACGTATAGTTCATATGTGAATCACACAGGTTCACATATGAACTCGTCCAACGTATTTATATAAGTTACGAAACTACCCCTCTATATTCTCCAGACCGCATGAGGAATTTTTCGGTGCTTCACAGTCATAGCCCCAAATGTTGACCACATAAAGGGCTAAGATCATTTCTCTATTTCTCACTCACTTAACATTTCTCATTTGAATCTCTACCTATATATATGTGTGTATATATATATATATATATATATATAGACGCCGACTATTTTGTAAACTTTTTTTCGTGTAAACTTTGGATTTCATAAGTTTTCTTGATGAAATTGTTTATTTTGATGAAATTGTTTCATATCATTCATGTTTTGATGAAATTGTTTTATATATTTGTGTATTTTTATGTAGTTTCATATATTTTTATTCATTCCTATGAAACTGTTTCATATATTTTCTCAGTTTGATGAAACTTTGTAGTTTTTACATAAAAAACACAAATATATGAAACAATTTCATCATGAAACGAATTATATGAAACACTTTCATCAAAATAAACAATTTCATGAAACAATTTTGTTAGAGCAGGTTTTATAGTTGATTTAAAGTTCAAGAGTTGAATTGTATTTGTTTAAATTAGAGGTTATTAGTGAACGGGTCGTGGGCTTGTTAACCACGGGCCCATTGTATTTAATGTAAGATTAGCTTGGAAAAACAAGCTAATCATCTCTTTTACTTTCAACTCTTATTGTAAATTCTCTCTGAAAGTTAATGAAAGGGATGGCAGTTGGAAATCATTGTTCTTATTGATTTATCATTACGATTTCTATATTGTTGCACGGATCTGGTTCTATCAATTGGTATCAGAGCAGACGAACGGATTCAATTCAAAGCCTCTCTAGTGATTTCTGGTAAGATTTTAACTTTTCACGTATGTGTTCATCTTGAATTTTCGAAATCTTGATTCTGATTAAATTGATCGATTTTGCTCATTGGGTATTGTTAGCATCATTACTAATAGTGATTATGCAAATTTTCACGTCTTTATTCGATCGTTTGAGTGGTTTATTAAGCAATTTAAGATCAAAAGTTTTGGTAGTGTTCTTGATAAAAAAAAATCGGATTTTTAACCATCAAAACTTTTTGTTTTTGCATTGAAATCGATTGGATTAGTGTTACTTTTGTGTTTGGCATTGTTACTAATCTTCCAGGATCGATTTTGGGCAACCCTAATCTAAAATTCGATCGAGTTGAGCAAACAGCCGTGTTTTCCGGATAACCCAGCCGTGGTTTCCGGACAAGTTGATAGTTCCCGAATAATTGTGTTATTCCATCCGGACTCCTCATCTTTCCGGGTAAGTTCTGCAATCCGGGTAAGTCATTTTTCCTTATACAATCCGGGTAACATTTGTATCCGGAAACCCAGTGTTTCCGGACATATGTTATCCGGACAATCCATTGTACCCGGAAACTTCAGTGTATCCGGAAACATTTGTTTTAGATTTCTATTCGGTAACTTAAGCCATCCGGTAACCTTGGTTAACCGGACAACTCAAGTTATCCGGACACTTCCTCTTATCCGAACACTTTTGTTTCTTATTGATCTACTTGCATCAAATCTGATCCGGACACTTCCAGATCAGATCACTTATTTGGATTCCTATCCAGTAAGTTCAGTTTAGTCCAATCACTCGTAGAACCTGCGTTAGGTCATCACTCTTAGTACCTTGCGTTAGGTTTACACTCTGAATCGATCAACCCGTCTGACGATCACTCCGTTGCAACCAAAGATGTCTACTTCTCGTGATGCTTCGCAATTGGCATTGACACCACGCCACCGTGTCTCTATCTGAACGAGTACAGCCAATGGCGAGATAGGTTCATGATCTTCATAGAGTCCAAGGACAACTATTAGTACATCAAGAGAACTCTGGATAATGGCCCAATTCCCAAACCAATGAAGGACATAGCTGCAACTTCAACTGCAGTAGCTCGACGTGAGGACAAGACTCTTGCTGAGATGACATAATTTGAAAGAGGCATGATTGAAGGTGAAAAGCATGCAAAGAGATATCTGATTCAAGCTCTTCCTAATTCCATCTACACTGCCATAGATAGTTACAAAGAGACGGCCAAGGGCATGTGGGACCAAGTAGCCAGAATGATGCGTGGGAGCGTTGTAGGAAATCAACGGAAGATAAATAGCGCGATAACCAAGTTCGATGGGTTCATGCAGCGCAACGGTGAATCCCTCACCCAGATCTATGAATGATTTTGTCTACTCCTCAATTAACTGAACAAGAATAAAATTGTCCGTTCCAATACTGAGAACGCACTAAAGTTCCTCAACAACTTGCTACCTGAATGGAAAGTGTATGCTTCTCATGTCAAGCACAACAACTTGATAGAGAACATCAGCATCAATGAACTGTATGAGACACTTCTCCAAAACGAAGATGAAGTGAATGAGCTTCTGGGAGAGAAGAAGAATGAGCCAAAACCATCTGCTGATCCTATTGCCCTCATGACTTCCAAACTAGGGAAATCTTCGGGCAGCCAATCCAGACGTGGTCCACAGCAAAGCTCCTCCGAGTCAGAACCTGAAGACGAGAAAGACGGTGATGCTGATGGCGACGTATCAGACCTAATGAAAGCTATTGCCCTTCTGACTAAATCCTTTCAACAACAACAGTTCTACAAGAAGCCATCTTCCAATAGTCAACGCTACTCCACTTCCTCCAATAAGCGTCACGACTATAAGGATCGGTATGAAGGAAAGAAGAAGGTAGAAGAGCAAGATCAATATGAGAAGAAGGAGAAGACAGAGAAAGGTGACCGAAAGAATAGAGATGAACCTGTGAAATGCTACAACTGCGGGAAACTCGGTCACTTCGCTAAAGACTGCCGTCAGCCTACAGTGAAGAACTCTCACTACTATGAGGCCAAGCTTGCACTGGCCAGACAGAAGGAGGCTGGGGAGGCAATGTTCATTGAAAATGAGTACTGGCTAGGAAGGTCTGATGATGAGGACGATTATGAAGTTGCTGATGCTTTCATGGGATATCAATCGTCTACGGATGAAGAAAAGGCAACAACAAATCAGGTATGTGATTCTTGCCTACAAAACTTCATACATCAACTGCAAACTATCACCGAAAAGGCAAACTCCCTCAAGGCCACATATGAAGAACAAAAGCTTGAAATTAGTTCAATAACTGAAAAGCTTAATGTTCAAATGAAATTAACTGAGAAGTATAAGTCTGAAAATGCTAACTTGACCATTAAATGCAAAAATCTGTCATTAGCACCTAAAGACTTAAGGGCCAAATTATCCGATCTCCAACGTCAGCTTGATCAGTGCTTGAATGAGAAAGAAGACATTAATTATCAATATTCTTCTCTTCAAATTCAACACAAGGAGTCTGTGGCCAAAATTCTTGATCTTGAAACCAAACTCCACAAAAGGGGTTAAACTGATCAAACCATTTTTTTGAATAAACCCAAAGAGTTCACGTACTTTAACAAAGAATGGGGTATCGGATATGATAACCCACACTATTTGAAAAAGGGA
This sequence comes from Saussurea involucrata, assembly GCA_033807775.1. NCBI lineage: Eukaryota > Viridiplantae > Streptophyta > Magnoliopsida > Asterales > Asteraceae > Saussurea > Saussurea involucrata. Next base: position 24,032,430 of record CM066314.1, read on the forward strand.
AGATATCAAGTTCACACTCTGTATGATTTTGCGTGTTATGGGTTAGATAAAAAGTATCCGGAGTACGCAATTCAATGGACTGGTCCTCTTGAACCTGAAAAGGAAGAGGAAACCGAGGAATATAAGCGCACACACAAACGAGGAATTCAAATTCCATTTTGTTATGAACCTCTAAACTACTCGTATCAAAAGGACAAAAAGTACCTTTCCAATGACTACTTCGACCCCTACAAGGTAGCTAGTCCCAAGGATTCCTCCAAAAAGGATGAGGACCTAGCACCTGCAACCAAGACTGAGACGGATGAGTTTAAACTCTATGTTCCCTCTCTCATCTTGGAAGCAAAGATAGTCGAGTTGGAGGAGTCAATTGAGAAAGAAAGGTCAATGTTTCAAATGGAAAAGCAAGTCTTAATTACAAAGCTTGAGAATCTACAACCTGTCAAAACCGAAGTTGTGTCTGGTGAAGGACAGGAAATCCTTCGGTGTAAAATCAATCGACTCACATCACAACTGTCTGCCTTGGCAACAGAAAAGATGGAAGAGTACACGAGAAATGGTCACCTTCAAGAGCAAATTGACCAACTGCTATCTGAAAAGCAGATTTCACCCGAACTTTCCTCAAATTCATCCGACACGTCTTCGTGCAAAGCTTTCTTAGGCAAGATTTCTAGTTCACAAGACGGTCAAGATTCTCAAGACGAGAGTGTTTTAAGGAATTTGAACTCTTATTTTTTCTTAGCTTCCGCACCAAATTCCCCAAAGCACATAAGCACAAAGAGCTCCTCGCCTTCCTCACCTGATCCAAGTCCAGTAATTCCCGAGATAGATTTTTCAGAGTACATGAACTCCGAAGGTAACTGTAAAGAAGAGTTCGAGTCGTTCCCCTTCGACAAACCTCTTCCGAGTCATACTGATTTTCTGTTACCAGTAGTCAATCGGCCGGTCAATTTTTTAAAGGGTGACTGTTCTAAAACAAAGGACCCAGCTGTGATTAAGATTTCAAAATCAAAGACTGTTTCACAAAAACAATCACAGCCGAGGCAAAAGACCGGCCAATCACCTGCTAAGATTCCTGTTTCCTCAAAAGTCACTGACCGCACTGTCCCTGTTGTTTCGGATAAAAACGGTCGCGCTAAACAAGAAAAACCAAAGTGGCTAGCCAAGGAATCTGTCAAAGATGCAGCATCAAAGTCTTTCAATACTGTGTTTTACCCTAGAATGAACAAAAACAATTGTGCTTGGAATCATAGGAATGATTTTGTTAAAAGAGATGTTTATTTTCCGATGAAAATTTATTCCACTCAACAATTGATTCAATTGTCGCATGATTGTTTATGCTGTTCTAGTTGTGGTTGGAATGACTTTGATGATATCCATAACAATGATTGGTTTGGGTCATATCACATGTATAATTCGACACCCAAACGCAAACCCCGTAATAACAAAAGAAAATACTATAAACAATGGGGTTTCCAATCAGAGGTTAAACCACAGCGGGAGACCAAACCCATTCCAAAACGGGCTTCTTCTACTGAGGTTAGACCGGCACCCAGGTGGAAAGCTGCTACAAAATCTGTGTCTCCTAATGGTGTAAATTCTGCACCGAAGAGGAAACAAGTGCCAAAACCAGTTCCCTCCACCGGTGTAAATCCTACACCTAAAGGGAAAGCGGGGACAAAGCAAGCTTCCCCAAACGGTGCCAAACATAACCCTCCCGGACCCAGGAAAATCTGGGTACCGAAGGTCCGCTAAATTTGCTTTGCAGGACGGTCATGTGTGGTCCTTAGACACTGGATGCTCCACACACATGACCGCAAGGAGGGAGCTGCTCACGATCTACAAGGAACAATATTAAGAAGACGTGAGGTTTGTCTATACCTGTGCTTTAACAAGCTGCTCATGTGTTTAGGGGGAGCATGATCAGCTATCAGGTATGTTACTCTACTGTTGAGGGGGAGCGTCACACACACTTTTTCTTAAATATGTTAAAAAGTTTTTTTTGTGTGTGGATACTCCCGTGTGCACTTCACTCTACGCGCACAGCCTGAGGGGGAGCATGTCATCTAATGCTTATCATTTGAGGGGGAGCGACACAAATTTTTCTTTAAATGTCTAAAGTTTTTGTGTGTCAGACTCTCCATTGCACATCCCTATACACTATCCGAGGGGGAGCAAGTTTTTCCCCATTCTCAGTTTGAGGGGGAGCGAGAGATCCATCTTTTCAAAATTCTACAGGTTTCATCTCTTTGAAAAATGGAATTATTCTTTAAAGTGTAAAAGTGTCCGGACACCCATCAGTCCGGATGACTTTCCGGACCGGATGGGTATCCGGAATCCCTACTCTGTCCGGAAACACCCTTGTTCGGATACTTTGTTTTGACCGGAAAGGTTTGCCATTCCATCCTATTTCATCCGGATACCATGTTTGTCCGGAAACTCTATTTGTCCTGGAAGTATGGTCTGTCCGGGATGTTCTACATATCTTCATTATGTCCGGACTCCTCTGCATTTGTCAATTCAGCACCTTCCATCACACTGCCAGTCCTCAATCTGTCTCAGATTGAACCATTTAATGCAAAGGTACGCGCCAGAACTTGTTAATCCGCCTTGTTTACTAACTTTGGATCTTTTTACAGATATTACATGGCAGATCAACAACCTCAATCCGAGGGGAAGAGTCACACTGATTTGTTACAAAGTCTAAATATTTTTTCTTGTGTTGATATCACTCACACTCCGAGGGGGAGCAAGTCAATCCACATGTATGTTTTGAGGCATATAGACGAGAGTTAGGGAATCCCATGGTCCAGCCATAGCCGGAGGGACCTTCCCCGGGACATAGAACATGTGAAAAGGAGGGTGTTGAGTTCGAACGCGAACCAAGAAAGATTGAGCCGTAAAGATAACGAGGCTCCTGAGCGAAACCAGCCACGTCATATCCGGGTTGCCACATCTACTACCTCGTCTCATTTGTTGGGACAGGGTATTGAAGAAGCCTCCGTGGACCCAGCGGAGCAATTGCACGACCTCCATAGCCACTCATCCGTCTCTCAAAAGACGGATGTTTCAGTACATCACGGGGATATAGCACAACTTCCACCGGTCTCTCACTCGGAGAGTACTGGTGTTGAAACAAGAGACCAGCAACCCCCGGTCTCGACTTCTTTCAGTGCACCATCGAGTCTAGATCCACTTGTTATTGAGGATTCTTTGACTAGGACACTTGATGCGGAACAACACCAAGTCGCGGCTCTAAGTGACCCGACCGGAACGTCTGTAGTGTCTCTGTCTGCCGGAACACGAGGATCGGACGGAAATCCTACCACAACTATTATCACGCCAACTGTGAACGTAGGTGGCTCTACCCCCGCGGTAGATGCCTCAACGGGAAACCTAAGTGGTCCAGGAGTTAGTAACCCATACTTTGTGTCACCAGGGTCCCTGGACATCACCCTTAAGGCTATCCGCCAGGATATGGAGCAACAGATGCAGCAACATGTAGCCGCTGAACTTGCCAAAGCTATGCGTTCTATCAAAGGTAAAGGCCACCTCGTCGAAACTGAAACCGCCCCTGTACCTCCACCGATTCAACCGCAACCTATCTATTCGGTGGACACCCTGAAGACGATGCTATTGGCCCAACTGCTCCAGGAATCAGATACAACCGCCTCTACTGAAGCAGACCTGATCTCAGTTCTCCGATCACAGGTCACTGCTCCATCTTCATCTATTACCACTTGCTTAGACGCCATTGACTCGACTCTCAAGGACTACAACCTAGCGCTCACAACGCTGTCCGAGAGAGTCCGCTCACTCGAAGATACCTGCAAGAGTCAAGCAGGCGGTCTGAAGTGGAAACACGATGACCAGGATGATCCTGATCACCGTGAGGGGGAGAAAAGACAACGTCTGACCGAGACCGCCTCCCTGATCCAGACCGAAGCTACAACTGTGGTTCATCAGGAACCCCCAACTGCGGCAGCTACAACAGAAGCACCAGAAGCCGAGTTGCCTTTAGCAGACATGGTTATAGACATGGAGATATCAGATGAAGAAGACCCGACGGTTGAAAAGCCCGAGGGTTCAACACAGGAACTGATTGATTTTGACTCATCAGACATACCGATTCTGGACATGATAGATCCAGATTGTGAAGCCAACCCGGAGACCGAAGATGCATGGTACGAAAAAGCCACCAGTGCCGTAAATCTCCAGGTAAATTTGGTCTTCCCCACTGATGAGGACGACAACATTGATTATGATCAGTTCCTGCTCCAAAATTTGTATGGAACATCCCCCGTTCACTATGCTCAACCCGGCAGAACATCATCAACAAGACCCGAGTCTACTACTTCCGATCTTCCGACAACTGCTCCTCCCACGACAGCTTCTGATCTTCCTCCCCCTCCTCAACAGCAACAAATCCGTTGGGAGAAGATCATGGTACTTATCCCTCACTTGGAGGAATCTTTGAAGAAGCTGTTCGTACACAAGCTTCGCCCGATCGAGCCGACCTTCTGTCTGGGTATTTACAACTTTAGCCCAGAATTTCAACGCCGGTATATACTAGCAGTGCAACGGTGTCTTCCAGTCAACCAAGTCAGAACCAAACTTCGGATCACAGAGGTAATCAGTTCAAGATGCATTATGAGGATCGTCTACCCAGTTTTCATTGTTCGGTGTGAAGATGGGAACGAATGGAAATTTTCAGAAGCTGACTTCAAGAACCTCCGACCGCTGGACTTTCTGGTTATTCTGAAAGACTTACGTACAAGAACCATCCGACCGCTAGAGATTACAAAGGCGCTCGAAGCTGTTCGTCGATACCTGGTCCGCACCATCATGATGTCTTATCTAACGGACTTCCAAATGGCTATCGAGAACAAGGCGAAGAAGGTAAATCTGATCAAGCCGAATCTGAAAGCACCTGAGTTAAACATGTATCCCGAGAACGCTATGCTTCTGGAACCAAAATTCGGGATTGTTTACCTCAATGAGCAAAAGGAGAAGAAATTCATGCGCTTCAGTCAGGTGGAAAGATTCTGCGACGGCACACTCCTAAAGGCCAGAGATGCTCTTCGAAAGATTATTCAGCACGAGACTGAGAATCCAAGGTATTCTTATGTTCCGAATCAGAATGAAACTATTGCTCGGAATGCCTTGGAAATGATTGAAGATCGCATCGACTATCGCCGTGCCATCAGATTCTTTGAGGTTCACTTCGCGTTGCGCAAACGATACGTGTTCAACTGGCGAGAGCTAGAGCGCGAACTCGAACTTCAAATGAAAGGGGGAGATTGTTAGAGCATGTTTTATAGTTGATTTAAAGTTCAAGGGTTGAATTGTATTTGTTTAAATTAGAGCTTATTAGTGAACGGGCCGTGGGCTTGTTAACCACGGGCCCATTGTATTTAATGTAAGATTAGCTTGGAAAAACAAGCTAATCATCTCTTTTACTTTCAACTCTTATTGCAAATTCTCTCTGAAAGTTAATGAAAGGGATGACAGTTGGAAATCATTGTTCTTATTGATTTATCATTACGATTTCTATATTGTTGCACGGATCTGGTTCTATCAAATTTCATCAAGAAAACCTATGAAATCCATAGTTTACAAAGTTTACACACATTTAGGGGTTTACAATTTATTATCCCTCTCTCTCTCTCTCTCTATATATATATATATATATATATATATATATATATATATAGAGAGAGAGAGAGAGAGAGAGAAAGATGGGTTCAAACGTGAACGCTAACTATTTAAGAAAGCATGAGAACGAATGTTAATGTACAAAATCATACATGATTCTTGCGACTTAAGTCGTGGTCAAAGTCGCTTGTGTCCAGTTTTTTGCCGTTAATGTAAATCACATGTGATTTTTCACATGATCTGATGTTCTAGTTTTTCTTAAATAGGTAGCGATCTCGTTTGAAACTTCATCTCTCTCTCTCTATCTCTCTCAATATATATAAAGGCGTAGCCAGAATCCTAATATAGGGGGGGTGAAGATTTCGGATTTAGCTTGTCGATTGGATAAAAAATACAATGAATATTGTTATGTTTGTGAAAAGCTAAGAGAGAGATAGTATATCCTTATATATATAAAAGCAAAAACCATGAAAAATGACATGGCACAATGTGGATTGAGATTTCTCAAATATTGAATTGTGGTTTACTTTGGCTATCCCACATTGATAAAATGTTGAAATGTTGAAACATGAAGTTGATTATAAAAGGAGAATAATGCCAACTTTTTTTACATGACTTATGATTTATTTTAATCCTTTTTGAATTAAAGAGTTAATTTTAGTTGCAAATTTTCTTCATGTTGAATATATAGTATATATTGCATTACAATTAAGATCATCTCCAATGGAGGTTCTTATAAGAACCTTCTTTTTGTACTTTTTGGTGTCACCTCATTTCCATCTCAATCTTTATCTTTATATATATAAAAGCAAAAACCATGAAAAATGACATGGCACAATGTGGATTGAGATTTCTCAAATATTGAATTGTGGTTTACATTGGCTATCCCACATTGATAAAATGTTGAAATGTTGGAACATGAAGTTGATTATAAAAGGAGAATAATGCCAACTTTTGTTACATGACTTATGATTTATTTTAATCCCTTTTGGATTAAAGAGTTAATTTTAGTTGCAAATTTTCTTAATGTTGAATATATAGTATATATTGCATTACCATTAAGAGCATCTCCAATGGAGGTTCTTTTAAGAACATTCTTTTTGTACTTTTTGGTGTCACCTCATTTCCATCTCAATATTTATCTTTATATATATAAAAGCAAAAACCATGAAAAATGACATGGCACAATGTGGATTGAGATTTCTTAAATATTGAATTGTGGTTTACTTTGGCTATCCTACATTGATAAAATGTATAAATGTTGGAACATGAAGTTGATTATAAAAGGAGAATAATGCCAATTTTTTTTACACGACTTATGATTTATTTTAATCCCTTTTGGATTAAAGAGTTAATTTTAGTTGCAAATTTTATTCATGTTGAATATATAGTATATATTGCATTACAATTAAGAGCTTCTCCATTGGAGGTTTTTATAAAAACCTTTTTTTGTACTTTTTGGTGTCACCTCATTTCTATCTCAATCTTTATCTTTATATATAAAAAAGCAAAAACCATGAAAAATGACATGACACAATGTGGATTGAGATTTCTCAAATATTGAATTGTGGTTTACTTTGGCTATCCCACATTGATAAAAAGTTGAAATGTTGGAACATGAAGTTGATTATAAAATGAGAATAATGCCAACTTTTTTACATGACTTATGATTTATTTTAATCCTTTTTGGATTACAGAGTTAATTTTAGTTGCAAATTTTCTTCATGTTGAATATATAGTATATATTGCATTACAATTAAGAGCATCTCCAATAGAGGTTCTTTTAAGAACATTATTTTTGTACTTTTTGGTGTCACCTCATTTTCATATCAACCTTTATCTTTATATATATAAAAGCAAAAACCATGAAAAATGACATGGCACAATGTGGATTGAGATTTCTCAAATATTGAATTGTGGTTTACTTTGACTATCCCACATTGATAAAATGTTGAAATGTTGGAACATGAAATTGATTATAAAAGGAGAATAATGCCAATTTTTTTTACATGACTTATGATTTATTTTAATCCCTTTTGGATTAAAGTTTTAATTTTAGTTGCAAATTTTCTTCATGTAGAATATATAGTATATATTGCATTACAATTAAGAGCATCTTCAATGGAGGTTCTTATAAGAACATTCTTTTTGTACTTTTTGGTGTCACCTCATTTCTATCTCAATCTTTCTTTATATATATATAAAAACAAAAACCATGAAAAATGACATGGTACAATGTGGATTGAGATTTCTCAAATATTGAATTGTGGTTTACTTTGGCTATCCCACATTGATAAAATGTTGAAATGTTGGAAAATGAAGTTGATTATAAAAGAAGAATAATGCCAACTTTTTTTACATGACTTATGATTTATTTTAATTCCTTTTGAATTAAAAAGTTAATTTTAGTTGCAAATTTTCATCATGTTGAATATATAGTAAATATTGCATTACAATTAAGAGCATCTCCAATGGAAGTTCTTATAAGAACCTTCTTTTAAATAATCACAATATTATTCTATTTCATCATCTTCTCACCAATATGGGATAAACAAGACACAACATTTCACGATTTGATTAAGACTCAAATCTCATAATGATTCAAGTGTTTAATGGAAAATGACTACTACTTTTTGAAAAGAATTGAAATAAACTTATTTAATTTCATATTATAAATTTGTGGTGCTTATAGAACTTTCTCGCCACCGCGCGAGCGCGGTGCCACACACTAGTTATAGTAATAATTGAAACCAAAAACATATTTTTTTATCATTAAACAAGTTATTACTTTCACTAATTTATTACAATATCATAAACGATGTCAATATAAATATCCATATATAAGAGATATATTCAAATACGAACATCAAATATCGTGAAAAACTAATAAAAAATAGGTTTATATGTATGTCAATTGAATTTTTTTTTCTAAAAGTCTAATTAAAAACGCTTATGGCTACCAAATTACAAATTTTAAAAACCATTGATTTATATAATTTTGAAAATTATACAATAGTATTGTCATTAATTTAGTTTCTTTTAATTTTTGATGCAACAATGCTTTTCTTTCTATAAGATGTTTATAAATGAAAAAACAAATAGAAATATTTTGATACCGATAATATAACAATAAATATTAGAAATTATATATATATATATATATATATATATATATATATATATTACAAATATTAAAAAAATTTAACTAATAAAAACAAAAAAAAATTAGGAAAGATTGATGGTTAGATAAATATTTAACTAATAAAAAAATAAAAAGAAGAAAAAATTGACACATAAAATAAAAGGCACCAACTAGCCCCTACTATATAGTCCTCTTGTTTGGTTAACCAAACAACTTGTATAACTTTGTTAACCATGCCATTTTTTTTGTCTTTTCCATATATTGATATTACATTTCTTAAATATTTTATTCACTTAATTATTACCTTACCTAATTATCACAATCCTTAAATATTTGGTTTCTTCAATTAGTTATCATGTTTCTTAATTATCATATTCAATAAATATTAAAGAATAGGGAAATTAATTAAAATGCCACAAGTCAAACTTTGTGTTACTGAAATGCCACAAATCTCTCCCATCTTACCAAAATGCCACAAATGTCCGCGATGGGCCCCGCGATCGCGGGCCCCAGGCCCACGTGTCATACAAGTTTTCCAAACAGCCAGTGTTGGCCCCTCAAGAATGCCCGCGTTTACAGTTTTGGTCCCTGCCCGCGTTGGGATCCCGCGATCGCGGGCTAACCCGCTACTTTTCGAATTTACTGTTTGGTCCCTGAAGTTTGTTGCAAATTGAAAAAAACATTAATGGTCCCTATAGTTTTTAGGTTATCATTTTATGTGGTTTTTAATGTTTTGTTTCCTTTCCATTTTAATGTTTTTAATATAGAAATTCACTTAAGTTATTTAACAAGGAAATTAATTAACAACATCATATAAAAATTATTGCAAATCATCTTCCCAACCGAAACGGATACAGTGCATGTAAACAAAGAAATCTATTACTGGAAGGCGTCCTGGAGTCCTGTAATCAAGTTAACCTTTTCCTTGATCACGTCCTCCATTCCTATGTAGTCCGATTCGAGTTCTTCTAGTTCCTCTTCAGCTTCCTTAATCTCTCGTTGCAGCTGCCGAACGTTAGCCCTAGTCATGGCCAGTTCTCGTTTCTTCTCCGCTAGATACTCCATTTTCCCCTGCTGAATCCCCCTGTTATGGTTCCACATACCCTTTACCTTTTCGATATCGGCGTTCACCCCATTAATGGCTTTTTGCACTGCGGGAGTAATTTGTTGACTTTGTCGAAGACCCGTCGGCATAAAATCATACATTGGTGGGGTTCTCATGCCATTATCGAAGTAGTAATTGTCGGATGCCATCTCCCAGTCTGCTTCCTCCTCAGGCATGAATGGAAAATCGGCCGCAGTTCGCCCACAGTTTCTCCACTCCTCGTCTGTTTCCGGTACCTTCCAGGTACTCCGGCGAGCTCCATCGTTCAGTGGTTGGTAGGCTCCCGAACGTGAAGTTCCAGCCACATTCGCCGACCTGTTCCCCCTTGATCTTGAACCTCCAGCCATGGTGTTAAGAAAAGTGAGAGTGTGTTTGTATAAAAGATAGATAGGAAGTTGTGAATTACTACTTCATCATGCCATCTACTTATAGCCGTGAAAATGTATGTTCTTCATTAGATATGGTCATAGATTTCGTCTGAAAAAGTTGCCTGCATGATTCGTCTGAATAGTTCACTGCAAGATTCGTTTGAAAAGAGCCTATAAGATTCGACTGAAAAAGTAACTGCAATATTCGCCTGCTCTTGAATAAAGGTCTTTCATTAGGTAGAAAATTAGTCTTTAAGTAGTCAAACATAGCTAATTAATGAGAATTTAGATCAGATTTATATGGTACTGTCAAATGAAAGTTTCTATAATATAGATACTGTTCTACGTTACATAATACCAATTTTTGCATCAGAAGAAAGACACCAAATGGCCGTGATGATATTTTTAGCATTCCAACCAAAGAAAACTCGGCTTCGAGAATAAGACTTCCATTTAACAAAAACCCCTTCGCCGGTTCATTGAGTTCACTCAGTAGCATGAAAATTAGTCTTTAAGTAGTCTAAGGATTAATGCACATGTGAATCAAGAAATAAATGCTTGTTCATCCAATAATCTCTGTATTAGGATTATCGCAAGTTTCATAAACCTACTTACTAGGTGTTGGAAAATTTTAGAAAAATATGGGTTTTACTAAACTTTGGACACATTTATATATATATATATATATATATATATATATATATATATATATATGTTATATATAACTAACTCGTAGTAGGTTTATGTTCTCCTATATGAGAGCTTCGAAACGATATATAATGCGTCCAAAATGGAGTATGTGTGAAAAAGATATCGATACTCAAAGTTGAGTAATTGGATGAAATTAGCAAAAACCAAATGAAGTAAACACTAAGTCAATCACAATACTTTAACAAAATAAGTTAATACTAAAAATAACAATTATTTAATGTTACATAAACAACCTAACTTTGCTTTATTTGACAATGCGCATAAATGGACTCCGCCATATGTATGCGAAATGCCTTGGCCTCGGCCACGGTGTGGTCAGGGTGTACAAATACCACATCGTTATTTATCAACATGTTGGCATTACGGCATAGCCAGACACCGCAATCCGCATTCACCCCGGCCTGCTAGGGTGTATTCTTGGCCAACTTATGGCGAAAGTGCTCTGACCTATCGCGACGCCTCGTGTCCTTGACCCGACAAAAGAAGTCAAATAACACAGCTTTAAACCTTCTCATCTGGTCTTCCAATTGGTCTCTGAAGAAACTGGCACTGTCGCTGTCATATATGGTCATGGTCATAGCGTCAAGCTCAAACACTCCAAGCAGCCAATGTTTGGGATGAATGCATATTGGGATGTACACCTGAAATATTACAATATTAGACAACTTAGTTAACAAAACAACTTAAATAAAATAAGAGTAAAACGATTTACATACCACATCGAGGAGAGCCCAAGAAACCCCTTCCACGCCATTGCATGAGTTGGCCACGGAGGTGGGACCTTGATGGGGGAGCAATAGGTAGGGAAAGAAAATACTGTACATCATGGTCCACCTCGTGTCTATTCCACGAGATTTTTGGAGCAGCGAGACCCAACAATCCACGTGCTATACATAAAAAATAGATGTTTAGACATGTAATATAAATATATTTGATTATATGACTATAGTTAAACTTCATACTAACCACATCCTGTAACTCAGACTCCAAAGGGTCATCCGCCTGCAATACATGGAAAAAGTGGGGGGTGATTTCCAGGCTCAAGTAAGGGACGAATATCATGGGGGGGGGGGGAGGTGACCAGTCTTGCACATCCTCAATATATCGGATGCCGGTAGATACTCCGGTGAAGCCACGTTTCCCTTTCTCTTTCCCGCATTCTTTCCTCCCTAGTTTCCCGCTTTCTTTGCTTGCTTTTTAGGGGGCAGTGGTGTCGTAGATTCTTGTTGTCTAAACGGGTAACTCAACCATTTTGAATTTTTATGCTGCCGCTTTTGAGGGAGCGGGTCACTTATGGATCTACAACATCCATCGGGTCATCTTCCGGCTCCGAGAAGTGCTCCTCGATAATAGGAGACCCCATCGTCTGAAAATTAAGTTATTAGATGTTTTAAGTACAATTTAGCAAATGTTCACAATTAAACCAAAACTACCAAAATAACTTACAGTATGCATGGAAGGTGGCTGTGTGACGTACGACGACCCCGACATTTCCGGCCTGTAATACTCTCCGGCCGAACCGCCAAAGATGTCCGTGAATGCTGTGGTGGCGAACGGCGGCATCTGCGAGGTGTATGCCCCCGACATCCCGGCCTGCGTGACATTGATCATTAAAATAGTCACAAACTTAGGAACAAACATATAACTATAATGGTTACTCAGTGTGACTTGCAGTCTCCGAGATAGTAGAATAAGATGTCGTGCCAAACGGCGGCATCTGCGAGGTGTATGCCCCCGACATCCCGGCCTGCGTGACATTGATCATTATAAGAGTTACAAAATTAGGAACTAACATATAACTATAACTAACATATAACTATAATGGTTACTCAGTGTGACTTACACTCTCCGGGATTGTAGAATAGGATGTCGTGCCAAACGGCGGCATCTGGGAGGTGTATGCCTCCGACATCCCGGCCTGCGTGACATTGATCATTATAAGAGTTACAAACTTATGAACTAACATATAATTATAACTAACATATAACTATAATGGTTACTCAGCGTGACTTACATTCTCAGGGAATGACAGATAGGATGTGGTGCCAAACGTCGCCTGCGCCCCCTGTCCCATCGGAGCGTGGATCGGCGTCGTACTCGACAGCTAAAACAAATTTAGAACGTAATATTAATATACAAACTAAAAGATCGTGGCCGACAAATTAAGTTAAACACTAACATGAACAACGCCAAATTGTCTTTGGAAGGCCTCCAGATTATCAATATGCAGTGTTATATCCCCCCGAACGTAGTCCCACGGGTCGTGTAAGGTGCCATAGGGCTCGGTGGAAGTCGGATCTTGATGGGAGGAGGAAGGGTGCGGCTGATAGGAGGAGGAAGGGGGTGGCTGATAGGAGGAGGAACGGGCCGGCTGATAGTCGGGCCTCGCGTCGTCTTCCTCATCTTCGTCAGATGTGGAAGGAGAGGGACGTCGAGCCCTTGCCGCCTCTGCGTCAATAAAGGCCACGCTGGTTCTGTACCAATCCGTCTCCATCTCGTTAGCAGTAGGCACAAGGTTATCAAAAGGCAAAAGCGGCGCCTAAATATATGATAAAACACAAAAAATTTAATAAGCGGGACTAACGTATGCAACATTGTAAACATAGTAAAAGAACTTACATGTCTAGATTGACTGAAGAACTGAAGCCAAAGCGCCCTATTTAGGGAAATAGGGCCCTTGTCCCAACGGGTTCCCCTAAGTAATCTGTCGTCGCATTTGACGAAATATTGGACGGCTTTGGGAAACATCTCCAAGATTCATATCTGGAATTACACAAGAAGAGCAAGTACGTAAAAAGGAAAGCCAAACAGTTTGTATGTATTATTATTTAACTTATACTACGTATCTAACCTTGAAGGCGTATGTAAAACCACAAAGGTTCATCTTTGCATGTCGATCAGAGTCGCGTCTGGCTATGGCTCGGTGCAAGATTGAGTAGCAATGTGTCCAGATATGGCTACCCCACGGGTAGCTGTTAAACACATCAAGGTCCTCGACGGCCCTAATGACCATCTCGGAAGCAGTCTGGCTATACTCACGGCCCATGAAGCCCATATCCACGATCACCACCAAGCATACACGAACAACATCGTCGTCGCTTAGGGCACTAAGGCCCTCTTTCATCATGTTCCGGGCTGCCTTCAGCTTCAAATGAGATGCTGAAATGCCCCAAACCCTACGAACGAAGGAGCAGTCTGCTAAGAGAGGAAGGGGGAGCCTCTCCAAAACGTAGTCCTGTAATTAGACAGAACTCACGACGCCCAAAATGCAATCGATCGCCGAAGAAATCAAAATGCATCTCCTCCGGCTCAGCGTTGGCGTCCTCGACCTCCAACTGTAGAAACATGTGTACTAGGGTAGGGTCGCCAGCAGAGTAAGACACATCCATCCATGGCCCGAACGGTGTCCCTCTAAAGATGGCCTCAAGGGTATCCGCGCGATCACCTAATCTCCTAAAGCGCGCTCCTAACTCCTCGATGTAGGCAACTTTGCACTTTAGCGTCAAGTCGATGTTAAAGAAATCCCTCTACATAGTCATTCACAGATGTTATAGTTAGTGTTATATATAGATGCTTTAGCTTGTTTGGTTTATTGTGTTGATAATTATTCGTTTGTTTTAGTTTTAGAAAAGAAACCACTCAATCTATTGGACTTCCAGGTAGCAGGGGAATCACAAGGATTGCTTAAATCCCGACATACCTTAGGGCTATTTACACCCGTTTGACAAAATCCAAATAGATAGATTGCGGTTTATTTTATTTCAACATATCATAGTGTTATATATAGATGTTGCGGTTTATTTTATTTCAACATATAATAGTGTTATAAATAGATAGGTTGCGGTTTATTTTATTTCAACATATCATAGTGTTATATATAGATGTTGCGGTTTATTTTATTTCAACATATAATAGTGTTATAAATAGATAGGTTGCGGTTTATTTTATTTCAACATATCACAGTGTTATATATAGATGTTGCGGTTTATTTTATTTCAACATATAATAGTGTTATAAATAGATAGGGTGCGGTTTATTTTATTTCAACATATAATAGTGTTATAAATAGATAGGTGTAACGTCCCAATTTTCATAACAAGAATTTATCTAGAATATAGCATTCAGATTACATTAATATCTTGTTCATAAACATTCTTTTCACTAAGCTAAGCAAAATTGACAGCGGAAGTCTCTAATCCACAGCCGAGATCTCTATCTAAACATCAGCCAAAAGACTTGGAGTCGCTCTAAGTTCCAAATCCTTCCTGCCATCACACGGTTCTTACTTGAAGAACCTTTAACATGCTTACCTGAAAATGGTTTAGTTTTGAAAGCGAGGGTTAGACCAAAAGGTCTAGTGAATTCCCTCCGAAAACAACATGTAACTAGTATAAAACATTTATGAAAATATCATCGTAAACCTTAACATAACATCAGGCATGGTACTACACTGTATATAGGATCACATAAACATTCTGCGATCGGGGCCCAATGGGTTACCCTCTCGCCCTCAACCGGAGCCTATGCAAACTCCCCTTCCCGGAGCTTACGCAGACCCCCCTTTATACTCGAAATAGGAGGAAGCGGATTCCAACCTACCAGTCTGTCATAAACATCCAAGGGATCATCAGACCCCGAGGATCTATCTCTGATCCTACAGTGTAAACCGACTCCACATAGCACGTCATTCATTTCATAAAACTTGCACCTTTAAAACCTTAGTAAATCGTCATTCTCAGCTCATCAAGTTCAATACATTTTCTCAGGTAAAACAAATATTTCATGGAAAACATGCGTAACGGTTATAAACATTTCATGCTCGTAATGAAACCTGTTAGGACACTGAAGTTGTCCTTTATAATAAAAAGTTTTGTAAAGTAATAGCTGTGTTAAAGGGCTTATGCTTAATTGTTGTAGCAAGTGATGAAGACTATAAATAGGTCTTTACTTGTAGTTTGTAAAAAGTGAATTCATTAATACAAGATGTAGATCTCTAATCACTCTGTGTTCTCTCTAGGTTAGATTTCCTTTTCAATAATGTTCTTCATCATCTTGTTACACAATACTTGGATTGTATGAAGATCATGGACCTAACAAGTGGTATCAGAGCCAAATCGAAGAATTTTTCATCGATACGATCATTGGATCTTCACAATTCAAGCGTTTTTAGCCCTATTTTGCTCAGATTTCGGAGATTTATGGTGTTTGTTCAAGAAAAAAGTCGAACTCACTTTTTGGATCAAAACTTCATCAAATCGATCGAATTACATGTTTTGATCAACTAGAAATCTGTTCATCTTCATTTTTCGAATAAGTCTGCGAAAGAATCACTGAAATTGGTCAAGATTTGAAGAAGTTATGATGATTTTAGTGATTTTCGGATGCTGTTACTTGAATTCGGATTATTCTTGATGAATTCGGATTATTCTTGATGAATTCGGATCCTTCATCGTTTACTGTTCATTGATGATTTCAGATCCTTCATGCTTTAAGGTTCAAAGGTATGGATGACTTCGCATCTTTCTAATCCTCATTCTAATGGTTTCGGATTTCATTTATTCAAGATAGGCATGGTTTCGCATCCAACATGACACGAAATTGCTATGATTTCGAACTCTACATGATCCGAATTGTCCTGATTTCGAACCCTTCATGATTCGAATTGAGTGATTTCGAACCCTTCATGATCCGAATTGTCCTGATTTCGAACTCTTCACGATCCGAATTCATTGATTTCGCACCCTACATGATTCGAATTGAGCTGATTTCGCACCTAACATGATCCGAATTGAGCTGATTTCACACCCTACTTAACCCGAATCCATGGTTTCGAATCTGCCTACATCCGAATTCTGATGGTTTCGGATCCAAGAAATTTATTGAAAAATATTTCTCATTAAAAAAAAAATTCCGCTAACCGGGTAGCGGAACCCCTGTGCTAAGTCTCAGGAGGGGGACATTGTTCATGGATTTTAGCATAACGCGTGTGTGACATCATTCAGATATTCAGCTTGCCACATACATTTAGCAACTGTCAAAGTTTAAAAGAGCTCAAGTCTTTCAAGATTTTCAGAAGTTGATTGTTGGAGTTCAGTCTTTGATTTGATTGGAAGAGACGCTTGAATATTTGCAATCATTATTCTGAAGCTTTGTTGACGATGCTAGACCTTTGAGTGCTCTTTATCATTCTTCTGACTTGATCAACCAGAATTGTGAGAGCTTGCAATCATTGTTCTGGTGCCTTGGCTGTGATTCAGACTTTTGAGTGCTTATATTATCCAGCTATTTCTTGAAGATTGAAGTTCTGGATTCTCTTCATTCAGTGGCTTGAAGTATTTTGAAGACGAGCATTTCTCTACAGTTGCTGAACAATGTTATTTGCTTGGGTCGTCTCATCCCTACCGAGTAGCACGTGTTTTTACCGTTCCTTCTTCGAGCAAATTCGTACCAAGTTCTTAAGCCGAATTCCTACTCAACTCGTGATAAAACGACGGATTCCTTGTTTTACACTAAGAATGCATTTGGTTTTTCATTCAAAACTCACTCGTTATCTTTCTTGTGGGCTTATCGGAACGAGCTCGAGTTTCTACATTTTGGAGATGTTGTTCATGCACTTAGTGGAGTACATTGGATCTAAGTTTACTCAAGGTTGAAAATATGATGAATAAGAGCAACATTCAAGGGGGAGCCAAGCCTACATTTGAAGAATGCACCGCTAAAGTTTTTACAAGGAAATCAAGGGGGAGAGGAGCTAATGATTTGAAGATGATTTGCTTTCCAAAACTTTAGGGGGAGAATGTTAGGACACTGAAGTTGTCCTTTATAATAGAAAGTTTTGCAAAGCAATAGCTGTGTTAAAGGGCTTATGCTTAGTTGTTGTAGCAAGTGATGAAGACTATAAATAGGTCTTTACTTGTAGTTTGTCAAAAGTGAATTCATTAATACAAGATGTAGATCTCTAATCACTTTGTGTTCTCTCTAGGTTAGATTTCCTTTTCAATAATGTTCTTCATCATCTTGTTACACAATACTTGGATTGTATGAAGATCATGGACCTAACAAAACCATAATCAGTCAAAATCATTTAACACTTTAAGTCGTAAAAAGGGTTTAGGGAACTCACCTTGCTTGTCGTACAACCACTTCTTAAATACTTCCAAGCTAACCAAAACGAACACCTAAGGCAATAGATCCACATTAGATAAATAGTTCAGACCTACTGTCCGGATATCCCTTCCCGGACACAACACTTATCAGGACACTACACTTATCCGGACGCCACACTTATCTGGACGCCACACTTATCCTGACGCCACACTTATCCGGACTCCACACTTATCCGGACACATTCAAGAGGCACTTACCCGGACACCTGCAACATATCCGGACACCATCAAACACTGGTGTCCGGAAAACGCTGCTGTTCGAACTTAGACTTTCTAAAACCGATTTATACTCCGATTTAAGCCATTAGTTTGATTAGACAACTATAAGGGTTCATCCACCAACCTCAAATACCCACTTAATCCATTTATACCCCTTAAATCGATTTATTAAGACAAAACCCATGAAACCCACTTTTTAGGAATTGTGGTTGAAAACTCATTAAATCACTGATTTAAATCGTAGAATCCAAACTAATGAAGAGGGAACACTACATCACATAGATTGCGAATTCAAGAGGGATTACCTGATTGATTTATCCTCTCTATAGCTTTCTTCTTCTTCTTCTTCTTCCCTTTCTTTCCTTGCTTCACGCCACCACACACCCAAACAATATAAAAACACTTATTTGCTAAATGGAGGCTGCCCTAGATTTTTGTGCACATTTATACCTTCCTTAAATTACAGAAATGGCCCCTTAACTTAACTTTCGTTTTTCATACTTTGACCACCAAACTCCAAGACTCACTAAGATTTTGGGTTGTTACAACACTCCCCCCTTAAAAGAATTCCGTCCCCGGAATTCCTCATTGGAAAAGATGCGGGTATCTTGCCCACATCAAAACCGACACTTCCCAAAGCAAAGCTATAACTGACTCAGTCAACCATCTCATCAGACTCGAAACATGGAACCTTGGGTGCATTTCCTTCAGTTCTTACGGTACTCTAACTCGTAGGCTACTGTTCCTACTCGGTCGATCTTGACTACAGAAGATTTACTAAGGCTTCTCATGCACCAACACTTCCCTTAAGGAGGAACTTGGCTAAATCCCCTGTCACAACACGAGATTCATTTACTAAGAGACGGACACACACTTGACCGCTTGACACAAATCCAAACCTGAACGTCCCGACAACTCACAACCCAGAGTTCCTTCATCGAAATACAAGCAATCCTAGATTACTTCTCCTAATCAACAATCGACTATGCGGAAAACATTTCCCTTTCTCGGACCACCACGACCACAGCTCGTCAACCATTTCTTACATCCTCACCACTTCATCACTCCATCCTTGTACGTAACCCAGGGTAGGAACCTTCAACCTAACGTTGAAGTGTTCACCTACTAGAATTAAACTTATCCTGAAACACATCAAATCCTCGCTGATTACCACGTTCGTTCGATCATAAAACATAACTCCGGTTACCCTCACCCAACTGGGAGGAATAACCATGGTCACACCATACTATTCTCACTAGCTTAAACACTGTACGACCAAATCGTTTACACCTTCCTCACAAAGTCAC
Organism: Saussurea involucrata; assembly: GCA_033807775.1. Lineage (NCBI taxonomy): Eukaryota > Viridiplantae > Streptophyta > Magnoliopsida > Asterales > Asteraceae > Saussurea > Saussurea involucrata. The sequence goes on from CM066314.1 coordinate 24,052,100, forward strand.
TAACTTAACTCATTTAGTTGTCTCATCCACTTCTTCCCTGCACAAAAACTTACACAATTTCCTTCCTCAATATTCTTTCCAACGGTTCGCACACTAATCAAAGACATTCTACACAATATTGTACCTTTCGGCAATACTGTCAAGTTTACTACTTCCAACTTACTAACTTGCTCCGACATACTATCTACACCTTCCCCACGTTAGCGTGGAGCACTGCTCACCAAACATTACTTGCCCCTCTCTCCCGACCTTTCCACATGTTGATATCGCTTTCTCATTCTTACATAACCAAACAGTTGCACCAAAATCTTATCTTAAGGCATTCAACCAAGCCGTCTTGAAACAAGACCAGTGTTCGACGTCGCTACACATTCTTTAATCTCCAACTTTTACCTTCTCAGACATTTCTATCACACAAAAGCAACAATCCACATTCTTTAAGGATTTCACATCTATCCCACCACATTTTGGCTAACACAACCCTCATCCTCTTTAAACTTCCAATGACCCCAAAGTATGTTTCTTAGTAACGTCCCCTATTCACTCTAATAATCCACCCCCTTGGATTCCCTATTACAAACGGATCTATTAATTCAGAACACCCCGAAACTCGGGTTCCACAATTCTTTCGACTAACCACTATGATCATAAAATCAGACAGATATATATATACCGTCATCCCGGCTTTCTACTTAGATTTACCTTAAATAATTCTTTAACAATCAGTGTGTTAGTCTCAATAACACTTCCCCAAAAATTGTAACACCTTCTGTAATAACAAATGAACGTCATTACTTAACAAATCTATAAAATTTAAATCAACCAACCAAAGGCTTATACCTCTATCATGACAATTCAAATCAACTAACGATCATACTACTACTCCGACCCACAATCATCATCACGTCATTCCTTAAACATAACCAAAATTTCCAACTATTCCTAGGATCATTCCCTCAAGCATAAGGAACAATTTTCATTCTTTAGCGATGTCTCATCTACTATACTACAGCTTGACTAATCTATTCATCATCTTCTTTAAACTTACTCTGCCTTCAAGAATATACTTAACAACATACGTAACCACAAAGCTTGGTCTCACAGCTGGGCAATCCCCCAATTCTGCCCCGACATTCCATTCCGATAACAGTCAAAATACACACCTACTTACAACCCACGTACTTCAACAACTGGGATTGCAAAACGTACACTCTATCCGAAATCCCAAAAGGACTTCCTTCTAATCCTTCATCTTTCTAACATCGCCTTACTACATCACCGGCTGACACAGATATCCTGGCAATTGACGCTACTATTCATTCGTACATTCACCACTCCTATTATCACACTACCGACCAAGTCTCTCATGGTCATTCGTACACAATTCACACTTTCCTTCATATTCTCCCGTATACTACAATCGAGTCTGTCTCGCTACTTAGTTCTCTCCCAACTTGTTGAACTATGACTCACGAGTTCACACTTAGCTCAAACACGAACATCCTAACTAGCTCTTTTATGACCCGAGTCCTTTCTTAGACACGACACATTTTCTTACAGACTGGTATAGTCTACACTCACTTCGCTTGTGTTACACACCTTGTCCTTCTACGGACCCTCCTCGCCTCGTAAATAGAACGCCTATTCAACAACAACAGTCTCTTACTAATTTAACACCTCTACAAGATATTCTATCAACTTACACTCATCTGGTTCGAGTCTTCGGCCTCGGCCAACATACACCGTTGCCGACTTCAACAACAAAAGACAACTCTTAACTACTTCCTTAACCTATCCTTTAACATGAGTTCCTTACGGGACCTATTCCTCCCTACACATCATAGTTAACTTTATAATCCGTCGCCCCCCATTTCGAAACTTACTCATGTAACATCAATATTACAAGCTCCCTTCGAATCTCATGACCCACATCGTGGACCTTTCATTCCTGCCTCACAGCACTACTCATAAAGAGTTGCTAAAACCCAAAACCTTGATGACTCCTAGTCCTTCCTCCGGGCACCATCGCCCCTCGACAACTGTGTTCTCAGTCATCGAGCAAAGGTACAGACCCTCATACACCTGGCACTAAATCCATTCCCGACTCTTCCAAGGTCCAACTCTCCTCTTAAACACATATACCAAAGCTACATACGTTCTCCCCTGACTTGACCAACGCCTCTCCGCTCTCGGAGTTCTTCCTTAGCTTAAGACGTAATACTCTACGACCTAGTGGGTTCATAGCCTTCATGCATGACAATACAGTAAATAAATCTTTTCGCACATTTCATCATTTTAAATAAAAGACGTTTGGAAAGCACTTGGGTACACATGACCCCATCACTCTTATAACTTCAAAACCCTGCACAACGATTTGAGAATCGTTGGCATGCATCTTCCCGTGAACCTCAATCTTGCTCAATCCGAACAATGTTATTATGATAGTAATATATTGCATGAAAATCTTTTCGTATGAGACCATTCTGAAAGAATTACCGACACAAAGTAAACCAGTCGGTTCTCACACTCAATTGTATGATATCAAAAGGTCAATAAGCATTTTGGTATAAGTGAATTGCAGGTAACCATTTTCTTGACCATTTTTGTAACAATTTAACTTATCATTAAAAGTGTGGAATACTTTGCAAATCGTTAAGCCCAAAATTTCAATGTGCGACGTAACTGAAATCGCTTTTTTTTCTTTAAACGTGTACTCGTACAAGCTGACTCACTTTGTTCAAAGTTGACAGTTATGTTTTTATTTTTAAATCGTGAAAATTTCATGTCACATAAAAGAACGCTATGCATGAGACTCTATTTGCAATAGAAGGCTACTCACTCAACAAGGTCAACCGCTTACTCACGTAGCTTATCCTTGATACTCCACTTACGACCAAGGGTCGCCCCCTCGATCAAGCACTAACTTGATGTACATGCGTTCCACATCTCACTTACTCAACCATTTCACACTATTTTCGCTTTGATTGACTATCTCACTTTCTACTTCTACATGCTTTCAATTCATTATAAGTATCTTATTCCATTTATTCTGCCAATGAAAAGCTCGGCTAAAAGTCAGGGCTCCATTGATACCTTCAAGGTTTTGACATTGTTCTATCTTACCATCCCAACTGATCTATCCCATAATATCCATAACTAGGACTCTCCCGAAACTGGAGTCTTACTCAAACTCAAACATTCATCCTCTCCGAATCCACGAAGAGCTACCTCTAGACGACTCATAACATTCTTCACAACGTTTCTTCTCTACGATGTCTACATAGATCACATCATAATGACTTTTACACGACACTTCCCCAAACAATGGAGTTCGATCTATCCCTCAGGGATCTTGCTGACCTATTCCTCAACGCTCTTCCAGCCATAGCGCTAAACTGAAAGAAACCGATAGTTAATCCTTGCTAGACGTGACACAACAAATTTGCTATAAGTAAGGTATTGTAAGCACGCACATGTACCTATAAGTTCGTAATTACACTGGCCAGGTGTAATCCCAAACTTACCTTACACGTTTGTCCTTGGCACCTTATTCCTAAGCACATTTATAGTGATTGTTCCTAGAGGCAATCCTATGTCTCGGCTGTGTTCCTCATCTTACAGTTTAAGTTTAGGCCCGAATGGTCACCTAAATCCCTTAAACTAAGGCTCTAATACCATTTGTAACGTCCCAATTTTCATAACAAGAATTTATCTAGAATATAGCATTCAGATTACATTAATATCTTGTTCATAAACATTCTTTTCACTAAGCTAAGCAAAATTGACATCGAAAGTCTCTAATCCACAGCCGAGATCTCTATCTAAACATCAGCCAAAAGACTTGGAGTCGCTCTAAGTTCCAAATCCTTCGTGCCATCACACGGTTCTTACTTGAAGAACCTTTAACATGCTTACCTGAAAATGGTTTAGCTTTGAAAGCGAGGGTTAGACCAAAAGTTCTAGTGAATTCCCTCCAAAAACAACATGTAACCAGTATAAAACATTTATGAAAATATTATCGTAAACCTTAACATAACATCAGGCATGGTACTACACTGTATATAGGATCACATAAACATTCTGCGATCGGGGCCCAATGGGTTACCCTCTCGCCCTCAACCGGAGCCTACGCAAACTCCCCTTCCCGGAGCTTACGCAGACCCCCCTTTCTACTCGAAATAGGAGGAAACGGATTCCAACCTACCAGTCTGTCATAAACATCCAAGGGATCATCAGACCCCGAGGATCTATCTCTGATCCTACAGTGTAGACCGACTCCACATAGCACGTCATTCATTTCATAAAACTTGCACCTTTAAAACCTTAGTAAATCGTCATTCTCAGCTCATCAAGTACAATACATTTTCTCAGGTAAAACAGGTATTTCATGGAAAACATGCGTAACGGTTATAAACATTTCATGCTCGTAATGAAACCATAATCAGTCAAAATCATTTAACACTTTAAGTCGTAAAAAGGGTTTAGGGAACTCACCTTGCTTGACGTACAACGCGCTTCTTAAATACTTCCAAGCTAACCCAAACGAACACCTAAGGCAATAGATCCACATCAGATAAATAGTTCAGACCTACTGTCCGGATATCCCTTCCCGGACACAGCACTTATCCGGACGCCATGCTTATCCGGACGCCACACTTATCCGGACGCCACACTTATCCGGACGCCACACTTATCCGGACTCCACACTTATCCGGACACCTTCACGAGGCACTTACCCGGACACCTGCAACATATCCGGACACCATCAAACACTGGTGTCCGGAAAACGCTGATGTTCGAACTTAGAATTTCTAAAACCGATTTATACTCCGATTTAAGCCATTAGTTTGATTAGACAACTATAAGGGTTCATCCACCAACCTCAAATACCCACTTAATCCATTTATACCCCTTAAATCGATTTATTAAGACAAAACCCATGAAACCCAGTTTTTAGGAATTGTGGTTGAAAACTCATTAAATCATTGATTTAAATCGTAGAATCCAAACTAATGAAGAGGGAATACTACATCACATAGATTGCGAATTCAAGAGGGATTACCTGATTGATTTCTCCTCTCTATAGCTTTCTTCTTCTTCTTCTTGCCTTTCTTTCCTTGCTTCACGCCACCACACACCCAAACAATATAAAAACAATGATTTGCTAAATGGAGGCTGCCCTAGATTTTTGTGCACATTTATACCTTCCTCAAATTACAGAAATGGCCCCTTAACTTAACTTTCGTTTTTCATACTTTGACCACCAAACTCCAAGACTCACTAAGATTTTGGGTTGTTACAATAGGTTGCGGTTTATTTTATTTCAACACATCATAGTGTTATATATAGATGTTGCGGTTTATTTTATTTCAACATATCATAGTGTTATATATAGATGTTTTTGACAAGAGGCCAAAATGAATTTGAGTGTGACATGTGAAGTTTAGGGACCTAAGTTGTCATTCTTAAATTTAGGGACCCTAGTTGTCATTCTTAAAAGTTTAGGGACCTAATTAGCATTCTTAAAAGTTTAGGGACCCTAGTTGTCATTCACCAAAGTTTAGGGACCTAAGTTGTCATTCGTCACATTTTTTTTTATAAAAAAACACATTCTTAACAATTTTTTTTTTATAAAAAACACTCTTAACAATTTTTTTATAAAAACACTCTTAACAATTTTTTTATAAAAACACACTCTTAACAAATTTTTTTTATAAAAAACACATTCTTAACAATTTTTTTATAAAAACACACTTTTAACAATTTTTTTATAAAAACACACTTTTAACAATTTTTTTTTATAAAAAACACACTCTTAACAATTTTTTTATAAAACACTCTTAACAATTTTTTTATAAAAAACACTCTTAACAATTTTTTTTATAAAATACACACTCTTAACAATTTTTTTATAAAAACACACTCTTAACAATTTTTTTATAAAAAACACTCTTAACAATTTTTTTATAAAAACACTCTTAACAATTTATTTATAAAAAACACACTCTTAACAATTTTTTTATAAAAACACACTCTTAACAAATTTTTTATAAAAACACACTCTTAAGAATTATTTTTATAAAAACACTCTTAACAATTTTTTTATAAAATAACACATTCTTAACAATTTTTTTTATAAAAAACAAATTCTTAACAATTTTTTTATAAAAACACACTCTTAACAATTTTTTATAAAAACACACTCTTAAGAATTATTTTTATAAAAACACTCTTAACAATTTTTTTATAAAATAACACATTCTTAACAATTTTTTATTTTACACTCTTAAGAATTATTTTTATAAAAACACTCTCTTAACATTTTTTTTATAAAAAAACACTCTTAACATTTTTTTATAAAAATACTCTAACACCTATAACAACATACACATTATAACATACAAATATCACATTCAAACATAAAACCATACATATCATATATTTTAAAATTTAAACATAGAACAAATTCAAACATAACACAAGTTATAAACACTTTAACAACATACATATCATATATCTTAACTTAAAATAACAACATATAAAAAAAACAAAAAACTTAAGAAAAACATACCATATGAGTAATACGAGACATCTTCACAAAACCCGAACGCGTATTCCACACGACAAAATTGAGAGAGTGGGAGAAAATTGAGAGAGTTGGATTACAAATTGAGAGAGTTATTAAAAAATGGGGTGTGGCCGGTTTAGTCCCCCCACCCCTCTTATATAGTGCCGCGATAGAGAAAGAGATAGGGTTTTGTCTCACAAAAAAATTTAGGGTTAACCCCATGCTGACACGTAGCGGGTTAGCCCGCGATCGCGGGATTCCAACGCGGGTAGGGATAAAAAATGTAAACGCGGGCATTCTTGAGGGACCAAACCTGTACCGCGGGCATTCTTGAGGGGCCAACGCGGGCTGTTTGGCAAACTTGTATGACACGTGGGCCTGGGGCCCACGATCGCGGGGCCATCGCGGGCATTTGTGGCATTTTGATAAGATGAGAGAGATTTGTGGCATTTCAGTAACACGAAGTTTGACTTGTGGCATTTTAATTAATTTCCCTAAAGAATATCACTTAACGTTATTTTACTTTATATTTTCATCTATGAAATTTTTGGTAACATCCATGAACTTTATTAAATTCCCTTAGTTATCTCATTCAAAATTTTGTTTCACATATAAACTTTGGTAACAAAAATTTGGAACAACCAAATTTCATACATGAAACAAAAATCATCGTTTCAACTGTGAACTTTCTAATAAAAATTATTGTTTCACCTGTAAACTATCTAACAAAAATCATTGTTTCGCCTATGAACTTTCTAACAAAATTCATGGTTTTCACATATGAAAAATATAATTGTTTCACGTATGAACTTTGAACTAAAAATCTAAAATTACTATTTCATCTACGAACTTAAAAAAATCATTGTCTCACGAATGAACTTTCTAGTTTTAACTATGAACTTTGATTATTTGGTTTCACCTATGAACTTTGTACAAAAATCATTGTTGTATATTCTGGTCTCGAACTTTCTAGTTTTACTTTTAAACATAAATAATTTAATTATTATTATTTATTATCTTCTTAAAAATATGAGTATATCTAAAAAAAAATTATTGTTGATTATCTTCCAAAAATAAAAATTGATTATCTTTTAAAAATATAAGACAATTTTGTTCCAAAAAAGCCCTTCATCTAATACCATTTAATTTTTTTCCTTTTTTATCGGATTATAATATCTTATTTAGTCACAACCGTTATCAAAAAAATGAAAACTCAGATCTATTAGACTATCAGCATCCAACCCCATCTAACCCACACTTTTTCACTGCCACATCAGCGCCACATCATTTTTCCCTTCCAACCCATTCTAACCCACAAACCCCCACATCCATCCCACACCACCATCCCATCTTTTATTTATTTTTATTTTTATTTTTGTTACAAGTATATTAATTTAAATAATTTAAATTTTATAAATAATTTATAATTTAATATAAGATAAAACAATTAATAAAATATTTCATAAATTGAAACTACAATTTTAACCTTACATAACCAAATTTCACCAACCATATAGTTGTCGAAGCAACTCTTTGTGGGCTAAAACCGCATTTAACGCGCTACCCGTGAGATGATCATGTGGTCCGATGTACAACTCGAGATCTTTCCGCATTTCTCTTTGTTTCAAAGCTTCCGCTTTTGTCTTTGCCGCTTCCGCTTTTGTCTTTGTCGCCTCGGCTTTGTCCCTCGCGGTTTTCAACATTTCCTCCTCAACGGTTAGTATTTTTTTTATTTGCAACGTTTATATTCTCGACATACGCCATAAGATTCTTCAACGCCTCGTGCCTCGCGATTAGGAACCTCGTCGTGGTGTTGTGAACCCTTGTGTTTCTTTATCCATTATGATTTTTTTGAAGAAATAAATAATATTGAGAGAGTAGAATGAAGTGGGGAAGATGGGAGAGATTGAGAGTAAATTTGTAGAGAGATTGAGAGTAGAATGAAGTGTATGAAAAAATAAGTAGGAAGTATATTAGTATTTATAGGATATAAATAAAAAATAAAAAAATAAAAAAATACCCCAACGTTCATATATTAACGGATATATTTCAAAAAAAAAAATTTAAATTTTGCAAAATACCTCAACCCAAGCCGGGTTGCCCAACCCGGGAGGACTCCATCCCCATCCAACCCCAAGGGGTGCAATGGTGTTCCATCCCAACCCCAGCCAACCCTACCTCCCGATGCGCATGGTCTTAACAAAGTCAATACTATTTACTTGGTTAACAAAGGAATGTGCATCTCTCTATGTCTCTCTCTCTCTCTCTCTCTCTATATATATATATATATATATAAGATATTTACAGTCATTATGATTTATGGGTTGGGTTCTCGTGAGAAGTGGTTATCAACCGTTGGATGAGAAATGAACGAATATTAGGATGAGATGCACCGAGATAAGATGCATCAAGATGCAACGGATCAGTTCTCTTTTAAGCCGCAATTCATGGGAGGGTATTTGATTAAATGTGATCAACGGCTTAAAGGCACTTCTCACACTTCTCACCAAATTGGCAGTTCTCACATGATCCCATGCCTATAATTTATAGCCCAAAAAATAAATACATATATTAGTCTAAAGCCCAAAATAAATCCAACTAGGCAATGCCCAAATCAATTAAACTAGGTTGATTGGTACGTCTCAATAAGCACGACTGCACGAGTACACATAAACAATTAGATTGACGTTGTTTTCATTGCATAAATGAACATATGAAGTATGTTTCAAACTAGAAGTTGGAACCATAAATTTCTGTTCTCATCGTATTGATGTTGTTTGAAGTTTGTTTTTTATTGCGTAAAGAATTCTCATATGTTGTTGTAGATTGTAACTGTGTATTTTTTATCCTATTTTCTTGTATAAGAGCAATGGAACATACTCCCATGCTCAAAAATCAAAGACAATGATGAACTAACATGTCTAAAAACAGGGGAGGTAGAACCTCAAACGTTTGGGATCACTTTTCAAAAAAGGATTCCAGATGTGTTCATAATTATTGTGGAAAGGATTGTGTTTATCATATATGAGTATTGATATAAGTTATTTGTGGGATTACTACCAATAATAATGAGGTGTCATAATAAAGAGAAATGTTTAAAAATCGTGGCTAGGTTTGTGATTAAGGATGAACAACCCTTTAGTGTTGTAGAGGGTAAAGGATTTGGCAAACTTGTTAAAGAGTCGCAACCTAAGTTCTGTGTCCCTGGTAAAGTGACTATTTTGTGATGAGATTATTAATTTGATTGATGATTTGAATGTAACATCCCAGGCCAACCGTACCAGATATTGTCCGCTTTGTCCACACACCTGGACTCACGGTTTTAAACGCGTCTGGTAGGGGAGGTATCAAGTTCCTCTTATAAGGCATCCTTTGTTCCCCTCCCCAACTAATGTGGGATCTTACAATCCACCTCCCTTGGGAGCCCAGCGTCCTCGCTGGCACACCAGTCCGGTTCCCGGCTCTGATACCATCTGTAACATCCCAGGCCAACCGTATTAGATATTGTCCGCTTTGTCCACACACCCGGACTCACTGTTTTAAAACGCGTCTGATAGATAAGGTATCAAGTCCCTTATAAGGCAACCTTTGTTCCACTCCCCAACCAATGTGGGATTTTACAATCCACCCCCCCTGGGAGCCCAGCGTCCTCGCTGGCACACCAGTCCGGTTCCCGGCTCTGATACCATTTGTAACATCCCAGGCCAACCATACCAGATATTGTCCGCTTTGTCCACACCTGGACTCACGGTTTTAAAACGCGTCTGATAGGGGAGGTATCAAGGTCCTCTTATAAGGCAACCTTTGTTCCCCTCCCCAACCAATGTGGGATCTTACAATCCAACTCTCTTGGGATCCCAGCGTCCTCGCTGGCACACCAGTCCGGTTCCTGGCTCTGATACCATTTGTAACGTCCCAAAAACATAACATGCATTAATCAAGAATAAGCATTCGAATTACATAAATAAACTTGTCTTTAATACTTCATTAGTCTATGCTAAACAAAATTTGACAGCAGAAGTCTCTAGTCCACAGCCGAGAGCTCTATCTATAGGTACTAATCAAAATTCTGGAGTCGCTCTAAGCTCCAAATCCTTCTTCTTGCCAACTCTTATTCTTACTAGAAGAACCCGTAGCACGCTTACCTGAAAATGGTTTAGTTTTTGAAAAGCGAGGGTTAGACCAAAAGGTCTAGTAAATTCCCTCCGAAAACAACATGTATAAACCGTATGAAATCATTTATAAAAATTCATCGTAAATATTAACATATCATCAAACATGGTACTGCACCGTGTAATGGATCACATAAACATTCCGCGATCGGGGCCCCCAGTAGACTCCCCTCTCGCCTCGTATCGAGGCCCAAACAGACTCCCCTCTCGCCTCGTATCGAGGCCCAAACAGACTCCCCTCTACCCGAATAGGAGGAAACGAATTCCAACCTACCGGTCTGTCATACATATCCAAGGGATCATTGGATCCCGAGGCTCTCTGATCCCACAGTGCAGACCGACTCCACATAGCATACTCATTTATTTCATAAAACATGCAACTTAGAATCTTTGTAAATCATAATTCTCGTTTCATCATGCCAAATATTCTTTTAGATAAAATAAGTATTTCATGGGAAACATGCACACCAGTTCGTAAATATTTCATGCCCATAAAGAACCATATTCAATTAAAAGCATTTAACATCTTACGTCGTAAAAAGGTTTTAGGGAACTCACCTTAGGTTAGTGTCGAACACACCCTTGATATATCTCCAAGCTAGACAAATCGGACACTTATGGATATTAGAACTTCATCAGATTAGACTGTCCGATCTTACTGTACTTTCCGGACACCACGACCTTTCCGGACACCACAACCTTTCCGGACACAAGTATCCGGAAGATTGTCCGGACTCTTCCCATAGTCACCACACTCTCCGGACGTCTCATCCGGAAACTAGGGCACACCCGGAAACTCTATTACCCGGACACCAAAAACAATACCCAGAAACCCCCCACTGTCCGGACACTACTGTCCGGACGGGGCGACGTCCGAAAACTACGGACTGGTCGAAAAACCCATTTCCAAAAGTGATTAAAAACATGTTTTCTGCTAAAGGCTCGATTAGACAAACATAAGGGTTCATCCACCAGTCATAAACACTCACTTAATCCATTTCCTTACCTCTAAATCTATACTTACTAATCAAAATCCCCAAAATCCCCTTTTTAAACATTAAGGTGAAGAACACAATGGGACAAAGGGGTTTACATCAAAATCGCAGAAAAGGAAACATGGAGTAGCAAGGAGAAGAGTTTGGATAAGGTTACCTTCAAAGATTACACCACAATCCGATTTCTCCAATTGATTTTCTTCTTTTCTTCCCTTTTCTTCTTCTAGCCGCCAAGCCTTCCTACAACAAGAATAATACTGAAAACTAAAATCATGCCCTAGGGAATTGTAGCTATTTATATACTTCTACTAAATTGCCAACAAGTCCCTCATCTCTAACTTTAATTTCTTTGAATTTGACCACCAAACTTTCATACTTTGCAAGAAAAACCCGGTTGTTACAACATTTGTAACGTCCCAAAACATAACATGCAATAATCAAGAATAAGCATTCGATTTACATAAATAAACTTGTCTTTAATACTTCATTAGTCTATGCTAAACAAAATTTGACAGCGGTAGTCTCTAGTCCACAGCCGAGAGTTCTATCTATAGGTACTAATCAAAATTCTGGAGTCGCTCTAAGCTCCAAATTCTTCTTCTTGCCAACTCTTAGTTCTTACTAGAAGAACCCGTAGCACGCTTACTTGAAAATGGTTTAATTTTTAGAAAGCGAGGGTTAGACCAAAAGGTCTAGTGAATTCCCTCCGAAAAAAACATGTATAAACCGTATGAAATCATTTATAAAAATTCATCGTAAATATTAACATATCATCAAACATGGTACTGCACCGTGTAATGGATCACATAAACATTCCGCGATCGGGGCCCCCAGCAGACTCCCCTCTCGCCTCGTATCGGGGCCCAAGCAGACTCCCCTCTACCCGAATAGGAAGAAACGAATTCCAACCTACCGGTCTGTCATACATATCCAAGGGATCATCGGATCCCGAGGCTCTCTGATCCCACAGTGCAGACCGAATCCACATAGCATACTCATTTATTTCATAAAACATGCAACTTAGAATCTTTGTAAATCATAATTCTCGTTTCATCATGCCAAATATTCTTTTAGATAAAATAAGTATTTCATGGGAAACATACACATCAGTTCGTAAATATTTCATGCCCGTAAAGAACCATATTTAGTTAAAAGCATTTAACATCTTACATCGTAAAAAGGTTTTAGGGAACTCACCGTAGGTTAGTGTCGAACACACCGTTGATATATCTCCAAGCTAGACAAATCGGACACCTATGGATATTAGAACTTCATCAGATTAGACTGTCCGATCTTACTGTACTTTTCGGACACCATGACCTTTCCGGACACCATGACCTTTCCGGACACAAGTATCCGGAAGATTGTCCGGACTCTTCCCACAGTCACCACACTCTCCGGACGTCTCATCCGGAAACTAGGGCACACCCGGAAACTCTATCACCGGAAACTCTATTACCCGAACACCAAGAACAATACCCGGAAACCCCCCACTGTCCGGACACTACTGTCCGGATGGGGCGACGTCCGAAAACTACGGACTGGTCGAAAAACCCATTTTCAAAAGTGATTAAAAACCTGTTTTCTGCTAAAGGCTCGATTAGACAAACATAAGGGTTCATCCACCAGTTATAAACACTCACTTAATCCATTTCCTTACCTCTAAATCAATACTTACTAATCAAAACCCCAAAATCCCCTTTTTGAACATTAAGGTGAAGAACACAATGGGACAAAGGGTTTTACATCAAAATCGTAGAAAAGGAAACATGGAGTAGCAAGGAGAAGAGTTTGGATGAGGTTACCTTCAAAGATTACACCACAATCCGATTTCTCCAATTGATTTTGTTCTTTTCTTCCCTTTTCTTCTTCTAGCCGCCAAGCCTTCCAACAACAAGAATAATACTGAAAACTAAAATCATGCCCTAGGGAATTGTAACTATTTATACTTCTCCTAAATGGCCAACAAGTCCCTCATCTCTAACTTTAATTTCTTTGAATTTGACCATCAAACTTTCATACTTTGCAAGAAAAACCCGGTTGTTACAACACTCCCCCCTTAAAAGAATTTCGTCCCCGGAATTCCTTATTAGAAAAGATGCGGGTATCTTGCTTTCATTTCCTACTCCAACTCCCAAGTCGCCTCTGGACCTTTGTGATGTCGCCATTGTACCTTTACTAGTCTGGTTTCCTTGTTTCGTGAATTCCTCACTTTATAATCAGTGATGGCTTCAGGCTCCTCTACGAAGTTTAATTTCTCATCCACCTTTATGTCATTTAACGGCACCGCTTTGGTCACGTCGGCTAGGCATTTTCTCAAATTAGACACATGAAACGCATTATGGATGCTGCACAATTCTTCCGGTAGGTCCAACCTATACGCCACATCTCCAATTCGTTCGGTAATCTCGAATGGTCCGATGTAACGTGGGCTTAGCTTCCCACGTTTCCCAAATCGTACCACTCCCTTCCAAGGAGACACCTTTAACAAAACATGGTCTCCGACTTGGAATTCTATGTCTTTCCATCTCTTATCCGCATAACTCTTCTGTTGGTCGCGAGCGACCTTCAGTCTTTCACGCACTTGGGCTATCTTGTCCGAAGTCAGTTGCACTAACTCTGGCCCGACTAACTGTCTTTCTCCGACCTCGTTCCAACACAAAGGCGTCCGACATTTCCTACCATAGAGTGCCTCAAACGGCGCTGCCTTGATGCTCGAGTGATAGCTGTTATTGTAAGCGAACTCGATCAATGGTAGATGCTTTTCCCAAGAGCCCTGAAAGTCTAAGGCGCAAGCCCTTAACATGTCTTCTAGCGTCTGGATCGTTCGCTCACTCTGACCGTCGGTCTGAGGATGGTAAGTAGTACTCATCTTAATCTGCGAATCCATTTCCCTTTGGAAGCTCCTCCAAAACGTGGAGGTAAACCTACTATCTCGGTCAGACACTATCGACGATGGCACACCATGGCGGGTTATAATCTCGTCGATATACAACTTTGCTAACCGTTCCAACAAGTAAGACTCTCGTATAGGCAGGAAATGTGCTGATTTCGTGAGTCGATCCACGATCACCCATATAGCGTTGTAGCCCTTTGGGGTCTTAGGCAGGTGGGTTACGAAATCCATCGTAATCTGGTCCTACTTCCACATTGGAATCTCCAAGGACTGAAGCTTCCCGTAAGGTCGTTGATGTTCGATCTTTACATGCGAACACGTCAAACAAGTCTCTACAAAGTGAGCTATATCCTTTTTCATTCCAGGCCACCAATAGTCCCGTCGTAGATCTCCGTACATCTTGTTAGTGCCAGGGTGAATCGTGTACTTTGACTTATGGGCTTCTTCTAAAATTATTCTCCTGAGCTCCCCGAGTTTCGGGACCCAGATTCTCCCACCAAGATACTTCACCCCTCGACTATCTTCCATTAACGAGGACGTTTGTCCCACCATTCTCTCCTTTTTGAGATTTTCCACTCCGAGCGCCTCATCTTGGCATTTCCTTATCTTATCCAACAAATTGAATGTCACTTCAGCCCTCATGGCCACAATACTGGGGGTCTCACTTCTCTCCTTACGGCTCAAAGCGTCCGCCACTACGTTTGCATTACATGGGGTGATATTCGATCTTACAGTCGTAGTCGGTCAATAACTCCATCCATCTTCTTTGGCGCATATTCAACTCTTTTTGATCGAAGAGATGACATAAGCTTTTGTGGTCCGTGAAGATCTGACACTTCGTCCCATAAAGGTAATGTCGCCAAATCTTCAGAGCAAAAACCACTGCCGCCAATTCTAAATCGTGAGTGGGGTATTGAACCTCGTGATCCTTTAACTGTCAGGAGGCATAAGCGATCACCTTTCCTCGTTGCATGAGTACGCAACCCAAGCCGAGCTTCTATACGTCACAGAAAACCACGAAGTCATCAGAACCGTCTGGTAATGACAACACCGGAGCGCTGCTCAACATATCCTTCAGCTTTTGAAAGGCTTCTTCTTGCTTTTCTAACCAGGCGAACTTGACATTCTTCTTGGTTAAGGAGGTTAATGGCGTGGCAATACGCGAAAAGTCCTTGATGAACTTTTGGTAGTATCCCGCCAGTCCGAGGAAACTTCGAACTTCCGACGGGTTCTTAGGCTGCTCCCAATCTCGGATGGCTTCGATCTTAGACAGGTCTACCATGATTCCATTCTCAGACACCACGTGTCCGAGAAACTGCACTTCCCTTAGACAAAACTCGCACTTAAAAAACTTCGCATACAACTTCTCTTGCTTTAGTAGCTCGAGAATTGTCCGAAGGTGGCTTTCATGCCCCTCTTCCGATCTTGAAAATATCAGGATATCGTCTATGAACACTATCACGAACTGATCTAAATAAGGTTAACACACCCTATTCATTAGGTCCATGAATGCTGTCGGGGCGTTGGTTAACCCGAACGACATCACCAAAAATTCATAGTGTCCATACCTGGTCCTGAAGGCGGTCTTTGGCACATCCTCCTCCCTCACCTTGAGTTGGTGATAACCTGACCTCAAGTCTATCTTGGAGAAGTAACTGGCCCCTTGAAGTTGATCGAACAGGTCGTCAATCCTCGGTATCGAATATTTGTTCTTGATCGTGACCTTATTGAGTTCTCGGTAGTCTATGCACATTCGCATAGTACCGTCCTTCTTCTTCACGAAGAGCACAGGTGCTCCCCACGGAGACGTACTTGGTCTAACGAATCCCTTGTCCAACAACTCCTGCAACTGAGTCATCATTTCCTTCATTTCTAACGGCACCAATCTATAAGGTACGTGGGCAATTGGTGCAGCTCCAGGCATCAAATCAATTCTGAACTCGATCTGACGATCCGGAGGTAGACTTGTCAAGTCATCCAGAAATACTTCCGGGTACTCATTTACTACTCGCACATCACCCACCCCACGCTTCTCCTTCTTGGCGTCCAACACGTACGCCAAGAATCCTTGACACCCCTTCCTCAAATACTTAGTAGCCCTAATCATAGAGATAAGGCTAGTCTTTCTATCATGGCGATTCCCATAGATCACTACGGAATCCCCATCAGGTAACCGAATCCTGACTAGCTTTTTGTTGCAAACGATATTCGCATCATTCGCGGCTAACCAGTCCATACCCAACACTACGTCAAACTCCCCCATTGCCATGGGATATAATTGCATAGACACCAACCTCCCTTCTATATCTATGACACAATCGTCTACCATGTCCTTAATATAAACAAGATGATCGTTGGCAGTTTCCACCTCTAGTGCTCTCTCCAAACGTCTAGGCCTCACCCCCAAACATTTCCTATAAGCATGCGATACAAAAGAGTGGTTCGCTCCCGAATCAAATAACACCTTGGCACATAGAGAGTTCACTATAAACGTACCTGCCACAACATCTGGAACTTCCTCCGCCTCTTCCGCAGTCATGCGGAATGCACGTCCCTTCGGACGCGCCGGTTCTGCTCCCTTATCACTGCTCTTTCCTCCCTGACGTTCTCCATACTGAATTGGCCCACCCTTCTTCAACTGCAGACATTCATACCGCACGTGACCCGTATCTCCACATTGGTAACATGATTTCCCCTTGGGACAGTCCTTTGACACATGACCGGGCAACCCACACCGGTAGCACGAATTAGAACCGGCCATACATTCTCCCCGGTGTGTCTTGTTACACTTACTACACGGTTTTCCAGTTGAATCTTTGCTAGCACAAGTTTTTGGTCGGAACACCTTCCCTTTCCTTGAGTCATTACCCGGCCTATCCTATTTATGTTTCTCACCACCCTTCTCAGTCGTCTGGCGGTTCTTTTCCTTCTCAATCAGCTCGGCCGTATTGATGGCCGCCTGAAAGGTAGTGGGGTTTCTTGTCAAAACTAGTTCTCTGATGCTGCTCTTCAGTCCATAAATGAAACGTTCCACCCGACGTTCCTCTGTTGGTACATAAAGATCTGCAAAACGAGATTTTTCGATAAACTTGGAAGTATACTCTTGTACCAACATTTCCCTCTGTTCCAAACCCAAAAACTCTTCTTCTAACTTCTTTACTGCTACGAGTTGACAAAACTGTGCTTTAAATCTTTCCACAAACGTTTCCCACATCATTCCCTTAGCCATTGCCGAACCCTTCCCCCCAGTCTCAGCATCCCACCAATAAATTGCGTCAGACTTTAGCATAGAGAGAGCAAACATCACCCTATCTCCATCAGTACACTTGCACGTATCGAATACCAATTCCATCTCTTTCACCCATTTCATTGCCAAGACAGGGTCATACTCGCCCTTGAAAGTAGGGCGCTTGCATGAGGCAAAGGCCTTGTAACTGCATCCCTTAGCTGCTGACTCATTCACCACCAGAAGGTTTGACTTCAAGTGACTTCCAGTACCAGTCTCTACCGGGCTTGACAGTTCCACACTTTCCCTGTTCTCACTCGCCTCTTAGCTTCCCGAGGCTGACTCATTCTGCTTAGTGAGGAGAGCTTGCAAAGTCTCCTGAATTTTACCCAGCTCAGCAGCCAGATTCTCTCGGGTGACAAAAGTAGATCCGCGGCCTCGACCACGTCCCCTTGTCGGATTCACCCTTCTTACAGTAGCTGAACTCTCCTGTTGAGAGCTTTCTTGATGGACGGGGACTTCCATACTATGTGCCCTACGAGTCACACGGGTCGTTCTCTGAATCGGGTTTTCCCCATCTCCGACCACTTGGGTGGCGGCCCGGCGGGGCGTTCTTCCCCGACCCCTTCCACGACCCCTACCCCTTCCGCGGGTAACAGTCGCCCTCGTAGGTTCCACCGGTCCATTAACTAGGACCTCATCATCCTGATTCCTTGGCACAACAGGTACTGACCTGCTCCTCAAAGTTCTCCCCGACATTTAGCTAAAAATGAAAGAAAACGACAATTAACCTTTGCTAGACACAACACAACAGATATGCTATAGAAGGTATTTTAAGCACGCACATGTACCTGTAAGTTCGTAATTACACTGGCCAGGTGTAATCCCAACCTTACCTTACACGTTTGTCCTTGGCACCTTATTCTTAAGCGCATTTACAATGATCGTTCCTAGAGGGAATCCTATGTCTCGGCTGTGTTCCTCATCTTACAGTTTAAGTTTAGGCCCGACTGGTCACCTAAATCCCTTAAACTAAGGCTCTTATAAGATCCCACATTGGTTGGGGAGGGGAACAAAGGTTGCCTTATAAGAGGAACTTGATACCTCCCCTATGAGACGCGTTTTAAAACAGTGAGTTCAAGTGTGTGGACAAAGCGGACAATATCTGGTATGGTTGGCCTGGGATGTTAAAAATGGTACCAGAGCCGGGAATCGGACTGGTGTGCCAGCGAGGACGCTGGGTTCCCAAGGGAGGTGGATTGTAAGATCCCACATTGGTTGGGGTGGGGAACAAAGGTTGCCTTATAAGAGGGACTTGATACCTCCCCTATCAGACGCTTTTTAAAACCGTGAGTCCAGGTGTGGACAAAGCGGACAATATCTGGTACGGTTGGCCTGGGATGTTACATTGAATCATATGCTATCATTCAAACTTTTGAAGTTTAATTCTAAGATTTAAGGATTTTAATATATATTTGGATGATTGTAATAACTAATAACATCATTGAGTATATTTTAGTATTATTTTATCGTACTTCATTCGTCAACATTATGAATATTACTAACCCGCCAACCCAACCCACCGTAACCCGTAATGGTTCGATTGGTTTGGGTTATACCTTTTGATGAGTTGTGTTGGGTTGGGTTAAGATTTTTCAAACTTCCATAATTGGGTTGTGTTGTAAAAATGTCAAAAACCGTCTAACTCAACCCGTGTACACCCCTATATCCGATAGACTTTACTTTATAAATGTCTATAACTGGAAACAATTGTATAACTTATACTTCAAAATAGACAAAATATGATTTTTACTTGTAAACATCTTGTAACTATTTTATTGATTAATAGTGTAAAATCCTTCAACAAAATCGAAGACTAGTTGAAGAGAGGTCAATACAGTCACCAAAGCGGATTAGTTTGTCATCTAGCCGAAAAAAGATCAATACCAAAATATAGTCAACTAGTAGTCAGACAAATACTACTATTGGAAAACCGAATTTTAAAGCGCAAACTTGTCCAACAAGTTTGACTCACCAACTCTCCCAAACTCTCATTTGAATTATGTATGGGAACATGCAAAAGCATGTCAGCCAATGTATGTTTTAAAGCATTATTTAATTAGTGACATTCTTACTTTACTGTTTCCTCTGCATACAAAGGATGGGATGAGTTAACAATTGTCCATATCAACTAAACATACTAAATTGAAAAGTACGGATATGCATGGATCAACAAATCAGAAGAAGACATGTGTTAAAATTGAAGAAGAGCATTTAATGCAATGGAGGCTATAAAATGTCTTCATTGTTTTTGTTTGCATATCACCCATTTTGAAAGAAAATTTCTCTGTGAAAGCTTAAAGTAAATTAGGCGTCAGTATTGAAAGACTATCTTAGCTCTTCAAATATGAAAGAAATCTTTCTTTCTTGTATCTTGTAGTGTTAGTAAACTTGTCCCCAGTCGGATAGTTTAGGATCATAAGTCTTACATTCCTAGCTTCCGCAACATATTTGTAATTTTATGTATGGATAAAATATTTGATTAAAAAGTGAAAATTTACTGTGTTTGTATTCAACCCCTTTTCTACAAACACATTCTGTGAGTCATTGTGGTCTAGGACCAACAAAAATAACTTTTATTATACATAGAGATTTTCTTCGACCCCCTATGTTACAAGACTTGTGTTCCGCCCATGCAACGACGACCTACAAATCAAAACTCAATTCCTCATTCTCCGATGAGATAACATACACACATTAACTAGTGCCAATTATTCTCTTCCCTGACCTAAAGAACTCTATCAACGGTCACCTCCACTGTGTCCTCCCCATGGTGCATCGACATTATTCAAGATGTTATCCACCACCGATGACCTCCCATTCCTCTTCATTGTTCTCTTGTCACCTATATCTCTCTCCTCTGTCTTGATTACCATTGGTCTACCATCGCCGAATTTGTGTGGATTAGAGAAGGGGTTGTAACAACCCCAAAAGTCATGTAACAACCGTGGTCTAAGGGTAATAAAATTGTGAATTGGTGGTCAAATGGTGAAAAGTGAAAAATTGAGGAAGGACCATTTGGGCAATTTAGGGGAAGTATATAAAGGGAACAAATCCCTAGGTTTCCACATTTATATCATTTCTTGTGTTTGCGGCTGGAAACGATAAGAAAGAGGAAGAAGAGAAATGAAGGAAGTTGGTGAGGACGTCTCCATTGAAGGTAAACTCTAATCCCTCTTTGTATTCAGTTTCCTTGATACGTTTCGGATCTCAAAATGACATTGAACACCCTAACTTCACGGGATGGCTCGTATTCAAGCGTTTTAGGAAATCGTGTGACCTTAGACCGATTAGGGACCAAAGGGGTGGATTGAATGGATGTTCTAAGTTGGAAATGTGAGCCTAATCATGTATCTATTAGAAATATGGATTTAATTGTGTGTATAAACCGTTATGGGAAGGTTGGGTTCTTGGTCAGTACGACTCGTTCCCATATACCGGAATCCGGAAGGAATCCGGATTAGGGATTTATTCCGGAGTCCAGATAGATTTCGGACAAGTGAAGTTTACCGGAACGTTTCCGAATATCGGTTCCGGAGAAATAGTCTGGATAGTCCCGGGAAGTGGTGCGGAATCCGGAGGGTTCTGGATACCGGATTCCGGGAGAATTTGGATTGGGATTTCCGGAAGTGTCCGGATCATGTTTTCCGGATACCGGATTCCAGGAGTGTCCGGATTAGGATTCCGGAAGTTGTCCAGACTGGGGGAATGTATTGTATGCCTTAGGTGTGAGTTCGGTTCGGTTCGGTTTGAGGCGCATGTTTAGGAAGATCACTACAACCAGGTGAGTTCCCCTTAAACCCTTTTCGTGAAACAAGATGTTAATTGCTTTTACTGATCATGGTATGTTTATGAGTACAATTGTTTACAAGATTTATAAATCTCTTATGAAAGTATGTTTTTTTTAAAGGCTTATTCAGCATTATTAAACTGTTTATCAAGATTTCACGCTTTGTGATTTATTGTTAGCTGTATGTGTATGCTATGTGGAATCGGGTTGCACAGTGGGATCAGCGTACCTCGGGATAGGATGATCCATTGGGAGTTTGTTATGAACCGGTAGGATGGAATTCGTTTCCTCCCTATTCGGGTAATGGGGAGTCTGCTTGGGCCCCGATCGCGGGTCTGGTTTGTACGATCCTTGAACGCTGTGCAAGTACCCATGTGTGATGCTTTATGTTGAGATGTATGATTTACTAATGAAATGATTTATATTTCGTGATTAAAGATTGTTTTCGGAGGGAATTCACTAGGCCGTTTGGTCTAACCCTCGCTTTTCAAAACTAAACCATTTTTAGGGAAGCGCACTAGTGGTGCTTCGAGCAAGGGTAAGGAGACGGCTTGAGCTAGGAGAGGGAAGCTTTAGAATGAATCCCTATAGTTCTATTAACGGATTGCGTAGATAGAAATTCTCGGCTGTGGATAGGATGTCTTCCGCTGCCAAATTTTGATTAGTTCAGACTTTAATGTTTAGTTAATGACAATTTTTATGTAATTGGGACCCGATTTAGGAATTATTTATCCATGATTTGCCTGTTAATGTTTTGGGTTGTTACAAATGGTATCAGAACCATAGTTTAAGGGATTTAGGTGACCAGTTGGGCCTAAACTTAAACTGTATGATGATGTAACACCTCAAATTTTGTATTAAATATTAATATGGGTTTTATTGATAATTGCATGATTTATTATGTGATAGATTAATTTTAGAGTTTAACCCCGAATAAGTTACGTTAATTGTTTTACGGAGTTATAAGTTAAGGGGTAAACTTTAATTGTTAATTTATATGTTAAAGGGTTGATCTTGCCAAGTGATGAAAGTATGAGGGTTAGATTGGTTAAGGTGATAAAAGTTAATAACCATCACCACCTCTTTTTGGACAAAAAGAAGAGATGAGATATTATGTTAAGAATACCCTGTATGTGTGTGTGTGTGTGTGTGTGTGTGTGTTTGTCAGAGAGAGAGAGAGAGAAGAGAGAAAGAAGAAGAAAAGAAGAGAGAAAGAAGAAGGAATCAGCTGAAATTTAGGGTAAGTTTATAAAGGGTTTTGTAAGTTAATGTCAATTACAAGATAGCATCCATATCTTAAATCTAATCTCTTCTAGGTGTTGTTTGATTGGAAGTTGGATTGTGCAGAAAGAAGTGGGTTTTATCTCCATAAGGTGAGTTCATTCACTTCTTGATTAAATCTATGTTTTCTGTCAAATTAAACATTAAGACACATGTATAAATTACTTTGGGAATGAATGAATGTGTTTAAAACAAGCTGAATGAAACAGACATGGATTTGGATTGAAGTTCTAGGTTGCAGGTCGAAGTTACCGGGTAAAAAGAGAGTACCCGGTAACCTCTGTGTGAAGGTTTCTGGATGGGGCAAAGTTACCGGTAAGTTCTGTTATTTTGTAGTTACCGGATAATTTAGTTACCGGATATCATCCAGATTGTTATGTAGCTGGTAAGTCTTATGTATCCGGTAACGTTTGTGATACCCGGTAACTTTTGTGGTACCCGGTAATTTGTGTATCCGGTAAGTCTGTATACCTGGTAAGTTTTTATATACCGGTAAGTTTTGTAACCGGTCACTTTTAAGTACCCGGTAACTTTGGGTTTGTTAACTTATGGACAGGATATGATTGAAGAATTGAAATACAATCCTAGTAGTTTGAACATACTTACAGTTGTATGGTAGTGTGTTAAGCTTAAAGATTGTTTTAGTTGATACTATGCAGGTGTGTAGTAGATGTAATGGATCCATATGTACTAGTTTTTATGAACACATGGAATAGGCGTGGATTAATCGTAATTCCAGTGTGTATGATAAACGTGGAATAGGCGTGGACTAATCGTAATTCCCGTTTAGGTGAAATGAGGAATAGGCGTGGACTAATCGTAATTCCCATTTCACATTGATGAGAACTCGTGGGATAGGCGTGGACTAATCGTAATTCCCGATTTCTAAGGAAGCAAAGGGATTGGCATGTGTAATTGTAATCTCTACTTCCTTTCCAAGAAATTGACATGTGTAATTGTGATTTCTTGGATATGAGCATTAATCTAAAATCCGTGGAGATTCGTAGTGGGTTCTTGAACATGGTATTATGACTAACTTGTTGTTGGTCATATTCATGGAATCGAGTGTAATCCCGTCATTGTAAGATGTTAAAACGTATGGTAAGAAAAGGGTAAACAGGTTTGTTATGCCTTGTTTGCATTAATTTTTAAAAGTATTATTTGAAACCGAATGTTCTCACTAGGCGTTAGCCTAATCGTTTCAAATTATATTTTCTTACCAGGTACTAGCTCGAGAAAGTAAAGGGCTATGGGACAAGTGCTTTCGAGTATATGCTTTTGGAGGAAAGTGGAGAAGTTAGCCTTAGTGAGGAGTTTTGGCAAATTTTGGATAACCAGTTTAATCTGATCTAAGTTGACAGGATTAGATTAATAGGTTATTTTGAATTTACATTATTGTATATATGAATCCTCAAGGTTAATTCTCTATTTATGTATAAAGCTTGGAAGATTTATGTTTAAATCTTATTACAATTTGAAGTTTAAATTAGCCCTGATTTTAGGGTGTTACAATATGGTATCAGAGCATTAGTTTAAGTGAACTAGGTATGCTAGTGAGATACCTAGACTTAAGCTGAGATGAATTAAGATATGATATGTGAGATATGGGTAGAAGTACTAAGACGGGATAGTCTTAGAGTCGACGGAATTACGTGAAATTAGTACTGTAACGATGGTAACGAGGATTCTCATGTATTGTATGTTCACAATTCCAATTAGCTACTGTTATTATGAATATATTGTTACACAAGCATACTTGTTTCTAAATTGTTACAGTGACTAATGATCGGTAAAGTACGTTTCGTATGTTTAGATATGTGTAGCCATTTCTTATGGTTATTTCTTTGCGTTATATCAGAACGATGGTGAATACACCACCAAGGTCCTCTAATTCTTCGGAGGACAGAACAGTAACTGATTGGGGGTTGGAGGGACAACCTGGAACGGGCGGAACCCATGAAAGTCCGACGAGGCCACCTCTAATAGGTGGATTGGAAAGTCAAACACATAGAACGAGTACTGGTACTTCTAATCCAGAAATACTAGAATCGACTATGGAATCTCGTATGATGGAGAGTATGACGAGAATGATGACTACAGTAATGGCACAACAAACAGAAACGTTTATGAAAGCGCTGAGTGATCGAAGTGCGGAGTTACGGCGAACGGAGACTGATACTGGGGTAATAAATCCAATTCGTAACCCTGTGATAGAGGCAGAAAGGAGGGTGGAAAGAGTCTGTTTGTATAAAACGTTTCTAAGCTGTAAACCGCCAGAGTTTACCAGAGCAGATAATCCAGTAGCCTGCTTGAATTGGCTCAGAGAAATGGAACAAGCTTTCCGAGCTTGTGAATGTGATGAGAAATCAAAGGTCAGATTTGGGTCTCAAATGTTAAGAGGTAATGCGTTGACTTGGTGGAATGTAGTGACGGCTATAATCATTGCTCCAGTCTTGGCTGTTATGACTTGGGAGTCATTCAAGAAAAAGATCTTGGAAGAATATTGCAATGAAAATGAAATAGATAGGATTGAAGAAGAGTTTCGAACTCTTAAGAAAGGTGATACAACTATTCGAAAGTACACCGAATCCTTCATGGAGAAGATGAACTTAGTGGGGCATGTGGCTCCGACTGAGAAAGAAAAGATTAAAGCATATTTGAAGGGTTTGCCAGCGGACATGATGTCCCGAGTACGAAATGCTAAAGCTACTACGTTGAGAGAAACAATTGAAGAAGCCAAAGTTATGGAAAGAGTTTATGCTAAAGACAAAGAAGAAAAGATGCAAGTGGGAGAGAAACGGAAATGGGAAGGCCGGACAGAGTCTTCTCAGAAATCAAAAGCATCTGGTAAAAATACTTATTATGAACCTCGTCGTGAGCCGAATTAGTGCCCGAAGTGTAGGAGTAAGCACTATGGACCGTGTCGGGTGACAACGCTGGAATGTTATAAGTGTGGTAAAAGTGGGCATACTATGAATAATTGTCCTGTTCAAGGATCAACGTGCTACGAGTGTAAACAACCAGGTCATTTCCGTCGGGATTGCCCAAAGTTGAAAAAGGGTGGAGACCAAAGCAAGAAACCAAATATTCCCAAGCCAACGGGTCGGGCATTCCATATGACAACTGATGAAGCCAAATAATCGAAAGACGTCGTTTCGGGTACATTCCTCGTTAATTCCATTCCTGCGCGCATTTTATTTGACTGTGGTGCAAATTTGTCATTTGTGTCCAAGTCGTTCTATCACAAGTTAGCTATGCCTATCACTACCTTGGAAGATGCCTTAGTAGTTGAGGTAGCTTACGGGGGTCAAGTCTTGGTTCGCGAAAGACTTGAGGGTTGTTTTATTTCAGTAGAGGAAACGAAATTTCCGATCAACTTGCTGTTGATGGAAATTGGAGGATTCGATGTGATTGTGGGTATGGACTGGCTGACAGTCAACCAGGCAGAGATACTTTGTGAAAAAAAATTAATCCGAATTTCGATGGCTGATAAGGATGATGTACTCATCTTTGGGGAAAAGCAAAAAGGGGAAGTTCCGTTAATTTCTGTTGCAAAAGCGCGTAAATGCTTGATGAAAGGATGTTCATCCTATCTAGCGTATGTTTTAGATGTAAAGTCAGAAAAGAAACAAATAGAAGATATTAAGGTGGTACGTGAATTTCTGGACGTATTTCCCGATGATCTTCCAGGCCTACCGACTGAACGGCAAGTAGAGTTTCGTATTGATCTTATCCCTGGATCGGCACCTATAGCGCGTGCACCGTATAGCCTAGCGCTGGCCGAAATGAAAGAGATGATTACACAACTACAGGAGTTGTTGGATAAAGGTTTTGTTAGACCGAGTTCTTCACCTTGGGGAGCTCCGGTTTTGTTTGTTAATAAGAAGGATGGTACCATGAGGATGTGCATCGATTACCGAGAGTTGAATAAGGTGACTATTAAGAACAAATATCCGCTTCCAAGGATTGATGATCTATTCGATCAACTCCAAGGTGCAGGATGTTTTTCAAAGATTGATTTAAGGTCAGGCTATCATCAAGTTCGGGTAAGAAATGAAGATATCCCTAAGACGGCGTTTAGAACAAGGTATGGGCATTATGAATTTCTTGTAATGCCATTTGGGTTGACCAATGCTCCAGCTGTGTTCATGGATCTGATGAACAGAGCATGTCGACCATTTTTAGACAAGTTTGTCATTGTATTCATTGATGACATACTTGTTTATTCAAAGACTGAAGTAGATCATGAACGTCATCTTCGTGAAGTCTTAGAAGTATTGAGAAGAGAGAAGTTGTACGCGAAGTTCTCGAAATGTTAATTTTGGTTAAAAGAGGTACAATTTCTACGCCATGTAATTCTGGTTAAAAGAGGTACAATTTCGAAGGGAGTCAAAGTAGACCCAGCAAAGATAGAAGCAATGACGAATTGGGAGATACCAAGAAGTGCGTCTGAAATAAGAAGTTTCTTGGGTCTAGCGGGTTATTACCGAAGATTCATTAAAGACTTCTCAAAGATTGCTTCTGCTTTGACCTTATTGACTCGAAAGAACGTGAAGTTTGTTTGGACTGAAAAACAAGAATCTGCTTTCAAAACTTTACGACAAAAGTTATGTGAAGCTCCTATTCTTGCCCTACCAGAAGGAACGAAAGATTTAGTTGTATATAGCGACGCGTCAAAGATGGGTCTGGGATGTGTGTTGATGCAACGACGCAAGGTGATTGCTTACGCATCCAGACAACTTAAAGAACATGAGAAGAATTACCCTACTCATGATTTGGAATTAGCAGCGGTTGTATTTGCATTGAAGCTATGGCGACATTATCTATATGGAACGAAGTGTACTCTTTATACTGATCACAAGAGCTTGAAACATGTCTTTGATCAGAAAGAGTTGAACATGAGGCAGCGACGCTGGTTAGAGTTACTTAAAGATTATGATTGCGAATTGCATTACCATCCTGGTAAAGCAAACGTCGTGGCTGATGCTTTAAGTAGAAAAGAATATAGTGGGTGCTTGAAAACGACCAACGCCAGAATTGATGTAACATCAAGTTTAATTGAAAGGATAAAAGAGGCACAAGCGGAGGCCTTACTGGAAGAGAATATGAAAGATGAAGTCATGAGTAAGCAGCATCTTCAACTGACTGAAGATAGCCGTGGAATTAAATTGTTCCAAGGCCGTGTTTGGGTACCAAAAGTTGGAGGAAATCGAGAGTTAATTCTCGAAGATGCCCATAAATCTAAATATTCTATACATCCTGGAAGTACTAAGATGTATAGAGATTTGAAGTTACACTATTGGTGGCCGGCTATGAAAGTGGATGTGGCACGAATAGTAGAAAAATGTGCGACATGTTCATTAGTAAAAGCGGAAAATCAAAAGTCTTACGGAAGTTTCCAATCTTTGGAGATTCCGGAATGGAAGTGGGAAAAGATTACCATGGATTTTGTGACTAAGTTACCAAGGACGCAAAAGGGTAACGACACTATATGGGTAATCGTGGATCGATTGACTAAGAGTGCTCATTTTCTAGCTATGAAAGAAGCGTCACCAATAGATAAATTGGCGAAGCTGTATATTGATGAAGTGGTGTCAAGGCATGGTATACCGGTGTCTATAGTGTCTGATCATGATAGTCGGTTTACCTCAAGGTTTTGGCAATCACTACAAGAAGAATTAGGTACGAGAGTTAATTTGAGCACTGCTTATCATCCACAAACTGACGGGCAAAGCGAAAGAACCATTTAAACTTTGGAAGATATGCTCAGGTCGTGTGTGTTAGATTTTGGAGGTAACTGGGATGCGCATTTACCCTTAGTGGAGTTTGTGTATAACAATAGTTATCATTCCAGTATTGGAAGAGCACCTTTCGAAGCTTTGTATGGACAGAAATGTAGAACTCCGGTGTGTTGGTTAGAAGCCGGAGAAAAGCAGTTTGCTGGTCCGGAACTTGTGCAACAAACTGCCGATAAGGTGAAAGAGATTCGGAAGCATATTAAAGCAGCTCAAGATCGACAAAGAGTTATGCTGATCCGAAAAGAAGACCGAAAGAATTCCAAGTTGGGGAGCATGTAATCCTTAAGGTATCCTCGTGGAAAGGCGTGATCAGATTTGGCAAATGGGGGAAGTTAAGTCCTCGTTTTATAGGACCTTTCGCCATCACTAAGAGATATGGATTACAAGCATATCAGTTGGATCTTCCACCTGAATTGGAAGGAATCCTCAATACTTTTCATGTTTGCTATCTTCGGAAATGTTTAGCCGAAGAGGATGATGTGATTCCACTTACTGACGTAAGAGTGGATGAAAAGAGTCGTTGTGTGGAAGAACCGGAGGCGATTTTGGAAAGATCGGTTAAAAAGTTACGTAATAATAAGGAAGTGGTTATGTTAAAGGTACAATGGAAACACCATCGAGGTGCTAATGTGACTTTAGAGTTGGAAGAGGATATGAAGATTAGATATCCTCATTTATTTACCTAACTTTGATTTCGGGGACGAAATCATTTTCAAGTTGGGGAGTATTGTAACACCTCAAATTTTGTATAAAATATTAATATGGGTTTTATTGATAAATTCATGATTTATTATGTGATAGATTAATTTTAGAGTTTAACCCCGAATAAGTTACGTTAATTGTTTTACGGAGTTATAAGTTAAGGGGTAAACTTTAATTGTTAATTATATGTTAAAGGGTTGATCTTGCCAAGTGATGAAAGTATGAGGGTTAGATTGGTTAAGGTGATAAAAGTTAATCACCATCACCGCCTCTTTTTGGACAAAAAGAAGAGATGAGATATTTTGTTAAGAATACCCTGTATGTATGTGTGTGTGTGTGTGTGTGTGTTTTCGTCAGAGAGAGAGAGAGAAGAGAGAAAGAAGAAGAAAAGAAGAGAGAAAGAAGAAGAAAAGAAAAGAGAAAGAAGAAGGAATCAGCTGAAATTTGGAGTAAGTTTACAAAGGGTTTTGTAAGTTGATGTCAATTACAAGATAGCATCCATATCTTAAATCTAATCTCTTCTAGGTGTTGTTTGATTGGAAGTTGGATTGTGCAGAAAGAAGTGGGTTTTATCTCCATAAGGTGAGTTCATTCACTTCTTGATTAAATCTATGTTTTCTGTCAAATTAAACATTAAGACACCTGTATAAATTACTTTGGGAATAAATGAATGTGTTTAAAACAAGCTGAATGAAACATACATGGATTTGGATTGAAGTTCTAGGTTGCAGGTCGAAGTTACCGGGTAAAAAGAGAGTACACGGTAACCTCTGTGTGAAGGTTTCCGGATGGGGCAAAGTTACCGGTAAGTTCTGTTATTTTGTAGTTACCGGATATTTTAGTTACCGGATATCATCCGTATTGTTATGTAGCCGGTAAGTCTTATGTATCCGATAACGTTTGTAGTACCCGGTAACTTTTGTGGTACCCGGTAATTTGTGTATCCGGTAAGTCTGTATACCCGGTAAGTTTTTATATACCGGTAAGTTTTGTAACCGGTCACTTTTAAGTACCCGGTAACTTTGGGTTTGTTAACTTCTGGACATGATATGATTGAAGAATTGAAATACAATCCTAGTAGTTTGAACATACTTACAGTTGTATGGTAGTGTGTTAAGCTTAAAGATTGTTTTAGTTGATACTATGCAGGTGTGTAGTAGATGTAATGGATCCATAGGCACTAGTTTTTATGAACACATGGAATAGGCGTGGATTAATCGTAATTCCAGCGTGTATGATAAACGTGGAATAGGCGTGGACTAATCGTAATTCCCGTTTAGGTGAAATGAGGAATAGGCGTGGACTAATCATAATTCCCATTTCACATTGATGAGAAATCGTGGGATAGGCGTGGACTAATCGTAATTCCTGATTTCTATGGAAGCAAAAGGATTGGCATGTGTAATTGTAATCTCTACTTCCTTTCCAAGAAATTGACATGTGTAATTGTGATTTCTTGGATATGAGCATTAATCTAGAATCCGTGGATATTCGTAGTGGGCTCTTGAACATGGTATTATGACTGACTTGATGTTGGTCATATTCATGGAATCGAGTGTAATCTCGTCATCGTAAGATGTTAAAACGTATGGTTAGAAAAGGGTAAACAGGTTTGTTATGCCTTGTTTACATTAATTTTTAAAAGTATTATTTGAAACCGAATGTTCTCACTAGGCGTTAGCCTAATCGTTTCAAATTATATTTTCTTAGCAGGTACTAGCTCGGGAAAGTAAAGGGTTGTGTGTTAGGGAAAGTTTTATATGTTGATTTAAAGTTCAAGGGTGTAATTTGTATTTGTTTAAACATAGTCCATAGTGAACGGGCCGTGGGCTTGTTACCACGGGCCCAACATATATAATGTACAATTAGCTTAGAAAATAGCTAGTTGTCTCATTTAGCTTTTCAGTATTGTAACGATTATTCTCTGAATCAAATAGCTAAGTGGGCAGCCTTTGTGATTAGTTTATCTGTTCATATCTTTTAATCACATAAACACAATTGTTGCACGGATCTGGATCCTACAATTGGTATCAGAGCAGACGGACGGATTCGATTCAAAGTTTCATTCATCAAATTCTGGTTAGTTTGACTTTCACTCGTCTGACTATTCTTGAATTTTTGACTTTTTGATTCAATCGAAATCAGTTGTTTTTGCTTATTGGGTTGTGTTAGCATTATCATTATAAGAATTTCTGCAAAATTTCACATCCCAATTCGTTCGTTTGATTGGTCAATTTTGCAAATCAAGTTCAAAACTTTTGGTTGTGTTCTTACTCAAAAATCCAATTTTTGATACCAAAAGGTGTTGTTTTTGCTCTAGAATCGATTGGGTTAGTATTATTTTGTGCTTGGTATCGTTTCTAACCTTTCAGGAACACATTAGAGTAACCCTAGTCGAGTTTCGATCGAATTTAGCAAAACAGCCGACTTTTCCGGACAAAACAGCCGCGTTTTCCGGACAGATCAAGGTGTCCTGACGTTTGTGGTTCCATCCGGACAAGTCAGTCATCCGGACAAGTCAATCATCCGGGTAAGTCAGTCATCCGGGTAAGTAAACTCAAATCTCAATCTTTCCGGGTAATCTTGTTCCGGATAACTCAAAGTATCCGGAATTCATTTTATCCGGAAATCCTCATTTACCCGGAATCGTCGTAGTATCCGGACACATCATTCTTTCTGGAAACTTCAAAGTACCCGGAAACTTCATTGTATCCGGACAACTCAAGTTATCCGGACACTTCCTTTTACCCGGTCACTTTGTGTTTACTTCTCGTCCGGTAAATTCGATTTTCCGGATTCTTTATCCGGAAACCACCCGGATTCCATAATCCGGGAGCTTTCCGAACCCTCATTTTTCAAAATTTTCTAGGGGCGCCCGTGCTAAGTCGCAGGAGGGGGACATTTAAGTATTCGTGAATCTGTGCCATCCGGATTCTTTGTGTTACCCGGACACTTTGGGATTTATTGAACCGTTCTTAATTGATCTGATTCGGACACTTCCTGATCAGACCCTTACTTGGATTCCTATCCAGTAAGATCACTCTTAGTTCATACCAGTCATAGAACCTGCGTTAGGATTCCACTCTTAGTGCCTTGCGTTAGGTTTACACTTTGAATCAATCTACACGTCTGACGATCACTCCAGTGCAACTGAAGAAGTCTCCTGCTGAAGAAGACATGAAAAAGTCGTGTCAGGTATGTGAACCTATCTTTTCAGAACTTTATGACCGAGTGAAACCTCTTGCTGAACGGGTAGTTTCCTTTAAAGCCACCTCTAAAGAACAACTGCTTGAGATTAGGTCTCTAACCGAAAAGCTAGATGTTCAACAGAGATTAACTGAAAAATACAAATCTGAAAATGCTATGTTAAAAGAAAAATGCAAAAATATTTCAATAGCACCTAAAGACTTAAGGGCCAAGTTATCTGAACTTCAGTCTCAGTTTGATCAGTGCATGAATGAGAAAGAGGATATTGTTTATCAATGTTCCTCTCTTCAGATTCAGCACAAGGAGTATGTAGCTAAAATTCTAAATCTTGAAACCAAACTCCACAAAAGGGGTCAAACTGATCAAACCATTTTCTTAAACAAACCCAAAGAGTTCACGTATTTCAACAAAGAGTGGGGAATCGGATATGATAATCCTCACTATTTGAAAAAGGGAAGATGGCATGTACACTCTCTGTATGACTTTGCCTGTTATGGTTTATCTACAAAGTACCCGGAGTACAAAATCAAGTGGACTGGTCCTCTAGAACCTGAGAAGGAAGAGGAAACCGAGGAATATAAGCGCAAACACAAACGAGGAATTCAACTTCCATTTTGTTACGAGCCTTTAAATTATTCTTATAAAAGGGACAAAAAGTACCTCTCCAATGACTACTTCGACCCTTACAAGGTTGCTACGCCCAAGGATTCCTCCAAGAAGGATGAGGACTAAGCAACCGAAACCAAGACTGAGACGGATGAGTTTAAACTCTATGTTCCCCCTCTCATCTTGGAACCCAAGATAGTCGAATTGGAGGAGTCATTTGAGAAAGAAAGGTCAGTTTTTCAAATGGAAAAGCAAGCTTTAATTGAAAAACTTGAGAATCTACAACCGGTCAAAACCGAAGTTGTTCTGATGAAGGACAGGAAATCCTTCGGTGTGAAATCAATCGACTCACATCACAACTGTCTGCTTTGGCAACAGAAAAGATGGAAGAGTATGCGAGAAATGGTCAGCTTCAAGAGCAAATTGACCAACTCCAATCTGAAAAGGAGATTTCACCCGAACCTTCCTCAAATTCATCCGACAAGTCTTCGTGCAAAGCTTACTTAGGCAAGATTTCTAGTTCACAAGACGGTCAAGATTCTCAAGACGAGAGTGTTCTAAGGAATTTGAAATCTGATTTTTTCTTAGCTTCCACACCAAATTCCCCAAAGCACACAAGCACAAAGAGTCCCTCGCCTTCCTCGACCGATCCAAGTCCTGCAATTCCGGATGTCGATTTTTCCAAATACATGAACTCCGAAGGCAATTCTGAGGAAGAGTATGAGTCGTTCCCCTTCGACAAACCTCTTCCGAGTCATACTGACTTTCTGTCACCAGTAGTCAATCGGCCGGTCAATTTTTTAAAGGGTGCATGTTCAAACACGAAGACCCCGGCTGTGATTAAGATTTCTCAACCTAAACCTGTTTCTAAAACCCAATCACAGCCGAGGCAAAAGACCGTGCGATTGCCCAACAAAAATCATGTTCCTTCAGAAGTCACTGACCGCACTGTCCCTGTTGTTTCGGATAAAACCGGTCGCGCTAAACAAGAAAAACCAAAGTGGCTAAAGAAGGAACCTGTCGAAGGTGCTGCATCAAATTCGTTCAATACTGTCTTTTTCCCGAGAATGAACAAAAACGATAGTGCTTGGAATCATAGGAGTAATTTTGTTAAAAGAGATATTAATTTTCCGATGAAAATTTACTCCATTCAGCAATTGATTCAATTATCCCACGATCGTTTGTGTTGTTCTAGTTGTGGTTGGAATGACTTTGATGATATTCAGAATAATGATTGGTTTGGGTCATATCAAAGGTTTAAACATACACCCAAACGAAATCCCCGTAATAACAAGAACAATCCATCTCATAAACGGGGTATTCAATCACCGGTTAAACCACGACGGGAGACCAGACCCAATCCTAGATGGACTGCTCCTACCAAGGTTAAACCGGCTCCTAAAAGGCAACCTGGCACAAAACATGTTCCTCCCAAAGGTGTACAATCTGCACCTAAGAGGCGACAAACGCAAAAATCAGTTCCCCCGAACGGTGTAAATCCTATACCTAAAGGGAAAGCTGGGACAAAGCAAGCTTCCCCAAACGGTGCCAAACCTAACCCTCCGGGACCCAGGCAAATCTGGGTACCCAAGGTCCGCTAAACTTGTTTTGCAGGACGGTCATGTGTGGTCCTTAGACACTGGATGTTCCACACACATGACCGAAAGGAGGGAGCTGCTCACGATCTACAAGGAACAATATTAAGAAGACGTGAGGTTTGTCTATACCTGTGCTCTAACAAGCTGCTCACGTGTTTAGGGGGAGCATGATCAGCTATCAGGTATGTTATTCTACTGTTGAAGGGGAGCGTCACACACATTTTTTCTTAAATATGTTAAAAAGTTTTTTTGTGTGTGTGGATACTCCCGTGTGCACTTCACTCTACGCGCACATTCTGAGGGGGAGCATGTCATCTAATGCTCATCATTTGAGGGGGAGCGACACAAATTTTTTTCTTTAAATATCTAACGCTTTTGTGTGTCAGACTCTCCATTGCACATCCCTATACACTATCCGAGGGGGAGCAAGTTTTCCCCCATTCTCAGTTTGAGGGGGAGCAAGAGATACATTTTTTCCAAAATTCTACAGGTTTTATCTCTTTGAAAAATGGAATTACTCTTTAAAGTGTAAAAGTGTCCGGACACCCATCAGTCCGGATGACTTTCCGGACCGGATGGGTATCCGGGTAGGACTATCCGGAATCCCTACTCTGTCCGGAAACACCCTTTGTCCGGATACTTTGTTTTGACCGAAAAGGTTTGCCATTCCATCCTCTTTCATTCGGATACCTTCTATCCGGAAAGTATGATTTGTCCGGATACTATGGCATGTCCGGAAAGTATTGCATTGTTACATATTTTTGTCCGGACACCCTGTTCCGTCTATCCAGTACCTGTTTAGTCACTGCCAGTCCTCAATCTGTCCCAGATTGAGCCCCTTAATGCAAAGGTACGCACCGGAACTTGTTTATCCGCCTCAGCTTCTAACTTTGGGTCTTTTTACAGATATTCCATGGCGGATCAACAACCT
Organism: Saussurea involucrata; assembly: GCA_033807775.1. Taxonomy (NCBI): domain Eukaryota; kingdom Viridiplantae; phylum Streptophyta; class Magnoliopsida; order Asterales; family Asteraceae; genus Saussurea; species Saussurea involucrata. The sequence continues at coordinate 24,087,930 of CM066314.1, forward strand.
CAATCCGAGGGGAAGAATCACACTGTTTTCTTACAAAGTCTAAATATTTTTTCTTGTGTTGATATCACTCTCACTCCGAGCGGGAGCAAGTCAATCCCCATGTATGTTTTGAGGGGGAGCAAGATAATATCCGTGCTATGCATATAGACGAGAGTTAGGGAATCCCATGGTCCAGCCAGAGCCGGAGGGACCTTCCCCGGGACATAGAACATGTGAGAAGGAGGGTGTTAAGGTCGAACGCGAACCAAGAAAGATTGAGCTGTAAAGATAACGAGGCTCCTGAGCGAAACCAGCCACGTCATATCCGGGTTGCCACATCTGCTATCCCGTCTCATCCGTTGGGACGGGGTATTGAAGAAGCCTCCGTGGACCCAGCGGAACAATTGCACACCCCCCATAGCCACTCATCCGCCTCAAAACAGACGGATGTTTCAATATTACACGGGGAACTAGCACAACTTCCACCGGCCTCTCGCTCGGAGAGTGCTGGTGTTGAAATAAGAGACCAGCAGCCCCCGGTCTCGACTTCTTTGTGTGCACCATCGAGTCTAGAGCCTATTGTTACTGAACATTCTTCGCCTAGGACACTTGATGCGGAACAACACCATGTCGCGGCTCTTAGTGACCCGACCGGAACGTCTATAGTGTCTCCGACTTCCGGAACACGAGGATTGGACGAAAATCATGCCACAGTTAATATAACGCCAGCTGTGAACGTAGGTGGCTCTACCTCTACGGTAGATGCCTCAACGGGTACTCTAAGTGAGCCCGACGTTATTTTACCCGACTTTGTGTCAAAAGGGTCTCTGGACAGCACCCTTGAGGCTGTCCAACAGGTTATGGAGCACAAAATGCAGGAACATGTAGCCGCTGAACTTGCCAAAGCGATGCGTGCTATCAAAGGAAAGGGCCCCATCGTCGACACTGAAACCGCCTCTGTGCCTCCACCGACTCAACCGCAACCTACTTACTCAGTAGACACCCTGAAGACGATGCTCTTAGCCCAACTGCTCCAGGAATCCGACACAACCACCTCTACCGAAGCAGACCTGATCTCAATTCTACGATCCCAGGTCACTGCTCCATCTTCGTCCATCACATCACGCCTTGACGCCATTGACTCAGCCCTCGAGACCTACAACCGAGCGCTCGCTACTCTATCCGAGAGGTTTCGATCACTTGAAGACACATGCAAGAGTCAAGCCGGCGGTCTTAAATGAAGGCACGATGACCAAGAGGATCCTGATCACCGTGAGAGGGAGAAGCGACAACGTCTAACCGAGACCGCCTCCCTGATCCAGCATGCAGCGACATCTGTGGTTCATCAGGAACCTGCAACTACGGCCGCTTCAACAGAAACACCCGAAGCCGAGTTGCCTTTAGCACAGATGGTCATCGACATGGATATCTCAGATGACGAAGCCCCAACGGTTGACAAGCCCGAGGGTACAACACAGGAATTGGTCGCACAAGAACCATCAGACATGTCGACGCTCACCATGATTGATCCTGCATGTGAAACCAACCCGGAAATCGAAGACGCATGGTACGAATAAGCTGCCACAGCCGTAAACTTCGAGGTAAATCTGGTGTTTCCCACTGATGAAGACGACAATATTGATTACGACCAGTTTCTGCTTCAGAACTTATATGGTACGCCTCCCGTTCACTCGACTCAACCCGCTACGACTTCAGATCAACCAGAAAGCTCCAATGCAGAAATCCCGACATCTCTTGATCTTCCTCCCCCTCCTCAGCAACAAAACCGTTGGGAGAAGATCAAGGTCCTCATTCCTCATCTGGAGGAATCTCTGAAGAAGCTGTTTGTTCACCGAATTCGCCCGATCGAGCCGACCTTCTGTCTTGGCATCTACAGCCCTGATCCAGCACGCCAACTCCGATACGTAGAAGCCATGAAGCGGTGTCTCCCGAGAGACCAGGTACGAACTAAGCATAAAATTTCAGAGGTGCTAAAGATTCAGTCAAACCGAATTATGAAGATCGTCTTTCCCGTGTTCACTGTTCGACGTGAAGACGGAAAAGAATGGATTTTTTCTGAAGCTGACTTTAAGCATCTCCATCCGTTCGACCTCCTGGTTATTCTAAGAGACCTTCGCACCAGAACCATCCGACCGCTTGCTGTAACAAAGGCGCTCGAAGCGGTTCGTCGATTCCTCGTCCGATCTATCATGATGTCTTATCTTACGGACTTTCAAATGGCAATCGAGAACCGATCAAAGAAGGTAAATCTGCTCAAACCGAATCTGAAAGCTCCTGAACTGTCGATGTATCCCGAGAACGCAATGCTGCTTCAACCGGAATTTGGGATCGTCTTCCTCAACGCTCAGAAAGAAAAGAAGTTTATGAGGTTCAGTCAGGTAGATCGATTTTGCGACGACACACTGCTCAAGGTTCAAAACGCTCTTCGGAAGATCATCAAGCACGAATCCGAAAATCCAAAGGTATCCTATGTACCAAATCTGAATGAAAGAACTGCTCAGACTGCTTTGGATATTGTTGAAGATCGTCTCGACTACCGCCGCGCCATCAGATTCTTCGAGGTTCATTTCGCTCTTCGCAAACGTTATGTCTACAACTGGCAAGAGATAGAGCGCGAATTTGAACTTCAAATCAAAGGGGGAGATTGTTAGGGCAAGTTTTATATGTTGATTTAAAGTTCAAGGGTGTAATTTGTATTTGTTTAAACATAGTCCATAGTGAACGGGCCGTGGGCTTGTTACCACAGGCCCAGCATATATAATGTACAATTAGCTTAGAAAATAGCTAGTTGTCTCATTTAGCTTTTCAGTATTGTAACGATTATTCTCTGAATCAAATAGCTAAGTGGGCAGCCTTTGTGATTAGTTTATCTGTTCATATCTTTTAATCACATAAACACAATTGTTGCACGGATCTGGATCCTACATTGTGGGACGAGTGCTTTCGAGTATATGTTTTTGGAGGAAAGTGGAGAAGTTAGCCTTAGTGAGGAGTTTTGGCAAATTTTGGATAACCAGTTTAATCTGATCTTAGTTGACAGGATTAGATTAATAGGTTATTTTGAATTTACATTATTGTATATATGAATCCTCAAGGTTAATTCTCTATTTATGATAGAGCATGGAAGATTTATGTTTAAATCTTATTACAATTTGAAGTTTAAATTAGCCCTGATTTTATAGATGAGAAACACAGCCGAGATATAGGATTGCCTCTAGGAATAAGGTACCAACAACAAGCATGTAAGGTAAATTTAGGATTACACCTGGCCAGTGTAATTGTGAATTTACAGGTACATGTATGTGCTTAAATTGCCTTATATAGCAAATCTTGTTGTGTCTTGTCAAGCAAGGGTTAATCGATGGTTTCTTTCAGTTCTCGTTATGGCTAGAAGAACGCTAAGGAGCAGGTCTGTACCTGCTAGTCAGAGGATTCAGAATGAGGAGGTCCTCGCTAAGGGACCGCTGGAGCCCCTGAGGCCGGCTGCAACTCGGGGAAGAGGTAGGGGTCGCGGTAGGGGCCGGGGGAGAATGCCCCGCCGAGCCGCCACTTAAGTGGAAGGGGATGGGAACGAGTGAGCCGTAGGGAGAGGAGTGTGGAGATTCCAATTGTTCAGGAAATATCTCAGAAGGAGAGTTCGGCCACCGTGAGGGTACGTAACCAGCCAAGGGGATGCGGTCGGGGCCATGGATCGGCGTTTGTGACTCGGGAGAACCTGGCTGCTGAGCTGGGAAATATTCAAGAAACTCTGCAAGCTCTCCTTGCCAAGCAGGATCAGTCGGTGTCTGGATGTAAAGAGGCAAGTGAGAACAAAGAAAGCACGGAGTTGTCAAGCCCGTTGGTACCTGGTACGGGGAGTCACTCGCAGTCGACCCCGCTAGTGGTGAATGAGTCTGCAGCTAAAGGATGCAACTATAAAGCGTTTTCCTCATGTAAACCTCCTACGTTCAAGGGGGAGTGCGACCCTGTTTTGGCAATGAAATGGGTTAGAGAGATGGAGCTAGTTTTTGATACTTGCAAGTGTGCGGACGGGGATAGGGTGATGTTTGCTTTATCCATGCTAAAGTCCGATGCAATGTACTGGTGGGTTGCTGAGACCGGAGGGAAGGGGTCATCAGCGGCAAAGGAGATGAACTGGGGGATTTTTGTGGAAAAGTTTAGGTCGCAATTATGCCCGCTTGCGGCAGTGAAGAAATTGGAGGAAGAATTCCTGGGTTTGGAGCAGGGAGAGTTGTCAGTGCGGGAATACACTTCGAAGTTTATCGAGAAATCCCGTTTCGCTGAATTGTATGTGCCGACAGAGGAGCGACGGGTGGAACACTACATTTATGGGTTGAAAGGGTAACATTAGGGAACTGGTCTTGACAAGAAATCATGCTACTTTTCAAGCGGTCATCAATGCGGCCGAGTTGACTGAGAAGGAAAAGAACCGTCAGATTTCTTAGAGGAGCGGGGAGAAACGTAAGTGGGATGGACCGGGGAACGATGCGAGGAAAGGGAAAGTGTTTCGGCCAGAGAACCCTAGGAACCGAGAAGTGTTCAACAAACCGTGTGGGAAGTGTAACCGTGTGTATCGGGGAGAATGTATGTCTGGTTCCAGATCTTGTTACCGGTGTGGATTGCCTGGCCACATGTCGAAGGATTGTCCTAGTGGAAAATCGTGCTTTCAATGTGGGTATGTGGGTGGGTCACATGTGGTATAATTGTCTGCAACTGAAGAAGGGAGGACCAGTCCAGTACGGTGAACGTCATGGGGGAAAAGGGAATGACAAGGGAGCGGAGCTGGCGCGTCCAAAGGGGCGTGCATTCCACATGACCACAAAGGAGGCGGAAGAGGTTCCGGATGTTGTGACAGGTATGTTCCTGGTGAACTCTTTGTGTGCTAAGGTGTTGTTTGACTCGGGAGCAAATCGCTCTTTTGTATCGCATGCTTTTATGAAATTCTTGGGGGTGAGGCCTAGATGTTCGAAGAGGGCATTAGAGGTAGAAACTGCTGATGATAACGGAGTGTGCATTAGGGATGTGGTAGTGGATTGTGTCATAGACATAGAGGGAAGTCTGGTGCCGATGCAATTATACCCCATGGCAATGCGAGAGTTTGATGTGGTGTTGGGCATGGATTGGTTAGCTAAGAATAATGCTAGTATTGTTTGCAACAAGAAGTTGGTTCGGGTTCAGTTACCCGATAAGGGCTCAGTAGTGATCTATGGGAATCGACGGGATAGGAAGACTAGCCTTATTTCGATGATTAAGGCTACTAGTCAGGGATTTTTAGCGTACGCAGTGGACGCTAAGAAAGAGAAGCGTGGGGTGGAGGAGGTACGAGTGGTAAGTGAATACCCAGAGGTATTTTCGGATGACTTGACAAGTCTACCCCGGATCGTCAGATCGAGTTCAGAATCGACTTGGTGCCTGGAGCCGCACCAATCGCCCGCGCACCTTATAGGTTAGCGCCTCCCCAGATGAAAGAAATGATGACTCAGTTGCAAGAGTTGCTAGACAAAGGATTCGTTAGACCGAGTACGTCTACGTAGGGAGCGCCAGTACTCTTCGTGAAAAAGAAGGACAGTACTATGCGGATGTGCATAGATTACCGTGAGCTCAACAAGGTTACGACCAAGAACAAGTATCCTATACCGAGAATCGACGACCTATTCGATCAGCTGCAAGGAGCCAGTTATTTCTCCAAGATAGATTTGAGGTCGGGCTATCACCAACTCAAGGTAAGAGAGGAGGACATACCGAAAACCGCTTTCAGGACTATGTATAGGCACTACGAGTTCCTGGTAATGCCATTTGGGCTAACCAATGCCCCGGAAGCTTTTATGGATCTGATGAACAGAGTGTGCCAACCTTATTTGGACAAGTTCATGATCGTGTTTATAGACGACATGTTGGTGTTTTCAAAATCGGAAAAGGAGCACGAGGGCCACCTGCGAACGATTTTAGAGTTATTGAGGAGAGAGAAGTTGTATGCGAAGTTCTCCAAGTGCGATTTCTGGTTGAGGGAAGTGCAGTTCCTAGGACATGTGGTGTCTAAGAAGGGGATAATGGTAGACCCATGTAAGATTGAGGCCATCCGAGATTAGGAACAACCTAAGAATCCGTCAGAAGTTCGAAGCTTCCTCGAATTGGCGGGATACTATCGAAAGTTTATTAAGGACTTTTCGCGTATCGCCACACCATTGACTTATTTGACCAAGAAGAGTGTCAAGTTTGCCTGGTCAGAGGCTTAAGATGAAGCTTTTCAGAAGCTGAAAGATATGTTGAGTAGCGCGCCGGTGTTATCATTGCCGGACGGTTCGGACGATTTTGTGGTATACAGTGATGCGTCGAAGCTGGGTTTGGGTTGTGTGGTAATGCAACGTGGGAAGGTGATCGCATATGCCTCCCGACAGTTGAAGGATCACGAAGCTCGGTACCCTACTCATGATTTGGAACTGGCGGCCGTGGTTTTCGCTTTGAAAATTTGGCGGCATTACCTCAATGGTCTAAAGTGTCAGATTTTCACGGATCATAAAAGTCTTTGCCACCTCTTTGATCAAAAAGAGTTGAATATGCGCCAAAGAAGGTGGACCGATTTGTTGACAGATTACGACTGCAAGATAGAGTATCACCCGGGAAAGGCCAATGTGGTGGCCGACGCTTTGAGTCGAAAGGAAAGGAACAAGACTCCCAAAACTGTGGCCATGAGGGCCGAGGTAACATTTAATTTGTTAGCCGAGATAAAGAAATGTCAAGCCAAAGCACTCGCAACGTAAAATCTCAAGAAAGAAAGAATGGTAGGACAAACAACCTCATTAGTGGAAGATAGTCGAGGGATGAAATGTCTCAGTGGGAGGATCTGGGTCCCAAAATTTGGGGAGCTTAGGAACGTGATTTTGAAAGAGGCGCACAAGTCAAAGTATTCGATTCATCCAGGAACTAATAAAATGTACGGGGATCTTCGTCAGGATTACTGGTGGCCTAGGAAGAAGAAGGACATAGCACATTTTGTAGAAAGGTGTATGACGTGCTCCCGTGTAAAGATCGAGCATCAGCGTCCATACGGGAAGCTTCAGTCCTTAGAAATACCATTGTGGAAGTGGGGTCAAATTACGATGGACTTCGTAACTCATCTACCCAGGTCTCCAAAGGGCTACGATGCAATATGGGTGGTCGTGGATCGGCGTACGAAATCGGCGCACTTTTTACTCATAAAGGAAACTTACTCGTTGGAAAGGCTAGCAAAGCGGTACATTGAAGAGGTTGAAACCCGTCATGGTGTACCGTCGTCAATAGTGTCAGGCCGAGATATCAGGTTTACCTCGGCATTTTGGAGAAGCTTCCAAAGGGAAACGGGGTCGCATCAAGATGAGTACCGCGTATCATCCTGTTTGTTAGTTTGACACTACCATGTAAATGGCAAGAATCAAGAGAGTAATATCAGCAATATCAGTCAGAAATAAACCATGATGCAAGTATACATCTCAGTCTATTATCGTCTTATAACAAGTAATAATGGTACAAAGTACCGAATATCGATCCCATAGGGAAGCGTGGAAAAGTTTCTCTTTAAAGTCCAATTGTTAAAAGCAGGTTTCAGATGGCGAATGCGAAAGTAATCTTTTGTTGGAGGTTTGTGATTAACAACTAGTGAAAATTAACAATTATAAGAGGAAAGCACAGGGTATAAAGATCCATTGGGATTAGATTAATAATTAGATATCGAGATGATACAGTATTCCTGAGTTATCTCAAGTGTCGAATATTTCATGATACAACGTACCAGTTGTCAGTTGGTCAATTGTGATCCACCACAAAATATAACCTTGATTTAAATAACGTCATACAATCATACCATACGATACACCTTTTTATCCTTTTATTAGTCTCGGTCCCAATTTCTCTTTATACCCCGGACTAAGGCGATTAGCCCATCATCGTTCAGATTCCAATTATAAAAGGTTTACGAGTTTTAAAACAAATAATGGAAATGGACAATACGTTAATTAAATGAAACTTACTTAGATGGAACGTCGTGAATGGTTGCACAAGTTACCAAAGCTTTTAAAAGAAATTACTGATGACAATTATGGAGTGAGTTTTAGAGCATTTAACATTAAAATTAACAAGAAAGTTAACCATTGATTTTAAAACGGAGAATGAGATTTGTAAGCTAAGAGAAAAATCTTGTTTAAATGTAGAATTATAGTGACGATTTCTAAAATTATGCAAATGGAACCTTTAAGTGAACCACCACTGGTTACGATTGAAATATAATTTCAATCGTTAAGCTATGGATTTGGTCACTTAACAAGCCAATGATTAACTAACGAAGACTTGATTACTTGAAAATGATTGATTCTTGATGATTTCTTGCGTGTTTTGTTAACGGACTAATTATGAGAATTTAACTAAAACTTGAGTTTGAGACGAGAAAAGGTGGAACCTTTGTGAAATCACTTACCAAACCGTGAACCAATTTTACTTGGGAATCCAAAGTGATTAATTCAAACTTCTGGCTTATATTGTAAGTGAGATTACGCGAGAACCAAGTTTTGTTAAAAGTCGAGAATACGATGAGAGAAGAGAACCGTGAGTTGTTTGACGAAAGATTAATTAAAAACGCGATTTTGAAAGAAATTTAAATTAACTAAGATGAGTTTAAAAAGATGACAAGTTTAAAGATTAGTTAAGAGTTATGAAAGCAAAGTTAACAAATGATTAGAGAATAGGTTTTAACACTAAGATTTAATGAACTTAAAGATGTTTACATAATGGATTAAGATTGTGATTACAAACCAAACGTTAAGGTACCAAACCCTGGACTTCGGGTTATCAAACGGGATTATCGGCTACATGTTCCCAAACCGAGCCATAGGTAACAAGAGTATCCAAGCAAATGGCACACAAGGCACACTTTCTAATTTAGCCAAATACACATATTTATACTAATCTAACAACTTGGTGACCAAGAAATGCAATATGGGGTCCGTGGGTCATAAGATCCGACCCATGGATTGGAATAGCATTCGACCCATAAGTGGTTTACAACAAGTGGCCCATGTGATGATCTTTGGCCCAAGAGTAATGCTCGGCCCATCAGAAAATAAAAACAGCCGGCCCAACCGAGGTCATACGATTAGCCTAACTCAGCCCATGCGATACGAGTTTGGTAATAAAATCCGAGGCCCAAAAGTTAGTTTTCCAAAGTTCAAAACAATGCCAACAATCGGCCCAAAAATTGAAGTCTTCGCTTTAAGCTTCGTGATCCGCCATTCTTCAAGATCCAAATTTGACTTCAAATCGGCCGTACTTTCGTACCTACAAAATATATATATATATATATATATATATATATATATATATATATATATATATATATATATATATATAACTTACTTATTTTTGTGTATTTTGAGATGTATTTTTGAGATTAAATACAAAACGTATCTAATATTTATTTTTATTGCATTTAACTAAAAATAACAATAAATAAAGTGGTAAAGGTGGGATTTAGCTCAAAATCAAAGGAAAACATAGCTAAAATAGGGTTAATAAAATAACCCTATCACATCCTCAGACCGACGGTCAGAGCGAGCGGACGATCCAAACGTTGGAAGATATGTTAAGGGCATGCGCCCTGGACTTTCAAGGCTCATAGGAGAAACACTTACCGCTAATCGAGTTCGCCTACAACAACAGTTATCACTCGAGCATCAAGGCAGCGTCGTATGAGGCACTCTATGGTAGGAAATGTCGAACACCTTTATGTTGGAATGAGGTGGGAGAAAGGCAGTTGGCTGGACTAGAAATCATACAAATGACCTCAGACAAAATAGTTCAGGTGCAGGAAAGGTTGAAGGTGGCTCGTGATCGACAGAAGAGTTACACAAATAAGAGGCGGAAGGACATAGAATTACACGCCGGGGATAAAGTTAAGTCCACGTTACATTGGGCCGTTTGAAATCACCGAAAGAATTGGGGATGTGGGGTATAGGTTGAACCTGCCCAGTGAATTGCAGAGCATTCACAATGCGTTTCATGTTTCAAATTTGAGGAAGTGTCTGGCGGACGTGGATAAATCCGTGCTATTGAAGGATATAAGAGTTGACGAGAAACTAAATTTTGTAGAGGAACCCGAAGCCATTTCGGATCCTAAGGTGAAAAAGTTGAGGAACAAGGAAATCAATCTTGTAAAAGTTCAGTGGCCATTCCACAAGGGTCCAGTAGCCGTCTGGGAATTGGAGTCTAAGATGAGGGCTAAGTATCCGCACCTTTTCGATTAAGAATTCCGAGGACGGAATTCTTTTAAGGGGGAGTGTTGTAACAACCGTGGTCTAAGGGTAATAAAATTGTGAATTGGTGGCCAAATGGTGAAAAGTGAAAAGTTGAGGAAGGACCATTTGGGCAATTTAGGGGAAGTATACAAAGTGAACAAATCCCTAGGTTTCCACATTTATATCATTTCTTGTGTTTGCGGCTGGAAACGAGAAGAATGAGGAAGAAGAGAAATCAAGGAAGTTGGTGAGGAGGTCTCCATTGAAGGTAAATTCTAATCCCTCTTTGTATTCAGTTTCCTTCATACGTTTAGGATCTTAAAATGTGATTGAACACCCTAACTTCACGGGATGGCTCGTATTCAAGGATTTTAGGAAATCGTGTGAGCTTGGACCGATTAGGGACCAAAGGGGTGGATTGAATGGATGTTCTAAGTTGGAAATGTGAGCCTAATCACGTATCTATTAGAAATTTGGATTTAATTGTGTGTATAAACCGTTCTGGGAAGGTTGGGTTCTTAGTCAGTACGACTCGTCCCCATATAACGGAATCCGGATGGAATCCGGATTAGGGATTTATACCGGAGTCCGGATAGATTTCGGACAAGTGAAGTTTACCAGAACGTTTCCGGATATTGGTTCCGGAGAAATAGTCTGGATAGTCCCGGGAAGTGGTGCGAAATCCGGAGGGTTTCGGATACCGGATTCCGGGAGAGTCCAGATTGGGATTTTTGGAAGTGTCCGGATCATGTTTTCCGGATACCGGATTCCGGGAGTATCCGGATTGGTATTCCAGAAGTTGTCCGGACTGGGGGTTTCGGGTATGTTACTAACCGGAATGTATTGTATGCCTTAGGTGTGAGTTCGGTTCGGTTTGAGGCGCGGGTTTAGGAAGATCACTACAACCAGGTGAGTTCCCCTTAAACCCTTTTTGTGAAACAAGATGTTAATTGCTTTTACTGATCATGGTATGTTTATGAGTACAATTATTTACCAGCTTTATCAATCTCTTATGAAAGTATGTTTTTTTGAAAGGCTTATTCAGCATTATTAAATTGTTATCAAGATTTCATGCTTTGTGATTTATTGTTAGCTATATGTGTATGTTATGTGGAATCGGGTTGCACAGTGGGATTAGTGTACCTCGGGATCCGATAATCCCTTGGGAGTTTGTTATGAACCGGTAGGATGGAATTCGTTTTCTCCCTATTCGGGTAATGGGGAGTCTGCTTGGGCCCCGATATGAGGCGAGAGTGGAGTTTGCTTGGGCCCCGATCGTGGGTCTGGTTTGTATGATCCTTGAACGTTGTGCAAGTACCCATGTGTGATGCTTTATGTTGAGATGTATGATTTACTAATGAAATGATTTATATTTCGTGATTAAAGTTTGTTTTCAGAGGGAATTCACTAGACCGTTTGGTCTAACCCTCGCTTTTCAAAACTAAACCATTTTCAGGGAAGCGCACTAGTGGTGCTTCGAGCAAGGGTAAGGAGGCGGCTTGAGCTAGGAGAGGGAAGCTTAAGCACGAAGCCCTATACTTCTATTAACGGATTACGTAGATAGAAATTCTCGGCTGTGGATAGGATGTCTTTCGCTGCCAATTTTTGATTAGTTCAAACTTTAATGTTTAGTTAATGACAATTTTTATGTAATTGGGACCCGATTTGGGAATTAATTATCCATGATTTGCTTGTTAATGTTTTGGGTTGTTACAAGTCAAACATTGCAATAATATAAATTTTAAGTCCCAAACGGGTCCAAAGTACATACTTCCCAAAATGGGTCTCAATGCATAACCATTCCAAAATCGACAAAACAGAGTCTACCAAAATTTGCAGCGGAAATACATATTTCCGAAGCCGAACGTCTATCAATAATTAGTACTATAGTGATCTATCTTTAAGGATCGTATCTATGGCTTCAGACCTTCTCCTTCCTTTTGCTGGAAGAAACTCTAATAACTTGCTTACCTGAAAATGATTTTAGTTATGAAAAAAGGGTTTGACCATAAGGTCTAGTGAATTTCCTCTCAGGAATGGTTTAAACAATTTTCAGCTTGCACCAAATAACGGTTATAATGATAAGATAAAATAACAATTAGCGAACAACTTCCACACAAGGGTATTTTCACAGTGGTCTCCACGACCATCACCTTCACGTGATGTCCACGATCGGGGCCCCTAGTAGATCCCCATGGCCCCCTAGTAGATGCCCTTACCTGTGTGCACGGGGAACGGTTTCCAGGCACACGGTCCACCACAACTCCCTAGAATCTTGAGGATTCAAGGTACAACTCCGCCCCACTGTGCTACCCGACTCTACATATCAGCATATTAATCAAGAAAACGACCTTTCTCATGAATATGCAAGGCAACAATCTCGTAACTAAAGCATAACTTATCTCATGTCATTATACGAAATTAGAACACCAATATCAATTTAATGAAAATATGTTTGAGTTTATTTTCACATAAAAGAAGGGTTTGGGGGAACTCACCTGGTTATTGAGATTAAGAGCACAAGCACCTCACTTCTGGCTAACCAAAACGCGCACCAAAAACGTTTATCAATAACCCAAGATCAGGATTTTGTCCTAAGGAGAAAAATATCCGGAAAACCTCCCTGTCCGGAACACTGTTATCCGGATCACTTATCCGGAAGCCTTATTCGGAAAACTACTCCCAGAAACCACTATCGGAAAACCTACTATCCAGACCACTACCAGAAATCCTACTATTCAGACCACTACCGTAAATCCTTACCCGGAGAACTTCACCCGAAAACTCTTTTGCCTGGAAAACGATATCCGGAAACTGGCGATTACCCGGAAAATCACGACTGTGAAACCCAAAATTTCCATAGATCGATTTCAAGCAAGGGTCTTATGCCCTGACCCAAACCCAACCCTCAATTGGTTCATAACAACAAGTGAATACCCAAAATGGTCCGATTAAAACACTTTAATGATCCAAAATCAAACCCAAAGTCGCATTAACTCTCCTTATCAAACTTCGAGGAAAAGAAACAGTGAAGAAATGGAGTTTTCCCCTTAATCTAACATGCCCAAACGTAGGAACTGATTTCGTACACATAGAAGGAGAGAATTGATGAAATGATTACCTTTTGATGTAGAATGCTCCAAGGTTTTGTTCTCCTCCTTCTCTTTCTCTCGACCTCAGCCACCTTCAAGACACGAGCAAAGTAGGGGTTTTATCCCTCTATATATTTCTCTCACTTATTGCACCAAAGATCCTCCAAGTTCTATTCCTTATACTTTAGCCACATTTCTTTCACCATTTACATTTTAACAGAAGAAAATAAACATGGTTGTTACAGGGGTTGTCACTTTCTCATATTCTTATCCACTCCTTTGTCCTGATGACCATCATGATTGAAGTCGCAATCATCTTCTCCGGGGACCCTCATCTCTCTCCCTTTTTTTGGAAGGGTGTCCTAGGCTATGCCTAGACTAATCCCTTGGCAAATTATGACTGTAAGACATCAGCCCTGATTAAACCTCAGTGGCCACAATTGTTGTGTACGCCTGGATTAGAATTCATCTCTCTCCCTTTCCCTTGTATCTTTGTTAATATCAGGGTACTTGTTTCACTATTTCTATGATTGTAACCTTGTGTAAAGAACAATTTGTGTGTGAATTTAATGAGTGTTATTTTGATTTGTTTTTTTGTTGGCTTGAAGTTTTTATTTGGTTGGACTTGATATGAATTCGATTTTTCAATTCTGATTTAGCTGAATTTCATTTTGATTTTGTTGAGTTTCATTTGTTGGGCACATAATATGAATCTCGTCAGAAAAGATGATTGGGTTAGGGGGATATTAAAAAAAGTTCTTTAATAAAATAAAGAGTAAATTACGGATTTGGTCCCTATGGTTTCAAAAACATAACTAAAATGGTCCCTACAATTTTTTTATTCCAAATTAGGCCATGTGGTTCGTGTTTTCGTAACGATTTGGTCCCTGACGCTAACGGGTGTTAACTTCAGCCGTTAAGTGAAGGGCATTTTAGTCCTTTCGATATGTTTACCTTTTTCAGTTAAATTATACAACCACATGGGCCCAACTTGTAACTTACTTTATTATATGTAATTAATTATATTTCTTTTTTCTTGAAGATTCATCTTCTACCAAGAAGAAACCCATATTTTACTTGAATCTTCATCTTGCTAACTTAATCAACCAAGAACAATCAAGTGTGTCAGACTTTTGTTTTACATTAAATCATATCACAAACTTAAAAATCTAACCTATTTAGTATTAAAAAAACAGATGAGATAGAGAGAGAGAGAGAGAGAGAGATAGAGATCGAGAAAAGAGGAGGAGATAGAGATCGAGGGAAGAGATCTGAGGTTAGGGCTTGTTGGGGGATTCGGTGTATTGGGTTCGTGAAAGAGATGAGAAAGAGGTGATTATACTAACTTGGATATAACCAAGATCGCGTAGAGCTCGCTTTCCGTAAGAGATATTTCGACCCTATTCTGCCTGGGTATCACGAAATTCTCTCGAGGATAATCTCTGATTTTCAGTGTATCGATTAAGGCAGAAATCGATCCATATATATATACACATTTAGAGAATTGTAACCGACCTATATTGATACTGGTAATAATATCCCACTTAATGAGATTGATTGTGGAATTAATGACGGGAGTTACAAAATGAGAAAAGCCTTCCAGACGTCGGCGCTACTTTCCGCGCTAGACAAGTAGCGCCGAAATGAGCGCCAACTAGCAAGCAGACCACGGAGCCAGTTTTCGCGCTAGACAACTGGAGCCGATATGCGCGCCATGCACAAACCCGTGCACAATCCAGAGTCTGGCGCCAGTTTGGCGCTAGCCAACTAGCGCCAGTACTGGCGCCATTTCTCATTTCACAATCCCACTTTGTAACGTGCCATTTTCAACCGTCAAACAATCCCGGGTTCTAGTTAGCTTACACGAGTGTGCACTCCACACCTAATAACTCATGTTATAGCTTAGCTAATAACCCCATTATTACCTTTGTGAATCCAACTACACAAAATGAACCCATGATTTCACTAAAATCACCAACATTCCTCCCCCATTTTCGTGCAATCCTTGATTCACAAAATAAAAGTACAATACAGGTAAACAAACTCATGCATAAATGAAAATATCTAAAAGATTGAATTTCCATCTTAGTACATTACACATTTCAAATACTCGAGAATTCGGGTGTCCTATGGATTGAACCCGTCAACCCATTTGAGTACCAGAAAATAACATACACATAAAAAAGACTCTCTAAAGTATAAACTTGACACTATACAGGTCATGTGTCCTTATCCATTCGTGAGTGCATCAAAGCGAAGTCCAAACTTCTTAAAGCGGCCACACTTCACACTCATATAGGTAGTTCTTTTCTTCATGCACCTGCACATGCATTTTTACAAAAGAAAATTTACCTCCTTCACTTGCAGTACCGAGCACACACCTTGGGATGATCAACTTGTGCTCCAATCTCTTAGAGTGAGCTTTCCCATTGAATTCAACTTCTAACGTTGTATTAGAAAGGAATTGGGTATCTCACTGTTAGACATTTAGATGGACTTTAGTCCCATCCCTATCACCGACTTGTGAACCAAGTCCCTCGCTAACCCCTTCGTCAAGTGGTCCGCTAGTTTTTGTTGCGACCGAACAAATTCAACCGAAATCACCCCATTCGTGATTAGCTCACGAATCATGCTATGTCTAACACCTAAGTGTCTAGACTTGCCATTATACACTTGGCTATAAGCTTTAGCCAAAGTATCCTCACTATCACAACGGATAGAAATGGGTGATATTGGTTTCGGCCATAATGGAATTTCATGGACCAAATTCCTTAGCCACTCCGCCTCTTTACCGGCAGCAGCTAATGCCACAAATTCTGACTCCATAGTCGAACTCGTGATGCAAGTTTGCTTCTTGGAAGCCCAAGAGATGGCACCTCCCCCAAGCAAGTATACCCAACCACTCGTGGAAGAGTGATCTTCCAAATTGGTAATCCAACTTGCATCCGAATATCCCTCCAAAACCAAAGGAAATCCGACATAT
The DNA here is from genome assembly GCA_033807775.1 of Saussurea involucrata. Classification (NCBI taxonomy): domain Eukaryota; kingdom Viridiplantae; phylum Streptophyta; class Magnoliopsida; order Asterales; family Asteraceae; genus Saussurea; species Saussurea involucrata. The sequence continues at coordinate 24,104,267 of CM066314.1, forward strand.
GACAAACCATAATCAATGGTTTTCTTCAAGTATTTGAATACTCGTCTTATCGCTTGCCAATGATGAATACTAGGATTACTAGTATATCTACTCAACTTTCCTATGGCAAATGCGATATCCGGCCTAGTGCTTGTCATGGCATACATCAAGCATCCTATAGCCTTTGAGTACTCGAGTTGTGACACCGCTTCACCCAAATTGGGCATAAGCTTCTCACTCGGATCCCATGGGGTACTTACCGGAGAACAATCAAAGCTATTAAATTTCTTTAATACTTTCTCAATGTAATGAGATTGCGTAATTGCAATCCCTTTCTTCTCACGCTTGATCCTTATACCAAGAACCACCTCCGCCTCTCCCATGTCTTTCATGGAGAAACTTAACGACAAAAACTCTTTGGTTTTCCCAACTTGATCTTGGTTGGTGCCAAAGATCAACATGTCGTCAACATATAAGCAAATTATTACACCGTTACCGGATGAATCAAATTTGCTATATACGCGCTTGTCCGCTTGGTTTATCATAAAGCCGTTGGACAAGATAACCTCATCAAATTTCTGATGCCATTGTTTGGGTGCTTGTTTCAGCCCATACAATGATTTTACAAGTTTCCACACCTTATGCTCCATTCCGGGCATAACAAAACCTTCCGATTGTTTCATGTAAACTTCCTCCTCCAAATCACCATTCAAGAATGCCGTTTTGACATCCATTTGGTGAATCACTAAATTGTGAATAGCTGCTAAGTCTATCAACAATCTAATCGTGGAGATCCTTGCAACCGGGGCATAGGTATCAAAATAATCGATGCCTTCCCGTTGCCTAAATCCTTGGATTACTAATCGAGCTTTGAACTTGTCGATTGATCCATCCGCTTTCATCTTCCTTTTGAAGATCTACTTGCAACCCAATGGTTTGCAACCCGGTGGCAAGTCCGATAATACCCAAGTATTATTCCCCATGATGGAGTCCATCTCATCATGTATTGCGTCTTTCCAAAAGGCAATATCTTGAGACTTCATAGCCTCATCAAATGATTTTGGATCCTCCTCGACACTATAACAGTAAAGGAATTGGGATCCAATCTCATCTCTTGATCCCTCTACCAAGTATACTTGGAAATCGGGACCAAAGGATTTTTCAATCCTTCCTCTTTTGCTCCTTCGAAGCATCGGATAGTCGGTTGGAACAATTGCTTGTTCTTCAACCTCACTAGTTTCACTAGTACTTGGAACCATGTCCTTTGGCCTCGGCATTGAAGAGAATCTAGTCTCATCAAATATCACATCTCTCGATTCTATAACGGTGTGAATCGCTATAGAATCATTAGGTTCAATAACATAGAACCTAAATGCTTTGGAATGCTCAGCATATCCAACAAAGATGCAGTCAATGTCTTTCTCACCCAAAGTCTTTCTTTTGGGTTCGGGTAGTCGAGCAACCGCTCGACAGCCCCAAACTCGAATATAACTCAAGTTCGGCCTTTTCTTGAACCAAAGTTCATATGGGGTAATCTTGTTCCGTTTATTGTGAACTCGATTCAGCAAATAACAAGCCGTTAGCATGGCTTCACCCCAAAATCCATCACTCAAACCCGAGTAGGATAACATAGAGTTCACCATTTCTTTGAGAACTCTATTTTCCGTTCCGCCACACCATTTTGCTGTGGTGTATAAGGCGCCGTAGTCTCATGAATGATTCCTACGGTTTGGAAAAACATGGGGTCGTAATACTCCCCACCACGATCGGTACGTAAACATTTTACATGGCAATTCATTTGCAATTCAACCTCCGTTTTATAAACTTTAAATTTAACCAACGCTTCATATTTTGAATGTAACAAATAAACATAGCAAAAACGTGAAGCGTCGTCAATAAAAGTGACAACATACTTTTTATTACCAAAAGACGGAGTTGAATGCAAATCACAAAGATCACTATGAATTAATTCAAGCACCGACGAGTCCCTTTTCACGTTAGGAAAAGGTTGTCTAGTGATCTTTGTTAACATGCAAGTTTTACACTTATCAGTCTTAATATCAAAAGCCGGAATAAGACCGTATTTTGACATTTCAACCATCCGTTTAAAATTAACGTGACCAAGTCTTGCATGCCATAAATTAGAATCAACACAAACGCTATTTGCAATAAAGACAGAATTTGAAACAACATTCATTTTATTCAAATTCAACATAAACATATTATTAAGCAAATAACCAAATCCTACAAAAGAGCCACCCTTTGACAAGATAAACTTGTCCGACTCATAAACTTGCATATTCCCTAACTTATTCAAGATACTACCGGAAACCAAATTCTTTCGAATTCGCGGTACAAACAAAACATTAAAAAGTTCAACTACTTTGCCAGAACTAAATTCTAGCCTAACTAAGCCTCTTCCAAGAATGGGAGCCATCGATTCGTTCCCCATGCGAAGCATTGATCCGTCTTCAACCGGTTCCAAAGAAGTGAACCAACGGCGATCTTTGCACACATGACTTGTCGCACCCGAGTCGATCCACCAAGCAACATCATCATCCTGCACATAAAATGATTCGGATATTAGTGGAACATAATTCAAATTTGAATTAAAACCAAAGTCAAGAAACTGACCTTGCTGTGGGTTTTGATCCTTGGATCCTTGCCCACTACCACTCGTGCTCCTTATTCTTGACAACCCGACAATCCCGCTTGAGATGGCCGGTCATCCTAAATGTCCAACAGATTAATTTAACCTTCTTGTTGGGCCCTTTCTTGGCTTCGTTGAATTTTCGTTTTCCCTTGAACTTGTTAGTCTTACCCTCTTCCACCATGTTCACCGAAGGTGCAGAAACCTCCTTTACTTTAGGTTTTTCAGCCTCTTGCGCCCGAAGAGATTCCTCTATGCGCAAGTGACTACCGAGTTGCACAAGAGACAACTCTTCCTTCTTGTGTTTCAACATGTGTTTAAAGTCTTTCCAAGAGGGAGGCAATTTATCAATTATGCTCGATACGGAGATGGATTCGTCCATCTTCATATTATGTTGAGCATATTGGCCTAAAATGCGAAGGAGCTCATTATAAATACAAATATATAAAATAAAAATATAAAAAATAAAAATATATAATATAATTTATAAACTAGAAATATAGTATAATTTATAAAATACATAAAAGAGAGGGACCAAAAAATGATAAAAATAAAATGTGATACATAAAATGTAAATGTAAATATAGTTTAGAGTAAATTTCATATTTGGTCCATGTGGTTTAAGAAATGGTAAAAATAAAAAAGAGTTTGCAAAAAAGGTCAGTTTAACGGGAGAGGGACCAAAAACGTTAATAAAATACAAACGTCAGGGACCATATGCACCTTATTGAAGTTCAGGGACAAAAAATGTTAGAATGAACAAACGTTAAGGACCAAAAGTGAACTTTACTCAAAAAAGTAATATAAATCCAAATTGTAATATAAATAAGGCAAAATATTCAAAAGTTGATTGATTTCTATTTAATGTGATGGATATATATCGTAAAGATGTATATCTATACTATCTTATAATACACTTAACCCCCAAACTCTTAAAGACAAGTCTTAAAGCACATGGTACAAGCTTTTAAAGCATAAGTTCTTAAATTTCAAACTCTCTCTCTCATCCATTGCTATTTTAAACCACCATTTAAACCCACGTGACATTGTTATCAATGTTATTTTGAACCCACCGCCCAAATTAAACCATTCTCTGCAAACAAACTCGATTACTTCCATATGCAAGATGACGATTCATTTCTCCATGTCGATTTGCAGTTCTTCCCGGTTCCCTCTTCATTTCCATCGATTGGCATTTCAAGCTCTCAGTGCAATGATTCGTAATACGAATCCATCTTCCCTATATAATTATACGGTTACGGTTCTCTTCATCATTCAATTCTTACTTTCATCTCCATCTTCTCCTTATACGGTTAGGGTTATACATCGATTTCCAAGGCGACGCTTCAGGCGCCTCTAAGCCGATTGAGTATTCTGGACTCCTTCAAGACCTGCCATTCAAGATCTGGTCATCATTGTAGTCTTGTGTTTCATTAGAACTATATATATTGCTAATTTGGATCATCCGCATCCTCTCTTCACAATCCTCAACGGGTAACAGCAGGTAGATCTCCTCCACTGATTTTATGTTACGATTTTAGGTTATAAGGGTTTTGTTCTCCTGTCTCAATGTCCGGTTCACGATTTTAGGTTACGATGTTGCTTTGTTTTATGGCTTCTGTCAAAATTGCAGGTTTTATTAGGAATGGGTGGGGTGATTGTCGTGTATATTTCTTCACAACAATTGCCTAAGAGGTATGTATTTCATTCTTTTGGATTTGGGGACAATAATGAAAAAGTGATGGATTGCTACTTGATGCTAATGCTACAAGCAAGTTTTCCCAAAATTATTTGTCACAGACTGGAGAAGAGAATTCGATTTTTAGGTTTTAAAGAGTTAGTAACTTCTATGCAGGTATGTTATTTTCTTCTTTTTCGTGTTTGCAATCTCCATATTTCACTTAACCAGATTTATTGGTATTATTTTGCTGGATAAACATTATCTTTCTCATAACTGAAGTTTGGATTTTGAAGTTTGCAGGATTGTTGTTCAAGAAAGCTCCACTAAACAGAAAACATAAAGGTTATTTCCTGGTATCTTGATTTTTTTTGCTCCTTTTCTTTTTCTTTTAGTATCTCATGGTTTTATCTACTGCTCAGTTTTTCTTGATGATGTGTGTGTCTATCAAGACTAATAGATTCATGAATACAACTGGATTTATTCTCTATGTAATTTCCAATCTTCATGTTTATCAACAATTCAACATTGACTCTTTTCTAAAGATCGGCGAAGTGTTTCCACCAGGTACGTTTTAGTTGGATGCAAAGGGGCATGCAAAATAGTTTGTTCAAACTTGGAAGTGAAGTCCAAAAGACCTTTAGGCTAGCTCTTATAACGTTCTTTTTGATAATTTCATAATTGCAAAACATGCCTTAAAAGAGGGATTACTTGTGAACAATTACACTTGTTGAAAGAGAATTATATCTAAACATCAGTACCTTTGGTTTGTAGGCGGCCTCTGTCAGCCTAGGGGTTGGATCACTTGTCTGGGTGGAGGATCCAATTGAGGCTTGGATAGATGGGAGAGTTGTCGAGGCAACTGGTGCAGACATTAAAGTTCTTTCTACTGCAGGGAAAACGGTGAGTGCTGTTTCTTAATTTTAGAAATTTCTTAATATACCTCGAGGAGATAATTAATATCACTATTTAAAAAATGACTTGCTCTTTTAATTTATTGAAGTGATTTCTCTTACTTATTTCATGCAATATTTCTGTGTCATAGTGCACCTAATTTGCAAGTGAGAAGTCGAGGCCTTATGTTTGTACAATTAGGAATTTAGGATTTTATGTATTCATTTTTTCTTTAATGTTGATAATAGGTTGTTGCCAAGGCATCAAATGTATATCCGAAAGATGCTGAAGCACCGCCATGTGGAGTGGATGATATGACAAAATTGGCTTATCTGCATGAACCAGGGGTTTTAAGTAACTTACGATCTAGATATGATATTAACGAGATATATGTGAGTTATATTGTTCCATATCTTTTGCGCTATACAAGAATGTCGCTTTTTAGTTGAAGCTGATGATTGTCCTACCAGACTTATACAGGGAGCATATTGATAGCTGTAAACCCTTTTACAAGATTACCACATTTGTACGATAGCCATATGATGGCACAGTATAAAGGGGCAGCATTTGGGGAATTGAGTCCCCATCCTTTTGCTGTTGCAGATGCTGCATACAGGTATTACATGGCATTCATGTCATGGTGTGCTAATCTATGGATTTACATCATTTTATCCAAAATGAGCGAAATATATTCTTCTGGTGCAGAGTTATAATGAACGAAGGTATAAGTCAGTCAATACCGGTTAGTGGAGAGAGTGGAGCTGGAAAAACTGAAAGTACAAAACAGCTGATGCGCTATCTTGCTTACATGGGAGGTAGAGCTGCTTCAGAAGGAAGGAGTGTCGAACAGAAGGTCTTGGAGGTGATCACTCTTAACATTTGGTCATCCCCGGGAACTGATAAGAACGGAGATGATTTTGATTCTTGATTTGAAGTCTTTCACAACATATTTTATCTTATAGTGACCAATTGAACTATATATATGTCATCTGTTTTATAGTCCAATCCTGTCTTAGAAGCCTTTGGTAATGCGAAAACTGTGAGAAACAATAACTCAAGGTGAGGTGAACTTCCATTCCTGCATCTGTTGTACATTAATCATTTCCAGTAATGCGTTTGACAAATAAATGGATTAATTTGATGATTCTATTTTTTGTGGGGGAACATGATTAGTGAGTTGGGTTGAAATTTGTTGTTTGGGCATTTTTTTGGTTTACTTTTCTAATTCCTTATTTACATTAATTTCATATGTAGCTTTGATTTTCTAGGCATGTCCTCAAGCAAAGAGGAAATTTTGATTTCAAATACTTAGGTTTCAAATATTTTGAAATTTTTGAAACTTTTGATTTCAAATACTTAGATTTCAAATATTTTGATTTACATTAAGTCAAACTTTTTTAGCAACGCTCACATCTGTAAGCATGTCAAGCTTTTTTAAACCATCATGTGCTATGCTGGTTTTCAACTTACTGATGCCATTTTTTTATTTTATAATGTTTACAGTTGCTCCATAGGATTGTAGAAAATGGAGCTTATGGAATTGAAAAGGGATATTTTGGTGAGTTAAGCTTCATCTCTAACCTTCTGTCATGTGAATCCTTTTTGATCCCGACCTTCATATAATTCCAGCTCTAGGGTTTGTTTTTTCCATTAGTTTTGTTTTATCCCGATTTTGATTTCTACAAAAGTAGTAAATATCCATAATTGTTCATATAAAGTTATTCTCTTGTTGGTGTATCAGATGTTGCCTGATCACATTTGACTAAGGTTAACAAAAACAATTTTAGTGATAAGAGTCTAATAAGAAATTTTCTTATTTTGGCAGCACACTGTCTAATTTCAATTTAGCTTTTAATTGGGTTTTAATGCTCCATATTAGATGTGCTTGATTTCATATTGTGTTTTAATTGGGTTTTACTGCTCCATAGTACACGTGTCTGCTTTTAGTTTGGGTTTTAATTAATGAATTGAATTGAATTTAAAGAATGTAGCCAATTGATTTGATGAATTATTTTTTGTTGGTTGGGATAGATGAAGAGATTATGAAAGCCATGACCAACTACTTTTTTATGGTGCCAGATCAATGCTCTGCTCCTGCATTTTTACCAAGCAGGGATCCCTATGAAGACAAGACAAGGCCCAAGACTTGATGGTTTGCATTGTAGTAGTATATTTTGATGATTATATTTTCAAGACTTGATGGTTTGCATTATATTTTCAAGACTTGATGGTTTGCATTCGGTTTCTGCTTTATCAGTTGTGGATGGGGTTACAAAGTAGAATCTATTTTTGCTTTAGATCATCTTTATTGTCAAGTACTTTCCTTGTCATTTTATTTTGTTTAAGTCTATGCATAATAGTTTTATGATGTTCCCTTTGGATGCTGTTAAGTTTCAAAATCTCTTTGACTTAATTGAATCATGTTTGTTGTTGTGTTTAATATGTCGCTCCTTGATTGGTCTTAGAAATGTGATTAGCTCTTTTGGAACCAGATAACTTGATTTTTTGTTTGGCTGCAACTGCTTCATGGGAGTACATTAATTTGGTAATAATTATTTTCTCAGTGGCTGCTCATTCCTATGGTGATTATGGGTTGGTGTTTATATAAGCGTAGATGACAGATTAGTTTTAGAATCAGTCCTTTTCTTATGTTAGCTTCGGTTTTGAGACCATGGATTCAACAACTGGTATTGGGTTTGGGTGGCAATTGTGGCTTGCTTCAGATAATGCCAATTAGTTGGACTAATTATTTCTATTAATTGTTTGACTTTTACTTCTAGGGACGTTTAATGAGAAGCACACCTTGGAAACCGGCTCGAAGTGGGAAAATCGATGATAAACCGTGACATTTTTTACAGATTGATAAGTGGACAACTAGCTGTTGTTTCGGTTGCAACTACCATCTTTGTTCTGGAACTATTATAAAACTGTTTTGCTTTTCTTTTTTTTTATTGCAAATTTGTTTTGTTAAGCCTTTAAATCAAATAACTATTGAAACAAGTTGTTTAATCGAGACATCTTGAATTTTCCTTCATTACATTTAGTCAAACTCTTTTTTTAGCTTGTGTGTAATATAATTGGTTGATCTTAATACTATCGAGTAACATTCACAACCATCAATATGGATTGTTGGTAACGATTTTATCACCTGTAAATGTCACTCGGTAAGGTCACTACCCTAATTTATGGCAAAAACATTTATCATCTTGTTTGCTGATTGTTTTTATTAGGGGGTGTTTGGGATTGCTTATTTTTTTGACTTATTTGCTTATTGTTTTTCCTCATCACAAATAAGCTATTTTGAGTGTTTGGATTGAAAAAAAAATGCTTATGACTTTTCCCCACCACAAATAAGTTGTTTTTGATAAGTTAATCCATTTTAACTTATTTGAAAGTGGTTATAACTTATTTGTTCAAATTATTTAGGTATTCATCGGCAACCATTATTGGCCCATATGAATCCCACCCCTAGGAACCACAACTTAGGAAACATTTCAAAGTTGACTAAGCGCCTGAGGCTAGCGGAATGATTCAAGCCCATCTCTTGCATGATTCAAACTTGAACATGTTGTGTATTTGAGAAAAAATTCGCTCAACCCCTTTGTCGAACTCATGAGCTTTTCATATTTCATTTTGAGAAAAAAGTCGCTCAACACCTTTCTCACCCCGTGCATTGCACGGGTACACTACTAGTATTTATTGATGTTTACATGTGTATATCATGAATGGAGAGCCACTTGAGAGTCAGAGTGTCCCTGAGATTTTGAAAACAAAATTGTTAATCCCCACTCCTTCCATCACCACACATGTCTAATCACTATTAAGACCATCTTTAACCCTACCAGGCTACCATACTAAAAACATTAAAATGGAGGTGTTTTTATCTCTAATACACCACTAAAACACAAAAAAAATAAAGGTCAATAAAGCAATCATCTATATTTGGAAGCCAATAAAATAGGCCTCTAAAAATATATATTAGTATTTTATTCAACATTTATAATTACATATATATATGGTTACCTTCTTTTGCTAATCACCCCATTAGTACTAACTGTGTTGACCAACCACAACTGTAGATGCATCAAATCAATGGCTAGGATTAATAACATATTTTCATAATTGATTTGGTAAGTCACACGCGCTTTACACTTTGTACATATGCGCATTGGGGTAACTTTGTCAAAACACAATAATCATAAATATGGCAAGTGCTATCTACGGTAACTGGTTTCCAAAACAATTAATTTGTACATACATGAACAAATTCAAATAAAATAGCTAATGTAACGTCCCAAAAATACCAAAGAACAAACATAGCATTTAAACATAAAATTTACAAACTGGATCCTAAGATCTCGTTACATCATTCATAAACTAAGGTTGGCGGAAACAACCTATACACAACTGAGAACAACTATTACTAAAATGGCACCGACACTGTCTCTAACTGCATCAGTGCTCTATCATGCGCTTGGTCACTTACCTGAGCCTCCTACTAAAATGCTTACCTGAAAAGGGTTTAGTTTTGAAAAGCGAGGGTTAGACCATGAGGTCTAGTGAGCTCCCTCCATAAACAACGTACAACAAAAGTATAGAATCATTTTCATGAAACAGTTCACATTCTTCACATAAACATCATTCATGGTACCGCACGGTGTTAAGGATCACATCGTTAACTGCGATCGGGGCCCAAGCAGACTCCCCTCTCGCCTCATATAGGGGCCTAAGCAGACTCCCCTATATCCATGCATGTAGGAAGAAAACGAATTCCCTCCTACAAGCTCATCACATTCCGAGTAGGAAGGAAATGAATTCCCTCCCACAAGCTTATCATAACAATCCAAGGGATCATCGGATCCCGAGGACTACAGATCCCACTGTGCAGACCGACTCCACATAACATACACATAGTTCATCATCATCACAAAACATGAAATCCGTATAACACTTTACGATCCATTTCATCTTGCTGAACAATCTTTTCAGTAGAACATTCTTTTCATGGGAAAACATTCGTAAAAGTTTGTAAATAAATCATGCTCATAAACATACCCTGATCAGTAAAATATCAAGCTTTCATTTACGTAAAAGTCATGTAAAATAGCAGGGCATATTCATTTAATCACTTTTCTTGGAAAACACGTAAGAGCACGTATTTTAGTTAGAAAAACTCACCTGATACGTTTGCTTGCTTTTCCCTACTCTGCTCCTTACTTCCAAATTGTCTACCTGAACGAGGGATATAATTAAAAGCTGACTAGAACTATCCGGACACTTCTCACTTGCCACCCTACTTTTCCGGACAGGTTACCGGGTAACCCCACTTTTCCGGATGCCGATTAGTACCCGGACAACAACCCTTATCCGGACGACACAGATTTTCCGGACGACTAAACTTATCCGGACGGCACAATCTTTCCGGACGACTAAACTTATCCGGACACCTTCTACAACACGACCAAGAAGTTTTCCGGACACTCACCCGGACACCTTCATACTTGAAGGTTTCCGGACGACCGCTGGGTGAACTTAATGGTTCGAATTCTTACTAACCACTACAAAACAATGGGATAATGCAACAATTCACTTACTTAAACATCTTTAAGCAATTCGCATAAACTTTACTGAATAAACTCGATTTAAAGGGTGTTTAAATCTCCTTTAAGGGTCTTATAATGACTTTATCAAAAAAACTTTTAAACCATCCAATACTCATCCAACAGATCTTAAATGGGTTAAGGATTAGAGATTACCTGCTAGATTACTTGAAATGAACGAATTCCAATACCATTCCTTCTTCCGATTTCAAAGCTTGATGATTCTCCTTTTCAAATGCTCAAAACACTCCAAAACCCCTTTTCCTCCTTTCTCTCTATTCTTTCTTGCTTCAGCCGCCATCAACAATCAACAATCAGGAAAAATGAAATGTTTCCCTAGGGTTTTGTGCCCATTTATACTCTATATCTCATTTACTAACTAGCCCCTCAACTTCTATTTTTATTTAAATTCCACCACAAGACTTTGGAACTCTTACAAACTGGTCTCGGTTATTACAAAACTCCCCCCTCAAAAGAATTCCGTCCCCAGAATTCCATTCTCGAAAAGGTGAGGGTATCTGGACATCATATCTGATTTTACTTCCCACGATGTCTCTCGTTCCTTATGATATCTCCACTGAAGTTTTACTAATCAAACTTCTACGCTCCTCGCTTAGCAAACCTTACCGCTCACGATTTATATCGGTTCTTCTACGTAAGTCAACCTCTCATCTATACTGACGTCCCCTCAAAGGAACAGCCACAACGACCTCTGACAAACACTTCTTCAAGTCTGAGACCTGAAGTGTCGGATGAACACTCTTTAATTCTTATGCTCAGTCTAACTTGTATGCTGCTGCTCTAACTCGCTCCTTAATTACAAGGTCAACTTCTTATCGCCTGCATCTCTTGCAAGGTCGCCATCATCTCACTTCTCACATCGGCTCTCCACAAAAGAGACGTGCATCACACTATGAATTTCTTCTCAAATTCACAACGAGTACTTCAAGATCGCGCACTATTGACACGTGTGAATGGTACATGCAAAATAAACCACAGCGGGTTGTAATCTGTCCACAGTGGGCAGCGCAAGTGTACACTGTCCACTATGATCGTCACGACAAGTAATAATCGGTAAAATACCGGAATCGTTTCCACAGAGACTGGGCTATCAAGACAATACGGTTTTTATGAGTTCCTTTCACGAGTTTCAATTAGAGAGGAAACAATATTTTGAGTTGGTTTGCGAAAAGCTAATTTGAAATTACAATGATTTAAAAAGAGGGATGCAAGTCGGATTTTCCCTAGATTTTATGCTAAATACTTGATCCTAAGATGATCCTTGTAATTGAGACCGATCTTTGGAAAAGCCCGGTTACAAAATACTCACAATCTTAGACTAAAAACCCATTTTATTGGTAATTATCATTTTGTCAATGAGTCTCTCAAATGGACTCTTTCGAGCCTCGATGGAATGTGTAGAGACAAATATTCTAAGTGTTTTTAACACACCAACTAGCTTGCCAACTACTCCAGTGGGGAGAGAAGAGCTCACTGTGCTGACCTCACTTTCGCAAGTGTCATAAGAATTCTTTCGAACTCCCTAGCATCATCCAAGCTCGTGTCACTGCGTTCTACTTATTTCTAAGTTAAGAACTAGACGCTAAATCCTTGCAAGTGATCAACTTGTTCGCATCCTTGGGTAAAATCGAGAATGAATGACCAAAATGATAACTACTTCAAAAATAAAGATTACTCAAGCATTTTTTCTAAAATCCAGGTACTTCTCGTTCCTACATCCCAAAGGGTGTTTAGCCTACCATTACTGAAAATATAAGAACGAAAGATGAAAACGTTTGCATAAGATAACTAGGAGTGAATTGAAATTATCCTCACAGTGGGGAACGTAAGTTGCCCACTGCTCGAAACTACAACTGAAAGCAATACGTGAATGTAAATCTAAATTACTGCAGAAAAAGAAAAGTTAACTATCACAAAGCTAGACTACGAAATTTAGAGTGTTATACTAAGAAGATGGTAATGACAAGCTCTAAGATGATAGATCCAAGAGATGAAGATGATTTTTTTCAATGAATGCCCATGGTCTTCTTTTATAGCTGAAATTTGTCATCTTGGGTATTGACTTCTCCTTTGCAAATCTGGAGGTTAAGGGAACACAAAATCCTATGCTTAGCTCCTTAACCGTTGACCTCCATCTTTACCCAATAGTTCTTCCAAAAAGTTGGTCTCTAGGCATGTAGGTTTGATTTGTTTATTCTTTTTGTCACGCTTTTCCTTTGCATGCCTAGATTAAAATATTCCCATTCTTTTAACCTACCCCTGAAGCTTCCATGCTTTTGCAACCATGCTTTTCATCAAAATCCTTCTTTTTGTCTTTATCCAGTATCGGCAGTGGGCAGTTGGAGTGGGCACTGTTCATCTCACTGCGAATAAAACGTGAAAACCACCCAAAATCCACCAAATAATTTGTTTGACACTAAAACTCACCTCGTTTGCCCTTTTTATAAAAATATGCCAAGAATGGGGGTTTTTAAGAGTTAGAATGGCTAAATTTGACAAAATAAAATATAAAATTTGAAGAAATAATAACTCTATAAATAGAGTTATCAACTATCTATTCAACTTTCATGCTTCGACGAATCCGCAGACTTAGTCCACCTTACCTTTCTCTCAAACTTCAAGGCTCGAAGTCTTATGTTTTTCAATCCAACCACTCAGTTCTACTCGGTTGCCTCAGACCGTTCAGATGGGAAACATAACCGCACCCCATACTTTGAAACCGCCCTTGGCGAGACACCACTTGCTAAATCGTGCCATCTTGCACTACTTACTTGTACCCTCTTCGATCACTATACTCGCTTAAAACTACCTGATAAAACCAAGGCCAACCGCGCCCCCATTTGCTCGCCTCCGACCACACATCGGGACTCACGGTTTTAAACACGTCTAAATAAGGTCTCTCATACATTTATACTTCCTTAAGAGGAAGAACATGGCGGGAATTCCTGCCACAACAACGAGAATCTTCCACCAGGAAAACTTACTCACTGACAACTTGGCACAAGGCCAACCTTGTACATCCTGACAAGCTCACCCCCAGGAGTCCCCTCCTCGGTATACCTGAAATTTCTAGGTTACTTCTTCCAACCGACATTCGTCTATGCAGATCATACTCCTTTCCCGAACCACATCGGCTACAACTCGACAACTAATTCGTACGTTCTCACCATTTTATCATTTCACACTTAACGTGTCTAGAAGTAGGAAACCTCTATAATTCCTTATTGGAGTACTCACCTATCCGAATTGCACTTATCCTGAAAGCTCATAAATTTCTCGCTGCTTGCCACAAGCGTCCAGTCATATAACATAACTTCAGTTACTCCCACTCAACTAGGAGGGGTAACCACGATCAGACCCTACTATTCTCAATAGCTTACACTGAACGATCAGTTCGTTTGAACGTTTCTCACAAAGTCACTAACTTAACTCATTCAGTTGTCTTATCCACTTCTTTCCTGCACGAAATCATACACAATTTCCTTCCTCAATACTCTTTCCAAAAGTTCGCACACTTATCAAGGACAATCTACACAACACTGCGCCTATCGGCATTACTGTCAAGTTTACTACTTCCGATTTACTTACTTATTCCAACATACTGTCTTCACCCCTCCACGTTAGCGTGGAGCACTGCCCACCAACAATACTCGCCCCTCTCATCCGACAATTCTCAAGCTGCAAATGATGTCTCATTACTATACATAACCAAACGGTTGCTCTAAAATTCTAACGTAAGGCTTTCGACTAAATCACCTCGAACTGACACCAGAGTTCGACGTCACTATACATTCTTTAAACTCCAACTTTTTCTTTCTCAGACAATTCGTTCACACATAAGCAACAACTCACATTCTTTAAGGATTTCACATCTATTCCACCACATTTTGACTAATACATCCATCATCTTCTTTAAACTTCCAATGATCTCAAAATATGCTTACTTAGCGACTCTTACAACTAAAAACACTTGGTTTCTCCTTTGGGTAACTACCCACCATCACTCTGTGATGCTATCCCGAACATAATCATATCACCACGTCAACTTACACCCTACGTGCTCCAACAACCTGGTTAACACTCGAACACCTCATCCGAAACCCCCAAAAGGCTTCTATCTGGTGCTTCCTCTTTCTCTAACATCACATCACTACGACGCTAGGTGGCACATTTAACTTGGCAATTATTTCCACTACATTGTCTCTCCCCAGCTCTAGTAGAACCACAACACTCGAGTTTCTCATTAATTCTAACATACTCGTTTCTTGCTAGCTCTTTGCAATACCAAACCATTCCTCACAGATCGACATAGTCTATACCCTCACTTCGTTTGTGCTAAATACTTCATTCTTTACGAACCATCCATCTCGTAGGTAAAACGCTTATCTAAAACAGTAGTCTTTCACTATCTTAACACCCCTACAAAGTGGTCCTTCAACTTTCAACCTTCTGATTCAAGTCTTCGGTCTCATACACCTTACACAACTGCCGACTTTAACGTCAATAGTTGACCTGTTGATACTTCCTTAACCTATTCTTCAACAAGGGTCCCTTACTGAACCTAATCCTTCCAACATATCATAATCAAATTCACATCCCGCCGTCCTCATTTCAAACTCACTCGTGAAACGTCAAAATTACGAGAACACTTTAAAACTCTTATTCGGCATCGAGGATATTTAATTCCTACTTCACCACACTACTCATAACGAGTTGCTAATACCAACACCTTGATGACTTCTAGTCCTTCCCCTGAACACAACCGACCCTCGGCAACTGTATTTCCAGTCACCGCACGAGGGTACAGACCCTCATACAACCGACATTAAAGTCCACTTCCGACTCTTCCACTGCTCCCCTCTCCTCTAGAATGCAATTACCAAAGATACAAACATTCTCCCATGATTTGTCCAACACCTCTCCACTCTAGGAGTTCTTCCTCAGCTTAAAATGTAATACTCTACGACCTATTGAGTTCATAGCCTTCATGCCTGACAATGCGATAAATGAATCATTACACACTTTTGATCATTTTAAAGAAACAACACTTGAAAACCACTTGGGCACACTCGACCCCAACATTCTCGTAACTTCAATGCCCTGCCCAACGATCTCAAGAATCGTTTGCATGCAACTTTCCGTAAAACTTAATCTTACTCAACCAAAAATATGTTATTACGACATAAATAAATATTGGGTGAAAATCTTTTCATACGACAAAATTTTGAAAGGAATTACCGACACAAAGTAAACCAGTCGATTCTCACACTCATTTATATAACTTCAACATGTCAATACTCGTTTTGGTTATAAAAGTTTTGCATTCAAATGTTTCCTTGACTCTTTGCAACAATTTAACTTACCATGAAAAGAGTGAAATATTTTGCAAATCGTAAACCTCAAGACTTCATTGTGCGATGTAAATGGATTTGCATTTTTCTTTAAACATACGCTTGCACACGCCGACTTATGAAAATCTCGTATACATATACGGACTCAATGCATGAAACTCTACTTGCAATTGAAGGCTACTCACTCAAACAAGGTCAATCGCTTTACTATGCAACTTTTCATTGACACTCTACTTTCGATCAGAGATCGCCTTCTCTGCCTTGCAACAACTTGCTATACATACAGCCAATGGTCCACTTACTCAACCATTTCATACTATTTTCGTCTTGACCAAATCATCTCATATTATACTTCTACACGCTTTCAGTACTCTATAGAAATCTCTCTTCAATGATCCTGTCACTGAACAACTCGATTAAAGAGTCAGGGTTCTAATCCTCAGCTCGCTCTTGAATTGACACTTCCAAGATCTCGGCACTGCCCTTCCTTACCAACTGAACTGATCTATCCCACGATTTCTAGAACTGGGATTCTCTATAAACAGGAGTCTTACTAAAAAAAAATCTATCATTCATCTTCTTCGAATCCACGAAGATCTACCTCTAGGCGACTCATAACTTTCTATACAACATTTCTGCTCTACGATGTATATATACATCACATCATAAATGATCTCTCATGATACTTCCCAACAAGGGTCTCAGTCTACCCCCCAGGGATCTTGCTGATACTCTAGATTACTGGAATCCGACGTATAAACTAGCATAAGACTGCAACTTCGGAATAATAAGGCAGATCAAGCACGTACATGAACCTGTAAGTTCGTAATTACACTGGCCAGGTGGAATTTCAAACTTACCTTACATGACAGTCCTCAGTACCCTATTAGTCCTATCTCTATAATAGTGTCCTCCTAACGCATTTCCTGATTCTCAGTTGTGATTTCTACTCCCAAGTTTAAGTTTAGGCCCTTTCGGTCACCTAAATCCCTTAAACTATGGCTCTGATACCAATTGTAACGTCCCAAAAATACCAAAGAACAAACATAGCATTTAAACATAAAAATTACAAACTGGATCCTAACATCTCGTTACATCATTCATAAACTAAGGTTGGCGGAAACAACCTATACACAACTGAGAACAACTATTACTACAATGGCACCGGCACTGTCTCTAACTGCATCAGTGCTCTATCATGTGCTTGCTCACTTACCTGAGTCTCCTACTAAAATGCTTACCTGAAAAGGGTTTAGTTTTGAAAAGCGAGGGTTAGACCATGAGGTCTAGTGAGCTCCCTCCATAAACAACGTACAACAAAAGTATAGAATCATTTTCATGAAACAGTTCACATTCTTCACATAAACATCATTCATGGTACCGCACGGTGTTAAGGATCACATCGTTAACTGCGATCGGGGCCCAAGCAGACTCCCCTCTCGCCTCATATAGGGGCCCAAGCAGACTCCCCTTTATCCATCCATGTAGGAAGGAAATGAATTCCCTCCTACAAGCTCATCACATTCCGAGTAGGAAGGAAATGAATTCCCTCCCACAAGCTTATCATAACAATCCAAGGGATCATCGGATCCTGAGGACTACAGATCCCACTGTGCAGACCGACTTCACATAACATACACATAGTTCATCATCATCACAAAACATGAAATCCGTATAACACTTTACGATCCATTTCATCATGCTGAATAATCTTTTCAGTAGAACATTCTTTTCATGGGAAAACATTCGTAAAAGTTTGTAAATAAATCATGCTCATAAACATACCCTGATCAGTAAAATACCAAGCTTTCATTTACGTAAAAGTCATGTAAAATAGCAGGGCATATTCATTTAATCACTTTTCTTGGAAAACACGTAAGAGCACGTATTTTAGTTAGAAAAACTCACCTGATACGTTTGCTTGCTTTTCCCTACTCTGCTCTTTACTTCCAAATTGTCTACCTGAACGAGGGATATAATTAAAAGCTGACTAGAACTATCCGGACACTTCTCACTTGCCACCCTACTTTTCCGGACAGGTTACCGGGTAACCCCACTTTTCCGGATACCGATTAGTACCCGGACAACAACCCTTATCCGGAAGACACAGATTTTCCGGACGACTAAACTTATCCGGACGGCACAATCTTTCCGGACGACTAAACTTATCCGGACACCTTCTACAACACGACCAAGAAGTTTCTCGGACACTCACCAGGACACCTTCATACTTGAAGGTTTTCGGACGACCGCTGGGTGAACTTAATGGTTTGAATTCTTGCTAACCACTTCAAAACAGTGGGATAATGCAACAATTCACTTACTTAAACATCTTTAAGCAATTCCCATAAACTTTACTGAATAAACTCGATTTAAAGGGTGTTTAAATCTCCTTTAAGGGTCTTATAATGACTTTATCAAAAAAAACTCTTAAACCATCCAATACTCATCCAACAGATCTTAAATGGGTTAAGGATTAGAGATTACCTGCTAGATTACTTGAAATGAACGAATTCCAGTACCATTCATTCTTCCGATTTCAAAGCTTGATGATTCTCCTTTTCAAATGCTCAAAACACTCCAAAACCCTTTTTCCTCCTTTCTCTCTATTCTTTCTTGCTTCAGCCGCCATCAACAATCAACAATAAGGAAAAATGAAATGTTTCCCTAGGATTTTGTGTCCATTTATACTCTATATCTCATTTACTAACTAGCCCCTCAACTTCTATTTTTATTTAAATTCCACCACAAGACTTTGGAACTCTTACAAACTGGTCTCGGTTATTACAGCTACCAAATTTATAAAAAAAACATAGAAACAATACATGGAGGGAATCTTGAATTTGTGCATACATGAACAAATTCAAAACTAGACATTAAACCATTACTTGAAATTCGTAAATAAAAAATAAATTAATACATAATATCAAAACTTAATGTGTGCATACATGCACAAATTCAAAAACAGACGTTAAACCATTTACGTAATTTGTGCATACATGAACAAATTCAAATAAAATAACTATAAAATTTAAAAAAGAGAAAAATATGAAAACAATACATGGAGGGAATCTTGAATTTGTGCATACGTGAACAAATTCAAAAAGGCCAAATTGCGTTAAAAACCAATGTACTTTCATCAGATTCCTATTTTGGGTAACATACTTTTAAAACCTTTATTTTGGTACCTCAACTGTAAAATATCAAACTTTTAAGTACCTGGGTTACCTACATAGCAGGTAACCGGTCAACATAAATAAAATGTAATTTTTTATTTTAATGACATGGAAATAAAAATGACATGGAATTAGTGATGTGGATACTAATAAAACTCATAAAAATTAAAAAACATTAGGGCTAAAAAATCAGATCGTTCAAACTCATCGCTCAAGAATCATACCCAGTTGAAACGTCGCTTGTCGCCGGTCGCCGGAAACGTCGCTCGTCGCTAGAAACATTGCTGCTTCATCGTCTCTCATCACGAGCTTCTGGTCGCCGGTTCGATTGTGGGTTGTCGTCGTCGTGAGGGTTCTGGTCGCCCTCGATCGTGAACCCTGTTCCCGTCGTCGTCTTCTCCTCTTCGCCATCGATTTTCAGATGACTATAAGGTTAGTGTTGCGATTTCGAGAACCCTATTGTGTTGTTTACATCTCTTAATACAGTATGCGATTATTATTGGTATGCGATTACATTATTATTGGTAGCTCAGAATCTCGCCCTTTCTTTTTCTTGTGTCAAATACAGTATGCGATTTCTATTTTCTAGGGTATTTAGGTTTTGGTGTATTATTGGTATGCTTTCTGTTGCTGTCCATTTGTAAGCGATTTCTAAGGTATTATTGGTGTTTGAATTTTTTATTACAGTTGAATGACTTCTGTTGAATTTTTGGTGTTTCAATTTTTGATTACCTTTGATTATTGGTATTAAGTTCACATGATGAAAACTTCATAGACTATTTAGATAATTCATTTTGTTTTAGTTTTGAATTTTTGATTCATTTTGTTGTCGACTTACATACTTAACTTTTGTGGTTTACTATTTAGACAATTCATTTTGTTTTAGTCTAATTGTGGTTTACTGTTTAGTAGTGATGATAACCTTGGAGACGCAATAGACTTGAATGAAGATTGGTTAAATAATGGGTTTTCCGATGTCGATGAGGATGATGTTGCTAGTTTAGATCATCTATCGGATGGAGATGATGAAATTAGGGAAGCCCGATTGAAGATGATGAACCTTGATAGTAAACAAAAGAACAAAAACGTGGAAGATTTTGAAGATGGTGACGAAGATGTTCCAATGATGGGCGTTGATGATAGTATAGAAGTAATGGAAGATGTACATACACAAGCTTATCAACATGAAGATTTTTTGACCGAGACGTGTGAGGGCTATGATAGAGATGCATTCGTGGAAGAAGAGGTTGATTCGGAAAATGAAGTTGTAACAACCCACACCAAACTAACATACTAAAAGTCGCTTCTTTAAATTAAAACGCCAAAATGGCTCAACGTAATCTCACTATCCAGATTACAAAAATGGGTTTGCGGAAATAACCCTAACTACAGCTGAGATCGTAACTACAAAATAAAAGGAAAAGCCTTCTAATCCTTCTATACACAACCTCCGCCTCTCGCCTTGCCAAACTTTTAAGTAACTTTCAACTACCTTCTTACCTGAAAAGGTTTTAGTTTTGAAAAGCGAGGGTTAGACCATGGGGTCTAGTGAGTTCCCTCCACACCAAGTCACACCAAAAATATCACAATTTATAAAATCAGTTATGAAAGCATTTATACAAATCATAACAAGCATACTAAGATGATATGCACACATTGACACATGTTATTGGCATACGCTATAGTCACACACACCGTGAAAGCGCAATAGAGCACACACGCTATAGCCACACACACCGTGACAGCGCAATAGGGCACACACCGCCCATATATTAAACAAATTCATATATATTTATTATGGGACACACCCCCATTTCACACCAAAGCCAGAGCATGATCACACAAATTTAAATCACACATATTGTCACACAATTAATCTTAGCTTTGAAATAAAAGCAGTTGAAAAGCACACAGTTAAATAATAATCATTAGCCACACTTGTATAAAATTTAGGTTTAGAAAGACTCACCTGCAGTCCTTGCTAGGAATTCTTACTCGCAACTGATTGCCTCTACTCGCACCTACATTTAAACCCACACACGATACCAGATAAGACTCTGACTTACTGGATTAATTTCACTCCTGGACTTAAACAAAATTCCGGATCTCTAAATTGATTACCGGATCCACGGCCCAAACTAATAAAATACCGGCCCCCACTTTTTTCATTTCCGGATCTCCTTATTAAATTTCTAGATTATCGGCCCAAGCATTAAAATCCTGGATCCAAAATCGATTTATGGATTAAGGCCCAACAAATTAAATTAAATCGGCCCAAAGAATGATTTCTGGATCTACAAAAGTGAACTTCCGGATCTTACACTTCCATACCGAGTCCCAAGTGCCTTAAATCCCACCGAATTAAATTACCGACCCAAAGAATGATTTCTAGATTAATAATGCAAATCTTCCGGACCCATCTAACTATAATCAATTCTGGACTGAAAATTTAATACCGGATCTTGGGCCCACTAAGATAAATTCTGGATCCCAAACAAATATCAATTCTGGTTCTTATAATTTGGAATACCGGATCCGCAATTAAATGACCACTACCGGAATTAAAAAAAAAGCAGTACCGAAACTTAAAATAAAAGCCATACCGGAACTTAAAATAAAAGCCCATTCCGGTTCTTTAGTGTCAATCCCAATTCCGGATCCGTTTATGATAAAAATTCCGGATCCTAAGTTAACGGTTCCGGACCCTTTTTACAACATAATTCCGGATCTAACACACACACTCACATTCCGGATCTAAATCAATTATATTCCGGAACTTAAACACAAACTCCGGTTCTATGTTTTTAGCCCAAATACCGGATCTTAAGTAAAATTAATTCCGGATCCTACATGAAAGGCCAATACCAGAACTTGAGTTTTAACAATCAATTCCGGATCTCTTTTAAATTCTAAAACAAATTCGATTAAACTCGATCTCTTTTCATACAAAACTTTTCGATGAAAACCATTAGCATGGGGAATAGTTATTAGCAATTATGTTACTATGTAACTCATTTGATTTCAACCCACTCAAAAGAGAACCCACACACACAGTCTCCTATTTCTTTCAAAAGGTTAAAAACAGTTCAACCTAACTTCCCCAAATTTCTAATTAGATAACAAGCTAAGGAAGAAGGAGGTTACCTCTAGTGCAGCAGAAATTCCCACTCCAAACCTGTGATTCCTTCTTCTTGAGAATTACAATCTCTTCCACACACACTGATCGCACCAAGCCGCACACAAACAATATCCTTGAGCTAATTAATATTCTAGGGTTTCTCACCTCAATTTGTAGTCCCCACAACAAACACTAAACTTTTTATTTATCCCACTTTGGTCACCAAACTTCAATTCATTTCAAGTTGTAACCGGGTTATTACAATATCCTCCCCTCAAAATAATTCCGTCCCCGGAATTCCATCCTCGGGCAATCTAGGAAATGGTTCCTCATCTTTCTAACCTTGCGATCTACAATCGCCAACGGTTCCCCCATACAGTGTCTTCTAATGGTACGACCATGCTTTCTTCGGCCAATCACCTCCTAAGATTCGACATGTGGGACATCGAATAAGCTCCCACTATACAAAACCTTTCAACCATAGAGCGTAAACCAACGAATTAACACATCTACGGTTATCTACAACCCTTTCCCCAAATTCGCAAGATAAAGAAGACGCCTCAGGCCAACCGTATCCATATCATCCACACCTCTAGACTCACAGTTTTACAACGCGCCAAATTAAGGTTTTCACACACAGTTCCATTCTTCTTTAAAGAACGGGTTCCACCGAAGTTATCGTCACGACAACATGAATTCTTTAATAAAATAACGACGCTCAATTTTCCAACCGAACACAAGATCAACCTTGAATAACACCTTAACTCGCAGTTAAGAATTCTCTTCAACAGGTTACACACAATTCTACAATCACTTTCCTAACACCAAGTACGTCTAAGGCAGCTACCACTTTCTCACATTAGTTATACTGACCACAATCCAATATTAACAAACAATTTACACGCTTATACCACAACGTCACTCCCATACTATTACCAAGTCTAATAGTCCTTTACCCTGAGCACTACCTTCAATTACTTCCTTTCATTTACTTCTCAAACATAAAACACGCTTCCAAGGAACGACTTCGTAGAATGTACACACTCTTGATCAAACACATACACACAAATCCTCTTTCTCATACTCCCACTAGAAATTCATGCACCCGACGATGACGTTCCGAACCATCGCTCCCCACTATCCGTGCCACTTGCCACACTTTCTACTTCTCGATTACTCACTTATTACAACCTACCGTCCCAATTACCTCAGGCTAGCATGGGACATTTCTCGTCCAACATTGACCACCTCATACACACAATTTCAACGATTACTATACCTAACCAACAGTTTCACAATGCCTCTTACTAAAGATTCAAACAAGTCAAATCGAAATGACACTCAATACTCGAAGCGACCACACACTTCTCATTCCCTAAACAATATTAACGCACTCCTTTTCATTTCCTTTACATACAAGTATTAGCTAAACATTCCCAAAGATTTCGTATCTTCTACAACACCATAACCAACCAATCCATGAGCACACAATTCCCTCTTAGCTAGCCACCAACTGCCACCCCATTCCTTTATTCTCGGATACAATACCACACGCCGCTTAGACATCTATGCATCACCACCCACAATTTTGCCACATTTGGAACAACTCATAATCAAATCTCGAGCGAAGATCTCCACTTACGCTCACCCCATGTCAACACTAGTCCAGCACCTAATCTCACAGCAACTCATTACCACCATGCCTCACATGCTTACTAATTATAAGTTACCACCGACATATCCACACCACCCCCACACACTAGAGGTTCAATCCTCACAGTCACCACCCGCCTACTAATTTGTAAAAATATACGGCTTCACCTCGACCCCAAATAGGTTAACCAACATTCGTGTTACCAATCCATACATCTATCATTTCTTAACCACCCTTGCCCTTCTTCCACTGACTCGAGTGTAAGAAAGCACACCTCTGCTAACCGATCCTTGAGTTAAAACTCTCAAGATTTCAATTCACCGACATCGGAAACTCCTAGAATAAAAACTCATCAGAGATTAGGGGCTCACCTCCAATCAATTACTTTCCTTAAGAACCCTAAAGGTTCTACTTCACCCGGATACTCACACCAAACATTCAAACACTGCTTCTTCTAGATATTATCATCAATCACACCAAAGATAATATGTACAACACACTAAACTGTTGCCGTCATGACAAGGTTAAACTTTACACACTACCGTTACACTAATCACCACACTCCACACACTACTGTTATTCTTCACACTCAATCCACCACACTCCACACACTACCAATATCAGAACAACGGTAATCAAGCACACCCATGTACCTGTAAATTCATAATGACATTGGACAGATGTGATTTGAAATTACCTTACATAAGAGTCCTCACTACCATCGTCCAAAATTCTCAGTGATTAAGATCTTCCCTAAAGGCTTCCTATATCTCAGTTGTGTCCTCCTACTCTACAGTTTAAGTTTAGGCCCATCCGGTCACCTAAATCCCTTAAACTATGGCTCTAATACCAACTGTAACAACCCACACCAAACTAACATACTAAAAGTCGCTTCTTTAAATTAAAACGCCAAAATGGCTCAACGTAATCTCACTATCCAGATTACAAAATAGGTATGCGGAAATAACCCTAACTACAGCTGAGATCGTAACTACAAAATAAAAGGAAAAGCCTTATAATCCTTTTATACGCAACCTCTACCTCTCGCCTTACCAAACTTTTAAGCAACTTTCAACTACCTGCTTACCTGAAAAGGTTTTAGTTTTGAAAAGCGAGGGTTAGACCATGAGGTCTAGTGAGTTCCCTCCACACCAAGTCACACCAAAAATATCACAATTTATAAAATCAGTTATGAAAGCATTTATACAAATCATAACAAACACACTAAGATGATATGCACACATTGACACATGCTACTGGCATACGCTATAGTCACACACACCGTGACAGCATAATAGAGCACACACGCTATAGCCACACACACCGTGACAGCGCAATAGGGCACACATCGCCCATATATGAAACAAATTCATATATATTTATTATGGGTCACACCCCCATTTCACACCAAAGCCAGAGCATGATCACACACATTTAAATCACACATATTGTCACACAATTAATCTTCGCTTTGAAATAAAAGCAGTTGAAAAGCACACAGTTAAATAATAATCATTAGCCACACTTGTATAAAATTTAGGTTTAGAAAGACTCACCTGCAGTCCTTGCTAGGAATTCTTACTTGCAACTGATTGCCTCTACTCGCACCTACATTTAAACCCACACACGATACCAGATAAGACTCTGACTTACTGGATTAATTTCACTCCTGGACTTAAACAAAATTCCGGATCTCTAAATTGATTACCGGATCCACGGCCCAAACTAATAAAATATCGGCCCCCTCTTTATTTCATTTCCGGATCTCCTTATTAAATTTCTAGATTATCGGCCCAAGCATTAAAATCCTGGATCCAAAATCGATTTATGGATTAAGGCCCAACAAATTAAATTAAATCGGCCCAAAGAAAGATTTCCGGATCTACAAAAGTGAACTTCCGGATCTTACACTTCCATACCGGGTCCCAAGTGCCTTAAATCCCACCGAATTAAATTACCGGCCCAAAGAATGATTTCTGGATTAATAATGCAAATCTTCCGGACCCATCTAACTATAATCAATTCTGGACTGAAAATTTAATACCGGATCTTGGGCCCACTAAGCTAAATTCCGGATCCCAAACAAATATCAATTCTGGTTCTTATAATTTGGAATACCGGATCCACAATTAAATGACCACTACCGGAATTAAAAAAAGAAAAGCTGTACCGGAACTTAAAATAAAAGCCCATTCCGGTTCTTTAGTGTCAATCCCAATTCCGGATCCGTTTATAATAAAAATTCCGGATCCTAAGTTAACGGTTCCGGACCCTTTTTACAAAATAATTCCGGATCTAACACACACACACTCACATTCCGGATCTAAATCAATTATATTCCGGAACTTAAACACAAACTCCGGTTCTATGTTTTAGCCCAAATACCGGATCTTAAGTAAAATTAATTCTGAATCCTACATGAAAGGCCAATACCGGAACTTGAGTTTTAACAATCAATTCCGGATCTCTTTTAAATTCTAAAACAAATTCGATTAAACTCGATCTCTTTTCATACAAATCTTTTAGATGAAAACCATTAGCATGGGGAATAGTTATTAGCAATTATTTTACTATGTAACTCATTTGATTTCAACTCACTCAAAAGAGAACCCACACACATAGTCTCCTATTTCTTTCAAAAGGTTAAAAACAGTTCAACCTAACTTCCCCAAATTTCTAATTAGATAACAAGCTAAGGAAGAAGGAGGTTACCTCTAGTGCAGCAGAAATTCCCACTCCAAACCTGTGATTCCTTCTTCTTGAGAATTCCAATCTCTTCCACACACTCTGATCTCCCCAAGCCGCACACAGACAATATCCTTGAGCTAATTAATATTCTAGGGTTTCTCACCTCAATTTATAGTCCCCACAACAAACACTAAACTTTTTATTTATCCCACTTTGGTCACCAAACTTCAATTCATTTCAAGTTGTAACCGGGTTATTACAGAAGTTGTCCGAACAAAATCAAATGAATTTCTTATACATGATCCCAATGTTCCTTGGAATGTAATGAAACCCTACTTGGGTGAAAGATATGCTTTTGTTTATGAACTAAAGACATGCTTGACTAATTATGCGTTTGCAAATGGACTTCAACTTAGGTACGCTATTTATCTTTTTTTTGGCATATATATATTATTTAATTTGTGTTACTTGACACATTTCCATCAATTTAGGTACAAAAAAGGGGCTTGATGGATATGTTGTTGATAGAGACAAAATGACATGCACTTGTAGGATTTGGCAAGTCTCTGGAATTCCATGTGCTCACGCCATTGCGGCTATCTATTTCATTAACGGGGACCCAGATAAGTATGTATCTCACCTTTTTTCAAAATCATGTTTCATAAACACATACAACCATAGGGTCAATCCCTTGAATGGCGTCAAGCTTTGGCCGACCACAAATTTTGTCAAGCCTTTGCCACCAAAACCTAGAAGAATGCCCGGTAGACCTACAATATCTAGACGAAAGGATGCATGTAAAGGTGGTGGTAGAAGTAGGACTAAGAACTTTGGACATGATGAGGTAGGAAGGAAAGGGAGGCAAATGACTTGCAAAAATTGTTGGGAGGTTGGACATAATTCAAGAGGTTGTAAAAACCCAAAAAAGGATGCACCATCTAAGCAAAAAAATCCAGTTGGTAGGCCTAAAGGTGGTGGTTCAAGTAGGGGTTCAAGAGGCGGTAGTTCAAGTAGGGGTAAGTAACCTTGTGATTCTATATGTTTTTTATTTAAATTTGCCGAATTTGTTATTCATTAGGTAATTAACGTGATTTTTTCTTATTTGAAGTTGAAGCAAGAGAAAGGGAAGAAACCATCTAAAAGGACGAAGTGAAGACGGACATAACATCGATCGAGCATTAACGATGTATCTAAACATTTTTGGTTTATAATTAATAGCGGTGTTATGCTATTTTGGTTTATAATTTTGGTTTATAATTGGTCTTATGACATTTTTGTAAAAATATTTGACCATTGGCAATATTTTGTTTATTAACTTGTCGAAGTTTTTTATTATTATTTTGGTATTATTTAGTTTATGAAAATTTCAACATACAATAGGCTTGAATTTTAATAATTTACAAAAGAAAAAAAATGGCTTGAATTTTAATAATTGAAGAACATAAAATTTACAAAAGAAAACAGAATTGGCGTAAATTTAATAAATGAAAAAATATAGAATTTATAAAAAAAATAAAGATTTAATAAAAATAAAAAATTTGGTATGAATGTTTAATAGCTGGAAAAAAATATGATGTGGATTTTTTTTTCTTAGATGGATTTTATAAAATAAATAAATAAATAATGCCACGTCATTAAAAACCTGATCCTAATCAGCATTTGTAAGTTAGTAGGTAACCCAGGTACTTAAAAGTTTGATATTTTACAATTGAGGTATCAAAATGAAGGTTTTAAAAGTACGTTATCCAAAATAGGAATCTGATGAAAGTACATTGGTTTTTAACGCAATTTGGCCATTCAAAAACAGACATTAAACATAGTTAAATGGTTAAGCATTTGTATATTTTTGCATATGTGCATTTGTTTGTATTTGTGCATGTGTGCATATGTGCATATGTGTACAATAAACAAACAATTGATAAACACACTAAGAAAAATTGTGAGATTGGAAAGAAATAAATTCAAAGGTATCTTCTTCATGAACTATATTCGAACGTTTGATTTTACACAGCCATATAATGATTAAATACAATCCTTGATTTTTTTAATGAAATATAATAAAAGGATAAATACAAAAAATTAGAATTAAATAACTACCAAAATTAAAAAAGAGAAATATAAGGAAATGATTATGATCGAACTGAAATACCAAATGTACCCTCCTTTTAAATGGTAGGTGTGGAATGCAAACTTGAGGCAAGTGGGTTATGATTGGCTAATAATTGGTTAACATGGTTAGGACTAATGGAGTGGTTAAAAAAAGAATGAGACTCTCTCTCTCTCTCTCTCTCTCTCTCTCTCTCTCTCTCTCTCTATATATATATATATATATATATATATATATATATACTAGCAGTCTACCCGTGCAATGCACCGGGTGAGCAGGGTAAATAGAAATGAAAAATAAATATAATCCCTCATAAGAAAAAAGATACATATGGAGTAGGGGCTATTTATCTAAACACTTACCGGTTAATGCTTACCAATAAGAGTCAACATTGTAACTTACTTTATCTGCTAAGATAAAACCCCAAGTGAAGTGATAAAGAACACCATAATACAACAAGATGATATAGAAGTATACCTTAAATCTCTTGCAAGAGGGGAACTTATATCTTAATACATTATGTTTCATAAATGGCAAGAATTGAACAACATCAAAGTGTCAATATTTAGCGCTAAAGTATAACCTTTTTAGCTCTTAGTCATAAAGCTAGCTAGCAAATGGGATGGTGCTTGGTTTAATCTCTAATCTCTATGATGGATTTCTTTTGGGGATGATGAGGGGTAGTGGGTTTCAACACCTCCAACTCCAATCTTGGGATTTAAAACAGTTGCACAATAAGAAATTGGAGTCATTGTTTCATAGTATTAAAAAAACATCAATTGCAGTTCCAAAATCAGTGGTTTCCAAAAAGGGTTTTCTTTACATTGCGTAAACATGTTATAAAGCAACAAACTTTGCCCCAAAACCAGTGGTACATTAGGATTGTAAGCATTAGAAAGAACAGTAAAGCTTAAAAAAACTTCAAGACCACCCAAAAGCGATTCAAGTGTTTCCCAATCGTTATCATCAATTCGTTCTTACAACATTTGGAAAAAAGATTTTGCAGGCAGTGATCTTTGCTTAACTGTAAAATCCAACATTCGATAGGTAATGTTCCACTTTTCAGGAAAATGTATGCATGGTTCAGAGAATTGTACACCTTTCGATTGCAAAAATTCTGTAAAATCATATCCTATTTCTGAAAACTAAACAAAATCCACTATTTTTTGAAACAGATAAAAGTAGCAACATAATGAAGAGAGGATTTCATCACTGAAATCAAAATATTGCACACATTTTGTATGAAAAAGAACACACCATTCGACAGCAGATTCATCTCTCTTTTCAGCATTTCAATAACTTGTGAAAAGCTAACAACATCACCATCAACCAAAGTGATACACTGCACATCAACCAAAGTGATACACATTTCAATTACATACGGAGAATGCAAATAATACATCAACCAAACTTTGGGAATTCTGATCTGAGACAACAACCAAACTTTGGTCAGAAAAAACAACATTTGCACCATACACTCCCTTCTGAACAAGACTAAATCTAAGGGGTCATTTACCAAATGCTTAACGGTAAGCGCATACCTTACCGCCACCGGTTGAGCATGAGAAGGACTGAGAACCTTACCGGGTAAGAGGCATGGCAACAACCAAGGTTCCTAGTCAATAAGTGAGGGAGAAGATTCTTATCGAGTTAGCGCTAACCGAGTAAGAGACGCTTAAATAGGTTCTTTGCAACCTAGATGGTAGGAAGAGCAAAAAAAACAAAAAAAGTAACATTACAAATAGATGAATAACTGATCGAAGATGGTGAATATGGAGAGAATAGATATGAATAACCCAACCAGAGATGGAGACTATCCAGAAAATATATATGCAAAACACTGCAAAACAATCAAGTAGCTTATATTTCACTCAGCCCCTGTTACAAAAAAAAGTGCCCACAAATAAGCTCAGTTCGCCTGAAATGTTGTATAATTAAGATTAAAGCATCATAAAGGATAAACATACAGCTGTATAAATGAAGATGTTTCCTTGAAATAAACCACACGGACTATGTTAAACAAATAAAAATGCACAATAAAAATGACCAAAAACAATCGTAACACACACTTGATTCTAGGTATGTCGGTCCATTACACACACTCGATTTCCATTTTAATATGGAATTAGGTCAAAGATAACAATAATATTGTTGTTTTCTTTGGCATTTTATCGAACAGTTCATGAGCATTAGACGTGGATGAAAATGTACAATAAAGAGACACAAAGATAGACCAAACATGAATGAAAATAAGATGGGGATACCTTAGGGTTTGTAAGCGAGGCCAGTACACATCGATGCTCCAGTAGCCAACTCCTTCTTGTTCCTAATCAAGGGTTTGAAACGAAAACGTTGTATATCAGAGATTCAAAATAGGTAAATAGAAGTCTCAAGCCTTTAGAATCATGAACAGAGATATGTAGATGATATTCAAATTTTGAAATCAGTCGAGTATTCCATCTGATCTGGAGGCGTGTAATAAGGCGGGATAAAGCAAATTGAAATCTACACGCCAACTATCAAAATCAAATCTTTTAGGACTCTGAAGCTTCAAAACAGTCACTGCACATGGAGAAAGCAACATCTGCTCATACTTATCTCGGTGGTGGTAGCTCTAGATTTTATAACATGCATACATCGCTTGTACACTATGCCTTAAAAATGGTAATTAAGAGATTTTCAGGATTTATGCTTTAAAATGTAGTACTCAATGCATAGAGAGTTGTAATTAAGACTTTTTGTCTAAATGGTTATATATGTAGTATAGATATGCCCACTATTTTGTAAAACTTTTTTTCGTGTAGACTTTAGATTTCATAGATTTTCTTGATGAATTTTTTTCATGAATTGTTTATTTTGATGAAATTGTTTCATATCATTCATTTCTTGATGAAATTTGTTTCATATATATGTGTTTTTTAATAAGCTTCATATATTTTTTTTCATTCCTATGAAACTGTTTCATATATTTTCTCAGTTTGATAAAACTTTTTTGTTTTTACATAAAAAATACAAATATATGAAACAGTTTCATGAAACAATTTCATCAAGAAAACCTACAAAATCCAAAGTTTACACACATTTAGAGGTTTACAAATTATTATCCCTCTATATATATATATATATAGAGAGAGAGAGAGACTCCGTAAAATGTAAACCTTGCATTTGTTGCACATCTCAGTGCGCATATGTGAACAATGTGCATATACACATGCATATGTTGATCCAAACCCTCAGTGATTTGATAATGACTCTCTAAAAATCATTTAGTGAAAATTATAAGTAGACAATATGTATTAATGTTTTGTCATCAAAGAATATACTAAGTCTGTTTAGTATCGTTGATGAAAACATGCTCTTTAATTTACTCATTCAGCGACACTGTTCATCAATGAGACCTGAGCCTATTCAGTCTTGTTGATGATCCCTGATAATCTTTTGTTGTTTACTTATGATCCCTGAAGACAAGTTTCACGTCAACCATGTTCTACACTGAAGTCGAAGATCAAGCCAAAGAACCAGCGACAAGTCTACTAATGAACTGATGCGGATATCAGCGAAGCCAAGATTTGTCCACTCAACGTGAAGTTTCAAGTAGAAGACTTCAGCAAACGCTGAACTTTATCACTCGCTGATAAAGATCTATTCAGCGAACGATGATCATGAAGTTTCCTCTACAAGTTACTTTTGTCTTTCCCCTTGCACGCCTTCGTACGAAAATGTCAGAATGGACATCCCTTTTGTCCAGAATCGTACAACCAACTCTGATTCTACACTGTTCATCATGCGGCTACTAGGTTGTCTACAAAGGTCAAACCATGTAACCAATCAGCTGCTGCCACGTGTAAAGTTGTACTGATACGCATTAAATGCATGCAGTATATAAGAAGAAACCTACTTCAGAAATGAAGTGCTCGACCATCTTCTTCTTTCTACTACTTTGTGTTAGAATATTAGTCTTTAATATTCTTATCTCCTTTCTAACTTATTTCTAGTGCAAGAAAATGTTAGTGATTCTCTTAACTTGTTTAGATTAGGTTTATTCTTAATCTTGTTCCGCAACAAGTTGTAAATTGTTTGATACATATCAATAAACAATTTAGAAAAGTAAAATCTGTGTGTTTGTATTCAAACCTCCCCCCTTTCTACAAACTTGTATAACCCTTACGGGACCAACAAGTGGTATCAGAGCAGATTGTTTAATCTCATAAACAAGATCTTGCTTATACTAATCTTATGGCTACCAACACAAACACAAACTATATTGACAATGGTTCTCTTGCAAAACCCCCTAGATTTTCCAGAGATAACTTTAATCTGTGGAAAAATAGGATGATACTCTTCTTAGAAGGTGTAGACCCTACTATGCCTTATTACATAGAAAATGGCCCATATATTCCTGTTAGGAT
The DNA here is from genome assembly GCA_033807775.1 of Saussurea involucrata. Taxonomy (NCBI): domain Eukaryota; kingdom Viridiplantae; phylum Streptophyta; class Magnoliopsida; order Asterales; family Asteraceae; genus Saussurea; species Saussurea involucrata. Next base: position 24,137,592 of record CM066314.1, read on the forward strand.
TGATCCTGAAGTTCCAGACACTACTACTAGAGCTGCCATTCCTGAAAAAATCATTCCTAAGGAACCTCACAATTGGTCTGATGAAGATAAGAAGAAAGTGGCTATTGACACTAAGGCCATATCCATTCTTTCCATGGCTCTTCCTGACGAAGTCTACCATTCCGTCATGAACCTGAAAACCTCCAAAGACGTGTGGGACACAATCTGTGTTCAATATGAAGGTACGTCTGAAGTCCAGGACTCAAGAAAGATCAACCTGGTAAGACAGTACGAAAGCTTCATTTGTGGTAAGAATGAATCTCTCTCTGAAGTACATCAGCGGTTTAATTGTTTAATTATTGATCTGAAAACCGTTGGTAAGGAATATTCTAACTTTGAAATACTGACAAAGTTCCTAGAATGTTTACCTAAAAGCTGGGACAGTTATTCAATGTGTCTCAAGCTATCAAATGATCTAAAATCTATGACTCTATCTACCTTATTTGGCACTATGCTCAATCATGAGCAGTCGTGTCATCTTAAGAAGAATCTTGTAAAAGATTCCAAAAGCACCCCTGTTGCTTTACTTTCAGAGTTACCCTCCATTCAACGATCTACTATCACTGTCACTGAGTTGGAAACTAACTCTGAATGCTCATCAGATGCTGACTCTTCAGATCTTGATGAATCTCTAGCTCTCCTGGCTAATAAGTTCAAGAGATTCGCTAGAAAGAGTAACTTCAAAAGGAACAAACCCCTTGCACTCACTGACAAGCCAAGATCATCAACCACTGTTGATAAGGCTACTGCTACCTGCTTTAACTGTGAAAAAGTAGGACACTTTGCTAGTGAATGCAGGTCAAAGAAAGTCTTTAAACCCTCAGCCTTCTCCAAGAAATCCTCTAACCCCAGGGCTAGAGATGACAAGTATCAAAAGCTGAAAGAAAAGTATGCAAAGCTGAAAAGCTTTAAAAAGAAAGGCAAAGGCCTGATGGCTGACTTTGACTGGGCTGCTTCAGATGAAGAAGAATCATCTGACTCAGAAGATGATGACGAGGCCAATCTCTGCCTCATGGCAAAGATAGAAGAAGAGGAAGAACAAATTGAAATTCCCTCTGCTTCATCTTCTGCCTCTAAATATCAACTTCTTTCTTTACCAATATTTAAGATATTGATGAAGCTGATAGTCTTCGGAAAATCGATCTTCTGACTATGAATTTATATGATGCCATGAATGGCAAAGCCGTTGTTGAAAATCAAAACCTTGATCTAGCTGAACAGCTTAAAAATTATCACCTTCAAATTGAAAAGCTTTCTAAAATTGAAGAAGATTTAAAAGATCAGGTTCATAAAAATCAGATAGTCAAAATCGAACGTGAAGAGGCTATCGCTGCATTAAAAGCTGAAAAGGCTACTGTTGAAGGATGGTGTAAATCCTCAACAACGATCACTGAGATAATAAAGTCTCAAATTCCCCTGAGTGACAAACGTGGTCTTGGTTACAAAGCTGACGTTGAAGAACCAACCACTGATCATTCCATGCTTAAGTTTGGAATGTTCGTGTCCTCTATCCCTGACACTTCCTCATCTCAGTGTTCTTCTTCTAAAACTCCTATCCCTGAGGAAAAACCTACCTTTATCCCTAAAGGTAAAGACAAAGAAAAAGTTTTCAACCAAAAACCTCATAAGGGTACCTTTGTACCTAAGCTGAATGCTTCTAAAGCTTCAGTGACCTATCCCTCTACCTCTAAGAACAAGATCCCTGGATTTATTCAGCGATCTACTCCTAGAATCAGAGTGGATATTATTGGTAAGAAATCTGAAAAACTGATTGTTCCTCCCATTTCCAATGCCAAAGGTATACTTGGTGCTGGCCCTGCTCATTTAAAATTAACGGCTAAGCATGCAAATGGTCCTAAAGCTACTTTTAGCTATAGGAAATGTTATCACTGTGGACTTACCGATCACATTGCTAGTAAGTGCCCCACAGCCACCAAAGCTGAAAATTTAGCTAAGGTGAAGATGTGAATCCCAGTTTGATCAGGTAACAATAAATCAATAAACAATAACACGAACAATTGATTATTTCAATCTGTCATCCCTCTCGTATTCATAAATCAAGATAGTTACAAAGGTTAGAATGAAGAACACAACTATCTCTCTCTCTAATGAATCTCTTGGATGGCTAATCAATTGCTAACCTAATTCTAAAGGTTAACATAACCTTAAATACCTAGGCCTTAAACACAATGGCCCATGGCCCAACAATCTAATCTAAGCCCAATTAATAATAATTAAGGCTTTTACAATAATAAACCACTATAATTAAACTAATTACGCTTTATATACTTATTTATATATCTTTCTAATATGTAGGACATTTATGGTCCTAACAATCTCCCCTAAAGATATATAAATAAAAACCGGTCTTGAAATCTTCAGATCTTGATCTTCTCTTCCTTCTTTTGAATCATTGGAAGACTTCGGTGTTGCTTGTCTTCAAGTCTTTTAATGCTCCCCCTTGAATAAGGCTCTTGGTCTTTAAATCTTCAACGAATCTGTCTTTGACCCGCGAGTTGAATTTGCTTTCAGCTTCAGCGTTAAGAACTTGTAGACCCAATATGCTCGGAACAGATCAATCATTCGATTAAGAATTGATCAACAGTTACTCCCCCTCGGCTTTTACATGGGTACTTCTTTACTCCCCCTCGGCTTTTGCTAACTCCCCCTCAACTTGATATTCGGTGTCTTTGAATCTGTACCCTTTCTCCCCCTCATGATGAGTAGGAGAATCCGGAGCATCATGCACGTTCAAAGACAATAGTGACGAGTAGCAAAAAAATCCGATCAAACGTTAAGTAACCAGAATAGGGTAAAAAGCTAACACAGAAACATGTTAGTAACTGTTATCACAACAATTAAAAAATTGTGTGGCCTATGTTCAGAGTTGGCAATGAGGTATCTCTGATAGGACTTCCAGTTATCACTGAAGTAAAAATATTAAAATTTACTTCTCAAACTGTTCCGGCAATATCACAAAGATATGCAATTGGAATCACAAAGACTCGTGCATGTGAGAAAGAAATAAATGATATCTGTTAGGCTAAAAGATTGATTTAACACGGGACGCAAGTTAAAATCAATTGACACAGTGAATAGAATATGAAGTTCGGAGACCGGAGCTGGTGTCTTCCTTTTTCAATATCTAAGACCTCTGAGTGAGAAATAGATAGAGTATGTGCTAATTCTCCGTGAATATATGAAACAAGCATCTCTTGTGAGATACTTGAGTGGCTGGGTGGGGTGACACGAGTTATCGACACTGGGTCCATGTCTGTTTCAATATTCATCTCCAAAGAACGAGAATGAATAGATTGTGTGGTTACCCGGATAACTGACTCGGTTTGGTAAGGACCAATAATTCTTTTAAGTCCTGTCACAGCCTCACCATATTCTTTTCTCTCCAAACTCATCTATCAAGCTAGACCCCTCACTGTTGTCTATAAATGATGTGTTTCTTGGATAGGTCCTTCCGGTTCTGGATAGACCATAGAAACAATATAATTCCTAACACTCACATCATGCATCGAGTATAACAGTTTAGTAAAACAGTGAAGTACGAGTTCTAAACTGAAATGTTTAGAAGTCAACACTTTTAAGAACGAGTCCTGGTCTGAGATGATCAGAAGTCATTAAGAGTAAATCCGAGTTTTGATCTGAAGTAATCAGAAGTCATTGTTTGAAATAAAAGAATTTCAAAAAGACAAAATCAAGCGCAAAATAGAATGACTCATTAAGCACAGTATTTGCAATAAGTGAGAGAATGATCAGAAAATTTAATTGTGAAGAACAAGTCACAATTAATATATCAGATAAGAATGAAATCATTAGCAAGAATTAGCGAACTTGGAAAACAACTGGGAATTCAAACAAGTGTATTTCCATCGAAAAATCAACACATATGTGAGACTTGGAAATAACTAAGTCAAGAAAATATTGGACGTGACAATCATGAAGATTAGAATTGGAGAATAACAAACATAAGTAAGTTATTCAGAATGATTTACCACAGTCTTTGAATTCAGTTGAAGTTCACTTACCTTTCATAGTACTCCCCCTCGAATGTGGCATAACCTTTGAATGCTCGTCATGTGATGTGAATAATAGAAATTAAAACCGCACATGACATTCCTGCAAAACCATTAGACAGATTTTGGTATCCATCTTTTGATGGATCCTTGTTGGTTAAATGCCCTATGAGGACCTGGGAAACTATAAGTGCCATACCAATAGTTAGCACGATATTTCTTTACAAACTCACTTGTTTCACAATAAGAACAACACAGCTTCTGAGTAGATAATCTGATCAGCTTATTAACAGAGTAAGCACGATCAGATTTCACAAAAGGTTTAGCATGAAAAGCTTTGTTGTTCTTGTCACTCTTAACATCGACGAATGGCTTTGGAGCAGGAGCAGATCCTTTAACTCTCCAAACCATGTTTACTTTCTTGAAAGATTGATTATCTTTATTATCAACACAAGAATTATAGAAAAGATTGGAAGGTCGAATCTGATCCTTTGAAAAATCATTTGATTTGACAAAATTCTTTGAAGAACGATTTGTAGAAAATGAACTTGAAGCATAAGAAGGTTGAACACCTTTGATCTTGCTTTCATCAAGTTTCTTGACTTTAACGGATAAATCATTTCGTTCTTTGAGAATTTAATCAAATTTCTTTTGTAAATTAGACTTAACCATTTGTTCATTCAAAATCTCGGTTGCTAATCTAGATAATCTCTGAGTAAGTTTAGAAATCTCAGTCCGAAAGATCTTCATCTCTTTTTCAAAATCATCTTTCAAGCATTTAGCCCTAAAACCTTCAACTTTCCCTTTCTCAGACTCTTTGATTAGAGCGTCTAATTCGTTTTCCAAATCAGTTATTTTCAAGGAAAGTTCTCCATTCTTTTGAGAAAAAGATTTGTGTTCTATTTCAAACTTCTCTCTTTCTAAAATCAAAACCTTTTCAAAGTCGGAGATTTGTTTTGAAAGTTTTAAGCACATAAGCTCAAGTCTCTTCTTCTCTTCAAAAGATTTTGTTGAAAGCCCAGATTGCTTTTGTGTAAGCAATTGTCTTTCTTTTGCAAATCTTTCTTTCTCCTTTTCAAAAACCTTTTCAAGAGTATTTAGTTACTTTTAAGCTCAAGGTTTTCACAGTTTAGGAGTTTACCTTTCTCTTCTTCTTCAGCCAGCTTCTCAGAACTAATCCAGATTTGAGATTTTAGTTCCTTCAGTTCTTTGATGTACTTACTGATCAATTCATCTGCTTGCTTGATGTGCTTTTCATATCGTCTTTCTTGTTCTTTCTCTTCAGGTGCTTTCATGTCGTCTTGCGATGACAATTCAGCAATCTTTCTTTTCAGCTCAGTATTCTCATATTCTAAGATCATTGCCTTTTCTTCAGACTTGGCAAGCTTCTCAGATTATTCAAAAATTTGTAGTTTATGTTTTTCGTTTAACCTCTTGTTGCTTGATATTCTTTTCATAACGTTTTCACTTTCACTACAATTCGGATGGAAACAATACCTTGACATTGTTACCTGAAAAATTGATCGTTAATCGGTGTTACTTTGAAGAAAAATTGCGGAAGAAAATCAAAAATTAAATTTGAAAAACAAATTTATCAAATAAATTCGTTTTAAAATTTTAAAATCTGATTATTATAGGACCAAACGAAATCAAGCTTCGAGAACTTACCAATCAAAACTTACCAAAACACAACTTACCGGATGAAGAGGAACTTACCAGACGAGTAGTGGTTTACCGGATAGAGATGAATTCTGGATAAAGTTGACTTTCCGGATGTGAGAGATTCCGGATGGAGATTACACTTACTGGGTAAAATTGTGACTTACCGGGTGATGGTTGGGTTACCGGATATATTGAATTTTCAACACAAAAAAGCAAAAACTTACCGGATGATATGTGGTTCCCGGATGCGGAGCTTACCGGATAAAAATCAAACCAAGCAAAAAAAAAATTAAAAACAAACAAAACAAAACAAAAAAAATTCTAGCTAAATATATATATATATATATGTATGCAAACGTGAGTGAAGAGCAGGTGATGTTCAAAAAATAAATATGCAGCAACAATATATATATATATATATATATATATATGTATATATATATATATATATATATGTATATATATATATATGTATATATATATATGTATATATATATATATATGTATGCATGAAAAAATGGAAGGACAAAAGTGAAGTTAAAAACGAATATATGTTATGTATGGATGTATGATGCTACTTCTAACTTAACACCACTTACCAACTCTTGGTATATATATATATATATATATATTCCTACTAAATTGTAACCGTTAAATATTTATTTTGATGAAATTGTTTCATATCATTCATTTCTTGATGAAATTTTTCTATGAAATTTGTAGTTTCATAGGTTTTTTTCATTTTTATGAAACTTTTCATATATTTTCGTTTTCACCTATGAAACTACAAATTTCATAAAAAAATTCATCAAGAAATGAATGATATGAAATAATTTCATCAAAATAAACAATTTCATAAAAAAAATTCATCAAAAAAACCTATGAAATCGACGAGTTACAACTGTTACACACATTTAGCTGTTACATTTTATTATTTCTCTCTCTCTCTATATATATATATATATATGTGTGTGTTTGATGTGTGCACGTGGAAAACAATTAACAAGCTGGTCAATGAGGTGGTGCAAAAGTCAACTAAACACACACTTGGTCAAATATGATGGCTTCAAGCAAAACTAATCCAACCATAGGTGTTGGGAATTAATAACATCCGGGAAGTGATGTTTTGTCCGGAAAGGTCAATTCATCCGGAGAATAAAGGTATCATCCGAAAAGGCCAATTTGGTTGTCAGGAAAGTATGGGTTATCCGGGAAATAAAAACAATCCGGATGGATTTGTCCGGATAGTGATGAAAAATTAGGAAACTTATCCGGAAAAATTAAAAACGTCCGGACACTGCGACTGTGGTTGCAAATCGGATCTGGGATCGATAGGGTTGCTTGATTTCATTCCTGTAGGGTTAGATTTTGACCAAAAACACAAAAGCAAACACACCCAAATCGATTTCTAAACACAATGTATATCCTAATTTTCACAAACCACCACAAAAAAATTAAGAACACCAAAACTCAAGAATAGATTTTTAAATTGAAAAATTAAAGCCTTTGAGAATTGATGTAAACGTAGATAACAACAGATATAAACGAGTAAAACAATCGAGATCAAATAAACGAATTAATAAATCAACGAAAGTGTTTGCAAACCCGATTGAAGAACGATTTAACCACAAACTTACTGCACTATTTCGAAAATAAACTGGGCGACTTCTGGACCTCAAACGATTAATTCAACCGTTCAGAATGTAAAACGGAGTGTCTTGAAGCTACTGTCCAAAAATCGCGACGATCCGACGGTTCAATCTCCGGGAATAGTGAAACGGCTCGCTGCGTTTTTCCAGAAAATTTTCTGCGAATTTTCTTGCCTTTTCTCGCTTTCGTTCGATTTCTTTTCTTTCTTCAAATCACCGATTCTGCTCTGATAACAATTGTGAATCTCAGTTTGATCAGGTAACAATAAATCAATAAACAATAACACGAACAATTGATTATTTCAATCTGTCATCCCTCTCGTATTCATAAATCAAGATAGTTACAAAGGTTAGAATGAAGAACACAACTATCTCTCTCTCTCTAATGAATCTATTGGATGGCTAAACAATTGCTAACCTAATTATAAAGGTTAACATAACCTTAAATACCTAGGCCTTAAACACAATGGCCCATGGCCCAACAATCTAATCTAAGCCTAATCAATAATAATTAAGGCTTTTACAATAATAAACCACTATAATTAAACTAATTACGCTTTATATAATTATTTATATATCTTTCTAATATGTAGGACATTTATGGTCCTAACAGAAGATCAATTCCCCCAAGGCAAAGAAGACCAATCCTGGTGAAAATCAGGTTAAGGTGAAACCTACCACTGAGGTTAAGAAATTAACCAAAGTGAAGACTAGTTCTGAAGCTGAATCTTCAAATGCTGCGAAGATTGTTGAACCTTCCACTTCCTCTACCACCACTGACAAGTGTGGGCCCATGGTAAAATGGGTGTCAAAGTCAAACTAATCTTCCTTTGTTTGCAGGTTAAGATGGGTATCTGGTATCTTGATAGCGGATGCTCTAGACATATGACTGGAAAGAAAAACCTGCTCGCTGAATACAAGGAAGAGAAGGGTCCCTCAGTGACCTTCGGTGGAAACGGAAAAGGTCATACCTGAGGGTTTGGTGTACTCTCTAATGGTACAACAACCTTCAGAAGAGTCGTATATGTTGAAGGACTGAAGCATAATCTTCTAAGCATCAGTCAGCTGTGTGACAAGGATAACAAAGTGATTTTCACTAAGGAATCCTGCTTTGTCACTGATAAAAAGGAGAAGATAGCTCTCAGCGGATACCGTATGGAAAATGTTTATGTTATAAACATGGACTCTACAACCACGGAGAACTCCTGTTTCTTCTCAAAAGCCTCATCTGATGTCAACTGGCTATGGCATAAGAGGCTCTCCCATCTCAACTTCAAGACACTGAATACTCTTTCCTCTAAAGAGTTAGTTACTGGTCTACCTCAACAATCATACGTTATGGAGTCTCTATGTTCAGCGTGTGAGAAAGGGAAACAAACCAAGTCAAGTTTCAAATCTAAGCAAGTTTCAAATCTAAGCAAGTTTCCTTAGTGTTATCTCCTCTACAACTTCTCCATATGGATTTGTTTGACCCTGTTAACAAACAATCCATCGCTGGAAAGAAATATACATTGGTCATAGTTGATGAATTCTCTCGCTATACATGGGTAATGTTTCTCCGTTCTAAGAGTGACACCACTGAAGAACTCATCACTTTTGTCAGGAAAATGGAAGTCCTGAATAACATGACCGTTCACTCAATAAGGAGTAATCATGGGACTGAATTCAAAAACAGTTCTCTTGATTCCTTCTTTGAAAGCAAGGGTATTTCTCACAACTTTTCCTCAGTGAGAACACCGCAACAAAATGGAGTCGCTGAAAGAAGAAATTTAACTATCATAGAAGCTGCACGTTCAATGCTCAGCGATTCTCATCTACCTACTCAGTTTTGGGCAGAAGCTGTCAACACTGCTTGTTTTACTCAAAACAGGTCGCTGATTGTCAAAAGATTCAAGAAGACAGCCTATGAACTCTTCCATGGGAGAAAGCTTTCAATTATCTTTCTTCACATCTTTGGAAGTCAGTGTTTCATACTGAACAATAGAGATGCCCTTGGAAAGTTTGATCCTAAGGCTGATGATGGAATCTTTCTTGGATATTCTTCAGTCTCCAAAGCCTTCAGAGTCTTCAATCGAAGAAGACAAACTGTAGAAGAAACAATTCACGTCACTTTTAACGAATCCCGTTCAGCGAACTCTAGACCTTCTGCTGATATTGAATAACTGAATCAATGGATGTTTTCTCATCTTGGTGATTCAGAAGATGTTCCCACTCCTCCATCTCATACTCATCCCGCTAAAGATGATGATCCTACCATCATCCCAAGCATGCAGACAAGTGAAGCTGAAACATCATGGGTCTCAACTGTTCCTCTAAACACTATGCCTGTCTCTAAACCTTCTATCTCAGATATGCCATCTACTTCTCAGCAATCAGTGAATGAAATGACATCTGAACCTCTTCCTCTCTTGGCTGAAATACCAGAAGTTGCTGAAGCCTCATCTTCAGCTCCTCCAGAAGTTCAGGTTGAGTCAGCGACTTATGTTCCGGCTCAGCGATGGACTATTAATCACCCTATTGATCAGATTCTTGGTGATCCAAACGCTGGTGTTCAGACTCGACGAAGTGCAGGTAATATTTGTTTTTTTGTTAACTTTATTTCTCTGATTGAACCAAAGAAAACAGATGATGCCCTCAGAGATCCAAACTGGGTCAGTGCTATGCAAGAAGAGCTGACAGAATTCGAAAGAAACAAAGCTTGGAAGCTCGTTCCTAGACCATCTGACAAGTCAGTGATAGGCACTAAATGGGTCTATCGAAACAAGTTGGATGAACATGGAACTGTAACCCGCAACAAGGCTCGTCTTGTTGCTCAGGGATACAGACAAGAGGAAGGTATAGATTACGACGAAACATTTTCTCCAGTGGCAAGACTAGAAGCTATTCGCCTATTCTTAGCTTACGCAGTACACAGAGACTTCAAAGTTTATCAAATGGATGTTAAATCAGCATTCCTCAATGGAAAGCTAAATGAAGAAGTCTACGTGGAACAACCTCCAGGATTCTCAGATCCTAAGCATCCAGGTTATGTCTATAAACTGGATAAGGCACTTTATGGCTTAAAGCAAGCTCCTCGTGCATGGTATGACACTCTCTCTACTTATCTCCACATTGAAAAATTTGAGCGAGGTAAAATCGATAAAACTCTATTTTCCAGGAAAGTAAAAGGTCATATTATTCTTGTTCAAATATATGTCGATGATATTACATTTGGTTCCACTAACCCTGACCTTTGTACTCGTTTTGCTGAAAGAATGAAAACAGAGTATAAAATGAGTATGATGGGTGAGCTAACATATTTCCTTGGCCTTCAAATCAAGCAGAGTGAAAAAGGAACTTTTATTCATCAAATAAAATATGTTAAAGATATGCTGAAGAAATTTGATTTAACTCAGAGCTCAGCTATGAAAACCCCTATGGCACTGCCGCTGACACTAAACAAGGATCCTTCTGAAAACCTGTTAATGTCACAGCGTATCGTGGGATGATCGGCTCTCTTTTGTATCTTACAGCTAGCCGACCTGATATTATGTATGCAACCTGTTTGTGTGCACGATATCAAGCTGAACCTAAGGAATCTCATTTGATCGCTGTAAAGCGAATCTTTCGTTACCATAAGGGTACTCCTAACCTAGGTCTTTGGTATCCCAAAGACTCGGGGTTTGATCTAATCGCCTATTCAGATAGTGATTTTGCAGGTTGCAAATTGGATAGGAAAAGCACCACAGGAGGCTGTCAGCTCCTGGGTAGAAAGCTGGTGAGTTGGACAAACTAAGAAGCAAAACTCAGTGTCCACCTCAACCGCTGAAGCTGAATATGTAGCCGCTGGAAGCTGTTGTTCTCAGGTCTTGTCGATGAGAAATCAACTACTGGACTATGACATTCAGCTCTAAAAAATTCCAATCTATTGCGACATCACTAGTGCCATCGCTATAGCCAACAATCCAGTGCTACACTCAAAGACCAAACACATCGAAATCAGGTATCATTTTATCAGAGATCATGTGATGAATGGAGATATAGAACTTCATTTTATCCCAACTGACTTTCAGTTAGCTGATATATTCACCAAACCTCTTGATGAGACAAGATTCAACTTTCTCATCAGCGAGCTTGGAATGCTGAACTTAGAAGAATAAAATCTTCAGCGGTTCACATTTGATCAGTGATAAAATGAACTTATATAATTTCATTAATCATCTACTCTCTAAACAAAATTGATTCGCTGATATCAAGGTATGTTCTCTCTTACTCGCGGACGTTCGCATATGAATGCAAGATTTCAAAACAAATTGCATCGCTGAATATCTCTTCCTTTCAGTGATATTTCTAATCAGTGCTTCATGTTTTAAAAATGCCACTGATCTTTCAAAATCCTCAGACGCATCCTAAAATATGAAAGGACGTTTGTGACGTCATCAAATGGATAGACCATGGCACGCTTTTTCTCTGACACGTTCGCCCGTTTCGTCTTCCTTGACCAATCAAATTCAAGGGATGTGTCGTGTCATCATGAAAAACTTTTTCGCTCATAGTTTTTCTCTCTCTACTCTCACTATATAAACCCATTCGAGTTTATATTTTTACCTTTACGCGAACATCATCTCCTTCAAGCAAGAACAAATGTTGCATTTGAACTCTTTTTCTCCAGAAACTGTTCATCTTCATCTTCAAACATCAAAGGTTAATATTCTTGTTATTTTCCTTGCATAAACTTGTTTTCGATCTTATTATTGTTTTCAAAAGATCAAACAAAAGAACTTCTTCAAAATAAAACCATTTCTCTTCATGATTTTATGAACACAATCTGGAAACCGATTGTTCCTCAAGTTTAAAAAAAATCTTAAACTTGACATTTCATACGTTTTTTCCACAATCCCTTCTTTAGGAAACTGGAAAACAAGATTATTCACTAGATTTTGTATTTCTTTTCAAAACTAGAAAAACCCTTAAAACCCTTATTTTGGAAACTTTATCCATTTTAAGAACTTCTTTTCATAATCTTCATGTTTGTAATTATAAACAGAAATGGCATCAACTGAAGCTCCTTCAACTCAGTCTCCTACTACTCCTAAAAGGACTAAACTCATCCCAGCTCCTCAAGTTGGCTTCAAATTTGAGAAAATTAACTTTCAAGGCAACAACCCTTATGCTCTCTTCAACTTTCCTCCAAGAAAGCAAATTATACACCTAGACGACACTGTGAATTTTCTTAAAACTTGTCCTCTATCCACAGCTCTGACCGTCACACCTCCTGCCAATAGGAACTTACTCGCTCAATTATGGTACACTTCTAGAAGACCTAAGATCTCCTCCACCAAAGACCCCAAAAAGGAAATCGAGGTCATCCTTTTTGACACCGTACATGGTACCTCCAAGATCACACCTGGTACTATCAGGTGTTCCCTAAACCTCCCCGCCGGCACAAAAGAAAAACGCTTTGTCCCTCTACCAAATCCCAAAAACCCAGCGGATAGAGAAGCACTCGTTGTATTCTTTGATGCAATGCAATATGTGTGGGAAACAGGGAGAGACAAGATCCCTAAGAAGAAGTTGACCATGATCAAGAAATCCAAAATGCCCAGCGAGATGAATTTCATCTTCGCTCATCTGATAAGCTGCATGACAGCTAAGGTTGGTTCCACTAACCAAGCCTCCCAAACCCCAGCAGGCTATGGGGTATGCACTGCTGAAGGGCCTACACATCGATTGGGCCACAATCATCTTTGACGACATGATACTGAGAGTCGAAGAAGCAAAGAGGCAAAAGACTATTCCATATCCACGATTTGTCTGTGCTCTCTTCCAACAAGGGCTCGGAGACAAATACCCAAAGGTGGGCGACCTGAAACTCTCACAGGTTGGTGCTAAGGTTCTCGACTACACTCCCATGCCAAACGGGGTATGTCTTACTACTCTCTTATCTCTTCTCAAACCTCCCACTTCTTCTACTTCTGCAGCTACCTCCATGGTAATCCCAACCACTGGTACCCAGGCTGCAACCTCCACTCCTCGAAAGAGAAAACAATCTTCAACCACTCTTGGTGCTCCTATGGCCAAGAAAACCAAGGAGAACCCCATAAGTCTACCCAGGCTGAAGACTCCACGGTTCTCTCTCTACAAGATCCGCTGGAAAGTTCCGTTGTATGCTCTGCCACAGCTGATCAAACCAACCCTTCCATACCAACTTCAGCGTCTCTAAACGTTGAGGTTATTAACTTGGAACAGAACCTCCATCCCTCAGTACCTCTAAGTACTGAGGAAGTAATTCTCAGCGGATCCAACGCTGAACCTCTTACCTAATCCCTCTTCTCAACCATCCTTCCTCCCACTCTCTCTTTGGACACTCCACCTGTTTTCCCCCCATTCTCTGCAACAAACATCATCCTCAACGATACATATGCTGAAACTTTACAAAGGATGATGGATACAAACATAGGACCTGCGGGGACTTCTCAGCGTAAAGGCACTCTGGAAGACGACATGGAAACATTGACAGGTCATCGAGATTTCGAGGACTTCGTCAACCATCCCGCAGGTATACACAAAACTCCAAACACTCCTCTCTCAAAATCCCAAACTTATGAGCTTTCCTTTATTCATAAGTTTTCAACTTTTACAGGTCCTAATTTGGGCGACATCAACACATCGCTCACAGATTTATCCAACAAGGTGGAATCTCTCACCACCACTCTCTCTACAAACTCTTCAGTGGTTACAAACGCTGGAGAGGCTCTAAAGACACTCACCGATGAGGTGAAAGGTAAAGCTTCCAGTGCTGATATGGAGAAAGTGGAAGGTAGCATTTCAAACTTGGCTACTACTCTCGCTGAAAACTCCACCTCCATCAACAATCTCAACTTCACCAACAGCACCCTCTCCACCAACTTCACCACCCTGTCCAACGAAGTCACATCGTTGACAACAGTGGTTGGTACTCTTCAGGGAGAGGTAAGCACTGTGAAGAATCTCCTGCAGCAAATTCTCGACCGCCTGACTGCTCCGACTTGTACTCCATCACACTTTACTCAAGCTGATCGAGAGGATCTTCAAAAAATCAGTCCTGCTATTTCTGGCCTAGAAGATAGAAAAGCAATGATTGAAACTTACGTTGGAATCACTGGCCTGGAAGACAGTGATCCAAAGACTGTTGATGCTGTTGCTGCTGAAACTGCTATTTCCTCCCCCATCCATCATGTGGAAGAGGGGGAGAAGAATCTAGAAGACCTTCCCCATAATGTTGAGGGGGAGATGAAAACTCAAGAAGACCTTCCCCATAACTCTGAGGGGGAGGGTATTATTTCTGATGTTGCTGATAAACCTCAGGGAGTTGAAAACCCTGAGGGAACCGAGAAACCTCCCTCTGAATTTGAGGGGGAGCAACTCGATTAGGAAGCTAAAGCTGATGTAACTGAACCTTATGCTGATGAGGAAGAATCTAAAGAAGAAGAAGAAGAAAACTATGAAGACGTAGATATCGCTGATGATGAATCATCGTCATCCCCTATAGATGACGATGATGATGACGTCGACTCTTCTTCCAACCTGGAAGGGCCCCTGCTCAAAAAGGGGTTATGATAAAAGAATCATCAGGGGAGGGGACCACGAAAAAGCCTGCAGCAACTGAAGCTGACAAAGGCAAAAATAAAGGTGTTTCATCTGAAGACAACTTGGCTATTCTCTTCAGCAAGCCAGTCTTTAAGGTAACATACACTCTCTTCCCTTACACTGCATCCCTCCTCTATCCATTCTCAACCTCAGTTCTCCTCTCCATAAAACCTCTATACACTTAAACCCCATTCTTTTCTCTATCTCCTTATCCCAAACGATCTTACTTAAACGATCGCTATGTTTCAGCTAGTCCTCTCCCCTGCTTGAGGATCCAGTTGAAGTTCCTCCTGCTGCATCTACAATAAATCCAGCTCCAAGCGCAGAAGAAATAATCCCAGCCTTAGACTTCGCTGAGACTGATGAACCAGAAGAAGAACTGCTCTCTCATAACAAAAGACCTTCCTTGGCTCCTTAAAGGCTAAGTGAAGAAGCACTGAAAAGGAGAGAAGCAATGATCAAACAACTTGAGGATCAGCGACTCATTCCTGCCCCTCGTTTCAAAATAACAAGAAAGGAAGTCAATGAACACCTCAAAGCTGAAAAACAACTCGCCGATAGAAGAAGAGTTGAAGAACAAGATAAGGCCTATGCCATTGAGCTCGTTCAACAATCGGTGAAAGACCCTGGTCTGAAGAAGACTCCTATTGATGTTCAACGTCAACTGTGGAAGGACGCCAAAAAGATCGTCGAAAAGAAAACCAAGGTCTCTGACTCTACCTTGGAATGGTGCAAAGAACGAATTCACTTTCGATGTCATGTCTCCAGAGTCAACAAGGTGAACATAAGGGGAAAGATGTCCTTAGACGTTCCAATGATTCATATCGACATCTTCAGAGAGAATGGTCACAAGGAGACCATTTATACTTCATGGATCGACAAGTTCGGTTTATCAGAATGGTTGGAGATGCGGATAGCCATTCAGCGGTCACGATCAAAACTCAAATCCTATGTCGAAAAAGATCTGAACAAGCAGATCGACTTAGTGACATCTGCTGTGGATATTCCTCCTCCTCCTCCCAATCCAGTTCAATGAAGGAGGGCCTCTGCAAAGAAAAAGATAATACCTTCACACTCAGGTCCTCCTATACCAAACGAAACCGGAATTGGCTTTTCACATGCTGAAGTTCTTGGTCCTGAACCTGATCTCTCTCTGCTCGATATCTCCCTTCCCCCTGGTGAACGCTTCATCCCTGGAAAAGTCCTAAGCAATCCTTATGGCATCTTCTTCAGAGACTACGATGGACGAGAATGCTTCTAACGCGTCTCTGAGCTACCCATTGCCCCTATCGAACAGCTCAGGGATCTCGTCTACTGGTGTGGTTTTAGAGATGATCTTCTAGGATATTTCTTCAAGCCCCTGATCTTCACAGAAGCTAAGCGAAGACGGGATCTTGGACAAGAAGTCCCTGATTGGATGATCCCTACCACAAAATCCCTTAATGAACTTCTTGTTAAGGATGAACCTGTATAGCTGATAGGATTCTGTAACAACCCGAATTCCTAGTATGTATTGAAAGTTTAGTGGCTAAAGTCTAAGAATTTAAAGTTAAGTTAAGGGGGCCTTTGTGCAATTTGTGAAAGATATAAATGGTTGCTAAAAATGCTAGAAGCCTCTTGTATGTGTGTGTGTTTAGCGGCTGGAGAGAAAGAGAGAGCAAGAGAAGAGTTTTGTGCAAGAACAATTGAAGAGTTTTGATTCCTTCTTTGAGAGTAAGGGTATTCCTCACAACCTTTCTTCAGTAAGAACACCGCAACAAAATGGAGTCGCTGAAAGAAGAAATAGAACAATTATTGAAGCTGCACGTTCAATGCTCAGCGATTCTCACCTGCCTACTCAGTTTTGGGCAGAAGCTGTCAACACTGCTTGTTTTACGCAAAACAGGTCGCTGATTGTCAAAAGATTCAATAAAACAGCCTATGAACTTTTTCATGGGAGAAAGCCCTCAATCAGCTTTCTTCACATCTTTGGATGTCAGTGTTTCATACTGAACAATAGAGATGCTCTTGGAAAGTTCGATCCTAAGGCTGATGATGGAATCTTTCTTGGATACTCCTCAGTCTCCAAAGACTTCAGAGTCTTCAATCGAAGAAGACAAACTGTGGAAGAAACTATCCACGTCACGTTTGACGAATCCCGTTCAGCGAACTCTAAACCGAACGCTGATACAGAAGAACTGAATCAATGGATGTTTTCTCATCTTGGTGATTCAGAAGATTTTCCCACTCCTCATGCTCAACCAGTAGAAGATGATAGTCCCACTATCATTCCAAACATGCAGAATAGTGAAGCTGAAACATCATGGGTCTCGGCAGTTCCTATAAACACTATACCTGCAGTTGATCCAAATGTCTCAGACCTTCCATCTACTTCTCAGCAATCAGTGAATATAATGACAACTGAATCAATTCCTCTCTTGGCTGATACTCCCGACGTCGCTGAAGCTTCATCTTCAGTTCCTCAAGTTCAAGTTGAGTCAGCGTCTCACGCTCCGGCTCAGCGATGGACTATAAATCACCCAATTGATCAAATTCTTGGTGATCCAAACGCTGGGATTCAGACTCGACGAAGTGCAGGTAATATTTGTTTATTTGTAAATTTTATTTCACTAACTGAACCAAAGAAAGTAGATGATGCCCTCAAAGATCCAAACTGGGTCAGCGCCATGCAAGAAGAGCTGACTGAATTTGAAAGAAACAAAGTTTGGAAACTTGTTCGAAGACCAACTGACAAAACTGTGATAGGCACTAAATGGGTCTATCGAAACAAGTTGGACGAACATGGTACTGTAACCCGCAACAAAGCTCGACTTTTTGCTCAGGGATACAGACAAGAGGAAGGCATAGATTATGACGAAACATTTGCTCCTGTAGCAAGAATTGAATCTATTCGTCTATTCTTAGCATATGCTGTACACAAGAACTTCAAAGTACATCAGATGGATGTCAAGTCAGCGTTTCTAAATGGAAAGCTGAATGAAGAAGTATATGTGGAACAACCTCCAGGATTATCAGATCCTAAGCGCCCAGATTATGTTTATAAACTGGATAAGGCACTTTATGGCTTGAAGCAAGCTCCACGTGCATGGTATGACACTCTTTCCACTTATCTCCATATTGAAAAATTTGAGCGAGGTAAGATTGATAAAACGCTATTTTTTAGAAAAGTAAAAGGTCATATCATTCTAGTTCAAATATATGTTGACGACATTATATTTGGTTCTACTAACCCTGAGCTTTGTACTCGTTTCGCTGATAGAATGAAAGATGAGTATAAAATGAGCATGATGGGTGAACTAACATATTTCCTTGGTCTTCAGATTAAGCAAACTGAAAAAGGAACTTTCATTAATCAGGGAAAATATGTTAAAGATATGATGAAGAAATTCGACTTAACTGAAAGTTCAGCTATGAAAACCCCTATGGCACCACCGCTGACACTTGATAAGGACACAAAGGGTGTTCCTGTCAATGTCACGTTGTACCGTGGGATGATCGGCTCACTATTGTATCTTACAGCTAGCCGACCCGATATTATGTTTGCAACATGCTTGTGTGCACGATATCAAGCTGAACCTAAGATATCTCATATGAAAGCTGTAAAGCGAATCTTTCGATATCTTAAGGGTACGGCGAATCTAGGTATTTGGTATCCCAAAGATTCAGGATTCGATCTAACTGCATATTCAGATAGTGATTTTGCAGGTTGCAAAATGGATAGGAAAAGCACCACAGGAGGATGTCAGCTACTGGGTGGAAAGCTGGTAAGTTGGACAAGTAAAAAGCAAAATTCAGTGTCCACTTCCACAGCTGAAGCTGAATATGTAGCTGCTGGAAGTTGTTGTTCTCAAGTCTTGTGGATGAGAAATCAGCTACTAGACTATGATCTTCAGCTCTCTAAAATTCCAATCTATTGCGACAGCACAAGTGTCATCGCTATAGCAAACAATCCAGTACTACATTCAAAGACCAAACATATAGAAATCAGATATCATTTTATCAGAGATCATGTGATGAATGGTGATATAGAACTTCATTTTATCCCAACTGATTATCAGTTAGCTGACTTATTTACCAAACCTCTTGATGAGACAAGATTCAACTTTCTCATCAGCGAGCTTGGAATGCTGAACTTTGAAGGATAAAATCTTCAGCGGTTCACATTAATCAGCGAAAGGATAAAATCAACTTGTATAACCCATTCTATCATCTTCTCTCTGAATACACTTGATTCACTGATATCAAGGTATGTTTTCTCTCTCTGACAATCGCATGAAAATGCAAGATTTCAAAACAAAATGCATCGCTGAATATCTCTTCCTTAACAGCGATATTTTGAAATTTCTTAAAACCTTCACTGAATATTTTCATTCAGTACTTCATGTTTTCAAAAGTATCTCTGAGTTTTTCAAAACCTCAGAGACAACCAAGAATATGAAAGGACAGTTGTGACGTCATTGCAACGGGTAAACCCCGACACGTTTTCTCTTCCTGACACACGTTTGCACGTCTCATTCAAACTTCCAATCAAATGCAAACACGTGTCCGTGTCATGATGAAAATCTTTTCCCGCTCAAGATTTTCTCTTTCTAAAATCTCTATATAAACAAACTCCTTGTTTATATTTTTCTTTTACGCGATCAATCTTCCTCCGCAAGAAAGAATTCACTGTTGCATTTGTGATTTCAAACTTCAAGAACTGTTCATCATCTTCTTCATCAAACATCAAAGTTAATATGTTCTTATTTATTACCGAATGCGTATAACTTGTTTCCGATCTTCTCATTGTTTTAACAAGATCAAACAAAAGAACTTCGTAAAATGAAATCATTTTCTTTCGTGATTTTATGAACACAACCATTTCATGGTCGTTCTTCAAGTTTAAATGCAAAATCTTAAACTTGTTCCTCATTCGTTTCCAGAATCTATTTCTTCATAGAAAACTGGAAAACAAGAAAATGGGTTTTACATTTCGTTTTAAAAATCAAGAAAAACCCTAATCTTCATTAAGGCATTTGTCTGAATGAAATGGATAAAATTCGAAACATCTTATTGGAAATTCATTCCACATTAAGATCATTCTTATTTGTTAACATCTTTGGTTGAACTGTTAAATACAGAGAAATGGCCTCGTCTGACATTCCTACTACCGCTGAGAACATCTCCGCTGACTCTGAGGAAGTGGAAATCCTTAAGGCTCCACAAGTCAAGTTTGAACTTGACAAACTGGATTGGACTAAGGTGAACAACCTCTCTGCGCTTCTCGAGTTTCCTCCTCGAAAGCAAGTCACACATCTAGATGATGCTGTGAAATTTCTGAAGAATTGCTGCATCTCCACAGCCCTGACCATAACACCTCCTGCACATCAGCTTTTGCTCTCACAATTCTGGTACTCAGCGAGACACACTCAATTACCTTCAGCCAAAGACCCCTCCAAACTAATAGATTGCATCCTCTGCGATATCGAATATGGCACCATAAAGATCACCCCAGCCATTATTTGCAAAGCTCTCAGCCTTCCCATCGCTACCAAGGAAAAACCTTTTGTTCCCCTCCCTGACCCCAAGAAAAACTCAGGCAGGGAAGCCATCATTGCATTCTTCGATGCAATGGGCTATGTATGGGAAATAGGCAGAGACATGAAGCCCGAGAAGAAGCTGATGATCATCAAGAAATCGAAAATGCCCAGCGAGATGAATTTCATCTTCGCTCATCTGATAAGCTGCATGACTGCAAAGAGTGGCTCCTCCGACCAAGCCGCTAAACCTCAGCAAGCAATGGGTTATGCACTGCTGAAAGGTCTCAACATAGACTGGGCATCGATCATCTATGATGACCTGGTTCTACGAGTGGACACCGTCGCTGACAGACCTCCATGGGTTCCTTACCCACGTTTCATCAGCGCCATCTTCCAATGTGGCCTGAAGGAAACCTACCCAACTGATGGTGACCTGAAACTTTCTCAGGTCGGTCCAAAGATACTCGACTTTAAACCAACCGTAAATGAGGTACGTCTTTCTACACTCTTAACTCTTCTTAACCCTCATACTTCTTCTACTTCTGCAGCTCCTTCAGCGGACAAACCCACCGCTGATACCCCAGTTGCTACTTCCATTCCTCTTAAAAGGAAACACTCTCACACCCCACTTGATTCTAAAAGGATCAAGAAAACAAAGGAGCAACCCTAGCAATCTCATGTTGAAGACTCCTCAGCTCCTTCTGCAGAGCTGAAGGAACGTTCAGTGGTACGCTCTGCCACACCTGAACAAGCCATTCCTTCAATCCCAACCTCAGCGTCTCCAAACGTTGAGATTACAGACTTGGAAACTTCCCAACCTCCCTCAGTCTCTCAAAAGACTGATGAAGTGTTTCTCAGCGATTCCAACGCTGAACTCAGAATCCAACCTCCAATCTTATCCTTCGCTTCTCCCTCCAATCATTTGGTCTCTCCTCCAGTTATCACTGGAGATGCCATCATTTCTTAGGAAGCTAAAGCTGATAATCCAGAAATGATGAAGACAGGACCTGCAGACCAATCCATGGGCACTTTTGAAGATGACATGGAACTTTTTTCAGGAACCCGTGATTTCGATGAATTCACAAATCCTCCTGCAGGTAATCAACAACCCATAAACACTGTGACTAAACCCCAAACTTCTGAGCTTTCCTCTGTTCACAAGTTTTTATATGTTACAGGTCCTAATTTGGGAGATATCAACGCCTCTCTGAAGTCCGTGGAGACAAAGATGACAGGTCTCACCACTACTCTCTCCAATAACTCTTCAGCTGTAACAAACGCTGGAGAGAATCTGAACAAGCTGACAACGGTGGTGGAGAAAAAGACTTCCACAGATGACATGAAGCAACTTGATAAGACTCTCAGCGACTTCGCCAAGGTGCTCGCTGATATCTACACAGACTACACCTCTCTTAAAAGCCCAGTTTCGTCCATGTCCAGCGAATTTACAACGCTGAAGACATCGGTTGGAACACTAGAGGGAGATATGTCTGCTGTGAAGACAAATGTCAACTCTCTGATGACTGACTTAAGCTCTGTAAAGACTGACGTTGGTTCGATGAAGACTATGATCGAACAACTGCTGCACAAGGCGAATACCCCTGCTCCTGCCCCTGTCCCTGAACCTGAACATTTTACAGCGACAGATCGCATTGAGCTCGGGAAGATCAATCCTGCTATTTCTGGCCTTGAAGACAGATTAGCAAAGATTGAAGCTTGTGTAGGTCTCTCTGGCCAAGAAGACAGAGAACCTACCAACGCTGCTGAATCTACCCATTCCTCCCCCAGTCATCATGAAAAAGAGGGGGAGAAGAGCGCTGAAAACCCTTCCAAGAGCGCTGAAGACCTTTCCCATGATGAATCTATCAGGGGAGAGAAGAACGAAGACCTCACCTTCACTGAAGAGGGTGAGAAGACTATTGAAGCTGAAGCAGCCGCTGGACCTCAGGGAGATGAAAACCCTGAGGTAACCGAGAAGCTCGCCTCTGTATCTGAGGGGGAGCAACTCGAAGAAGACGCTGAAGAATCCGAAGCAGAAGATGATGAAACCGTCGACATCCCTGATGATGAACCATCTTCTTCTCCAAAGAATGATGATGATGATGACGAAGATGACGATGACTTCTTTATCGTCAAACCTGCTCCGAAGATCAAAGCTCTCAAGGGAATCTCGATAAATGAACCTTCAGGGGAGCGGACAAAGACAAAGCCCTCAGCCTCTGGAGCTGAGAAAGGCAAAGGCAAAAGCGTCGCTGAAGATGACAATCTGATGAACTTGCTTGAAAAGCCGGTTTGTCAGGTACACTAAACATCTCTTACTCCATCCCTCCTCTATCATACACTATCAGTTCCTTTACCCAAGCCTATACACTTGAACCAATTCTCTCTATCTGATTCTACCCAAGTTCTTACTCGTAAGATCGCTGTGTTTCAGCTAGTCCTCTCCCCTGTTTGAGGATATCGCTGAAGGCTCCACAACTGCGACTTCACCAATAATACCAGCTGTCGCTGAAGAAATAATCCCAGTCTTGGATTTGATCTCTGAGACTGATGAACCTGAAGAACAGACTCTCTCACACAAACACAGACCTTCCTTAGCTCCTCAAAATCTAAGAGAAGAAGAACAAAAGAAAAGAGAGGAAATAATAAAGCGATTCGAGGATCAGCGAATCATTCTAAGGCGTGATCGCTGAAAGAAATAATAAAGCGATTCGAGGATCAGCGAATCCTTCCTTAGCTCCTCCAAAGTTCAGAATTTCAAAAGCTGAATACAAGGAACACCTCAGAGCTGAACGCCTCATCGCTGAAAGAAAGGAAGCTGAAGAAAAAGACAGAGAATACGCCATCAAGCTTACTCAAGAATCTGTCAAAGACCCCAAGTTGAAACGTGTTCCCATTCAAGTTCAACGAAAGCTTTGGGAAGAAGCCCAGAAGATCGTGGAAAAGAAAACTGAAGTTTCTCAGACCACCCTGATATGGTGTAAAGAGAAAATACACTTCAGATATCGTCCAGCGAAGATCAACAAGGTATTCATCTATGGAAGAACCTCTATCGGAGTACCTATTGTTGACATCAAACTTTTCAGAGAAGATGGCCAATCTGAAACCTTTCGCGCTGACACTGTCAAAAAGTATGGTCTCTCTGAATGGCTGGAGATGAGGTTAGCTATCCAAAATTCACAATCTAAGTACAAGGATCATTTCGAAAAGCTGATAAACAGACAGATCGATTTGATATCTTATTGTGTAGACATCCCTCCTCTTCCTGATCTTAAGCTGAAAAGAAAAAGGGCCTCTCCAAAGAAGAAACGTCAAGATTCAAACTCAGGTCCTGTCATACGAAATGAAACTGGAATTGGTTTCTCTCGTGCTGAAGTACTTGGTCATGATCCTGATCTATCTGCCCTTGACATTTCTTTGCCACCATGTGAACTTTTCGTCCCTGGTAAAGTCATCAGTAATCCTTATGGAATATTCTTTCTCGACTACGACGGACGTAAATGTTTTCAACGGATCGCTGAGCTTCCAATCACTCCAATCGAACAGCTCAGAGATCTCATCTACTGGTGTGACTTCAGAAAAGACATTCAGGCACGACACCTAAAACCTTTGATTTTTGAAGAAGCGCTGAACAAAAGAAAGCGAGGTGTAACGGTTCCTGACTGGATGATCCCCACTGAAAAGACCCTTGATGAACTTCTCATTAAGGAAGAATCTTTATAAGCTGATATGATCGCCTTTTCTCTATTGTATCAGTTATTCTTCTGTACTTGTAATTTATTTCGCTCGTACTTGTAATCTTTTCATTTTCTTTGTATCCTGATTCAAAGTTTTAAAGAAAGATTTCAGCTAATGTACTTTACTCCATCAGTACTGAAAAGATCCCAGATAACAGTAAAAGGGACAAATATTTTATGAGTTCCTTTTATCCTTATGTTTTTCATTAAATAGCAATTTTCTCTATTGCTATGTCATAATCAAATAGGGGGAGATTGTTGATCCAAACCCTCAGTGATTTGATAATGACCCTCTCTTAAATACTTAGTGAAAATTATAAGTAAACAATATGTATCAGAGTTTCACTATCGCTGATAAGTACTAAGATCTTCCAGTACCGCTGATAGGAACTCTCGCTCTTTAAGTTAAACATTCAGCGAAACTGTTCACCATAAATGCTCTAAGTCTGTTCAGTCATTATGATGATCGCTGATAAGTTAGTTGTTTACTTATGATCCCTGAAGACAAGTTTCACGTCAACAAAGGTTCTACGCTGAAGTCGAAGATCAAGCTCAAGAACCAGCGACAAGTCTCCTAATGAACTGATGCGGATCAGCGAAGATTCAGATTTGTCCACTCAACGTGAAGTATCAAGTACAAGACTTCAGCTATCGCTGAACTCTATCATTCGCTGATATGAAATGATAGATCGCTGAATCAACGAAAGCTGATCATGAAGTCCTCCGTACAAAATACTTTTGTCTTATCCACCTTTGCACGACTCCGTACGAAATGTCAGAAAAGAACCTCCGAAAATCTGAAATCGTACAACCACTCTGATACTACACTGTTCATCCATACGGCTACTAAGGTTGTCAACCAAGGTCAATGACATGCAACCAACCAGCTGATGACACGTGTAAAGTATATACTGACTTGCATTAAATGCATGCAGTATATAAAGCAAATTATGCTCTCTTCAACTTCCCTTATGCTCTCTTCAACCAACAACCCTTATGCTCTCTTCAACTTCCCTCCAAGAAAGCAAATTATACACCTAGACGACACTGTGAATTTTCTTAAAACTTGTCCTCTATCCACAGCTCTGCCCGTCACACCTCCTGCCAATAGGAACTTACTCGCTCAATTCTGGTACACTTCTAGAAGACCTAAGATCTCCTCCACCAAAGACCCCAAAAAGGAAATCGAGGTCATCCTTTTTGACACCGTACATGGTACCTCCAAGATCACACCTGGTACTATCAGGTGTTCCCTAAACCTCCCCGCCGGCACAAAAGAAAAACGCTTTGTCCCTCTACCAAATCCCAAAAACCCAGCGGATAGAGAAGCACTCGTTGTATTCTTTGATGCAATGCAGTATGTGTGGGAAACAGGGTGAGACAAGATCCCTAAGAAGAAGTTGACCATGATCAAGAAATCCAAAATGCCCAGCGAGATGAATTTCATCTTCGCTCATCTGATAAGCTGCATGACAGCTAAGGTTGGTTCCACTGACCAAGCCTCCCAAACCCCAGCAGGCTATGGGGTATGCACTGCTGAAGGGCCTACACATCGATTGGGCCACAATCATCTTTGATGACATGATACAGAGAGTCGAAGAAGCAAAGAGGCAAAAGACTATTCCATATCCATGATTTGTCTGCGCTCTCTTCCAACAAGGGCTCGGAGACAAATATCCAAAGGTGGGCGACCTGAAACTCTCACAGGTTGGTGCTAAGGTTCTCGACTACACTCCCATGCCAAACGGGGTATGTCTTACTACTCTCTTATCTCTTCTCAAACCTCCCACTTCTTCTACTTCTGCAGCTACCTCCATGGTAATCCCAACCACTGGTACCCAGGCTGCAACCTCCACTCCTCGAAAGAGAAAACAATCTTCAACCACTCTTGGTGCTCCTAAGGCGAAGAAAACCAAGGAGAACCCCATAAGTCTACCCAGGCTGAAGACTCCACGGTTCTCTCTCTACAAGAGCCGCTGGAAAGTTCCGTTGTACGCTCTGCCACAGCTGATCAAACCAACCCTTCCATACCAACTTCAGCGTCTCTAAACGCTGAGGTTATTAACTTGGAACAGAACCTCCATCCCTCAGTACCTCTAAGTACTGAGGAAGTAATTCTCAGCGGATCCAACGCTGAACCTCTTACCTAATCCCTCTTCTCAACCATCCTTCCTCCCACTCTCTCTTTGGACACTCCACATGTTTTCCCCCCATTCTCTGCAACAAACATCATCCTCAACGATACATCTGCTGAAACTTTACAAAGGATGATGGATACACACATAGGACCTGCGGGGACTTCTCAGCGTAAAGGCACTCTGGAAGACAACATGGAAACATTGACAGGTCATCGAGATTTCGAGGACTTCGTCAACCATCCCGCAGGTATACACAAAACTCCAAACACTCCTCTCTCAAAATCCCAAACTTCTGAGCTTTCCTTTATTCATAAGTTTTCAACATTTACAGGTCCTAATTTGGGCGACATCAACACATCGCTCACGGATTTATCCAACAAGGTGGAATCTCTCACCACCACTCTCTCTACAAACTCTTCAGTGGTTACAAACGTTGGAGAGGCTCTAAAGACACTCACCGATGAGGTGAAAGGTAAAGCTTCCAGTGCTGATATGGAGAAAGTGGAAGGTAGCATTTCAAACTTGGCTACTACTCTCGCTGAAAACTCCACCTCCATCAACAATCTCAACTTCACCAACAGCACCCTCTCCACCAACTTCACCACCCTGTCCAACGAAGTCACATCGTTGACAACAGTGGTTGGTACTCTTCAGGGAGAGGTAAGCACTGTGAAGAATCTCCTGCAACAAATTCTCGACCGCCTGAATGCTCCGACTTGTACTCCATCACACTTTACTCAAGCTGATCGAGAGGATCTTCAAAAAATCAGTCCTGCTATTTCTGGCCTAGAAGACAGAATAGCAATGATTGAAACTTACGTTGGAATCACTGGCCTGGAAGACAGTGATCCAAAGACTGCTGATGCTGTTGCTGCTAAAACTGCTATTTCCTCCCCCATCCATCATGTGGAAGAGGGGGAGAAGAATCTAGAAGACCTTCCCCATAATGTTGAGGGGGAGATGAAAACTCAAGAAGACCTTCCCCATAACTCTGAGGGGGAGGGTATTATTTATGATGCTGCTGATAAACCTCAGGGAGTTGAAAACCCTGAGGGAACCGAGAAACCTCCCTCTGAATTTTGAGGGGGAGCAACTCGATTAGGAAGCTAAAGCTGATGTAACTGAACCTTATGCTGATGAGGAAGAATCTGAAGAAGAAGAAGAAGAAAACTATGAAGACGTAGATATCGCTGATGATGAATCATCGTCATCCCCTATAGATGACGATGATGATGACGTCGACTCTTCTTCCAACCTGGAAGGGGCCCTGCTCAAAAAGGGGTTATGATAAAAGAATCATCAGGGGAGGGGACCACGAAAAAGCCTGCAGCAACTGAAGCTGACAAAGGCAAAAATAAAGGTGTTTCATCTGAAGACAACTTGGCTATTCTCTTCAGCAAGCCAGTCTTTCAGGTAACATACACTCTCTTCCCTTACACTGCATCCCTCCTCTATCCATTCTCAACCTCAGTTCTCCTCTCCATAAAACCTCTATACACTTAAACCCCATTCTTTTCTCTATCTCCTTATCCCAAACGATCTTACTTAAACGATCGCTATGTTTCAGCTAGTCCTCTCCCCTGCTTGAGGATCCAGTTGAAGTTCCTCCTGCTGCATCTACAATAAATCCAGCTCCAAATGCAGAAGAAATAATCCCAGCCTTAGACTTCGCTGAGACTGATGAACCAGAAGAAGAACTGCTCTCTCATAACAAAAGACCTTCCTTGGCTCCTTAAAGGCTAAGTGAAGAAGCACTGAAAAGGAAATAAGCAATGATCAAACAGCTTGAGGATCAGCGACTCATTCCTGCCCCTCGTTTCAAAATAACAAGAAAGGAAGTCAATGAACACCTCAAAGCTGAAAAACAACTCGCCGATAGAAGAAGAGTTGAAGAACAAGATAAGGCCTATGCCATTGAGCTCGTTCAACAATCGATGAAAGACCCTGATCTGAAGAAGACTCCCATTGATGTTCAACGTCAACTGTGGAAGGACGCCAAAAAGATCGTCGAAAAGAAAACCAAGGTCTCTGACTCTACCTTGGAATGGTGCAAAGAACGAATTCACTTTCGATGTCATGTCTCCAGAATCAACAAGGTGAACATCAGGGGAAAGATGTCCTTAGACGTTCCAATGATTCATATCGACATCTTCAGAGAGAATGGTCACAAGGAGACCATCTATACTTCATGGATCGACAAGTTCGGTTTATCAGAATGGTTGGAGATGCGGATAGCCATTCAGCGGTCACGATCAAAACTCAAATCCTATGTCGAAAAAGATCTGAACAAACAGATCGACTTAGTGACATTTGCTGTGGATATTCCTCCTCCTCCTCCCAATCCAGTTCAATGAAGGAGGGCCTCTGCAAAGAAAAAGATAATACCTTCACACTCAGGTCCTCCTATACCAAACGAAACCGGAATTGGCTTTTCACATGCTGAAGTTCTTGGTCCTGAACCTGATCTCTCTCTGCTCGATATCTCCCTTCCCCCTGGTGAACGCTTCATCCCTGGAAAAGTCCTAAGCAATCCTTATGGCATCTTCTTCAGAGACTACGATGGACGAGAATGCTTCTAACGCGTCTCTGAGCTACCCATTGCCCCTATCGAACAGCTCAGGGATCTCGTCTACTGGTGTGGTTTTAGAGATGATCTTCTAGGATATTTCTTCAAGCCCCTGATCTTCACAGAAGCTAAGCGAAGACGGGATCTTGGACAAGAAGTCCCTGATTGGATGATCCCTACCACAAAATCCCTTAATGAATTCTTGTTAAGGATGAACCTGTATAGCTGATAGGATTCTGTAACAACCCGAATTCCTAGTATGTATTGAAAGTTTAGTGGCTAAAGTCTAAGAATTTAAAGTTAAGTTAAGGGGGCCTTTGTGCAATTTGTGAAAGATATAAATGGTTGCTAAAAATGCTAGAAGCCTCTTGTGTGTGTGTGTGTTTAGCGGCTGGAGAGAAAGAGAGAGCAAGAGAAGAGTTTTGTGCAAGAACAATTGAAGAGAAGGTTTCACCCATCGACTAAATTGGAAGAGGAAGTATATTTGAGGTTTGATTCTACACAAACTCATAGCAGGTAATCTTCTGTTTCAATTCTTGTTCTTAGATCTTCTGCTGAGATTAGTTGCTTGGGGTTTTTGATTAAAAAGTTGTAAATGATATTCTAAGTGGGGATTATGCATCATCTATGTGTGTAATCAGCCATTGAACGATTATTAAAGAGTTGAATGTTGTAATGAATTCCTGTTGTCATTGAGAAATCAAGCTTAGTTAGGTTTTCCTTGGATTTTGGCATCGTTTCGGTCATCAGACCCATACCCGGTAAGTAGCCCAGATGCAGGTTACCGGATGGTGTATCCGGAAGTGAGGGATACAGGGTGTATCAATCCGGTAGTTCCCGGTTAGTAGTAGTTTCGGTAAGTTAATTACCCGGTAAGCTGATTACCCGAAAGTTGAATGATCCGGTAAGTAGTAGTTCCGGTAAGTTAATTACCCGGTAAGCTTATTACTCGGTAAGTTGAATGATTCGGTAAGTAGTAGTTCCGGTAAGTGTGAGACCCGGTAAGTAGTAGTACCGGTAACTGGGTGACCCGGTAAGTAGTGGTCCCGGTAAGTATGCAGGTTCCGGAAAGTAAAGTCTGGGTGGTGTCCGGATAGTTGGTTTTAGGATCTGAGCGGTTGTGTTTCATCCATTTCTCAAGTAGACAGATTGAAAGTCAGAAGCAGAGTAATAAAAGGTCTTAAACGCACCAGGTGATTTTTCTGACTAAAATACGTGATTTTACGTGTTTTCCAAAGAAAGTGATTGTGTAGAAATGCCATGTTATTTTACATGATTTTTACCTGAATGAAAGTTAAATGTTTTACTGATTATGGTGTACTTACGAGCATGTTTTATTTTTAAACCTTTATGAACGATTCCATGACAAATATGATTTGACCGAAATGTGATTTAGCATGAAAGAAATGTCTATTAAAGATTTCCCGTTTCATGAGTTATGATGAGCTATGTGTATGTTATGTGGAGTCGGTCTGCACAGTGGGATCTGAGTACCTCAGGATCCGATAATCCCTTGGGCTGTTGTGAGGAGCTTGTAGGAGGGAATTTATTTCCTTCCTACTCGGATATGTGACCAGCTTGTAGGAGGGAATTCATTTATTCCCTACTCGGATATGTGACTAGCTTGTAGGAGGTAATTCGTTTCCTTCCTACTCGGATATGTGACTAGCTATGTGATCCTTAAACACTGTGCAGTACCATGGTTGAATGATTATGTGAAGAATGTTAATGTGTTTTATAAAATGATTTTTATAATGTTGATGTACGCTGTTTATGGAGGGAACTCACTAGACCTCATGGTCTCACCCTCACTTTTCAAAACTAAAACCTTTTCAGGTAAGCAAATAGTAGGAGGCTCAGGTAAGTGAGCAAGAGCAAGATAGAGTAGAGATGCAGATAGAGACAGTGCATGTGCCACGTATAAAAGCTAGTGCGTTCTCAGTTGTGTATAGGTTGTTTCCGCCAACCTTAGTTTGAGACTGATGTAACGAAATTTTGGGACCCAGTTTTGTAAATGTTATGATTTAATGCTATGTATGTCCTGTTGTAATTTTGGGCCATTACAAATGGTATCAGAGCCATAGTTTAAGGGATTTAGGTGACCGGATGGGCCTAAACTTAAACTTTGGAGTAGAAATCACAATTGAGAATCAGGAATTGCGTTAGGAGGGCACTATTGTAGATATAGGAAATGCGTTAGGAGGGCACTATAGTAGATATAGGACTAATAGGGTACCGAGGACAGTCATGTAAGGTAAGTTTGGGATTTCACCTAGCCAGTGTAATTGTGAACTTACAGGTACATGTATGTGCTTGATCTACCTTATTATTCCGAAGTTGTAGCCTTAAGCTAGTTCATATGTCGTGTTCCAGTAATCTAGAAGGTCAGCAAGATCCCTGAGGGATAGACCGAGCTCTCTTGTTTGGGAAGTATCATGAGAAATCATATATGATGTGATGTATGTATACATCGAAGAGAAGAAATGTTGTATAGAATGTTATGAGTCGTCTAGAGGTAGCTCTTCGTGGATTCGAAGAGAATGAATGTTGAGTTTGAGTAAGACTCCTGTTTCGGGAGAGTCCCAGTTCTAGGAATCATGGGATAGATCAGTCGGGATGGTAAGGAAGGACAATGTCGAAACCTTGAAAGTATCAATGGAGCCCTGACTTCTTAGTCGAGTTTTTCAATGGCAGGATAAATGAAATAAGATACCTATAGTGAATTGAAAGCATGTAGAAGTAGAAAGTGAGATAGTTGATCAAAACGAAATAGTATGAAATGGTTAGGTAAGTGGACCGTTGAATGTATGTATAGCAAGTTGTTTCATGACCTAGAGGGCGACCATTGGTCGTAGGTGGAGTGTCAAGGATAAGTTGCGTAAGTAAGCGGTTGACCTTGTTAGGGTGAGTAGCCTTCAATTGCAAGTAGAGTTTTATGCATGATGTTCTTATATGTCACATGAAATATTCACGATTTAAGTTAAATGTGTAAATATCAATTTTGATCGAAAATGAGTCAGAATGTGCAAGCGTATGTTTAAAGAAAAGGTGATTTCATTCACATTGCACAATGAAATTTTGAGCTTAACGATTTGTAAAGTATTTTACACTTTTCATGATAAGTTGAATTGTTACAAAAAGGTCAAGAAAACGTTTGCCAGCAAAACTTTTACAATCAAAATGAGTATTGACCTGTTGATATCATTTAAAAGAGTGTGAGAACCGACTGGTTTACTTGGTGTTGGTATTTTCTTTCAGAATTGCATCGTATGAAAGGATTTTCATTCCATGTATTACTATCGTAATAACATCGTTCGGATTGAGTAAGATTAAGGTTCACGGGAAGATGCATGCAAACGATTCTCGAATTGTTGTGCAGGGCATTGAAGTTATGAGAGTGATGGGGTCATGTGTACCCAAGTTGTTTCCAAATGTTGTTTATTTAAAATGATAAAATGTGCGAAATGATTTATTTACTACGTTGTCATGCATGAAGGCTATGAACCCACTAGGTCGTAGAGTATTATATTTTAAGCTAAGGAAGAACTCCGAGATGGGAGAGGTGTTGGACAAATCAGGGGTGAACGTTTGTAGTTTTGGTATATGTGTTCAAGGGGAGAGTCGGACAGTGGAAGAGTCGGGAGTGGATTATAGTGTCGGTTGTATGAGGGTCTACACCCTTGTTCGGTAACTGGATGTACGGTTGTCAAGGGACGGTTGCGTACGGAGGAAGGACTTGAAGCCTTCAAGGTGTTGGTTTTAGCAACTCATTATGAGTAGTGTTGTGAGGCAGGAATGAAATGTCCACGGCGTGGGGATATGAGTTTTGAGGTGAGCTTGTAATGTCGATGTTACATGAGTAGGTTTCGAAAAGAGAGAGACAGATCGGGAAGTTGATTATGATATATTGGAAGGATTAGGTTCCGTAAGGAACCTATGTTAGAGGATAAGCTAAGAAAGTAGTTACAGGTTGACTGTTGATGTTGAAGTCGGCAGCGGTGTAAGTTGGCTGAGGCCGAAGACTTGAACAAGGAGAGTGAAAGTTGACAGAACACCTTGTAGGGGTGTTAAGTTAGTGAGAGACTGCTATTTTGGATAATCGTTCTACTTACGAGGTATGGAGGGTTCGTAGAAGGATAAGGTATGTAGCACGAATGGAGCGAGTGTGTAAATTATATCGTCCAGTGAGGGAATGTGCCCTGTTTATGTAAGGGCTCGGATCGTAAAGAGCTAGCAAGAACGATTACATTTGAGCTAATTGGGAACTAGGGAGTTATAGTTAACCTAGAGTGAGAAAGGACAAAGTAGCGAGATAGACTCGATTATTTATGTGGGAGAATTTGAAGGCGAGTTTGAATTGTGTATGAACGGCCATGAGAGATTTGGTCTGCAGTGTGATGTTATGGGTGAGAAATGTACAGTTATGTAGTGGCAATAATTGCCAAGTTAAATGTGCCAGCTAGTGTTGTAGTAACGTGATGTTAAAAAGATGAACATTAGAAGGAAGCCATTTTCGGGATTTCGTATGAGTGTACAATTTGTTAGTCAAGTTGTTAGAGCACGTGGTTGGTAAGTTGGCTTTGTTATTTGGCTAGTATCGGAATAGTATGTCGGAACAACAATGGGTGGTTGCCCAAATATGAGACCAAGCGTTTTTGGTTATGTATGTTGCTAAGTAAGTATATTCTTGAAATCATTGTGAGTTTAAAGAAGATGATGGATGGGTTATTCAAAATATAGTGTAGTAGATGAGAAATCTTTAGAGAATGAAAATTGTTTCTTATGTATGAAAGGATTATCCGAGAAGGTAGTAGTTGAAGATCAAATAATGTGTAGTAACATCAAACCCTGGTGTCTTTTCGAGGTGATTTGGTTGAATGCCGTAAGTTAAAACTTTGATGGAACCGTTTGGTTATGTACAGTAATGAGAAGGTATTTTCAGCATGGAAATTGTCGGAAGAGAGGGGAACGTAATGTTGGTGGGCGGTGCTCCACGCTAAGGTGGGAAGGTGAAGATCGTATGATGAAATAAGTGAGTAAATTGGAAGTAGTAAGCTTGACAAGTAATGCCGGAAGGTGCAGTGTTGTGTAGATTGTCGTTGATTAGTGTGCGAACTTTTGGAAAGAGTATTGAGGAAGGAAATGGTGTATGTTTTGTGCAGGAAAGAAGTGGATAAGGCAGTTGAGTGAGTTAAGTTAGCAATGTTGTGAGAAATGTTCAGACGAATTGATTGTTCAGCGTTAAGATATTGAGAATAGTATGGTGTGACCATGGTTACTCCTCCCAGTTGAGTGAGGATAATCGGAGTTATGTTTTATATGACTGAACGAACGTGGCAATCAACGAGGAATTGATGTGTTTTAGGATAAGTTTAAATTGAGTAGGTGAACACTTCAACGATGGGTTTGGAGGTTCCTACTCTTAGTTACGTATAAGTATGGAGTGGTGAAGGGGTGAGGATGTGAGAGATGGTTGACGAACGGTGGTCGAGGTGGTCCGAGAAAGGGAAATGTTATCTGCTTAGACGATTGTTGGTTGGGAGAAGTAATCTAGAATTGCTTGTAATACGATGAAAGAACTCTGGGTTGAAAGTTGTCGGGGTGTACAGGGTTGGCCTTGTGCCAAGCTGTCAAGTGAGTGATTGTTTCTTGGTAAAAGAATCTCGTGTTGTGGTAGGGGATTCCGCGAAGTTCCTCCTTAAAGGAAGTAAAGATGCATGAGAAGCCTTATTTAATATTCTATTATCAAGACCGATCGAGTAGGAACAGTAGCCTACGAGTTAGAGTAACGTAAGATCGGAAGGGAATGCACCCAATGTTCCATGTTCCGAATTTAATGAGGTGGTTGACTGAGTCAGAAGTGGCATTACCTTGGGGAAGTGTCAGTTTTGGTGTGGGCAATATACCCGCATCTTTTCCCAATGAGGAATTCCGGGGACGGAATTCTTTTAAGGGGGGAATGTTATAACAACCCGAATTCCTAGTATGTATTGAAAGTTTAGTGGCTAAAGTCTAAGAATTTAAAGTTAAGTTAAGGGGGCCTTTGTGCAATTTGTGAAAGATATAAACGGTTGCTAAAAACCCTAGAAGCCTCTTGTGTGTGTGTGTTTAGCGGCTGGAGAGAAAGAGAGAGCAAGAGAAGAGTTTTGTGCAAGAACAATTGAAGAGAAGGTTTCACCCATCGACCAAATTGGAAGAGGAAGTGGATTTGAGGTTTGATTCTATACAAACTCATAGCATGTAATCTTCTGTTTCAATTCTTGTTCTTAGATTTTCTGCTGAGATTAGTTGCTTGGGGTTTTTGATTAAAAAGTTGTAAATGATATTCTAAGTGGGGATTATGCATCATCTATGTGTGTAATCAGTCATGGAACGATTATTAAAGAGTTAAATGTTGTAATGAATGCCTGTTGTCATTGAGAAATCAAGCTTAGTTGGGTTTTCCTTGGATTTTGGCATCGTTTCGGTCATCAGACCCGTACCCGGTAAGTAGCCTAGATGCAGGTTACCGGATGGTGTATCCGGAAGTGAGGGATACCGGGTGTATCAATCCGGTAGTACCCGGTTAGTAGTAGTTCCGGTAAGTTAATTACCCGGAAAGCTGATTACCCGGTAAGTTGAATGATCTGGTAAGTAGTAGTTCCGGTAAGTTAATTACCCGGTAAGCTGATTACCCGGTAAGTTGAATGATCCGATAAGTAGTAGTTCCGGTAAGTGTGAGACCCGGTAAGTAGTAGTTCTGGTAAGTGGGAGACCCGGTAAGTAGTGGTTCCGGTAAGTATGCAGGTTCCGGAAAGTAAAGTCTGGGTGGTGTCCGGATAGTTGGTTTTAGGATCTGAGCGGTTGTGTTTCATCCATTTCTCAGGTAGAACGATTGAAAGTCAGAAGCAGAGTAAGAAAAGGTCTTAAACGCACCAAGTGAGTTTTTCTAACTAAAATACGTGATTTTACGTGTTTTCCAAAGAAAGTGATTGTGTAGAAATGCCATGTTATTTTACATGATTTTTACCTGAATGAAAGTTAAATGTTTTACTGATTATGGTGTACTTACGAGCATGTTTTATTTTTAAACCTTTATGAACGATTCCATGACAAATATGATTTGACCGAAATGTGATTTAGCATGAAAGAAATGTCTATTAAAGATTTCCCGTTTCACTAGTTATGATGAGCTATGTGTATGTTATGTGGAGTCGGTCTGCACAGTGGGATCTGAGTACCTCGGGATCCGATGATCCCTTGGGCTGTTGTGAGGAGCTTGTAGGAGGGAATTTATTTCCTTCCTACTCGGATATGTGACCAGCTTGTAGGATGGAATTCATTTCCTCCCTACTCGGATATGTGACCAGCTTGTAGGAGGGAATTCATTTCCTCCCTACTCGGATATGTGACTAGCTTGTAGGAGGGAATTCGTTTCCTTCCTACTCGGATATGTGACTAGCTATGTGATCCTTAAACACTGTTTAGTACCATGGTTGGATGATTATGTGAAGAATGATAATGTGTTTTATAAAATAATTTTTATAATGTTGATGTACGCTGTTTACGGAGGGAACTCACTAGACCTGATGGTCTAACCCTCGCTTTTCAAAACTAAAGCCTTTTCAGGTAAGCAAATAGTAGGAGGCTCAGGTAAGTGAGCAAGAGCAAGATAGAGTAGAGATGCAGATAGAGACAGTGCATGTGCCACGTATAAAAGCTAGTGCGTTCTCAGTTGTGTATAGGTTGTTTCCGCCAACCTTAGTTTGAGAGTGATGTAACAAAATTTTGGGACCCAGTTTTGTAAATGTTATGATTTAATGCTATGTATGTCCTGTTGTATTTTTGGGCCGTTATAGATTCCTTGTAATTCTTCTATCTTTATTAGCCTATATCTTTTGTACTTGTAAATTTATTTGTTGTACTTGTAATTTTTCCACTTCCCTCTGTAACTTATACGAAGTTTAAAGAAAAATTTCAGTGAATGTACTTTACTCCATCAGTACTTAAAAGATCCCAGAAAACAGTAAAAGGGACAAATATTTTATGAGCTCTTTTTATCCTTATGTTTTCATACATAGCAATTTTCTTTTATTGCTATGTCATAATCAAATAGGGGGAGATTGTTGATCCAAACCCTCAGTGATTTGATAATGACTCTCTAAGAATCACTTAGTGAAAATTGTAAGTAGACAATATGTATTAATGTTTTGTCATCAAAGAATATACTAAGTCTGTTTAGTATCGCTGATGAAAACATGCTCTTTAATTTACTCATTCAGCGACACTGTTCATCAATGAGACCTGAGCCTGTTCAGTCTTGTTGATGATCGCTCATAATCTTTTGTTGTTTACTTATGATCACTGAAGACAAGTTTCACGTCAACCATGTTCTACGCTGAAGTCGAAGATCAAGCCAAAGAACCAGCGACAAGTCTACTATTGAACTGATGCGGATATCAGCGAAGCCAAGATTTGTCCACTCAACGTGAAATTTCAAGTAGAAGACTTCAGCGAACGCTGAACTTTATCACTCGCTGATAAAGATCTATTCAGCTAACGATGATCATGAAGTTTCCTCTACAAGTTACTTTTGTCTTTCCCCTTGCATGCCTCCGTACGAAAATGTCAGAATGGACATCCCTTTTGTCCAGAATCGTACAACCAAATCTGATTCTACACTGTTCATCATGCGGCTACTAGGTTGTCTAAAAAGGTCAAACCATGCAACCAATCAGCTGCTGCCACGTGTAAAGTTGTACTGATATGCATTAAATGCATGCATTATATAAGAAGAAACCTACTTCAGAAATGAAGTGCTCGGCCATCTTCTTCTCTCTACTACTTTGTGTTAGAATATTAGTCTTTAATATTCTTATCTCCTTTCTAACTTATTTCTAGTGCAAGAAAATCTTAGTGATTCTCTTAACTTGTTTAGATTAGGTTTATTCTTAATCTTGTTCCGCAACAAGATGTAAATTGTTTGATACATATCAATAAACAATTTAGAAAAGTAAAACCTGTGTGTTTGTATTTACCCCCACCCCCCCCTCTACAAACTTGTATAACCCTTACCGGACCAACAACATATGCATACATACAAGAATATACATATAATGGACATACATTCATATGGGGTAATGCATATATGCATCTCAGATTATGCATATATGCACATTGGTCTGTAAGGGATGCAACAAATACATAATTTGTATTTGATTTGTATCTTATATATATATATATATATAGGGGTGGGTTCAAATAAAAACTCATTTTCAATTGTGAACATGAGGACAAGTCACAACCATTGATCAAGATTTGGAAAACTAATCAATGACTAAAACTTAATTAAACCAATTGAGAAGTGATTAGGGGCAAATCTGGAAATTTGAATCAACGCCTACCACGTTTGACTTTTTATTTTCTTTTTTAATTAAAAAACTTTTACCCCCTTAAAGTTTAAAAATAATTTATCTTAAAAATTACTAATATTTTAATCAAACAAATTACATCAAAAAACGAGAATTTCGTGCTCTTCGATATGACATCTATCTCGATATAGTTTTTCTTCATTTTAACCGTTTTTACGTGAAATGCTATGTATGTGTTATATTCGGTATGAATATGTATGCACGTTTCCTGGTGTGCATATTCAGTATGAATAACAAAGAGGAACATTCATTCACAATTCATGACGAATAACACAGTATTCAAAATAAATAATACAACATTCAGGATGAATAATACACGAATTCCTGATTCATGTATTATTAAACATAAATCGTGTATTATTCATCCTGAATAACACATTATTCACCCTGAATAACACATTATTCACCCTGAATAACACATTATTCATGTTGAATATATGAATGACCCGTGAAGGTTGAACACATGCCGCACTCTCTTTGTTTTCCGATTCACAACCGAAACTTGGTTTTATTCTTTATGAATATGTATGCACATCTTCAGGTGTCCACATTCAGTATGAATAACAAAGGTGAACGTTCATTCACTATTCATGATGAATAATACAATATTCAGGATGAATAATACAATATTCAGGATGAATAATACAGTATTCATGATGAATAATACATGAATTCATGAATCGTGTATTATTCACCCTGAATGATGTATTATTCATACTGAATGATACATTATTCATGAAGAATAATACATGAGTGACTCGTGAAGGTGTGGAGACGTGACGCACTCTCTTTTGTTCATCGGTTCACAATCGAAACTCGATAGGTTCTCGATTCATCTCGATAGGTGTTGGGTTATGGTAATGAAGAACACGATACCTTGGGACGCTAAAGAAAGTGTTGTAGAAGGTGATGTCGAGTTACGGACTTACGGTGTCGAGATGTTGTACGCACTTGAACATACATAAATATTCATACCGAATATAACACGTATATGACATTTCACGTAAAAACGGTTAAAACAACCAAAAAACTATATCGAGATGGGTGTCATATCGAAGAGCACAAAATTCTCGTTTTTTGATGTAATTTGTTTGATTAAAATGTTAGTAATTTTTAAGTTAATTTATTTTAAACTTTAAGGGGGGTAAAAAAATTTAATTAAAAAATAAAATAAAAAGTCAAACAATATTTTTCGTTTCAAAATAACCAGAAGACTTAGGCAAATTTTGATTACAAAATTTTTGAGCTTCTTCAAGAATAATTCCTTCAAAACTAAAGTTCATTTAATTGATAGCTAGTCTTTCAAGCTGTATTAAATGAAGTTTAACTTCTTCGAATTGTTATTTGAAAATCTTTGTATTTTCAAATGCCTGATTTTGAATTTCCTTTAATAAACCTATATTTTGAAATTCAATTTCTTTTCTTTTGTCTTCTTTTGAAAGACGATTATTTGGTTTTAAAACCAATAAATCAATTTTCTTTTCAAGACTTACAAGTTTTTCTTCGAATAAAGAAAAAGTTGTCTTAAGGTATTCTAATTTTTTTTCCAAATTAAGAATACCTTTGTTTTTCTTAATCATAAAATCATGAATAGACTGCCAAAGATTGGTATTCTTATTCTGATTATATTCAAGATTTTTTCCAAGGTTCGTAATTAAATCTACAATACTATTTAATTGACTGTTTTCACTATGGAGAATATGTTTATTTGTTTCTTTATAGAAAGAACAATTAAACTTATACTCATCTAAAGAGACAACATATCTACTTGCCTGGAATAATTCTAAATTTAAATAATCTATTCTACTCAT
This sequence comes from Saussurea involucrata, assembly GCA_033807775.1. Classification (NCBI taxonomy): domain Eukaryota; kingdom Viridiplantae; phylum Streptophyta; class Magnoliopsida; order Asterales; family Asteraceae; genus Saussurea; species Saussurea involucrata. The sequence goes on from CM066314.1 coordinate 24,177,759, forward strand.
AAAAAAATAAAAGGCTCTGATACCAATAAAAAAGGGGTTATCTCAGTTTATTTAACTAAAAATTAAACTAAAATAAGACCTTATAAGGGGCTGCAACGCAGTTATTAGTGTTTTATTCAAAGAATAATCCACTAAGAATTGGGCCTCAGCGAGGTTACAGTATATAGACAGGGAAATCTTGATCGTATAATGCCAAGTTCCACAGCTATTCCTGTTCATGGGGATTGGAGATTATCTTCATGGTAAGAAGAATCCTCAGACCAATTAGAATAATACCAATTTCTTCCTTTAAAGGCTGCAAAAGCTTCAGATTTTGCTTCGTTATCAACTTCAGGGTTGAACCAGAAACTTTTATAAAAAGTATTTATATCTTTGAAGATTTTTCCAACAATTTGATATTTTATATCGGAATTGAGCAGATCAGAAGCTATCAGATAAGTAAGGTTCTTTTTCAGACTTTCTGAACAATATATCTCATAGTTTGCATAACAATAACATCTACAAGGACATCCACAAATATCTCGATGGATTTTAGAACTTGTATGAGGACAGTTTTTAGGATTATGCATAGATAGAATAAATAAAGGATTTCTTATGAGAAGGGAAGGATTAGAAAACCAATTTAACAGAGGTTGTTAATCTTCTTATGATATAGTTAAAAAAACTCTTCTTATCAGTACATTAAAAATGTAAGAAAAACAGGATCTTAAATATGAATATTATGATACCCATATTTGTCACTCTGTTATCACTTCTTGAAAATATATTTAAAAGAATCCCTTAAAAGCTTGAATTCAAAATTTCTTAAAAACTCACCTTTTTGGACTAATCCATACTATTCCCCTAAAAACGCCTTACACGGCTAACAGCGGGTACTGTTCTGGAGTTAAACGTCCTTACGTCTGTTGTTAAAAAGGAAATTTTGACTCTTTCAAAGAATAGTTTAAAATTATTTTTCAAGATTACAACTAAGATTTTGTCTTAGAGGTTTGGCTCATTGCCTGAAAATTATACCTTTGCCATGTAGGTATGAACTAACAGCGACAAGATTTCTTCATAATATAATTTATAAGATCTTTTTCTTCTTTCAAAAGAAATGTAAAGATAATAAAAACATTTAACTAAATCATAAGAGTTTCATAACATGTATTGGCTTTCTAAACCTGAGGGTTTAGCCTGCCATAAGAAATAATTATAAACACTAACCTTGTATTTCACAAATGGTTATTACAGATCTTCAAACTTCAAACACACCTTTTGCTGCTACAGATAACAACTAGCTTACTTCTCACTCTTATTTTTCTCTTCACACTATTTCTTACACTCTTTTTTTGCACGCCCTTTAAACTAAGGAATGCAAACCTATTTATAGGAAACAAAAAGTAGAAATGACCGGCTACCGGTGGCTTCTACGGGTTGAGGGAACTTTGTCTTCATTCGGAAATAATTGAGCGCTCAATTATCAAAAGTAGCTCGAATTATTTGCTAAAAGGGTCCCACTTGCTTGATATTTCTTCGTTCTTCTAGAAGCGAGAAAAGGTAAGAAAAGTTAGAATTTTCTTAGCCGTCCACATGTTTCTTTTGTCGGTTGTAATAAAACAGGTGAATTATTGAGCTGATTAAACTTCCATGATGCTTTTGCCTTTGTCAACTTGGTTAATCAGGTCTTCAGTCTTCTTAGTTTTGAAGAAAACTTTCCATTTATCAAGAATATCATCTTCATCTCTGTGGAATTTCATGAACGTATAGCTTGCTACTGGTGAAGGAATGAAAATTTTGATTGTAGGAGTTTCTCCAAAAAGCGAATAATCATCTGATTTTAATACTTCAGAGTTCCAAAAGAAATCTGAATAATGGACATGTTGAAACCAGATTTTGATGTCTTCAATTGTTTGTCCGGTTATGAATTGCCAACAGGGATTGTGTGGCATAAGTTCATCGTCCCAATCTGATGAGAATGCTTTTGTCATTATCTTGATAGTTGAACAACTAGGTTCAGGTCCAGATTTCCAGAATTTTGGAGGAGAAGCAAATATATCAATAACCATGACTGAATCATCATATTTATTGACAATATTAATGGCATGCTTTATGCGAACATGCATCCATTCTATTTGCTTAGAATCCGAAAGGATTAGTCCGCAGAGTAACCCATATTTGAAAAGATTGTGAAAACTGATTTTTTCATTTCTAAAAGTTTGTTCAGAAGCTGTTCTTAAATCGATCTGAACTGTTCTAAAAAATCTTTTCTTTTCATTTTCTGGTACAGGAATTTCTTCCAGTTGTATAGAAAATCCTTGGATTGGTGATCTTGAAATAATCATTAACCATTCTTGTAATTTTAGAAAATCCTGAAAGTTGATGTCAGTGAGACCAACTAATTCAGATAAGTAGGACAAACAGTTAAGCTTTGGAAGGGATAACTGTTGAGTATTAAGACCTTCTCTTTTTGGTGGTTTGAAAGTACCACTCATCTGTGAGGATGAAGAAGATGTCATACAAGTTGTCAAAGGGAGTTCATAATTGAAGTCCGGATTTTTATCATCTGTAGAGTGATGATTTTCGAAGATAGGGTCTAAATGATAGTTAAAGCCTATTTTCTCATGAGCAGCTGTGAGGCACTCAGAAAAACTTTGAAAGCCCTTCCAAAAGGAACGAAGGGGTTTCTGGTGTTCAATCTGGGCAGCAACATCTGTCCAGTTTTTGTAAATCCCTTTTTGTGGCCCATTCATAAGTAAGTAACATGAAAAAATTTGGGGCACTGTTTTAATTCATTAAATCTCTGGGCAACCGAGTTAATAATAAAAAATTTCTCATTGGTTTGGCCAGGTTTTGTTTCAAGGTTCCATATGGCATCACATATAGAAGCTTCTTCTTTAGTGAGTCTGGACCTTAGGTTGAAGTTGAATTGTTTATCATTGGGATAAACAGGAATGAATTGTCTTCCAACAAGTGAAGAATTTTCAGTTGTAGGAATGTTTTCCTTCTTAACAACTCTAGGCTTAGGCATCCTGCAAAATATTTAAGAAAGAGGATTAAATCTTGAAAGCAAATCAAGAATAACATTTGTTTTTCCCTTTATATGTTCCAAATTAAATTTTATTCCTTTGCCAATGATATACTCATTTAGTTTTAACCATCTATTGGACAAAAGTTTTGATTCCTTCTTTATATCTGCAAATTTAACAAGAGCTTCACAGTCTGTTCTGAGTGTGATCTCCTTTTTCCCTGTTAAAAAGAGGGCAAAAGATTCGCAGGAATTGATTACAGCTAAGACTTCAAAGTCTAAAGATGTTAATCTTCCTTTCTCTTTGTATGTTCCAGAGGCATATCTGCAGAGCTGTTCTTCATGAATAGAGGAGTATTTTGAAGGTCTTTTTAAAAGAATACCTCCCCATCCATATTCTGATCCATCAGTTTGAACAATCAAGTAGTCAGAATCTAATGGTATGGCCATTTCTGGAAGATTCATGACTAGTCTTTTTAAATTCTGAACAAGCTTAATATCTTCAAAATTAAAATTCCTTGTTCCTTTTACTGAGGTTTTATTATAAAGAGGTCCAGTATACTTAGAAAGATCCTTGATGAAAGGTCTAGCATAATTTAGAGAACCTAAAAAACCTTGCAGTTGTTTTAAGTTTTCTAATTTATCTGGATATTCAAGTATTTTTCTTGAAATATGAGGTTGGAGATTTATCTTTCCTTTTCCTATTTCTATACCAAGAAATTCAATATGTTCTTTTAAAAGTTGCATTTTCTTGAGAGAAATCACCATTCCTTCTTTTTCAAAGATCTTGAAAACAGTATACAAATGAGCATAGTGTTGTTCACTTTTGTCTTTTGAAAAAACCAAGACATCGTCAATATAGACACATGTAAAATTGGATATATGCATAAAACAATCATCCATTTTTCTTTGAAAAATCTGAGGGGCATTTTTTAGGCCAAAAGGCATAACCTTCCATTCAAAATGTCCTTCACTACATGTAAAAGATGTCAATGAAATAGAGTCTGGATGCATTCTTACCTGCCAAAATCCTGATTTGAGATCAAATTTTGAAAACCATTTTGCTCCTTGGATTTTGTTAAGAAGAATTTCTTTGGTAGGGATACAATATCCATCAATATGGGTATTGTCATTTAGTCTTTTATAGATAAAAAACCATTCGTGATTGACCACGTTTTTTCTCAGATTCTTTTTGAACTATAAAAGCTGCAGTTCTGTGCTTAGAAGTGCTTCTTGTAATTACTCCAAGCTTTAGTAATTGAGAAATATGCATCTTGAACTCGTCAATAGTCCAATTATCATATTTAGGCATTCCTGTCTTAATTACCAAATCTGGATTAATTATCTCTAATTTACAAAAAAATCTTATTTCTTTCCCAAAATTTTGTTGGGACCTCTCCAATAATTTCAGTTTTTTGTAAATGATCCACCATATATAAAATATCTTCATAAGTAAAAATTTTACTTAAAAGTTTTTGGTTTAGTATATGGGGTTTTACCAATTTATATGATAAGTCTAAAAAAGAATAATATTTAGAAGAGTCATCATTTTCAATTTTCCAAAGTTCTTCAAAGTCTGGAAAATCACTAAAAGTCCTCTCAGGACTAAGAGATGCAAGTTTTTTGTACAACTGTTATCATTACAAGAACAATTTTAGGGAGTACAAACCAGTCTGGGATTTTGTAATGTTTCTGCTTCACTACTTCCACCACGCTTTCGAGCGTACTCTGATATTATGGGTGTGAGTGTGGCTTGCTGAGAAATCATGACATAATCCTTACAAATATGAAAGGATCTATCCTTTGTAAGTAAAAAGTTTAGTCCAAGAATTAGATGTATACCATGTAATTCATTTAAATTTGAGACCCAGCATGTTTCCATAGAGTAAGCAGGTGACCATTCTTGACAATTTTTTTGGAATTGTAAATGAAGATTTTTCAAGTAATGGTTCGTTTCGTGTATAGTTCCTGAAAAAGTCATAGACTTTAAAGGCTTCTGTGCTTCAACCAGTTTACTAAGTAATTCCGGGGGAAGTATAGAAGCATCTAAAGTAGATTCAGTTGCTCCTGTCAATAAAAGCAGGGATTTGAAATTTCATGCCTTTAATGTTTAAGAGAACTAAAACAAAAAGATTTTTCAGTGGTTTTTTGTTACATATAATGGGTATAACTGGGGTTATAGCCATATATGAAGATGAAGGCTGATCTTGAATCAGAATTCCCTTGTTTTTTGGTGGTTTTGCAAATAAAGGAGGGAATTCTTGATCAAAGTCTTTTTGTGAAAATTGTTGAAAACTAATTTCAAGATTTTCCATACGATTTTCAAGGGTATGAAGTCTATCATCAAGTATAGTTATTCTATCTGTTTTTTGTTTATGAATATTAGGTTCAGGTAGAACATAATTATAAACAGAAGATAAACAGGAGTAACAAACTTCAATTCTACACAGATCACAACGAGAACGCTTCTCAAGAGAAGGGTACCAAAGACAATTATAACACTTATTGTTAGTATTACCCGTGTTGTGTTTCCATTTGTGGGTATAATCTAAAACTTCAATGTTTACAAAATTTAAGTTTTGAAACATTTCAATTTCTTCATCAGATATACCTATATTTACAAGAGAATTATGGTAGCCATATTTCTGTTGTAAAGGTGTTTGAGATTGAGCAAGTTGTTCAATAAAGGAATAATCACTTTGTTGAAGGGTATCTTGCATGCCTTCTACACTAATAATAGAGTAGATTTCAGAGTTAGTTGAGACATCAGAAGTTATGTCAACTAAGTCTTCATTAGTGCAATTTATAAGATCAACTCTTTGGTTAAAAAGAGTTTTCTTTCCAGGGCATTTGCTTGATAAATGTCCTTCTTTCCCACAAGCATAACAAGAAAATTTGTTATAATTCTTATTATCTTTATATTTTCTCACATGTTTGTCTTTATTTAATGTGGGCTTTCTTGCATTGGACTTTCTAAGGAAGTAAGTCTTTTGGGCTTTCTTTAGCTAGGAAAGGCCTTTTTCTTTTCCTGAACTTTATCATAAGTTTGAGGAGTATAGATAGAGGAACAAAATCCTATATCTTTCCTTTTTAACTCTCTATGGGTCTGGATCATGGAACACTTAGCTTTAAGGTGATCTATGATAACCTTAGCTCTTACTGTTGCATTATTCCATTGGGCATCAACACTGGGCTGGTCTTGTTTCCATTTAAGTTCAATTTCTCTTCCCAATTCTCCTGGCAGTTTAGTAAACATTCTGTTGCAAATACTTGCATCATAATAATTACCAGAGATGGAGGCTAAATGAACAAAGTCATTTAGGAAGAAAACAATCTTTTTCCAATCATGTAATTGGAGTTGTTCAAGATCACGAAGTGCTTCATTCTGCTTTATGGTTAGGCCATATAAGGTATCTCCACCATTAATAGTCCTAAGGATAGTTGATGTGAAGTTCCTTATGTTATTACCTTGTGCAACAAGTTATGCTAGTGACTCAGGAAAGTGTTTTTTCCAGTCTTCCCATGCAGCAAGTGCAGTAGTACCAAGATAGTTTTCCGCAATGGAAATCATTACTTCAGCATCTATATCTTTTTCAAGATATTTAGATGTGTAGTCTCGATGAACTTCTTGGGACCAAGTTTCCAGATATGAATTCCACAATTGTGGGTGTATATCTGTAATATTTAATAAAGGGGTAGATTTCCAAGTGAAAGTCGGATCAGTTGGTAATCTTCTTCCTTTATTTCTATAACTTTAAGTTGGTTCATTGTAACCTTTGGCTTGAACACGAGGAGGTCATCCTGTTTCATAACTCATTGTTTCAAGTCTTCCTGGTACTGGGCCAGTAACAGATGATCCAACATTGTCATCCATGAGGGCGAAGTTAACAGATTTGACAGAATCATCTAAGTATGAGTCCAAAGAATTTTCTTCTTTAGGAGTCATTCTTATATTTTTCAAATCATCTTGGTAGATAATTTGTGATTCTGAGAGTTGTCCTTGTTCTTTAAGGATAACTTTCATTTCTTCAAGCTCTTGGGGACTAAGAGTATAATCAAATAATTCTTTGGGGTAGAGAATTTTATTACCATAGCCTTCCCATCCAGTAGGTTTTATTTCCCTGATGTCAACTTGGCTTGAAGGAGGTGGATTATATTTGACCAAGAAAGGTTTGATGTCATTAGGATTGCTTAAATCAAAATACTTAGAGTCTTCTTCTAAGGTATCCCATTCATCATCAAAAGTAACATTCATGAAGCTAGTGGAAAATCTATGAAGATCTTCATCAGTAGGTTCATCTTCTTCTTCATCTTTTGTTTGGGATGATGAAGCATTGTCCTTATAATTTCTAAACCTTAGAGATTTAGATCCACCTGAATTGGTATAGGCAACATAACTAGTGGGGACAATAGTTGTTGCTTCTCTGTGAAATGGAATAGTCCATTCACTACCAGCAATGGTTTGGGAGTCTATCTGGGCAGGAGGTATCATTTGTATTCCTCTAGAGGATACAGTTTGGATGATTGAGTCAATATCAACATTATATTGACTTCCTGTGGTTCCTGTCAATCTTCCAAGAAATATTATTTCTATTGCCAGATTCTTTCCTATAAAACTTTCATATCCAAGTGTTTGAATCTGTAAAGTAACATGTCTACAGAAATCATCAACACTTAATGAAAAGTTTTGGGGAGCAATATAAGCAACGCCTATATTGTTGTTTTAATCTATTTCCATTGTTCCGATTATAGCTTGATCAAGATTAGAAAATCTATTATCAATCAATACTACAAGGGCTTTTGTTCCTAAACCAGTTCTATGGAGACCTTTTATCGCAATAGTTAGGAGTCCAAAGTGTAAAGTGGTTTGGTTTGATCTTCTTAACCTAAGGCTACCTTCTCTAGTCATCAGGTTAATGGTAATGATTCTTCCTTGAGGAACAGAAAGATTTTGTAAACTATGATGTCTAAAGAGACCAGAGTTTCTTTCAAAAATTCCAATAGAGTATAATCTAGTGGGATCAAAAGCTTCTATTTGATTATTGTTAAGAAGTTGTTCACTTCTATCAACATTAATCATGTCTTCAAGTCTAGAATTAGACCTTGAGGATCTCCTAGAGAATATTCTTCCTAGAGTACTGAAATGTAGTCTAGTGTCTTGTCCAACCAATTGAGGCCTATTTTCAAAGGACTCATTTTCTTGTATAGTTCTAGAAGATCCACTAAAAAGAATTATGCTAGACATTTTTATAAACAATAAACTTGGTTCTTGGAGCAAGCTTCTTTTCAAAAGTTGTTGAAAGTTTTGAAAATCGATCAGAAAGTTTTTCAATATCAGAAGAGTTTGGAATTTCTTTAACAGAAATTTTATCAATCTTATGATACAAAGAAACTAAAAGAGCTATTATAATATTGTTTTGAGTAACAACTAACTTGTTGGAGTCAGAAACAATATTTTTCGTTTCAAAATAACCAGAAGACTTAGGCAAATTTTGATTACAAAATTTTTGAGCTTCTTAAAGAATAATTCCTTCAAAACTAAAGTTCATTTAATTGATAGCTAGTCTTTCAAGCTGTATTAAATGAAGTTTAATTTCTTCGAATTGTTCTTTGAAAATCTTTGTATCAAAAAACAAGGGAATTCAGATTCAAGATCAGCCTTCATCTTCATATATGGCTATAACCCCAGTTATACCCATTATATGTAACAAAAAACCACTGAAAAATCTTTTTGTTTTAGTTCTCTTAAACATTAAAAGCATGAAATTTCAAATCCCTGCTTTTATTGACACAGGAGCAACTGAATCTACTTTAGATGCCTCTATACTTCCCCCAGAATTACTTAGTAAACTGGTTGGAGCACAGAAGCCTTTAAAGTCTATGACTTTTTCAGGAGCTATACACGAAACGAAACATTACTTGAAAAATCTTCATTTACAATTCCAAACAAATTGTCAAGAATGGTCACCTACTTACTTTATGGAAACATGCTGGGTCTCAAACTTAAATGAATTACATGGTATACATCTAATTCTTGGACTAAACTTTTTACTTACAAAGGATAGATCCTTTCATATTTGTAAGGATTATGTCATGATTTCTCAGCAAGCCACACTCACACCCATAATATCAAGAGTATGAAAGGATCTATCCTTTGTAAGTAAAAAGTTTAGTCCAAGAATTAGATGTATACCATGTAATTCATTTAAGTTTGAGACCCAACATGTTTCCATAAAGTAAGCAGGTGACCATTCTTGACAATTTGTTTGGAATTGTAAATGAAGATTTTTCAAGTAATGGTTCGTTTCGTGTATAGCTCCTGAAAAAGTCATAGACTTTAAAGGCTTATGTGCTCCAACCAGTTTACTAAGTAATTCTGGGGGAAGTATAGAGGCATCTAAAGTAGATTCAGTTGCTCCTGTGTCAATAAAAGCAGGGATTTGAAATTTCATGCCTTTAATGTTTAAGAGAACTAAAACAAAAAGATTTTTCAGTGGTTTTTTGTTACATATAATGGGTATAACTGGGGTTATAGCCATATATGAAGATGAAGGCTGATCTTGAATCTGAATTCCCTTGTTTTTTGATACAAAGATTTTCAAAGAACAATTCGAAGAAGTTAAACTTCATTTAATACAGCTTGAAAGACTAGCTATCAATTAAATGAACTTTAGTTTTGAAGGAATTATTCTTTAAGAAGCTCAAAAATTTTGTAATCAAAATTTGCCTAAGTCTTCTGGTTATTTTGAAACGAAAAATATTGTTTCTGACTCCAACAAGTTAGTTGTTACTCAAAACAATATTATAATAGCTCTTTTAGTTTCTTTGCATCATAAGATTGATAAAATTTCTGTTAAAGAAATTCCAAACTCTTCTGATATTGAAAAACTTTCTGATCGATTTTCAAAACTTTCAACAACTTTTGAAAAGAAGCTTGCTCCAAGAACCAAATTTCTTGTTTATAAAAATGTCTAGCAGAATTCCTTTTAGTGGATCTTCTAGAACTATACAAGAAAATGAGTCCCTTGAAAATAGGCTTCAATTGGCTGGACAAGACACTAGACTACATTTCAGTACTCTAGGAAGAATATTCTCTAGGAGATCCTCAAGGTCTAATTCTAGACTTGAAGACATGATTAATGTTGATAGAAGTGAACAACTTCTTAACAATAATCAAATAGAAGCTTTTGATCCCACTAGATTATACTCTATTGGAATTTTTGAAAGAAACTCTGGTCTCTTTAGACATCATAGTTTACAAAATCTTTCTGTTCCTCAAGGAAGAATCATTACCATTAACTTGATGACTAGAGAAGCTAGCCTTAGGTTAAGAAGATCAAACCAAACCACTTTACACTTTGGACTCCTAACTATTGCGATAAAAGGTCTCCATAGAACTGGTTTAGGAACAAAAGCCCTTGTAGTATTGATTGATAATAGATTTTCTAATCTTGATCAAGCTATAATCGGAACAATGGAAATAGATTTAAACAACAATATAGGCGTTGCTTATATTGCTCCCCAAAACTTTTCATTAAGTGTTGATGATTTCTGTAGACATGTTACTTTACAAATTCAAACACTTGGATATGAAAGTTTTATAGGAAAGAATCTGGCAATAGAAATAATATTTCTTGGAAGATTGACAGGAACCACAGGAAGTCAGTATAATGTTGATATTGACTCAATCATCCAAATTGTATCCTCTAGAGGAATACAAATGATACCTCCTGCCCAGATAGACTCCCAAACCATTGCTGGTAGTGAATTGACTATTCCATTTCACAGAGAAGCAACAACTATTGTCCCCATTAGTTATGTTGCCTAGGGATGAGCAAATCGGACCGATTTCCCGAACCGAACCGGGACCGAACCGGTACCATGTATTCGGTCCGGTATTCGGTTCCATATAATCTCCAAATTCGGTATTCGGTACCGGGATTTTCCCGAAAATACCGAAACCGAACCGGAATTTTAAAAGTCATTGTTTTTATAAAAAAAACTTAAGTATGCATATCATCTCCTATATAAACTAAACTTATCTTTGCTAATCAAGATATATCATCTTCTAAACTAACCAAACTTTCTCCATAAACCCAAAAAATCGACCCCGCATACATAACCATCAAAAAATCGATACCCTTACAAACACATCAAAAAATCGACAAATTTGGGATTCGGGAATTGCTTTGAAACACATTTGAAATATTACGAAGATGTTTTGGTTTGCTATTGGTTTTGATACACATTCGATACATTTTCATATTTTCGGTCCTAAGTGGTACTAGTACCGATTTTCCCGTCCCGAAACCGAAACCGAACCGGTACCGAACCGGTATATACGGTTCGGTTTTCGGTACCACTTTTTAGTCCCAAAAAAATTCGGTACCAACCGGTCCGGTCCCGATCTCATCCCTAATGTTGCCTATACCAATTCAGGTGGATCTAAATATCTAAGGTTTAGAAATTATAAGGACAATGCTTCATCATCCCAAACAAAAGATGAAGAAGAAGATGAACCTACTGATGAAGATCTTCATAGATTTTCCACTAGCTTCATGAATGTTACTTTTGATGATGAATGGGATACCTTAGAAGAAGACTCTAAGTATTTTGATTCAAGCAATCCTAATGACATCAAACCTTTCTTGGTCAAATATAATCCACCTCCTTCAAGCCAAGTTGACATCAGGGAAATAAAACCTACTGGATGGGAAGGCTATGATCATAAAATTCTCTACCCCAAAGAATTATTTGATTATACTCTTAGTCCCCAAGAGCTTGAAGAAATGGAAGTTATCCTTAAAGAACAAGGACAACTCTCAGAATCACAAATTATCTACCAAGATGATTTGAAAAATATAAGAATGACTCCTAAAGAAGAAAATTCTTTGGACTCATACTTAGATGATTCTGTCAAATCTGTTAACTTCGCCCTCATGGATGACAATGTTGGATCATCTGTTACTGGCCCAGTACCAGGAAGACTTGAAACAATGAGTTATGAAACAGGAAGACCTCCTCGTGTTCAAGCCAAAGGTTACAATGAACCAACTCAAAGTTATAGAAATAAAGGAAGAAGATTACCAACTGATCCGACTTTCACTTGGAAATCTACCCCTTTATTAAATATTACAGATATACACCCACAATTGTGGAATTCATATCTGGAAACTTGGTCCCAAGAAGTTCATCGAGACTACACATCTAAATATCTTGAAAAAGATATAGATGTTGAAGTAATGATTTCCATTGCGGAAAACTATCTTGGTACTATTGCACTTGCTGCATGGGAAGACTGGAAAAAACACTTTCCTGAGTCACTAGCACAACTTGTTGCACAAGGTAATAACATAAGGAACTTCACATCACCTATCCTTAGGATTATTAATGGTGGAGATACCTTATCTGGCCTAACCATAAAGCAGAATGAAGCACTTCGTGATCTTGAACAACTCCAATTACATGATTGGAAAAATATTGTTTTCTTCCTAAATGACTTTGTTCATTTAGCCTCCATCTCTGGTAATTATTATGATGCAAGTATTTGCAACAGAATGTTTACTAAACTGCTAGGAGAATTGGGAAGAGAAATTGACCTTAAATGGAAACAAGACCAGCCCAGTGTTGATGCCCAATGGATTAATGCAACAGTAAGAGCTAAGGTTATCATAGATCACCTTAAAGCTAAGTGTTCCATGATCCAGACCCAGAGAGAATTAAAAAGGAAAGATACAGGATTTTGTTCCTCTATCTATACTCCTCAAACTTATGATAAAGTCCAGGAAAAGAAAAAGGCCTTTCCTAGCAAAAGAAAGCCCAAAAAGACTTACTTCCTTAGAAAGTCCAATGCAAGAAAGCCCACATTAAATAAAGACAAACATGTGAGAAAATATAAAGATAATAAGAATTATAACAAATTTTCTTGTTATGCTTGTGGGAAAGAAGGACATTTATCAAGCAAATGCCCTGGAAAGAAAACTCTTTTTAACCAAAGAGTTGATCTTATAAATTGCACTAATGAAGACTTAGTTGACATAACTTCTGATGTCTCAACTAACTCTGAAATCTACTCTATTATTAGTGTAGAAGACATGCAAGATACCCTTCAACAAAGTGATTATTCCTTTATTGAACAACTTGCTCAATCTCAAACACCTTTACAACAGAAATATGGCTACCATAATTCTCTTGTAAATATAGGTATTTCTGATGAAGAAATTGAAATGTTTCAAAACTTAAATTTTGTAAACATTGAAGTTTTAGATTGTACCCACAAAGGGAAACACAACACGGGTAATACTAACAATAAGTGTTATAATTGTCTTTGGTACCCTTCTCTTGAGAAGCGTTCTCGTTGTGATCTGTGTAGAATTGAAGTTTGTTACTCCTGTTTATCTTCTGTTTATAATTATGTTCTACCTGAACCTAATATTCATAAACAAAAGACAGATAGAATAACTATACTTGATGATAGACTTCATACCCTTGAAAATCGTATGGAAAATCTTGAAATTAGTTTTCAACAATTTTCACAAAAAGACTTTGATCAAGATTTCCCTGTCTATATACTGTAACCTCGCTGAGGCCCAATTCTTAGTGGATTATTCTTTGAATAAAACACTAATAACTGCGTTGCAGCCCCTTATAAGGTCTTGTTTTAGTTTAATTTTTAGTTAAATAAACTGAGATAACCCCTTTTTTATAGCCTTTTATTATAAAGAGGTCCAGTATACTTAGAAAGATCCTTGATGAAAGGTCTAGCATAATTTAGAGAACCTAAAAAACCTTGCAGTTGTTTTAAGTTTTCTAATTTATCTGGATATTCAAGTATTTTTCTTGAAATATGAGGCTGGAGCTTTATCTTTCCTTTTCCTATTTCTATACCAAGAAATTCGATATGTTCTTTTAAAAGTTGCATTTTCTTGAGAGAAATCACCATTCCTTCTTTTTCAAAGATCTTGAAACAATATACAAATGAGCATAGTGTTCACTTTTGTCTTTTGAAAAAACCAAGACATCGTCAATATATATATATATATATATATATAGAGAGAGAGAGAGAGAGAGAGAGAGAGAGGTGGAGCCAGGAATGTGTATAAGGGAGGCATCAACTATAATTCATGTATACTCCTAAAGAAAAACAAAATCAACACTTCACATTAATCAAGTAATTAGGGATGTCAAAAAACATCAAAACCAAATAACCTACTAGAAGTCAAAATGAAACCAAATGGCCCGCAAAGTCCGGATTATTCGGTTTTCGTATCAAACAAACGATTTGATTAACCGAGCAAGTATAACCTTATTTGGTTTGATCTCGGTTATTTATTTACATATTTGGTCAAACCGAATTGACAAAATACGCCAATAGATAACTATTATTTTTATAATTTATATTTATAATTTATAAACTATCTTGAAATTCAAATAATGTTAATTTCGTAACACATTGTTAACTTTTTTTCCTCTTTCATAACTTATCCAAGGAAATCCTAATCCTTTCGTATATAAAATTTCTAGAAAAAATCAACAAATTTTGTTCAACAATATTTTCTAAAATAAAACCCTTATGCAGCTTATTAGATAACATAATCGAATAACTCGAAACCATTCAATTTGGTTATCGAATGGTTTTAAAAATAATGAAAGCCGAATAATCGAAACAAATAAACCGACCAAATAACCCTCCTATAAATAATCACAAACTAATAATTTTACATTATCAAATAATCTCAATCTAACTAATAATACTATTTATTAGACAACATAAATGTGTAGGTGATTCCGTGATTGTTTGGAGTTATATATGGTTACTACAAAGATAAATGGTGGAACCCTTGCATACTAAAAAAAACAACTCCAACCAACACTAAAAACATTTTTAATAATAAAATAATATATTCATTGATTATTATACTATTGTATTAAAACAAAAATAATTATAATATATACTTAATTTTTACAAATAATAAATAATTATCACTTGAATTTTAAAATAATTTATATAATGAAACATCGTGAAAATTAAAATGACAATTTTTAATTAATAAATATTACATTACAAAGCAAATTACATTACGATAGTACAATTCTAGAAAATGACTATGCATCCAAAAGAAAATTAAATTTCACTAGTTTTCCGAGCTAACATACTCGTCCCACAAATGTCCAATTAATGCATTTCGAAGTTCAGTGTGAGCAACCTTATCTTTGATCTTTTTATGTCGAACAATAAATTCTTGAAGACCAACATTGTTATCACTCACCATCTCAACACTTCAAGTCGGTCTTCAATTCTTGCATTAACATCACACTCGTCTTTTATGATCATATTACACATTAAGATACATATATAGCCAATATTATGTTTTTCTTAACTTTTGCTGACGAAATTTCATTTTGTTAAATGTTTTAAATGTTTTATGATTATTCATATTTTAGTTATTACTAATTTTTATTTTCAATAAAACAAATTATTTATTTTAATATAATTTACAATTTGCAAACATAAAATAACTAAATTATAAACTTAATACAAAATATTACTTAATCTATTAAGTTATCAATCTATATATATATATAGAGAGAGAGAGAGAGGGTCTTCCTTTGTGAACCACTCAATTAGTGTTAACCTTGTTAACTAATCTAGACCATTAATCATCAAAATCAATGGCTAAGATTAAAAGCATTTTTTAATTCATAATTAAAATAAACACACGGCTGATTTCATTTGCAGCATATATGCAGAGGGCTATTATTGTCGTTTAACAAATCTGGGTAAGTATCAGATAAGGAAACAATTTAATCAATTGCTACATTCAAGGACCTGATAAACTTATCTTTCCTTCATTTAGAACAAAATACCAAACCCGACTCTCTCTCCAATCTCGATTCCAAACCTGGCGATGGTGGCTGAGGGTGGAGTAGATGGTAGCGGTTGGCTGAGGCCGGTAGATTTAGCGGATGGCGATGGTGGCTGAGGGCGCTGGTGGCTGAGGGTGGAGTAGATGGCAGCGGCTGGCGATGGTGGCTGAGGGCGCTGGTGGCTGAGGGTGGAGTAGATGGCAGCGGCTGGCGATGGTGGCAGAGGGTGAAGGCGACAACAAATTTGAAATAATTCATTCTCTCTCTCTCCACACATTCTCTCTCTCTCTCCACACATTCTCTCTCAATAAAGTTGAAATAATTCATTCTCTCTCTCTCTCTCCACATATATGCAATTTTGATATGTGCATATATGTTGTAGGTGTAAATTGTACATATATGCAGTTGTAATATGTGCATATATGCAATTCTATAATGTGCATATATGCATTTCTGATATGTGTATATATGCAGTTATGATATGTGCATATATGCAGTACTAAGATGTGCATATATATATATATATATATATATATATAAATATATATATATATATATATATATATATAGTCTCATTCATTTGATAACCAATTCATTGACACTAACCATACGTGTTAACCACTCTCAACCAATCAGAATTCATTTTTTACTTTGATGTTTATGTCCATGGCTTCAATATTTTTTGGGGGTAAAATTGGTATTTTAATTCAATGTTCCATTTAATTTTAGTTTCCAAAAATCTCGCTATTTTAATTTTGGTAGGTATTTTTTTTGCTTTTGTGTTTATCCCTTGACTATAAGTCAATATTTAATAATGGTAATTATATAAACAATCTTTATCATATTCAATGTAAAGATCACATCAATCTTTTTTCGTGAACAATAAGTTTAAAAAGTGTTTTGATAGCCATGTATTACATATTGTAATAAGTTCAAACAGTGTCATATACTGTATACTGTTTGAAGTCATAACATATGTGCACATATGTGCATATGTCCATATGTATGAATGTATTATTTCTCAACAAGTGCATATATGTATATGTTTGTATGTGCATATGCATTTGTGCATATTCGTTTATGTGCATGTACACATATGTGCATTTGTAGATATTCGTATATATGCATATGTACATATTTGCAAGTAGAGGACTCGTACATAGAAAACCTGCATAATGATCTTTTCACTACTAGAAAAAGAGGTATCAGTGACGAAAATCAGTGACGGAAATTTTCCGTCACTGATCAGTGACGGATTAGTGACGGATCAGCGACAGAGAGAATAAGAATACAATCGGTTACTAATCTGTCACAAATTAGTGACGGACACAAATCCGTCACTAATCAGTGACGGATTAGCGACGGAATGTATTAGAAAAGAAATTAAAAAATGAACAATATATGGCCGTCGCTAATCCGTCACAAATCAGTGACGGATTAGTAACGGACCTGTCAAGTTTTACAAAAAAAATAAATAAAAATGAAATTTCACGTGTCCGTCACTAATCCGTCACAAATCAGTGACGGATTAGTAACGGACCTGACAAGTTTTACCAAAAAAATAAATAAAATTGAAATTTCACGTGTCCGTCACTAATCCGTCACTAATCCGTCACTGATCAGTGACGGATTAGTAACAGACTTGACAAGTTTTACCAAAAAAATAAATAAGATTGAAATTTCACGTGTCCGTCACTAATCCGTCACTGATCAGTGACGGATGTCCGTCACTGAATAATTCCGTCACTGATCCGTCACTGAATGATTCCGTCACTGATCCGTCGCTGAATGATTCTGTCACTGATCAGTCGCTAAATAATTCTGTCACTGATCCGTCACTGAATAATTCTGTCACTGATCCGTCACTGAATAATTCCGTCACTGATCCGTCACTGAATAATTCCGTCACTGATCCGTCACTGAATAATTCCGTCACTGATCCGTCACTGAAATCCGTTACTGATCCGTCACTGATACTTTCAGCAACCTACTGAACAGTGACGGACTTTCAGTGACGGAATAGCGACGGAAGTTGGTTTCAGTGACGGATCAGTGACGGAATCGTCCGTCACTGATAGCTGTTTATTTAGTAGTGTTTCTACTTACTCCTCATGAGTCACAATTAGAACAGAAAGATGTATGGAAAAAAATGAAAGTGAGTAGGTATCCCTTTTCCTACCCAGTTAGTGTTAGGAAAATTTATCGTGCCAAAAATACGAGAAGCTCTCCAATGATTTCTAAGGTCCCAAAACGAGTAGAAATCCAAGTGCACAATAAACCCAACAACAAATGCGGATAACAATAATCTAGATGTTACACAATAATTCTCTAACGTAGAAAATTAAACTCATACGAAATATATATATATAAATAGATAAAAACGATGAAAACGTTAGTAACTAAAAATCACTACAACAAATGTAGTCTATTGCGACGACAGAAGTCGTTGCTAAAGATCAATAGTGATCTTTAGCGACGACAGAAGTCGTTGCTAAAGATCAATATCTATCTTTAGCAACGACAAAAGTCGTCGCAATAGACTACATTTGTTGTGGTGAATATATATAGCAAGATATATATAAGTGTATATATCGACGATATATATATATATATATATATATATATGTGTGTGTGTGTGTGTGTGTGTGTGTGTGACAATATCACAACCAATAACACCGGCATTTAACGTGGTTCCACTATCGCTGTGATAGTGTGCGTCCACCAAAGAGAGAGAGCAAGTGTTTATTACCAACCAAGGAAATTACAAAGTGCTTCGTACAAGGATCTTAAGATCCACGATCACCTAACAAATCTTCTCGAACACCACCGAATATCAAGAACACTCTCAACCTCAAATAAACAAAATATATCGAAACAACATATTAGGAAGAGTGTTTGGGTGTTTTTATCTAAAGAAGCATAAGAGGAAGGGATGATCTAAATGTGGAAGAGGAGGGGTGGTATTTATAGGGATGCAAATACTTGAGGACCAAGTTGTACTTGGAGGCCAAATATAAGGATAATATGGTAATTTCCATATTAAAGTAATAACATAACGTCGGATTCCTTCCAAGTGATAATGCAATCACTGAATCCACTCCATCACTGAAGCCAATCCCTTTCTATCACTGATGGCAAACCCCACAAACATTGATGCCAATATCCCTTTTAGATTTCAAGCGCTGATGCCAAACTTGTATCCTGAATGTTTCCATTCTCAAAGCATACATGTATGTATGCATGGATGTAAGATGACATGAGTTGTCATCCACCAAAAAAAAAATGTGCATCCTCATGGATGTAAGATGACATGAATAAATCCACCAAATATCGAGTTTCCCAACGGTTGATCATAGCAAGCTAGCAAAGTAAATTGGCACGAGGTAGCAAAATGCATTCCAACCGTGACGAGCTTCGGCATGGCCATCACCCGTCAAAGTCACAAGCAAACAAATAACCTCAAATGCACAATTCACTAAAACAAGGTAGAGCATAAGCAAAGCTCTAAGCACTTAACAAAGTAATTCCTTCAAAGGTGTCATTTTGTCACATGTGATAATATCTTCTCTCTCTCGCAAAGTGCCCAACGACACTAACACAAACGGAGCTGGATCAAGTTTGAGCAATGCCCAAACTTGGCTGGCGGTAGCGACTTAGTGAACATATCAGCAGCATTGTCGTCTGTCAGGACTTTCTTCAAATAGATGACCTTCGCTTCATGTAATCTAACAAGATATGCATCACACATAAACCGCTTCAAAATTTTCTGAATATACACCCGTTGTGTCAACCTAAGTGTCCGGGACTTTCTGTCCCGCAAGATATCCATGCCTAAAATCTTCTGCGCCACGTCGAGATCCTTTATTTCAAAGTCTGACTTCAACTTGTCTTTCAGACGTTCGATCTCTGACCGGTCCTTGCAGGCAATAAGCATGTCATCTACAATAATAAGTAACAAAGTGAAAATACCACCGCTTTGTCTATGATAAACACAAGCATCCTTTTCACTACGATCAAATCCCAGAGTGAGCATAAACGAATCAAACTTCTTATACCACTGACAAGGCGATTGTTTAAGTCCGTAAAGGGACTTCTGGAGCTTACATACGTATTCTGGTTTGATGTCGGAAACGAAACCATCGGGTTTCTTCATATATATAGTTTCCTTCAAGTCTCCGTGTAGGAAGGCGGTCTTCACATCTAGCTGTTCTAGCTCCAAATCGTGAATAGCCACGATCACTAAAAGAACACGAATAGATGTATGTCTAACAACGGGAGAAAAAATATCGTCATACTCGATACCTTTCCGTTGTGCAAAGCCTTTAGCAACGAGACAAGCCTTGTACCGATTGTCATCTTTGCCTTTGAAAACCCACTTGCAACCAATAGCACGGTTGCCCTTCGGCAATGGGCATAAGTCCCAAGTGTTGTTCTTCGAGAGAGCTTCCATCTCTTCTTGCATGGCTCCAAGCCATTTCAAACTGTGGGTTGAGGCCAACGCCTCCTTTACATCAAGTGGCTCTTCATGCCCTACATGCAAGGCAAACTCCAGCTGATCTGTAAAACTCATGTTAGCAAAATCCCAATCTCCATACCTGTTAGGCGAACAAATAGTCCTTTGACTACGCCTGGTAGGTGCAATAACTGGAATTGTATCGCTGTGGTCTCCACCATCATTCAAAATCTCTTCTTTAGAATCACTAGTAGAAGTCACTAGTGGAATGACTTCTTCAACAATATCGGGTGATTCTGGCACAATATCAAGAACGGATGAACTAGGATTATTAGGACTGACTACTGGCTCCACATCATCGGCAGTAGGAGCAATAGTAGTGATGACTTCCGGATTTTGAGAGGACTAAGGATCCTGTGACTTTAACAGGAATGATTCATCAAACGTGACGTGTCGAGAATGAATCACCTTACGAGTCAAGGGGTTCCAGATTCGGTAACCCTTGATACCATCTATATAGCCGAGCAAGAATCCTTTGGTGGCTTTAGGATCAAACTTGTCCTGGCCTGATACATGAACGTAAACAAGACAACCAAATACACGTATGTATTTCAAACAGATGTTTCCTTTACCTCTCCAAACCTCTTCCGAAATCTTTCCCCCGATGGCCGAACAAGGTAACCTGTTAACAATGTGCACCGCGGTGTAAAGTGCTTCGGCCCAGAAAGATTTGGGGAAAACCGATGTCGACAACATACATCAGACCTTTTCAAGCAAAGTCCTATTCATTCGTTTGGCTACCCCATTAGATTGAGGATCGCCCGGAGTGGTGTAGTGACGGTGGATGCCTTTACGTGAACAAAAGTCCTTGAGGTTACCACTAGTAAACTCTCCACCGTTGTCAGATCTAAGCACCTTCAACTTCTTGCCAGTCTTGACCTCTACTCGTGCCAACCAAGTCTTGAAAGTATCGAAGACATCTGACTTGAACTTTAACACATACACCCAAAGCTTATGTGAGAAATCATCAATAAACGAAACGAAATATTTACCTCCACTGAGGGACGGAGTACTGGATCGTCCCCAGACGTCTGTATGAACATAATTGAGGATTCCTTTAGTGTTGTGTTTTCCAACACCAAAAGAAATATGCATCTGCTTTCCTTTGACACATCCCGAACAAAACTCCAGGCTAGCAGGTACAGAGACTTTAATGAGCTTTCGCTTGCGCAAAATCTCCAAGTTCTTCTCGAATGTATGGCCCAAATCAAGATGCCATAAGTGAGCACCATCGAGATTCTGAGAAATATCGACCACACACGATTCAGAAGAAATAGTCTCGCCAATCAAATGGAAAAGATTATTTTCCGCCCGTTCGCCTTTCATAATGATAATACTCCCTCTGGAGATGCGCAAACTCCCGTCATTGAATCGAATGTTGCAGCCCAATTTGGACACTTGTCCAACAGAGATCAAGGAACGAGTCATGGATGGAAAAAATTTGACATTATTTAATGTCCGAATACACCCATCGAACATCTTTATCCGCACAGTACCGATACCCTGAGTGATATGTTGATCCAAACCCTCAGTGATTTGATAATGACCCTCTCTTAAACACTTAGTGAAAATTGTAGGTAAACAATATGTATCAGAGTTTCACTATCGCTGATAGGAACTCTCGCTCTTTAGATTAAACATTCAGCGAACACTGTTCACCATAATGCTCTGAGCCTGTTCAGTCCTTATGGTGATCGCTGATAAGTTAGTTGTTTACTTATGATCCCTGAAGACAAGTTTCACGTCAACATAGGTTCTCCGCTGAAGTCGAAGATCAAGCTCAAGAACCAGTGACAAGTCTCCTAATGAACTGATGCGGATCAGCGAAGACTCAGATTTGTCCACTCAACGTGAAGTATCAAGTACAAGACTTCAGCTATCGCTGAACTTTGCCATTCACTGATATAGAATGACAAAGCTCTGATTCAACGAAAGCTGATCATGAAGTCCTCCGTACAAAGTACTTTTGTCTTAACCACCCTTGCACAACTCCGTACGATATGTCAGAAAAGAACCTCCTTATTGTCTGAAATCGTACAACCACTCTGATACTACACTGTTCAACCATGCGGCTACTAAGGTTGTCTACTAAAGTCAGACCCAACAACCAATGAGCTGCTGCCATGTGTAAAGTATAAACTGTCATGCATTAAATGCATGCAGTATATAAGTAGGACTCCAGCTTCATTCTTGAAGCACTTGCTAACTCTGGTCAAGTCATCTTCTTATCTTGAGATAAGTTATTATTAGTAATTTCCTTCTCTTTCTTAGTGCAAGAAAACTTAGTGTTCCAACTTGTTTAGATTTAGGTTTATCCTTAATCTTGTTCCGCAACAAGCTGTAAATTGTTAATGATTTATCAATAAACAATTTAGAAAAGTAAAAACGTGTGTTTGTATTCAACCCCCCTTCTACAAACTTGTATAGCCATTCGGGACCAACAAGTGGTATCAGAGCAGATTTGTTTAATCTCATAAACAAGATCTGATCTATACTAAGATTTCTCTTCCTAACTATTTCTTAAAATGGCTACCAACACAAACACAAACTATATTGACAACGGTTCTCTTGCAAAACCCCCTAGATTTTCCAGAGATAATTTTAATCTATGGAAAAATAGGATGATTCTCTTCTTAGAAGGTGTAGACCCTACTATGCCTTATTATCTTGAAAACGGCCCATATATTCCTGTAAGAATTGATGCTGCAGTTCCAGCCGCTAAGAATAGACCTGCTATTCCAGAAAGGCTGATTCCTAAGGAAATTCATATGTGGACTGATGAAGATAAGAAGAAAGTGGCTATCGACAACAAAGCCAGATCCATACTCTCCATGGCTCTTCCTGACGAAGTCTACCATTCCGTCATGAACCTGACAACCTCAAAAGCTATGTGGGACACAATCTGTGTTCAGTATGAAGGTACTTCTGAAGTCCAGGACTCTCGAAAGATCAACCTGGTAAGACAGTATGAAAGCTTCATTTGTGGTAAGAATGAAACTCTCTCTGAAGTACACCAACGTTTTAACTGTTTAATAATAGATCTAAAAACTGTTGGTAAGGAATATTCTAACTTTGAAGTACTGACAAAGTTCTTAGAATGTTTACCTGAAAGCTGGGACAGTTATTCTATGTGTCTCAAGCTGTCAAAGGATCTAAAATCAATGACCCTTTCTACCTTATATGGCACGATGCTGAATCATGAGCAATCGAGTCATCTTAAGAAGAATCTTGTAAAAGATTCCAAAAGCACCCATGTTGCTTTAATCTTAGAGGAACCTTCCACTCAGCGACCCTATATCACAATCATTGAGTTGGAGAGTAACTCTGAAAGGTCATCAGATTCTGACTCTTCAGATCTTGATGAATCTTTGGCTCTCCTCACTAAAAAGTTCAGGAGATTCGCCAAAAAGAAAATGTTCAGAAAGAATAAACCTCTTTCCATTACTGACAAGCCAAGATCATCAGCTCCTGTTGATAAGGCTACTGCTACTTGTTTTAACTGTGAAAAGATAGGACATTTCGCTAACGAGTGCAGGTCAAAGAAAGTTTCGAGAAACTCAGCGTTTCCCAAGAAATCCTCTAACCTCAGGTCTAGAGATGACAAATACGCCAAGCTGAAAGAAAGGTATGCGAAGCTGAAAAGCTTTAAGAAGAAAGGCAAAGGCCTGATAGCTGACTATGATTGGGCTGACTCTGATGAGGAAGAAACATCTGAATCAGAAGATGATGAAGCCAATCTCTGTCTTATGGCCAAACTTGAAGATGAGGAAGAAAGTTCAGACATTCCCTCCACTTCAACCTCTTCTACTCAGGTATCACCTTCCTTCTTTACCAATATTGCAAATATTGATGAAGCTGATAGTCTTCGAAAGATCGATCTCTTGACTAGAAGTTTATATGAAGCCATGAATGGCAAAACTGTAGTTGAAAATCAAAACCTTGATCTCGCTGAACAGCTTAAAAACTGTCACCTTCAAATAGAAAATCTTTCTAAAATTGAAGAAGATTTTAAAGATCAAGTTCACCTAAATCAGCTAGTCAAAATCGAGCGCGAAGAAGCTATCGCTGCATTAAAAGATGAAAAAGCTACTGTTGATGGATGGTATAATTCCTCAACAAAGATCACTGAGATAACTAAGTCTCAGATTCCCCTGAGTGATAAACGTGGTCTTGGTTACAAAGCTGTTACTCTAGAACCAACCACTGATCGTTCCATGCTCTTATTTGGAACTTTCGTATCCTCAGTCGCTGATACTTCATCCTCTCAGTGTTCCTCTTCTAAACAACCTATCCCTAAGGAAATCTCTACCTCAACTTCTAAAGGTAAAGAAAAAGTTATTTATCCAAAACCTACCTCATTCTTTAAAAACAAAGGTAAAGGAATTGCTTATGATCAAAATCCTCATAAGGGTATCTTTATACCTAAGCTGAATGCTTCTACAGCTTCAGCGATTCATCCATCTGGTTCAGGGAACAAGAACACTGGATATGTTCAGTGTGGATATATTCAGCGATCTACTCCCAGAATCAAAGTGGATGTTACTGGTAAGAAATCTGAAGAACTGATAGTTCCTCCTATTTCCAATACCAAAGGTGTACTTGATGCTGGTCCTTCTAATTCAAAATCTAAAGCTCAGCATTCAAATGGTCCTATAACTATTTTAGTTATAGGAAATGTTATCACTGTGGACTTACTGATCATATTGCTAGTAAGTGCCCCACAGCCACCAAAGCTGAAAAGATAGCTAAGGTGAAGATCATTGCCCCCAAGGCAAAGAAGACCACTAAGGTTAAGAAATTAACCAAGGTGAAGACTGACAAAGCTGAATCTTCAAATGTTGCGAAGATTGCTGAACCTTCCATTCCAACTACTTCCACTGACAAACGTGTACACATGGTTAAGTAGGTACCCAAGAAAAACTAATCTTCCTTTGTAATGCAGGTTAAGAAGGGTATCTAGTATCTCGATAGCGGATGCTCTAGACACATGACTGGAAAGAAAAGCCTGCTCGCTGAATACAAGGAAGAGAAGGGTCCCTCTGTGACTTTCGGTGGAAATGGAAAAGGACATACCCGAGGGTTTGGTGTACTATCTAATGGTACAACAACCTTCAAAAGAGTCGCATATGTTGAAGGGCTGAAGCATACTCTTCTAAGCATCAGTCAGCTTTGCGACAAGGATAACAAAGTAATCTTTACTAAGGAATCCTGCTTTGTCGCTGACAAAAAGGAGAAGATAGCTCTCAGCGGTTATCGTTTGGAAAATGTTTATGTAATAAATATGGACTCAACAACCACTAAGAACTCCTGTTTCTTCTCAAAAGCCTCATCTGATGTCAACTGGCTATGGCATAAGAGGCTCTCTCATCTAAACTTCAAGACACTGAACACTCTTTCTTCAAAACAGTTAGTCACTGGTCTACCTCTGCACTCATACGCCAAAGAATCCTTATGTTCAGTGTGTGAGAAAGGCAAGAAGGCCAAATCAAAGCAAGTCTCCTCAGTGTCATCTCCTCTACAACTTCTCCATATGGATTTGTTTGGCCCTGTTAACAAACAATCCATCGCTGGAAAGAAATATACACTGGTCATAGTTGATGAATTCTCTCGATATACATGGGTTATGTTTCTCCGTTCTAAGAGTGACACCCCTGAAGAACTCATCACCTTTGTTCGGAAGATGGAAACCCTGAACAACTTGACCGTTCGCTCAATAAGGAGTGATCATGGGACTGAATTCAAAAACAGTTCTCTTGATTCCTTCTTTGAGAGTAAGGGTATTTCTCACAACTTTTCTTCAGTGAGAACACCGCAACAAAACGGAGTCGCTGAAAGAAGAATTAGAACAATTATTGAAGCTGCACGTTCAATGATCAGTGATTCTCACCTGCCTACTCAGTTTTGGGCAGAAGCTGTCAATACTGCTTGTTTTACGCAAAACAGGTCTCTAATAGTCAAAAGATTTAATAAGACAGCCTATGAACTTTTTCATGGGAGAAAGCCTTCAATTAGCTTTCTTCACATCTTTGGATGTCAGTGTTTCATACTGAATAACAGAGATGCCCTTGGAAAGTTTGATCCTAAGGCTGATGATGGAATCTTTCTTGGATATTCTTCAATCTCCAAAGCCTTCAGAGTCTTCAATCGAAGAAGACAAACTGTAGAAGAAACTTTTCACGTCACTTTTGACGAATCCCGTTCAGCAAACTCTAAACCGTCTGCTGATACTGAAGAACCAAATCAATGGATGTTTTCTCATCTTGGTGATTCAGAAGATATTCCCACTCCTCATACTCATACAGTTGAAGATGATAGTCCTACTATCATCCCAAACATGCAGAATAGTGAAGCTGAAACATCATGGGTCTCAGCAATTCCTTTAAACACTATACCTGCTTCTGAACCAAATGTCTCAGACATTCCATCTACTTCTCAGCAATCAGTGAATGAGATGACATCTGCACCTACTCCTCTTTTGGCTGATATTCCAGAAGTTGCTGAAGCTTCATCTTCAACTCCTCCAGTTCAGGTTGAGTCAGCGTCTCACGCTCCGGCTCAGCGATGGACTGTAAATCACCCAATTGATCAAATTCTTGGTGATCCAAACGCTGGTGTTCAGACTCGACGAAGTGCAGGTAATATTTGTTTATTTGTTAACTTTATTTCTCTGATTGAACCAAAGAAAGTAGATGATGCCCTCAAAGATCCAAACTGGGTCAGCGCCATGCAAGAAGAGCTGACTGAATTCGAAAGAAACAAAGTTTGGAAACTTGTTCGAAGACCAACTGACAAAACAGTGATAGGCACTAAATGGGTCTATCGAAACAAGTTGGACGAACATGGAACTGTAACCCGCAACAAAGCTCGACTTGTTGCTCAGGGATACAGACAAGAGGAAGGCATAGATTACGACGAAACATTTGCTCCAGTAGCAAGACTATAATCTATTCGTCTATTCTTAGCATACGCTGTACAAAAAGATTTCAAAGTATATCAGATGGATGTTAAGTCAGCATTTCTAAATGGAAAGCTGAATGAAGAAGTCTATGTGGAACAACCTCCAGAATTCTCAGATCCTAAGCGTCCTGGTTATGTTTATAAACTGGATAAGGCACTTTATGGCTTAAATCAAGATCCTCGTGCATGGTATGACACTCTCTCTACTTATCTCCATATTGAAAAATTTGAGCGAGGTAAAATCGACAAAACTCTATTTTTCAGAATAGTGAAAGGTCATATCATTCTTGTTCAGATATATGTTGATGACATTATATTTGGTTCTACTAACCCTAATCTTTGTACTCGTTTCGCTGATAGAATGAAAGAAGAGTATAAAATGAGCATGATGGGTGAGCTAACATATTTCCTTGGTCTTCAGATAAAGCAAAATGAAAAAGGAACTTTCATTAATCAGGGAAAGTATGTTAAAGATATGTTGAAGAAATTCGATTTAACTCAGAGTTCAGCTATGAAAACCCCTACGGCACCACCGCTGACACTAGACAAGGATTCAAATGGAATACCTGTTAATGTCACGCTGTACCG
The DNA here is from genome assembly GCA_033807775.1 of Saussurea involucrata. Classification (NCBI taxonomy): domain Eukaryota; kingdom Viridiplantae; phylum Streptophyta; class Magnoliopsida; order Asterales; family Asteraceae; genus Saussurea; species Saussurea involucrata. The sequence continues at coordinate 24,205,691 of CM066314.1, forward strand.
TGGGATGATCGGCTCTCTCTTGTATCTTACAGCTAGTCGACCCGATATTATGTACGCAACCTGTTTGTGTGCACGATATCAAGTTGAACCTAAGGAATCTCATATGACCGCTGTAAAGCGAATCTTTCGTTACCTTAAGGGTACTATGAACCTAGGTCTTTGGTATCCCATAGACTCAGGGTTTGATCTAATCTCCTATTCAGATAGTGATTTTGCAGGTTGCAAATTGGATAGGAAAAGCACCACAGGAGGCTGTCAGCTCCTGGGTGGAAAGCTGGTGAGTTGGACAAGTAAAAAGCAAAACTCAGTGTCCACCTCAACTGCCGAAGCTGAGTATGTAGCCGCTGGAAGCTGTTGTTCTCAGGTCTTGTGGATGAGAAATCAACTACTGGACTATGACCTACAGCTCTCGAAAATTCCAATCTATTGCGACAGCACAAGTGCCATCGCTATAGCCAACAATCCAGTACTACACTCAATGACGAAACACATCGAAATCAGGTATCATTTTATCAGAGATCATGTGATGAATGGTGATATAGAACTTCATTTTATCCCAACTGACTATCAGCTAGCTGATCTGTTCACCAAACCTCTTGATGAGACAAGATTCAACTTTCTCATCAGCGAGCTTGGAATGCTGAACTTTGAAGAGTAAAATCTTCAGCGGTTCACATTTGATCAGCGATAGAATAAAATTAACTTGTATAACCCATTCTATCATTTTCTCTTTGAACATAATTGATTCGCTGATATCAAGGTATGTTTTTCTCTCGCTGACAATCGCATGTAAATGCAAGATTTCAAGACAAATTGCATCGCTGAATATCTCTTCCTTAATCAGCGATACTTTGAAATTTCTAAAACCAACACTGATATTTCTATTCAGTGCTTCATGTTTTCAAAAGTGTCTATGAGCTTTCTAAACCTCAGAGACATCCTAAAATATGAAACGACATTCGTGACGTCATGAAACGGATAAGCCCTAGCACGTCTTCTTTCTGACACACGTTTGCACGTTTCGTTTACCAGCCAATCAAATGCAAACACGTGTCCGTGTCATGATGAAAATCTTTTCCCGCTCAAGATTTTCTCTCTTTCTAATCTCACTATATAAACACATTTTGGGTTTATATTTTTCCTTTACGCGAACAACTTCTTCCTTAAGAAAACTACTGTTGCATTTGTGTTCTCAAGTTTTCAAGAACCGTTCATCTTCTTCTTCTTCAACGAACCAGGTTAATATTTCTTTTATTTACCTTTTTCTTAAAACTTGTTAATGATCTTCTCATTGTTTTTACAAGATCAAACAAAAGAACTTTTTCAAAAATGAAATCATTTCTTTCATGGTTTTATGAACACAACCTTTCATGGTTGTTCTTCAAGTTTAATCGCAAATATCTTAAACTTGTTCTTCATACGTTTTTTCATAATCCTAATCCTCAAAGGAAACTGGAAAACAAGACTTTTTATTGGGTTTGCATTTCTTTTTCAAAAACAAGAAAACCCTAATCTTCATTAAGACATTTTTATCTGAATGAAATGGACAAAATTCGAATTTGTTATATCTTTGGTTGAACTTATAATACAACAATGGCATCTACTGTTATTCCTACTGCTGAGAACACTGCTGCTGCTGAGGAATTGGAAATCACCAAGGCTCCTCAGGTCAAGTTCACGCTTGAGGAACTCGATTGGATAAAACGAACAATCTCTATGCGTTTTTCGAGTTTCCTCCTCGAAAGCAAGTCACACATCTGAATGATGCTGTGAATTTCCTCAAAATCTGTTGCCTCTCTACAGCCCTGACCATAACACCCCTACTCATCAACTACTACTATCTCAGTTCTGGTATTCTGCCAGACACACTCGGATCACATCGACCAAAGACCCCACGAAGAAAATTGATTGCATCCTCTGTGACACTGATTTTGGCACCATAAAAATCACCCCTGCCATTATCCGAAAAGCACTGAGCCTTCCCATCGCCACAGAAGAAAAACCCTTTGTTTCTCTCCCTGACCACAAGAAACATGCTGATAGGGAAGCCATCACTGCATTCTTTGATGCAATGGGTTATGTATGGGAAACTGGGAGGGACAAGAAGCCTGAGAAGAAGCTGACCCTCATCAAGAAATCCAAAATGCCCAGGGAGATGAACTTCATCTTCGCACACTTGATAAGCTGCATAACTGCAAAGACCGGCTCCTCTGATCAAGACGCTCAACCTCAGAAAGCAATGGGCTATGCATTGCTGAAACGTCTTCATATTGACCGGGCCTCGATAATCTACGATGATCTTGTGCTCAGAGTAGACTCTGCTGCTGACCGACCATCATGGGTTACATATCCTAGATTCCTCAGCGCCGTCTTCCAAACCGGCCTGAAGGATAACTACCCAAAAGTAGGAGACCTGAAACTCTCTCAGGTTGGCCCTAAGGTACTCGAATTCAAGCCAATGCCAAACGAGATATGTCTCTCTACTCTCTTATCTATTCTCAATCCTCCTTCTTCTACTTCAGTAGCTCATTCAGTGGAAATCCCCACCGCTGATACCCCAGCTGCAACCTCTACTCCTTCTAGAAAAAGGAAACAATCTACTACCAAACTTAGTTCCAAAAGGACTAAGAAAACCAAGGAGCAACCCCCCAACAATCTCATGCTGAAAACTCCTCAGCTCATCTTGAAGAGCTGATGGAAAGTTCCGTGGTACGCTCTGCCACAGCTGAACAAGCCACCCCTTCCATCCCAGCTTCAGCGTCTCTAAACGCTGAAGTTATAAACTTGGAAATGACCCAACCTCCTTCAGTCTCTCATAGGACTGAAGAAGTGATTCTCAGTGGATCCAAAACTGAATCAGCTCCCCATCAAACCTTCTCAACCTTCGCTTCTCTCTCTACTCCATTGGACTCTAATCCAGTTTTCACCACGATCACTGGAGTACCCGTCATTCTTCCAGAAGCTAAAGCTGATACTTTTCAAGGAATGATGGATGCAGGACCTGCAGAAATGTCCATGCGTATACGCACTCTAGCTGACGACATGGAACTTTTTTCAGGACACAGAAGTTTTGACGACTTCACCAACCCTCCTGCAGGTATACACCAACCCATATACACTGTAACTAAACCCCAAACTTCTGAGCTTTCCTTTGTTCATAAGTACTTATCTGTTACAGGTCCTAATTTGGGAGACATCAACGCCTCTCTGAAGAACCTGGATACAAAGCTGACAGGTCTCACCACTACTCTCTCAGACAACTCTTCAGATGTAACAAACGCTGGAGAGAATCTCAACAAGCTGACAAAAGTGGTTGAACACAAAGCCTCCAAAGCTGATTTGGAGAAGGTTGATGGTACTCTTGGTGATTTTGCCAAAGTTCTTGCTAACATCTACACAGACTACACCTCTCTCAAAGCAACAGTTCAAACCATGTCCAGCGAGGTCATAAAGCTGAAGACATCGGTTGGAAATCTTCAGGGAGAGATGTCTGATGTAAAGACTGACGTGGGTTCAGTAAAGACTGACGTAAGTTCAGTGAAGACGATGGTACAGCAGATCCTGAATCACATGACCGCCCCTGCCCCTGCACCTTCGCATTTTACCCCGGCGGATCATGCTGAACTTTTCAAGATCAATCCTGCTATAACTGGCCTGGAAGCCAGATTAGGGAAGATTGAAAATTATGTCGGATTCCCTAGCCAAGAAGACAGGGAACCAACACCATCTGCTGAGTCATCGCATTCCTCCCCCACTCATCATGAGGAAGGGGGGAGAAGAACTCTGAAGACCTTCCCCATGATGAATCTATTGAGGGGGAGAAGACTGAAGACCTTCCCCTTACTGAAGAGGGGGAGAAGACAAATGAAGAAACAACTGCTGGACCTCAGGTAGATGAAAACCCTCAGGGAACCGAGAAGCTTACCTCTGTATCTGAGGGGGAGCAACTCGAAGAAGCTGCTGAAGAATCTGAATCTGAAGATGAAGAAGCCATCGACATCTCTGACGATGAACCATCATCCAGTAATAAGGGTGATGATGACGATGATGATGATGATGATGACTCCTTTATCGTCAAGCCTGTTCAGAAGACTACAGCTCTTAAAGGGATTTCGATAAACGAACCTTCAGGGGAGCGGACCAAGACAAAGCCTTCAGCGTCTGAAGCTGACAAAGGCAAAGGAAAAGGTGTCGCTGAAGACGATGAAAATCTGATGATCTTGCTTCAAAAGCCAGTTCGTCAGGTACACTACATCTTACTTCCTTACACTGCATCCCTCCTCTATCTATACACATTATCAGCTCTACTCTCTACAAAAAGCCTATACACTTAAACCCATTTCTTTTCTCTGTTCTACCCAAGTTCTTATTCATAAGATCGTTGTGTTTCAGCTAGTCCTCTCCCCTGCTTGAGAATTCTGAAGTACGACCAGCTGTTGCTGAATAAATAATCCCAGTCTTGGATTTAATCACCGAGACTGATGAACCTGAAGAACAGACGCTCTCTCACAAAACAGACCTTCCTTGGTTCCTCAAAAACCAAGTGAAGAGGATCAGAGAAGAAGAGAAGAGATGATAAAGAAGCTTGAGGCTCAGCGAATCATCCTGCCGCATGCCAAAGTCAAAACTCCTAAGTTCAGACTTACAAAGCAAGAATACGTTGATCACCTCAGGGCTGAACGTTTACTCGCTGATAAAAAGGAAGCTGAAGAAAAAGACAAGGCTCTCGCCATCCAGCTCGTCCAAGAATCAATCGAAGACCTCAAGCTGAAACGAATTCCCATTCAAGTCCAACGTCAGCTTTGGGAAGATGCTCAAAAGATTGTCGAGAAGAAAACTGAAGTATCTCAATCCACCCTCAAATGGTGTAAAGAGAAGGTACACTTCAGATATCATCCAGCAAGGATCAACAAGGTACACATCTCTGGAAGAACAACTATCGGAGTACCTATTGTTGATATTCAATTGTTCAGAGAGAATGGCCAAACTGAAACCTTTGGTGCTGAAGCCGTCACAAGGTATGGTCTCTCTGAATGGTTGGAGATGAGGATAGCCATTCAGCAATCGCGTTCAAAGTACAAGGATCATGTCGAGAAACTTATAAATCGACAGATCGACTTGGTCTCTTCTTGTGTGGATATTCCTCCTCCCCCTCCTCTCGCAAATCAAAAAAGAAGGGCCTCTACAAAGAAAAAGTCTAAATCTTCAGACTCAGGTCTTCCTATATGGAACAAAACAGGTATTGGTTTTTCTCGTGCTGAAGTTCTTGGTCCAGAACCTGACCTTTCCGCACTTGACACATCTCTTCCTCCTGGTGAGACTTTCATCCCTGGAAAAGTCATAAGCAAACCCTATGGGATATTCTTTATTGACTATGGTGGACGACAACGTTTTCAACGTATCTCTGAGCTTCCCATCACTCCCATCGAACAGCTGAAAGATCTCATCTACTGGTGTGAATTCACACGCGACATTCATGCATGACATCTTAAACCCTTGATTTTTGAAGAAGCTCTGAACAAAAAGAATCAAGGAGTAACGGTTCCTGACTAGATGATTCCCACATCAAAGACCCTTGATGAACTTCTCATTAAGGAAGAACCTCTATAAGCTGATAAGATCGCCTTATTCTTCTATTTTATCAGTTATTCTTTTGTACTTGTAATTTATTTCGCTTGTACTTATAATTTTTCCACTTCCCTTTGTAATCTGATACGAAGTTTAAAGAAAGATTTCAGCGAAAGTACTTTACTCCATCAGTACAGAAAAGATCCCAGAAAACAGTAAAAGGGACAAATATTTTATAAGTTTTTTATCCTTATGTTTTCATTAAATAGCAATTTTCTCTGTTGCTATGTCATAATCAAATAGGGGGAGAATGTTGATCCAAACCCTCAGTGATTTGATAATGACCCTCTCTTAAACACTTAGTGAAAATTGTAAGTAAACAATATGTATCAGAGTTTCACTATCGCTGATAAGTACTAAGACTTTACAGTACCGCTGATAGGAACTCTCGCTCTTTAGATTAAACATTCAGCGAACACTGTTCACCATAATGCTCTGAGCCTGTTCAGTCCTTATGGTGATCGCTGATAAGTTAGTTGTTTACTTATGATCCCTGAATACAAGTTTCACGTCAACATAGGTTCTACGCTGAAGTCGAAGATCAAGCTCAAGAACCAGCGACAAGTCTCCTAATGAACTGATGCGGATCAACGAAGACTCAGATTTGTCCACTCAACGTGAAGTATCAAGTACAAGACTTCAGCTATCGCTGAACTTTGTCATTCACTGATATAGAATGATAAAGCTCTGATTCAACGAAAGTTGATCATGAAGTCCTCCGTACAAAGTAATTTTGTCTTAACCACCCTTGCACGACTCCGTACGATATGTTAGAAAAGAACCTCCTTATTGTCTGAAATCGTACAACCACTCTGATACTACACTGTTCAACCATGCGGCTACTAAGGTTGTCTACTAAAGTCAGACCCAACAACCAATGAGCTGCTGCCACGTGTAAAGTATAAACTGTCATGCATTAAATGCATGCAGTATATAAGAAGGACTCCAGCTTCATTCTTGAAGCACTTGCTAACTCTGGTCAAGTCTGTCAGGATCGAATCTTAACAAGACTAATAATACCTAGAATTCAAGATTAAAGAATCTGCGGAATAGAACTTTAATTCTCACAATCAATGAACAATATATCAGAAAACACACAGCTGTTTGTATTCACTAATTCAACTCACAAGCTTACAACCAAACCTCAATCTTGATGAACAGGCTCAATCAAGACGACTTCTACTTCTCTAGAAATAGGGTTCTGAACCTTGAGGTTAATTCTCTCTCAAAACAAAAACGTATTCTTAGACTATCGAATATTGCGTATCTTCAATAGCTATCTATCAACATCTATTTATACACAATAAGTACAAGATAACTATCAAAAATAAATTGATCTTCTGAATCTTCTTTAAGCATATCTTCATCCATTCTATCTTTATCTCCAAAATCTTCGTATTCCAAACTTATCACATCAGCAGTATTAACTTCATTCAGCATGAGCAGTACTAACTCATTCCAGCAGCATTAACTTGTTCCAGCAGCATTAACTTTGATCCAGCAGCATTAACTTGTTCTAGCAGTACTAACCTTGTTCCAGCAGCATTAATGTATCAGCAGTATTAACAGAGTTCCAGCAGCATTAATGCATCAGCAGTATTAACAATGATCTAGCAGTATTAACTTTGTCTTGCAGTAGTAACCATTGCATAAGCAGTACTAACTTTGATATGGAACACTAATGTTGTTCTGGCAGTACTAACCATACTTAGCAAATCTTCAGTTCCCAACAATCTCCCCCTAACTTGACTTTTCAGGTTGAGAAGTCAAGTTCTTCAGATGATGCTTCCAAAACTTAATCATGAACGCATAAATCAGGATTCACTCCCAGACTTTGATTGAGAATTCTTCTCACCAAGTATCTTCCCATTTCAGAATCCTTGCTGCAAGTCAACTTAGTATGTAGCATTCCATTCAATCTTTTCTTGCTATGTTTGTATACCACATCCACCAAATAATACTCATGGTATGTATTGTCAAGAGTGATGACATACACTCCACAGTTTTCCATGAGCATCCAGTTGGTAATGACTTGAAAATTTCTTTCTATCCTATACTGAACTGCTTCTGGTTTGAACATTAGGCACGGGTATTCAAGTACCATTTTGGTGATGGACATTCCATTTTCAGTCAGCATATTTCCATAAAGCTTCATTCCTACCTTGAACATCTCTTCCAAGTCTGATCTAGAGCACATCCTTAAAAGTCTTCCCCATGTAGAACTGACCTCAAACTTCCCATCTGCTCTTTTTACTCTAATGTACTCCTTTCTCTGATCTTTCAAAGTATCCCAGAAGATGATTTCAGGAGCCATAGAAGCTAATGGTTTAACTTTGATAGGACTAGAATCAACCACAGTAATATACATATCACATTGAGTATTTGTTGGTGATTGTACATTGCTTGGTTGACCTGATGGTGTTGCCACTTCTTCTTCAGCAACTTTATGATCAGCTTTCTCTTTCACAACTTCCTCCTTAGCTTCTTCTACACTGGGTTCCACTCTGGGCTTCTTTACAACTTTCTTCTTTGAAGCTATAGACTTTGTTCTTGGTCTTTTGTTTGACATCATCTTGGTTCTTTTGAGTGTTTTAACAGCTTCAGGAATGATTTCAGCTGTTTCCTTTGTTTCTGCTGCTTCCGGAATGGTTTCTGCTGCTTTATGTTTTTCAGCAGCATTAACCATTTCTGTTGCTTGAATGGTTTCTGCTGCTTTTTGATTGGCAGCATTAACCATTTCTGCTGCTCTTCCTGTTACTGCTTCTTTTAATATCTTTGATACTGCTGCTTTCACCATCTCAAATACCTCTGCTTCAATCTCAGATTTAGTTACTGTCAAAACAGATACTGCTTCCTTCTCACTGTCAGAAACTGCTGCATCAACAAGACTATGTATAATTTCAGTTACTGCTGCTTCAATCTCAGATACTGCAGCATTAACTGTTTCTACTGCTTTTTCTGTGGTTTCTGCTGCTTCAGTTACTGCTGCTTTCTCACTTTCTGCTTCCTTTGCAACTTCTGCAACCTGCTCAGCCTCCCCCTCAACCTTATGCTCATTCTCCCCCTCAACCTTTGTATCCTCCATGTTTAGTTCAGTTTCTAACTCCCCCTTTTTGGAAGCATCAGTGGTTGATCTTCTCCTTCTCAGAACATACTGAGCTTTCTTTCTTCTTTGCAGCAACTTGGTGATCATCTTCTTATTTTTCTCTATCTTGGTGTGTTGATAAAGAATCACCTTTTTAAGCTCATCAATCTCCTTCTGTTGATTCATGACATCAATATTGATGTTGGCAATGGTTTCCATCAATTCCTCATAAGTATATCTATCCTCACCCTGTTTAGGAGTGTTTACCTCCGTTAAAGGATCACTGGAAATTTTTGTAGGTGTCTTTTGCCTAGCAAAAGCACTGCCTACTCCCATGGTTTCTTGGCGCCTGGGTCCTCTGAATGTTTTCACATTCTGAGTTGCCGTAGGGAAGGTCTTATTGATGTTACCACTGTCCTTCTCTTTGCTAGCAGAAGTAGTGGCAGCCTTGCAGCCCACATGCTCATCCTTCTCCTTAGAGAGCACCTTCTTGGGGTTGGGAGACACCCCTGTGGTTTCCCTTTTGATATTCTTTAATGGAGAATGCTCCACTAGAGGGCTTAAAGGCTTTGGGCTTTTAGGAGGTACATCAAGGGAAGGAACCTTGTGTACCTTTCTTCTTTCAAACTTCTTGGTGATTTTGGGATTGGGTCTTAAAAGAATGGACTGTGGGATGTCTTTGGTGATGGAAGGTTGGGATTGGTCATCAGTGGGTGTGTCTAATGGGGGCCTTGACCCTGATGCCATACCTTCAGTGGTGTGGGACACAACCATCATTGTAGAGAACAATGGTGTGTCAACTCCTTCCGAGTCCCTAGGAATTCTTCTCATATTTTAGAAAACCTTCCCTTTAGGGGGTTTTGGCACATATACCTCAGCAGACTGAGGCAAATCCGTCAATTCTTGGTTAAGAACTTCTTGGACAAACCTGGGATACATGTAAAATCTCTTTTTGGATTCTAGGTTTGCCACAAGATCATTAAAAATCATTGCTGAAAAATTGAACTTTCTGGCAGTGGTTAAGCAGACCAAGGCATAAGCAATGGTACTGCTAAACTCACTCCAGCCAGTTGTTTTCTTTGAAATACAGTGCATAAGAGTATGAACAAGAAATCGCCATTGGGTGTAAAATTTTGACTTGAAGAATTTAAAAACGCCAATGGGACCTTCATACCCCATTCTTGGTAAGGTCGAGAAAAGTTCATCATTAGATAGATAGGTTATACCTGAGGCATCATCTAAGTGAAGAGTGATGCGAATAACCTCCTCTGTGACCTTCAAGGGTTTGTCACAAACCCTTGTTCGAATGATTTTCTGCCCATCTTCGAAAATAACAGCGGCATTCTCCCAAAATTGCTTTTGATGCTCGATATATATGGTTGGGCACACTGTTAGGGCATGAGAGATGTGTGAGGTCTTGAGAAAATCCACAATATCATGAAACCCTGCGGCCTGCTTTGGCTTCTGAAGCATCGCAATCTCATTGTGTTCATCGACAAACTCCATTGTCGTCATTATTCCTGAGGATTTGGATAGAAAACACAGAGATTCTAGGGAGAAAAGGTTAGAAAGAGAGAGAGAAAAAAATTTAATGCAAAGAGTCGTTATGAACTTTGGCGGGCTGAAAGAGTATTTATAGCAGTATTAGCCCTGATTTTCTTTAAAAGCAGTATTAACGACGTAGCAGTATTAATACCTTAGCAGTATTAACTGCAAGGCAGTATTAACTACACAGCAGTATTAACTACATAAGCAGTATTAACTACTAAGCAGTATTAACTACTAAGCAATATTAACAACAAAGCTGTATTAACTACTAAGCAGTATTAACAACTAAGCAGTATTAACTACTAAGCAGTATTAACTACTAAGCAGTATTAACTACTAAGCAGTATTAACTACTAAGCAGTATTAACAACAAAGCAGTATTAACTACTAAGCAGTATTAACAACTAAGCAGTATTAACTACTAAGCAGTATTAACTACGAAGCAGTATTAACTACACGTGCAGTAGAAAATATGTACTAGCAGTAGAAACGCTGTACTGGCAGTAGTAACTATACTTGCACTTTGCAGCACTTGTCAATCTGAGTCATACTGGGGTTCTGAGAAAGCTAGTTAGTAACACCAAATATACAAAGAAATACAGGTATATAAAGTAATAAAAAGCATGAAATTTATTCAAGGTTGATCAAGCCCACACTTGCTACCAAGAAAGTGAATCTACACACATCAAAAGCTTTTGTGAATAGATCTGCAAACTGGTCATTGGTATGAACTTTAGCAACTTGAATCAATTTCTTTTCATTACAGTCTCTAATAAAGTGATACCTGATCTCTATGTGCTTTGTTTTTTAGTGCTTGACAGGATTGTTAACAATGCTAATGGCACTGTTGTTGTCAATGAAGATTGAAGTGTGAAGAAATGTTACCCCATAGTCCAATATCTGGTTCTGAATCCATAACACCTGAGAACAGCAACTTGCAGCAGCTATATACTCAGCTTCTGTTGTAGATAAGGACACTGTGGTTTGTTTCTTACACTGCCATGATACAAGTCTTGCACCCAAAAACTGACATCCACCTGAAGTAGACTTCCTATCCATATTAGCTCCACCTAAGTCACTGTCTGAGTATGCAAGCAAGTCAAATGAAGATTCATAAGGATACCAAAGACCTAATCTAGGTTGCCCTCTTAGGTATCTAAAAATTCTTTTGACTGCATGCATGTGTGATTGCTTAGGTGAAACCTGAAATCTGGCACAAACACATACTGGAAACATAATGTCTGGTCTAGAGGCTGTGAGATACATGAGTGATCCAATCATAGATCTGTAATGATGGACATCCACATCCTCCCCCTCAAGATCTGCAGTGATCTGTTTGTGTGTCTCCATTGGTGTGCTTGCTGGCTTTGAGTCTGTTAAACCATACTTGTCCAGGATGTCTTTCACATATTTGGATTGGCTTATGAAAATCCCATCTTTCCTCTGTTTCACCTGAAGCCCAAGGAAGAAAGTAAGTTCTCCCATGGAACTCATTTTGAAGCTCTTGTGCATTAACTCTTCAAACTCTTTACACATGTGATCATTTGTGGATCCAAAGATGATATCATCCACATAGATCTGAACAAGTAGTGTGCCTTTCTTTCTCCTCTTAATGAACAAGGTTTTGTCAATGACTCCTCTTTCAAAGTCATTTTTCAAGAGATAGGTAGACAAGGTATCATACCATGCTCTTGGGGCTTGATGTAAACCATAAAGTGCCTTCTTCAGCCTGTACACTCTGTCAGGGTGCAATGGATTCTCAAATCCAGGGGGTTGACAGACATATACTTCTTCATCAATACTTCCATACAGAAAAGCACTTTTTACATCCATTTGGTAGACCTTGAATTTCATGTATGAGGCATAGGCTAGAAATAGCCTAATTGCTTCAATCCTGGCCACTGGAGCAAAGACTTCCTCATAGTCTATGCCCTCTTCCTGAGTATATCCTTGTGCAACCAGCCTTGCTTTGTTTCTGATCACAATTCCTCTGTCATCCTTCTTGTTTCTGATGATCCACTTGGTGCCAATTGCTCTATGACCTTTTGGAAGATCCACCAAGTCCCAAACATCCTGTAATTTAAACTGTAGCAGCTCCTCTTGCATTGCTTCTATCCAACTTGGATCTTTCATAGCATCATAAGCCTTTTTGGGCTCGATTTGGGATAGAAAGCAAGTAAGTACAGTATTTACTGTATTCTGCTGATCTTGTAGCTCTTGAAGTCTGCTTTGATTCCTAGTCATCATTGGAGAAGCAATGTCTCCTATAACCAACTCAGGAGGATGATTTTTCTGAGTTCTTGATGGATGACCAGGTTCCTCAACTAAGTTTCCATCCAGATTTGACTCATTTAAGTCTGGATCTTCTTCAGCTTCTTCAGTTACTTCAGACTCTCTTGAAGTCTGATTTTCCTCTATTCTTCTCTCTTCTTCACTCTGAATAGGTTCAGCTTCCTTTTCTAGTTCACAGAAGTCAACAGGACCAATGGTAGGGAGTGGAAATATCACAGACTGAACTCTGTGATCTGATGGTGGTGCATCCCTTTGTCCTGCATTTACATCACTACTGAAACCCAAAGAATTAGTGAGTGAATCAATGTCAAACAGCCAATCAGGACCTGAACCAATAGGATTTGGTGTGTTCTCATTGCATTTGACATTGTCACTTTCTTCAATTATTCTAGAAGAGATATTAAACACTATGTAAGCCTTACTCTGAGATGAGTAACCAACAAGAAAGCCATCATCTGCTTTGCTATCAAACTTACCTAAGTGAGATTTGGTATTGAGAATTGTACAAGGACACCCAAATGGTTTGAAAAATCCAATAAATGGTTTCTTTTTCAGAAAAAGCTCATAAGGTGTCTTGTTTTTAGGCTTTATTACCAAAACTCTGTTCTGAACATAACAAGCAGTATTAACTGCTTCTGCCCAAAAAGTAGTGGGTAATTTTGAATCAGCTAACAGAGATCTAGCAGCCTCAATCAGTGTCATATTCCTTCTCTCAGCAACACCATTCTGTTGTGGAGTCCTAGGAGCACTGTATTGTCTCTCAATTCCTTTTTCCTCACAAAAGGTGTTTAGATCAAAGTTTTTAAATTCAGTCCCATTATCTGATCTAATGACTTTCACTTTTTGATTTGATTGTTTTTCAATTCTAAGAATAAAAGATTTGATCAGTCCACTTGTCTCATCTTTAGTTCTCAGAAAATATACCCAAGTAAATCTAGAGTAATCATCAACAATAACTAAACAGAATGATTTCTTGCCAATGCTCATGACATTTGTAGGGCCAAACAGATCCATATGCAACAACTGAAGAGGATTTGAGATAGTGTTTATTTCTTTGGACTTATGAGAAGTTTTGTGTTGTTTGCCTTTGAGACATGCAACACAATGATCATCACATGAATAGACCTTTGATGGTAAACCCCTAACAAGATTATTTTTAACAAGTTTATTCATTGTTTTAAAGTTCATGTGACACATCCTTCTGTGCCAAAGTGATGATTCATCTATTGAAGCTTTTGAAACTAAACAGTTTAGAGATGAATCAGATGAAACACTTTTTAAATCTAAACAATACACATTATCCTTTCTAGGAGTTCTCAATAGTATCATGTTTTCATCAACTACCTTGAATCCAGGAGCAAGAATAATGCATTCTGAATCAGTAAATAATATACTATGTTTCTTGTCACAGACCTGTGATACACTTAACAAGTTGTATCTCAATTGCTCAACATAGTAAACATCCTCAAATGTCATCTTACCTTTTGACACATCACCTTTACCACTTATCTTACCTCCTTCAGGATTATTCCCAAAAGCAACACGTCCTCCATCAATTCTTTTGAAATTCTTGAGGCAGGCCATGTTACCAGTCATGTGCCTGGAGCAACCACTATCAACATGCCAGATGCTCTTCTCCTTGAGCTGTTGGTTGCCCTGCACATAAGATAAATCAATTAGTTTTTATTGGGAACCCAAGCCAAAGTGGTCTTGGGTCTCCCTTGCTCATCAAAGTACTTGCACTGGGTTTTGATGAGATTTTCAAACTTAGGTACTGCAGTACTGGAGAACTTTGTCAATATGATTGGTCTAGCAGCACAAAAACTAGAAGCAGTATTAACCTTAGAGGAAGTACTAACAAAGTTAGCAGCACTAACAGAGTTAGCAGCACTAACAGAGTTAGCAGCACTAACAGAGTTAGCAGCACTAACACTGCTAGCAGCAGTATTGGCAGTAGTATTGCTTCTAGCAGCACTATCCTTGTCAGCAGTACTATCTGAGGTAGCAGTACTAACATTAGTGCTTTTGAGGACCCACATATTGACACATTCCTTTTCAGTCTGTTTTCTCATGTGGCTTCTTGATTCAGCTTGTTTCTTAGCCACATTATTCCTTGCAGGCTTCCTATAACCAGAAGATTTTTGAAAACTTCTTTGAAAACTTTTCTTTTGGTTAATAGGATTGAAATAACAGTATTTGTCAAGATGATTCAATTTGCCACAAATAAAACAAGGTTTTGGTCTGTTAATCCTTTGCAGATCAACTCCTTGCTTTTGTGCCCACTGGTTATTCCAATTTCTTTGATTTCCCCTCTTTTTATCATGTTTTTGGGGCTTATTCTCTTGAGATTTCTTGCAAGAACAATGTTCACAAGTATTAGAGTTCACAACAGTGGTCTGTGTATAATGAACTCCCTTTCCTTTTTCAGATCTTTTCATCTCATTGTTCTTATCCCAGGGACTTCCACCATCCTCATTAGTCATGATGTAATTCTCTAAGGGAATCTCACCACTGACATTCGTATTCCTTTTCTTAGCCTCTTCTTTTTCAGTTTTATCCTCAACAACAACTTCATCTAATGGATCTATTTTAGTAGCTCCTTCAGGTAAGTCCTTACTATCCATGGTTTCTAACAGATCTGACCTAGGAGGGATGTATGTGTTGTTGTAGGGTGGAGGTGTGGCATTGTACCCTAGGCCTGTTTTCATCTTACTGTGAACTTGAGCATTTATAATGGTGTCCATAACTTTAGAAGCTTTTGAAAACTTTTCAACATCAAGTTTTACTTTCTCAAGTTCTCCTTTTAGTTTCTCACACTCTTCCCTGGATTCTCTAAGCTGGAACTCTAGACCATCTTTTTCCCACTTCCAGTAGTTTGTATCATAGGAGTGTTGAAGTTCATTGGCTTGAAAAGCCCTAATCTGTTCTTCAAACCTCTCTACAATTACTACATAGTCTTTTCTGTCCTTTTCTAATCTCTTAAGGTCATCACACATTCCCTGATTGTGATCTCTATACCTTTTAACAGTGTCTATACAAGCTTGAGTACAGAGATTAGATTTTACCTCAGTGGGAAGATCTGAAACTTCAGCCATAAGTGCTTGATTTTGGATGGCCTCTTCTGCTTGATCACTCCAATCAAATCCCATTCCTTGTTGAGAGACAAGAGCTTGAATAGAGTTTCTGTTTTGATTGGAGCTTCCAGCCTGAGTTTGTTGATGGCTGTTGTGAGATGTTCCACCTCTGCATTCCCTGGCAAAGTGTCCCATCTTGTGACACTTGTAGCATTCAACTTTGGTCTTGTCAAATCCAGCACCATCTTCTCTTCTTTGGGAAAAGTTGTTTCTCCCTGTCCTCTTTATGAATCTCTTCACCCTCATAGACAGCTTAGCCATCTGCCACTTGATATCCATCTCTTCAAGATCATCAGCATTAATCTGTTCTAAGTCATCATTAATCAAAGAGGAATTAACATGACTAGAAAAGAAGGCTTCTAGTACTGAATCATTGGTCTTTTCCTGATTGACTCCTCCAGCAGCATTAACTGATTCAGGGTTAGCAGTAGAATCAGATGATGCTGAAAGAAGTGCAGCATTATGTACATATCCAGAAGGATTCTTTTTGGCTTCAACCTCTGCTTCAAAGACTCTAAGATCATTGTAAAGATCATCAAGCTCTTTATCTTCCAATTGGTCATTCTGTCTGAAAGACACAGTATACATTGTCCACTCTTCACCTAATGATCTTAGGAACTTTCTGTTAACATCATCAGCCTCCATCTTGACTCCTATTGTGGCTAATTCTCCAATCAGCTTATTAAATCTATCAAAAGTTTGAGTCATAGACTCATTCTTAGTAGAAGTAAAGTTTTCATACTGCTGCTTGAGAATTGCCTTCTGATTCCTCTTGGTGCTTTTGGTGCCAGTGAATCTCTTTTCCAAAGCATTCCACAAAATCTGAGCATCAGTGCAGTGTTGAAGTTGATGCTGATATTCATTGGGGATAGCCAAAAGCAGAGTGCTTAAGGCCTTCATCTCTATTTGTCTGACTTTTCTCTCTGCATCAGTCTTTGGAGGAGGCCTTTTGCCATCTGGTCCAGTTCTTCCTTCAGCACATGGACCATTCTCTATGATATCCCAGATGGAATAATCAGTAAGCAGAATGTACTGCTTGATTCTAATTTTCCACATGTCAAATTCATTGGGTCTGAGCATGGGAACCTTAGAAACAAGAGTACTGTTTGATTCAAAAGAATTTTCCATAATGATTGTAGAATTCTAAGAAACACAGGCTCTGATACCACTTGTCAGGATCGAATCTTAACAAGACTAATAATACCTAGAATTCAGAATTAAAGAATCTGCGGAATAGAACTTTAATTCTCACAATCAATGAACAATATATCAGAAAACACACAGCTGTTTGTATTCACTAATTCAACTCACAAGCTTACAACCAAACCTCAATCTTGATGAACAGGCTCAATCAAGACGACTTCTACTTCTCTAGAAATAGGGTTCTGAACCTTGAGGTTAATTCTCTCTCAAAACAAAAACGTATTCTTAGACTATCGAATATTGCGTATCTTCAATAGCTATCTATCAACATCTATTTATACACAATAAGTACAAGATAACTATCAAAAATAAATTGATCTTCTGAATCTTCTTTAAGCATATCTTCATCCATTCCATCTTTATCTCCAAAATCTTCGTATTCCAAACTTATCACATCAGCAGTATTAACTTCATTCAGCATGAGCAGTACTAACTCATTCCAGCAGCATTAACTTGTTCCAGCATCATTAACTTTGATCCAGCAGCATTAACTTGTTCTAGCAGTACTAACCTTGTTCCAGCAGCATTAATGTATCTGCAGTATTAACAGAGTTCCAGCAGCATTAATGCATCAGCAGTATTAACAATGATCTAGCAGTATTAACTTTGTCTTGCAGTAGTAACCATTGCATAAGCAGTACTAACTTTGATCTGGCAGCACTAATGTTGTTCTGGCAGTACTAACCATACTTAGCAAATCTTCAGTTCCCAACAAAGTCATTTTCTTATCTTGAGATAGGTTATTATTAGTAATTTCCTTCTCTTTCTTAGTGCAAGAAAACTTAGTGTTCCAACTTGTTTAGATTTAGGTTTATCCTTAATCTTGTTCTGCAACAAGATGTAAATTGTTAATGATTTATCAATAAACAATTTAGAAACGTAAAAACGTGTGTTTGTATTCAACCCCCCCTTCTACAAACTTGCATAGCCCTTCGGGACCAACATGATACACGAAGTACCGTTTCCCATATAAATACTGTTACCTTCAACTTTTTCGAAGGTAGAGAAACAGTCCTGGAATGGTGTCATGTGGCAAGATGTCCCGGTATCTAACACCCATCGCATGTCACCTTGCGGTGGTGTGACTGTGGCAGAGAAGCCTTCTTGCTCCTTTTTGGCTGCAACGGCTGAGGTGTCCGCGTTGTCTTTGTTTTCAAGACTCGGACAGTCCTTCACCCAATGACCTGGCTTGTGGCAATAATTACAGTTGCCACACGTCTTTGATTTCCCCCGAGAACCAGGTCGGCGAGATGAAGAGCGCCCACGGTTTCTTCCTCTTGAAGAATGTTGATCGTCTCGGCCTTTGTCAGCAAATAGGCCTTGACTGTAATTATTCTCTCTGGGATTGTTACCGATCCGCATCTGAATTCGTTGATCTTCAGAAATCATTCATGTTTTCACATCAGACAAAGAAAGAGTTTCTCTTCCATAAATAAAACTGTTAGTGAATTGGGAATATTTCTCGGAAAGCGAATACAACAGGACCATAGCAAGCGCTTCTTCATCTTTAGCAAGAAGCGCATTCATTGCCTTCAACTTCATGATGATGTCTTCGAATTCAGTCATGTGTGCCTTAATTGTTGAGCCTTCATTCATTTTGAAGAAGAGACACGATCGCATCAGTAACAATCTGTTGGTCAAAGTTTTCTTGAGATATAAATTCTCAAGCTTGCTCCAAATACCTACAGCTGTCTTTTCAGACACAATCTCAGATATAACATTATCTCTCATAGCCATCTGCAAATTAGTAAATGCCCATGCTTCCATTTCTTTAGCCTTAAGGTCAGACATATTAGGGTCTAACTCGTCTTTAGCAAATACTACGGGATGGACTCCATTTTTTCTAAGTGTCGCGGATGTTGTGAACCGCCATTTACCAAAGTCACCGTCCCCGTTCCAAGTCTGTATACGAATCCCAGCCCCGGACAAATTAAAGGTACCTTCTTGGTACGGCTTTTGGGACTGGTTAGAGGGACCGACTCCAAATGGGTTTCCTACTTCAGCAATAGAGAAAACAAAATGTGTAAACTAGTTTATGTATATTTTCTACACCAACCCAAATCTAAATCCGAAGCTTTGATACCAATTGTTAGGAAAATTTATCGTTCCAGAAATACAAGAAGCTCTCCAATGATTCCTAAGGTCCCAAAACGAGTAGAAATCCAAGTGCACAATTAACCCAACAACAAATGCGGATAACAATAATCTAGATGTTACACAATAATTCTCTAGCGTAGAAAATTAAACTCATACGAAATATATATATAAATAGATAAAAACGATGGAAACGTTAGTATCTATAAATATATATAGCAAGATATATATAAGTGTATCTATATATATATTGTTGATCCAAACCCTCAGTGATTTGATAATGACTCTTTAAAACACTTAGTGAAAATTATAAGTAACCAATATGTATTAGAGTTTCACTATCGCTGATAAGTACTATGACTCTACAGTACCGCTAATAGGAATTCTCGCTCTTAAAGTTAAATATTCAGCGAACACTGTTCACCATAAAGCTCTGAGCCTGTTTAGTACTTTTGGTGATCGCTGATAGTTTAATTGTGTACTTATGATCCCTGAAGACAAGTTTCACGTCAACAAAGGTTCTACGCTGAAGTCGAAGATCAAGCCCAAGAACCAGCGACAAGTCTACTAATGAACTGATGCGGATATCAGCAAAGCAAGACCTGTCCACTTAACGTGAAGTTTCAAGTAGAAGACTTCAGCGATCGCTGAGCTTTATCAATCGCTGATAAAGTACTGATCAACGAACGCTGATCATGAGGTCTACTCTACAAGTTACTTTTGTCTTTCCCCCTTGCACGTCTCCGTACGAAGTGTCAGAACGGACATCCCTTCTGTCCAGGATCATACAACCAACTCTGATTCTACATTGTACACCATGCGGCTACTAAGGTTGTCTACAAAGGTCAACCCATGCAACCAATCAGCTGCTGCCACGTGTAAAGTAATACTGCCATGCATTAAATGCATGCAGTATATAAGAAGAACCCTACTTCAGAAAAGAAGTGCTCGACCATCTTCTTCTTTCTCTCTTAGTGTTAGAATATCATTCGTAATATTATTATCTCCTTTCTGTTTTAATTCTAGTGCAAGAAACTTAGTGTTCTTAACTTGTTTAGATTAGGCTTAGTCCTTAATCTTGTTCCGCAACAAGTTGTAAATTGTTTGATTATATCAATAAACAATTTAGAAAGTAAAAATCTGTGTGTTAGTATTCAACCCCCCCCCCCTTCTACAAACTTGTATAACCCTTCGGGACCAATAAGTGGTATCAGAGCAGATTTGTTTAATCTCATAAACAAGATCTTGTCTATAATAATTTTTTCTCTTCTTTGCTATTTCTTAAAATGACTACCAACACAAACACTAATTATATTGATAATGGTTCTCTAGCTAAACCCCCTAGATTCTCCAGAGATAACTTTAATCTATGGAAAAATAGGATGATACTCTTCTTAGAAGGTGTAGACCCAACTATACCTTATTACATCGAAAATGGTCCATACATCCCTGTCAGAATTGATCATGAGGTTCCAGCCGCTGAGAATAGAGCTGCTATTCCATAAAGATTGGTTCCAAAGGAAATTCATATGTGGACTGATGAAGATAAGAAGAAAGTGGCTCTCGACACCAAAGCCAGATCCATTCTTTCCATGGCTCTTCTTGACGAAGTCTACCATTCCGTCATGAATCTGAAAACCTCCAAAGCCATGTGGGACACAATCTGTGTTCAATATGAAGGTACTTCTGAAGTCCAGGACTCACGAAAGATCAACCTGGTAAGACAATACGAAAGCTTCATTTGTGGTAAGAATGAATCTCTCTCTGAAGTACACCAACGTTTTAACTGTTTAATAATAGATATGAAAACCGTTGGTAAGGAATATTCTAACTTTGAACTTCTAACAAAGTTCTTAGAATGTTTACCTGAAAGCTGGGACAATTATTCAATGTGTCTCAAGCTGTCAAAGGATCTAAAATCTATGACTCTTTCTACCTTATATGGGACGATGCTTAATCATGAGCAATCGAGTCATCTTAAGAAGAATCTTGTAAAAGATTCTAAAAGCACCCCTGTTGCTTTAATCTCAGAGTCTCCTTCCACTCAGCGATCTACTATCACTATCACTGAGTTGGAGGCTAACTCTGAATGCTCATCAGATCCTGACTCTTCAGATCTTGATGAATCTATGGCTCTTCTTTCCAATAAGTTCAGGAGATTCGCCAAAAAAAAATCAGAAAGAACAAACCTCTTGCTATTACTGATAAGCCTAGATCATTAACCCCTGTTGATAAGGCTACTGCTACTTGCTATAACTATGAAAAGATAGGACATTTTGCTAGCGAGTGCAGGTCAAAGAAAGTTTTTAGAAACTTAGCTTTCTCCAAGAAATCCTCTAACCCCAGGTCTAGAGATGACAAGTACCAAAAGCTGACAGAAAGGTACGCAAAGCTGAAAGGCTTTAAGAAGAAAGGCAAAGGCCTGATGGCTGATTATGATTGGGCTGCTTCTGATGAAGAAGAATCATCGGACTCTGAAGATGATGATGTAGCCGATCTCTGTCTCATGGCCAAACTTGAAGATGAGGAAGAAAATTCTGACATTCCCTCTACTTCAACCTCTGCTACTAAGGTATCACCTTCTTTCTTTACCAATATTTCAAATATTGATGAAGCTGATAGTCTTCGAAAGATCGATCTTCTGACTATGAGTTTATATGACGCCATGAATGGTAAAACTGTTGTTGAAAATCAAAATATTGATCTCGCTGAACAACTTAAAAACTGTCACCTTCAAATAGAAAAGCTTTCTAAAATTGAAGAAGACTTGAAAGATCAAGTTCATATAAATCAGCTAGTTAAAATCGAGCGTGAAGAAGCTATAGCTGCATTAAAAGCTGAAAAAGCTATTGTTGATGGATGGTATAAATCCACAACAACGATCACTGAGATACTCAAGTCTCATATTCCTTTGAGTGACAAACGTGGTCTTGGTTACAAAGCTGAAACTAAAGAACCAATCACTGATAATTTCATGCTTAAGTTTGGAATGTTTGTCTCCTCTATCCCTGACACTTCATCTTCTCAGTTTTCCTCTTCAAAAACTCCTATCCCTGAGGAAATCTCTACCTTAGTTTCTAAAGGTAAAGAGAAAATTATTTATCCAAAACCTTAGAAGGGTACCTTTGTACCTAAGTTGAATGCTTCTAAAGCTTCAGTGACTTATCCCTCTACTTCTAAGAACAAGATCCCTGGATTTATTCAGCGATCTACTCCTAGACTTAAAGTGGATATTATTGGTAAGAAATCTGAAGAACTGATAGTTCCTCCCATTTCCAATGCCAAAGGTATACTTGGTGCTGGCCCTGCTCATTTGAAATTAATGGCTAAGCATGCAAATGGTCCTAAAGCTACTTTTAGCTATAGGAAATGTTATCACTGTTGACTTACAAATCATGTTGATAGTCAGTGCCCCACAACCACCAAAGCTGAAAATATAGCTAAGGTGAAGATCAATGCTCCCAAAGCAAAGAAGACCACTGAGGTTAAGAAATTAACCAAAGTGAAAACTGACAAAGCTGAATCTTCAAATGCTGCGAAGAATGCTGAACCTTCCACCTCCTCTACTCCCACTGACAAGTGTGTACACATGATGAAATGGGTACCCAAGTCAAACTAATCTTCCTTGTTTGCAGGTTAAGAAAGGTATCTGGTATCTCGATAGCAGATGCTCTAGACACATGACTGGTAAGAAGAACCTGCTCACTGAATATAAGGAAGAGAAGGGTCCCTCTGTGACCTTCGGTGGAAATGGAAAAGGCTATACCCGAGGGTTTGGTGTACTCTCTAATGGTACAACAACCTTTGGAAGAGTTGCATATGTTGAAGGACTGAAGCATAATCTTCTAAGCATAAGTCGGCTATGTGACAAGGATAACAAAGTGATCTTCACTAAGGAATCTTGCTTTGTCACTGACAAAAAGGAGAAGATAGCTCTTAGCGGTTATCGTTTGGAAAATGTTTATGTAATAAACATAGACTCAACAACTACTGAGAACTCCTGTTTCTTCTCAAAAGCCTCATCTGATGCCAACTGGTTATGGCATAAGAGGCTCTCCCATCTAAACTTCAAGATACTGAATACTCTTTCCTCTAAAGAGTTAGTCACTGGTCTACCTCAACACTCATACGCCAAGGAGTCCTTATGTTCAGCGTGTGAGAAAGGCAAGCAGACCAAAGCAAGCTTTAAGTCTAAGCAAGTTTCCTCAGTGTCATCTCCTCAACAACTTCTCCATATGGATTTGTTTGGCCCTGTTAACAAACAATCCATCGCTGGAAAGAAATATACGCTGGTCATAGTTGATGAATTCTCTCGCTATACCTGGGTAATGTTTCTCCGCTCTAAGAGTGACACCCTTGAAGAACTCATCACCTTTGTCAGGAAAATGGAAGTCCTGAACAACATGACCGTTCGCTCAATAAGGAGTGATCATGGAACTGAATTCAAAAACAGTTCTCTTGATTCCTTCTTTGAAAGCAAGGGTATTTCTCACAACCTTTCCTCAGTGAGAACACCGCAACAAAATGGAGTCGCCTATTCAGATAGTGATTTTACAGGTTGCAAATTGGATAGGAAAAGCACCACAGGAGGCTGTCATCTCCTGGGTGGAAAGCTGGTGAGTTGGACAAGTAAAAAGCAAAACTCAGTGTCCACCTCAACCGTTGAGGCTGAGTACGTAGCTGCTGGAAGCTGTTGTTCTCAGGTCTTGTGGATGAGAAATCAACTGCTGGACTATGGCCTTCAGCTCTCTAAAATTCCAATCTATTGCGACAGCACAAGTGCTATCGCTATAGCCAACAATCCAGTGCTACACTCAAAGACCAAACACATCGAAATCAGGTATCATTTTATCAGAGATCATGTGATGAATGGTGATATAGAACTTCATTTTATTCCAACTGACTTTCAGTTAGCTGATCTTTTTACCAAACCACTTGATGAGACAAGATTCAACTTTCTCATCAGCGAGCTTGGAATGCTGCACTTTGAAGAGTAAAATCTTCAGTGGTTCACATTTGATCAATGATAACAATGAACTTGTATAACCCATTTCTATCACCTTCTCTCTGAACAAAATTGATTCGCTGATATCAAGGTATGTTCTCTCTTCACTCACTGACTTTCGCAAATGAATGCAAGATTTCACAACAAATTGCATCGCTGAATATCTCTTCATTATCAGCAATACTTTGAAATTTCTAAAACCAACACTTATATTTCTATTCAGTGCTTCATGTTTTCAAAATGTCCCCGAGTTTTCAAAACCCTCAGAGACATCCTAAAATATGAAAGGACGTTTGTGACGTAATCAAACGGATAAACCCTGGCACGTTCTTTTTCTGACACACGTTTGCACGTTTCGTTTTCCATCCAATCAAATGCAAACACGTGTCCGTGTCATCATGAAAAACTTTTCCCGCTCATAGTTTTTCTCTCTCTACTCTCACTATATAAACCCATTCGAGTTTATATTTTTCTTTACGCGAACAACTTCTTCTTCAATAAAAGAATTACTGTTGCATTTTGAACTCAAGTTTCCAGAAACTGTTCATCTTCTTCTTCGACAACAAGGTTAATATTCTTATTATTTACCTGTTTTAACTTGTTTCTGATCTTGTCTTTGTTTTCAAAAGATCAAACAAAATAACTTTTTAAAATGAAATCATTCTCTTTTCATGATTTTATAAACACAACCTTCATGGTTGTTCTTCAAGTTTAAAACAATATCTTAAACTTGTTCTTAATATATTTTTCCAGAATCCTATTTTTTATATAAAAGAGGAAACTGGAAAACAAGACTATCACTGGTTTTCGTCAAAACTAGGAAAACCCTAATCTTCATTAAGACATCTTTGGTCTGAATGAAATGGACAAAACTCAACAACATCTTATTGGAAAATCTTTCCACATTGAGATTGTTTTTGTTCATCTTCTTCATGTTTACATGTGTAACACAGGAATGGCATCCTCTGAAGCTCCTTCTGCTAAAATCCCTACTACTGATGAGAAACTGATTCTCACCAAGCCTCCTCAGGTCAAGTTCAAACTTGACAAGGTTACATTCCAACACAACAACCACTATGCGCTTTTCGATTTTCCTCAGAAGAAACCTATCACACATCTTGATGATGCTGTGAACTTTCTTAAAACTAGCCTCATTTCAACCGCTCTTACCATTGCACCCCCTGCTCATCGTTTTCTTCTATCTCAGTTCTGGTATACTGCCAGACGAGCTCAGGTACCCTCTGCCAAAGACCCAACGAAACTCATTGATACCATCCTCTGTGACACCAAATTTGGCACCACCAAAATCAACCCTGCCATTATCAGGCGTGCACTGAACCTCCCTACCGCTACCAAAGAAAAATCCTTTGTTCCTCTCCCAAATCCCAAGAAACATGCTGATAGGGAAACAATCATTGCATTCTTTGATGCATGAAGTACGTATGGGGAACAGGGAGAGATGAAAAACCCGAGAAGAAGCTGACCGTAATCAAAAAGTCCATGATGCCAAGCGAGATGAACTTCATCTTCGCCCACCTGATTAGCTGCATGACAACGAAAATCGGCTCCTCTGATCAAGCCGCTCAGCCTCAGCAAGCCATGGGATATGCATTGCTGAAAGGTCTTCATGTTGACTGGGCATCGATCATCTATGACGATTTGGCGTTTAGAGTGGACATGACTGACAGACCAACATGCGTTCCATACCCCCGATTCATCAGTGCCATCTTTCTAAAAGGACTCGGGGACAAATACCCAAAAGAGGGTGATCTGAGACTCTCTCAGGTTGGCCCTAAGGTGCTCGACTTCAGCCCCATGCCAAACGAGGTACGTCTCTCTACTCTCTTATCTCTTCTCAATCCTCTTTCTTCTACTTCTGCAGCTACCTCAGTGGAAATCCCCACCGCTGATACCCAGGCTGCACCCTCCACTCCTTCTCGTAAAAGGAAACACTCTACTATCCAACTTGAATCCGCAAGGATCAAGAAAACCAAGGAGCAACCCTGTTGGTCCCGAAAGGCTTAAACAAGTTTGTAGAAGGGGGGGGGGGGGTTGAATACAAACACACTATTTTACTTTTCTAAATTGTTTATTGATAAATCATTAACAATTTACAGCTTGTTGCGGAAACAAGATTAAGGATAAACCTAAATCTAAACAAGTTGGAACACTAAGATTTTCTTGCACTAAGAAAGATAAGGAGATTACTAATAAAATCTTATCTTGAGAGATTTGAACTTGTCCAGAGTTAGCAAGTTACTTCAAATGAAGTGAGTTCATCTCTTTATATACTGCATGCATTTAATGCAATCCAGTATATACTTTACACGTGTCATCAGCGGATTGGTTGCATGTCATTGACCTTTGATGACAACCTTAGTAGCCGCATGAATGAACAGTGTAGTATCAGAGTGGTTGTACGATTTCAGATTTTCGGAGGTTCTTTTCTGACATTTCGTACGGTGGCGTGCAAGGGAGGTTAAGACAAAAGTACTTTGTACGGAGGACTTCATGATCAGCTTTCGTTGATTCAGCGATTATCATTTACTATTCAGCAGATGATAAAGTTCAACGATAGCTGAAGTCTTGTACTTGATACTTCACGTTGAGTGGACAAATCTGAGTCTTCGTTGATCCGCATCAGTTCATTAGGAGACTTGTCGCTGGTTCTTGAGCTTGATCTTCGACTTCAGCGTAGAACCTTTGTTGACGTGAATCTTGTCTTCAGGGATCATATGTAAACAACTAACTTATCAGCGATCACCATAAGGACTGAACAGACTCAGCGATATGGTGAACAGTGTTCGCTGAATGTTTAATCTAAAAGTGCGAGAGTTCCTATCAGCAGTACTGTAAGATCTTAGTACTTATCAGCGATAGTGAAACTCTGATACATATTGTTTACTTACAATTTTCACTAAGTATTTAAGATAGGGTCATTATCAAATCACTGAGGGTTTGGATCAACAATCTCCCCCTATTTGATTATGACATAGCAACAGAGAAAATTGCTATTTAATGAAAACACAAGGATAAAAAGAACTCATAAAATATTTGTCCCTTTTTACTGTTTTCTGGGATCTTTTCAGTACTGATGGAGTAAAGTACATTCGCTGAAATCTTTCTTTAAATCTTTGAATCGGGTTACAATATGAATAAGAAAGATTACAAGTACAAGCGAAATAAATTACAAGTACTGAAGGATGACTGATACAATAGAGAAAAATGGTGATTGTTGTCAGCCTTCAAAGGGTTCTTCCTTAATGAGAAGTTCATCAAGGGTTGTCTTTTCAGTTGGAATCATCCAGTCAGGAACCTTTTCTCCTTTATTCTTTAGCTTCAGAGCAGCTTCAAAAATCAAGGGTTTTAGGTGTCGTGCCTGAATGTCTTTTCTGAAGTCGCACCAGTAGATGAGATCTTTGAGCTGTTCGATTGGAGTGATTGGAAGCTCAGCGATCCGTTGAAAGCATTTACGTCCGTCGTAGTCAAGAAAGAATATTCCATAAGGATTACTGATGACTTTACCAGGGACGAAAAGTTCACATGGTGGCAAAGAGATGTCAAGGGCAGATAGATCATGATCAGGACCAAGTACTTCAGCGCGAGAGAAACCAATTCCAGTTTCATTTCGTATGACAGGACCTGAGTTTGAATCTTGACGTTTCTTCCTTGGAGAGCCCCTTTTTCTTTTCGGCTTTAGATCAGGAACAGGAGGAATATCCACACAAGAAGATATCAAATCGATCTGTCTGTTTATCAGCTTTTCGAAATGATCCTTGTACTTAGATTTTGATGGTTGGATAGCTAACCTCATCTCCAGCCATTCAGAGAGACCATACCTTTTTACAGTGTCAGCACGAAAGGTTTCAGATGAGTCATCTTCTCTGAACAGTTTGATGTCAACAATAGGTACTCCGATGGAGGTTCTTCCAGAGATGAATACCTTGTTGATCTTCGCTGGACGATATCTGAAGTGGATTTTCTCTTTACACCAGATCAGGGTGGTCTGAGAAACTTCAGCTTTCTTTTCCACGATCTTCTGGGCTTGTTCCCAAAGCTTTCGTTGGATTTGAATGGGAATACGCTTCAGCTTGGGGTCTTTGACAGATTCTTGAGTGAGCTTGATGGCGTATTCTCTGTCTTTATCTTCAGCTTCCTTCCTTTCAGCGATGAGGCGTTCAGCTCTGAGATGATCCTGGTATTCAGCTTTTGAAATTCTGAACTTAGGAGGAACTGAAGGTAGTTGATCGCGCCTTAGGATGATTCGCTGATCCTCGAATCGCTTTATCATTTCTTCTCTCCTCTTTTGAGGAACTGAGGAGGGTCTGTTTCTGTGCGAGAGAGGTTGTTCTTCTGATTCATCAGTCTCAGAGATTAAATCTAAGACTGGGATTATGTCTTCAGCGGTAGCTGGAATTATTGGTGAAGTCGCAATAGAAGATCTTTCAGCGATATCCTCAAACAGGGGAGAGGACTAGCTGAAACGCAGCGATCTTACAAATAAGAACTGGGTAGAAGAACTTGGGTAGAAAAGATAGAAAAAAATGTGGATGTGTATGGTGTTTGTGGAATGGATAACTGATTTTTCAGAGATGATCAGGGAAGGAAAAATAAGTTTAGTGTACCTGACAAATCGGCTTTGCAAGTAGGATCGCCAGATTATCATCTTCAGCGATGCCTTTGTCTTTGCTTTTCTCAGCGCCAGAGGCTGAGTGCTTTGTCTTTGTCTTCTCCCCTGAAGGTTCTTTTATTGAAATACCTTTAAGAGCTTTGGTTCGAGGAGCAGGTTTGACAACAAAGAAATCATCGTCATCTTCATCATCATCATCATCGTTCCTTGGAGAGGAGGATGGTTCAGCTTCAGGGATGTCGAAGTCTTCGTCTTCTTCTGATTTGGATTCCTCAGCATCTTCTTCGAGTTGCTCCCCCTCAGATACAGAGGCGAGGTTCTCGGTTCCCTCAGGGTTTTCATCTCCCTGAGGTCCAGTAATCCGATCTTCATTACCCTCTCCCCTGATAGATTCATCATGGGAAAGGTCTTCAGCGCTCTTATTTTGATCTTCAGCGCTCTTCTCCTGTTCAGCGCTCTTCTCCCCCTCTTTCTCATGATGGGCGGGAGAGGAATGGGTAGATTCAGCATTGGTGTTGTCTCTGTCTTCTGGGCCAGAGACTTTCACACAACCTTCAAGCTTAGCTATTCTGTCTTCTAGGCCAGAAATAGCAGGCGTGATTTTCTTCAGCTCTTGGCGATCCTCTGCGGTGAATGAGTCTAAAATAGGTGCAGGGGCCGGAGCAGGAGCTGGATTATTTGCTTTGTTCACCAGCGTCTCGATCATTGTCTTGACAGAACTAAGATCGGTCTTCACTGAGCCCAAGTCGGTCTTGACCACTGACATATCACCTTCGAGTGTACCAACCGATTTCTTCAGCGTTGTAACCTCGCTGGAAATGGTGGAAACTAATGATTTGAGGTTGGTGTAGTCAGTGTAGATGTCGGAGAGCACTTTGGCAAAGTCGGCGAGAGTTTTATCAAGGTCTTTGATGTCATCAGAGGAGGCCTTCCTTTCCACCACAGTAGTCAGCTTCGTCAGATTCTCTCCAGCGTTTGTTACAGCTGTAGAGTTATTTGATAGACCGGTGGTGAGATCCGTAAGTTTCATCTCCATAGACTTCAGAGACTGGTTGATGTCTCCCAAATAAGGACCTGTAACATATAAGTACTTGTGAACAAAGGAAAGCTCAGAAGTTTCAGGTTTAGTTACAGTGTTTAAGGTGGGATCTGTACCTGTAGGAGCGTTGACGAACTCATCAAAGTTTCGAGTCCCTCCATAGTGTTCCATATCTCCCTCAAAAGTTCCGTGAGGGATGGAGATCTCTGCAGGTCCTTTCTTCGTCATTCGCTGAGAAGCTTCAACGGCTTCTTGAATGATGGCATCTCCAGTTTTGACTGGAGGAGTGTCCAAAGAAGTAGAGGGAGGAGCGAAGGATAAGAATTGGGGTTGGGTTTCAAGTTCAGCGTTGGATTCGCTGAGAAGTACTTCATCAGTCTTTTGAGAGACTGAAGAAGGTTGGGTAGATTCCAAAGTTCTAACCTCAGCGTTTAAGGACGCTGAAGTAGGTTTAGAAGGGATGGCTTGAATTGGTGTGGCAGAGCGTACCACGGAACTTTCCTTCAGCTCTTCAGAATGAGCTGAGGAGTCTTCAGCATGGAGTTGCTGGGGTTGCTCCTTGGTTTTCTTGATCCTTTTGGAATCAAGAGGGGTAAGAGATTGTTTCCTTTTCTTAGAAGGAATGGATTTTGTGGTCTGGGAATCAGCGAGGGGTATAGTCGCTGAAGGAGCCACAGAAAGCGGAGAATTAAGTAGAGTGAGAAGGGTAGAGAGACGTACCTCGTTGGCGACAGGCTTGAAGTCGAGAACTTTAGGGCCAATCTGAGAGAGTTTCAGATCACCCTCTTCAGGATAGCTGTCCTTCAGGCCATATTGAAAGATGGCGCTGATGAATCGCGGGTAAGGAACCCATGCTGGTCGGTCAGCGGCAGAATCAACACGTTGAATGAGGTCTTCATAGATGATGGAGGCCCAGTCAATGTTGAGACCTTTCAGCAGTGCGTAACCCATGGCCTGCTGAGGTTGAGCGGCTTGATCAGAAGATCCGGATTTCGCTGTCATGCAGCTGATCAGGTGAGCGAAGATGAAGTTCATCTCGCTGGGCATCTTGGATTTCTTTATCAGCGTCAGCTTCTTCTCAGGTAGCTTGTCTCTTCCAGTCTCCCAGATGTAACCCATCGCATCAAGGAAAGCAATGATTTCTTCCCTGTCAGCGTGCTTCTTGTGGTCAGGAAATGGAATGAAAGGATTTTCTGAGGTAGCGTTAGGGAATTTCAGAGCTTTGCGGATTATTGCGGGGGTTATCTTGATGGTGCCATACTCAGTATCGCTGAGTATGCAGTCGATGGTTTTAGATGGATCTTTGGCCGAGGGTAGGTTGGTGTGTCTGGCAGAGTACCAGAATTGGGATAATAGACGCTGACTGGCAGGAGGTGTGATTGTCAGTGCTGTGTAGATGGGGCTATTCTTCAAAAAATTTACAGCGTCGTCTAGATGGGATACCTGCTTCCGAGGAGGAAACTCGAGAAGCGCTGAAAGGTTGTTTGCCTTTGTCCAGTCTAGTTGATCCAGCTCAAACTTAACCTGAGGAGCTTTGGTGATTTCCAGTTCCTCAGAATCAGCGGAGATGGACTCAGCGGTAACATTCAGCTTTGAAGTTGCCATTTCACTGTATTATCAGTTCAACCAAAGATGTTAACAAATAAGAAATATCTTAATGTGGAAAGAAAATTTCCATTAAGATTTTTCGAATTTTGTCCATTTCATTCAGACAAAAAGGTCTTAATGAAGATTAGGGTTTTTCTTGTTTTTTTTTTTAAAAAAAACGAATATAACACCTATAAGCCTTGTATTCCAGTTTTAAAAAAAATGGATACGAAAGAAGAACAAGTTTAAGATTTTAGATTTAAAACTTGAAGAACAACCATGAAATGGTTGTGTTTATAAAACCATGAAAGAAAATGATTTTATTTTTGAGTTCTTTTGTTTGATCTTGTGTAAAACAATGATAAGATCGAAAACAAGTTATTTGCATTTGATAATTGATAAGAACATAATAACCTTGAGTTTGATGAAGAAGATGATGAACAGTTCTTGAAGATTGAGAGCACAAAATGCAACAGTGTTCTTTTCTTGCGGAGAAAGATTGATTCGCGTAAAAGACAAATATAAACTTTGAGAGTGTTTATATAGGAAGAGAGTAGAGAGAGAAAAACTTGAGCGGGAAAGTTTTTCATCATGACACGGACACGTGTTTGCATTTGATTGGATAGACAACGAAACGTGCAAACGTGTGTCAGAAAAAGAGCGTGCCTGGTGTTATCCGTTGCAATGACGTCACAACTGTCCTTTCACATTCTTTCGTTGTCTCTGAGGTTTTGAAAGAAAAACTCAGGGACTCTTTGGAAAATATGAAGCACTGAATAGAAATATCAGTGAGGGTTTTAAGAAATTTCAAAATGATATTCAGCGATGAAAGAATTTGAAATCTTGCATTTTCATGCGTTTTGTCAGAGAAAACATACCTTGATATCAGTTTAACCCAATTTATTCAGAGAGAAGATGATGAAATGGATTGTACAAGTTTATTTTATCCAGAGCCTATACAAGAATGTATAAACGTATCGCTGATTAAATGTGAACCGCTGAAGATTTATCCTTCAAAGTTCAGCATTCCAAGCTCGCTGATGAGAAAGTTGAATCTTGTCTCATCAAGAGGTTTGGTAAACAAATCAGCTAACTGATAATCAATTGGGATAAAATGAAGTTCTATATCACCATTCATAACATGATCTCTGATAAAATGATATCTGATTTCTATGTGTTTTGTATTTGAGTGTAGCACTGGATTGTTTGCTATAGCGATGGCACTTGTGCTGTCGCAATAGATTGGAATTTTGGAGAGCTGAAGATCATAGTCTAGTAGTTGATTTCTCATCTACAAGACTTGAGAACAGCAGCTTCCAGCGGCTACATACTCAGCTTCAGCTGTGGAAGTGGACACTGAGTTTTGCTTCTTACTTGTCCAACTTACCAGCTTTCCACCCAGGAGCTGACATCCTCCTGTGGTGCTTTTCCTATCCATTTTGCAACCTGCAAAATCACTGTCTGAATAGGCGGTTAGATCGAATCCTGAATCTTTGGGATACCAAAGACCTAGATTCGCTGTACCCTTAAGATATCGAAAGATTCGCTTTACAGCTTTCATATGAGATATCTTAGGTTCAGCTTGATATCGTGCGCACAGACATGTTGCAAACATAATATCGGGTCGGCTAGCTGTAAGATACAGTAGTGAGCCGATCATCCCACGGTACAGCGTGACATTGACAGGAACACCCTTTGTGTCCTTATCAAGTATCAGCGGTGGTGCCATAGGGGTTTTCATAGCTGAACTTTCAGTTAAGTCGAATTTTTTCAGCATATCTTTAACATACTTTCCCTGATTTATAAAAGTTCCTTTTTCAGTTTGCTTAATCTGAAGACCAAGGAAATATGTTAGTTCACCCATCATACTCATTTTATACTCATCTTTCATTCTATCAGCGAAACGAGTACAAAGCTCAGGGTTAGTAGAACCAAATATAATGTCATCAACATATATTTGAACTAAAATGATATGACCTTTTATTTTTCTAAAAAACAAAGTTTTGTCAATCTTACCTCTCTCAAATTTTTCAAGGTGGAGATAAGTAGAAAGAGTGTCATACCATGCACGAGGAGCTTGCTTCAAGCCATAAAGTGCCTTATCCAGCTTATAAACATAACCTGGACGCTTAGGATCTGAGAATCCTGGAGGTTGTTCCACATAAACTTCTTCATTCAGCTTTCCATTTAGAAACGCTGACTTAACATCCATTTGATGTACAGTGAAGTTTTTGTGTACAGCATATGCTAAGAAAAGACGAATAGATTCAAGTCTTGCTACTGGAGCAAAGGTTTCGTCATAATCTATACCTTCCTCTTGTCTGTATCCCTGAGCAACAAGACGAGCTTTGTTGCGAGTTACAGTACCATGTTCGTCCAACTTGTTTCGATAGACCCACTTAGTGCCTATCACTGTTTTGTCAGTTGGTCTCCGAACAAGTTTCCAAACTTTGTTTCTTTCGAATTCAGTCAGCTCTTCTTGCATAGCGCTGACCCAGTTTGGATCTCTGAGGGCATCATCTATTTTCTTTGGTTCAGTTAGAGAAATAAAGTTAACAAATAAACAAATATTACCTGCACTTCTACGAGTCTGAATACCAGCGTTGGGATCACCAAGAATTTGATCGATTGGGTGATTTACAGTCCATCGCTGAGCCGGAGCATGCGTCGCTGACTCAGTCTGAACTGGAGAAACTGAAGATGAGGCTTCAGCTGCTTCTGGATAATCAGGTAAGAGAGGAATGCTTGCATTTGTCACTTCATTCACTGATTGCTGAGAAATAGATGGAATTTCTGAGACATTTGGAACAACTGCGGGTATAGTGTTTATAGGAACAACTGAGACCCAAGATGTTTCAGCTTCACTATTCTGCATATTGGGAATGATAGTAGGACCATCATTTTCAGTTGTATGAGTATGAGTAGTGGGAACATCTTCTGAATCACAAAGATGAGAAAACATCCATTGATTCAGTTCTTCTGTATCAGCGTTCGGTTTAGAGTTCGCTAAACGGGATTCGTCAAACGTGACGTGAATAGTTTCTTCTACAGTTTGTCTTCTTCGGTTGAAGACTCTGAAGGCTTTGGAAACTGAGGAGTATCCAAGAAAGATTCCATCATCAGCCTTAGGATCAAACTTTCCAAGGGCATCTCTGTTGTTCAGTATGAAACACTGACAACCAAAGATGTGAAGAAAGCTGATTGAAGGCTTTCTCCCATGAAAAAGTTCATAGGCTGTCTTTTTGAATCTTTTGACTATCAGCGACCTGTTTTGCGTAAAACAAGCCGTGTTGACAGCTTCTGCCCAAAACTGAGTAGGCAGGTGAGAATCGTTGAGCATTGAACGTGCAGCTTCAATAATTGTTCTATTTCTTCTTTCAGCGACTCCGTTTTGTTGTGGTGTTCTCACTGACGAAAAGTTGTGAGAAATACCCTTGCTCTCAAGGAAGGAATCAAGAGAACTGTTTTTGAATTCAGTTCCATGATCACTCCTTATTGAGCGAACAGTCATATTGTTCAGAGTTTCCATCTTCCGAACAAAGGTGATGAGTTCTTCAGGGGTGTCACTCTTAGAACGGAGAAACATTACCCATGTGTAACGAGAGAATTCATCAACTATGACCAGCGTATATTTCTTTCCAGCGATGGATTGTTTGTTAACGGGGCCAAACAAATCCATATGGAGTAGTTGAAGAGGAGATGACACTGAGGAAACTTGCTTGGACTTAAAGCTTGCCTTGGTCAGCTTCCCTTTTTCACACGCTGAACATAAGGATTCTTTGGCGTATGAATGTTGAGGTAGACCAGTGACTAACTCTTTGGATGAAAGAGTATTCAGTGTCTTGAAGTTTAGATGTGAAAGCCTCTTGTGCCATAGCCAGTTGACATCAGAAGATGCCTTTGAGAAGAAACATGAGTTCTCAGTGGTTGTTGAGTCCATGTTTATAACGTAAACATTTTCCAAACGATAACCGCTGAGAGCTATCTTCTCCTTTTTGTCAGAGACAAAGCAGGATTCCTTGGTGAAAATCACTTTGTTATCCATGTCGCAAAGCTGACTGATGCTCAGAAGATTATGCTTCAGCCCTTCAACATATGCGACTCTTCTGAAGGATGTTGTACCATTTGAAAGTACACCATACCCTCGGGTGTGTCCTTTTCCATTTCCACCGAAAGTCACAGAGGGACCCTTCTCTTCCTTGTATTCAGCGAGCAGGCTTTTCTTTCCAGTCATGTGTCTAGAGCATCCGCTATCGAGATACCAGATACCCTTCTTAACCTGCAATACAAAGGAAGATTAGTTTTGCTTGGGTACCCACTTCACCATGTATACGCGTTTGTCAGTGGAAGTGGTTGGAATGGGTTCAGCAGTCTTCGCAGCATTTGAAGATTCAGCTTTGTCTTTCTTCACTTTGGTCAATTTCTTGACCTCAGCGGTAGGAGTCACCTTGACCTGACTTGCAACTGGTTTGGTCTTCTTGGGTGCTATCTTCACCTTAGCTATCTTATCAGCTTTGGTGGCTGTGGGACACTTACTTGCAATATGATCGGTAAGTCCACAGTGATAACATTTCCTATAACTAAAATTAGTTCTAGGACCACTTGTGTGCTGAGCTTTTAATTTGGAATTAGAAGTGCCAGCACCAAGTACACTATTGGTTTTTGAAATAGGACGAACATTCAGTTCTTCAGATTTCTTACCAAGGACATCTACTCTGAGTCTAGGAGTAGGTCGTTGAACTGATCCAGAGGTCTGATTTCTAGAACCAGATGAATGAATCACCAAGGCTTTGGAAGCATTCAGCTTAGGTACTAAAGTACCCTTCTGAGGATTTTGATAAATTACAATTCCTTTACCTTTATCTTTAGAGACAGAGGTAGGTTTTGAATAAACCATTTTCTCCTTACCTTTTGAGGAGGTAGGAGTTTCCTCAGGGATTGGTGTAATCGACGAGGAGTACTGAGATGAAGAAGTGTCAGCTACTGAGGATACGAACGTTCCAAATTTAAGCATTGAACGTTCAGTGGTTGGTATTGGAGTATCATATTTATAACCCAGACCACGTTTATCACTCAGAGGAATCTGAGCCTTAATTATCTCAGTGATCTTTGTTGAAGAATTACACCATCCTTCAACAGTAGCTTGTTCAGCTTTTAAAGCAGCGATAGCTTCCGCTCGTTCGATTTTGACTAGCTGATTTAAATGGACTTGATCTTTAAAATCTTCTTCAAATTTAGAAAGCTTTTCTATTTGAAGGTGGCAATTTTTAAGCTTTTCAGCGAGATCAAGATTTTGGTTTTCAACCACAGCTTTGCCGTTCATGGCTTCGTATAAACTTCTAGTCAGTAGTTCGATTTTACGGAGACTATCAGCTTCATCAATATTTACAATATTGGTAAAGAAGGAGGGTGATACCTGAATGGCAGATGTTGAAGTGGAGGGAATGTCTGAACTTTCTTCCTCTTCTTCAATCTTGGCCATGAGACATTGATTTGCTTCATCATCTTCAGAATCAGATGATGAGGCTTCTTCATCAGAAGCAGCCCAATCATAGTCAGCCATCAGGCCTTTTCCTTTCTTCTTAAAGCTTTTCAGCTTTGCATACTTCTCCTTCAGCTTTAAGTATTTGTCGTCTTTATTCCTTGGAACAAAGGATTTCTTTGTAAAGGCTGAAGGTCTCATGATTTTCTTTGACCTGCACTCGTTAGCGAAATGACCTGTCTTTTCGCAGTTAAAACAAGTAGCAGTAGCCTTATCAACAAAAGCTGATGACTTAGGCTTGTCAGCTATAGAAAGAGTTTTGTTCTTTCTAAACAATTTCTTCTTGGCGAATCTCCTGAACTTTTTAGTTAGGAGAGCCAAGGATTCATCATCTGAAGAATCAGAATCAGATGATCTTTCAGAGTTACTTTCTAACTCAGTGATAGTGACCACGGGTCGCTGAGTAGAAGGTTCCTCTGAGATTAAAGCAACAGGGGTGCTTTTGGAATCTTTTACAAGATTCTTCTTAAGATGGCTAGATTGCTCATGATTCAGCAATGTGCCATATAAGGTAGCAAGTGTCATTGATCTTAGATCTTTTGACAGCTTGAGACACATGGAATAATTGTCCCAGCTTTCAGGTAAACATTCTAAAAACTTTGTCAGAACTTCAAAGTTAGAATATTCCTTACCAACCGTTTTAAGATCTATAATTAAGCAATTAAAACGTTGATGTACTTCAGAGAGAGTTTCATTCTTACCAGAGATGAAACTTTCGTATTGTCTTACCAGGTTGATCTTTCTTAAATCCTGGACTTCAGACGTTCCTTCATACTGAACACATATTGTGTCCCACATGGCTTTTGAGGATTTCAGGTTCATGACGGAATGGTAGACTTCGTCAGGAAGGGCCATGGATAGTATGGATCTGGCTTTTGTATCTATAGCCACTTTCTTCTTGTCTTCATCGGTCCAATGATGGATTTCCTTTGGAATCAGCCTTTCTGGAATAGCAGCTCTAGTTGCAGTGGCTGGAACGGCAGGATCAATCGTTACAGGGATGTGTGGACCGTTTTCAAGATAGTAAGGTATAGTAGGGTCTACACCTTCTAAGAAGAGTGTCATCCTATTTTTCCATAAGTTGAAGTTTTCTCTGGAAAATCTAGGGGGTTTTGCAAGAGAACCATTGTCAATATAGTGAGTGTTTGAGTTTGAGTTGGCCATTTTCAGATAATAGCAAAGAAGAGAAATATCTTAGATTAGATCTTGTTTATGAGATTAAACAAATCTGCTCTGATACCACTTGTTGGTCCCGAAAGGCTTAAACAAGTTTGTAGAAGGGGGGGTTGAATACAAACACACTATTTTACTTTTCTAAATTGTTTATTGATAAATCATTAACAATTTACAGCTTGTTGCGGAAACAAGATTAAGGATAAACCTAAATCTAAACAAGTTGGAACACTAAGATTTTCTTGCACTAAGAAAGATAAGGAGATTACTAATAAAATCCTATCTTGAGAGATTTGAACTTGTCCAGAGTTAGCAAGTTACTTCAAATGAAGTGAGTTCATCTCTTTATATACTGCATGCATTTAATGCAATCCAGTATATACTTTACACGTGTCATCAGCGGATTGGTTGCATGTCATTGACCTTTGATGACAACCTTAGTAGCCGCATGAATGAACAGTGTAGTATCAGAGTGGTTGTACGATTTCAGATTTTCGGAGGTTCTTTTCTGACATTTCGTACGGTGGCGTGCAAGGGAGGTTAAGACAAAAGTACTTTGTACGGAGGACTTCATGATCAGCTTTCGTTGATTCAGCGATTATCATTTACTATTCAGCAGATGATAAAGTTCAGCGATAGCTGAAGTCTTGTACTTGATACTTCACGTTGAGTGGACAAATCTGAGTCTTCGTTGATCCACATCAGTTCATTAGGAGACTTGTCGCTGGTTCTTGAGCTTGATCTTCGACTTCAGCGTAGAACCTTTGTTGACGTGAATCTTGTCTTCAGGGATCATAAGTAAACAACTAACTTATCAGCGATCTCCATAAGGACTGAACAGACTCAGCGATATGGTGAACAGTGTTCGCTGAATGTTTAATCTAAAAGTGCGAGAGTTCCTATCAGCAGTACTGTAAGATCTTAGTACTTATCAGCGATAGTGAAACTCTGATACATATTGTTTACTTACAATTTTCACTAAGTATTTAAGATAGGGTCATTATCAAATCACTGAGGGTTTGGATCAACAAACCCTCCAAGCCATCAACGGCTGAAGACTCCACGACTCATCTTGTACAAGAGTCACTGGATAGTTTCGTGGTACGCTCTGCCACAGCTGAAAAAGCCACCCCTTCCATCCAAACCTCAGCGTCTCTAAACGTTGATGTTATAAACATGGAACTGAACCCACCTCCTTCAGCCTCTCTACAGACTGAAGTGATTCTCAGCGGATCCAACGCTGAACCCCGCTCCCAACAAATTTTCTCAACCTTTGTTCCTCCCACTATTTCTTTGGACACTCCACCAATTTTCCCACCGTTCTCAGGAACGCCACTCATCATATATGACTCAGCTGCTGATACTCTACATATGATGATGGATGCAAATATAGGATCTGCAGGCACCTCCATGCGCCAAGGCACTCTCGAAGACGACATGGAACACTACTCAGGTCTACAAGGTTTCGACAACTTTGCAAACCCGCCTGCAGGTATACACAAAACCATACACATTCCTCTCTCTCAACCCCAAACTTCTGAGCTTTCCTCTATTCATAAGTTATTTACTGTTACAGGTCCTAATTTGGGAGATATTCAATACTCCCTGGAAGATCTGGTGACAAAGGTGGATTCTTACAACACCACTCTCTCTACCAACTCTTCAGCGGTTACAGACGCTGGAGAGAATCTCAAAAATCTGACCGAGGTTGTTGATAAGAAAGCCTCCAGTGCTGATCTGGAGAAGGTGGATGGTAGCATTGCTCAGTTTGCTACTACTCTCGCCAATAACTCCACGGTCATCAACGATCTCAACCTCACCAACACCACCCTCACAACAAACTTCACCACTCTGTCCAATGAAGTCACATCATTGAAGACAGAGATGGTCACTCTCAAGGGTGAGGTCTCCACGGTCAAGGATCTCCTTCAGCAAGTCCTCGGTCGCTTGAACGCTCCAACTTGTGCCCCTTCGCATTTCACTCAGGCTGATCGAGAGGATCTTCAAAGCCTCAATCCTGTGGTTTCTGGCCTAGAAGACAAAATCGCAGTGATTGAAACCTTCATGGGAATCACTGGCCTAGAAGACAGTGACTCTCATGATGCTGCTGCTGATGTTCCATTTACCTCCCCTCCTCATCATGAGGAAGAGGGGGAGAAGAACGATGAAGGTCTTCCCCATAATGCTGAGGGGGAGACAAATGAAGCTGTTGCTGCTGCTTCAACCGCTCAACCTCAGGGAGTTGAAAACCCTGAGGGAACCGAGAAACCTCCCTCTGTATCTGAGGGGGAGCAACTCAAAGAGCAACATAAGGAAGTTGTTGCTGATGTTACCGAACCTTATGCTGACGAGGTCGAATCTGATGAAGAAGAAGCTGAAGACGATGAAGTTGTCTATATCTCTGACGATGAACCATCATCAACTCATAAAAATGATGATGATGATGATGATGATGATGACGATGATGATGACTCGTTCTTCTTCGTCCAGCCTATCGTAAAAGCCCCAGCTCAAAAAGGGGTTATCATCAAAGAACCATCAGGGGAGACGACTAAGACAAAACCTGCAGTATCTGAAGCTGACAAAGGCAAGAACAAAGGCATCACTGCAGAAGGCAATCTGGCCATCCTTCAGATAAAGCCAGTTTGTCAGGTACAATATGTCGTCTTCCCTTACTCTGCATCCCTCCTCTACCCTTTCTCAATCTCAGTTCTCCTCTCCATAAAACCTCTATACACTTAACCATATTCGTTTCTCTATCTCTTTCTTCCCCAACTCTTCTTACATAAACGATCGCTGTGTTTCAGCTAGTCCTCTCCCCTGCATGAGGATCCAGCTGAAATTTCTCCTGCTGCACCAACAATAATCCCAGCCACAAGAGCTGAAGAAATAATACCGGTCTTGGATTTAATCACTGAGACCGATGAACCTGAAGAACAATTTCTCTCTCACAAAAACAGACCTTCCATGGCTCCACAAGAGCTGAGTGAAGAGGATCAGAAAAGGAGAGAAGAAATGATCAAGAAGCTTGAGGATCAACGAATCATCCTTCCACGAGACAAAGTTCATGTTCCTAAAAAGTTCAGACTTTCAAAGAAAGAATTCACTGATCACCTCAGAGCTGAAAGGTTACTCGCCGAACGAAGGGAAGCTAAAGAAAAAGATAAGGCCCTCGCCATCCAGCTTGCCCAACAATCAGTGAAAGACCCTGAACTGAAAAGAACTCCCATTGAAGTCCAACGTCAGTTATGGGAAGACGCCCAGAAGATCGTTGAAGAAAAGACCAAGGTATCTGATTCTACTTTGAAATGGTGCAAAGAAAGGCTGAACTATCGATCTCGGCCATCCAGAATCAACAAGGTACTTATCAAGGGAAAATCGACCATAGACGTTCCTGTCGTTGAAGTTGACATATTCAGAGAAGATGGTTCCATGCAACACATCTATGCTGATACAATCAAAAAGTCCGGTCTCTCTGAATGGTTGGAGATGCGAATAGCCATTCAGCGATCTCGCTCAGAATATAAGAGCCATGTCGAGAAGATTATAAATTCTCAGATCGACTTGGTTTCTTCTGCTGTGGATATTCCTCCTCCCAGTCCTCTTGCAACTCAACGAAGAAGGTCCTCTGCAAAGAAAAAGATAATATCTTCAGATTCAGGTCCTCCTATCCGGAACGAAACAGGTATTGGTTTCTCACGTGCTGAAGTACTTGGTCCTGAACCTGACCTCTCAGCGCTTGACACCTCTTTGCCTCCTGGTGAACAATTCATCCCTGGAAAAGTCATAAGCGAACCCTATGGGATATTCTTTCATGACTATGATGGACGTCAACGTTTTCAACGCATCTCTGAGCTTCCCATTACTCCCATCGAACATCTCAGGGATCTCATCTATTGGTGTGAATTCAGACGCGATCTTCAGGCACGATATCTCAAGCCCTGATCTTCAAAGAAGCACAAGAAAGAAGAAATCAGGGAGAAACTGTCCCTGACTGGATGATCCCTGCAACAAAGACAATTGATGAACTTCTCGTTAAGGAAGAACCTTTTGAAGGCTGATAGGATTTCCTTGTATTTCTTCTATCTTTATCAACTAATATCTTTTGTACTTGTAAATTTATTTGTTGTACTTGTAATTTTTCCACTTCCCTTTGTAACCTTTACGAAGTTCAAAGAAAAATTTCAGCGAATGTACTTTACTCCATCAGTACTCAAAAGATCCCAAAAAACAGTAAAAGGGACAAATATTTTATCAGTTCTTTTTATCCTTATGTTTTCATATTTAGCAATTTTCCTTCATTGTGAACTGCCATTTACCAAAGTCACCGTCCACGTTCCAAGTCTGTATACGAATCCCAGCCCCGGACAAATTAAAGGTACCTTCTTGGTACGGCTTTTGGGACTGGTTAGAGGGACCGACTCCAAATGGGTTTCCTACTTCAGCCATAGAGAAAACAAAATGTGTAAACTAGTTTATGTATATTTTCTACACAAACCCAAATCTAGATCCGAAGCTCTGATACCAATTGTTAGGAAAATTTATCGTGCCAAAAATACGAGAAGCTCTCCAATGATTCCTAAGGTCCCAAAACGAGTAGAAATCCAAGTGCACAATAAACCCAACAACAAATGCGGATAACAATAATCTAGATGTTACACAATAATTCTCTAGCGTAGAAAATTAAACTCATACGAAATATATATATATATAAATAGATAAAAACGATGGAAACGTTAGTATCTATAAATATATATAGCAAGATATAATGTAACGTCCCAAAAATTACAAGCAAATTTAAAATTTTAAAATAAACATTTCATTTATAACAACTCATTAAATGATCCCAACGTTTCATTTGCAAACACATAATTAATATCTTTGTAAAATAAAACCAGCGGAATAAACGTTTAATTATTAAAACCATAAAGCAACCAGCTCTCCTCGCGCGCCAGTGTGTACCCGTCACGCCTTAGAGCCACTCGCACCTGAAACCACAATTTATTGGGAAAGGGTAAGCACGAAGCTTAGTGAATTCAAACACCATAAATAATACAGTTATTCCACACTACCCCTACAACAGATAGTGACACATAAACGATCATACAGGTCTACGAACAAATCATAAACATGTATATCCACAACCACCCACCTAAAAGGCACAAGTCGGTCCCACCGACCACATGATGACATCTTCGGCCCCGCCGAATCCCCGGTCCCACCGAGTACACATTAAATGATCTCCATACTAGCTCAGTCCCACCGAGCCCTCGGTCCCACCGAGCCCCTCAGTCCCACCGAGGTGTACACAAAACACATACCATTCACATATTATATAATTTACAACTAGCTATCACATCACAACTAGCTCACTTAAGCATACAATAACACGTAAGAGCAACGCAAGTCTCTACGCCACCCGCGTATAAAACCTCCGGCCTCGCCGGACCCTCGGTCCCACCGAGTTAACATGGAAACATAGTATCAACTAGACACCCCACTATCTAGTTCCACAACACAATCACATAGAGCTACCACACACGTACTACAGCAATGATAAAACAACCGTTATTAGATATAGTGAGAGAACTCACCTCGAATGCGCGCCTAGCTTAACAATACAATTCAAGCTTCACAATTACGGTCACTTCCCAGCACCTAAACGCATGTTAAAACGTGTCAATACAAGACCCGGACCCTATGACACGACACACGCTTAAACCGTCACTAAAACCAATTTCCGTTCTCATAAAACAGGTCTGTTCGGGACCTGTTTCGACCCCTTAAAA
Source organism: Saussurea involucrata (assembly GCA_033807775.1). Taxonomy (NCBI): domain Eukaryota; kingdom Viridiplantae; phylum Streptophyta; class Magnoliopsida; order Asterales; family Asteraceae; genus Saussurea; species Saussurea involucrata. Next base: position 24,249,440 of record CM066314.1, read on the forward strand.
CCCAGAAAACTCCCAATATTATTTCATGACCAGAAAGTCCTCTGAGTTAGGGTTCCAAGGACATATTATACGCCTCCTAACGATTTTTCTACAATTTATTATGAATTAAATACGAACGATTACCAAAACTGTCAGTTTTCGGTCCAGCCTGCACAAACAGCCCAATACAGCCTAGCTACGGGCTTAATAAGACTTTCGGCAAAACACGAAAAACCTTCCCGACTCGATTTGGGAACTTTGGGCACCAATTTCACCTCAAAACGAGTTACGAGCAGAAAGTTATGGTTTACACAAAACAGTGGCAGATTCCAGAATTTTACACATAAAATGACGAATCACCGAACTTGCGACCACTTTTTCGCCCAGTTAGAGACCGAACCAGTTTTCCGCTAAAACACGGAAAACGTGCCCGACCCCGAACTTGAACCGTGGGCGCCAGTTTTGGCTCAAACGGAGTTACGACGGAAAAGTTATGGTCAAACGAAAACTGGACAGCACACTTAGAATTTTCATAAAATCACGATTTATAAAAACGGTTCAAGGCTTAATCGATTCGGGATTTACACTAAGAGTGTTACCCACTGCCACCGCCCTCCACCCACAGCCACCGTAGCGACGGCGTGCGGCGGTGATGGTCTCGAAAAGGAAAAAGGAAAAGAAACGAGACGAACGAGAGAGTTACTTACCTCACGACGACGTCTCACCACCACAACCAAACCTCTCTCTCTCGATCCCTCCGACGACAGCGGGTGGTGGCGGTCTCCGGCGACAGCAGCAGCGGCGGCGAGGGTGGCTGCCGCTGGTTCTTTTTTCTCCTCTCTCTCCTTCTCTCGATCTCTCTCTCTTCGTTTATCACTTTCTCGGCCGCACCACAAGGATAAAAGAAAGGGTTGTAGGGTTGTTTTGTGATGGTTTGGTTTACTTGGATTACAAGAAAAAGAAAAGAACGAGAATGGGTTTCAGCCATGGGCCGAGACCCATGCACAAGTTTCCAAGATTTGCACAATGGCCCCTCCATTACACCTTATCTCACAATCTACACAAAAAGACACTTAAGCTAACATTTTTTGTCCTTTTTGACACCAAACCACTAACCAAAAACACTTAAAGGTAAACATTCTAAATTATTAAAATTAATTAATAAACGTACCGGGACACGGGCTTTACAACTCTCCTCCACTTGGATTAGATTTCGCCCTCGAAGTCTCTGCCTACGAATAGCTCCGGATAGTTCTCCCTCATCTCAACCTCAGGTTCCTAAGTCCACTTGAAACCCCTACTAAACTTCTTGTTAGGAATATTTCATATAGATTTGATGTGTCAAAACTTCAACTTACAAGGGTTCGAATTGTAATATGTTTATTTTATAGTTATCCTTGTAAATTCTAGTTTATCTAGGATTCCTAGTTTATCTAGGATTGGTATTTATCTAGTTTCTAGTTTATCTAGGTTTCTAGTATATAAAGAAACCTAGAGATATAGAATTAGATGTTCTTGAAACCCACGTTTAAACAAAAACGTGTAGATGTGTGTGCATGAGCCCCAAGGTTCTTAATCCTAATACTTGAGAAGAAGTATTCGTTTGTTGATAACTTAGGTCAACAAATTGGGGCGTGAGTATGTAATCAGTATGTTTAAATTAATGAACCTTGTTAGCTATACAAATCTATCGTTTAATTCCGCTGTTCATGTTGTGATTTGTATATGTTTATTCCATGATCTAGAACTAATCATTCTTGAGCTTAAAGATCCGGTTTAGGGTTTATATAAATCCTATCACTTCTCGAATACTATTCTTACTAACGTACTCTCTCTAAGACACTGGGATTATGATCGGCAGAACACCCCGACAATTGAAATCATTCCTAGTCAAGCGACTACGGTTGTCCCCCAACCTTAGATATTCCATACATCCCGAGTCAAATCTCAAGCTCTAACCACTCTAAAGCTGCTCACCAGTATACTCCACAGGATACTCGATTACGATCCCTCCTATCATTAATTGACGATTAACTTCTACGAATTCTAATAGACTCCAAAGATTTTCAATAACTTATATTAACAAAACATCGACCCCCTGCCGAATATCGGTCCAACCGATTACAATAACAAACATCGGCCACCCGCCGAACATCGGTCCAACCGATTACAATAACAAACGTCGGCCACCCGCCGAACATCGGTCCAACCGATTACAATAACAAGCATCGGCCACCCGCCGAACATCGGTCCAACCGATTATAATAACTCACATCGGCCACCCGCCGAACATCGGTCCAACCGATTACAATAACAAACATCGGCCACCCGCCGAACATCGGTCCAACCGATTACAATAACTCACATAAGCGTGGTATTATCCTAGACACTAACACAAATAGATATCCCCCACAACCAAATCAACTATCACACACGCAGGTCATTCCACCATAACCATCCATCACAAGTGATCATTTCAGGGTTACTACTACCGTCACCATGATTATCTTAAAATCGGCTACAACTCTCTGATTATACTAAAGGTGTTTGGCCTCTAGCCCAAAAGTCGACACCTAAATATACCACCTACCTCAAAATGGTTGATGCGCATTTATTCTCTTAATAACAAAGGGCATCAATCCCTTAACCGATACTATTCGGCCTACAGTACTAACGCGCGTGGAATATCTACCTTCCACCGTCGACGTATCATCCACACTTGCTCTACGAAGCCAAGTCACACCGTATCGAGGATACACCTTGACGTCTACCTCCCAGGTAACGCCTCAAGACCCAGTACACCGGAACTACCTCCCAGGTAAGTGCCCACAACTATATCCTCCTAGTACCTACTGGAGAGTCTAGGTTAAAACACATGAATACCGGGGTCCCACCCCGAGATACCCAACCGACCATTACCAACGACTGACTAACGTGTCTAAGGATCCAAAGCAAACAGCCTACCAACAACATGCCTATTCTGGATTGACTCACTCACCCAAACATGTAAACACTCAACGTGCAAAGAATTCCAAACGGTGCGACAAAAACAACTCATCAACTAGACTCCACATCGAGCCATTGAAACCGGGCAATTGGCCCATGACTAACTCCAAGTCAAAACCGAGCAAAATGCTCCACGCTTGCTAGACCCATAGGTCGGAAAATGCGTTTAAACAAAGTTTAAGCAAGCAATACTCTGAAATCAACCTTAGTCTCAGACTCAACACGGTTTAAACAAAAGAGTTTTCCAAAAGGACTCACACCCTAAAAATTCTCGAAATGACCCATGACACTTAAAAGCACATTTCCCCAAATGGTTTACGAAATCATTTACAAAATATTTTCAACATCAGGATTTTCATCTCAAAAAGATCGTATGTAATAAAACTACTATTACCAGATCGATAGTTACGCAAAACTGGACACGCTCGTCCTACATAGGAAAATCATGTTGAAAATCGTTCCATTGCAGTTCGGTTTACTCACACAAAAGCGAGGCGTAATAAATAATTTCTTTAAAATGAACCGCCTCGATTCCAGTATGGATTGACTCATGACATGCACTTAAAGTAACCGCTTGACCTTAAACAGGGTGCGACAAGGTGTGCACCTAATTCAAAATAAGTTTCACGACATTTGATTAAAGAAAATTCTTCTTTTTAATCATAAAAATGACGTGGCACAGGGTTCGCCACGAATTTTCGCGCATCAGCTAATCACACAAAACGATGACACGGTTTACAAATAGATTTTTGTTAAAACACAACTGTCTCGTGTAAGTTTCAAACTTGAAGACAGAAACCAGTCCGCTTCTATTAATTGGAAATATCGACTAAAACCTCATAAAATCTCAAACTGGGGGCAGGCATGCAAGCTTGTAACACTTCCTCAAGTTCCGTACTTGGGACATATAACGTCAAAACATTATAGTTTAAAAAAATGTATTTATCGAAATTGCTCAAAATACTCGTTTCCTCCAAAGCAAAAGTTTTTAACTTCCAAAAAGAAATGATCGGCAATTCTAAATTAACCGAATGTCAAAAATCTACGCATTTATATTTCCAAAATATAACACATTGTAATCGTATGCATGATGTTCACAACATTAAAACACTCCTTGGATCAAATGGTCTTTCATTTCGACAAAAAGGAACTAAAACATTTTCATGCACGACTCGTTTATCAAAATGTCGAGAACAAAGGTTACCCCAGTATGCATACCCCTAAGTCGATAAATCGCATTTTCATCGAAATGTCAATAAAACCTTTAGCTGGCTGAAAAGCGCACTAAACAACTCCTTATGAAATGTTACCAAAATTCCTCCATGCACCACTTATGTCACGCATGAATCAATCCACACACTGAACTATATGCAATAAAATACTTAGTAACACAAACTCTCGAAAGAAAAGTTAAGCGACACAAGAATTCCAAACTCATTTTAAACAAATCACCAACAAAATTTGTAACTCTCGTTATAAAAAGGTTTCATGCACTTTCAAAACCATAATTCGACATCTTGTGTGTGTGCTAAACATTTCCCAAAATTCCAAAGCACAATCCATATAAGGATTGGAAACACAAAAATTAGTTAATGCAATCCTATTTTCAAAATAGACTTTGTGCATGACTCAGTCGGCATTCGATGTCTCGACTCATATCCCTCCAAAACTCCCCGATCCACAATCGTCATCCGGACATTTAAATCTCTTAAGGCAAGTTGGGAAATCACATCAAATCATCTTACGGGTTTTCCTAAAATCAAAGTCGGCTCAAAAGCCTATGATTCTAGCACAATTGCCAATTTTTGACCCGAAATGGTCTACTTAAAACAAACCACATCCTTATCGTCACCCCAAGTGATTGATACTAGATACGTCCTTCTATCCCAACGACTACTAGTTTAGAACCTTCAACACTACCCCAACGATCATCACCTCAAGCAAATCAAGTACACACTTGTACTAGCAGGTTTACTATAGTTGTTCCTCCTTGTGATGGCTATTCTAGGTAGATATTACAACGCGTTATTAGCACATAATAACTCACACTAACAACGCTCACACTCAACTCCTTGGATTCCTCGTGACTTCCCCGACTCGAGCATTGATCCTGTGCTTCCGGTAGTAGGAGCTCTACTACTACCTTCCACGCCTATCATCGCTCGTTCTGAGTCCCATCCCGAGGGGTCCAAGTAGCTTCTCGCCGCAACTACACACATATGCCCGCACCGGCATATATACTCGCTCTTCCTAGCTCCCTAGGAATTCCATCCAAACCACTACCCTTGCTACTGCCAAATCCCTAATAGCAAGCAGCAGACATGCAATACAGTGTAACAAGCACCAAGCAATTTAGCATACATGCTCCTATGTTCTAGAAAGCAATCTAGCACACGTACTCATACATAAACACCCTTCCCAGCTCTCTAGGAACTTCCTCTTATCCCACTACCCTTGCTACTACCGAATCCCTACTAATTATAACGGGTGACCTCGCGAATACCCGGTTATATGCAGTGCGAAATAAATAGACAGTCGAATACAAGACTCTATCCTAGAACGGTTGGACTCAAACAAGAGCTGCGCAATAGAACTAAATCGAATATTCTAAGGCTATAAATCTCTTACTGCATACAACCTAGAGGGCATCCACTTAGTAACCTATCATAATTAGCATAAATTCTTAATAGCAAGTAGTTCAACATACAGCATAGTGTCCACAACAGGCAATCTAGCATGCATACTCTATGATCTAGAAAGCAATAAAACACTAAGTATTGTATCTTTCCCCTTTGGCTCCGGCTGACTGTACACACTGCGCCTCCGATCACCGTTTCTCAAACGGATCTTTCCTTCGTTTTATTTCCCAAAAACTTAAAGAAAATTTTTATAGCCGCAAACTTGAGATCAAACACACCGAAATGCGTTTGATTCACTCAAGCCGTGCTCTGATACCAAGTTGTAACGTCCCAAAAATTACAAGAAAATTTAAAATTTTAAAATAAACATTTCATTTATAACAACTCATTAAATGATCCCAACGTTTCGTTTACAAACACATAATTAATATCTTTGTAAAATAAAACCAGCGGAATAAACGTTTAATTATTAAAACCATAAAGCAACCAGCTCTCCTCGCGCGCTAGTGTGTACCCGTCACGCCTTAGAGCCACTCGCACCTGAAAGCACAATTTATTGGGAAAGGGTAAGCACGAAGCTTAGTGAATTCAAACACCATAAATAATACAGTTATTCCACACTACCCCTACAACAGATAGTGACACATAAACGATCATACAGGTCTACGAACAAATCATAAACATGTATATCCACAACCACCCACCTAAAAGGCACAAGTCGGTCCCACCGACCACATGATGACATCTTCGGCCCCGCCGAATCCCCGGTCCCACCGAGTACACATTAAATGATCTCCATACTAGCTCAGTCCGAGCCCCTCAGTCCCACCGAGGTGTACACAAAACACATACCATTCACATATTATATAATTTACAACTAGCTATCACATCACAACTAGCTCACTTAAGCATACAATAACACGTAAGAGCAACGCAAGTCTCTACGCCACCCGCGTATAAAACCTCCGGCCCCGCCGGACCCTCGGTCCCACCGAGTTAACATGGCAACATAGTATCAACTAGACACCCCACTATCTAGTTCCACAACACAATCACATAGAGCTACCACACACGTACTACAGCAATGATAAAACAAACGTTATTAGATATAGTGAGAGAACTCACCTCGAATGCGCGCCTAGCTTAACAATACAATTCAAGCTTCACAATTACGATCACTTCCCAGCACCTAAACGCATGTTAAAACGTGTCAATACAAGACCCGGATCCTATGACACGACACACGCTTAAACCGTCACTAAAACCAATTTCCGTTCTCATAAAACAGGTCTGTTCGGGACCTGTTTCGACCCCTTAAAACCCAGAAAATTCCCAATATTATTTCATGACCAGAAAGTCCTCTGAGTTAGGGTTCCAAGGACATATTATACGCCTCCTAACGATTTTTCTACAATTTATTATGAATTAAATACGAACGATTACCAAAACTGCCAGTTTTCGGTCCAGCCTGCACAAACAGCCCAATACAGCCTAGCTACGGGCTTAATCAGACTTTCGGCAAAACATGAAAAACCTTCACGGCTCGATTTGGGAACTTTGGGCACCAATTTCACCTCAAAACGAGTTACGAGCAGAAAGTTATGGTTTACACAAAACAGTGGCAGATTCCAGAATTTTACACATAAAATGACGAATCACCGAACTTGCGACCACTTTTTCGCCCAGTTAGAGACCGAACCAGTTTTCCGCTAAAACACGGAAAACGTGCCCGACCCCGAACTTGAACCGTGGGCGCCAGTTTCGGCTCAAACGGAGTTACGACGGAAAAGTTATGGTCAAACGAAAACTGGACAGCACACTTAGAATTTTCATAAAATCACGATTTATAAAAACGGTTCAAGGCTTAATCGATTCGGGATTTACGCTAAGAGTGTTACCCACTGCCACCGCCCTCCACCCACAGCCACCGTAGCGACGGCGTACGGCGGTGATGGTCTCGAAAAGGAAAAAGGAAAAGAAACGAGACGAACGAGAGAGTTACTTACCTCACGACGACGTCTCACCACCACAACCAAACCTCTCTCTCTCGATCCCTCCGACGACAGCGGGTGGTGGCGGTCTCCGGCGACAGCAGCAGCGGCGGCGAGGGTGGCTGCCGCTGGTTCTTTCTTCTCCTCTCTCTCCTTCTCTCGATCTCTCTCTCTTCGTTTCTCACTTTCTCGGCCGCACCACAAGGAGAAAAGAAAGGGTTGTAGGGTTGTTTTGTGATGGTTTGGTTTACTTGGATTACAAGAAAAAGAAAAGAACGAGAATGGGTTTCAGCCATGGGCCGAGACCCATGCACAAGTTTCCAAGATTTGCACAATGGCCCCTCCATTACACCTTATCTCACAATCTACACATAAAGACACTTAAGCTAACATTTTTGGTCCTTTTTGACACCAAACCACTAACCAAAAACAATTAAAGGTAAACATTCTAAATTATTAAAATTAATTAATAAACGTACCGGGACACGGGCTTTACAATATAAGTGTATATATCGACGATATATATATATATATATATATATATATATATATATATATATATAGATAACGATATATATATTGTTGATCCAAACCCTCAGTGATTTGATAATGACTCTTAAAAACACTTAGTGAAAATTATAAGTAACCAATATGTATTAGAGTTTCACTATCGCTGATAAGTACTATGACTCTACAGTACCGCTGATAAGAACTCTCGCTCTTAAAGTTAAATATTCAGCGAACATTGTTCACCACAAAGCTCTGAGCCTGTTTAGTACTTTTGGTGATCGCTGATAGTTTAATTGTTTACTTATGATCCCTGAAGACAAGTTTCACGTCAACAAATGTTCTACGCTGAAGTCGAAGATCAAGCCCAAGAACCAGCGACAAGTCTACTAATGAACTGATGCGGATATCAGCAAAGCAAGACCTGTCCACTCAACGTGAAGTTTCAAGTAGAAGACTTCAGCGATCGCTGAGCTTTATCAATCGCTGATAAAGTACTGATCAACGAACGCTGATCATGAGGTCTACTCTACAAGTTACTTTTGTCTTTCCCCCTTGCACGTCTTCGTACGAAGTGTCAGAACGGACATCCCTTCTGTCCAGAATCGTACAACCAACTCTGATTCTACACTGTACACCATGCGGCTACTAAGGTTGTCTACAAAGGTCAACCCATGCAACCAATCAGCTGATGCCACGTGTAAAGTAATACTGCCATGCATTAAATGCATGCAGTATATAAGAAGAACCCTACTTCAGAAAAGAAGTGCTCGGCCATCTTCTTCTTTCTCTCTTAGTGTTAGAATATTATTCGTAATATTCTTATCTCCTTTCTGTCTTAATTCTAGTGCAAGAAACTTAGTGTTCTTAACTTGTTTAGATTAGGCTTAGTCCTTAATCTTGTTCCGCAACAAGTTGTAAATTGTTTGATTATATGAATAAACAATTTAGAAAGTAAAAATCTGTGTGTTTGTATTCAACCCCCCCGCCCCCTTCTACAAACTTGTATAACCCTTCGGGACGAACATATATACATATATATATATATATAGTGTTAGGTTCATTTGAGAAGTCTAAATATTTTGAGAAATAGAGAAGTGATCGTGACTCTTCGATTAAATGCGCTGATTTTAAACACAGAAGGGTATTTTGGTAATTAGTCATCCCGTTTACAAAAAACACGGGCTGAGTTCATATATGAATTTGTGTGATTCACATATGAACTATACGTTCATATATGAACCTTTGTAATTCACATATGAACTCTTTATAACTAATTCATATATGAATCTTGTGATTCATATATGAACCTTTGTGTTTCATATATGAAACTAATTAATTGTAGGTTCATATATGAATCAGTTGAACCAATTAACTGATTTATATATGAATCTTTGTGTTTATATATGAACCTTTGTAATTTACATATAAACTTTTTTAACTAATTCATATATGAACCTTTGTGTTCATATATGAACCTTAATGATTTATATATGAATTTTTTTAACTAATTCTCATATGAACAAATTAACTGATTCATATATGAATCACAAAGGTTCATATATGAATTAGTTAAAAATATTTTATATGTGAATTACAAAGGTTCATATATGAACACAAAGGTTCATATATGAATCACACAAATTCATATATGAACATGTCCCGCGTATTTTTTACGAAACTACCCTAAATACCCCTGAGCGTCGTTTATTAATTAATGTGGACGCGCGCATTAATCAGGTGTAACGCGAATTTCTTGACCGTGGATTATTTAATCCAATGGATATGATCACTTCTCTATTTCTCAAAATATTTAGACTTCTCAATTGAACCCTTCCCTATATATATATATATGACAATATCACAACCAATAACACCGGGATTTAACGTGGTTCCACTATCGCTGTGATAGTGTACGTCCACCAAAGAGAGAGAGCAAGTGTTTATTACCAACCAAGAAAAATTACAAAGTGCTTCGTACAAGGATCTTATGATCCACGATCACCTAACAAATCTTCGCGAACATCACCGAATATCAATAACACTCTCAACCTCACATAAACAAAATATATCGAAAACGATATATTAGGAAGAGTGTTTGGGTGTTTTTATCTAGACAAGCATAAGAGGAAGGGATAATCAACATATGGAAGAGGAGGGGTGGTATTTATAGAGATGCAAATACTTGGGGACCAAGTTGTACTTGAAGGCCAAGTATAAGGATAATATGATAATTTTCATATTAAATTAATAACATCACGTGGGATTCCTTCCAAGTGATGATGCTATCACTGAATCCACTCCATCACCGAAGCCAATCCCTTTCTATCACTGATGGCAATCCTCACAAACAGTGATGCCAATATCCCTTTTAGACTTCCAAGCGCTGATGCCAAACTAGTATCCCTGAATGTTTCCATTCTCAAAGCATACATACATGTATGTTTGTATGTATGCATGGATGTAAGATGACATGAGTTGTCATCCATAAAAAAAATGACTTTAATTAATCCACATCCTCATGCATATTTCTTATTTAATTTGCATAGCATTAAATAAACAAATTAGTTTTTCAACAGTTAGAGTTCTTGAAAGTGTGATTTTTATTTTTGTTTCCTTTTTCTCTTTCTCTTCTTAATTTCTTGATGATGATACTAATTTTTTTTCTTTATTGTGATCTTGTTGCAGCTTTATACACATCAGTACCACATTCTCACACATTCGTGAACTGGTGCTGCATTGATCATTGTGAGGTCTTATAAACCCTAGAAATTGGAATCTTACCTCTCCTTAAACCATTCCCGTCGTCAATTTGGGACATTGGGTTTCAATCGCTTCCTGATTGCACGATTTTGTAGAGATATGGATATCGATTGTGTTGTTTTTGTTGTGGATGTGAACCGATTTCCCCTCAATCGCAATTTTCCCTCAATCCCGAAGAATGCTCCGTCTATTTTGGTTGACCTAATTAACTTATGTTACGATATTGACTATTTTACCCCTGTGCATATATGCATTGAGCCACTTAGCGCGTGAAACACATCAGAATTGAAATCAATTTTCCAATTAATTTTAAACCGTAGATTGGAAATACCAATGGTTCAGATTGGTTAACACGGTTAGTACCAATTCATTGGTTAGCAAAAGAAATGGACCATATATATATATATATATATATATATACTATAACAATATGTAATTTGTCAATGAATATGCATATCTGCTATGAATACAAGCATATATATTTCACATTGTTGCATATACTCGTTGAAATTCTTTTAATGTATATGCATAAATGAACATTTGTATTTTCACTATTCTCACCATAACTTGTATTTTCACACGACTCTAAAATCTATACATATATCTTTCGATGCATGCCTTATGGGTTTTTATTGTATGCAACTCCCATATATTTAATGCAAGATACCAACCCCTATTTCCTCTTCATCATTGAACTATCAGAAAAGTTTTCAACCCAAAAGGTTCTCATTCCGATGCGTCTCAACTCCGTTTTCTAAAGTAAATAGGGTGGGTGCCTTTGGGTGATTATATTCTACTAATTAATGTATTCACCTCAGATTGCAACCCTAAAGTTCTTCTTCATTGAATTCATGAATACATGTAATTCGTCTAATTTTCCAAAACCCATATAAGCAAAAAAACATCCACCTCATCATCAAGTCATCGACGATTAAAAAAGGAAAAAAAATGCTAAACCGAAATTATCGTCACATTATTGCACGTTAGCAAAATAAATCGGTTACCTTCAAAGGCAGAACATGAGTCTTAGAACATGGGGTCAAACCAGCTTTTTTATAGGGATTCTCAATTATCAAAACATTAGATATAAGAGCATTCTCAGTTTTTGTTCCCTTTGATCTTGAAAGGAATTTTCAATTTTTCTTTCTAAAAAAACCCATGACTGGTAGATTGAATATCTACGTTGATCTAAGTGTTAACATAAAATAACAGATGATATGAATAATTCAATATATAACCAATTTATTTTTAATAGTATAATGTTACACATTGTCACTTAAACAAAAAAAAAAAATAGTTTAATCATATAATTTATATTTGTTTTAAGATTAAAACATCCAAAATTTCTGGAACTCAAAAGTAATATCAAGTAAGACGATATATGATTCAAGAATAAAATCCAATTATTAATAGGATAAAAAAAGTAGGGGTGACAGTTTTGTACCAAATCAAACCAGCCAACATGTGAACCAGCCGTACCAATTATAATTGGCTGGTTGTACCGTACCAAGTGTTTGAACTTGGTTGGTACACGGTATTGAATGTTGTGTACCACGGTAGTACCGTGGTACCGACATATTTAATAATTTAATTAATTATTAATTATTTAATTATATAAATCAATGATATTAATTTTGAGGCACTCGTTTTACGGAGGAAGCCTTGGAGATATACCATGACTTGGAGGAGCTTGAAAGAGGTAATATATTATTTTAAAATTTTAATACAAGAGTTGTCATTTGTTTGTTATTTATTGTTGACAAAAATGTGTGTTTTATTTGTAGAGAATGCTTATAATCAAGGGTGTGACTTGTGAGGCAACAAGTAATGCGCCGATGTCTAATGTCTAGAATCAAACCACTTCATTTTTGTTTGGTACTTTGTGTAAAGATCCCACGGATGAAGAAACGCTCCCTATTTTGATTTAAGTATTTAATTATATTATTTTATTGATTGGTAGCTACTACGTTGGAGGTTGGATCAATCAAAACTGAAAATGAATCGTGGAGTTGGGGTGGCCAAACAGGTTAGCCATTATCATGGGACATGGGGTATGGTGATAATTTAAAACATTAATTATTAAGTAGGATTCGCAGTATGATTTTTGAGATGTTTTCCAAAAAAGCAAAAATCTTTTTTTTTTCGAGATTTTTCATGGCCATAAATTTGATTATTTAAATTTTATAGTATAAGTAATAAAGAAAAACAAATTTATGTAAATGTAAATTTATAATTTACAATTTTGCAAAACACCAAACATGGCAAGCTTTACATTATGTTTCTTCCCAATAAATAAAATTTTAAAAGCTTAATTTGTTGTTAACTAATAAAATTTTAAAAGCTTATTAATTGGTACATACAGGGGTGACCAGCGAAACTGGGTACCCGCCATTGGAACGAAACCGCTGCAGAACTGTCGGTTCCGAAACCGGAACCGGAACCGATGTGATTGGTTCTGATTCGGGTCCTAAAATACGAAATCGATTAAGACTGATTCCGGTTCTCATTTTTTTGGAACAGTTATCTGCTGGATACCCGCCGATATCGGTTCCGGTACCGGTACCGTGCATATAATTTTCGTTCATTAAATTTTTTATCTTTATGTGTATAAAAAATTATATTTAAAGTTTAAACAAGAAACTATCTTATTAAAATATTTATATAAATATTATATTTGTTTTGAAAGAAAACTATAAAAGAATTATAAAACTAATATACTAAAATAAAGTTTACTAATTTATTTTTTTAACACACAAATCTTGCTTTTTACTAATACTCTTACTTTATATTTAAGTTTGGGAAAAGTCTGAAAATCCTAACAAACTATCTGATTTTAAATGATTAAGTTATTAAACTATTTTTTTGAAATAATAAAAACCTTAGACTTTCTAAAACCGGTTATGTACATCCTTGTAACCTGTAAAAACAAGTTAATTGTAACGTCCCAAAAATTTCAATAAATTTGAACTTTTAAAATACCATTTTTAATAGATTAAATCACGAGCGTTTAACTCCAAATAAACATTTATACAAAACCTCGTTAAGTTAAACGATCATCTCAAATAAAACAGCGGAACTGTACTAAGTTTAAAAATAAATAAATACGAAGGTCTTCTCAACGCGCCAGTGTGTACCGTCACGCCTTACTGCCACTCGCACCTGAAACAGTAATTTTTTATAGGGAAAGGGTAAGCACGAAGCTTAGTGAATTCAAACACTAACATATGATAGCAATCATATGAACACTACCCCTAACCACACATAAATACAATTAATCCACACATGTCAGTTCAAGAACATATCCTAAACAGACAACTCATACAACAACAACTGTACATATATAAAACCATCGGTCTCCCCGATCATACAACAACAACTGTATATATATAAAACCATCGGTCTCCCCGATCATACAACACTCGTGTAGGCATCCCTCGGTCTTCCCGAGTTCATCCCACACTTGTACACAATCCCTCGGTCCCACCGAGTACTCGGTCTCCCCGAGTTCACACAATACTTGTACACGATTCCTCGGTCCCACCGAGCCCTCGGTCCCACCAAGATGTATATAACACTCATTTACTTGTACACAATTCCTCGGTCCCACGGAGCCCTCGGTCCCACCGAGATGTATATAACACTCATTTATACTAGGCATTAATTCAACCTAGTACTACGCACCACAATTCAGCTAGCACGCACAACAATTTAGCTAATACACGCAAACTACCGTAATGTACATATAATCCCTATTCTACGCAGTGAGAGAACTCACCTCGATAAGAAACGCAGATATCCACAACAGCAAAACGAGCCGGCCAACTCCAACTCACCTCTTTCCACCTAAATAAGTGATATCAAACGTCAAAGCGAAGTCCTAACCCAAAATCACAACTACAAGCTTAAACGTGAAATTTCCAGCTTTTACTCTAACATTACAGGTCTGTTCGGGACCTGTGTAGCCCCCCTTAAACTCATCAACCCAGAATTATTATTCCATAACTAGAAATTTCTATGTCTTAGGGTTCCAGGGACATATCTCACGCGTTCTAACGATTTTCCTACGATTTAATATGAATTTTCTAAGAATGGGACGCGAGTCTGCCGAATTCGGACCTGCTGTAAAAACAGCTATTTTACACCTATCTAGAGGCCGAACCAGACTTTTGCTAAAACACGAAAAGTGTGGCCGACACAGAATGTGAACCGTGGGCACCAGATTCGCCTCAAACCGAGTTACGACGGAAAAGTTATGGCCGACGCAAAACAGCGGCAGAAAAGACGTTTTCACATAAAATGACGATTTAAGAACGGTTTAAGGTTTTCGAGTTTTCAAGCTAGGGTTTACGCAAATAAGGTTTAGGCATCTAAGGTTCAACCGCACGAGCACCACCCACTGCCACCTCCGGCAGTGGTGGCCGGCGGCGGCGGCGACAGCCATCACCGGCGATGGTGGTTTCGCGGTGAGATGTTGGCGACGAAAGAGAAAGAAAGCAAAAAGAAGAAGATACGTTACCTCTCGCGAACAACGTAGCAACACACAACGGAACTTTCGTTACCGTTCTACACCCGGACACCGGTGGTCTCTTTCTTTCTCTCGCCGCACTCTTCTTCTTCGCTGCCCTCTCTCTCTCGCTGCACCCTCTCTCTCTCTGCACTCTCTCTCTCTCTCGCTGCACTCTCTCTCTCTCCGGCGGTGAACGGCAGCGCCGGCTGTGGCTTTGGATGGTCGACGGCAGCAGTAGCGGCAAGGAGGGGAATGGCGTAGGGTTTCCTATAGGGTGTTCTTTTCTTGCGTGAGGTCCAAGTGAACGAGAAGGGAGGGAAGGGTCGGTTCCCTATGGGCCGACCCATGCATACACCAACAAGGAAGAGAAATTTACATTATTAACCCTTACACAACAAGTTAAGGTTTTTATCTATTTTACCATTTTCGGTCATCCCCGCTAAACCCCGTTAAAATATTCGTTAAGAGAAATTATTGAAACAATAAATAAACCAAAATAAATCCATAACGGGACACGGGCTTTACAACTCTCCCCCGCTTGAATCAGACTTCGTCCTCGAAGTCTACGTCCGCATATAGCCCCGGATAATTCTCCCGCATCTCAACCTCGGGTTCCCAAGTCCACTCAGAACCCTTTCGGTGTTGCCACTGGACTTTCACTAACTGGAATCTAAATTTCTCAAATACTTTTCTTACCAACAAAACTCCTTCAAGGACACTGAAATTATGATCGGAAGAACACTCCAACAACTGGAATTATTCCTAGTCAATGACTTTGGTTGTCTCCCAACCTTAGATATTCCATACATCCCGATTCAAGTTTCAAGCTCTAACCATTCTAAAGTTGCTTACCAATATACCCTACAGGATACTCGAATCCGATCATTCCCACCATTAACTGTCGATTAACTTCCACGAGTTCTAAAAGACTCCCAAAATTTATTTCACACGAATCATCAAACCAGTAAATTTATAATCACCCACGAAGGTCATTCCACCATAGCCATTCATCACAAGTGAGCATTCCAGGGTTACTACTACCATCACTATAATTATTTTAAAATCGGCTACAATTCTCCGATTACACTAAAGGTGTTTGGCCTTGAGCCCAAAATTCGACACCTAAATATACCACTTACCTCAAAAAGGTTACTGTGCATTTATTCTCTTAATTACAAAGGGCATCATTCCCTTAACCGATACTATTCGGCCTACAGTACCAACACGCGTGGAATACCCAACCTTCCACCGTCGACGTATTTTCCACACTCGTTCTACGAAGCCAAGTTATGCCGTATCGAGGATACATCTCGGCGTCTACCTCCCAGGTAACTGTTCAATACTATAACCTCCTAGTGCCTACTGGAAAGTCAAGATCATAAAACATAAATACCGGGGTCCCACCCCAAGATACCTAACCGACCATTACTAACGACTGACTATAATGCCTATGGATCCAATGCAATACAATCTCCCAACAACATGCCTATCCCGGGATGACTCACTCACCCAAGCATGTAAATACTCAATGTGCAATAAATGCAAAACAGTGCGACGAAAGCAACCTATCAACAAGACTCCACACCAAGCCATTAAAACCGGGTAATTGACCCATGACTATCTCCAAGTCAAAACCGAGCAAAATGCTCCACGCTTGCTAGACCTATAGGTCGGAAAAAATGTGTTTAAACAATGTTTAAGCAGGCAATACTCTAAATCAACATTAACCCCAAAACTCAACACTGGTTCAACAAAAGGGTTTTCCCAAAAGACTCATACCCTTATAATTCTCAAAATGACACATAACACTCAAAAGTGCATTTCTCAAATGGTTTACAAAAATTATTTACAAAATATTTTCAACACCAAGATTTTTCATCTCAAAAAGATCATATGCAATAAAACTATTATTACCAGGTCGGTAGTTACGCAAAAATGGACACGCTCGTCCCACGTAGGAGAATCATGTTGAAAAATCATTCCATTGCAGTTCAGTTTACTCACAAAACGCAAAACGTAATAAATAATTCCTTTTAAAACGAACCACCACAGTTCTGGTATGGATTGACTCATGACATGCACGCAAGGTAACTGCTTAATTTAAACGGTGTGCAACAATTTTCACACGTACCTCAAAAGAATCCCAAGCGGCAATTTGCTCAAAATTATTTTCTGACCATCCAAATGGTATGGAACAAAGTTTACCAATCAAAATTTGTGCGCGTCAGTTTATTATACAAAACAAGGAAATGATTCATAATTACACCTCAATCAAAACACAAAATACTTGTGCAAGTTCCAAGTTTAAAGACAAACTAATTCGTTTCCATCATTTGAAAAAAATAACGACTAAAACATCATAAAACCTTAAATCGGGGTAGGCATGCAAACTGGTAACACTTCCATAAGGAATTTTCTAAAATCGTCATCACGAAGCATTTCCTCAACATTTCGTACTTGGGACATATAACGTCAAAACACCACAGTTTAAAATGTATTTGTCAAAAATGCTCAAAATACTCGTTCCCTCCAAAGCAAAAGTTTTTAATTTCCCAAAAATAATCGGCAATTCTAAATTAACCGAATGTCAACAATCTACGCATTTATATTTTCAAAATATAACACATTGTAAACGTATGCCTGATATTCACAACACTAAAACACTCCTTTGACCAAATGGTCTTTCATTCCGACAAGAAGGAACTAAAACAATTTCATGCACGACTCGTTTATCAAAATGTCGAGAACAAAGGTTACCCAAGTATGCATACCCCTAAGTCGATAAAGCGCATTTTCATGGAAATGATAATAAAATATTTAACTGACTAAAAGCGCACCAAACAACTCATTATGAAATGTTACCAAAATATTCTTCCATGTATCACTTAAGTCACGCATAAATCAATCCATACACTGAACTATTTGCAACAAAATACTTAGTAACACAAACTTCATGAACCTCAATGACTCTAAGTCAATAAAATAGCACCAAACATTGTGCCCCTAAAGTCAAATTGTTAAAAGCAAAATCAGGTATGAGACGCCAAAATCCCAAAAATCTCTTTCCACGGTAAAACCATAAACAACATTGTTTAACAAACTTATTTTAAACAAATCACCAGAATAGTTTTATGCAGACATCGTGGAATGTAACTTTCCGTCTCAACTCTAACATATGTGGAGGAGTTCTAATGTTAAAGTCACAAACCGTAGTCATTTTTCCAGCATTTTAAACGCCACCAAAACACGGATATCATCTTACCCGAAAGAACCGTTGGAAGATAACAAAATGAAACAAATTCTAACAAAGTTTGCAACTCCCGTGATAAAACGGTTTCATGTACTTTCAAAACCATAGTTCGAAATCTTGTGTGTGTGCTGAACATTTCCCAAAATTCCAAAACACAATCCATAAAAGGATTGGAAACACAAGAATCAGTTAATGCAATTTATTTTCAAAATAGACTTTGTGCATGACTCGGTCGGCATTCGACGTCTCGACTCATACCCCTCCAAAACTCCCCGGTCCACAATCGTCATCCGGACATTTAAACCTCTTAGGAAAGTTGGGAAATTACGTCAGATAATCCTTACGGTTTTTTTCTCAATTCAAAGTCGGCTTAATAAGCCTATGCTTCTAGCACAACCATCAATCTTGACCCAAAATGGCCTACTTAAAACAAACCTCATCCTTATCGTCACTCCAAGAGATTAATACTAGAATCGTCCTTCCATACCAACGACTACTAGTTTAGAACCTTTATCACTACCCCCAACGATCATCACATCAAAGCAAATCAAGTACACACCTGTACTAGCAGATTTACTATAGTTGTTCCTCCTTGTGATGGCTATTCTGGGTAGATATTACAACGAGTTATTAGCACCCAATAACTCACACTAACAACGCTCACGCTCAACTCCTTGGATTCCTCATGACTTTTCCCGACTCAAGCATTGATCATGTGCTTCCGGTAGTAGGAGCTCTACTACTACCTTCCACACCTATCATTGCTCGTTCCGAGTCCCATCCCGAAGTGCCCAAGTAGTTTCTTGCCGATAATTATACCCATGTGCCCGCACCAGCATATGTACACACTCTTCCTAGCTCCCTAGGAATTCCACCCCAAAACACTACCCTTGCTACAACGAAATCCCTACTAGCCATAACGAGTTGCCTCGCGAATACCCCGTCACATGCAGCGTGAAACAAATAGACATTCGAATACAAGATTCTATCCTAAAACGGTTGGACTCAAACAAGAGCTGCACAATAGAACTAAATCAAATATTCTAAGGCTATGTGATTCTTACTGCATACAACCTATAGGGCATTCACTTAACAACCTAATATGACCAGCATTAATTCCTACTAGCAAGCAATAACCCTACAGTACAGTGTAACCAACACAAGCAATCTAGCATGCATACCCTATGATCTAGAAAGCAATAAATACACTAAGTACTGTACCTTTTCCCTTGGCTCCGGCTGACTGTACACACTGCGCCCTCGATCACCGTTTCTCAAACGGGTTTTCCTTTCTTTTATTTCCCAAAAATTTTAAGAGAAGAGTTTTTTAGCCGCAAACTTGAGATCAAACACACCAAGATGTGTTTGATTCACTCAAGCTGTGCTCTGATACCAAGTTGTAACGTCCCAAAACTTTTAATAAATTTGAACTTTTAAAATACCATTTTTAATAGATTAAATCACGAGCGTTTAACTCCAAATAAACGTTTATACAAAACCTCGTTAAGTTAAACGATCATCTCAAATAAAACAGCGGAACTGTACTAAGTTTAAAAATAAATAAATACGAAGGTCTTCTCAACGCGCCAGTGTGTACCGTCACGTCTTACTGCCACTCGCACCTGAAACAGTATTTTTTTATAGGGAAAGGGTAAGCACGAAGCTTAGTGAATTCAAACACTAACATAGGATAGCAATCATATGAACACTACCCCTAACCACAGATAAATAAAATTAATCCACACATGCCAGTTCAAGAACATATCCTAAACAGGCAACTCATACAACAACAACTGTACATATATAAAACCATCGGTCTCCCCGATCATACAACAACAACTGTATATATATAAAACCATCGGTCTCCCCGATCATACAACACTCGTGTAGGCATCCCTCGGTCTTCCCGAGTTCATCCCACACTTGTACACAATCCCTCGGTCCCACCGAGTACTCGGTCTCCCCGAGTTCACACAATACTTGTACACGATTCCTCGGTCCCACCGAGCCCTCGGTCCCACCGAGCCCTCGGTCCCACAAAGATGTATATAACACTCATTTACTTGTACACAATTCCTCGGTCCCACGGAGCCCTCGGTCCCACCGAGATGTATATAACACTCATTTATACTAGGCATTAATTCAACCTAGTACTACGCACCACAATTCAGCTAGCACGCACAACAATTTAGCTAATACACGCAAACTACCGTAATGTACATATAATCCCTATTCTACGCAGTGAGAGAACTCACCTCGATAAGCAACGCAGATATCCACAACAGCAAAACGAGCCGGCCAACTCCAACTCACCTCTTTCCACCTAAATAAGTGATATCAAACGTCAAAGCGAAGTCCTAACCCAAAATCACAACTACAAGCTTAAACGTGAAATTTCCAGCTTTTACTCTAACATTACAGGTTTGTTCGGGACCTGTTTAGCCCCCCTTAAACTCATCAACCCAGAATTATTATTCCATAACTAGAAATTTCTATGTCTTAGGGTTCCAGGGACATATCTACCACGTTCTAACGATTTTCCTACGATTTAATATGAATTTTCTAAGAATGGGACGCGAGTCTGCCGAATTCGGACCTGCTGTAAAAACAGCTATTTTACACCTATCTAGAGGCCGAACCAGACTTTTGCTAAAACACGAAAAGTGTGCCCGACACAGAATGTGAACCGTGGGCACCAGATTCGCCTCAAACCGAGTTACGACGGAAAAGTTATGGCCGACACAAAACAGCGGCAGAAAAGACGTTTTCACATAAAATGACGATTTAACAACGGTTTAAGGTTTTCGAGTTTGCAAGCTAGGGTTTACGCAAATAAGGTTTAGGCATCTAAGGTTTAACCGCACGAGCACCACCCACTGCCACCTCCGGCAGTGGTGGCCGGCGGCGGCGGCGACAGCCATCACCGGCGGTGGTGGTTTCGCGGTGAGATGTTGGCGACGAAAGAGAAAGAAAGCAAAAAGAAGAAGATACGTTACCTCTCGCGAACAACGTAGCAACACACAACGGAGCTTTCGTTACCGTTCTACACCCGGACACAGGTGGTCTCTTTCTTTCTCTCGCCGCACTCTTCTTCTTCGCTGCCCTCTCTCTCTTCGTTGCACCCTCTCTCTCTCTGCACTCTCTCTCTCTCTCTTGCTGCACTCTCTCTCTCTCCAGCGGTGAACGGCAGCGCCGGCTGTGGCTTGGGATGGTCGACGGCAGCAGTAGCGGCAAGGAGGGGAATGGCGTAGGGTTTCCTATAGGGTGTTCTTTTCTTGCGTGAGGTCCAAGTGAACGAGAAAGGAGGGAAGGGTCAGTTCCCTATGGGCCGACCCATGCATACACCAACAAGGAAGAGAAATTTACATTATTAACCCTTACACAACAAGTTAAGGTTTTTATCTATTTTACCATTTTCGGTCATCCCCGCTAAACCCCGTTAAAATATTCGTTAAGAGAAATTATTGAAACAATAAATAAACCAAAATAAATCCATAACGGGACACGGGCTTTACAACTCTCCCCCGCTTGAATCAGACTTCGTCCTCGAAGTCTACGTCCGCATATAGCCCCGGATAATTCTCCCGCATCTCAACCTCGGGCTCCCAAGTCCACTCAGAACCCTTTCGGTGTTGCCACTGGACTTTCACTAACTGGAATCTAAATTTCTCAAATACTTTTCTTACCAACAAAACTCCTTCAAGAACACTGAAATTATGATCGGAAGAACACTCCAACAACTGGAATTATTCCTAGTCAATGACTTTGGTTGTCTCCCAACCTTAGATATTCCATACATCCCGATTCAAGTTTCAAGCTCTAACCATTCTAAAGTTGCTCACCAATATACCCTACAGGATACTCGAATCCAATCATTCCCACCATTAACTGTCGATTAACTTCCACGAGTTCTAAAAGACTCCCAAAATTTATTTCACACGAATCATCAAACTAGTAAATTTATAATCACCCACGAAGGTCATTCCACCATAGCCATTCATCACAAGTGAGCATTCCAGGGTTACTACTACCATCACTATAATTATTTTAAAATCGGCTACAATTCTCCGATTACACTAAAGGTGTTTGGCCTTGAGCCCAAAAGTCGACACCTAGATATACCACTTACCTCAAAAAGGTTACTGTGCATTTATTCTCTTAATTACAAAGGGCATCATTCCCTTAACCGATACTATTCGGCCTACAGTACCAACACGCGTGGAATACCCAACCTTCCACCGTCGACGTATTTTCCACACTCGTTCTACGAAGCCAAGTTATGCCGTATCGAGGATACATCTTGGCGTCTACCTCCCAGGTAACTGTTCAATACTATAACCTCCTAGTGCCTACTGGAAAGTCAAGATCATAAAACATAAAGACCGGGGTCCCACCCCGAGATACCTAACCGACCATTACTAACGACTGACTATAATGCCTATGGATCCAATGCAATACAATCTCCCAACAACATGCCTATCCCGGGATGACTCACTCACCCAAGCATGTAAATACTCAACGTGCAATAAATGCAAAACAGTGCGACGAAAGCAACCTATCAACAAGACTCCACACCAAGCCATTAAAACCGGGTAATTGACCCATGACTATCTCCAAGTCAAAACCGAGCAAAATGCTCCACGCTTGCTAGACCTATAGGTCGGAAAAAAAATGTGTTTAAACAATGTTTAAGCAGGAAATACTCTAAATCAACATTAACCCCAAAACTCAACACTGGTTCAACAAAAGGGTTTTCCCAAAGGACTCACACCCTTATAATTCTCAAAATGACACATAACACTCAAAAGTGCATTTCTCAAATGGTTTACAAAAATTATTTACAAAATATTTTCAACACCAAGATTTTTCATCTCAAAAAGATCATATGCAATAAAACTACTATTACCAGGTCGGTAGTTACGCAAAAATGGACACGCTCGTCCCACGTAGGAGAATCATGTTGAAAAATCATTCCATTGCAGTTCAGTTTACTCACAAAACGCAAAACGTAATAAATAATTCCTTTTAAAACGAACCACCACAGTTCTGGTATGGATTGACTCATGACATGCACGCAAGGTAACTGCTTAATTTAAACGGTGTGCAACAATTTTCACACGTACTTCAAAAGAAGCCCAAGAAGCAATTTGCTCAAAATTATTTTCTGACCATCCAAATGGTATGGAACAAAGTTTACCAATCAAAATTTGTGCGCGTCAGTTTATTATACAAAACAAGGAAACGATTCATAATTACACCTCAATCAAAACACAAAATACTTGTGCAAGTTCCAAGTTTAAAGACAAACTAATTCGTTTCCATCATTTGAAAAAAATAACGACTAAAACATCATAAAACCTTAAATCGGGGTAGGCATGCAAACTGGTAACACTTCCATAAGGAATTTTCTAAAATCGTCATCACGAAGCATTTCCTCAACATTTCGTACTTGGGACATATAACGTCAAAACACCAAAGTTTAAAATGTATTTGTCAAAAATGCTCAAAATACTCGTTCCCTCCAAAGCAAAAGTTTTTAATTTCCCAAAAATAATCGGCAATTCTAAATTAACCGAATGTCAACAATCTACGCATTTATATTTTCAAAATATAACACATTGTAAACGTATGCATGATATTCACAACACTAAAACACTCCTTTGACCAAATGGTCTTTCATTCCGACAAGAAGGAACTAAAACAATTTCATGCACGACTCGTTTATCAAAATGTCGAGAACAAAGGTTACCCAAGTATGCATACCCCTAAGTCGATAAAGCGCATTTTCATGGAAATGATAATAAAACATTTAACTGACTAAAAGCGCACCAAACAACTCATTATGAAATGTTACCAAAATATTCTTCCATGTATTACTTAAGTCACGCATAAATCAATCCATACACTGAACTATTTGCAACAAAATACTTAGTAACACAAACTTCATGAACCTCAATGACTCTAAGTCAATAAAATAGCACCAAACATTGTGCCCCCAAAGTCAAATTGTTAAAAGCAAAATCAGGTATGAGACGCCAAAATCCCAAAAATCTCTTTCCACGGTAAAACCATAAACAACATTGTTTAACAAACTTATTTTAAACAAATCACCAGAATAGTTTTATGCAGACATCGTGGAATGTAACTTTCCGTCTCAACTCTAACATATGTGGAGGAGTTCTAATGTTAAAGTCACAAACCGTAGTCATTTGTCCAGCATTTTAAACGCCACCAAAACACGGATATCATCTTACCCGAAAGAACCGTTGGAAGATAACAAAATGAAACAAATTCTAACAAAGTTTGCAACTCCCGTGATAAAACTGTTTCATGTACATTCAAAACCATAGTTCGAAATCTTGTGTGTGTGTTGAACATTTCCCAAAATTCCAAAACACAATCCATAAAAGGATTGGAAACACAAGAATCAGTTAATGCAATTTATTTTCAAAATAGACTTTGTGCATGACTCGGTCGGCATTCGACGTCTCGACTCATACCCCTCCAAAACTCCCCGATCCACAATCGTCATCCGGACATTTAAACCTCTTAGGCAAGTTGGGAAATTACGTCAGATAATCCTTACGGTTTTTTTCTCAATTCAAAGTCGGCTTAATAAGCCTATGCTTCTAGCACAACCATCAATCTTGAACCGAAATGGCCTACTTAAAACAAACCTCATCCTTATCGTCACTCCAAGCGATTAATACTAGAATCGTCCTTCCATTCCAACGACTACTAGTTTAGAACCTTTATCACTACCCCCAACAATCATCACATCAAAGCAAATCAAGTACACACCTGTACTAGCAGATTTACTATAGTTGTTCCTCCTTGTGATGGCTATTTTGGGTAGATATTACAACGAGTTATTAGCACCCAATAACTCACACTAACAACGCTCACGCTCAACTCCTTGGATTCCTCATGACTTTCCCCGACTCAAGCATTGATCATGTGCTTCCGGTAGTAGGAGCTCTACTACTACCTTCCACACCTATCATTGCTCGTTTCGAGTCCCATCCCGAAGTGCCCAAGTAGTTTCTTGCCGATAATTATACCCATGTGCCCGCACCAGCATATGTACACACTCTTCCTAGCTCCCTAGGAATTCCACCCCAAAACACTACCCTTGCTACAACGAAATCCCTACTAGCCATAACGAGTTGCCTCGCGAATACCCCGTCACATGCAGCGTGAAACAAATAGACATTCGAATACAAGATTCTATCCTAGAACGGTTGGACTCAAACAAGAGCTGCGCAATAGAACTAAATCAAATATTCTAAGGCTATGTGATTCTTACTGATACAACCTATAGGGCATTCACTTAACAACCTAATATGACCAGCATTAATTCCTACTAGCAAGCAATAACCCTACAGTACAGTGTAACCAACACAAGCAATCTAGCATGCATACCCTATGATCTAGAAAGCAATAAATACACTAAGTATTGTACCTTTTCCCTTGGCTCCGGCTGACTGTACACACTGCGCCCTCGATCACCGTTTCTCAAACGGGTTTTCCTTTCTTTTATTTCCCAAAAATTTTAAGAGAAGAGTTTTTTAGCCGCAAACTTGAGATCAAACACACCAAGATGTGTTTGATTCACTCAAGCTGTGCTTTGATACCAAGTTGTAACGTCCCAAAAATTTCAATAAATTTGAACTTTTAAAATACCATTTTTAATAGATTAAATCACGAGCGTTTAACTCCAAATAAACGTTTATACAAAACCTCGTTAAGTTAAACGATCATCTCAAATAAAACAGCGGAACTGTACTAAGTTTAAAAATAAATAAATACGAAGGTCTTCTCAACGCGCCAGTGTGTACCGTCACGCCTTACTGCCACTCGCACCTGAAACAGTAATTTTTTATAGGGAAAGGGTAAGCACGAAGCTTAGTGAATTCAAACACTAACATAGGATAGCAATCATATGAACACTACCCCTAACCACAGATAAATACAATTAATCCACACATGCCAGTTCAAGAACATATCCTAAACAGGCAACTCATACAACAACAACTGTACATATATAAAACCATCGGTCTCCCCGGTCATACAACAACAACTGTATATATATAAAACCATCGGTCTCCCCGATCATACAACACTCGTGTAGGCATCCCTCGGTCTTCCCGAGTTCATCCCACACTTGTACACAATCCCTCGGTCCCACCGAGTACTCGGTCTCCCCGAGTTCACACAATACTTGTACACGATTCCTCGGTCCCACCGAGCCCTCGGTCCCACCAAGATGTATATAACACTCATTTACTTGTACACAATTCCTCGGTCCCACGGAGCCCTCGGTCCCACCGAGATGTATATAACACTCATTTATACTAGGCATTAATTCAACCTAGTACTACGCACCACAATTCAGCTAGCACGCACAACAATTTAGCTAATACATGCAAACTACCGTAATGTACATATAATCCCTATTCTACGCAGTGAGAGAACTCACCTCGATAAGCAACGCAGATATCCACAACAGCAAAACGAGCCGGCCAACTCCAACTCACCTCTTTCCACCTAAATAAGTGATATCAAACGTCAAAGCGAAGTCCTAACCCAAAATCACAACTACAAGCTTAAACGTGAAATTTCCAGCTTTTTACTCTAACATTACAGGTCTGTTCGGGACCTGTTTAGCCCCCTTAAACTCATCAACCCAGAATTATTATTCCATAACTAGAAAGTTCTATGTCTTAGGGTTCCAAGGACATATCGCACGCGTTCTAACGATTTTCCTACGATTTAATATGAAGTTTCTAAGAATTGGACGCGAGTTTGCCGAATTCGGACCTGCTGTAAAAACAGCTATTTTACACCTATCTATATGCCGCTCCAGACTTTTGCTAAAACACGAAAAGTGTGCCCGACACAGAATGTGAACCGTGGGCACCAGATTCGCCTCAAACCGAGTTACGAAGGAAATGTTATGACCGACGCAAAACAGCGGTAGAAAAGACGTTTTCACATAAAATGACGATTTAACAACGGTTTAAGGTTTTCGAGTTTGCAAGCTAGGGTTTACGCAAATAAGGTTTAGGCATCTAAGGTTCAACCGCACGAACACCACCCAATGCCACCTCCGGCAGTGGTGGCCGGCGGTGGCGGCGACAGCCATCACCGGCGGTGGTGGTTTCGCGGTGAGATCTGTTGGCGACGAAAGAGAAAGAAAGCTAAAAGAAGAAGATACGTTACCTCTCGCGAACAACGTAGCAACACACAACGTAGCTTTCGTTACCGTTCTACACCCGGACACCGGTGGTCTCTTTCTTTCTCTCGCCGCACTCTTCTTCTTCGCTGCCCTTTCTCTCTTCGCTGCACCCTCTCTCTCTGCACTCCCTCTCTCTCTCTGCACTCTCTCTCTCTCTCTCGCTGCACTCTCTCTCTCTCCGGCGGTGAACGGCAGCGCCGGCTGTGGC
Organism: Saussurea involucrata; assembly: GCA_033807775.1. Classification (NCBI taxonomy): domain Eukaryota; kingdom Viridiplantae; phylum Streptophyta; class Magnoliopsida; order Asterales; family Asteraceae; genus Saussurea; species Saussurea involucrata. The sequence goes on from CM066314.1 coordinate 24,277,528, forward strand.
TTGGGATGGTCGACGGCAGCAGTAGCGGCAAGGAGGGGAATGGCGTAGGGTTTCCTATAGGGTGTTCTTTTCTTGCGTGAGGTCCAAGTGAACGAGAAGGGAGGGAAGGGTCGGTTCCCTATGGGCCGACCCATGCATACACCAACAAGGATGAGAAATTTACATTATTTACCCTTACACAACAAGTTAAGGTTTTTCTCTATTTTACCATTTTCGGTCATCCCCGCTAAACCCCGTTAAAATATTCGTTAAGAGAAATTATTGAAACAATAAATAAACCAAAATAAATCCATAACGGGACACGGGCTTTACATTAATGTGATAAAAGTTTGAGAAAAGTCTAAAAACTCAACAAACTATTTGATTTTGAATGATTAATTCCTAAAAAAATTTGACAAATAAATCTCTAAACTTTTCCTAATTCTTTTTACCAATTAAATTTTTGAACCTTTTTTGAACAAATAAATCCCAAAGTTCTTCTGAAGAAACAAAATCATGAGCTTAGTTTTGAACAAATAAATCCAAAACCTTTTATGAACAAAAATTATATACAATTCCTAAAAATATACTTTTTGTATGTAATTATTTATGCTTTAGGTATAACTTTTGAATCCTTTGAAATTAGTAATGGAATTAGTATAATTTTTCTCTGTTTAACTAATTCATTTTTTTATGTGAGACGAATTGTATATATATTCTTTTTATTCATTTATTTGTTCAAATATTCGGATTTATTTGTTCAAAATTAAGTTCATGATTTTGTTTTTTCAAAAAAAACTTTGGGATTTATTTGTTCAAAAAAACTTCAAGAATTCATTTGGTAAACATATTTAGGAAAAACTTTAGAGTTTTATTTGTTTAAAACTTTAGGACTTAATCATTTAAAATTAGATAGTTTGTTGGGTTTTTTTACACTTTTCTAAAATTTTTATCATATTAATCATGTTTTTACAGGTTACAAAGATATATTCAACCGGTTTTAAAAAAATTTAAGAATTTTATTATTCAAAAATATAGTTTAAGGACTTACTCATTCAAAATTAGATAGTTTCGGTTTTTCCTCTTTGTTTTCTCCCGTCTCTCCACCGTCGTGTGTGTGTTTATATATATATATATATATATATATATATATATATATACAGTCCAAGACCAAGACACATTGCACCACCCACTACAGAAACTGTAACAACCCAATTTCACTAAAATAAAACTTATAACAATACAACCAAACATGGTCCCAAAGTACACAATTAAAATTTACTCTAAACTCGCAGCGGAAACCACCTTCACAACTGAGATACTACAAGAAGCCCGACGGTACTCTACAAGTCTTTACTAGACTCTAGCTCTTCTACAACTCCACAACCTTCCATCATCAGCAGATGAAATTCCAAGCACGACAGTCACCTGAAAATGGTTTTAGTTTTTGAAAAGCGAGGGTTAGACCATGAGGTCTAGTGAATTTCCTCTTAAAAGTATTCACAAGTCATTTAAGAAAAACGTTTCATTTCAAAACAGTAACGTATCAAATTATGTACTCAACAATGGCATACACAACGGAGATGACCATGGCAAACACCCTACAAAGTCGGGCACGGCGAACACCCTACAAAGCCGGGCACGACAAACACCCTACAAAACCGGGCACGGCAAACACCCTACAAAGCCGGGCACGACAAACACCCTACAAGCCGGGCACGACAACCAAAGTAGTCCTCTCCACTGTGCAACCCGACTCCACCTATAGGAATAACCAAACAAGCATGTAATCAACACTCACGCATAACTGTACGTATAAACAACTTGTATGCACTTGTAAACATTTCCATGTCAGGCACAATAAAACCTTTCCAAAACGTTTAATCATGTCGTCATGCTCATAACCATAATCAGTTAAGAAAACTTTACCAAACCGTTTAATCATGTCGTCATGCTCATAACCATAATCAGTTAAGAAAACTTTACCACACCGTTTAATCATGTCGTCATGCTCATAACCATAATCAGTTAAGAAAACTTTACCAAAACGTTTAATCATGTCATCATGCTCGAACCAAATTCATATACGAAAACTTTAGCAAAACATTTCATTTGTACCAAAAAGGGGTAGGGAACTCACCTGATACTCGGCTTAACGACACCCTAACCGGAGCTCACTTAAACACCAATCGATCGCCTGAAATGGGGTTAACAAAGGAGGTATTAGACTCCCTAATTATTCCCTAAAACATCCCCCTATGTTGTCCTAAGACAATCCCCTAAGCCACGCCTCGAATCCAAGCCCGAACGACAAACGAAACGAACAACGGAAGAAAAAGGAACAGAATCTGGCGCCAATGGTTGGCGCCAGTCCATCGGCGCGAACATCTGGTCTGGTTTTTCCTGCACGAAATTCTTCCCAAAACTCAAAGGTTTCTCATCCCCAAACTTCCCCAAATCAGTTCTAATTCTCCCAAATCGATAATAAGCCTCCAAAATAAAATAATGAATGTTCTAAACCTTTCCCCACAATTACCAAACATCAAAACATCATTTAATCTAACCAAAACCATCCAAAACCCAACCATTGACTCATGATTTAAAACCCCAAAACTCAAAAGCTCAATCCATAGAAAAATGGAGATTACTAAGCAATTATGATGAAGTTTCTTACTGATTTGAACAAAACTCATAGGGAATCAATCCCAAAATCATTTTCCTTCTTTCTTATGGAATAGAACTCAACCAACAAATGGATAAACAAATCCCCAAACCAAATACTAGTCTAGCCCAACAATAAGAAGAAGAAGAAGAAGAAATCAAACCTTGGAGAAGATGACTCTAACAATTGCTGCAACTCTTCCCACCACATCTCCAATTAGGGTTCTTCTCCTCTCTCTCAATTCCTCCTCTCATTCGTATGAATCGCAAGAAATGAAGAAGGTAGGGTTTTATCTATTTTTAACTCTCTCATTTCACTCTTGAGCACAAAAGTCCCATTCTTCACACTTTGGCCACCAAATTCCCAATTATTCTAAAATACTACAAAAGACAATATGGGATGTTACATCACCTCCCCCTTATTAGAATTCCGTCCTCGGAATTCCATTGCCGGATACACGCTGAAAGTCGGAGTTAACTTCTGATTACCAATTCTTACCTTCCCCAACGATTGTTTCCAACGATACAACAAAATCCCACTCTTTATCCATCCGCGCTATTTATAAGGGTCACCTCGTACCAAGATTTCGACCCCCGCTCCCCAAAATAGGGACGTGAAACACACCTCTAATGTTCCATAACTTCACCGTGTACATCTAATTCATTCAATAATTTCCCCCAATCCTTTCGATAACTGCCACTACTCCAATACAATGCGGTCCAACTCAACCTCCTATTGAAACACACTACTCCAAACCATGGGAATATTTTTTTTCTATCCAACTGTTATCCCGACTTGAGATTGAAATTACTCATACCTTCTAATCCAGTCATCTTAGTTTCATTCACCTATCCATCCACTCCTGATCAGCATCGACCACATACAGTATTCTTTGACATCGCTCCTAGGCCAACAACTACACTCTCGGGCCTGTAGCATGCCCAGCCACACACTTGCAATCTCTTCGTTCAAACATACTACTCATCCAAAATACTCTCTTTAATAGAAAACGACTCTACTCGAGTTAACACCGCAATAACCCGAATCTCTAAACGGAGACTAATCACTCCCTTCGTCGACATTACACACTATCACTCTCATATCGTTACCGCATTCTCACCACCACATAACATTCATATCCACATAACATTCATATCAAAGGAAGGACGCCCCCTACCAAAATAGCGTTCGCCTAGCACAATTGCGTTTCCTCAAAGTCACACCGATCACACGTGCCTCAACAGTTACAAATCAATGGTCCAAACTCACAACAATCGCTAAGCCATAATTCTATTCTATACACAAATATATCCTTCGCCCAAATCCACCGAATGGTTCCACTAACTAGGAACTACCACCAAAATTCGCTTGCCCCCCTCCACAGGGAGGAGTGACCAAGTTCACTCAAACTATTCCAACTAATCGAATACTGAACGACATGCTTACGTGAAACATTCTTCCCGACAATACCGAATCTAATCCAAAGGTCTCTCAACCAGGGCACTACATCCGACCACTTGTTTCCTTTCTAGTTTGATACACTAAAGATGCTTTAAAAGAATGGTTTGCTAACACGAGCCAGTTTTAGATTGGTCGCATGAAATTAGCTCTCTCAACTCTTTAGCCATGGCATCCACAAAGATTCCTTTCCTCATGCTCTTCAAATAATCGTTCTTTAATCATAGCCCGCCTTTCCAGTGTCCCACGACATCTTCTTACTGCAATCCTGTCTATACTTGGTCTGTCATACCGTCATCATTTTCTCTCGTGCTTACACAGAACGCCCAACACACACCGCTACAGTCCAAAAGAACGGTTTCTCTAAATTCATCAATCATAACCTTTATCCAAGTCCTCGTGAAGTACTTAGCACCAAGAACTACCAAGAGTTCCTAACTCTCCAACAGCGCCGCCCCGTTCATTATAATTCATTACATCCACGGAATACTCCAACGCTCCTGACTAAACTTCACGACGAAGCACTACAGCTTAACGGGTATAATATCCTGATCGACAATCAAGTGAAGTATGAAAACTCACCCAAAATCCAATGGGATCAAGAAGAACAAGGGTTCTCCTTTCATCCCGTTACCAACCGCAACTTAATCTCTTGATCTCAATCTAGTAACAATGTATACCACCCGCAAAACCATACACTTCAACCAAGCATACTCACTACCTTTGACCACTCCATTATTACGGCAATTCGTCATTACACCTAAGGCTTACACGTTCCACCGGTACTAAGTGCTACCGCTTCCTCATACCACCATAGCACCATGCGACCGCATCGCAACAAGCTAACTTGATGCCTTTACCTACACAGAAGATATTACTTCCTTCATGCCACCCATAACACAATTTCATACGTAACAAAAACGTTTCCCGACCTTGCCTTTCCTGGGTCTAGACGAACCACATGTCCAGGTCAACTATCCAAAGCACACCCGCTTCGATTACCCCAACATTTCGTTCTTATATGGATCATCATACCCTATAAGAATTCACTTATGCAACCACGATCTTTCACTTTTGTAACATTCACACAAGGATTTCCCGTAGGGATCTACCTCTCCTAACTCCTCGAACAAATTCTCGTTCCTCGACAGCTCCTCACAATCTATCTCTGCTGTGCTAGACACCTTACACATAAGCTAATCATCCAAAACCTCAATGGACATCACAAACACATCGGGAATCTTCCGTTCTCCCAATGCCCTCACTAGGTATTCCTATACCATACCATTTACACAATTCGAATGACCTCATCCACCCACACCCAACGGGTTCACTCTCACGTTTTAATCTCCTGACATCACCCCTAACTTGAGACATGATAAACAGTCGCAAGCCTTCATATCAATGGGCTACATGGTGAAGATTCCATTCCTTCTAAACAATCTAGGATTCCTAACAGAATCCACTTCGTCCAACACATCATAACCAACTTATACCCCACCGCTCTCACTTGCGGAAACACAAGACCTTTCTTAGCGTAAAGTTTAATTATCAAAACATCTTAGTACTCCGACTAAAAGCCGAAAACATTACATTAAGTAACGTAACGCTACTGATTACTATTCCACCAACAGAAACACTTTGACCATTTCAACTTTACCATGATTAAAACTATTCTCACATAACCCGACAATAGTTCAAACTACACTCATACCAACATTCCGAAATCATTGCCCAAGACTCCCGGTATTCACCCACTTACTCTAACGGAAACACTAAGGTCATAACTTGACCACATCTTATTCAACTAACAATTCAACTCCCAAAGCCTTTCCTTGATCTCAATCGTAATATTCTCCCTCGACCTAGCGAGTTCATAGCCTTCATGCACAATGACACAACGATTGAAATCATTTTGCACACTTTTAAGAAATAGATGCAAAATTATAAAACGAGTTGAGTATGCATGAAACAACATTACTCAAGATGAATAGTAAAACACAACGACCGCAAGGATCGCTCACAGTTACTCTTACGATAAATCGTAATCTTGTCCATCCAAATCGGTGCCGACACTACGGTTGTCTCCAATGAGACCCTTTATCATACGACCGGAGAGTTTCCGAACGAAATCACTTACCCAAAGTGGGCCTGTCAACTCCAATACTCGTTCATATAATAATAACAAGTCAATACTCATTTTGTTTATAAAATAACCCTCGCAATAAAACGTTTTCAATATTTTCGGAAAGAAGGTTTTCTTTCACAAATAAAAGCGTGAAATAATTCGTAGATCGCTAAGTTCAAAGCTTTATCGTATAATGAAAACAAGTTTGTCTTTTACTTTAAAGAAAACACACACTCGCACGCGTCAACTCATTTTCCAAACAAGAAACCTGTCATGCACGTACATGCTTTTAACATAAAAGAACTCGGGTAATACGTTTAATGACAGAATGCATGAAATTCAATATGCAATTGAAGGCTATTCACTCTAACCAAGTCAACCGTTGCACTCACTTCAACTCTTCACTGATATCATACTATGACCAACAACCACCTTCTTACTTATGCTACAACTTGTAGTACAAGTGCTTCATAACCCACCTGATCGACCGCTCAACCTGGTTTAACACTTGACCACTTATCTCACCTTCTACTCTTATACATTCCTCAAAACAACATTGATCTCTTGCAATCAATAATCTTGCTGCTAAATCGTTGACTAAGGAATCCAAGACTAGATTCCCTCACTCGATCTTGAATTGAAGGTTTTCAAGATGCCAACATAATCCTCACTTCCTATCCCCGAGAGTTTATCTCTAGACAGCTCATCAACATTCTAGATATCCCTTCTTCTAGAAGATACAAACATCGCATCACAAGTGATCTCCCAAGCCACATCAGCTCTTTGCTAACAAATACAAAGGTTGGAACCTTCTACATACTTCTACACTCACCACCCATCCTGACAATAGCGATTGATTACACCCATGCACCTGTAAGCCCATAATAGCATTGGCCAGATGCTATTTGAAGTTACCTTACATGAGGGTTCTCACTACCATCGTCAAGATATCCTAGGATTAAGGTCTTTCCTAATGGCTTCCTATGTCTCAGTTGTGTTCCACTCTACTCCACAGTTTAAGTTTAGGCCCATCCGGTCACCTAAATCCCTTAAACTATCGCTCTGATACCATTTATAACAACCCAATTTCACTAAAATAAAACTTATAACAATACAACCAAACATGGTCCCAAAGTACACAATTAAAATTTACTCTAAACTCGCAGCGGAAACCACCTTCACAACTGAGATACTACAAGAAGCCCGACGGTACTCTACAAGTCTTCACTAGACTCTAGCTCTTCTACAACTCCACAACCTTCCATCATCAGCAGATGAAATTCCAAGCACGACAGTCACCTGAAAATGGTTTTAGTTTTTGAAAAGCGAGGGTTAGACCATGAGGTCTAGTGAATTCCCTCTTAAAAGTATTCACAAGTCATTTAAGAAAAACGTTTCATTTCAAAACAATAACGTATCAAATTATGTACTCAACAATGGCATACACATCGGAGATGACCATGGCAAACACCCTACAAAGCCGGGCACGGCAAACACCCTATAAAGCCGGGCACGGCAAACACCCTACAAAGCCGGACACGGCAACCAAAGTAGTCCTCTCCACTGTGCAACCCGACTCCACCCATAGCAATAACCAAACAAGCATGTAATCAACACTCACGCATAACTGTACGTATAAACAACTTGTATGCACTTGTAAACATTTCCATGTCATGCACAATAAAACCTTTCCAAAACGTTTAATCATGTCGTCATGCTCATAACCATAATCAGTTAGGAAAACTTTACCAAAACGTTTAATCATGTCATCATGCTCGAACTAAATTCATATACGAAAACTTTAGCAAAACATTTCATTTGCACCAAAAAGGGGTAGGGAACTCACCTGATACTCGGCTTAACGACACCCTAACCGGAGCTCACTTAAACACCAATCGATCACCTGAAATGGGGTTAACAAAGGAGGTATTAGACTCCCTAATTATTCCCTAAAACATCCCCCTATATTGTCCTAAGACAATCCGCTAAGCCACGCCTCGAATCCAAGCCCGAACGACAAACGAAACGAACAACGGAAGAAAAAGGAACAGAATCTGGCGCCAATGGTTGGCGCCAGTCCATCGGCGCCGCCATCGGCGCGGACATCTGGTCTGGTTTTTCCTGCACGAAATTCTTCCCAAAACTCAAAGTTCTCATCCCAAACTTCCCCAAATTAGTTCTAATTCTCCCAAATCGATAATAAGCCTCCAAAATAAAATAATGAATGTTCTAAATCTTTCCCCACAATTACCAAACATCAAAACATCATTTAATCTAACCAAAACCATCCAAAACCCAACCATTGACTCATGATTTAAAACCCCAAAACTCAAAAGCTCAATCCATAGAAAAATGGAGATTACTAAGCAATTATGATGAAGTTTCTTACTGATTTGAACAAAACTCATAGAGAATCAATCCCAAAATCATTTTCCTTCTTTCTTATGGATTAGAACTCAACCAACAAATGGATAAACAAATCCCCAAACCAAATACTAGTCTAGCCCAACAATAAGAAGAAGAAGAAGAAATCAAACCTTGGAGAAGATGACTCTAACAATTGCTGCAACTCTTCCCACCACATCTCCAATTAGGGTTCTTCTCCTCTCTCTCAATTCCTCCTCTCATTCGTATGAATCGCAAGAAATGAAGAAGGTAGGGTTTTATCTATTTTTAACTTTCTCATTTCACTCTTGAGCACAAAAGTCCCATTCTTCACACTTTGGCCACCAAATTCCCAATTATTCTAAAATACTACAAAAGACAATATGGGATGTTACAGAAACCATCTCCAACGACCGCACATGCTTTGAATTTGTGATCATTCCCTGCAACGACGTTGTAACCATCAAAAAAATTCAGATCACTCCCTTTTATACTTTGGATGGTCACCGATAGCCCTTTGTCGTCAATCATCAAACAAACGATGTATTCATACATTGTGTGTATATACACACATATATATATATGTGTGTGTGTATGTGTGTTGTATGTATGCATACAGTGTGCGTATACACATATATATGTGTGTGTGTTTGCATGTGTGTGTTGTATGTGTGTGTGTGTATATATATATATATATATATATATATATATATATATATATATATATATATATATATATATATATATATATATATATATGTGATGTATATGGGGGGTCGATGAAGGTGGTTCACGGGGGTGGTGAGGAAGGGTGTTGTGGTGAGGGTTACTGGCGATGTGGGTGCTGGTGATGTGCTGGTGAGGGTGTTGTAGGATATAGGAACGAGATGGAGGTGGTACACGAGTAGAGGGATGATGGAGGTGGTTCACGGGGGAAGGGACGATGGAGGTGGTTCACGAGAAGGGGACATGGAGGGTTGGGGTGGTCACCGGGAGTCGAAGAAGAGGTCGGTCGTCGGTGATGTGCGTATGTATATATGCATATATATATGTGTGTATATATTATAATATTAATATAAGTTAGAGTAGGTTACAATTTGGTCTCTCTGGTTTAAACAAAAGTGTGCAACTTGTCTTTGTAAAAGAAAAATACGAAAATACCCCTAACTTAACGGAAAATTTTAATGGAGTTAGTGATCAGGGACGATTTTCAAAGCAAAATATAAACAGTAGGGACAATAATTGTAGCTATTGAAGTATTGGTACCATTTTTGAAGATTCGTGTAAACCACAAGGACCAAAAATGAAGTTTACTTTATAAGAAATAATTAAAAAAAAGTAAATTACATGATTGGTCCCTATGGTTTACATAAAATTGCACATTGCATCCCTAATTTGAAATACTTATTGAAAACGTCCCCATGGTTTACATTTTCACACGCCTTTAGTCCATTTACCCTAACACCGTTAGATAACCCAATAGATGCGGCTTGGCGTAATTTTGTATCAACTATGAGTCGGGTTATCTCGGTTTGAGTTTTCTAGCGTTTTTTCGGGTTGGTTTGGTAGGGTTGGTCGGAATTTTGAGCACCCCTAGCTCTGGTTGATCAAGATCTAGGTCAGTTTGAGTTCTGAGTTTTTGAAGCTCTGGTTGATCAAGATCTAGGTTATTGAAACGGATTGAGTTATGGGTTTTGAACTACAAATTTGGTAATTATGGAGATGTTTTTTAAGCCCTGTTTTTCTAGATTGAGATATGGGTTTATATTCTTACCATTTTAGGGATCTAAGCTTTCATATTATTTTTTTCCATTTAGAGTTTTGATTTTAGCAATCTAAGCTTTGATTTAAGGTTTTGATCTTGTATAGTTTTGTATTACATATATTTTAATGAATTTATAAATTTGTTCTTGTTGTTCTTAATGTTCCATAACTCTCTTGATGCTTCTGTGTTTTCAATGTTCCATGATGCTTCTGTGTTCTTGATGGGATGACGGTGGTTGAGGAAGGGAAGAAGGGATCACGGTGGATGAATGAGGGAGGGAGGGAGGAAGTAAAGTACATTCTTGGTCCTTGTGTTTTTTAATTAAACGATAATTTTTAATAGAAAATAAAAAATAATAAAAAAGACTAAAATATCTTTAAAGTTAACTCATCTAACAAAATCATTTAACGGTGTTAGGGTACAGAGACCAAACGCATGTGAAAATGTAAACTATGGGGATGCTTTCCATAGTTATTTTAAATTAGGGATGTACAGTGCAATTTTACGTAAACCGGAGGGACCAATCATGTAATTTACTTGAATAAAAAAGAAATTGATGAAAGTAATGATAAGATATGACGATGTGACAGAAGAGAAAGAGAAAGAAAAAGAGAATGAGAAAATGTGACCAATAATTACATATTTGACCCATCTCCTTTCAGATCCTGTACCACTTATGTCTTCAAAATGATGTGATCAATACTTTTTTTACTGTTTGAAAAAGCCAACTTTTAAGCTTTAGTGAAATTTGATATAAATAGTTAAATTTTGTAAGGGTTTTTATTTTTTTAATGTATTTTCTTAAATAACTATTTTTTAATGTATTTTCTTAAATAACCAAAGTTTATGTAGAAAATCTACATAGATTTTTTTTTACATAAACTTTGGTTTTTTACTTAAATTTTTTTTTAGAAAAAAGTTTACGTAAAAATACTTCTTCGTAAACTTTCCACGTGTGCAACCATCTCATGTGATGTCACGTGTGAAAAGACCGTATTTTTGGGTTGGATTTTAGAGTATTCGGTTTTTGCAAAAAGACCGTATTTTCGATTTGGGTCCAGGTTCAGATCTCGGATTATTCGGGTTTTACACACCCTGTATTTTATAATTTTTAATTAATCTGAAATTCAAAAATACATTTTCTAGTTTTAAATCTAAAAAATTTAAAATTACCTTTGAAAAGAACCTTATACTTGAAAAGGTTAAATTTAAAAATAAAATTAAAATATACGCAAAAATTATTAGCTTAAAATAAAAATAATTACCAAGGTTTTCTTAAAAAATAAAATAAGAAAAGGTTTATGCAGAACACTTTTCTACATAAATTTTTTCTTAAATATTAATTTTTCAAAGGGAAAATTAATTAAAATATCCTAAGTTTGAAATTGACTTACCAAAATACCCCATTTTTTTAAAAGTTTACCAAAATAACCTTTTTTTCCGCGGAGGGAGCCCTCTATCGCGGGCAGGGACCAAATGTGAAATTTTTGGCAAGATATATTTACACTTTCAGTCCCCATCGCGGGCCATCGCGGGCCGCGATCGCGGGCCTCGTTCGCGGGCAGGGACTGAAAGTGTAAATATATGTTGCAAAAATTTTCACAATTGGCCCCCCTGCGATAGAGGGCTTCCTCCGCGAAAAATAGGATATTTTGGTAAAGGAAAGTCAAACTTAGGGCATTTTAATTAAATTCCATTTTTCAAAAATATTATAATTTTCGCATAAAGTTATTAAATTTTTTTGAAAAAAATCTAAAACTGAAAATAAAAAAGGGAAATTAATTAAAATACCCAAAGTTTGACCAACTGTTACCAAAATACCCAAAAAAAATTTCATTTTGCAAAAATACCCAAAATACCCGCGATGGATCGCGGGCTAGGGCTGACGTGGCACGTATTTTGGCCCTAAATGCCCCGCGAAGCCCCTCAACTTTGGCCGCGGTGCACTTTTGGTCCCTGCCCGCGATCGCAGCCCGCGATGGGCCAAAATTTACAGTTTTGGTCCCTGAAAATTTACACTTTTGGTCCCTGAAAATTTACACTTTCAGCCCCTGTACTTAGACGAACGTCGTGGACGATGTCCTTTGGACGCAATGACCTGCTAGCATCAAGAAATTTGTTTTTCAGGATCGCACCCAAAGTCTTTTTGCCGGCTTGTTTGTGGTGGGGATTAAGTTGCGTCCTCGTACAAGTGTGTACGTCGTGCAACTTTCTAATCATTATCGCCCCTCCTTTGGGACCCGTGTGAATCGCGTACAACCTCCACTCACACTTTTCTCTAGCACATTCAACTACGTATTTGATTTTGTCAGATGCCCGCACGCGACTTTGGAAACCCTCTTCCAAGAACTTGAGTCCGATCTGACTTGCTAAGAGATCCTTCGAATCGAATATCTGACATGCTGTTAAACTTTCGCTACGAATATAAGGTGTAGGTTCGTAGCTTTGTGTCTGGGTATGGGAGTCTGGAAGAATAGGGGGCATATCAAAAAAGTCATTTATCTGACTACATGATTTTCTACTAGGGGTATATTCTTCGTGATCATCATTATCGGTGTCTGATCTGTCTATTTCAGAATTACCCGTTCTGAAAATGTGAGTTTCGTCATCAGCAACTCCAGCAGTACGCCATTCGTGTGGTTGTGGTGATGGTGGTGGTGGTTGTTGTTGTTGAGAATCAGACTGCTCTATTTGGAGGTCTTCGTCGTCGTCACCCTCCTCGTCACCGTCGTCGTCACCGTCGTCGTCACCGTCGGATACGCCGGGATACACAAAGAGTAATGGGGGTCTTTCTGAATCGACTGCAAGGTGCAGAAAAGTAGAGATATCCCCATCGTTGGATAAATCCACAAATGGCCCATCGCCATTTTTAAACACTAACTTGCAAATATCAGAAGAGTTGATTCCACATTTTTGCATGGCGTATGCAACAAACTTCTGATAAGTATATAGTTTACTGACACTTTTACACCATGCTTAGATTTATAAGCAAAATTCCACTCATTGTTATCTTGCACCCATTCACCATCAAAACAGAAATATAGCTTAGCTTTTGCAACAGATGAACTCATTTTTTCAGTAGTATCTCAAACACAAAATATTGCAGAAAGAAATATTGCAACAATGAAATCGTTGTGTGAGAATTATGGCTTGAATTTTACGTCTATTTATGAATGAAACAACCAACATATCAGAAAACCAATCTCTCATTTCATCCACAAACTGATATTCCAAAAACATTGATTTAACATTGATTGAAATATGCAATTGAATTTCAACCACAAATCGGTCTTTAAATTGCAATAATTGTGGAAAAAAACAGTAAAAGCATCAAGATTCGTCTAAGTATAGGGGCTGAAAGTGTAAATTTTCAGGGACCAAAAGTTGAAAATTTCAGGGACCAAAACTGTAAATTTTGGCCCATCGCGGGCCATCGCGGGCAGGGACCAAAAGTGCACCGCGGCCAAAGTTTAGGGGCTTCGCGGGGCATTTGTGCCCAAAATACGTGCCACGTCAGCGTATCCCGCGATCGCGGGTATTTTGGGTATTTTTGCAAAATTGAAATTTTTTTGGGTATTTTGGTAACAGTTGGTTTGACTTTGGGTATTTTAATTAATTTCCCAATAAAAAAGTTTACTTTTTGCATAATTTTTCTATATTCAATTTTCTTGAAAAAATAAAAAAAGGAAAAAAGTTTGCGCAGACAAAGACTTCTGCGTAAACTTTTCCACACAATCTTTTCACACGTGGCTGCACCGTGGAAGGTTTACGCAAGAAAATTTATACAAGTCTTTTTTGGGTAAACCTTTTTTTGAGTACAAATTTAAGTAGGTCTTTTTGCGTAAACTTCTTGAATAAAGAATTGAATTGAAAATGGAATAAAAGCAACAACTCAAACTAGTGTTATACCCGTCTGTTGGCCGGATATACATATAAACATATCGCCTCCCTTGTTATTATTCCTCCTTAAACAACATTTTTAGATCGGAAAGAATACAAGTTTGAAAATAAGACAACATTATACAATTTAAAATTGCAAGTAAATCTTTGAAAATGATTTATGAATGTGTGTACAGGTTTGAAAATAAGATAATATCTAAAAAGGTATTGCATGTTCCATCTTACTATGGTATCAGATCATATCTAAAAAGGTATTGCATGTTCCATCTTACTATGGCATCTTCCATTATACCCGTCCGTTGATCGGGTACACGACAAGACTTCAATATAGGGTGAACAACTTGGAGTTTTTCTGCCTAACGTATCATTTGATTCACTTCCACTTTGACCACGTCTCCGACCATCATCAGGGTTTGTGTCTCGAAAGCTTCTAAGCCAGTAATCGGTTAACGGCTTCGTGTCTCTTTTCGACCTCCAATTTAAGTATCAGATCATCTAGAAAGCCAAGAATGAGTTTAAACATACCCTATTTAGTAAATCTTTTCTCTTGAATTCACCGCCTCAAATCCGGAAATATGGGCATCAGATATGGTTTTCTTTGTCGATTCAGACAAGGTACGGACACCAAGTTTTCGGTAGATATCCACAAGCTTAGTTCGGGTTAGTGCTTTCGGACATGGCTGAGAATTTCTTAGTCTGAGAGAGTAATTAAGAACAAACATCATAGCTAATATTTCCGCTCTTGTGGACACCCAGAAAAATAGATACAAATATAAAGAAGATAACAAAAGAGGTAGGAAAATAAACAAAATAACTAATATTCATGAAAGAATTGAAAGCCTTATTTGCATACAAACATCAAGTTTACAGTAAATACAACATGGTCCAGATCCCTTCTTTCCTTCTCACCTTAACTCTTCTTCTCACACGATCCTTCGTCAAATACAACATACGTACAATTTATTAAGGCTCTTTGAATTTTATAAAACTAATTAATAGTAGAATGTTATGGCTCGGAATAGTGCAGAGGCAGTGTTTAATGATCTAGCCCTTAATTGGAATTAACAACGGAATTTGGTTGAAGAAATCAATTGAAGATTTGATAATCAACCTGGTCTTACATGAAAGAACCAAGTTTAGTTAGATTGACAAGTATTTTATCAACGAAAAAATTGAAAAATGGTTCATTTGTTTCCATCTTAAGGAAAGTGTTGCAAGACTCATGGTTAATAAGTCTATTTTAGTAATCTTTCTTTGTTATTTAGATTCCTAGAATAAGTTGTGTACAATTGTTACTTTCTTGGCTATATTTCTAGGATTTCTTCCATAACTAGTCTCTTGTACAGGCGTACAACTATATATACTGTAGCATTTCAGAGTATTAATATACAAGAATTACCATACACACCGATAATTACGAATATAAGAATATCGTAATGAATCTGTTAAGAAGTGTAAGATATCTTAATCCGCAACCATTTGCAAAAAGGACACTTGCGATGTATATGGGGGTTGATCAGGAACAACATGGTATATGTAACATCTATCGTTCATAAGAGCCTCAGAGATACCTCGATTGTTATGCACATCAAATGTAATAACCAAGGTTTTAATTTAAAGGAATAAGAATTTATGTGGAAAAAGATGATTTCTCTAACCTTAGGGGTTAAATTGTAAAAGTTAGGAAGAGGGTATAAAACCCTCAAGTTTGGCTCAAAACCCTATTATCTTTTCTCTTGGTGCAAATCGGAGGCGGATACACAAAGAGCAAGGGTGTGAGAAGGTGATTGTGCGATTGAGAAGAGATCAAGAAGTTGTTGATTGGGGATAGCTAATTCATCAAATTCCTCAAGGTAAACATCCAATCTTAATCCCTTTTATCACTTATCAGATGGATCTTTCTTGAGTAGTTTTGATTTTGAGACTTTTGGTATTTTAGAGTGAGTTTTGATGAAAGAAATGTTTAAAGATGTTTTAATCTTGGTTATGGATGTTTCTTGTGTTCATCTATCGTTTTTGAAGGCCTAAAATGGATTAGGACTGTTAAGATGAATCGATGGCTGGAGATTGTTTGCCTAAACCCTCGTATCCGGAATCGTCCTAGTGGGCGAGGTTTTCCGGATAAGTCCGGATGCGATCCGGAATAGCAATCTGGAAAGGGAGTCCGGATGCGATCCGGAATAGCAATCCGGAAAGGGAGTTCGGATGCGATCCGGAATAGCATTCCGGAAGAGGAGTCCGGATGCGATCCGAAATAGCATACCGGAAGAGGAATCCGGATGTAATCCGGAATGGGGTTCCGGAAAAGGAAGGGTCCGGACATAGTCCGGTATCGTGGAGTATTCTCCTTATTTGAGATGTTGTTTAGAATTAATTGTGGGTGCAAGGCAATCGCTTAAGACTATTGTTCCCTTAATTTTAGGTTTTCCGCCTAGAGATTTGGAGCGTAAGTGCGAAGTAGCGAGCAAGATCAGGCGAGTCTTTCTAACTGAAAATGTGTTGATTTATGTATTACTTAAAAGGCATGAGATATGATGAAACTGCATGTTTTTAATGCTTTATATGAAACTGCATGCTTTACTTTGTTTGAGAAAGTTAAGATATTATGTATGCATACATTTGGAAGTGGGCATGTTTTGGCTAAGTCGGGGGGTGTGGCCCGCCAGTGCTCATACCGGGGGGTGTGTTCTGTTTATGCCATGGGAGGTGTGACCCAATACGGCAGTGTGAGACTGACACGCTGTCACGGATGTGCGTGACTTCAGTGTGCCATATACATTGGTAGTTCTTGCGTGTGAAAGTTTAAATGTTTTAAAGATGAGAAGAGTTTATAAATGCTTATAAACTGTTAAATAAATAATGTTTCATGTGGTGAAAATGTTTGTTTTTAGAGGGAACTCACTACACCTCATGATCTAACCGTCGCATTTCCAAAAACTAAACCATTTTCAGGTAAGCACTTAGTAGAAGGCTCTAGTAAGGGCAAAGAGAAGGCGTGAGCGTGAAGCTTTGGACTAGAAGGAAGCTGTTATATCTAGCATGTCAGGCATAGTCTTTAGAAATCTCAGCTGTGTAATAGGTTGTTTCCGCAAACCTTGTGATGTACTCATATGTTTATGATAGTATTTTGGAGTCGTTCGGCGAGTTGCTTAATTTATGTTGTTTAAGTTTTGTTCTTTGAGTTGGGTTGTTACAGTTGGTATCAGAGCCATAGTTTAAGGGATTTAGGTGACCGAATGGGCCTAAATATAAACTGTGGAGTAGAGGGGAGCACAACTGAGATATAAGATGCTTTAGGAAAGATCACTTTAGGTGCGTTAGTGATAGAGTAGCGAGAACCGTCATGTAAGGTAAATTTGAAATTACATCTGGCCAATGTAATCGCGAATTTACAGGTACATGAGTGTGCTCAAATGCTCCTGTTGAGAAGATCGATAGGCGTGGAAGTATGTAGTGAGTTTTGACTTGGCAATGAAGGCACAGAGTTGAGGTATTGTGAGAGATCGCGTAGGATATAATGTTTATATCTTCTAGAAGAAGTGTTATTTGGAATGTTACAAGCCACCTGGAGGAAGAACTTCTTGGGTTCGAAAAGAACGAACGACTAATTAAGGGTGAAACTCCTGGTTTCTAGTGGGCCCCCGTTCTCGAAATTGTTGTGTAGATCAGTTGGGTTGGTAAGGAAGAACGGTGTCAGGATCTTGAAATCTTCAATTCAAGAGCGAGTGGAGGATTGGACCCTGACTCTTAGTCAAGCTTTTCAGTGGCAGAAACAATGAAAAGAAGATGTCAGTGTTGGATAGAAACCCTTGTAGGGGTAGAATGTGAAGTAATGGGATAAGACGAAAACTGTATGGGATGGTTGAACAGGTAGGCTGTGAAAACACATGTACATCAAGTTGTTGGAAGGACGAGAGAGCGACCGTTGGTCAAGGGTGGAGTGCCAATGATAAGTTGTGTGGGTACAACGGTTGACCTTGTTAGAGTGAATAGCCTTCAATTACATGTTGAGTTTCATGCATTGTGTCCTTATATGTGTTACATGAGCTTTCTCATGATTAAAAGTAAATGTGTAAATAACGAATTCTTGTTTGGAAATGAGTCGATGTGTGCAAGAGTGTGTTTAAAGAAAAAGGCAATCCTATTTACGTCGCACAATAAAATTTTAAACTTAGTGATTTGCAAAATATATCGCCCTTTTACATGGTAAGATAAGCTTCGTTACAAAAAGTCAAGAAAACGTTTAGCTGCAAAGTTTTTATAACCAAAATGAGTATTGGCACGTTGATATCATATAAATGAGTGTGGGAGCCGATGGATTTACTTCGTGTAAGTGATTTCGTTCAGAATTTTTCTAGTCGTATAGGAAAGGTTTCATTCATTATGTTTCTGATACAACGACATCGTTTTGGTTGGTTAAGGTTGTGTTTTACTGAAAGGTTGTGTGCGAACGATTCTTGAGGTCGTTGTGCATGGCATTGAAGTTATGAGAGTGATGGGTCATGTGTACTCAAGTTGTTTTCGAGTGTTGTACTTTTTAAATGTTCAAATGTGTGAAATGATTTGAATTATCGTGTCATGAAGGCTATGAACTCACTAGATCGTGGAGATTATTGCATTTACAGATAAAGAAAGGTTTAGAGAGTGGTGATGTGCCGGTCACACCGGTTGCGAGTGTTTTGTGATCTTGGTATTCACATTAAGGAAGAGAGGTGAAAGGTGAAAATGTCAGAATTGGACTTTGGTATTGTTTATATTAAGGAAGCTTGTACTCTTGTTCGGTAACTTGAAGTGCGATTGTCGGTGGACGGTTGTGTCTGGGGGAAGGACATGAAGTCATCAAGGTATTGGTATTAGTAACTCGTTATGAGTAGTGTTGAGATGCAGGAATGAAATGTTATCGACGCCGAGCCAGAGTTTGAGGGTGGTCTCGTAGTATTGGCCTTGCACAAAGTAAGACTTGAAATTCCTCCTTCAAGTGAGGACGACAGGGTATAAAGTTTATTATGATACGTTGGAAGAAGTAGGTTCCGTTAGGAACCCTTATTGTCAGGAAGGTTATGGAAGCATCATCATGTCGTCTATGGATGTTGAAGTCAGCAGTTGTCTAAGATGTTTGAAGCTGGAGGTGTTGTCAAGAGGTTGGAAATTTGAGAGAATCACCCTGGTGTGTAGATGTAGGAGGTCATTTAGGAAAGATGTCTGTTTGAGGATGGACCACCTCGTGTGGGCGTTATGATTGTGGAAGATTGCTATTAGGATGAGTGTTTTCTTACGAGGTTTGGCGGTTCGTAAAAAGGATAAGGCAATTAGCATAACTGAAGTGGGTGCATCGGATATATCGATCTGTAAGGGAACGTGCCTTGTCGATTGCAACGGTTCCTTAGAGATCACAATGAACCAACAAGAAACGAATATGTTTGAGTAATTTGGGAAATCGTGAGTGTGGCTCATCTAGTTTCGGGGAAAGACAAAGCTGTGAGATAGACTTGGTTATATGCAAGTGAATATGAAGGCAAGATTGATTATGTGTGCAAATGACTGTGAAAACCTGGTCTGCAGTGTGATGTTGTGGGTAGAGAATGTATGGATAAGGTAGTGGCACCTTTTGCTAAGGTGGATGTGCAAGACGATGATATGGTAATGTGTTGTTAGAGAAGGATGAGCACAAACGGAAATCTTTTCAGAGATTTCGCATGAGTTATACAAAGTGTTAAGCAAGTTATTGGGACGCATCGATTGTAAGTTGGCATTAAGATATGGCTATTTTCAGAATAAAAGGAGGTGGAGCGATAGTTGGTGGTTACCCAAAAGAGGAATCATGTGCTTTTTGGTTATGGGAGTCGTTGAGAGAGTATATTCTGGGATCATTGGCAGACTGATGAAGATGTTGGATTGGATGGTTTACGATGTGGTGTAGTAGATGCGGAATCTCTAAGGAATGTGAATTGTTTTTCTGATTTACGAAGGAATTCTCTAAGAAGGTAACAGTTTGGGAAACAAGAAGTGTGTGGTGGCATCGAACACTGATGTCATTTTAGGATGACTTGGTTGGATACCTCAAGTTAGAATTTTGGTGAAACCGTTTGGTTATGTATAGAAATGAAGAGGCGTTATCGGCGCATGTAGAAAGGTCGGAAGAAGGGGCAAGTAGTGTTTGGTGGGCGGTGCTCCATGCTAATGTGAGGAGGTGAAGATAATATGTCAGAATAAGTGAGTAGCTTGGAAGTAGGAAGTTTGGCAACTGACACCGAAAGTATGGAATAGTGTGTATAGATTGTCATTGGTGGGTATATGAACTCCTGGTAAGAGTATGAAAAAAGGGAATTGTGTGTGTTATGGTTCAAGAACGGTAGAAAACCAACTTATGCGACTGGTCGGAAGCGTGCACTTTCTAGTGAGCCGTTCGTTGGAAGCATGTTTTATGTTTTGAGAAGGAAGAGGAAAAAGGTAGTTGAATGTAGTACTCGGAATGAAGGACCATTGGATTTGACTTGGTGTTATTGTGAGAAATGTTCAAGTAAACTTGTCGTTCAGTGCTAAGCTAATGGGAGTAATTTCGGGTGAGCATGGTCGCTCCTCTTTGAGCGAGTGGAACTTGAATTCATTTCGTGTATGGTTGGACGATTGTTGGATGCATCAAAAGTTTGAATGTGTGTCTTCAGGATTTGGTTCATCTCGGATTGGTGGACACGTCGGATGGTGGATCGTGGAGATTTTCTACTATTAGCTATGTATAGGTATGGGGTAATGAAGTGGTGAGAGTGTATGAGCTGGTTAACGTTAATGAATTGTGATCGAGGCGATTCAAGGAAGAAGGTATCATCTGCGTTACACGTATGTCGGTTGGGAGAAGTAATCTAGAATTGTCTGTTATCTGATGATGGAACTCTTGACATTGAGTTTCTTGGGATACCCGAGGTTGGCCATGTGCCAAGTTGGCAACCTAAGTGGCTATTTTTGGTAAAAGATTCACGTTGTTGTGGCATAAAGTTCCGCAAAGTTCTTTCTTTTAAGGAAATGGAGTTGTTCGAGAAAACCATGTTTGACGCGTTTTAGAACCGTGAGTCCACGGGTGTGGACAAAGCAGACAATATCTGGTACGGTTGGTCTGGGATGTTGGATGGTATAGTCAACCAGAAAGGCTGCAAGTATGTCATATGAGGTGACCTGTCATAAGAAATGGTGAGTAATTGAGGGGCGTTGCCGAAGGATTGGGTACGACTATGATTTTAATCAGAATGGTTTGGGCAGCTGAGTGGAGCTAAGTTAATTCGGTACAAAAGCATAAGATTTCTGAGCCTTGAGTCGGAGGAGGGGGCAGTTGATGTGGAAGGCGTCCCCATAGGATGGGATGGAGTGTTCGAGTGGAAGGTGGAATTGTTCCATGTTTTCTTTGGATCCGTCGAAAATTAAGGGAAAAGTTGGAGAGATATGGTATGATCTGGTTGTGCTCGATGATATTCGGAAATTCATTGTGTTTCACTCCTCTATTATAGAGATCAATTGTTGGAAGTTGGGATGACGATAGCTCTATAAGAAATGCACGCGATAAGCAGGTGATCATCGACCTTAGAGTCAAGGAGTTGAAGACCAAGGGGTTTGACATTGTGGAAGTATCGTGGTGTTATCACTAAGGGCTAGAGGCAAATTGGGAGGTAGAGGCGAGCATGAGGTGCAATTATCCAAGCTTGTTCGACGATGGAATTCTGGGGACGGAATTCTTTTGAGGGGGGAGTATTGTAATAACCAAGGTTTTAATTTAAAGGAATAAGAATTTATGTGGAAAAAGATGATTTATCTAACCTTGGGGGTTAAATTGTATAAGTTAGAAAGAGGGTATAAAACCCTCAAGTTTGGCTCAAAACCCTATTATCTTTTCTCTTGGTGCAAATCGGAGGCGGATACACAGAGAGCAAGGGTGTGAGAAGGTGATTGTGCGATTGAGAAGAGATCAAGAAGTTTTTGATTAGGGATAGCTAATTCATCAAATTCCTCAAGGTAAACATCCAATATTAATCCCTTTTATCACTTATTAGATGGATCTTTCTTGAGTAGTATTGATTTTGAGACTTTTGGGATTTTAGAGTGAGTTTTGATGAAAGAAATGTTTAAAGATGTTTTAAACTTGGTTATGGATGTTTTTTGTGTTCATCTATCATTTTTGAAGGCCTAAAATGGATTAGGACTGTTAAGATGAATCGATGGTTGGAGATTGTTCGCCAAAACCCTCGTATCCGGAATCGTCATAGTGGGCGAGGTTTTCCGGATGAGTCCGGATGCGATTCGGAATAGCAATCCGGAAAGGGAGTCCGGATGCGATCCAGAATAGAAATCCGGAAAGGGAGTTCGGATGCGATCCAGAATAGCATTCCAGAAGAGGAGTCCGGATGCGATCCGAAATAGCATACCGGAAGAGGAATCCGGATGTAATCCGGAATGGGGTTTCGGAAAAGGAAGGTTCTTTCTAACTAAAAATGTAAGTACCTAGAGATTTGGAGCGTAAGTGAGAAGTAGCGAGCAAGATCAGGTGTGTATTTCTAACTGAAAATGTGTTGATATAAGTATTACTTAAAATGCATTAGATATGATGAAACTGCATGTTTTTAATCCTTTATATGAAACTGCATGCTTTACATTGTTTGAGAAAGTTAAGATATTATGTATGCATACATTTGGAAGTGGGCATGTTTTGGCTAAGTCGGGGGGTGTGGCCCGCCAGTGCTCATACCGGGGGGTGTGTCCCGTTTATGCCATGGGAGGTGTGACCCAATATGGCAGTGTGAGACTGACACGTTGTCACGGATGTGCGTGACTTCAGTGTGCCATATACATGGGTAGTTCTTGCGTGTGAAAGTTTAAATGTTTTAAAGATGAGAAGAGTTTATAAATGCTTATAAACTGTTAAATAAATACTGTTTCATGTGGTGCAAATGTTTGTTTTTAAAGGGAACTCACTACACCTCATGGTCTAACCGTCGCCTTTCCAAAAACTAAACCATTTTCAGGTTAGCACTTAGTAGAAGGCTCTAGTAAGGGCAAAGAGAAGGCGTGAGCGTGAAGCTTTGGACTAGAAGGAAGCTGTTATATCTAGCATGTCAGGCATATTCTTTATAAATCTCAGCTGTGTAATAGGTTGTTTCCGCAAACCTTGTGATGTACTCATATGTTTATGATGGTATTTTGGAGCCGTTCGACGAGTTGCTTAATTTATGTTGTTTAAGTTTTATTCTTTGAGTTGGGTTGTTACATCAAACTCATAACTTAGCCATCATAAGAGAGGAACTTACCGATCATACTCGATATTTTCTGCGGGAGATATGGTAAGATTATTTGCACTCTCAAGAGCCAAAAGGTAAGCAATTCCAACCTGTTAAATATGAGAAATCCCAATCACTGAATTTTAAAGCTATGGAGTTGCTGAAAATAAAATAAATGAATATTTAAACGATGAGCATTAGGTATATAAATATAATGGAAGAGTTAATTTTCCAAAAAAGAGAAAGAAAAAAGTAGAAGAATCTGAAAGAGACAGAAAAACTGAAGTCAAGCACTCAAGCCTAATAAGTCCCCATGCGATCAAAGTGGTCTTATACCTTTTTTGGTCCTGGTATCAACTTTCAAGCCTCCTTAGGTCAGTCAAAATTGAATAATTATAGCACTTTGTGAGCAAGTATTGTTTGTGGTCATCAAAAGAAGCAAAAAAATCTATTATTTCAAATTTTTCTCGAGAGGATACAACAAAGAAATGATATCTCAAATGTAAAAACCAGAGTTTGAGTAATTGTACCGGAAGCAGAATAGGAATAAAAGCTTACAACAGTAGATGAGCTTAGACCTGAACTATCAAGACCCTCTGTCCCACAAATGAATCCCGTGATGCCATGCACAAATTTGAATCAAGACTTTATCAACAAACAAAAACTTCAAATTTTGGTGCGAAAAAGAGAAAGGATCCATCAATGACTGAGGTTTCAGTACCATGTCAATAAACGTGTTGGATATTCTATGTGGAGCATTAATTGCTTTTTCTGAAACGTCTCGCTATTCATTAACATCTAACGACTATCATAGATTAAAGCAAATCTATAACCTGCTTTAGATGGTTTCCTCCATGTTGTAGTGCATACACTGCTCCTTTGGCGTAACTTCCCCAATTGCATTCTTCCAGTGTATCAGATGGATGGTTTTCTTGGATCTTTCCATTTGACTTGCCAATATGCTTTGGAAGCCAAATTTTCCAAGTTGTACAATTGCTTAAAAAATTTCTAAACGCTTGCCTAAATTTAACCACCAAATCCATAGAGAGTACGCTGTTGATCCAAACCCTTCAGTGATTTGATAATGACCCTGAGAATTTCTTAGTGAAAATTGTAAGTAAACAATATGTATTAATGTTTTGCCATCTATGAAAAATATACTAAGTCTGTTTAGTATCGCTGATGGAAACATGCACTGTAATTTATACTTCAGCGATGCATGTACATCAGTGAGCCCTGAGCCTGTTCAGTCTCACTGATGATCGCTGAAAGTTCTATTTGTAATTGTTTGCTTATGATCCCTGAAGACAAGATTCGCGACAACTGAGTTCAAAGCTGAAATCGAAGACCAAGCTGACGAACGAGTGGCTAAGTCTACTAGTGACCTGATGCGGATATCAGCGAAGCCAAGACTTGTCCATTTCACACGAAGTTTCAAGTAAAAGACTTCAGCGAACGCTGAACTTTATCATTCGCTGATACGATTTTGTCAGAAGGACATCCCTTTGTCCAGGATCATACAAACCACTCTGAAACTATACTGTTTATCATGCGGCCAAAAGGGATGTTTGCTAAAGTCAAATCCATGCAACCAAGCAGACGTTGCCACGTGTAAAGTTGTACTGACGTGCATTAAATGAATGCAATATAAATAGGAAACCCTACTTCATTCGTGAAAGAGCTTCCTCTCGCTGAACTACTTAGTGCAAGAAAACCCTTCTTTAGGTTTTCTTATTTTCTCTCTTATCTCTTTCTAGTGCAATAAATCTGTGTGATTCTCTAGTTTGTTTAGATTAGGTTTTATACTTGATCTTATTCCGCAACAAACTGTAAATTGTTTAATATATATCAATAAACGATTTAGAAAGATAAAAATATGTGTTTGTATTCAACCCCCCCCTCCCCCCCCCCCTTTCTACAAACTTGTATAACCCTTCCGGACCAACAAGTGGTATCAGAGCAGATCGTTTAATTCTATAAACAAGATCTTGCTTATACTGTCTTCCTTGCTATTTCTTCAATATGGCAAATAACACAAACACTAATTACATAGATAATGGCTCTCTTGCCAAACCACCTCGATTTAGCAAAGAAAACTTCAATCTCTGGAAAAATTGAATGATGCTTTTCTTGGAAGGTGTAGATCCCACTATACCTTACTACGTTGAAAATAGACCATATGTTCCTCATATGATTCATGGTGTTGTTCCAGCCACTGCGACTACTCCTGCTGTTCCTGAACGAACAATCATTAGAGAAGTTTCTCAGTGGACTGAAGAAGACAAGAAGAAAGTGGCCATCGACACCAAGGCCAGATCCATCATCTCCATGGCTCTTCCTGATGAAGTCTACCATTCCATCATGAATCTAAAAAGCTCAAAGGCCATGTGGGACACTATATGTGTTTAATATGAAGGTACTGCTGAAGTCCAGGACTCTAGAAGAATAAACCTGGTAAGGCAGTATGAAAGTTTCATTTGTGGTAAGAATGAAACCTTTCTAAAGTTCATCAACGCTTTAATTGTTTAATTATTTATTTAAAGACTGTTGGTAAGACTTATGGTAACTCTGAGATCCTGACAAAATTCTTAGAATGTCTTCCTGAAAGTTGGGACAATTACACCATGTGTCTTAAACTATCTAAAGATCTTAAATTCATGACCCTATCTACCTTATTTGGCACTATGCTCAATCATGAGCAGTCGTGTCAACTTAAGAAGAATCTTGTCAAAGATTCCAAAAGCACACATGTTGCTTTACTCTCCTCAGAGTCAATGCCTACTCAACGATCAACTCTCACGATCACTGAAATAGAATCTAACTCTGATGATTCATCAGAAGCTGATCCTTCAAAACTTGATGAATCTCTAGCACTCCTGACAAATTCTTTCAAGAGATTTGCTAGAAAGAGTAACTTCAGAAGAACTAAACCTCTTTCCCTCACTGACAAGCCTAAATCCACTCCTGTTGATAAGGCTACTGCTACCTGCTTTAACTATGAAAAAGTAGGACACTTTGCAAGTGAATGCAGGTCAAAGAAAGCATTCAAACCTTCTTCATCCCACAAGAAATCCATTACTCCTAAAGTAAAGATGATAAGTATCAAAGGCTCAAAGAAAAGTACGAAAAGCTGAAGAGCTACAAGAAGAAAGGAAAAGGTCTGATCGCTGAAGATCATGACTGGGCTGAGTCTGATGAAGAATCAGATTCAGATGAAGAAGATGAGGCCAACTGTTTGGGTAAAAATCCACACCTCACGACCGACGAAGAAAAACACAAATGACATTTACATAAGACAAATTTTGTATTAAGATAAGGTCCTATAGACTACTTACGCCGGTATCCTCCGTCGTACATGTATTAAGATACATACGACCGACAATCATGACTCTAAGACGGTCGTACGACCATACTAACCGTTAACAGTCAAACCGTTTTTCTTTGTTTCATTAATGCAGGTCCAAGAGCAATCATTGCCCAACGGTCATAACGGACGAGCCATTTAATGACAATTAAGGACCAAACAACGGTTACGACATATCATCAAGACTCATTAATGGATGCCAAAAGCTACATAACCGAAGGATCACACCACGCTTAGAGGAGGATCGATTCACTGACAACTCATTCGAATATAGAAACCATCAGAGATCATCAGAGCAGTATCACTTACGAAAGCTACCTACAACATCAGTTCTTTACACACGATACCGCACGATTTCGTACGACTCACGACAATAGTCTACGATTAAGTTTACTTTTATTCTTATTGTAACCTATTGTACTCACGACACTTGTTACTAAAGGACGTCGCCCCTGTTTGGCGACCATAATGCACCATCGACTTCTATAGTCGGCCGCGGTTTTTACCCTCGACAGGGGTTTTCCGCATCACCAAATTCCTTTGTCTTATTTACTTTCTGTCGATGATTGTACTGTTTGTCTTGAGATCCTTTTATTTAGTTGGTAAATCTCCACACCGACCTTAAGTTATCCTTTGGGTGATTTTTGGCATTAACACCAACCTCTGTCTAATGGCCGAAATCAAAGAAGAAGAGGAAGAACAAACTGAAATTCCCTCTACTTCTTCCTCTACCTCTCAGGTATCTCTCTCTCCTACTATTTCTCCTGCTCTCACTGAAGCTGATAAACTTCGAGCCATCGATATTTTGACTATTGATTTATATGATGCCATGAATGGCAAGACCAAAGGTGAACAACTTAACATGGACTTAACTGAACAACTTAAAAACTGTCATTTGAAAATACAAGAGCTTTCAAACAAAGAAGAAAATTTGAAAGATCAGGTCTATGTGAATCAAGTCATAAGTATCGAGCGTGAAAAAGCTATCGCTGAACTGAAAGCAGAAAAGGACACTGTTGAAGGATGGTATAAATCCTTAGCAAAGATCACTGAGATCATAGGTGCTCAGACCCCTGCCAAAGACAAAAGTGGTATTGGTTACAAAGTTGACGTTGAAGAATCAACCACTGACCGTTCCATGCTTAAGTTTGGAATGTTCGTGTCCTCCATCCCCGAGGATAAACCTACCTTAATTTCTAAAGGTAAAGAAAAAATCGTAATTCAAAAACCTCAGAAGGGTACCAAAGTACCATAGATGAAAACTTCTAAACCTTCAGCTAATCATTCATCTACTTCAAAGACTAAGATCCCTAAACATGTTCAGCGATCTATTCCTAGAATCAGAGTGAATGTGATTGGCAAGAAATCTGAAGAACCAAAGGTTCCTCCGATATCTGATGCCATAGGTATTCTTGGTACAGGCCCTGCCCATTTGAAATTGTCAAATAAATTTTCCTATGGTCCTAAAGCTACTTTTAGCTATAGGAAATATTATCACTGTGGACTTATCGATCACATTGCTAGTAAGTGCCCTACAGCCACCAAAGCTGAGAAATTAGCTAAGGTGAAGATCACTGCCCCCACGGCAAAGAAGACCATCCCTGGTGCAAATCAGGCTAAGATGAAAATTACCACTGAGGTTAAGAAATTAACCTAGGTAAAGATTAACCATGACGCTAAATCTTCAGATGCTGCGAAGATCGCTGCTCCTTCTACATCCTCTACCACTGACAAATGTGGACCCATCGTAAAATGGGTGCCTATTTCAAACTAATCTTCCTTTGTTTGCAGGTCTCGAAGGGTATCTGGTATCTCGATAGTGAATGCTCTAGACATATGACCGGAAAGAAGAACCTACTCACTGAATATAAGGAAGAGAAAGGTCCCTTAGTGACCTTCGGAGGAAATGGTAACAGATATACCCGATGGTTTGGTGTACTGTCTAATGGTACTACCACCTTTAGAAGAGTCACATACGTTGAAGGACGGAAGCACAATCTTCTTAGCATCAGTCAGCTATGTGACAAGGACTTCAAGGTCTGCTTCACTAAGGAAGCATGTTTCGTCACTGACAAGAAAGAGAAAGTTGCTCTCAGTGGATATCGTTTAGAAAATGTTTATGTAATAAACATGGACTCAACAACCACTGAAAACTCTTGTTTTCTCTCTAAAGCTTCTACTGATGTCAACAAGTTATGGCATAAGAGGCTCTCTCATCTCAACTTCAAGATGCTGAATACTCTTTCTTCAAAAGAGTTGGTCACTGGTCTTCCTCAACACTCATACGCTAAGGAATCTCTTTGTTCAGTGTGTGAGAAAGGAAAACAAACTAAAGCAAGCTTCAAGTCAAAGCAAGTTTCTTAAGTGACATCTCCTCTTCAACTTCTCCACATGGATTTGTTTGGACCTGTCAACATTCAATCCATCGCTGGAAAGAAATATACACTGGTTATTATGGACGAATTCTCTCGCTACACCTGGGTGATGTTTCTCCGTGCTAAGAGTGACACCTCAGAAGAACTTATATCTTTTGTCAGGAAAATGGAAGTCCTGAACAATCTTACTGTTTGCTCAATAAGAAGTGATCATGGGACTGAATTCAAAAACATTCCCATTGATAACTTATTCTCCTTAGTGAGAACACCACAACAAAATGGCGTCGCTGAAAGAAGAAACCGAACGATCATGGAAGCTGCTCGTTCAATGCTCATCGATTCTCATCTTCCAACTCAATTCTGGGCAGAAGCTATCAACATTGCATGTTTTACGCAAAATAGATCGCTGATTGTCAAGAGATTCAACAAGACTGCCTATGAACTTTTTCATGGAAGAAAACCATCTATCAGCTTTCTTCACATCTTTGGTTGCCAGTGATTCATCTTAAACAACATAAATGCTCTTGGAAATTTTGATCCCAAAGCTGACGACGGAATATTTCTTGGATATTCTTCTATATCTAAAGCCTTCAGAGTCTTCAACAAGAGAAGACAAAATGTAGAAGAAACTATTCATGTCACCTTTGACGAATCCCGTTCAGCGAACTCTAGACCTTCTGCTGACAACGAAGAACTCAATCAGTGGATGTTTTCTCATTTTAGGGATTTAGAAGCTAATCTTAACCCTGACTCTTAGGTCAACAATCCAACCGCTGATGATGATCCTGTCATCATTCCCAGCACGCAGACAAGTGAAGCTGATTCCACATCTTGGGTTTCAGCTATTCCCATAAACACTATGCGTGCTTCTGAACCATCATCTGATATTCCATCGACTTCTCAGCAATCAGTATATGAAGTTTCATCTGAACTTATGTGTAACGTCCCAAAAATTACAAGCAAATTTAATTTTTTTTAAATAAACAATTCATTTATAACAACTCATTAAATGAATCCCAACGTTTCGTTTGCAAACTCATAATTAATATCTTTATAATAAAAACCAGCGGAATAAACATTTAATTAATAAAACCATAAAACAACCAGCTCTCCTCGCGCGCCAGTGTGTAATTGTCACGCCTTGGAGCCGCTCGGACCTGAAACCACAGTTTATTGGGAAAGGGTAAGCACGAAGCTTAGTGAATTCCAACACATGCGCAGATAGGAATTATATACACATCACCCCTATCCGCACATAAGCAACAACATCACAGTTACATAAAACGAGTAAACATCTACAAGTAATTATGTATCCAACACCTCGGTCCCACCGAATTGTAATGTAACACACTCGTCACACCGAGTTCCCACAACGTTCCTTTCCACTTCCTCGGTCCCACCGAATTGTAATGTAACACACTCGTCACACCGAGTTCCCACAACGTTTCTTTCCACTTCCTCGGTCCCACCAAATTGTAATGTAACACACTCGTCACACCGAGTTCCCACAACGTTTCTTTCCACTTCCTCGGTCCCACCGAATTGTAATGTAAAACATTTATACTAAGCATTCAAACCAATCAAATATTACACACCACAAACAACTAGTTCACACCACAAAGACAGTAGTACATACAAACTATTATGACATGCATACAACCCCTAACTACACAGTGAGAGAACTCACCTCGAATGCGCGCCCAGCTTAATAACACAATTCAAGCTTCACAATTACGGTCACTTCCCAGCACCTAAACGCATGTTAAAACGTGTCAATACGAGACCCGGACCCTATGACACGACACACGCTTAAACCGTCACTAAAACTAAATTCCGTTCACCCAAAACAGGTCTGTTCGGGACCTGTTTCGACCCCTTTAAACCCAGAAAATTCCCAATATTATTTCATGAACAGAAAGTACTCTAAGTTAGGGTTCCAAGGACATATTACACGCTTCCTAACGATTTTTCTACAATTTACTACGGATTTTACAAAAACAGTTTCCGGAACAGCGAAAATCAGCACCTTTCAGTATAAAACGACAATTCGACCCATGCTACGTCCCGAACTGGGTTTTGCACAAAACACAGAAAAGTTTCTAGACTCAAAAAGGGAACTTTTGACACCGGTTTCACCCCAAACCGAGTTACGAGCAGAAATGTATGATTTTCGCAAGATCAGGGCAGATTCCAGAAGTTTTCACATGAAATGATGAAAAACCGAACTTGCGACCACTTTTTCGTCCAGCTAGAGACCGAACCAGTTTTCCGCTAAAACACGGAAAACGTGCCCGACCCCGAACTTGAACCGTGGGCGCCAGTTTCGGCTCAAACGGAGTTACGACAGAAAAGTTATAGCCGTTGTAAAAACAGTGGCTGCACCATTTTCCACATGAATTGATGATTATAAAAACGACGGTTTTAACGAAATGGCTTAAACGATTAAGTCAAGGCATAACGGATTCTACGGTGATTATTAATAAGACATGGCCACGCACTACCCTCTGCCCTCCAGCAGTGGTGGTCGTCGACGGCGGCCGGCGGCGGTTCATCGACGAGGAAATAAAACAACCCGCAAACCACCGCAAGACCACTACCCTCTCGATCACCCTACCGCGTGCACCAACGACTCACACCACCACCGCCACCCGACACCCAGCCACCACAGTGGCGGCGCGGCAGCGGCAGCGGCGGCCGGCGGTGGTCCTCCCGGTGACGAAAACGAAAAGAAAAGAAACGTCGAGTGAAACCTTACCTCGATGACGACACAACGACGAACCCGACACCTTCACTCTTCTTCTCCGGCGGACACGACAACGACGGCGGCGACCTCCACACTTTCCGGCGAACTCCCTCTCTCTCTCTTCTCGCCGCTCTATCTCTCTCGGTTTCTCTCCTCCTCTCTCGCTCCTCGTTTTCTCTCTCTCTCTCTCTCTCTCTCTCTCCACGGCCGAACACCACAAAGGGGATTAGGGTTTGGTTTCTAATGCTTGAGTGTAAGGCAAGAAAACTAGGGGGGTACCGAGTTGTGGTTCACGCAAGAGAAGGAAAAAAAAACGAGAAAGGAAGAAGAAAGGGTCTCGGCCCTTTTCTTGCATGGGCCAAACCTTGCCAAAACTTTTGTCCAAGTCCACTAATAGCCCCTCTAAAAAGCCACAACTTACAATGACCCAACTTAACTAAGATTTAACAACGAAGGCTAACGGTGCTACTCTCGCTAAACGCCAAAAATCACAATTACAAGTAATTATAAAACTGAGCGGAAAACAAAAATAATAATAATAAACCATACCAGGACACGGGCTTTATAACTCTCCCCCACTTGGATTAGACTTCGCCCTCGAAGTCTCTGCCTACGAATAGCTCCGGATAGTTCTCCCTCATCTCAACCTCAGGTTCCTAAGTCCACTTGAAACCCCTACAAAACTTCTCGAATACTATTCTTACTAACGTACTCTTTCTAAGCCACTGGGATTATGATCGGCAGAACACCCCGACAATTGAAATCATTCCTAGCCAAGCGACTACGGTTGTCCCCCAACCTTAGATATTCCATACATTCCGAGTCAAATCTCAAGTTCTAACCACTCTAAAGCTGCTCACCAGTATACTCCACAGGATACTCGATTACGATCCATCCTATCATTAATTGACGATTAACTTCTACGAATTCTAATAGACCCCAAAGATTTTCAATAAATCTTTATTAACAAACATCGACCCCCTACCGAACATCGGTCCAACCGATTACAATAACAAACATCGGCCACCCGCCGAACATCGGTCCAACCGATTACAATAACAAACATCGGCCACCCGCCGAACATCGGTCCAACCGATTACAATAACAAACATAAGCGTGGTATTATCCTAGACACTAACACAAATAGATATCCCCCACAACCAAATCGACTAATACACACGTAGGTCATTCCACCATAACCATTCATCACAAGTGATCATTTCAGGGTTACTACTACCATCACCCTGATTATCTTAAAATCGGCTACAACTCTCCGATTATACTAAAGGTGTTTGGCCTCAAGCCCAAAAGTCGACGCCTAAATATATCACCTACCTCAAAATGGTTGATGCGCATTTATTCTCTTAATGACAAAGGGCATCAATCCCTTAACCGATACTATTCGGCCTACAGTACTAACGCGCGTGGAATACCTACCTTCCACCGTCGACGTATCATCCACACTTGCTCTACGAAGCCAAGTCACACCGTATCGAGGATACACCTTGACGTCTACCTCCCAGGTACGCCTCAAGACCCAGCACACCGGAACTACCTCCCAGGTAAGTGCCCACAACTATATCCTCCTAGTACCTACTGGAAAGTCTAGGTTAAATCACATGAATACCGGGGTCCCACCCCGAGATACCCAACCGACCATTACCAACGACTGACTAACGTGTCTAAGGATCCAAAGCAAACAGCCTACCAACATCATGCCTATTCCGGATTGACTCACTCACCCAAACATGTAAACACTCAACGTGCAAAGAATGCCAAACGGTGCGACAAAAACAACTCATCAACTAGACTCCACATCGAGCCATTAAAACCGGGCAATTGGCCCATGACTAACTCCAAGTCAAAACCGAGCAAAAT
Organism: Saussurea involucrata; assembly: GCA_033807775.1. Taxonomy (NCBI): domain Eukaryota; kingdom Viridiplantae; phylum Streptophyta; class Magnoliopsida; order Asterales; family Asteraceae; genus Saussurea; species Saussurea involucrata. The sequence goes on from CM066314.1 coordinate 24,311,425, forward strand.
GCTCCACGCTTGCTAGACCCATAGGTCGGAAAATGCGTTTAAACAAAGTTTAAGCAAGCAATACTCTGAAATCAACCTTAGTCCCAGACTCAACACGGGTTAAACAAAAGAGTTTTCCAAAAGGACTCACACCCTAAAAATTCTCGAAATGACACATGACACTTAAAAGCACATTTCCCCAAATGGTTTACAAAATCATTTACAAAATATTTTCAACATCAGGATTTTCATCTCAAAAAGATCGTATGTAATAAAACTACTATTACCTGATCGATAGTTACGCAAAACTGGACACGCTCGTCCCACATAGGAAAATCATGTTGAAAATTGTCCCATTGCAGTTCGGTTTACTCACACAAAGCAAAGCGTAATGAATAATTTCTTTAAAATGAACCGCCTCGATTCCAGTATGGATCGACTCATGACATGCACTTAAAGTAACCGCTTGACCTTAAACAGGGTGCGACAAAGGTGTGCACATAATTCAAAATAAGTTTCACGACATTTGATTCAAAAATTCTTCTTTTTAATCATAAAATGACGTGGCACAGGGTTCTCCACAAATTTTCGCGCGTCAGCTAATCACACAAAACGATGACACAGTTTACAAATATATTTTTGTTAAAACACAACTGTCTCGTGTAAGTTTCAAACTTAAAGACAGAAACCAGTCCGCTTCTATTAATTGGAAATATCGACTAAAACCTCATAAAATCTCAAACTGGGGGCAGGCATGCAAGCTTGTAACACTCCCTCAAGTTTCGTACTTGGGACACATAACGTCAAAACATTATAGTTTAAAAAAAAATGTATTTATCGAAATTGCTCAAAATACTCGTTTCCTCCAAAGCAAAAGTTTTTTTTTAATTTCCAAAAAGAAATGATCGGTAATTCTAAATTAACCGAATGTCAAAAATCTACGCATTTATATTTCCAAAATATAACACATTGTAATCGTATGCATGATGTTCACAACATTAAAACACTCCTTGGATCGAATGGTCTTTCATTTCGACAAAAGGAACTAAAACATTTTCATGCACGACTCGTTTATCAAAATGTCGAGAACAAAGGTTACCCCAGTATGCATACCCCTAAGTCGATAAATCGCATTTTTATGGAAATGTCAATAAAACCTTTAGCTGACTGAAAAGCGCGCTAAACAACTCCTTATGAAATGTTACCAAAATTCCTCCATGCACCACTTATGTCACGCATGAATCAATCCACACACTGAACTATTTGCAATAAAATACTTAGTAACACAAACTCTCGAAAGAAAAGTTAAGCGACATAAAAATTCCAAACTCATTTTAAACAAATCACCAACAAAATTTGTAATTCTCGTTATAAAAAGGTTTCATGCACTTTCAAAACCATAATTCGACATCTTGTGTGTGTGCTAGACATTTCCCCAAAATTCCAAAGCACAATCCATATAAGGATTGGAAACACAAAAATTAGTTAATGCAATCCTATTTTCAAAATAGACTTTGTGCATGACTCAGTCGGCATTCGATGTCTCGACTCATATCCCTCCAAAACTCCCCGATCCACAATCGTCATCCGGACATTTAAATCTCTTAAGGCAAGTTGGGAAATCACATCGAATCATCTTACGGGTTCTCCTCAAATCAAAGTCGGCTCAAAAGCCTATGATTCTAGCACAATTGCCAATTTTTGACCCGAAATGGTCTACTTAAAACAAACCACATCCTTATCGTCACCCCAAGTGATTGATACTAGACACGTCCTTCTATCCCAACGACTACTAGTTTAGAACCTTCATCACTACCCCAACGATCATCACCTCAAGCAAGTCAAGTACACACTTGTACTAGCAGGTTTACTATAGTTGTTCCTCCTTGTGATGGCTATTCTGGGTAGATATTACAACGCGTTATTAGCACATAATAACTCACACTAACAACGCTCACACTCAACTCCTTGGATTCCTCGCGACTTTTCCGACTCGAGCATTGATCCTGTGCTTCCGGTAGTAGGAGCTCTACTACTACCATCCACACCTATCATCACCCGTTCCGAGTTCCATCCCAAGGGGTCCAAGTAGTTTTTCACCGAAACCATACACATATGCCCGCACCGGCATATGTACACACTCTTCCTAGCTCCCTAGGAATTCCATCCAACCCACTACCCTTGCTACTGCCAAATCCCTAATAGCAAGCAGCAGACATGCAATACAGTGTAACAAGCGCCAAGCAATTTAGCATACATACTCCTATGTTCTAGAAAGCAATCTAGCACACGTACTCATACATAAACACCCTTCCCAGCTCTCTAGGAACTTCCTCTTATCCCACTACCTTTGCTACTACCGAATCCCTACTAATTATAACGGGTGACCTCGCGAATACCCGATTATATGCAGTGCGAAACAAATAGACAGTCGAATACAAGACCCTATCCTAGAACGGTTGGACTCAAACAAGAGCTGCGCAATAGAACTAAATCGAATATTCTAAGGCTATAAATCTCTTACTGCATACAACCTAGAGGGCATCCACTTAGTAACCTATCATAATTAGCATAAATTCCTAATAGCAAGTAGTTCAACATACATCATAGTGTCCACAACAGGCAATCTAGCATGCATACTCTATGATCTAGAAAGCAATAAAACACTAAGCATTGTACCTTTCCCTTCGGCTCCGGCTGACTGTACACACTGCGCCTCCGATCACCGTTCCTCGAACGGGTCTTTACTTTTTCTTTTATTTCCAAAAAGATTTAATAAAGAATTTGAAAATTTCCCAGCCGCAACTTGAGACCAAACACACCGAGGTGCGTTTGATTCACTCAAGCTGTGCTCTGATACCAAGTTGTAACGTCCCAAAAATTACAAGCAAATTTAATTTTTTTTAAATAAACAATTCATTTATAACAACTCATTAAATGAATCCCAACGTTTCGTTTGCAAACTCATAATTAATATCTTTATAATAAAAACCAGTGGAATAAACATTTAATTAATAAAACCATAAAACAACCAGCTCTCCTCGCGCGCCAGTGTGTACTTGTCACGCCTTGGAGCCGCTCGGACCTGAAACCACAGTTTATTGGGAAAGGGTAAGCACGAAGCTTAGTGAATTCCAACACATGCGCAGATAGGAATTATATACACATCACCCTTATCCGCACATAAGCAACAACATCACAGTTACATAAAACGAGTAAACATCTACAAGTAATTATGTATCCAACACCTCGGTCCCACCGAATTGTAATGTAACACACTCGTCACACCGAGTTCCCACAACGTTCCTTTCCACTTCCTCGGTCCCACCGAATTGTAATGTAACACACTCGTCACACCGAGTTCCCACAACGTTTCTTTCCACTTCCTCGGTCCCACCGAATTGTAATGTAACACACTCGTCACACCGAGTTCCCACAACGTTTCTTTCCACTTCCTCGGTCCCACCGAATTGTAATGTAAAACATTTATACTAAGCATTCAAACCAATCAAATATTACACACCACAAACAACTAGTTCACACCACAAAGACAGTAGTACATACAAACTATTATGACATGCATACAACCCCTAACTACACAGTGAGAGAACTCACCTCGAATGCGCGCCCAGCTTAATAACACAATTCAAGCTTCACAATTACGGTCACTTCCCAGCACCTAAACGCATGTTAAAACGTGTCAATACGAGACCCGGACCCTATGACACGACACACGCTTAAACCGTCACTAAAACTAAATTCCGTTCACCCAAAACAGGTCTGTTCGGGACCTGTTTCGAGCCCTTTAAACCCAGAAAATTCCCAATATTATTTCATGACCAGAAATTACTCTGAGTTAGGGTTCCAAGGACATATTATACGCCTCCTAACGATTTTTCTACAATTTACTACGGATTTTACAAAAACAGTTTCCGGAACAGCGAAAATCAGCACCTTTCAGTATAAAACGACAATTCGACCCATGCTACGTCCCGAACTAGGTTTTGCACAAAACACAGAAAAGTTTCTAGACTCAAAAAGGGAACTTTTGACACCGGTTTCACCCCAAACCGAGTTACGAGCAGAAGGTTATGATTTTCGCAAGATCAGAGCAGATTCCAGAAGTTTTCACATGAAATGACGAAACACCGAACTTGCGACCACTTTTTCGTCCAGCTAGAGACCGAACCAGTTTTCCGCTAAAACATGGAAAACGTGCCCGACCCCGAACTTGAACCGTGGGCGCCAGTTTCGGCTCAAACGGAGTTACGACAGAAAAGTTATAGCCGTTGTAAAAACAGTGGCTGCACCATTTTCCACATGAATTGATGATTATAAAAACGACGGTTTTAACGAAACGGCTTAAACGATTAAGTCAAGGCATAACGGATTCTACGGTGATTATTAATAAGACATGGCCACGCACTACCCTCTGCCCTCCAGCAGTGGTGGTCGTCGACGGCGGCGGCGGCGGTTCATCGACGAGGAAATAAAACAACCCGCAAACCACTACCCTCTCGATCACCCTACCGCGTGCACCAACGACTCACACCACCACCGCCACCCGACACCCAGCCACCACAGTGGCGGCGCGGCAGCGGCGGCCGGCGGTGGTCCTCCGGTGACGAAAACGAAAAGAAAAGAAACATCGAGTGAAACCTTACCTCGATGACGACACAACGACGAACCCGACACCTTCACTCTTCTTCTCCGGCGGACACGACAACGACGGCGGCGACCTCCACACTTTCCGGCGAACTCCCTCTCTCTCTCTTCTCGCCGCTCTATCTCTCTCGATTTCTCTCCTCCTCTCTCGCTCCTCGTTTTCTCTCTCTCTCTCTCTCTCTCTCTCTCTCTCTCTCCACGGCCGAACACCACAAAGGGGATTAGGGTTTGGTTTCTAATGCTTGAGTGTAAGGCAAGAAAACTAGGGGGGGTACCGAGTTGTGGTTCACGCAAGAGAAGGAAAAAAAAAACGAGAAAGGAAGAAGAAAGGGTCTCGCCCCTTTTCTTGCATGGGCCAAACCTTGCCAAAACTTTTGTCCAAGTCCACTAATAGCCCCTCTAAAAACCCACAACTTACAATGACCCAACTTAACTAAGATTTAACAACGAAGGCTAACGGTGCTACTCTCGCTAAACGCCAAAAATCACAATTACAAGTAATTATAAAACTGAGCGGAAAACAAAAATAATAATAATAAACCATACCAGGACACGGGCTTTACATTATGCCTATCCTGCCTCAACTACCTGACATCACTGAAGCTTCCTCTTCAGTGCTCCCAGAAGTTCACTCTGAGTCAGCGACTCATGCTTCTGCTCAACGATGGACTATAAATCACCCCATTGATCAAATTCTTGGTGATCCAAACGCAGGTGTTCAAACTCGACGTAGTGCAGGTAACATTTGTTTACATGTTAATTTTATTTCACTGATTGAACCAAAGAAGGTTGATGATGCCCTAAGAGATCCGAACTGGGTCAGCGCTATGCAAAAAGAGCTGACTGAATTCGAAAGAAACAAAGTTTGGATTCTTGTTCTAAGGCCATCTAACAAGTCAGTGATAGGCACTAAGTGGGTCTATCGAAACAAGTTGGATGAACATGGAACTGTAACCTGCAACAAAGCTCGTCTATTTGCTCAGGATACAGACAAGAGGAAGGCATAGACTACGATGAAACGTTTGCCCCTGTGGCAAGACTCAAAGCTATTCGTCTATTTCTTGCCTACGCTGTTCACAGAGACTTCAAAGTTTTTCAAATGGATGTTAAGTCAACGTTTCTAAATGGAAGGATGAATGAAGAAGTCTATGTTGAACAACCACCAGGATGTTCGGATCCTAAGCATCCATGTTATGTTTATAAGCTGGATAAGGCACTCTATGGACTGAAGCAAGCTCCACGTGCATGGTATGACACTCTATCCTCTTTTCTCCTTACTGAAAAATTTGAGCGTGGTAAAATCGACAACACTCTATTTTTCAGGAAAGTAAAAGGTTATATTATTCTTGTTCAAATATATGTTGATGTCATTTGTTGATCCAAACCCTCAGTGATTGGATAATGACCATGAGAAACACTTAGTGAAAATTATAAGTAAACAATATGTATTAGAGTTTCACCATCAAAGAAAATATACTAAGTCTGTTTAGTATTGCTGATGTGAAACTCATGTTCTTTAATTTATACCTCGGCGATAATTGTACATCGCTGATAGTTTATGTTGTTTGCTTATGATCCCTGAAGACAAGATTCACGTCAATCATGTTCAACGCTGAAATCGAAGACCAAGCTGAAGAACAAGCGACTAAGTCTACTAGTGACCTGATGCAGATATCAGTGAAGCCAAGACTTGTCCATCCCACGTGAAGTTTCAAGTAGAAGACTTCAGTGAACGCTGAACTTTATCATTCGCTGATAAAGATCCATTAGCGAACACTGATCATGAAGCCTCCTCTACAAGCAACTTTGTCTTATCTCCTTGCACGCCTCCGAACGATTTTGTCAGAACGGACATCCCTTTTGTCCAGAATCGTACAACCAACTCTGCAACTACACTGTTCATCATGCGGTCACTAGGATGTTTGCTGAAGTCAAATCATGCAACCAATCAGAGGCTGCCACGTGTAAAGGTATACTGACTTGCATTAAATGCATGCAGTATATAAAGGAAACCCTACTTCATTCGTGAAGTGCTCGGCCATCTCCTTCTCGCTGAATTACTGTGTGTTAGAAAACTTTTCTTAAGTTTTCTTAATCTTCTTTCTCTCTAATTTCTAGTGCCAGAACTCTGTGTGTTCTCATAGTTTGTTTAGGTTAGGTTTTAAACTTAATCTTATTCCGCAACAAACTGTAAATTATTTGATATATATCAATAAACAATTTAGAAAGAAAAAAATCTGTGTTTGTATTCAACCCCCCTTCTACAAACTTGTATAACCCTTTTGGGACCAACAAGTGGTATGAGAGCAGATTGTTTAATCTTATAAACAAGATCTTGCTTATACACCATCTTTTTCTCTTCCTTGCTATTCTTCATTATGGCAAACACCACAAACACAAACTACATAGATAATGACTCTCTAGCCAAACCCCCTAGATTTAGCAAAGATAATTTCAATCTTTGGAAAAATAGGATGATGCTCTTCTTGGAAGGTGTAGATCCCACTATACCTTACTATATTGAAAATGGACCGTATGTTCCTTTCATTATAGACCCTGCTATTCCAGCCACTACTACTTTTCCTGTAGTCCCAGAAAGAATCATTCCTAGGGAAGTTAACAGTTGGACTGATGAAGACAAGAAGAAGGTGGCCATTGACACTAAGGCCAGATCTATCATCTCTATGGCTCTTCTTGATGAAGTCTACCACTCCATCATGAACCTGAAGAGTTCAAAAGCCATGTGGGACACTATATGTGTTTAATATTAAGGTACTACCGAAGTCCAGGATTCAAGAAAGATCAATCTGGTAAGACAGTATGAAAGTTTCATTTGTGGTAAGAATGAAACCCTCTCTGAAATACATCAATGGTTTAACTGTTTAATCATTGACTTAAAAACTGTTGGTAAGGAATATTCTAACTTTGAAATCCTAACAAAGTTTCTGGAAAGTCTTCCTGAAAGCTGGGACAATTATACCATGTGTCTTAAGCTATCTAAGGATCTTAAATTCATGACCCTCTCTACCTTATTTGGCACTATGCTCAATCATGAGCAGTCGTGTCAACTTAAGAAGAATCTTGTTAAAGATTCCAAAAGCACACCTGTTGCTTTACTTTCTTCAGAGTTAATGCCCACTCAGCGTTCTACTGTCACTATCACTGAGTTGGAATCTAACTCTGTTGATTCATCAGACGCTGATCCCTCAAAACTTGATGAATCTCTGGCACTCCTGACTAATTCTTTCAGGAGATTCGCCAGAAAGAGTAACTTCAGAAGAAATAAACCTCTTTCCCTCACTGACAAGCCAAAATCTTCAACTCCTGTAGATAAGGCCACTGCTACCTGCTTTAACTGTGAAAAAGTATGACACTTTGCTAGTGAATGCAGGTCAAAGAAAATCTTCAAACCTTCATCTCCTTCCTACAAGAAATCTTCTAACCCCAGGGCTAGAGATGACAAATACCAGAAGCTGAAAGAAAAGTATGAAAAACTGGAAGGCTTCAAAAAGAAAGGAAAAGGCATGATCGCTGAAGAACATGACTGGGCTAACACTAATGAAGAATCATCCGACTCTGATGATGATGAGGCCAATCTATGCCTCATGGCCCAAATAGAAGAAGAGGAAGAAAAAGCTGAAATTCCCTATGCTTCTACCTCTACCTCTCAGGTATCAAATTCTTCAACTGATACTTCCACTTCAGTCGTTAATGACGCTGATAGACGTCGAACCATCGATCTTTTGACTATTGATTTATATGATGCCATGAATGGCAATACCAAAGTTGAAAAACAAAATATTGATCTCACTGAACAACTTAAAAACTGTCATTTACAAATTCAGAAGCTTTCAAAAATAGAAGAAAATTTGAAAGATCAGGTCTACGTAAATCAAATCATCAGTATTGAGCGAGAACAAGATATCGTTTCATTAAAGGCTGAAAAGGCTAGTGTTGAAGGATGGTGCAATTCCTCAACAAAGATCACTGAGATAATAGGTGCTCATATTCCTCTAAGTGATAAAAGTGGTATTGGTTACAAAGCTAACGCTGAAGAACCAACCACTGATCGTTCCATGCTTAAGTTTGGAATGTTCGTATCATCTCTCCCTGACACCTGTTCGTCTCAGGGCGCGTCTTCTAAAACTCCCATCCCTGAGGAAACCTCTACCTTAAGTCCTAAACTTAAAGGTAAAGAGAAAATCGATTTTCAAAAACCTCAGAAGGGTACCAAAGTATCTAAGTTGAAGAGTGCTAAACCTTCAGCTAATCAATCCTCAACCCCTAAGGATAAGATCTGTAACACCTCGATTTTTGTATAAAGTGTTAAGATGGGTTTTATTGATAAATTATGATTTATTATGTGATTGAGTAATTTTAGAGTTTAACCCCGAATAAGTTACGTTATTTGTTTTATGAAGTTATAAGTTAAGGGGTAAACTTTAATTTTAATTTAGAAGTTTGAGGGTTAATCTTGCCAAGTTATGAAAGTAAGAGGGGCTGTTTGGTTAAGGTGATTAAAGATAATCACCATCACCGCCTCTTTTTGGACAAAAAGGAAGGAGATGAGATATTTTGTATCTCTTGTTGTGTGTGTGTGTTTTTCATGGTAAACAAAGAGAGAGAGAAAGAGCCGAGAAAGAGGAAAGAAGAAGAAGAAGAAACAAGATTGTTAGCTGGAAATTTAAGGTGCAAACTGTGAAAACAAAGGTATGTTTCTAATCACAACCTTGTTTATAAATAGATGCATAAAGATGAATTCTATGGGTTTAGAATTGGGTGTTGCTGTTTTTGGAAAGAATGAGAAATCTGGGTTTATAAGCATGTTCTGTTGATAGTCTTAAGCATATCTGCATATTTACAGAATCATTCATGGCTTAAAAACATAGATTTCTGGATTAGTTACATTTCAGTTAGTTGCGACAATGTTGATAGTTGCGATAAGTATGAATGTCGCAACATTAGGTTGCGATAAGCTTGTTTGAATCGCAACAGTTGATTGCGATAAATATGTATATCGCAACAGTTGGTTGCGATAAGTTACATGTCGCAACAGTTGGTTGCGACAAGAAGGGGATATCGCAACAATGGGTTGCGATAAGTACTGTGTCGCAAGTAGTAGGTTGCGACAAGGGTTATCGTAGCTAGTGGGTTGCGATAAGTGTCGAGAATTTTGGATATTTAGGATTCTTAGTCTTTAAGGGTCATGTACAGTAGATTAATACCAGTACAATATGTATTCGGGTATTTCAGATCTTTGTGAAGTTGGTGACATAAAATCTTCGACTTTGAGAAAGTAAAGTAAGAGTGACGCTACTGATATCAGGTGAGTTCATTCTTACCTTACCCTTTTTATAATGTTTTTAAATTTTGGTAAGGTGCAATTTTATAATGAAATGTTTTGGATGGATTTTGGAAGAATGATTTTATGAAGTAAAATCGGTTATCTTAAATTGATGGTTTTTGCTTAATTTCATTAATGTTATTTGAAAATGATTTATATTAAGCAATAACCTGCACGAGTACAAATTAGTGTAATGGATCCATAGACACTAGTTTTTATGAACACATGGAATAGGCGTTGACTAATCGTAATTCCAGTGTGTATGATACATGTGTTATAGGCGTGGACTAATCGTAATTTCCGTTTAGATGAAATGAGGAATAGGCGTGGACTAATCGTAATTCCCATTTCTAAGGAAGAATAGGATTGACATGTGTAATTGTGATCTCTACTTCCTTTCCAAGAAATTGACATGTGTAATTGTGATTTCTTGGATATGAGCATTAATCTAGAATCCATGGAGATTCGTAGTGGGCTCTGGAACATGATACTATGACTGATTTGGTGTCAGTCATATTCATGGAATCGGGTTTAACCCCGTCATCGTAAGATGTTTTACGAAATTGGTAAGAAAGATGGCAAACCAGGTTTGTTATGCCTTGTTTACATTTGATTTTAAAAGTATTATTTTGAAACCGAATGTTCTCACTAGGCGTTAGCCTAATCGTTTCAAATGATATTTCTTTACCAGGTACTAGCTCCGGGAAATAAAGGGATGTGGGACGAGAGCTTTTGGATTAACGGAGAAGTTAATGAATATTGAGGCTTTTTGATGGATTACTTAGATAACCTAGTTAATCTGATTATAGTGACATGATTAGATTAATAGGTTATTTGAAGAATTCGATATTTGTAAATATGACCCTCTTAATTAATTCTTTGCTTATATATAAAGTTTAGAAGGTTTATGTTTAAATCTTGTTATAAATTAGCCCTGATTTTTAGGGTGTTACAATATGGTATCAGAGCACTAGTTTAAGTGAACTAGGTATGATAGTGATATACCTAGACTTAAGCTGAGATGAATTAAGATATGATATGTGAGAAATGGGTAGAAGTACTAAGACGGGATAATCTTAGAGTCAATGGAAATACGTGAAATTAGTACTGTAACGATGGTAATGAGGATTCTCATGTATAGTATATTCACAATTTCAATTAGCTACTATTATTATGAATATATCGTTACGCAAGCATGCTTATTTCTAAATTGTTACAGTGACTAATGATCGGTAAAGTACGTTTCGTATGTTTTGATACGTGTAACCATTTCTTATGGTTATTTCTTTATGTTATATCAGAACGATGGTGAATACGCCACCAAGGTCCCCTATTTCTTCGATGGATAGGTCCGTGATTGATTGGTCAGTAGAAAAGCGACCTGGAACAGGTGAAACTCATGAGAGTCCGCCGAGGTTACCTTTTGTGGGAGGAGCGGACAGTCGGATACACAGAACAAGTACCAGTACCGCCAACCAGGAAACGGCTGAATCGACGGTGGAGTCTCGTATGATGGAAAACATGACACGAATGATGAACACTACAATGGCACAACAAACATAGATGTTTATGAAAGCACTGAATGATCGAAGTTCGGAGTTACGTCGGACGAAGACTGATACTGGTATATTAAATCAAATTCGTAATCCTGTGGTAGATGCAGAAAGAACGGTGGAAAGAGTCTGTTCATATAAAACGTTTTTAAGCTGTAAACCGCCAGAGTTTACCGGAGAAGACAATCCCGTAGCATGCATGAATTAGCTCAGAAAAATGGAATAAGCTTTCCGAGCTTGTGATTGTGATGAGAAATCAAAGGTCAGATTTGGGTCTCAAATGTTAAGAGGTAATGCATTGACTTGGTGGAATGTAGTGACGGCTACCATCACTGCTCCAGTCTTGGCTACTATGACTTGGGAGTCATTCAAGAAAAAAATCTTGGAAGAATATTGCAATGAAAATGAAATGGACAGGATTGAAGAAGAGTTTCAGACTCTTAAGAAAGGTAATTCAACTGTTCGGAAGTACACCGAATCCTTCATGGAGAAATTGAACTTGGTGGGGCATGTGACTCCGACTGAGAAAGAAAAGATTAAAGCGTATTTGAAAGGTTTGCCAGCGGACATGATGTCCCGAGTACGAAATGCTAAGGTTTCGACATTGAGAGAGACTATCGAAGAAGCCAAAGTTATGGAACAAGTTTATGCTAAAGACAAAGAAGAAAAGATGCAAGTGGGAGAGAAACGGAAGTGGGAAGGCCGGTCAGAGTCTTCTCAGAAATCAAAAGCATCTGGTAAAAGTGTTCGTTATGAATCGCGTCGTGAACCGAATTGGTGCCCGAAGTGTCAGAGTAAGCACTTTGGCCCGTGTCGGGTGACCACACTGGAATGTGATAAGTGCGGTAAAAGTGGGCATACTTTGAATAACTGTCCTATTCAAGGATCTACGTGTTACGAATGTAAACAACCAGGACACTTCCGTCGGGATTGCCCAAAGCTGAAAAAGGGTGAAGACCAAAGCAAGATATCAAATGTTCCCAAGCCAACAGGTCGGGCATTTCATATGACAGCTGATGAAGCCAAAGAATCAAAAGACGTCGTTTCTGGTACATTCCTTGTTAATTCCATTCTTGCGCGCATTTTATTTGACTGTGGTGCAAATTTGTCGTTTATGTCCAAGTCGTTCTATCACAATTTAGCTATGCCTATCACTACCTTGGAAGATGCCTTAGTAGTCGAGATAGCTAACAGGGGTCAAGTCTTGGTTCGTGAAAGACTTGAGGGTTGTTCAATTTCAGTAGGGGAAACGAAATTTCCGATCAACTTGTTGTTGATGGAAATTGGGGGATTCGATGTGATTGTGGGTATGGACTGGCTGACAGTCAACCAGGCAGAAATACATTGTGCAAAGAAATTAATTCGGATTCCGATGGCTGATAAGGATGATGTACTCATCTTTGGAGAAAAGCAAAAAAGGGAAGTTCCATTAATTTATGTTGCTAAAGCGCATAAATGTTTGATGAAAGGATGTTCATCCTATCTAGCGTATGTTCTAGATGTGAAGTCAGAAACGAGACAAGTGGAAGACATTAAGGTTGTACGTGAATTCTCGGATGTATTTCCCAATGATCTTCCAGGTCTACCATCTGAACGACAAGTAGAGTTTTGTATTGATCTTATCCCTGGATCGACACCAATAGTGCGTGCACCGTATCGCTTAGCGCCAGCCGAAATGAAAGAGATGATGTCTCAGTTACAAGAATTATTAGACAAGGGTTTTATTAGACCAAGTTCTTCACCTTGGGGAGCTCCGGTATTGTTTGTTAAGAAAAAAGATGGCACTATGAGAATGTGCATCGATTATCGGGAGCTGAATAAGGTGACCATTAAGAACAAGTATCTGCTTCCAAGGATTGATGACTTGTTCGATCAACTCCAAGGTGCGGGATGCTTTTCCAAGATTGATTTGAGGTCGGGGTACCATCAAGTTTGAGTAAGAGATGAAGATATCCCTAAGACAGCGTTCAGAACGAGGTACATGCATTATGAATTCCTTGTAATGCCATTTGGGTTGACTAATGCTCCAGCCGTGTTCATGGATCTGATGAAAAGAGTATGTTGACCATTTTTAGACAAGTCTGTTATTGTATTCATCGATGACATACTTGTTTATTCGAAGAATGAAGACGATCATGAATGCCATCTTCGTGAAGTCTTAGAAGTTCTGAGGAAGGAGAAATTGTACGCGAAATTTTCAAAGTGTGAATTTTGGTTAAAAGAGGTACAATTTCTAGGGCATGTGATCACTTCGGAAGGAGTCAAAGTAGATCCGACAAAGATAGAAGCAATGACGAACTGGGAGACACCAAAGAGTGCGTCTGAAATAAGAAGTTTCTTGGGTCTAGCAAGTTACTACCGGAGGTTTATTAAAGACTTCTCAAAGATTGCTTCTGCTTTGACCGTGTTGACTCAGAAGAATGTAAAGTTTTTTTGGACCGAAAAGCAAGAGTCGGCTTTTAGAAATTTACGTCAGAAGTTATGTGAAGCTCCTATTCTTGCATTACCGGAAGGAACAAAAGATCTAGTCGTATATAGTGACGCGTCAAAGATGGGTTTGGGTTGTGTGTTGATGTAACGAGGCAAGGTGATTGCTTATACATCAAGACAACTCAAAGAACATGAGAAGAATTACCCTACCCATGATTTGGAATTGGCAGCGGTTGTGTTTGCATTAAAGCTATGGCGTCATTATTTGTATGGAACAAAGTGTACTCTCTTCACTGATCATAAGAGCTTACATCATGTCTTTGATCAGAAAGAATTGAACATGAGGCAAAGGCGTTGGTTAGAACAACTTAAAGACTACGATTGTGAATTGCATTACCATCCCTGTAAGGCAAATGTTGTAGCCGATGCTTTAAGTAGAAAAGAATATAGTGTGTGCTTGAAAACGACCAACGCCAGAATTGATGTAACATCAAGTTTAATTGAAAGGATAAAAGAGGCACAAGCGGAGGCCTTACTGGAAGAGAATCAAAAAGATGAAGTCATGAGTAAGCAGCATCTTCAACTGACTGAAGATAGCCGCATAATTAAATTCTTCCAAGGCCGTGTTTGGGTGCCAAAAGTGGGAGGAAATCGAGAGTTAATTCTCGAAGATGCTCATAAATCTAAGTATTCCATACATCCTGGGAGTACTAAGATGTAGGGCTGTAAACGAACCGAACGAACACGAACGGAGGCTTGTTCATGTTCGTTCGTTTAACTTAACCGAACAAACGAACGAACACGAACGGTAAACGAACGAGATTTTTTGTGTTCATGTTCGTTCGTTAAGAATTTTTGTTTGTTCGTGTTCGTTTATGTTCGTTCATTAAGAGTTAAACGAACGTAAACGAACGAACTTAAATGGACATAAACGAACGTAAATAAACGAATTTAAATGAACATAAACGAACGACTTTAAGTGAACATAAACGAACGAACGTAAATGAACATAAACGAACGAACCCAAATGAACAAAAAAAACACCATGCTCATCATTTTGTTCGTAAAAAATACCTTAACAGAATGAAAAACCGGGTTAACTTAGGAGGTATGAAAAATAAATTCTAAAAGATCAATTTACTTAATGATTTTACACATTAATTTCGTATTATATAAATATGTTTATGCATAAACAAGCATAAACGAACGTAAACGAACATAAACGAACGTAAACGAACGTAAACGAACGAACATTAACGAACATAAATGAACGAACGTTCACGAACATAAATGAACGAACGAGACCATTGTTCATGTTCGTTCATTTAACTAAACGAACAAAAAACGTGTTCATGTTCGTTCATTTATTAAGTAAACGAACATAAACGAACTTCCCGCCGAACAGTTCACGAACGGTTCGCTGAACGTTCGGTTCGTTTACAGCCCTACTAAGATGTATAGGGATTTGAAGTTACACTATTGGTGGCCAGCTATGAAAGTGGATGTGGCACGAATAGTAGAAAAGTGTAGGACATGTTCATTGGTAAAAGCGGAACATCAAAAGCCTTACGGAAGTTACCAATCTTTGGAGATTCCGGAATGGAAGTGGGAAAAGATTACCATGGATTTTGTGATGAAGTTACCAAGGACGCAAAAGGGTAACAACATAATATGGGTAATCGTGGATCGACTGACTATGAGTGCTCATTTTCTGGCTATGAAAGAAGCATCACCAATAGATAAATTGGGGAAGCTTTATATTGATGAAGTGGTGTCAAGGCATGGTATACCGGTGTCTATAGTGTCAGATCGTGATAGTCGGTTTACCTCGAGGTTTTGGCAGTCACTACAAGAAGAATTGGGTACGAGAGTTAATTTGAGCACTGCTTATCATCCACAAACGGACGGACAAAGTGAAAGAACTATTCAAACTTTGGAAGATATGCTCAGGTCGTGTGTGTTAGACTTTGGAGGTAATTGGGATTCACATTTACCCTTAGTGGAGTTTGCGTATAACAATAGTTACCATTCCAGTATTGGAAGAGCACCTTTCGAAGCTTTGTATGGTCGGAAATGTAGAACCCCGGTGTGTTGGTTAGAAGCCGGAGAAAAGCAGTTTGCTGGTCCAGAACTGGTGCAACAAACAGCTGACAAAGTGAAAGAAATTCGGAAGCATATGAAAGCAGCTCAAGATCGACAAAGAGTTATGCTGATCCGAAAAGAAGACCAAAAGAATTTCAAGTTGGGGAGTGTGTAATGCTTAACGTATCCCCATGGAAGGGTTTGGTAAGGTTTGGTAAACGTGGAAAGCTGAGTCCTTGTTTTCTAGGACCTTTCACCATCACTAAGAGAATTAGATTGCAAGCATATCAGTTAGATCTTCCACCTGAATTGGAAGGAATCCACGATACTTTTCATGTTCGCTATCTTCGGAAATGTTTAGCTGAAGAGGACGATGTGATTCCACTTACCGACGTAAGAGTGGATGAAAATAGTCGTTGTGTGGAAGAACCAGAAGCAATTTTGGAAAGATCGGTTAGAAAGTTACGTAATAATGAGGAGGTGGTTAGGTTGAAGGTACAATGGAAACATCATCGAGGTGCTAATGTGACCTTAGAGTCGGAAGAAGATATGAAGATTAGATATCCTCACTTGTTTACCTAGCTTTGATTTCGATGACGAAATCATTTTCAAGTTGGGGAGTATTGTAACACCTCGATTTTTGTATAAAGTGTTAAGATGGGTTTTATTGATAAATTATGATTTATTATGTGATAGAGTAATTTTAGAGTTTAACCCCGAATAAGTTACGTTATTTGTTTTATGAAGTTATAAGTTAAGGGGTAAACTCTAATTTTAATTTAGAAGTTTGAGGGTTAATCTTGCCAAGTTATGAAAGTAAGAGGGGCTGTTTGGTTAAGGTGATTAAAGATAATCACCATCACCGCCTCTTTTTGGACAAAAAGGAAGGAGATGAGATATTTTGTATCTCTTGTTGTGTGTGTGTGTGTGTGTTTTTCACGGTAAACAAAGAGTGAGAGAAAGAGCCGAGAAAGAGGAAAGAAGAAGAAACAAGATTGTTAGCTGGAAATTTAAGGTGCAAACTGTGAAAACAAAGGTATGTTTCTAATCACAACCTTGTTTATAAATAAATGCATAAAGATGAATTCTATGGGTTTAGAATTGGGTGTTGATGTTTTTGGAAAGAATGAGAAATCTGGGTTTATAAGCATGTTCTATTGATAGTCTTAAGCATATCTGCATATTTACAGAATCATTCATGGCTTAAAAACTTAGATTTCTGGATTAGTTACATTTCAGTTAGTTGAGACAGTTATGAACATCGCAACAGTTAGTTGCGACAATGTTGATAGTTGCGATAATTATGAATGTCGCAACCTTGGGTTGCGACAAGCTTGTTTGAATCGCAACAGTTGATTGCGATAAAGATGTATATCGCAACAGTTGGTTGCGATAAGTTACATGTCGCAACAGTTGGTTGCGACAAGAAGGGGATATCGCAACAATGGGTTGCGATAAGTACTGTGTCACAAGTAGTACGTTGCGACAAGGGTTATCGCAGCTAGTGGGTTGCGATAAGTGTCGAGAATTTTGGATATTTAGGATTTTTAGTCTTTAAGGGTCCTGTACAGTAGATTAATACCGGTACAATATGTATTTGGGTATTTCAGATCTTTGTGAAGTTGGTGACATAAAATCTTCGACTTTTAGAAAGTAAAGTAAGAGTGACGCTACTGATATCAGGTGAGTTCATTCTTACCTTACCCTTTTTATAATGTTTTTAAATTATGGTAAGGTGCAATTTTATAATGAAATGTTTTGGATGGATTTTGGAAGAATGATTTTATGAAGTAAAATCGGTTATCTTAAATTGATGGTTTTGCTTAATTTCATTAATGTTATTTGAAAATGATTTATATTAAGCAATAACCTGCACGAGTACAAATAAGTGTAATAGATCCATAGGCACTAGTTTTTATGAACACATGGAATAGGCGTGGACTAATCGTAATTCCAGTGTGTATGATAAACGTGGAATAGGCGTGGACTAATCGTAATTCTCGTTTAGATGAAATGAGGAATAGGCGTGGACTAATCGTAATTCCCATTTCTAAGGAAGAATAAGATTGACATGTGTAATTGTGATCTCTACTTCCTTTCCAAGAAATTGACATGTGTAATTGTGATTTCTTGGATATGAGCATTAATCTAGAATCCGTGGAGATTCGTAGTGGGCTCTGGAACATGATACTATGACTGATTTGGTGTCAGTCATATTCATGGAATCGGGTTTAACCCCGTCATCGTAAGATGTTTTACGAAATTGGTAAGAAAGATGGTAAACCAGGTTTGTTATGCCTTGTTTACATTTGATTTTAAAAGTATTATTTTGAAACCGAATGTTCTCACTAGGCATTAGCCTAATCGTTTCAAATGATATTTTCTTACCAGGTACTAGCTCCGGGAAATAAAGGGATGTGGGACGAGAACTTTTGGATTAGCGGAGAAGTTAATGAATATTGAGGCTTTTTGATTGATTACTTAGATAACCTAGTTAATTTGATTATAGTGACATGATTAGATTAATAGGTTATTTGAAGAATTCGATATTTGTAAATATGACCCTCTTAATTAATTCTATGCTTATATATAAAGTTTAGAAGGTTTATGTTTAAATCTTGTTATAAATTGAGGTTTAAATTAGCCCTGATTTTTAGGGTGTTACAAGATCCAAGAGCATGCTTAGCGATCAACTCCTAGGATCAGGATTAATTTCTTAGCTAAGAATCTTGAAGAACCTAAGGTTCCTCCAAGATCTGATGTTAAAGGTATTCTTGGTACAAGCCCTGCTCATTTGAAAATTTCAAATAAAAATGCCTATGGTCCTAAAGCTACCTTCAGCTATAGGAATTGTTATCACTGTGGATTTACCGATCATATTGCAAGTAAGTGCCCCACAACTACCAAGGTTGAGAAATAAGCCAAGGTAAAGAAGACTGACCCCAAGCAAAAGAAGATCACCCCTGGTGAAAATCAGGCCAAGGTGAAAAATGCCACCAAGGTTAAGAAATTAACCAAGGTGAAGACTTCCACTGAAGCTGAATCTTCAAATGTTGTGAAGATTGTTGAACCTTCCACTTCCTCAACCGCCACTGACAAGTGTGGACCCATCGTAAAATGGGTGCCATTCAAAACTAATCTTCATTTGTTTTGCAGGTCTCGAAGGGTATCTGGTATCTTGATAGTGGATGCTCTCGACATATGACTGGAAAGAAAAACCTACTCACTGAATACAAAGAAGAGAAAGGTCCCTCAGTGACCTTTGGTGGAAATGAAAAAGGCTATACCCGAGGGTTTGGTGTACTCTCTAATGGTACAACTACCTTCAGAAAGGTCGCATACGTCGAAGGGCTGAAGCACAATCTTTTGAGCATCAGTCAGCTATGTGACAAGGATTACAAAGTGTGTTTCACTAAGGAATCATGCTTTGTCACTGACAAGAAGGAGAAAGTTGCTCTCAGTGGATATAGTTTGGAAAATGTTTATGTCATAAACATGGACTCAACAACCACTGAGAACTCCTGCTTTTTCTCTAGAGCCTCATCTGATGTCAACTGGCTATGGCATAAGAGACTCTCTCATCTCAACTTCAAGACACTGAATACTCTTTCTTCAAAAGAGTTAGTCATTGGTCTTCCTCAACACTCATATGCTAAGGAATCTTTATGTTCAGCGTGTGAGAAAGGGAAACAAACCAAAGCAAGCTTTAAGTCAAAGCAAGTTTCCTCGGTGTCATATCCTCTACAACTTCTTCACATGGATTTGTTTGGCCCTGTTAACAAACAATCCATCGCTGGAAAGAAATATACTCTGGTCATTGTTGATGAATTCTCTCGCTATACATGGGTAACGTTTCTTCGTTCTAAGAGTGACACCCCTGAAGAACTCATCTCCTTTGTCAGGAAAATGGAAGTCCTGAATAATATGACCGTTCGCTCAATAAGAAGTGATCATGGGACTGAATTCAAAAACATGTCCCTTGATAACTTCTTCGAAAGCAAGGGTATTTCTCACAATTTCTCCTCAGTGAGAACACCACAACAAAATGGAGTCGCTGAAAGAAGAAATCGAACGATCATCCAAGATGCGCGTTCAATGCTTAGTGATTCTCATTTACCTACTCAGTTCTGGGCAGAAGCTGTCAACACTGCTTGTTTTACTCAAAACAAGTCGCTGATCGTCTAAAGATTCAAGAAAACTGCCTACGAGCTTTTCCATGGGAGAAATCCATCTATCATCTTTCTTCACATCTTTGGTTGTCAATGCTTCATTCTAAACAACAGAGATGCCCTTGGAAAGTTCGATCCCAAGGCTGATGATGGAATCTTTATTGGATATTCTTCTGTATCCAAAGCCTTCAGAGTCTTCAATCGCAGAAGACAAACTGTAGAAGAAACTATTCACGTCACCTTTGACGAGTCTCGTTCAGCAAACTCAAGGCCTCCTGCTGATACCGAAGAACTGAATCAATGGATGTTTTCTCATCTTGGAGATTCAGAAGCTGCTTCTATCCCTCAAATCAATACTCTTACCGCTGATGATGATCCTACCATCATCTCAAGCATGCAGACAAGTGAAGTTGAATCATCATGGGTTTCAGCGTTCCTCTCAATACTATGCCTGCTTCTAAACCATCAACCTCAGATATCCCATCCACTTCTCAGCAATCAGTGAATGAAATGTCATCTGAACCTCTTCCTCTCTTACCTGAAATACTTGAAGTTGCTGAAGCCTCTTCGTCAGCTCCTCCAGAAGTTCAAACGGAGTCAGTGAATCATGCTCCTGCTCAGCGATGGACTATTAATCACCCCATTGATCAGATTCTTGGTGATCCAAACGCTGGTGTTCAGACTCGTTGAAGTTCAGGTAACATTTGTTTATTTGTTAACCTTATTTCTCTGATTGAACCAAAGAAAACAGATGATGCCCTCAGAGATCCAAACTGCGTCAACGCTATGTAAGAAGAGCTGATAGAATTTGAAAGAAACAAAGTTTGGAATCTCGTTCCAAGACCATCTAACAAGTTAGTGATAGGAACTAAGTGGGTCTATCGAAACAAGTTGGATGAACATGGAACTGTAACCCGCAACAAGGCTCGTCTAGTTGCTCAGGGATACAGACAAGAAGAAGGTGTAGATTATGACGAAACCATTGCCCCAGTGGCAAGACTCAAAGCTATTCATCTATTTCTTGCTTACGTTGTTCATAAAGACTTCAAGGTATATCAAATGGATGTGAAATCAGCATTCCTAAATGGAAGGCTGAATGAAGAAGTCTACGTTGAACAACCTCCAGGATTCCCTGATCCTAAGCATCCAGGTTATGTTTATAAGCTGGATAAGGCACTTTAGGGACTGAAACAAGCTCCTCGTGCATGGTATGACACTCTATCAACTTATCTCCATATTGAAAAATTTGAGCGTGGTAAACTCGATAACACTCTATTTTTCAGGAAAGTAAAAGGTCATATCATTCTTGTTCAAATATATGTCGATGATATTATATTTGGTTCTACTAACCCTGATTTAGGTACTCGTTTCGCTGAAAGAATGAAAGCTGAATATAAAATGAGTATGATGGGTGAACTGAACTACTTCCTTGGACTCCAAATCAAGCAAAACGATAAGGGTACATTTATCCACCAAGGTAAGTATGCCAAAGATATGCTGAAAATGTTTGATCTTACTCAAAGCTCAGCTATTAAAACCCCTATGGCACCGCCGCTGACACTTAACAAATATCCTTCAGGGAAAACTGTTAATGACCCTGCATACCGTGGGATGATCGGCTCTCTCCTTTATCTTATCGCTAGTCGTACTGATATTATGTATGCTACTTCTGGGTGGAAAGCTGGTGAGTTAGACAAGCAAGAAGCAATGTTCAGTGTCCACCTCTACAGCTGAAGCTGAGTATGTAGCCGCTGGAAGTTGTTGTGCTCAAGTCTTATGAATGAGAAATCAACTATTGGACTATGATCTTCAGCTCTCTAAAATTCCAATCTATCGCGACAGCACCAGTGCCATCGCTATAGCAAACAATCCAGTGCTACACTCAAAGACCAAACGCATCGAGATCAGGTATCACTTTATCAGAGATCATGTGATGAATGGTGACATAGAACTTCACTTTATCCCAACTGACTTTCAGTTAGCTGATCTTTTCACCAAACCTTTTGATGAGACAAGATTCAACTTTCTCATCAGCGAGCTTGGCATGCTGTACCTTGAAGAATAATTCTTCAGTGGTAACGCATTGGATCAGTGATAAATAAATTTCTATCTCCTTACCCACCATCTAATCTCTGAACAAAAATGATTCGCTGATATCAAGGTATGTTTTCTCTCTCTCCAAACGTTGAAGTTTACTTCAACATGTAGAATTTCAAAATATTTTGTATTGCTGAATATCTCTTCCTTTCAGTGATTCTTTTGAAAATCTAAAACCTCACACTGATATTTCTAATAAGTGATTCTTTATTTTTAAAATTGTCCCTGAGTTTTTCCAAAACCCTCAGAGACAACTTAGAAACGTGAAAGGACGTTTGTGACGTCATCAAAACGGATAACCTATGGCACGCTTTTTCTCTAACACGTTCGTCTGTTGAAATTCTTGACCAATACGCTTCGTGGGACGTGTCCGTGTCATGATGAGCAACTTTTTCCCGCTCATCACTTTCTCTCTCTACTCTCACTATATAAACAACTCTCGTTTATATTTTTATCTTTTACGCTCTCAAACTCTCCTAAAGCAGAAAGACTCTTGCATTCCTAAGCATTTTGGATTTTGATTCTTAAGAACCAGTATTTGTATCTTCAAACTTTCAACAATCAGGTTCTTGTTTCTTCTTTTTAATCCATTCTTTTACTTGTTTTGATCTTCTTCTTTCTTATACAAGATCAAACAAATGTGTTTTTAAACAATGAAATCATCTCTTTCATGATTTTATGCATAAAACTTGTTAAAAGTTTTTCCATTAAGTTTAAACAAAAAATCTTAAACTTAACAACTTCATACGTTTTTTCAGAATCCTATTTCTACATTTTCTTTCCTCAAAAGAAAACTGTAAAACCCTTATTTTGGAAACCCATTTCCATTTAAGACGTTATTTCATCTTTCTCTATACTTTTGTTTTTTATACAACAGAAATGGCCACTACAAACGCTGCTCCTGCTACCCAAACTGTTGATGATGTTGTCATATTGACAAGGGCTGACAACATGAAGCATGAACTTCATGAGATCACCTTCACCACCAATAATCCCTACGCTCTTCTTGAGTTTCTCAAGAAGAAAATGGTAACCCATCTTGATGACGCTGTGAACTTCATTAAAACCTGCCCTCTCTCCACTGCTATGACCATCACCCCTCCAACTTACAATAGACTCCTACAGCAGTTCTGGTACACTGCTCATCGTACCACTGCTAAATCTACAAAAAACAATAAGGAGTACTAAGTTATTGGTTTCGAAACCGAGCTGGGTAGTGGATCAATAACCCCTGCAACTATCCGAGCAGCTCTGAATCTACCTACTGGCCTGAAGACAAAACCCTTCGTACCTTTCCCTGACCCCAATACCCCTGAAGGAAAGGAGGAACTGATCTCCTTTCTTGACCAGATGAAATACATCTGGAATGCAGGAAGAAATGGCCCAGAGAAGAAACTTACCACTGTGCTGAAAAACAAGATGCCATCCGAAGTAAACTTCATCTTCGCACATGTGATAAGCTGCATGATAGCGAAGCACGGTTCCACTGACCAGGCTTCAAAGCCTCATAACCTGATGACCTACGCTCTCCTCAAAGGCCTCCATGTAGATTACGCCCGCGTCATATTCGAAGATATGATGGAAAGGGTTGAAGCACCTGAACACCCCACCGCTGTTCCATACCCCCGTTTCCTCAGCGCCATCTTCGTCTATGGCCTAAAGGAAGACTATCCCAAGCAAGGAGACCTGAAGCTTTCCCAGGTCGGCCCTAAGGTACTTGATGTCAAACATATCGAAGGTGAGGTACGTCTTTGTTGATCCAAACCCTCAGTGATTTGATAATGACCCTGAGAAACACTTAGTGAAAATTGTAAGTAGACAATATGTATTAGAGTTTCATTATCAAAGATAAATACTAAGTATGTTTAGTACCGCTGATAGGAAACTCATGTTCTTTAATTTATGCATTCAGCGAACACTGTACATCAGTGAGCCCTGAGCCTGTTCAGTCTCACTGATGATCGCTGATAAGTTATGTTGTTTACTTATGATCCATGAAGACAAGATTCACATCGACTATGTTCTACAATGAAGTCGAAGATCAAGCCAAAGAACCAGCGACTAAGTCTACTAGTGACCTGATGCGGATATCAGCGAAGCCAAGACTTGTCCACTCAACGTGAAGTTTCAAGTAGAAGACTTCAGCGAACGCTGAACTTTATCATTCCCTGATAAAGAAATCATTCAGCGAACGCTGATCATGAAGCCTCCTCTATAAGTAACTTTTTTCTTATCCCCTTGCACGCCCCCGTACGATTTTGTCAGAACGGACATCCCTTTTGTCCAGAAATGTACAACCAACTCTAATTCTACACTGTTCATCATGCGACCACTAGATTGTCTACTGAAGTCAAAACATGCAACCAACCAGAGGCTGCCACGTGCAAAGGCATACTGACATGCATTAAATGCATGCAGTATATAAAGGAAACTCCTCTTCACTCCCTGAAGATCGGCCATTTTCCTCTCTCGCTGAACTATCTGTGTGAAAGAATACTCTCCTTAGTATTCTTGTATTCTTAATCTCTATTTCTAGTGCAAGAAATTCTTAGTGTTCTCAAAGTTTGTTTAGATTAGGTTTATTCCTTAATCTTGTTCCGCAACAAACTGTAAATTATTTGATTATATCAATAAACAATTTAGAAAGATAAAAATTGTGTGTTTGTATTCAACCCCCCTTCTACAAACTTGTATAACCCCTTTGAGACCAACAAGTGGTATCAGAGCAGTTTGTTTAATCTAATAAATAAGTTCTTGCTTATACTATATTCTTTTATCTTCCTTGCTATTCTTCATTATGGCAAACCCCACAAATACAAACTACATTGATAATGGCTCTCCTGCAAAACCACCAAGATTTAGCAAAGATAATTTTAATCTTTGGAAAAATAGGATGATGCTCTTTTTGGAAGGTGTAGATTCTACTATACCTTACTACATTGAAAATGGACCATATGTCCCTTTAATGATAGACCCTGTTGTTCCAGGCGCTGCTACTAGAGCCGCCATCCCTGAAAGAATCATTCCCAGGGAAGTTAGCACGTGGACTGATGAAGACAAGAAGAAGGTGGCCATCGATACTAAGGCTAGATCCATCATCTCTATGGCTCTTCTTGATGAAGTCTACCACTCCATCATGAACCTGAAGAGTTCTAAAGCCATGTGGGACACAATATGTGTTCAATATGAAGGTACGTCTAAAGTCCAGGATTCAAGAAAGATAAACCTGGTAAGACAATACGAAAGTTTCATTTATGGTAAGAATGAAACTCTCTCTGAAGTTCACCGACGTTTTAACTGTTTAATCATTGACATAAAAACTGTTGGTAAGGAATATTCTAACTTTGAGATCCTGACAAACTTTCTGGAAAGTCTTCCTGAAAGCTGGGACAGTTATTCAATGTCTCTTAAGCTCTCTGATGATCTGAAATCAATGACCCTCTCTACCTTATTTGGTACTATGCTCAATCATGAGCAGTCGTGTCATCTTAAGAAGAATCTTGTAAAAGATTCCAAAAGCACACTTGTTGCTTTACTCTCAGAGTTAATGCCCACTCAACGCTCTACTGTTACTATCACTGAGTCGGAATCTAACTCTGATGAATCATCAGAGGCTGATCCTTCAGAAATTGACGAGTCACTGGCACTCCTGACTAATACATTCAGGCGATTCGCCAGAAAGATTATCTTCAGAAGAAATAAACCTCTTTCACTTACTGATAAGCCAAAATCTTCAACCCCTGTAGATAAGGCAACTGCTACCTACTTTAACTGTGAAAAAGTAGGACACTTTGCTAGTGAATGCAGGTCAAAGAAAGTCTTCAAACCCTCATCTTCTTCCTACAATAAATCCTCTAACCCCAAGGCTAGAGATGACAAATACAAGAAACTGAAAGAAAAATATGCAAAGTCGAAAAGCTTTAAGAAGAAAGGTAAAGGCATGATCGATGAAGATCATGACTGGGTTGCTTCTGATGAAGAATCATCTGACTCTGAAGATGATGATGAGGCCAATCTCTGCCTCATGGCTCAAATAGAAGAAGAGAAAGAACAAGCTGAAATTCCATCTACTTCTTCCTCCACCTCTCCGGTATCAAACTCTCTCACTGATACTTATACTTCAGCCCTCAGTGACATCGAAAGACGTCGGACCGTCGATCTTTTGACTATTGATTTATATGATGCCATGAATGGCAAGACCAAAGCTGAAAAACTAAATATTGATCTCGCTGAACAGCTTAAGAATTGTCATTTGGAAATTCAAAAGCTTTCTAAAATAGAAGAAAATTTGAAAGATTAGGTCTGCATAAATCAAATCATTCGTATTGAGCGAGAAGATGCTATCACTGCATTAAAGGCTGAAAAGGCTACTGTTGAAGGATGGTGTAAATCCTCAACAACGATCACTGAGATATTAGGTGCTCAGATTCCCCTCGCTGACAAACGTTGTCTTGGTTACAAACCTGACGCTGAAGAACCAACCACTGATCGTTCCATGCTTAAGTTTGGAATGTTCGTGTCATCTATCCCTGACACCTCTTCGTCTCAGTGCTCGTCTTCTAAAACTCCCATTCCTGAGGAAACCTCTACCTTAAGTTTTAAACTGAAAGGTAAAGAGATAAATATTTTACAAAAACCTCAGAAGGGTACCAGAGTACCTAAGCTGAAGAGTGTTAAACTTTCAGCTAATCAATACTCAACTTCCAAGGATAAGATCAATGAGCATGCTCAGCGATCAATTCCTAGGATTAGGATTAACTTCTTAGCTAAGAATCTTGACGAACATAAGGTTCCTCCAAGATCTGATGCTGAAGGTATTCTTGGTACAGGCCCTGCCCATTTGAAAATTTCAAATAAAAATGCCTATGGTCCTAAAGCTACCTTCAGCTATAGGAAATGTTATCACTGTGGACTTACCGATCATATTGCTAGTAAGTGCCCCACAGCTACCAAGGCTGAGAAATTAGCCAAGGTAAAGAATGTTGCCCCCAAGGCAAAGAAGACCAATCCTGGTGCAAATCAGGTTAATGTGAAAACAACCACTGAAGTTAAGAAATTAACCAAAGTGAAGACTAGTCCTGAAGCTGAATCTTCAAATGTTGCGAAGATTGCTGAACCTTCCCCTTCCTCTACCACCACTGACAAATGTGGAACCATAGTAAAATGGGTGCCTAAATCAAACTAATCTTCCTTTGTTTGCAGGTCCTGAAGGGTATCTGGTATCTTGATAGCGGATGCTCTAGACATATGACTGGCAAAAAGAACCTCCTTGCTGAATATAAGGAAGTGAAAGGTCCCTCAGTAACCTTTGGTGGAAATGGAAAAGGCTATACCCGAGGGTTTGGTGTACTTTCTAATGGTACAACTACCTTCAGAAGAGTCGCATATGTTGAAGGACTGAAGCACAATCTTTTGAGCATCAGTCAGCTATGTGAGAAGGACTACAAAGTGTGTTTCACTAAGGAATCCTGCTTTGTCACTGATAAAAAAGAGAAGATCGCTCTTAACGAATACCGTTTGGAAAATGTTTATGTGATAAACATGCACTCGACAACCACTGAGAATTCTTGTTTCTTCTCAAAAGCCTCATCTGATGTCAACTAGGTATGGCATAAGAGGCTCTCTCATCTCAACTTCAAGGCACTGAACACTCTTTCTTCAAAAGAGTTAGTCACTGGTCTTCCTCAACATTCATATGCTAAGGAATCTCTATGTTCAGCGTGTGAGAAAAGGAAACAAACCAAAGCAAGCTTCAAGTCTAAGCAAGTTTCATCAGTGTCATCTCCTCTTCAACTACTTCACATGGATTTGTTTGGCCCTTTCAACAAACAATCCATCGCTGGAAAGAAATATACACTGGTCCTTGTTGATGAATTCTCTTGCTACACATGGGTTATGTTTCTCCGTTCTAAGAGTGACACCCCTGAAGAACTCATCACTTTCGTCAGAAAAATGGAAGTCCTGAATAATATGACTGTTCGCTCGATAAGGAGTGATCATGGGACTGAATTCAAAAATAGTTCCCTTGAAAACTTCTTTGAAAGCAAGGGTATTTCTCACAACTTTTCTTCAGTGAGAACACCACAACAAAATGGAGTCGCTGAAAGAAGAAATCGAACGATCATCGAAGTTGCACGATCAATGCTCAGTGATTCTCATCTACCTACTCAGTTCTGGGCAGAAGCTGTCAACACTGCTTGTTTTACTCAAAACAGGTCGCTGATTGTCAAAAGATTCAAGAAAACAGCCTACGGACTTTTTCATGGGAGAAAGCCTTCAATTAGCTTTCTTCACATCTTTGGATGTCAGTGTTTCATACTGAACAATAGAGATTCCCTTGGAAAGTTTGACCCTAAAACTGATGATGGAATTTTTCTTGGATATTCTTCTATCTCTAAAGCCTTCAGAGTCTTCAATCGAAGAAGACAAACTATAGAAGAAACAATCCACGTCACTTTTGACGAATCCCGTTCAGCGAACTCAAGACCCTCTGCTTATACTGAAGAACTGAATCAATGGATGTTTTCTCATCTTGGTGATTCAGAAGCCACTCCTATCCCTCAAGTTAATACTCCTACCGCTGATGATGATCCTACTATCATCCCAAGTATACAGACAAGTGAAGCTGAATCTTCATGGGTTTCAGCTGTTCCTCTCACCACTATGCCTGCCTCTGAACCATCTACCTTAGATATACCATCTACTTCTCAGCAATTAGTGAATGAAATGCTATATGAACATCTTCCTCTCATGACTGAAATACCTGAAGTTGCTGAAGCCTCTTCTTCAGCTCCTCCAGAAGTTCAAAATGAATCAGCAAATCATGCTCCGGCTTAGCGATGGACTATAAATCACCCCATTGATCAGATTCTTGGTGATCCAAATGCTGGTGTTTAGACTCGACGAAGTGCAGGTAACATTTGTTTATTTGTTAACTTTATTTCTCTGATTGAACCAAAGAAAACAGATTATGCCCTCAGAGATCCAAACTGGGTCGGCGCTATGCAAGAAGAGCTGACAGAATTTGAAAGAAACAAAGTTTGGAATCTCGTTCCAAGACCATCTGACAAGTCAGTGATAGGCACTAAATGGGTTTATCGAAACAAGTTGGATGAACATGGAACTGTAACCCGCAACAAGGCTCGTATTGTTGCTCAGGGATACAGAGAAGAGGAAGGCATAGATTAGGATGAAACCTTAGCCCCAGTGGCAAGACTCGAAGCTATTCGTCTATTTTTAGCATACGCTGTTCACAAAGACTTCAAGGTGTATCAAATGGATGTGAAATCAGCATTCCTTAACGGAAGGCTGAATGAAGAAGTCTATGTTGAACAACCTCCAGGATTCACTGATCCTAAGCATCCAGGTTATGTATATAAGGTGGATAAGGCACTCTATGGCTTAAAGCAAGCTCCTCGTGCAAGGTATAACACTCTCTCTACTTATCTCCATATTGAAAATTTTGAGCGAGGTAAAATCGATAAAACTCTATTTTTCAGGAAAGTAAAAGGTCATATCATTCTTGTTCAAATATATGTCGATGATATTATATTTGGTTCTACTAACCCTGATTTATATACTCGTTTCGCTGAAAGAATGAAAGCTGAATATAAAATGAGTATGACGGGTGAACTGACATATTTCCTTGGTCTTCAAATCAAGCATAATGAAAAAGGCACATTTATTCACCAAGGTAAGTATGTTAAAGATATGCTGAAAAAGTTTGATTTAACTCAAAGCTCAGCTATGAAAACCCCAATGGCACCGCCGCTGACACTTAACAAAGATCCTTCAGGGTATCCTGTTAACGTCACAGCGTACCGTGGGATGATCGGCTCTCTTTTATATCTTACAGCTAGCCGTCCTGATATTATGTATGCAACTTGTTTATGTGCACGATATCAATCTGAACCTAAGGAATCTCATTTGATCGCTGTAAAGCGTATTTTTCGATACCTTAAGGGTACTCCTAACCTAGGTCTTTGGTATCCCAAAGACTCAGGGTTTGATCTAATCGCCTATTCAGATAGTGATTTTGCAGGATGCAAATTAGATAGGAAAAGCACCACAGGAGGTTGTCAGCTCCTGGGTGGAAAGCTGGTGAGTTGGACAAGTAAAAAGAAAAACTCAGTGTCCACCTCAACCGCTGAAGCTGAGTACGTAGCCGCTGGAAGCTGTTGTTATCAAGTCTTATGGATGAGAAATCAACTATTGGACTATGAACTTCAGCTCTCCAAAATTCCAATCTATTGCGACAGCACTAGTGCCATCGCCATAGCAAAAAATCCAGTGCTACACCCAAAGACCAAACACATCGAGACCAGGTATCATTTTATCAAAGATCATGTGATGAATGGTGATATAGAACTTCATTTTATTCCCACTGATTTTCAGTTAGCTGATCTTTTCACCAAACCTCTTGATGAGACAAGATTCAACTTTCTCATCAGTGAGCTTGGAATGCTGAACCTAGAAGATTAAAATCCTCCGTGATTAGCATTAGATCAGTGATAAAAATGAACTCTTATACCCCTATTAATCATCGAATCTCTAAACAAAATTGATTCGCTGATATCAAGGTACGTTCCATCTCTTTAACGCTAAAGTTCGCTTCAGCATGCAGAATTTCAAAATAAATTACATCGCTGAATATCTCTTCCTTTCAGTGATTCTTTTGAAACTCTAAATATCTCACTGATATTTCTAATCATTGCTTCTCTATTTTTAAAATGTCCGTGAGCTTTTCTAAAACTCTCAGACACCTTAAAATTTGAAAGGACGTATGTGACGTCATACTACGGATAAACCATGGCACGTCTTTTCGTTTGACACATTCGCCCGTTTCGTTTCCTTGTCCAATAAGATTCAAGGGACGTGTCACGTGTCATCATGAAAAACTTTTCCCGCTCTTAGTTTTTCTCTCTCTACTCTCACTATATAAACTCCTCCAGTTTATATTTTTACCTTTTACGCGATCATACTCTCTAAAGCAATAGAACTCTCTTGCATTCGGATTATTTTCTCAAGAACTTGTTTATCATCTTCTACTTCACGAAACAGGTTAACATTTCTCATATTTTCTCCATCTTAAAAACTTGTTTTTGATCTTATTATTGTTTTAAAAGATCAAACAAAAGAACTTTCTAACAATGAAATCATTTTATTCATGGTTTTATGAACACAATCTGTTTACAGATTGTTCTTCAAGTTTATAACAAAAGTCTTAAACTTGAAACATTTCATACGTTTCCAGAATCCTTTCTTTATAAGGAAACTGGAAAAACAAGTTTTTCACTAGTTTTACAACTTCTTTTGAAACTAGAAAACCTAGTTTACCAATTATTTCTCCAAATGGAAACTCCAAACTCTTTCTAAAAACCCTTATTTTGGAAAGTTTTCCATTTTAAGAAATTTTCTTCATCTTCTTCATCTTTGTGTGTTCTGAACAGCAATGGCAACCAATGACAATACCAACACTGCATCTCCTGGAACTTCTGACAAGGCTGAACTTTCCAAAGCACCAAACATGCGCCTTTCCCTGGACCAGATCCAGTTCCATTCCAACAACCCCTATGCTCTCTTGGAATTCTCCAAGAAGAAGAATATTACCCATCTTGATGATGCTATCCAATTCATCAAGACCTGTCCTCTGGTGACAGCCCTGACCATCAAACCCCCTGCCCATAAGAAACTACTTGCTCAGTTCTGGTACACTGCACACCGTACCCAAACCACCTCCAC
Source organism: Saussurea involucrata (assembly GCA_033807775.1). Taxonomy (NCBI): domain Eukaryota; kingdom Viridiplantae; phylum Streptophyta; class Magnoliopsida; order Asterales; family Asteraceae; genus Saussurea; species Saussurea involucrata. Next base: position 24,343,485 of record CM066314.1, read on the forward strand.
AAAAAATCCGAACAAAAAGTTCGATGTCATTGCCTTTGAAACCGAGCTTGGTGAAGCCCAAATCACCCCATCAGCTATAAGGGGAGCCCTGAACCTCCCTACCAACTCTAAGGACAACAAGTTCGTCCCATTCCCTGACGTCAACTCTGCTGAAGGAAAGGCAGAGATCATCTCTTTCCTTGACGCCATGAAGTAGAACTGGAACATAGGGTGTGACAAGCAGCCTGAGAAGAAGATCACGACAGTGCTGAAAAGCAAGATGCCGAGTGAGCTGAACTTCATCTTTGCTCAATCATTAGATGTATGTCAGCGAAGACGGGGCCCACTGATCAGGCCTCAAAACCCCAAACTGCTATGGGATACGCTATGCTGAAGGGTCTGCACGTAGACTGGGCTCGCCTCATCTTTCAAGATCTCATGGATGTAACGACCCGGAATCCCATACATAGTTCAAATAGCATACATTGCATAACGTCGTTAAAACAAGAGATACATTATATAACAAATACGGTCCCCTAGTCTTTACAAACATTCAGTACATCATTATAAACGTTTACATAGTAAATTACATCATTAACAACATGCTATATCTACTAAACACATCATAGTCTTCCACTACATAGTCCTCCCAAAAGCTATTATCGGTTTAACCTTCTTATTTGCTCTTACTCGATCCATGACCTGGAATACATATTTTTAAAACAAAAATGAGGGTTAGACCTTGAGTTCTAGTGGGAAAATCCCCGTTAGTTAAAAACCATTTGCACAACATCATATACATAATTCACATAAGAATACTAATTAAGACTCATGCATCATATATCTTTCCATCTCATTCTCTTGGCCATATTAATTGGTTGCGAGCCAATTAATTAATTTACACCATTGTACCAAATACAGCCAACACCATTGTCCTTCTGTACAGCCAACATACACCGGTCCTAAGCACGACCAACTAGCACCCATGCAGGGTAATACTCATATAAAGACAATATGCACATTATTACACTCATTCACATATATGTATTCCAGTTGAAAACATTTTAAATAAAAACTCACTTGTTTGCTTATCCAAAACTCCTTCCACAAAGAACTCAGCTTTCACCTTCGATTCACAGTATCTGAAACAATTGAATACATATATCTCTTTACCAAATAGAACACACACGTCTTACTAAAGCTAAGTACTCTAGATAACTCAAATCCTCAAATGTTACCCCCAAACCCGAACTTAAGTCAAGTCCATAACGCATTCAGTCCTCATTCATTTCCCATCCAATAATTAACAAGACACAGGTCATTGGATACCCAAAAACATCTAAACTCTCAAAATGGATCAAACAGCTCAATGTTTCCGGACACAATCAGAACTTTCCGGACAGTTAGGGTAATCCAGACAGCATGACCTTTCCGGATAACTATAACAATCCGGACAGCCCAACTACCCGGACATCATATCAATCCGGATACTATCCGGTAACTCATTTCATCCGGAAAACTAGTGAAAATGGAACTTACCCGGATAAATAACCCGTCCGGACACCACCCACAAAACTACCCGGACACTATCAATAAGACTACCCGGAAACCTTCATTCTATCCGGAAACCATTGTCGGTTTGCATACTTTTTACCCAGATTTGACAGAAAACGATTCTATACATGAAATCATTGATTCTAATCCGATAAGAACTATCTACTAGCAATTACAAACATAAAATATAAAGCAACATACCTCAATTTCACTTCTAAGTACACCAATCTTGAATCCTTAGCCACAAAACCTTTCTTTCTTCTTTTCTTCCAAAACACACACATACACTCAGCTGATTTTCTGGATATTTCTGAACTATGAAATATCTGAATCCATTAGGGGTAATATCCATCCATATTTACCACTTAAGTCCTTTAACTATCCACTAATGACCAAAACATCCCTAAACTTATAATTTAACCCAAACTTACCCTAAACATTAATTATATAATTAAATAATTTTAACGGAACTAACATTTAACTAACGAACTTACCTGGGGTATTGCAATGGAAAGGGTTGAACTCCCTAATAGGCCAGCGAACGTTCCATACCCGCGATTCCTCAGTGCCCTCTTCATGCATGGGCTGAAAGAACGATACCCAACTGAGGGCGACCTAAAGCTGTCCCAGGTCGACCCAAAGGTACTCGAATACAAGATGATCCCCAACGAGGTACGTCTCTCTACACTCTTACCTCTCCTTCGCTCTCCTTCTTCTTCTACTTCTGCAGCTACCTCAATGGCAGCGGTCGACCCAACCGCTGATACCCAGGCTGCAACCACTACCTCTTCCAAAAAGAGGAAACCCTCTGACTCCCTACTTGGCATCCATAAGACCAAGAAGACTTCAAAGGAGCAACCCAAGCCTTCCCAGGCTGAAGACTCCGCGTCTGTCTCTATACAGAAGATGCTGGATGGTTTCGAGGCACGCTCCGCCACATCCGTTGAACCAACCTCTTCAATACCCACTTCAGTGCCTCAAGACACTGAAGTTACCATGGATCAGGACCCCCCACTCTCAATACCTCCAAGTACTGAAGAGATTTTTCTCAGCGGATCCAACGCTGAATCTGCTACCCATACCCTCTTCTCAACCTTCGCTTCTCCTCATTCCTTAGTCTCTTCTACATTCATTTTCCCCTCTGCATCACCTTCACATGTCATCCATCTGGAGAATAAAGGACCTGAAGGCGCTTCCTCTCACCGTACGCTGGAAGATGACATGGACACCTGTCAGGCTACCGTGACATCCACACCTTTTCCAACCTGCCTCCAGGTAACCTAAACACTCCTCTCTCTGAACCCCCAACTTCTGAGCTTTCCTTTGTTCACAAGTTATTTTCTGTTACATGTCCTAATCTAGGGACTATTAGCAACTCCCTCACGGAGCTCGCTAATAAGGTGGAAACTCTCACCACAAAACATCACCAACAACTCCTCAGCGGTTACAAACGCTGGGGAGACGCTGAAGAAATTGGCCGAAGCTGTCACCAACAAGGCTACAACCACTGACATCTCCAAGATCGCAGGCGGTTTATCCAGTGTCGCTGAGACCATCACTGACAACTCCTTCACCCTCAGAACCCTCAACAACACCAACACTGACCTCTCCTCCAACTTCAAAGCCTTGTCTAGCGAAGTCACAGCACTGAAGACGGAGGTTTCTAATCTTAAGGGAGAGGTGGGTTCTTTAAAGACTGCAATGGGATCTCGGTCACAAGGTTGGCTCCTCCACTGATCAACTACAACAGATTCTTGATCGTCTCAACGCTCCCACTGTCCCTCTATCCCACTTTGCTCAAAATGACTGGGAAAAGATGGAACTGGCAGTGGACTTCATCGTCCAAGGAACTCCTGCTATTTCTGGCCTGGAAGACAGAATGGCAGTGGTGGAATCACAACTTTGGATCCCTGGCCAAGAAGAAAGGGACCATAAGACCACTGATGATGCTGTTACTGCTGTTACCTCCCCCATCCAACTTGTGGAAGAGGGGGAGAAGGACAAAGACGAAGGCCTTCCCCATGTTTCTGAGGGGGAGGTAGTATTGATAAAACACCTCAGGGAGATGAAAACCCTGAGGGAACCGAGAAAACTCCCTCTCATTCTGAGGGGGAGCAACTCGAAGAATAGGCCGACTTACCAATGCTTGTTGAATCCTCTGATGATGAGGAAGAAGAAGAAGACGCTGAAGAAGAAGAAGAAGACCTGGACATCCAGGATGACGAACCTTCATCATCACCCAAGGATGATGATGACGATGATGATGATGAAGATAAAGGCTTCGTATTTCAGCAGAAGCCAAAACGAGCCCCTGCTCTAAAAGGGGTCGTCATTACTGAACAAGGGGAGAGGACCAAAACAAAGCCTCCAGCGACTGCGACCGATAAAAGCAAAAATAAAGGCCTCGCTGAAGACAACCTGACTATTCTTCTCAGAAAGCCAGTTTGTCAGGTAACATATACTCTTCTCCCTTACACTACATCCCTCCTATATCCCTTCTCAACCTCAGTTCTACTCTCCATCAAACCTCTAAACACTTAAACCCTTCTTTTCTCTACCTTTTTTCTTAAATGATCTAATCCATTGATCATTTTGTTTCAGCTAGTCCTCTCCCTTGCTTGAGGGTCAAGCTGAAGCTCCTACATCACCAATAATCCCAGCTCCGAGTGCTGATGACTTACAAATAATCCCAATCTCCTTCGCTGAGACTGATGAAGCTAATGAAGAAGAAGAAGAACTGCTCTCGCACAATAAAAGACCTTCCTTGGTTCCTCAAAAGCCAGGTGAAGAAGAACTGAAAAAGAGAGCAGCCATGATTCAAAAGCTTGAGGCTCATCGCATCGTTCCTCCTCATCTCAACATCCTATCAACAAAGGAAATCGCTGAAGCTTTCAAGGCTGAGAAACTCCTTGCCGAACGAAAAAGAGGTGAAGAAAAAGACAAAGAATATGCTATCGAACTCGTTCAGCGTTCGGTAAAGGATCTAGACCTGAAGAAGGTACCTATCTCTGTTCAACGAAAGCTCTGGAAAGACGCCAAGAAGATCAGAGAAGAGAAAGCCAAGGTCTCTGAATCCATAGTAACATGGAGTAAAGAAAGACTTTGTGTTAGGACCATAAATGTCCTACATATTAGAAAGATATATAAATAATTATATAGAGCTTAATTAGATTAATTAATTATTGTAAAAGTCTTTTATATATATATAAATATTTTTTTTTAGATTTCAAGACCGATTTTTATTTATATATCTTTAGGGGGAGATTGTTAGGACCATAAATGTCCTACATATTAGAAAGATATATAAATAATTATATAGAGCTTAATTAGATTAATTAAGTATTGTAAAAGTCTTTTATTTGTTAATTGGGCTTAGTTTAGCTTAATGGGCTTGGGCCTTGTTTAGCTAAGGCCTAAGTATAAAAGGTTTAGTTAACCTTTAGTTTTAGGTTAGCAATTCGAGAGCAATTCATTAGAGCTTATTGTTTAGAAATCGTTCCTTTACTTTGATTGTAATATTCTCTGAACGATACATTGAATGGATACGAGAGGGATGACATGTTGAAATCATCAATTGTTCTTGTTATTTCTTATTGATTCGTTGTTACCTGATCAAACTGGGATTCACACTTCGCCATAGACACCATGCATCCAGAATCAAACAAGTAAACATCAGGGGTCATACAACAAACAAAGTTCCTATCGTTGACATTCAGATTGTCAGGGAGAATGGTCATAAGGAAACCATCTTCACTTCGTGGCTTGACAAGCTTGGTTTCCCTGAATGGTTGGAGATGCGGATACCCATTCAGTGCTCACGATCAACTTACAAATGCTATGTCGAGAAAGCTCTTAGCAGACTGATCGACTTGGTAACATCAGCCGTTGATATCCCTCCTCCTCCAGTTCAACATAGAAGACCTGCTGCAAAGAAAAAAAAGGAATCCGTAGTATCAGGTCCTTCTATCAGAAATGAAACCGGCATCGGCTTTTCACGAGAAGAAGTCCTTGGTCTTGACGCTGACCTCTCAGTACTGGATGTTTCCTTGCCCCCCTGGGGAACGATTTATCCCTGGAAAAGTCATAAGTGAACCTTATGGTATTTTCATTCTTCACTGCCATGGACGAAAATGCTTTCAACGCATCTCTGAGCTATGCATTGCCCCTATCGAACAGCTCAGAGATCTCATTTACTGGTGCAGATTTAGAGAAGACCTGCTCGGACATTTCATGAAGCCCTTAATCTTCAAAGAAGCACAGAGAAGAAAGGCACTAGGAGAAAAGGTCCCTGATTGGATGCTTCCGAGCACAAACACTCTTGATGAACTTCTCGTCAAGAATGAGCCTGAATAGCTGATAGGATTTATTTTGTAACTCTTCTATCTTTATCAGCTTATAACTTTTTGTACTTGTAATTATTTTTCGCTGTACTTGTAATTTTTCCAATTCCCTCTGTAAATCTATACGAAGTTAAATGAAAATTTTCAATGAATGTACTTTACACCATCAATACTTAAAAAGATCCTTGAAAACAGTAAATGGGACAAATATTTTATGAGTCCTTTTTATCCTTATGTTTTCTTACTTATCAATTTTCTTTTATTGCTATGTCATCATCAAATAGGGGGGGGGGGAGATTGTTGATCCAAACCCTCAGTGATTTGATAATGACCCTGAGAAACACTTAGTGAAATTGTAAGTAGACAATATGTACTAGAGTTTCACTATCAAAGATAAATACTAAGTCTGCTTAGTACCGCTGATAGGAAACTCATGTTCTTTAATTTATGCATTCAGCGAACACTGTACATCAGTGAGCCCTGAGCCTATTCAGTCTCACTGATGATCGCTGATAAGTTATGTTGTTTACTTATGATCCCTGAAGACAAGATCCACGTCAACTATGTTCTACGCTGAAGTCGAAGATCAAGCCAAAGAACCAGCGACTAAGTCTACTAGTGACCTGATGCGGATATCAGAGAAGCCAAGACTTGTCCACTCAACGTGAAGTTTCAAGTAGAAGACTTCAGCGAACGCTGAACTTTATCATTCGCTGATAAAGAAATCATCCAGCGAACGCTGATCATGAAGCCTCCTCTACAAGTAACTTTTGTCTTATCTCCTTGCACGCCCCCATACGATTTTGTCAGAACGGACATCCCTTTTGTCCAGAATCGTACAACCAACTCTGATTCTACATTATTCATCATGCGGCCACTAGGTTGTCTACTGAAATCAAAACATGCAACCAGCCAGAGGCTGCCACGTGTAAAGGCATATTGACATGCATTAAATGCATGCAGTATATAAACGAAACTCCTATTCACTCCTTGAAGATCGCCCATTTTCCTCTCTCGCTGAACTATCTGTGTGAAAGAATACTCTCCTTAGTATTCTTGTATTCTTAATTGTTGGGAACTGAAGATATTTGCTAAGTATGGATAATACTGCAAGAACAAAGTTAGTACTGCCAGGGCATAATTACTACTGCAAGTGGACATTACTACTGCCAGAACAACATTAGTGCTGCAAGACAAGGTTAGTACTGCTGGTGCATAACGAAAATCTGTTAGTACTGCTTATGCAATGGTTACTACTTCAAGACAAAGTTAATACTGCTAGATCAAGTTAGTACTGCTAGTCAAGTTAGTACTGCTGGATCAAGTTAGTACTGCTAGTCAAGTTAGTACTGCTAATCAAGTTAATGCTGCTGGAACAAGTTAATATTGCTGGAATGGGTTAGTACTGCTAGAATGAGTTAGTGCTGCTGGAGAATATTAGTACTGCTCATGCTGAATGAAGATTAATACTGCTGATGTGATAAGTTTGGAATGAGAAGATTTTGGAGATAAAAGTGGAACGAATGAAGATATGCTTAAAGAAGATTCAGAAGATCAATTTATTTTTGATAGTTATCTTGTACCTATTGTGTATAAATAGTTGTTCATAGATAGCTAATAATGGAAGATTTGAAGAGACGAAAGAAGACGAACGAAAGAAAGAAAAATCAGATTTTTCGCAGAAATTTTCTGGAAAATCACAGCCGGCCGTTTCGCCTATTTCCGGAGATTGAACCGTCGGATCGTCGCGATATTTGGACAGCAGCTTCGGGACACGTTGTTTAACATTATGTCTGGTTGGATTGGCCGCACGACGTCCAGAACGCTCCCAGAAATTCTCGAAATCCAGCAGTTTTTTTTTTCTTGATAAAAATTGTTCTTCACTCAGAATTCCTCAAAGCCATGAAATCAAAGCCGCGATGCAATGGAGAATACATGTCACACACCATGTTAGGATCATGCTCGACAAAAGGAGGATGATTTTTGTTTGTTTCAAGAAAATTCACACACACAAGGTATGAAGGTTTGATGAACGATAGAGGAAGAATGCTTAAATGACTACCCTTTGATCGTCATCAGTTGATTACAAAAAGGAAGATTAATTAGAGTTTGTTTGAAGAAGAAGTGAAAGTTAGAGTTTGTGTTCTTATCATATCTTTAAAGGTATCCTTCACCTGTTAAAGATAACCCGTGATATTATGAAGATTATTAACGTAATTGTTCGAAGAATGTGACTTCAATTTGACGAAATCTTAGAGAAGAAGATTGGTCGAAGGACAGGGATCCCCTCATTCATGAGAATGACGTTGTTGTTCACTTGGTTTCTACGGGATATAAGACTCAAGGTTTGGTTTTTTACTTCAACTTTAAATAGATAATGGTTGATTTTCTTTACAACGTAATTGATATAACCTCGAAGACACAAGGATGGTTAGCATAAATTCAGGGGAAGAAGAAGTGTTGATCATTCAAGGGGAAGATTCAAGTTTGATAAGTTTTGGATTTGATTATGTCAAAAAGGGGAAGAGCTACTTGAAGATTCTGATGCTAAGTTTTGTCATCATCAAATAGGGGAAGATTGTTAGGAATATTTCATATAGATTTGATGTGTCAAAACTTCAACTTACAAGGGTTCGAATTGTAATATGTTTATTTTATAGTTATCCTTGTAAATTCTAGTTTATCTAGGATTCCTAGTTTATCTAGGATTGGTATTTATCTAGTTTCTAGTTTATCTAGGTTTCTAGTATATAAAGAAACCTAGAGATATAGAATTAGACGTTCTTGAAACCCACGTTTAAAAAAAACGTGTAGATGTGTGTGCATGAGCCCCAAGGTTCTTAATCCTAATACTTGAGAAGAAGTATTCGTTTGTTGATAACTTAGGTCAACAAATTGGGGCGTGAGTATGTAATCAGTATGTTTAAATTAATGAACCTTGTTAGCTATAAAAATCTGTCGTTTAATTCCGTTGTTCATGTTGTGATTTGTATATGTTTATTCCATGATCTAGAACTAATCATTCTTGAGCTTAAAGATCCGGTATAGGGTTTATATAAATCCTATCAAGTGGTATCAGAGCCTGTGTTTCTTAGAATTCTACAATTATTATAGACAATTCTATTGAATCAAACAGTACTTTTGATTGGAGTGATCAAGCAGAAGAGACCATTCAAAATCAAGCTCTTATGGCTGAAGTTTCAGATATTCCCACTGAGGTAAAATCTAATCTCTGTTCTCAAGCTTGTATAGACACTGTTAAAAAGTATAGAGATCACAATCAGGGAATGTGTGATGACCTTAAGAGATTAGAAAAGGATAGAAGAGACTATGTATTGATTGTTGAGAGGTTTGAAGAACAAATTAAGGCTTTTCAAGCCAATGAACTTCAACACTCATATGATACAAACTACTGGAAGTGGGAAAAGGGTGGTCTAGAGTTCCAACTGAAAGAGTCCAGGGAAGAGTGTGAGAAACTAAAAGGAGAACTTGAGAAAGTAAAACTTGATGTTGAAAAGTTTTCAAAAGCTTCTAAAGTTATGGACACTATTATAAATGCTCAAGTTCACAGTAAGATGAAAACAGGCCTAGGGTACAATGCCACACCTCCACCCTACAACAACACATACATCCCTCCTAGGTCAGATCTGTTAGAAACTATGGATAGTAAGGACTTATCTGAAGGAGCAACTAAAATAGATCCATTAGATGAAGTTGTTGTGGAGGATAAAACTGAAAAAGAAGAGTCTAAGAAAAGGGACAAGAATGTAAGTGGTGAGATTCCCTTAGAGAATTACATAAAGACCAATGAGGATGGTGGAAGTCCATGTGTTAAGAACAATGAGATGAAAAGGACTGAAAAGGGAAAGGGAGTTCATTATACACAGACCACTGTTGTGAACTCTAAAACTTGTGAACATTGTTCTTGCAAGAAATCTAAAGAGAATAAGCCCCAAAAACATGATAAAAGGAGGGGAAATCAAAGAAATTGGAATAACCAGTGGGCACAAAAGCAAGGAGTTGATCTGCAAAGGATTAACAGACCAAAACCTTGCTTTATTTGTGGCAAATTGAATCATCTTGCCAAATACTGTTATTTCAATCCTATTAACCAAAAGAAAAGTTTTCAAAGAAGTTTTCAAAAATCTTCTGGTTATAGGAAGCCTGCAAGGAATAATGTGGCTAAGAAACAAACTAAATCCAAAAGCCACATAAGAAAACAGACTGAAAAGGAATGTGTCAATATGTGGGTTCCCAAAAGCACTAATGTTAGTACTGCTACCTCAGATAGTACTGCTGACAAGGATAGTGCTGCTAGAAGCAATACTACTGCCAATACTGCTGCTAGCAGTGTTAGTGCTGCTAACTCTGTTAGTGCTGCTAACTCAGTTAGTGCTGCTAACTCTGTTAGTGCTGCTAACTCTGTTAGTGCTGCTAACTCTGTTAGTGCTGCTAACTCTGTTAGTACTTCTTCTAAGGTTAATATTGCTTCTAGTTTTAGTGCTGCTAGACCAATCATATTGACAAAGTTCTCCAGTACTGCAGTACCTAAGTTTGAAAATCTCATCAAAACCCAGTGCAAGTACTTTGATGAGCAAGGGAGACCCAATACCACTTCGGCTTGGGTTCCCAATAAAAACTAACTGATTTATCAGATGTGCAGGGCAACCAACAGCTCAAGGGGAAGAGCATCTGGCATGTTGATAGTGGTTGCTCCAGGCACATGACAGGTAACATGGCCTGCCTCAAGAATTTCAAAAGAATTGATGGAGGACATGTTGCTTTTGGAAATAATCCTGCAGGAGGTAAGATAAGTGGTAAAGGTGATGTCAGAAGGTAAGATGACATTTGAGGATTTGACAAGTGCTGCAAAGTGCAAGTATAGTTACTACTGCTAGTGCAGAGTTACTACTGCTAGTGCAGAGTTACTACTGCCAGTGCAGAGTTACTACTGCTAGTACATCTTTTAATACTGCTTAGTTATTAATACTGCTTAGTAGTTAATACTGCTTTGATTGTTAATACTGCTTAGTAGTTAATACTGCTTAGTAGTTAATACTGCTTAGTAGTTAATACTGCTTCGTAGTTAATACTGCTTCGTAGTTAATACTGCTTAGTAGTTAATGCTGCTCAGTAGTTAATACTGCTCAGTAGTTAATACTGCGTAGTAGTTAATACTGCGTAGTAGTTAATACTGCGTAGTAGTTAATACTGCTTGTGTAGTTAATACTGCTTGTGTAGTTAATACTGCTGTGTAGTTAATACTGCCTTGTAGTTAATACTGCTAAGGAGTTAATACTGCTTAGTCGTTAATACTGCTTTTAAAGAAAATCAGGGCTAATACTGCTATATATACTCGTTCAGCCCGCCAAAGCTCATAACGTCTCTTTGCATTCACCTTCTCTCTCTCGCTCTGACCCTTTTCTCCCTAGAATCTTTGGGTTTTCTATCCAAATCCTCAGGAAGAACGACGACAATGGAGTTTGTCGATGAGCACAATGAGATAGCAATGCTTCAGAAGCCGAAGCAGGCCGCAGGATTTCACGACATTGTGGATTTTCTCAAATCCACTCATATTTCTAATGCCCTAACGGTGAATCCGACAATCTACATCGAGCATCAGACGCAATTCTGGGCCAATGCCACCGTAGAATCCGAAGATGGACAGAAAGTCATCCAAACAAGGGTATGTGACAAACCCTTGAAAGTTTCAGAAGAACTCATTCGCATCACCCTTCGATTGGATGATGCCTCAGGTATAACTTCTATTTCCAATGAAGAACTATACTCAACCTTACAAAGAATGGGGTATGAAGGTCCCATTGGAGTTTTTAAATTCTACAAGTCAAAGTTTTTCAACCAATGGCGATTTCTTGTTCATACTCTTATGCACTGTATTTCAAAGAAAACAACTGGATGGAGTGAGTTTAGCAGTCCCATTGCGTATGCCTTGGTCTGCTTATCCACTGCCAGAAAGTACAATTTTTCAGCAATGATCTTTAATGATCTTGTGGCAAACCTAGAATCCAAAAAGAGATTTTACATGTATCCAAGGTTTGTCCAAGAAGTTATTAACCATGAATTGATGGATTTACCTCAATCTGCTGAGGTATATGTACCAAAACCCCCTATAGGGAAGGTTTTCTCAAATATGAGAAGACTTCCTAGGGACTCGGAAGGAGTTGACACACCATTGTTCTCTACAATGATGGTTGTGTCCCACACCATTGAAGGTATGGCATCAGGGTCAAGGCCCACATTAGACACACCCACTGATGACCAATCCCAACCTTCCATCACAAAAGTAATCCCTCAGTCCATTCTTGTACGACCCACTCCCAAAATAACCAAAAAGTTTGAAAGAAGAAAGGTACACAAGGTTCCTTCCCTTGATGTATCTCCTAAGAGCCCGAAGCCTTTAAGCCCTCTGTTGGAGCATTCTCCAATGGAGAATATCGAAAGGGAAACCACAGGGGTGTCTCCCAACCCCAAGAAGGTGCTCACTAAGGAGAAGGTTGAGCATGTGAGTCGCAAGGCTGCCACTACTTCTGCTAGCAAAGAGAAGGCCAGTGGTAAAATAACTAAGACCTTCCTCACGGCAACTCAGGGTGAGAAATCATCCAGAGGTCCCAGGTGCCAAGAAACCAAGGGGGTAGGTAGTGCTTTTGCTAGGCAAGAGACACCTGCTAAAACTTCCAATGATCCTGAAAGGGAGGTAAACACTTCTAAATCAGGTGAGGATAGATATACTTATGAGGAATTGATGGAAACTATTGCAAATATCAACATTGAGGTCATGGATCAGCAGAAGGAGATTGATGAGCTTAAGAAGGTGGTTCTTCATCAAAACACCAAGATAGAAAAGAATAAGAAGCTGATCACCAAACTGCTACAAAGAAGGAAGAAAGCTCAGTATGTTTTGAGAAGGAGAGGAACAACCTCTGATGCTTCCAAAAAGGGGGAGTTAGACTCTGATCTAAACATGGAGGATGCAAACATTGAGGGGGAGTATGAGTATAAGGTTGAGGGGGAGGCTGAGCAGGTTGTAGAAGTTACAAAGGAAGCAGAAACAGAAAAAGCAGCAGAAACGGTTACTGCTGCTGATATTACAAAGGAAGCAGAAACAGAACCAGCAGTAGAAACAGTTAATACTGCTGAGATTGAGAAAGAAGTAGAAACAGATAATGCTGCAGTGTCTGAGACTGAAGCAGCAGTAACTGAAATTTTGAAGAATCTTATTGATGCAGCAGTATCTGAAAGTGAGAAGGAAGCAGTACCTGCAACTAAATCCGAGATTGATGCAGAGATATTTTGGATTGTGAAGGATAGTGTTGAAGCAGCAGCAGCATTAAAGGTTATAAAAGAAGCAGTAACAGCTATAGCAGTAGAAATGGTTACTGCTGCTGAAAAACAAAAAGCAGCAGAAACTGTTAGTGCTGCTAAGAGCCACAAAGAAGAAACAACTGAAACCACTCCTGAAGCTGTTAAATCTTTCAAAAGAACAAAGATGATGTCAACCAAAAGGCCAAGAACAAAGTCCATAGCTTCAAAGAAGAAAGATGTAAAGAAGCCAAGGGTGGAATCAACTGTAGAAGAAGCCCAGGAGGAAGCAGTGAAAGAGAAATCTGATCCAAAAGTTGCTGAAGAAGAAGTGGCAACTCCATCAGGGCAATCAAGCAATGTACAATCACAGTCAAATGCTCAATGTGATATGTATATTACTGTGGTTGATACTAATCCAATTCAAGCTAAACCATTAGCTTCTATGGCTCCTGAAATCATATTCTGGGATACTTTGAAAGATCAGAGAAAGGAGTACATTAGAGTAAAAAGAGCAGATGGGAAGTTTGAGGTCAGTTCTACATGGGGAAAACTTTTAAGGATGTGCTCTAGATCAGACTTGGAAGAGATGTTCAAGGTAGGAATGAAGCTTTATGGAAATATGCTGACTGAAAGTGGAATGTCCATCACCAAAATGGTACTTGAATACCTGTGCCAAATGTTCAAACCAGAAGCAGTTCAGAATAGGATAGAAAGAAATTTTCAAGTCATTACCAACTGGATGCTTATGGAAAACTGTGGAGTGTATGTCATCTCTCTTGACAATACATACCATGAGTATTATTTGGTGGATGTGGTGTACAAACATAGCAAGAAAAGATTGAATGGAATGCTACATACTAAGTTGACTTGCAGCAAGGATTCTGAAATGGGAAGATACTTGGTGAGAAGAATTCTCAATCAAAGTTTGGGATTGAATCCTGATTTATGCGTTCATGATTAAGTTTTGGAAGCATCATCTGAAGAACTTGACTTCTCTTCCTGAAAAGTCAAGTTAGGGGGAGATTGTTGGGAACTGAAGATATTTGCTAAGTATGGATAATACTGCCAGAACAAAGTTAGTACTGCCAGGGCATACTTACTACTGCAAGTGGACATTACTACTGCCAGAACAACATTAGTGCTGCAAGACAAGGTTAGTACTGCTGGTGCATAACGAAAATCTGTTAGTACTGCTTATGCAATGGTTACTACTGCAAGACAAAGTTAATACTGCTAGATCAAGTTAGTACTGCTAGTCAAGTTAGTACTGCTGGATCAAGTTAGTATTGCTAGTCAAGTTAGTACTGCTAATCAAGTTAATGCTGCTGGAACAAGTTTATACTGCTGGAATGGGTTAGTACTGCTAGAATGAGTTAGTGCTGCTGGAGAATATTAGTACTGCTCATGCTGAATGAAGATTAATACTGCTGATGTGATAAATTTGGAATGAGAAGATTTTGGAGATAAAAGTGGAACGAATGAAGATATGCTTAAAGAAGATTCAGAAGATCAATTTATTTTTGATAGTTATCTTGTACCTATTGTGTATAAATAGTTGTTCATAGATAGCTAATATAGAATACGTATTCGTGAGATACTGAAATTGATTTCAGAGAGAATTAACCTCAAGGTTTAGAACCCTATTTATAGAGAAGTAGAAGTCGTCTTGATTGAGCCTGTTCATCAAGATTGAGGTTTGGTTGTAATCTTGTGAGTCGAAGCATTGAATACAAACAGTTTGTGTTTTCTGATATATTGTTCTTTGATTGTGTGAATTAAAGTTCTATTCCGCAGATTCTTTAATTCTGAATTCTAAGTATTATTAGTCTTGTTAAGATTCGATCCTGACATTAATCTCTATTTCTAGTGCAAGAAATTCTTAGTGTTCTCATAGTTTGTTTAGATTGGGTTTATTCCTTAATCTTGTTCCGCAACAAACTGTAAATTATTTGATTATATCAATAAACAATTTAGAAAGATAAAAATTGTGTGTTTGTATTCAACCCCCCTTCTACTAACTTATATAACCCCTTTGGGACCAACAGTCTCTCTACTTTACTCTCTCTTCTCCGCACTCCCTCTTCTTTCTCTACTTCAGTGGCTACTTGTAACGTCCCAAAAATTACAAGGAATTTAAATTTTCAAAAATAATGCATTTCACTATAATCAAACCACAAGTTAACAAATCCCATTACAATAAAAATAAACGTCGTTGGTTTAAACCGTCAAACAAAGTTCAAGCAGCGGAAAAGTTATATAATTAAATCCCCATTTAATAAAAATTTAACTTAAACAGTCTTCGCCTTGCGCCCGTGTGTACCGTCATGCCCGACTGCTACTCGCACCTGAAATCATAAGATATTGGGAAGGGGTAAGCACGAAGCTTAGTGAATTCAAACCATAAATAGGATCGCAATTATATCAGCATCACCCTTAAACAGCTAGTTATCGCAACCAACTCATACCATGCAATCACGTCCTGCACCCAAATTTATATATACCAAATACACCAGCACATATATTTCTTGGAACATCCATCAAGAAAATATATCACGATTAATAATAAGCCCTATACTTCTTGGAACAACCATCAAGAAGATATAATCACAACTCATTATACAAACACATATACTTCTTGGAACAACCATCAAGAAAATATATCATCATTAACAATAAACCTTATACTTCTTGGAACGACCATCAAGAAGATATAATCACAACTCATTATATAAACACATATACTTCTTGGAACAACCATCAAGAAAATATATCACCATTAACAATAAACCTTACACTTCTTGGAACGACCATCAAGAAGATATAATCGCAACTCATTATACAAACACATATACTTCTTGGAACAACCATCAAGAAGTACATCAATCACAATTCAATATATATACACAATTATATATACCCCATAACACAATAATATCAACAAACAATCATAACTATCACACTCGAGCTATAGTAATACAAATATAATTCTCATCCTATTTAGTGAGAGAACTCACCTCAAAAGCAAAGCTTATGTCCTCAACAGCAACACGAACCGGCCAACACCAGCTCACCTTTTTCCATCTAAATAAGTGTTAACAAATGTCAAAGTGACGCCCCAACCCAAAGCCACGACTACTAAATTATAAAATACATTTTCCAGTTTTTTACTCTCAACACACAGGTCTGTTCGGGACCTGTTAAACCCCTTATAAATTGATAAATCCAGGAATATTTTTCCATAAACACAAAGTCCCAGGTCTTAGGGTTCCAGGGACATATCGCACGCGCTCTAATGATTTTTCTACAATTTACTATGGATTTTACAAAACCGACTTGCAGCACAGTGAAAAACAGGACCTTTCACTACAAAACAGCAATTTGACACTAGCTATGGTCCGAACTGGTTTTTCCGTAAAACATATGAAATTTACTAGACTCAGAATGGGAGATTTTGGCACTGATTTCACCTCAATACGATGTATCTATAAAAAGTTATGGCTTTCACCAAAACAGTGGCAGAAACTATGTAATTCACATGAAATGACAAATAATGCTTAGTAACCCATTAAGCCATAGCTTAACCCAAACAGACCCGAATGAACCTTTGAGGATGCAAACAAATAGGGTATTCTAAATGCAAGTAAAAACAACCCCAAAACATACAATCAACAACCACAATGAGGCCCCAAAATTTTAGCGTGGAAAACCCCTCAAAATCGAGAGTAAAAACCACGGGACTACTAGAGCCGCTTCAAATCCACTACCACCAATATTAGAGCAATAAAAAGTCTTCTCTAGATTATACTAGAGGCATACAAAACCATCATACACTTGGAAATAAGCACATCAAGATGTATGGAACCAAAATAGAGCAAGAATGGAGAAAAATCACCACAAAGTTACTGCTGTGCAGAATCCCACGAAACCATGACCTCCAGACCTCAAAACCACGATCCCACCGTCCAGAATGTTTATGAAGATGTCGTGAAGCTGCTCACCAAAAATCACGACGATCCGACCGTTCAATCTCCAGGAAACAGAAGTTTTCTGCAGCTAGGTTTACAAATACGAAAAATGGAGCTCTCTCACTTTTTCTTGTTTCTCTCTACTCTCTCTTTTGTTGCTACTCTCTCTCGGCCGAACTCACAAGGGAAGAGGAGGGAGGGGCCGTAGGGTTTTTCCTTCTCCCTTTCTTTCCTCTTTTCTTCCTTGCCAAGCCACGAAACCAACACCCTCAAAATGAAACATGAAATCGGTTTTGGGTTGTGCATGGGCCGAAATGTACATTGTTTTGGCCCTTTAACAATTTGATCCCTCAACTAATTCCATCTTGCACTCTAACCAATGATTTGACATAATTAACTATTAGGTCCAATTCGTCTAACCTCCCAGCACTGAAGAGGTCTCAATCAGCATCTCCAACATTGAATCTGTTGCCCGACTCTTCTCAGCCACTGCCTCTTCTTCTTTTTTTGTCTTTCCCACCTTCAGCATTGCACCAACAATTCCATCACTTCCATTGATGGATACAAGCGCCGCCACTCTACAAAGC
Organism: Saussurea involucrata; assembly: GCA_033807775.1. Lineage (NCBI taxonomy): Eukaryota > Viridiplantae > Streptophyta > Magnoliopsida > Asterales > Asteraceae > Saussurea > Saussurea involucrata. The sequence continues at coordinate 24,361,233 of CM066314.1, forward strand.
CTGATTCAGAGAAATTTCACAGGACCTGTAGGATCTTCTACAGCAATCCCTATTCGTTCGTTCGAGGAAGACATGGAACATTTAGGAGGAACTCACGACTTATGTGCCTTCTCCAACCCAAATCCTACAGATATCCAAACACAATCCTTACCCCTTTCTGAAAACCAAACTTCTGAGCTTAATTTTGCTCACAAATTATTTTCTTTTTCAGGTCCTAATCTGGGGACAATCAGCGCGTCCCTCAAGGACATCGCTGATAAAGTGGAATCTCTCTCCACCAACCTTGGATCAAACACCTCAGCGGTTAATGACGCTGGGGTAATGCTGAAGAACGTCTCCACTACCCTTGCAGCGAAAGTTAACTCTGCAGATATCTCCAATCTACAAGGGGGAGTAAAAGACCTGGAGCTCGCTCTCAATAACAACACCTTTGTGCTCCAGGAAGTCAAATCAGAGGTCTCCACCCTTTCCAGCGACCAGAAGCATCTCTCCACCCAATTCACCAGTCTCAACGGTGAAGTTGCGTCCCTGAACACCACAGTTACAAACCTCCAAGGTGAGGTGAGCGGCCTTTCCTCAAAGGTAATAGATTGTAACTCGCTGCTCCCACTGTCCCTCTATCTCACTTTTCTCATGATGACCAGGAAAAGTTAGAGATGGCGGTGGAATTCATTATGGAGGTTACAGAATCGTAGAGGTTGAAAAGAACCAACCATCTACTTCAGGGCACCCTGGCCATGAAGACAAGGGTCCTGAGGTTGGTACTGATGCTGACAACGCTGATACCTCCCCCCCCCCCCCCCCCCCATTCGGTGGAAGAGGGGGAGAAGACCGCTGAAGACTTCCCTCGAATTGTTGAGGGGGAGGAAGAAATTGAAAAAGAAGACCCTCAGGAATTTGATCATCCTGAGGGAACCGCTGAAGATCCCTATCCTTCTGAGGGGGAGCAAGGCAATGACCCTTTCTCTCCTGTGGCTAAAAAGGAGAATATCGAAATCCTTTGTGAGGATGAAGAAGAAGAAGAAGAGGAAGAAGAGCTAGAAATAGCTGATGATGAACCTGCATCCCGTCCTTCTCCAAAGGACGTTAACGATGAAGATGATGATGACCCCTTCTGGTTTGAGCCAAGTACAATAAAGGCCCCTACTCTAAAGGGTGTCTCCATCAATGAACCAGGGGAGGGGACCGCTGCAAAGTCTCCTACCAAGAAGACGCAGCAAGGCAAAAACAAGGGCCTCACTGATGACAACTTGGCTATCCTCTTAAAGAAGCTAACTTGCCAGGTATGTTACCATTTCTTCCCTTACACTGCCTCACTCCTCTACCCCTTCTCAACTTCTACCCTACTCCTCCTAAAACCTCTAAACACTTAGCCTACTCTCCCTCTATCTCTCTTTTACCCTCAAAGGATCTAACTCTAATGATCATTTTGTTTCAGCTAGTCCTCTCCCCTGCTTGAGGCTACCGCTGAAGCTCATCCACCATCTACTCAACAAAGAATCCCAGCGATCGACGCTGATGATCAAATAATCCCAGTCTCTGTCATGAACGAGACTAATGAGCAAGCTGAAGAACAACTGTTTTCCCATCCCAGAAGACCTTCTCTGCCTCCTCAAAGGTCAGATGAAGATGAACGAAGAAGGAGAGCAACGATGATTCAGAAGATCGAAAGTCAATGATGAACGAAGCCAAACGAAAACGGGAACAGGGAATAAAAGTCCCTGATTGGATGATTCCAAAGACTGACACCCTTGATGAACTTCTCTTCAAGGAAGAACCTGAATAGCTGATAGGATCACCTTGTATTCTTCTATTTTATCAGCTTGTAAACTTTTTGTACTTGTAATTATTTTCATTGTACTTATAATTTTTCAACTTCCCTTGTAATCTGATTTATGAAGTTAATGAAAAATTTCAATGAAGTACTTTACTCCATCAGTACTAGAAAAGATCCCTGAAAACAGTAAATTGGACAAATATTTTATGAGTCCTTTTTATCCTTATGTTTTTAACTTAGCAATTTTCCTTAATGCTTTGTCATCATCAAATAGGGGGAGATTGTTGATCCAAACCCTTCAGTGATTTGATAATGACCCTGAGAATTACTTAGTGAAAATTGTAAGTAAACAATATGTATTAATGTTTTGCCATCTATGAAAAATATACTAAGTCTATTTAGTATCACTGAAGGAAACATGCACTTTAATTTAAACTTCAGCGATGCATGTACATCAGTGAGCCCTGAGCTTGTTCAGTCTCACTGATGATCGCTGAAAGTTCTATTTGTAATTGTTTGTTTGTGATCCCTGAAGACAAGATTCGCGACAACTGAGTTCAAAGCTGAAATCGAAGACCAAGCTGACCAACAAGTGACTAAGTCTACTAGTGACCTGATGCAGATATCAGGAAAGCCAAGACTTGTCCATTTCACGCGAAGTTTCAAGTAAAAGACTTCAGCGAACGCTGAACTTTATCATTCGCTGATAAAGATCTATTCAGCGATCGCTGATCATGAAGCCTGCTCTACAAGTAACTTTTGTCTTATCTCCTTGCACGCCTTTTGTACGATTTTGTCAGAAGGACATCCCTTTGTCCAGGATCATACAAACCACTCTGCAACTACACTGTTCATCATGCGGCTAAAAGGGATGTTTGCTAAAGTCAAATCCATGCAACCAACCAGACGCTGCCACGTGTAAAGTTGTACTGACTTGCATTAAATGCATGCAGTATAAATAGGAAACCCTACTTCATTCGTGAAAGAGCTTCCTCTCGCTGAACTACTTAGTGCAAGAAAACCATTCCTTAGGTTTTCTTATTTTCTCTCTTATCTTTTTCTAGTGCAAGAAATATGTGTGATTCTCTAGCTTGTTTAGATTAGGTTTTATACTTGATCTTATTCCGCAACAAACTATAAATTGTTTGATATATATCAATAAACGATTTAGAAAGATAAAAATAGGTGTTTGTATTCAACCCCCCCCCCTTCTACAAACTTGTATAACCCTTCGGGACCAACATACGCCATGGTCGTTTCAAACATAAACCACGTCCATCAAAAAAATTAAGCAAGTTATAGTATGAAAATTCAAAATACGAAGCATCTATAAAAAAACCTAAATCAACATTCATTTGATTTCAACGAATTATTTTCAATTCAGAACAATTGAGAAGATATTGTACTTCAATCATTACGCCATTAAGAACTTAACATTTACAAAACATGAAAAGCAACGATCTAAAATCGGTAAATTCTATATATATATATATATATATATATATATCTTTTGTAAGCAAGAATGCCACCTGAAGACACCATGGCGATATATATCTTTCTTGACTGCCAGTTGAAACACCCCTGAAGTTGTGGCCCAAAGCTCAAATGCCAATAAAATATCTTCTACAACGTTTACAAAGTTAAGTGCCGCATTATCTTCCATGCGTTTCAATTCCCCCAAAACCTGGTCTATCTCCATCACCATCAAATTCGAGTTCTTCAAAAGCCTGTAAAAATAAGTTATAGTTTATCAACTAATCTCATCAAGAAATTAACATTATGGATTCAAAAAGCAGAAAGAAAGAGTATAGTGATCAAAACCAGCATCTCCAACAGCATGCAAGATCATCATTGCTTTGATTGCAGTCTTGCACACACTCGCAGCTCTAATGAAGCAGGTCCATATCCTGTGGTCTGGCTCTACCCCTTCTCTCCTCATCTCCATAAGCTTTTGAATTCCAACCATATAATCATGATTCTTGAAACCCTTTTGATTCAAACCCTTTTGATTCAAATCTTAAAGCTACGGGTATTGGGTGGGTATTTATAGTTGCAATCATGTGGAGGAGTTGAAACGAAGGTGGAGGACTGGGGTTGAAGGGGGAGAGAATTGTGGAGAGAAATCAGTGAGGGAGTGTGGATCCCAGATTAGTGAAATAACGATATAATCAATAATCAATAAGCAATAACACAGATTGATTTCAACTTGTCATCCATCTATCATTCATTCAAAGGTTAAGAATCATTCAGATCAGGAATCGTTCTTAAAAGTTTTGACTTCTAAACATTTCAGTTTAGAACTCGTACTTCAATGTTTACTTCAATGTTTTATTTGGTTCATTAAAGGAGTGTTAGGACTTATACTGTTTCTATGGTCTATCCAGAACCGGAAGGACCTACCCAAGAAACACATCCATTTATAGACAACAGTGAGGGGTCTATCTTGATAGATGAGTTCGGAGTGAAAAGAAAAATGGTGAGGATGTGACAGGACTTAAAAGAATTATTGGTCCTTACCAAACCGAGTTAGTTATCCGGGTAACCACACAATCTATTCATTCTCGTTCTTTGGAGATGAATATTGAAACAGACATGGACCCAGTGTCGATAACTCGTGTCCCCCCACCCAGTCACTCAAGTATCTCACAAAGAATGCTTGTCTCATATATTCACTGAAAGTTAGCACACAATCTATCTATTCCTCACTCGGAGGTCTTAGATATTGAACAAGGAAGACATCAGCTTCGGTCTCCGAACTTCATATTCTAACACTATGTCTATTGATTTTTAACTTGAATCCCAGGTTAAATCAATATTTGAGCCAAATCAATATAATTTAGTTCTTTCACATATGCACGAGTCTTTGTGATTCCATTTGCATATCTTCGTGATATTGCCGGGACAGTTTAAAAATTTACTTCAGTGATATCTGGAAGTCCTATCAGCGATACCCCGATGCCAACTCTAAACATAGGCCACACAATTGTCTTAATTGTTGTGATAACAGTTACTATTGTGTTTCTGTGTTAGATATTTACCCCATCTTAGTTACTTAATGTTTATCTGATATTTTGCTACTCATCAGTCTTGTCTTTGAAGTTGCATGATGCTCCGGATGCTCTTACTCATCATGAGGGGGGAGAAATGATACAGATTCAAAGACACAGATTATCATGTTGAGGGGGAGTTAGCAAAAATGGGGAGTTAGCAAAAGTTGAGGGGGAGTGACTGTTATTTGATCAGTTCCGAAAAAGAGTTCAAACTGTCTACAAGCGATCATATCTTCTAAATTCCATATCAAGTGGTGTTCGCTACAAATTATTATATCTTCTAATTCCATATCAAGTGGTGTTCGCTACAAATTATTATTCCCTCCTTCGAGCATATTGGTTCTTCAAGTTCTTAAAGCTAAAAGCAAATTCAACTTGCAAATCAAAGACAGATTTATTGGATAAAGTTGAAGATATGAAGATAAGAGCTTTATTCAAAGGGGAGCTTGGAAAGACATGAAAACAAGCAACACCAAAGTGTTTCAAAGATTCAAGAGGAAGACAAGATCAAGACCTAGAGTTTTCAAGACCAATTTTTCTTTATATAACTTTAGGAGGAGATTGTTAGGACCATAAATGTCCTATAATATAGAAAGTGATATAAAGAAAAGAATATTATTTGTAAAAACCTTATTGTGTTAATGGGCTTTAGTGCGTTAATGGGCTTGGGCCTTGGTAATCATAGGCCTAGGTATAAATAGCTTTAATTAAGCCTAGTTTTAGGTTAGCCACAGAGAAAGTCGTTCATTAAGCTAGAGAGAAATCATTCTTAATCATTCCTATACGTATTGTAAACTCTCTGAATGGTTCTTAACCTTTGAATGAATGATAGATGGATGACAAGTTGAAATCAATCTGTGTTATTGCTTATTGATTATTGATTCTATCGTTATTGCACTAATCTGGGATCCACAATACGAGGGTTCGTGTGAGAGAAATCAGGCGAGGGGGAAGAGTTCGTGTGAGAAAATCAGGGAGTGAGGGGGTTGAATGGGCTAAATGAGTGGGCCGGAAGTTACAAGTTGCAAGTAAATTGATTTTGAACGACTGAGATTAAATATTGGATGAATTTAAACGGTTCAGATTCATGTAAAGATACACTCGCCTGGGTCAATAGTATAGGTAATTGGAAAAGGGTTTACACCCCTGAGTTAATCGAGAAACTATATCTTGATCCAAAGTTCATTAGAATTTTTCATCACTGTTTCTTCAATGGGTTAAATACAAAACCTTCCCAAATCAAGATTTCATTGAGTAGAAGCAAAAGATAGAGCAACAATTGATTTAGTTTAATTAACCCTTTTTCTTTCACTGTCGAGTCAAAGCTCGATTTTAGATCTGGACTTTGATGGAATTTAGTTTTATTTACTCTTTTAGAGATGAAGTAATTACCTCAAAATTTTAGATTTGAACTTTGATTTACTTCAAATTTACCTCTTAATATGGAGGTGGTGGTGCACTACAAGAACAGACTTAATTATGGACCAAAGTTTCAGTGACTACTTATATTTTGGTCATTAACTATGGAGTTAGTGACGATGACAAATGTCATCATTAATTTTTGGTCACTGATATGAATTCTAGTGACAAAATAAATTTGGTCACTAAGTGGTCATTACTCGTTAATTCTCATGGAATTTCTTTTACGACATAGTGTTTCGTCACAAAAAGTAGAGGTCATTACATTGAAAGTACTAGTGACCATTAGTGGTCACTGAGTGTGATTCATTAGTTGAAATTGAGTTAGATGGGTTAGTGGCAAAAAAAAGTAGTCAATAGATTGAAACTGTTAATGACCAACAAAAGGTAGTCACTAAATGTCATTTATAAATCATAGAGTTGGAAGGGTTAGTGACTAAAAAATGACAGTCACTAAATAAATGTGTTAGTGACCAAAAAAATAGTGGTCACTTAATGTGATTCATTAGTTGTAATTGAGTTGGATGAGTTTCTGACCAAAAAAATGTGGTCACTAAATTGAAAGTGTTAATGACCAACAAAAGGTGGTTACTAATTAATAAAAATGTTTTTAGTATATCTAGTTTACATGTTGTATGCTCAACTTTTATGGCCAAATTCAAATACATTAAGTTTTTAGTTTTCACTTCTCAATTCTTTGCATTCCTTAAATCAGCAAAATTCTGAAATTCGTCAAAAAAAATCAAAATCCAAAATTCTAAATCGTCATTCGACTTGCTCAATGTTGTCAAATTCCAATTGTTGTTGGTAGATTTGTTCAACTTATTTCTAACTTGCTCAAAAGAAAATTTAATTTTTGAGACGAATATTTACTTTATAATTCAGTATAGTATTCATTTAATAATGTTATACCGATAAAAATTTCATTTTGGAGATATATGTTCTTTTTTTAGATTAAAGCCCATAATATGCTCAAACCGTCTAAACCGATAAGAACAACCCGTGTGGTCTGATTTGACCAGTTTGGTCACTTGTCAAACAATTCGGTTTGGAAAACTTTCTAAACCACCATTACGGTTAGGTTTGTGGGTTGGGGGGTTAAACCGCCCAAAGCGGACTGCGAACACCCCTAATGAAAACCAAGCCCCGAATTAGGTTTCGGATTTCGAATTGCTTCAAGTTCGGATTGATCGGGTTTTGAGTTGAGGTCGGTCGGGTACTGGTATAGTTATAATGCAATATATATATATATATATATATATATTTGATTTCGAGGATGAACCCAATCGATTGAGAGGATTGATGAAACCTATAGTAGATTTAGAAATTAAAAAAGTGAATGAGCGACTTGAATCTAAGATTTTGAAAAGATAATTATATAAATATATAAAATTATTTAAATGATAATATTACATATATATATGTGTATTTCAGGTTTTCGGATGGGTCGGTGGCAAAAAAAACAAACCTAACCTGGACCTAAATATCCCCTAAAAGTCAGGTTTCGGATTTTCGGATTTCAGAGCATTCGGGTTTTGCACAAATATCTTAATTTCGGTTCGGGTCTGGATTTCGAACCATTCGGCTTTGCACACCCCTATCCACGCCACAGTTGATGAACCTTCGATAACTTCACTTTACTTATTTTTACATTCACATCACAATCACCTCAACAAAATAATAATTAAAATAAAACTCCATGTAGATCCCAGATATCAAATGCAATAGATTGAATCAAGACAATAGTAATCAATATGGCATAAATCTCACTTGAATTGATTGCAGAAATCGTATGAACATAATGTAGTCGTACAAGGTAATTATGAAAGGTAATCAAGTCATTAACCCTAATTCCTAAACAAAACATTGTATTTATATCCCCTAAGGGATAGTTACACAAAATGTCCGAAATAGTCCCCGAACTTCTATTCAACTAGTTTATGAGACCTGACAATCTCCCCCTTTGAATTGAAGTTGGATCTCACGCCAGTTGGGGACATATCGCTTTCTGATAGCAAACAAAATCTTGAAGTGCCGTATGGAGTTTCTGTATTCAAGCCTTTCTTCAATCTCTTTGAGCAGCTCTTTGGCGAGGTATTTTCTCATATTAACAAACTTTTCAGACGAGTCCCTTTCCTCTTCATCGATTATCTTTCTCAGCACATTCCGCACCTCCATCAAAATCCCTTCACTGAACTTGTGCAACTCACTTATCCTTATAAAACGCTTCTCTCCCTTATCGTTCAGATACATGATCCATGTCTTTGGTTTGAGTAAGAGAGTATGTACCTGGAAGTCTTCAGCATCAGGAAGATTCAGATTGGGCTTCATCACGTTCACTTTTCTTTGATTGCTTTCGATTCCCGTCTGAAAATCGTTGATATACGAGAGGGTTATGGTGCACTTCATGAATCTTTTGATAGTTTCGAGGGCTTTGGTATTCGGTAGTGGTCGGATGGTTCGGGTCTTTAACTCTCGAAGAAGAACTGGGAAGTCTTTCAACTTCAGATTTCTGAAGTCGGCTTCTAAGAATACCCATTCTTTCCCATCATCTCTCTTAACAGTAAACACCAGAAACCATACCTTCAGGACTTTGTGTGACACAATCTCCACAGTTTCAGTTATCCTGTGGTTGGTTCTGACTTCGTGTACCATTTTGCTTCTTTTCATTACGTCCAAGTACTGAGAATGAATTGGTTCATATAGATCTGAAACCTCGTGACACATAACCGGGTCGAGCGATCTGATCCAGTGAACGAAAATCTTCTTTTGGGATTCTTCTAAGTACGGAACCAGGATTCAGACTCTCCCCCAACGAGCTGGTTGATTAGGCTGAGGTTGAGTCGTTTCCGTTTCAGGAATTGGTATATCAGAAGTGGTACATGTGTTGTCATGTTCATCGTGCTGAGATTTTGTTACATGTTCACTTTGGAGTAAGAACTGGTCGTAGTCTTCCTCATTCATTGCCTCGTCATCTGAGAAATCCCACAAAGCATATGTCTCAGATTGAATGGCTATTACTGCTTTCTCTCTCCATACTTGTTCCATTTCAGGATTACCATCTGAGTCTTCATCAATCAACTCCAGGTCTGGTCTCTCCGAAACTATCAGCATCAAATTTTCTTCTGGTTCTCCCTCGGTTTTTCAACTGTTAGGTCTGCTGACTCGGTCACTTGGTCTCTGACCGGTGTCGACAACTCCATATCCTGAACCATGTCTTGATCTTCTGACTGTTGGTGTGGCTCAGGTTCGGCTGGAGTTTCAGTTAATGGTTCTGTCGTTGAGGTTGATAGCTCGGTCAGTCGTAGTCTTTTCTCCCCCTCATGTTGATAAGGATCCTCCTGGTCATCATGCTGTCTTTTCAAACCCTGCGCTTGACCCTTACAAGTGTTTTCAAGGCTGGCAACCCGCTCGGATAAGGTATCGAGGGTGCGTTTAACGTCGGTTAGGGTTAAGGTAAGGGTGCCGAGTTTGGAGTGTATTTGGGCTTGAGAGTCGGTTTGAGTGTTTGGGGGTTGAGTTTAAGAGCGTAAGAGGTTCACTAAGTCAGCTTCAGAGGATGTATCTGTGTTTGATTGGGACAAGAGCTTATCGAGTAGTGCGGCTTTGAGGGCGTCGATGCTCATGTTTTGCGTGTTTAGGGTAGGGTGAGGAGGTTGTATCGGTGTTTGCGATGGGGGATCAGTCACTATTTCCTTACCCTTGATGGACCTTTTGATGAAGTCTATTTCCTCTGACAGCTTTTTCAAGATCTCTGATTGGACAGCATTTTTAGGCGTCGTCCATGGTTTCCTTGGAGACGAACTCCGGGATGCTAACACTTGGCGCACGTAGACCACCAGGTGTAGTAACTACGGTGAAGTGCACCGCAGTACCGCCTGCGCTCACGATTGGCTTAATGGTAGCCGTGGCAGGACTTCCACCTTGTCCTGGTAAGCCACCAAGAGGTAGACTCACTCTAGGTGTTCTGGTAGAGTCACGAAGAATCTCGACATTAGCCGTACTGAGTTCAGGTGTCCTAGTCAAAGAAATTAAATCATCAAGTGGCCCTAGACTCGATAGTGCATCTAAAAAAGGCGAGAACCGGGGCAGGAGTTCTCTTGTTTCAACACCGGAACTCTACAAGTGAGAGACCGGTGGCAGTTGTGCTACGTCCCCTTGTGAGAATGAAGCAGTATCCTGTTGAGAGGACATTAGGTGGCTGAGGAGGGTGTGTGATTGCGTCGCTAGGCCCACGATGTCTTTTTCAATACCATGTCCCAACGAATGAGACGGGGTAGTGGATGTGGCTGCCTGGCTGATCTGAGGCTGGGTGGAGGCAACCTGGGTAGGTGGCCTCTTCTCTCTATATCGCTCATTGTTTTGTTTACTCCGCCTCTCCCTCACTCGCTCACTTTGATTTTCATTTTCAACTAATTCTCCCTCCTTTCTTCTTTTCTCTCCAGTTTGGGCTTGGGTACGAGGGATTGGCTCAAGTCGAAAATGGTCGTCATTGTGATCATCGGAGTCAGTGGATTCATCTTCTGAGCCCGAGGACCCTGATTCGGAACCGGACTCCGCACCTGGTTGAGAACCAAATTTGGAACCCGGCTCTGAGCCAGATTCAAAGGCAGATCCGGAGGCTGAGCCGGATTCTGAGCTTGAAGAGGAAGCTGCCTCTTCTTGTGCCCTTTCATGCATAATATCCACAACCTCCACTTCATGTAATTCTGGATCGTCATCTTGGGGTTGAGTGGATGCGTGGGGTGGGATGGTTGGGCGTCGGGGCGAGCTAGCTCCGCGAGATGATCTTTCGGCACCACCCACGTCTTCTCCCCTCACAATATTTTCTCTCATCACGCCCTATCCGGGAGCCCCTGCTCTTCGGACCCTACCTCCTCTAGTGCGTGGACCCTCACGCCGCTCGGGACGCGCTCATTGGGCAGGTCCTACCGGATCTGGCTGGACCATCGGAGCGACTAGATTGTTCTTTTGCCTATATTCTATCACACTCAGTGCCGAAGGATCAGCGAGAGCTAGCAAGTCTGCTGGTAGTAGCATGGGGACTAGTCCAGGAATTGGCTATTTGTTTTGGATTCTAGTCATGCGTGTAGAGAGAAGTACCTCGTGTTCAAAGCGCCTTGGGATAGTTGGGTATACGTCAAGGAAATAGGCGACAATCAGTTGAAGAAATCTTGGAAAAGGAAGGCACGTCAGGTTTTTGTTGCCTTCTTTCAGTTGCACCTTTGCTATCAGTTCATTCCATAGGATGGATGCATAGTCAGTGTGGCGATTGTATGCCACGCCATGGATGAGCCGCAGAAGATTAACGGTGGTTTGGTCGATGCCCTTCGTGGTCGACGATAGACATCGGTTGAGGATGGTAAACAATGTGTACCAGATCGGCGTCAGATGAGCTCTGGAAAAGTGTGATGGTTGGGTGAGCTCCCTAGCATATCCCAGATCGTGCATCTCCTGGCAGAGTACGGCGTCGGAAACAGAGTTGTCAAAACGAATCCTACCAGGGATGGAAGTGGCATCCGGTAGGTTGAGGATCTGGCGAAGGAGATCTCTGGATATCACAACCGGTGTGTCGGCAATGCGGCCTTCAAGATCAAGTTATTTACCACGTGCAACTGAGATGAGGGACCTCCAGAGTTGTTGCACGTACACGTGTGGAACTGTGGCAGTCGCCGTCAAGGCATAATTGAGTGGGTGGCGCTTCAGTATCTCGACAATGACTGGGCACGGGCAGATGATTGTTGTTGTGTCCAAATGGAAATTGTTTGGAAGGATCGAAAAGTTCGATCCAACCGGAAGGAGTGGTGCCTCGGCTTGATGAACATGGTGGTTTGGTTGAGCCATTTTAGTACCTGAAAAGAATCCGTATTAAATAACCATGTAAGTGCAAAACCAAGCTCAAGTTCCGGAATTTAGGTTTTTCGGATTTGATTGGGACCGAGAAGCTAAAGTGAACCGGAACTGGCACTTAATCGGACTCATAAGAGCCCGGGGTGCGAGGCAGAACATAACTAATAAAGTACCTAGGACACAATGACAAATGAACAACAGCCCTGGAAGAACAAACTAAACCGGAACTGGAACCAGGACCTGGACCAGGACCGGGAAATGGTCAAGACCGGGAAAGGTACCGGGACAAGAGGTGATCCGGGACGGGGTCCGAAACCGGGGTTTACCCGGAACCGGGACGTAACCCGTACCGGGAGTTACCCGGTGTCCATACTGGGACAGAGTCATTCCGGGACTCATCCCAATCCGGGACGTATCCCAATTCGGGACCAAAAGAGAGGTCGGGACTCAACATAAACCGGGAGCTGACCCGGGAGAGGAGGAACCCAGGAGTCGATCGACCCCGGGACACGCAACCCCAGTGTCGACTCCGGGACACCCCGGATCGGGTTTCAGTCGAGAACGACGACTAATCGGGACAGAAGGAAGTAAAATCAGTTATCGATTTCTTCCCAAAACCCCTGCGATGCACGTTAAGCTAACGTAGCGGTATCGATTTGAGGTAATATCGAGCGAACCGAAGGGTGTGAAACCCTAGCGGCACCGATTCGGTGAAATCGAACCAATCGATCGACTCTCGCCTCAAATTGATCGAATAAGGAAGATCGATTACTGTGTTCATGTTGTTTAGAAAGCATACCTGGTAATCTGAGTCGAAATCTGAGACTGACGGAGAAAAAAAATTGATAGTGTGAGAGGAATGTGAGAAGAAGTTGGTTCAGGAGAGGTTTGAACGCGAAGTTTTGAAATTGTGAGGTCAACACAAACTCAAACTGGTTTATATACCGGCCCGTACCGGGAGTGAGTCCCGGTACCGACTTGTTTCCCTCTCCCGGTCCCGACTTATCTCAACTTTAATAATTTGACAAAATTTACCCCCAAATTTAATGAAAAATTGACTTCAAACCCTTAACCTTTGAAAAATACACTTTTCCCCCTCAAGTTCTCAAAATTGCATTTCTCCCCCTCAAGATTTCATAAAGACAATTCTCCCCCTCAACTTTTCAAACTTGACAAATCTCCCCCTCGACTTTTCAAAAAAAAATACCCCCCTCGAGATTTCAAAAAATGCATTTCTCCCTTTTAACTTGGCAGAAAATTAATTTGCTCCCCCTCAAGTGTTCAATAAGTTGGAGAACGTACCTCGGTGACTTGGACTTTGGTGGGAACCCTTCAGAAAACATGTTAATAGCCTGGGAATTGTAAACGACATAGAGAGACTAAGTTAAACCAAATAAAGAAACATGTAGAAAATCTAAATAAAAGCAAAAACTATTAAATAAATACAAAAGTGGAGAAACCGATATGCTTGAAACACCTAGGCTGCACTTAGAGACAAGTGTGTCTTGTGTATATACTATTGTGGGTAGGATATACGTGAGAGACAGTTAATTCTAAGTGAAGAGAAGGTGTGACGAGTGCAAGGGTGGATTAAACTTTTAAATTTAGCATACCTAGCTTGGACACTAGTTCGTTGAACCATTTTTCATCCAAAGCTTTGGTAAAGAGGTCTGCTAATTGATTTTTTGTACTTACGAAACAGAGTTCGATCGTACCTCTTTCAACATAATCTTTAATGAAGTGATATCGCACGTCTATGTGTTTGGTCTTTGTATGCTGGACCGGATTGCTGGTGATGGCAATGGCACTCTTCGAGTCACAATATATTGGAATTTGCGAGTACTGGAACCCGTAATCCTTCAGTTGTGTGTGCATCCAAATTACTTGGGAACAACAACTAGCCGCGGCCACGTACTCCGCTTCCGCAGTGGATGTGGAGACGTACGTTTGCTTTTTAGAGGCCCAACTAACCAACTTGTCGCCAAGGAACTGGACGTGACCCGTTGTACTCTTTTTGTCAAGCATACTTCCTGCGTGATCAGCATCCGAGAATGCGGTGAGTTCGAAACCTATATCCTTAGGGTACCAAAGACCAAGATTAGCAGTACCTTTTAAATAACGTAAGATGCGTTTAACAGCTGAAAGGTGTGACTCTTTCGGTTTGGATTGAAATCGAGCACACAGAAAGGTGGAAAACATGATATCCGGCCTACTTGCCGTCAAATACATCAAAGACCCTATCATTCCTCTATAGGTACTAGTGTTCACGTCCTTTCCGTCAGGATCGGAGTGTAACTTTGTACCCGGGGACATGGGAGTTTTCATGGGTGAACAATTTTCCATCTGGAATTTCTGAAGAATATCCGCGATGTACTTAGATTGATTGATGAATATCCCGGTCGACAGTTGTTTAACTTGTATACCGAGGAAGAAATTCATCTGACCCATCATACTCATTTTAAAATATGATTTCATGAGGACTGAAAAGTTATGACAGTATTTGGGGTTTGTAGAACCGAAGATAATGTCATCGACATAGATTTGAATTAAAATGATGTCCTTACCTTCTCTCTTAATGAAGAGAGTAGTGTCGATTTTACCTTTCAAGAAGTATGTGTTTTTGAGAAATGTAGACAGGGCATCATACCAGGCTCTTGGTGCTTGCTTCTGGCCGTACTGTGCCTTGTCAAGAAGGTAGACGTGATTGTGGTGAGCGGTACTGACGAAGCCATCAAGTTGGGAGACGTACACTTATTCCTTGAGTTTGCCGTTGAGGAACGTCGTCTTCACATCCATCTGGAAGACGGTGAAATTCTTATGAGTGGCATACGCGAGGAACATTCGAATAGCTTCTATACGTGCGACTGGTGCAAACGTCTCTTCATAGTCGATCTCTTCTTGTTGTCTATACCCTTTAGCTACCAACCTAGCCTTGTTCCGAACAACGATCCCGTTCTCGTCCTTCTTGTTCTTGAAGTTCCATTTGGTGCCAATTATTGTCTTGTTTTTTGGACGCGGGACCAGACGCCATACCTTGAGGCTCTCAAATTCGTTTAATTCTTCTTGCATGGCAATTACCCAGTCCGGGTCGTTCAAGGCTTCTCTCACTGAGGAGGGTTCAACGTTGCTGAGGGAGATGGAGAATAGGTACTTATTTCCTGTTGCCGCCCATTTTTTAGTGTTGCTTAGTAATACCGGAGCGGTGTCTTCAGTTTCTACCGTGGCTCTAGTCTGAACTGGAGCCGAAGGATCACCAATGACCTGTTCGGTTGGATGTGTTCGAGTCCACTTCCTTGTGTGTGGTAGAGGGTCCGTGGACGGTTGAGAGTTGTCGGGATCAACATATGAGCCTAGGGGTAGGTCTTGTACCGCCTCTAGAGATGGAGTCGGATGCAAAGGTGTGACGACCGCTGATTGTTCAGGTACATCGGTTGACGAAGTGGCTTCGGCCGTGTCGGTTGGGGATACACTATGACTTGATCCTGGGAAGAAGGCGTGGGTGGAACTACTGAGGAGTCGGTCGCTAAACCCGTATTCGTGCTAGAAGACGGTGTCGACTCTATCGCTGGCGTTGATGGTGAGTCCTCTGACGACGTCGTGTTAGGGATGTTGGAGGACCAGTGATCTGTGAAGATACCACAACTGCTCCATCTACATTCAAAACTTCGTCGTTAGATATTAGAGGGATATAAAAATCATTATAAAAATGCTCAAATAGTAGATCTAAATCAGAACGAAGTGACTTCGACGTATTGAACGAAGATGGATCTACTAGAGCGTGTGTGGTTTCCGATCGAGATTGATCGGAAGCCAGCACTCCGGTTAGCATGGGTTCTGAACTGAGGTGTTCAGAAGCCAAGTGGACCAATTCGTCGAAGGACACATTTACGCTCTCAATGACGGTCTTCGTCCTCTTGTTGTGGACGTGGAATGCTTTTGAGGTGGTCGAGTAGCTGATGAAGATCCCTATCCTCTTCATCGATGTGAGATAGTCACCCATAGTGCGATTCTTGAACTCGGTGCCGTTATCGGTGCAAATGGATATGACGGCCAGCTGCATGTTGTTCTAGACACTCTTCAGGTGGTTGATTATCAACCCAGGAGTCTCGTCCTTCGAGCGGAGGAATTTGACCCAGGTGTATCGTGAGAAGTCATCCACCATCACCAGTACATATTTCTTATGATTGATGCTTTGTATCCTCATAGGACCGCAGAGATCCATGTGTCGGAGCTCCAGTGGCCTGGACGTGCTTGGAGCCGCTTTCGGGTTGTGAGTCGCCTTCTTCATTTTAACCCATCTCGCATGCGGAGCATAGATGTTCTTTCTCGAACCTCAGTTCTGGCATTCCTTTAACGAGTCCACCTAGCATCAGCTTATTTATGGTCTTGAAGTTAAGATGGGAAAGCCGTCGATGCCACAGCCAATTCTGTTGAGTAGTGGCTTTGGACATGAGGCACACAACTTTGTTGGTCTTCAATGAGGCGAGGTTGATTGTGTACAGATTCGTTCGACGAGTTATGTGGATCCCAGATATCAAGTGCATAAGATTGAATCAACACAATTGCATTCAAAAGTCATAAAACTCACTTGATTAATTGCAGAAAAGATGTAAACTTGGAGTAACCGTACAAAGGTGATTATGAAGCTAATTAAGTCATCAACCCTAATTCTAAACAAAAGGATAGTTTTTATATCGCATAAGGGATAGTTACACAAGTTGTCATAAACAGTCCGTGAACTTCTATTCAACTGACTTCTGAGACCTAACAATCTACCCCTTTGAATTGAAGTTCGATCTCACGCCAGTTAGGGACAAAACGCTTTCTGATTGTGAACAAAATCTCAAAGTGCCGTGTTGAGTTCCTATATTCCAGTTTGTCTTTAATCTCTTTGAGCAGCTCTTTGGCAAGATATTTTCTGATATTGACAAACTTCTCTGACGAATCCCTTTCCTCTTATTCAATTATCTTTCTTAGCACGTTCGGTATCTTCATCAAAGTCCTTTCATTGAATTTGTGCAGCTCACTGATCCTCATAAACGGCTTCTCCCTTATCGTTCAGATACACAATCCCTGTCTCTGGTTTGAGCAATAGTGTATGTACCTGCAAGTCTTCAGCATCTGGGAGAGTCAGATTGGGCTTCAGCACATTCACTTTTCTCTGATTGTTTTCTATTCCCATCTGAAAGTCATTGATGTACGAGAGGGTAATGGTGCACTACATGAACCTCAGATTTTAATAACATGGGCTTTGGTATAAGGTAGCGGTCGAATGGTACAGGTCTTTAACTCTCGAAGAAGAACCAGGAAATCTTTCAAGTTCAGATTTTTGAAGTCGGTTATTGAGAATACCCATTCTTTCCCATCATCTCGTTTTTACTGTGAACACCGAAAACCAAACCTTCAGGACTTTGTCGGACATGATCTCCACGATTCCAGTGATCTTGTGGTTTGTTCTAACTTCGTGTACCATTCTGCTTCTTTTCATAACTTCCAAATACTGAGAACGAATCGATTCACCTAGATCTGAAACTCTGTGACACATAACCGGGTCGAGTGGTCTGATCCAGTGAGCAAAAATCTTCTTTTGCGATTCTTCTAAGTATGGAACCAGGATTCGGACTCTCTCCCAACGAACTGGTTGAATAGGTTGGGGTAGAGTCGTCTCCGGTTCAGGAATCAGTATTTCAGAGGTACCTGCAGTGTCGTGTATGTCATGCTAAGATTCTGTTACCTATTCACTTTGGAGAAGGAACTGGTCATAATCTTCATCATTCATTATCTCGTCATCTGAGAAGTCCCACAGAGCATATGTCTCAGATTGAATGGCCAAAACTGCTTTCTCTCTCCATACTAGTTCCATTTCCGGATTACCATCTGAGTCTTCATCGATCAACTCCTGAACTGGTCTTTCCGGAACTGTCAGCATCAGATTTTCTTCTGGTTCTCCCTCGGGCTTTTCAATCGTCGGATCTGCAGATTCTGGCACTTGGTCTCTGACCGGTGTAGATAACTCCATATCCTGAACCATGTTTTGATCTCCAGGCTATTGGTGTGGCTCAGGTTTGGTTGGAGTTTCAGTTAACGGTTCTGTCATTGAGGTTGACAGCTCGGTCAGTCTTTGTCTTTTCTCCCCCTCATGCTGATCAGGATCCCCCTAATCATCATGCTTCCGTTTCAAGCCATGTGTTTGACCCTTACATGTGTTTTCTAGGTTGGCAACCCTCTCGGTTAAGGTTTGGAGGGTGCTTTTGACGTCGGTTAAGGTTGAGGTAAGGGTATCTAGTTTTGAGTGTATCTGGGCTTAGGAGTCAGGTTGAGTGTTTGGGGGTTGTGTTTGTAAGCGTAGAAGGCTCACGAGGTCGGCTTCAGAGGATGTGTCAGTGTTTGATTGGGACAAGAGCTTATCGAGTAAAGCAGATTTGAGGGCGTCGATGCTTATGTCCTGAGGGTTCGGTGTTGGGTAGGGAAGTTGTATCGGTGTTTGTACGGGGGGATCTGGCACTACTTCCTTACCCTTGATGGATCGTTTGATGAAGTTAAAGTTCTCTGACAGCTTCTTTAGGATCTCAGTTTGGACATCCTTTAAGGCGCCATCCACAGTTTCCTTGGAGACAAACTCCGGGATGCTAACACCTGGCGCAGTAGCGGACCAGTTGTAGTAACTACGGTGGATTGCACCGCAGTACCGCCTGCGCTCACGGTTGGCGTAAGGGTAGCAGTGGCAAGACTTCCACCCTGTCCTCGCAAGCCACCGAATGGTAGACGCACTTGGGGTGTTCCGGTCGAGTCACAAAGAATCTCGACATTAGCCGTAGTGATGTTTTGTGTCCTACCCAAAGAAATTAAATCAGCAAGTGGCTCTAGACTCGTGCGTGCATCCAAAGAAGTTGAGAACCGGGGCAGGAGTTCTCTTGTTTCAACACCGGAACTCTCCAAGTGAGAGACCGGTGGCAGTTGTGCTAAGTCCCCTTTAGAAAATGAAATAGTATCCTGTTGAGAGGACACTGAGTGGCTGGGGAGGGTGTGCGATTGCGTCGCTAGGCCCACGACGTCTGTTTCAATACCTCGTCCCAATAAATGAGAAGGGGTAGCGAATGTGGTTGACTGGCTTATCTGAGGCTGGGTGAGACAACCTGAGTAGGTGGCCTCTGCTCTCTATAACACTCATTATTGTTCTTGCTTCTCCTTTCCCTCACTTGCTCACTATTACTTTCTTTTTCGACTGCGTCTCCCTCCGCTCTCCTTACCTCTCCAGTTTCGGCTAGGGTACGAGGGATTGGTTCCATTCAGAACTGGTCATCATCATGGTTATCCGAGTCTGATTCTGTTGACTCATCTTCTAATCCCGAGGACCCTGATTCGGAACCGGACTCCAAACCTGATTCAGAACCAGATTCGGATCCCGACTCTGAGCCAGAGCCTGACTCGAAGGTTGATCCGGAGGCTGAACCTGATTCTGAGCTAGAAGAGGAGGCTGCCTCTTCTTGAGGTTGGTCGCCATGATATCTACCACTTCCACCTCATGTAATTCAGGTTCATCGTCTTGGGGTTGAGTAGAGGTATGGGGTGGAGTTGATGTGCGTCGGGACGAGCTAGCTCCGCGGGATGACCTTTCAGCACTGCCCTCGTCATTTCCCCTCACGATATTTTCTCTCATCACGCCATGTCCGGGAGCCCCTGCTCTCCGGACCCTACCTCCTCTGGTCCGTGGACCCTCACGTCGCTCGGGACACGCTCCTTGGGCAGGTCCTGTCGTATCTGGCTGGACCATTGGAGCGACTAGATTGCTCTCTCGCCTATATTCTATCATACTCAGTGCCAAAGGGTCAGCGAGAGCTAGCAGGTAGTACCATTGGGACAAGGTCAGTTATGGGTTGTTTGTTCTGGATCCTAGTCATGCGTGTAGAGATGAGTACCTCGTGTTCAACTCGTCGTGGAATGGTTGGGTAGACGTCCAGAAAATGTGCGACGATCAGCTGAAAGAATCTGGAAAACGGGAGTCACAACTGTCTTTTGTTTGTTTCTTTCTTTTGGACCTTGTCGATCAACTCATTTCATAAGATGGAGACGTAGTCGGTGTGTCTGTTATAGGCCACGCCGTGAATGAGGCATAGAAGGTTCACCGTTGTTTGATCAATCCCTTTGGTGATTGACGATAGACACCTGTTGAGCATAGTGAATAGCGTGTACCAGAGTGGTGTTAGGTGAGCTCTGGAAAAATGCGATGGATGATTGAGCTCCCTAGCATAGCCGACAACATGCATCTCCTGGCAGAGCACCGCGTCGGACACAGCGTTGTCAAAGCGGATTCTGCCAGGCACGGATGTCGCATCCGGAAGATCAAGAATCTGGCGCAAAAGGTCTCTGTATATTACCACCGGTGTGTCGGCAATGCGACCGTGAAGGTCGAAGTCTTGGCCACGTGCAACTAAGGTGAGAGACCTCCAGAGTTGTTGCACGTACACGGTCGGAACATTAGCGGTTGGCGTCAAAGCATAGTTGAGTGGGTGGCGTTTGAGAATCTCTACTATGACTGGACATTGGCAGATAATGGATGTCGTGTCCAAGTGAAAATTGTTCGGTTGGATTGGAAGATTTGGTCCACCCGGGAGGAGTGGGGCATCTCCTTGTGGAGCGGGTTGGTTTGGGTTCGCCATTTGTGTACCTGAAAGCAACGGTAATCCGGACATCTTTATCCAGATTTCATCTTATCCAGATTCATCTTATCTCGGATTCATCTTATCCGGATTCAGTGTCTATCCGGGAAACCGTACCCGGATCACATATCTGGGAGTTTACTGAAGGGGACATTTGTGTATTCTGTGATACTGTGTATGTTTGGATCAATATTTTGAATTGTCTCACGATCATCTCATTCAAGTAACATCTTATCCGTCGCAGTCTGAAGTAGCTTGTCAGGTATGTCTTCCCACTCATAACGCTTTAATCAATCAGATGCAAATTACCGTGTGGAAATTAGACTCCCTTGAGGATAGTCTTAAGGCGAAGACACTCCAAGTGTCCACCTTAGAAGCTAAGGTAGAAACACAACATAATATCATAGATAAGCTAAGTGTAGAAAATGCTGGCATTTTGTGCATAATTGAGAATTTTAAAGAAAATGTGCCACAATTTCTAAAGAACCTAAGACTTTAAAGGCCAAACTATCTGATCTGTCTGAAAAACTCACCCAGTCAGAACAAGAGAACTGAGCTTATGTAACACCCCGAATTTCCATTATATTATTTTAATATGAATGGGGTTGAATGGTAATTTAGTCTAAGTTTTGAGACTATTTGCAAATACAAACTCCAGGGTTAGTTTTGCATTTTGACCAAAGTTTAATGTTAAGGTTGAAAATTAACTTGAGGGTCTGATTGGTCATTTCTTGATAGTTGAGTATACTTAAGATTGGGTTAAGCTTATTTGAGATATTTTATCTCAAATCAGTTCTTGTGAAGTCGGTCCAGAGAAAGAAACGGGGAGAGAAAGAAGAAAAGAGAAAGAGAAGAGAAAATTGGAACGGTGGTTCTTGTGGTTGCTGAATTGGAGAAGAGAAGATTATGATTTCTGGGTTCAAACCTTCAACGGGTGAGTTCATCCCTTTCATCTTAAAATTACCAGTTGAAATTGAATCAGATGTTGTGTAAAAACTGGCTGAATGATTTGGTATTTATGTGTTGGAATGAAATCGATTAACAAGTTGTATTTAGATGTGCTTTTGGGTAAATTTAACGTAAATAGGATACACAGTATCGCAGTCCCGGTATTGGAATTCCGGAACTGGGTATGGATTCCGGAAGTGGGCCGATCCAGAATTGAACGAGATCTGGAACTGAGAATGGGATCCGGAAGTGATGAATTCCGGAAATGTACTTCGAATTCCGGAAATGGAATTAATTCCGGTTTTGGGCCTGATCCGGTATGGAAACAAATTCCGGAAGTGGTTGGGCTTTTGGGATCCGGAATTAAGGATTTCCGGAAATGGACTTATTAGATCCGGAATCAAGGAATTCCGGAATGGGCTTATTGGATCCGGAATTAATGATTTCCGGAATGGGCTTGTTGGGTCCGGTATTAAATGATTTCGGATTTGGGGTTAGGATCTGATTTCTGTTAGAATCCAGTTAAGGATTTGATTTTAATTTAGAAGTCCGATTCGAATAAGTTATGGACTTGAGTTCAGAATACTTTCCGATTATAGTTTCTGGAAGGGAAGCAGTTAAGGATAAAGATGTGATAGATTACTTAATATCTTTAAAATTAAGAATGTGTTACGAGATGTAGCGGGATATGTCATTTTACATATATGTTAGTAAAGTGTAATGGATCCATAGGCACTAGTAGTATGTGATCATGTGGAATAGACCGGGCTCTCAATGGTTATTCCCGTTGACCTATAATGTGTATTGTTAATCCCATTTCGAGAGGTGATGACCTATAATGTGGATTGTTAATCCCATTTCGAGAGGTGATTATTAACGTGGAAAATACATAAAGTAATTTGTATTTCCCGTTGACCTATAATGTGGATTGTTAATCCCATTTCGAGAGGTGATGACCTATAATGTGGATTGTTAATCCCATTTCGAGAGGTGATTATTAACGTGGAAAATACATAAAGTAATTTGTATTTCCCGTTGACCTATAATGTGGATTGTTAATCCCATTTCGAGAGGTGATGACCTATAATGTGGATTGTTAATCCCATTTCGAGAGGTGATGAGTAACGTGGAAAATACATAAAGTAATTTGTATTTCTCGTTGACCTATAATGTGGATTGTTAATCCCATTTCGAGAGGTGATTACTAACGTGGAAAATACATAAAGTAATTTATATTTCCCGTTGACCTATAATGTGGATTGTTAATCCCATTTCGAGAGGTGATGACCTATAATGTGGATTGTTAATCCCATTTCGAGAGGTGATTATTAACATGGAAAATACATAAAGTAATTTGTATTTCCCGTTGACCTATAATGTGGATTGTTAATCCCATTTCGAGAGGTGATGACCTATAATGTGGATTGTTAATCCCATTTCGAGAGGTGATGAGTAACGTGGAAAATACATAAAGTAATTTGTATTTCCCGTTGACCTATAATGTGGATTGTTAATCCCATTTCGAGAGGTGATTATTAACGTGGAAAATACCTAAAGTAATTTGTATTTCTCGTTGACCTATAATGTGGATTGTTAATCCCATTTCGAGAGGTGATGACCTATAATGTGGATTGTTAATCCCATTTCGAGAGGTGATTATTAACGTGGAAAATACATAAAGTAATTTGTATTTCCCGTTGACCTATAATGTGGATTGTTAATCCCATTTCGAGAGGTGATGACCTATAATATGGATTGTTAATCCCATTTCGAGAGGTGATGAGTAACGTGGAAAATACATAAAGTAATTTGTAATTCCCGTTGACCTATAATGTGGAATAGGCATAAAGTAAATTGTAATTCCCATTTCGAGAGGTGTTATGAAATGAGAAATAGGCATAAAGGAAATTGTAATTTCTATTTCATAGTGTGACGTGAAACGTGGAATAGGCAAAGTAGAAGTGTTATTCATGTGAGAATGATTGAATAGGCAAAGTAGAATTGCTATTCATGTAGAAATGATTGAATAAGTAAAGTATAATCGTTGTTTCCGTTTGCTTTAGATGGATTAGAAATAGGCAATATGTAAGTGCTATTTCTGCTTCCATTCCAAGAAAGAGGTATGGCGATTGATTGTAATTCATTAGGCTTGAGTGATGATCTAGAATCTGTAATGATTCATAGTAGGCCCTTGAACATGATGATATGACTTTCTGAATGTTAGCCATATTCATGGGATCTGGTATGTTCCCGTCATTATGATACGAGTGCGAGTACGGTAAGAATGATGGCAAACCAGGTTTTTTTATATGCTTGAATATCTGAGTCTTCAAGCTGTTAATGTTTTAGTTTGAAATTGGATGTTCTCACTAGGCGTAAGCCTAATCGTTTCAAATTAAATCTTCTTACCAGGTACTATCTCGGGAAGTAAAGGGAAGAGGGACGAGTGCTTTTGAGTATTCAACTTGTTGATGTTAAGTGGAGAAGTTTGCCGAACCGAGAATGCTTTTGATGAATGACTTAGACAACCAGTTTAATCTTATCTTAGTTGACAAGACTAGATTAATAGGTTGTTTTGAAGAATTCGAATTGTATATATAAATCCTCACAGTTAATTCTCTACGTATGTATATAAGTTGGATGATTTCTCGATTACCCATGTTAAACTTTAAGGTTCAAATTGGCCCTGATTTTAGGGTGTTACAGCTTACCTATCAAAACTCTTCTATTGAAACTGAAAACAAAGAGTTAATTGAATGGTTAAAGGATCTAGAGACTAAGTTGTATAAGTGTGGTCAAACAGATCAAACCATCCACCTGAACAAACCCAACGAATTCAAATATTATAACTCAGAATGGCGAATAGGATATGATAATCCTCATTACTTAAAGAAAATCTTATCCAAGGTCCCTACCTTATATGAATTTGATTTTCTAGGCCTTGATAAGAGATATCTTGAGTACAAAATCAGATGGACAAAATCATCTGATGAAGTTGAAGAATAGGAAGACTTAAAAAGGAAAAACACTATTAAAATGCAACTTCCTTTTGTGTATGAGACACTAAATGCATCTTGTAAGAAAAATAAGTCTGTTTACCTTTCAAATGACTACTTTATTAGTTATTCTAATGCCAAAACTGAAGCAACTCCTGCTGAAGTTGAGGCAACACCTGTTGAGCTTGAGGAGGAACCTACTGAGTACAAACTCTATGTTCCACCTCTGGTGTTAGAAAAGAAAATAGTTCAGCTTGATGAGTCATTTGAACAGGAACGGATAAATTTTGAAAAGGAAAGGAAAGAGCTTTTAACCAAGATTGAGAGTTCTAATCTTAACAAAACAGACAAAGTGTCTGAGGGAGAAAGGGAAGCATTTCAGACATAAATTCAGAAGCTCGTCTCTAAACTGTTTGCCTTGGCAACAGATATTATGAAAAGAGCAGTTGAGCAAAGTTGAATTACAAAAGAAGCTTGATCAGCTTTTGCAAGAACGAATTAATCTGTCTGAACCTTCCTCTATACCGTCAGATACTTCTTCTTGCAAATCCTGTTTAGGTAATTCATAATCAGCTTTTAGTATCAATGATAAAGGCAAAGAACGTCAACTTGATTTTCTCAAAAAGAATCTTGACTCTGATTTTGCAAATGCTTCCACTACCGATTCTATAAAGAGTTCAAGTCCGACCTGTTCCCCAACCGAAACAGATGATAATGATAAGTCCAATGAAGAACTCAAGTTCTCCACATTCATGAATTCCAATGTGTTTTCAAATGATGAGTTTGATACATTTGACTTCACGAAAGAGAAAACGGTCCAACTTTATAAAGACGAATGTTCTACATTTGCCTCTCAAAAGGTTTATGTGAAAAAATATTCAAAGCAAAAATCTAAAAGACGTTCATAGAAACAAAGAAAGACCGGTACCTCTAACAAAAGACATACTTACTACTCCAGTTCTTCTGATTGCGAGCTTAATGATTCTTCATATAATCATGTTTTTAGAAAAGTGAAGATGGTTTGGAGAAAGAAAACAACTACAGCAGACAGTGATGGAAACAAGTCTCATAATTCTTCTATAGTTGATACAAAGTCATTTATTTCCAAGACTGATTCACCTACTTATGTCTATTCTACAGCTAAGCTGATCAGTCTAAACCGAGCAAAGGTCAGTTGCACTCATTGTGGAAAGAGTGACTTTGTGCATCCAAGGTATGTTAATAATTGGTATGGTACTTATAGTATCCCCAATCCTCATTCTAATAAGGCATCTAACCGTCAAGGATCCATCAAAGCATGGATACCAAAATTTGTCTAATCTGTTTTGCAGGAATATCATGTATGATTCAATTCATATTATTCACATCACATGACGAATATTCAAAGGTTATGCCAACTTTTGAGGGGGAGTACCATGGTTTGCGAGGTAAATGAGTTTTAAGGGAATTCAAAGAACCGTGGTAATTTATTCTGAAAAACTTACTCGCGTTTGTTTTTCTTCAAAATTCAATTCCTTAATTGCCACTGTTTATATTTTCTTGACTTAGTTATTTCCATGTCTCATATATTTCTGTTGATTTTTCGATGGAAATACACTCACTTGAATTCCAATTTGTTCTCATAGTTCGTCATTTCATGGTAATGATTTAATTCTTATCTGACATATTAATTGTGACTTGTTCTTCACAATTAAACTTTATGATCATTGTTTCGTTTAGTGTTTTCTGAGTCATTATGGTTCACGTTTGAATTTGTTCTCTGATATTCATTATCATTTTATTATGACTTCTGATTACCTCAGATCAGAACTCGGACTTCATTTTTATGACTTCTGATCATCTCAGATCAGGACTCGTTCTTAAAAGATTTTGACTTCTAAACATTTCAGTTTAGAACTCGTATGTAAATGTTTACTTCATTGTTCTACTTGGTGAATGAAAGGAGTGTTAGGACTTATATCGTTTCTATGGTCAATCCAGAACCGGATGGACCTACCCAAGAAACACAACCTATTTATAGATATCAGTGAGGGTCTAGCTTGATAGATGAGTTCGGAGTGAAAAGAATTTGGTGAGGATGTGACAAGACTTAGAAGAATTATTGGTCCTTACCAAACCGAGTCAGTTATCCGGGTAACCATACAATCTATTCATTCTCATTCTTTGGAGATGAATATTGAAATAGACATGAACTAGTGTTGATAACTCGTGTCACCCACCTAGCCACTCAAGTATCTCACAAAAGATGTTTGTTTCATATATTCACGAAGGTTTAGCACATAATTTATCTATTCCTCATTCGGCGGTCTTAGATATTGAAAAAGGAAGACATCAGCTCTGGTTTCCAAACTTCATATTCTAATCACTGTGTTTATTGATTTTAATCAAGTTAAATCAATATTTGAGTCATATATACATGATTTAATTTCTTTCACACATTCACGAATCTTTATGATTCCACTCGCATATCTTTGTGATATTGCCGGAACGGTTTGAGAAGTAATTTTTAAGATTTTACTTCAGTGATAACTAGAAGTCCTATCAGAGATACCCCGATGCCAACTCTGAACATAGGCCACACAATTATTTTAGTTGATGTGATAACAGTTACTATTGTGATTCTGTGTTAGTTGATTACCCACCTTGGTTACTTACATGTTTATCTGCTATTTTGCTACTCATTCAGTTTCGTCTTTGAAGTTACATGATGCTCAGGATGTTCCTAATCATCATGAGGGGCAGAAATGAAAATATTAAAGATTCAAAGACACACATTGTCATGTTGAGGGGGAGTAACAGAATCTTAATGTCTTAATCTGAGGTTGAAAAAGCGATTGGATTCAAAGATTGATTTTGTGCTGATAATATTACAAGTTGTTTGCTTGATTGATTATTATATCCCTTATCAGTTGGTGCTTCCTACAAATCATTATTTCCTCCTTCGAGCATATTGGTTTGACAAGTTCTGAAGTTTTTCAAAGCCAATTCAACTCGCGGTTCAAAGACAGATTCTCTATGTTAAACTGAAGTTGCTGATAAAGTTGCAAATCTGAAGAATAAGAGCTTTATTCAAGTGGGCCATGAAGACTAGCAACACCAAAGTTTTTCAAAGATTCAAGAGGGACAGAAGATCAAGATCTGAAGATTTCAAGACCATATTTTTCTTTATATAACTTTAGGGAGAGATTGTTAGGACTATAAATGTCTTATTAAATAGAAAATTATATAAAGTGTTTCTTATTAACTGTAAAAGCCTTATAATGAAATATGAGCTTTAGTGTGTTAATGGGCCATATGGGCTTTAGGCTGTAAGCCCTAGGTATTTAAAGGTTGTTTTGTATAGAAATTAGGTAAGATTGGAGAGATTAGATTGTGCGTTTCATTGAGATTAAAGAGAGTTTTGTTCATCAGTCTATTACTTGTAACTCTCGTTAATCATTCAGTAATATTTTATCGTTTCAATCGTTGTTACTTGATCATACTGGGATTATCATGATCAAAATTCGAACGAAACAAATTATTGCAAAAAAAAATCGATCATATTTTTCTCATTAATTTGACATCTATATGGATATACTTTTTTTGAAGAATATATATATATATATATAATATTTATATACGGCAACAAATAAACTCACACGCCCTCCTCACCATTGATGAGGTTTGAACCCCTAACCTCCTAGGAGGCCAAAGATTCCGATACTGCTAGGCCAAAGGCTCTTTGGATACATTGATATACTTTTTCATCCGTTTTTTCGGGTATTTTTGGTTTCCTTTTATTTAGCATTTAGCCCTGAACCCGACCCAATAATTCAAAATACATAACAACTTTTTTTTCAACTTAAAATTAGACGTAAATACATAACAATATACATGATTTAGAAATAAATTGTCATGCAAAATATGGAGTATCGATAAAGGAAATGGTCAAATGAGACAATAAGAAATTTGATCAATAGAGGTAATTATGTTTTATTTTTTAGGTTTTTAAATAGTATTATTATCATGAGTCATAATTAAGTAGGAATTGATAGGTATCAAGAAATTTCAATTTTATTTGTAATTTCAATTATAAAAATTCATTACTATAAAAATATTAACGGTTGGGCGAGCCTGCCTAAATATTTTTTTTCCATTACCCGTGTCTACCCATTAATTTTAACAAGTCAGTCGAGGTCGTCCATTTATTCAAGAATGATAATGCAAGCCCACTTTCTAGCGGACCGGACAAGGCACAGGTCTAGAACATGCAACTAGACAATAAATTTTTGTTCAACGGTGAAGATTCTCATAAAAACCTCAATAAGAATCTTTATTACAGATGTTTTTATCACCTAATTTGTCAAACATATAAGTATCCATGGTTTGAATGTTGATTCGGGTTGGACGGAGGAACCGAAAAAAATAAAGGATCACGTACATGAATTCTTCAAAGGAAAGTTTTCGTCGCATCAAGAGGAAGGAATAAGATTAGAGAGTGCAAAGTTCAAGAAACTTTCTAAAGAAGAAGCAGAAAGATTAGAGAGACAGTTTACGGAAGAAGAAGTTTGGTTTGCGATTAAAGATTGTGGGAGCTACAAGTCACCGGGGCCAGATGGCTTTACCTTCAGCTTCGTTAAAAGATTTTGGGGAACCATTAAAACCGAGGTGTTGAAAGTGGTTCGGTGGTTTTGGGAAAGCTCGGAGATTAGTTCGGGTGTAATGCTTCTTTAGTTCTTTTCTAACTCTGATTCCAAAAATGGCAAATCCGAATGGACTTGGTGAGTTCCGACCCATAAGTCTTATTGGCGTATATTATAAAATAATTGCAAAAGTCTTGGCCGACAGATTGAAGACTATTGTGGGTAGTTTGATAAGTGATGTGCAGAGTGCGTTCGTGAAAGATAGATTTATGCTTGACGGGGTTCTAGTCGCTAATGAGGTGGTGGAATTGATGAAAAGAACGAAAAATAAATGTCTAATTTTTAAGGTGGATTTTGAGAAGGCTTATGATAGTGCAGAGTGGTCTTTTCTCTTGAACGTGATGGAGTCGATGGGATTCGGTTCCAAATGGTGTAAGTGGATTACGGCATGTTTAAAGTCCTCAACGGTTTCGGTTCTAATCAACGGATCCCCGACTAAGGATTTCACAATGGAGAAAGGATTAAGACAAGGTGATCCCTTAGTTCCTTTCTTGTTTCTTTTGGTGGCGGAAGGATTGCACGTTTTACTAGAGGAGGCTATGGAGAAAGGAGTGTACGAAGGCATTAAGGTAGGAAGAAAGGAGGTATCGGTATCACATCTTCAATATGCGGACGACGTAATATTCTTCGATAAGTGGAGTCTTATGAATTTAATGAAGGTTCTTAGACTTGAATAAAAGCAAACTTTACGGTGTGGGGATTGATGAGGTCGAAACCCAATTGTGGGCAAAGAGCTTGGGGTGCGGATGCGGGTCACTCCCGTGTACATACCTCGGTCTCCCGGTAGGCGTTTCCATGAGGAAAATTGCTCATTGGAATGTGGCGATAGAAAAGATCAAAAATAAATTGGCGGCGTGGAGAGCTAAAACGATCACATTCGGGGGAAGGTGGACTTTGGTGAAGTCGGTCCTTGGAAGTGTACCATTATATTTCTTTTCCTTGTTTCGTGCCCCTAAAGGTGTGATTAAAACTTTGGAAAGTGTATGAAGCTGGTTCTTTTTTTTAGGGGGGGGGGGGGGGGTCGAGACAAAGAAAAAAAAGATGGCGTGGATAAACTGGGAAAAGGCGATTGAAGACTTTAATAAAGGGGGGCCTAAATATCGGTAGCCTTCAAGCCTCAAATTGGGGCTTATTGGGTAAGTGGTGGTGGAGGTTCTTAGTAGAGAAGGAGGTTTTGTGGGTGAAGGTAATTAAAAGTGTGTATGGAAGGAGGGGGTTTATACGGTCATCAACAAGATGGAAGGAGGGAGTGTGGCATGTCGGTATGGTCAAATATTATACAAGTGGGAAGAAAGCTCGATACGATAGGAATGAACTTCTCCAAATCCTTTCGGAAGATAGTGGGAGATGGGAGAGATATTTGTATTTGGTCAGACTTATGGGCAGACAACATTGAATTTAGCTCAAAATTTAAGAGGTTGTTTTGGTTGAAAACGAACAAATCTGCGTCTGTGGCAGATAGAGGGGAATGGGAAGGTGAAAACTGGAGGTGGAAATGGAGTTGGAGGAGGGAGCCGAGGGGAAGAGAACTTGGGGAGCTGGAGGACCTTCTAAGTATGATTCGGGAACGCCATCCAAGAAGGGGTAAAAAGGACGGTGTAAGGTGAGGTTTGGATCAAAGTGAAGAGTTCTTGGTGCATAAATTGCGGTCTTTAATCGGGGGAAATAGATCGGCAGGGATAAATTCTGTGGTAACGAAGTGGACGACTCTAGTCCCAAAGAAATTATGTATCTTCATTTGGAGAGCAGGGCAACATCGGTTACGAAGTCGTTCAGTTTTGGACAAAATGGGAATAGATGTTCAATCCATTTTATGTCCAAGATGTGGAAATGAGGTTGAAACAATCGATCATGCGCTAGTAAACTATGAAGAAGTTAAAAAAATATGGATTCTAATGGGCAAGTTGTGGAAACAATCGATAGGCGACTCGACTTCGGTAGATGGGTTGCTAAACCATTCGTTGACTTCAAAAGAAGGTGCAAAATCATCGACGCTTTGGGCAACGGTGATTTGGTTGTTCTTGTACCTAATTTGGTCGCATCGAAACAAGGTAGTCTTTAAGGAAGAAAAAGCAAGGTGTCGGATATTTTCTTTGAATTTCAAGTGAAATCGTTCGAATGGGTTTCGAGAAGAGATAGCAAAGGAATAGATTGGGTAAGTTGTTTGTCGGATCCTTTGACCCTGTGAGCAGTTCCCTTCGAAATGGGCCGTGATCGTGCATGTTGCTGTTCGTGGAAAGAGCTAGCTGCTTCTGAGGTTTCTGCGCTGCAGGTGGGTGGGGGGAGGTGGTATGCTTCTGTTTCTGCCTGTTAAGTTTGTTCCTTGCAAACTTGTGTCTCTTCATTTTGCTTCCTGTTTTTGCTGTTACTTGGTGTGGCCTCTCTGTTTTGCTTACTTGGTTTTGTTTCTAGTCTTTTGGGTAATAAAAGGTTGGTTTGCTGTTTTAAAAAATAAATTTGTCAAACATATATAGCCTCATTTGTTAAGACCTAATTTCTCATCAATCTAAGTATAATGTTTTAAGCTTTTACTCTTTTAGCCGATTAGGCGGTTTTAGAAGAATGATTCTATTTAAATAAATTTCATGACATTTATGTTGTTTTAATTTGTAAGACTTAATATTAGTATATAGTATGAACTTTTGTTTGTTTTATTTATTATCCGTACAAGTGTAACAGAGCCTCCAAAAAAATTTGAACAACCATATCCAAACCAAAACATATGAGATTTGATTTGTGGTTTTGACTCTAAATTGCACCACAAACACTCCTATTTGCAATGCACCGAGTTACAACACGGAGTAATATATACACATTCTTGGTTGCAGTCTTAACGAGCACATAAAATACAGTCTGTTAAGCATAGTTGTAACTTATGCATGAATAGCATAAGTTACAACTCCACAATATCTATATATCTATACAAGGATTGATTAAATAAAGTAGAAATCTTACCAAATTAACCACCTCAATCTTGGCAACAACTTTGCTTAAGTTCCTCCACTAAATCCTGCAGTCACCTGTCTAAGAGCTGCTGCTGGACATTCCACATGACCTAAAGAACCTGATCATGTTCTCATAAAGATCTTCGTATGCTCTTGTGCTCAAGAGGAAGTCAATGTGACCATAATCCTCGAGAAACAAAACATTAGGTTTTGATCGCAATTCGTTTAGGGTGTGGTGCACATCGATCACATCTCCTAATGCGTCGTTTCCCCCATGAGCCATCCATATAGGCAATGATTCCGGGATCTGGCTAAGATCAAAACTTGGTGGTTTTGTTTGCCCATATTGTAGTACATTCTTTAAACTCCCATAGTCATACCTTGCAAAAGTACCTTTGCGTATCACTGCAACTCAAGAAACATAAAAGGTCATAATCCAGTGGCTTGTTATATAAGAAAGATAAATTTGGTGAAGAGATGTAAAACAATCAATTAGGGCGTATAAAGAGCATACTTTGAAAAAGATGTTTCAAGTTCTTTAACGATGAAGGGTGAGGTTCGTATTCAAGGTAGAAATCCACGCGGGTGCTGTTAAAGCAGCAGTTTTCACCTGCAATATAGAATATAACCTTTTGTCAACAAAATTGGTTGCAATTTTCTGTAGCAGATGCCACCTCATGAAGAAGATATAGAATAATAACCTGTGATAGATGCTAACATATTACTGCAATCTACATGCCCATCACAAGCCATGTCTATGATGTTGGTGAGAATGTCACTGGAAACAGCGTAGAAATTAATCATTATTATTATGACGAGGCATGGTAAATTCAGAAAAAGAATAATGGAAAATGTAAAGCAAGGAACCTCTTCAAGTTTAGTTGATGTATTCCCAGTAATCCAAGTGCCTGTGAAGAACAAAAAATTGATGTATGAAACTTTCAAAACCAAATTCACATATGAATAAGAAGAGAAAAAGAAACCTCATCAAGACGCAGATGAACAAGATTAAGAACAAACTTAGATGTGATGTGATCCAAGTATGATATAGGAGAAAGAAGAGCAGCAGCCTCAACCAAGTTAGCTATATCTGGTTGAGTAAAAGCCGCCAACGACATTATTGTTCCCTGATAATAAAAAAATGCAGATATGTTAGATGGTCATGGTTGGCACAAGTTTCATGGGAAAACAATAAGTGGCAAGACCTGTGAATGTCCAACAACAAAAACTTTGGAGCTAGTTTCAGAGTTTATATAACTGAGCATCGTCTCAAGATCATAAAGAGCCAACTCTTGCCAACTCCAATCCCAGAAATCCTAAATCAAGGTAAAGAAATATTGTCAAAAAAAGAAATATAATAGATATCAATGCCACAAGTTATTGAATTTTTTAAACATTAGACTAATGGTCAAAACATTTTCCTTAAACTATATGTCTGGTTAAACATTATAAAAAATTCATGGTACAGAGGGGAGTATCATATTATCATGCCTATAAAGAATCTTCCTTGCACAACTAAAAGTTAAAAATCACATTCTCATCTAGAATGGATGTATTTGAGAAGAGGGTTTTACAATCATCCAAAATACATCCAAATTCATAGCAAAGATCAGTGATTCAGAATAAACCAATAGAAATGGTGCATAATCTTTATGTACCTTGTCTCTTTCTGATAAAGATACATGCCCATGACTCCATTTTGTGCCGCGAACGTTTCCAACCCAAACATCAAAACCATGGTCCGCAAGAATAAAACCCAGCGATTGCTTTGCAGAATCCATAAACCATGCATCACCGCCCTGATTATGTTTTAAATTGGTTTTGTAAAAGTTATCGATAGATTAGTTCCTCGTATAAGTGGAAAAAGGAAAGCAACAAAAGATGTTAAGCTCCCTAGTCGTGCATAGCCAGGCATAATATTTTTTAAATGTGCTACAAATGAGCTTTTTAGTTGCTAATGGAATGTAAAAAGGTATGATTTAATGGTCCATGCTTTAAATTTACAAAAGGTGGTGAAGTCACCATAAAGAGTCCATGTAGAAGCAAAACCGGAGGTGCCCTTTGCAGTCCCAAATTAACAATGCTTGATGACACACGTTGAAGACCTAGCAAGAAACCATCTTTCGTTTGAATCTGCAGTTTTATACACACAAAAAAAATTTATTCAAATTAATTAACACAGAAATTGGTCCAGATAACAGGCAGAATAATTATTTATGATTTGCTTGGACTTCACATTTCACATTATGATTCTAATCTTCTTGTATGCGGCTTGACAACACAAAGCTCTTTTTTTTAAGATCCATTTCATGTTACCATTCCCATTGGGAAATAGTTTAGAAAAATCAAGCAAGTAAAGTTAGATTGGAATCCAATTATATTTTTAAACATGTTTGCATACCTAATTTTGCTCATAATCTTATATCCATTTGACAATTAACTCAAGAAGAACAATGCATCGTTACTCCGTGAAGCACGTGAATATGAAGTCTAGTTGCATTTCTCAAAATACCAAAAATCATTGTGCTCACCTAGTTCACATTGCAGCAAACTCCATATATCATAACGCACTAAGCATATAGAGGTGGATTGTCACTTTGTATAAGAACGTATACAACCCGGGTGCATTGCATTGTCTTTGTATGAGAACTCAGAAACATTTTTATAGAAGTGTTGGGGTATTTCGACACGTGTTACGCAAGTTAGGCATTGTGAACCAACACACTCTAACTTGATGGAGAAATATAAAGATGACATATATATATATATAGGCATGGGATCGTGTGATAAGTGTCATTTTTGTACTTTTAAACCGTTGGATCACTTTTAATCAAATACTCTCCCATTAACTGCGGCTTAAAAGGGAATTGATCAGATGCATCTCGGTGCATCCCATCCTAATGTTCGTCTATTTGATAACCACTTCTCACCAAATTTGGTACTTAAGAACCCAACCCTTCTACTTATTTGGCAACTATAATTAATTTTTATTTTGGTTTATATTGAGGTAATTATCTTATCTCATGGAACTTGCACAATAAGACTGGTTTTGGCGTACATACCTTCATCAAATCAAACTTATTTAGGTATTTCAGTTATGTACCTGTTCTCGCCCAATAACCTCAATTTACTATCAGTTATCCATATAAATGTGTATAAAATCGGAAAAGATAGATGATAGAGTGGGGAAGAACTCACGGTGTGTTCCGAGCAAGCATAACCATAAGGTTGGACGAGATTAACACACAAACCACCGTCGTAAGATTGGGTATGTTGGATGAAGGAGTCTACGGTTAAATACTCAGCGGAGGAGACGCACAGAGATAAGGCGACCACCAACAGCACCGTATGTAGAACCGATGTGGCCATATGAATCGACGAGTGTATCAGAGGTGGACCAGTGCCATCAAGTTATCTGGTAGTTGGATTGGATTTACCAACAACCAGTAGAAGTTGGAAGTCTTCGAGCGATATCTAGATTTCATAGATGGATTTGACCCTAAAAAACGGAATATCTTACCGCAATTACCGTACGTATATATTTTTTTAAATAACAATTATCAATCTTCATTTAAACAAGGGGTGTTCAAAAATCCGAACAACCCGATGAATCCAACCCAATCCAACGTGTAATAACCTAACCCGAAGCAACTCGATGTCCAATCGAGTTGTAAAATCTTCAAACCGTATGTATTGGGTTGATATCAGGTTACAATCATTTGAACTCAACCCAACACGATGAACCCGATATACTTTTATTTTTTGAATTTAATATGATTGTTAAGTCTCTACTAATATATACATTAGACAATTACACCATTACGTACCCTATATATATATATATATATATATATATATATATATATATATATATATATATAGGGTTGGGTTCACGTGAGACCAACATGTTTTCGTTCTTCGGTTAGACCAAGAAATTAACATTAAACTTTCACAATGATTCATTGTAAAGGTAAAAAAAACAGCAAACATTCACAGCAAAAACACTGTGAAGGTTTACCATCACAGTACCTTTACAGTCTTTTGCTGTGAAGGTTTAGTGTTAACTTTTTGGTCTCACGGTCTCACGAAAATAGCTTGGTCTCACATGATCTCAAGTCTATATATATATATATATATATATATATATATATATATATATATAATCTCTTATTCATCTCTATATAACTCTTTCACACACACACACATTACATATATATATATATATATATATATATATATATATATATATGTGAATATATATGTGCAAATTCAGAAAAACAGTTGAAGACAATATGTTTAAGATTTAAGAAATATGGCAAAGTGTATCAAATGATGTATGTTGAAAAAGAATTATAAGTAGAGAAAACAACATATTATATGTTGCGAGAATATTCTGATGTGCCAAAATATTAACCCGACCAACCCGTACGATTTGGGTTAGGTTGGGTTGAACTTTGGTTTGGGTTGGGTTAGGTTGAAATTTTTCAAACAGCCAAACATTGAGTTGAGTTGTTCAAATGGCTTCAACCCAATCAACCCATCTCATGAATACCCCTAATTTAAACCAAAACTTCTCATTTAATAAGTTAATCTTTTTTTCTTATTATCTTATTATCGTTTATTATATAATGTATACAATAATTATTATATTTAGGAAAGTTATACCTTTAACAATTAATATAATTAAAATTTTGTTTTTATTTGAACATTAGGTAATTGCATCGTGCGTTGCACGGTGTATACTAACAGTGTATATGAATATAAGTACGATAAAATATTTAGATAAAGGTCAATGACGGCTTTTCATTGATTTAAAGTTTTAACTTTGCTTTATATATTGATATATATTGATGATTGATTGTTAGAATAATAAGAAAAAAATACTCAATCGCTACAAAATATACACTTTTAAAATAAGTTTTCATTTATAAGCATTGTTAGCTTACTACAATAAATAATAAAATTAAATAATAAAAAATGTATTCCATTAAAATAAGTTTTCATTTATAACCATTGTTGCATTTCATTAAAGTTTTGGTTATGTAAAAAAAATCAAATAAAAATATATGTTAGATAAATAAAAAGGAAAAAAAAATACTCAATCGCTAAGAAGATACACTTTTAAAATAAGGTTTTATTTATAAGCATTGTTAGCTTACTACAAAAATAATAAAATTAAATAACAAAAAAATATATTCCATTAAAATAAGTTATCATTTATAATCATTGTTGCATTTCATTTAAGTTTTGGTTATGTAAAAAGAAAATAAATTCAAATAAAAATATATGTTAGATTAATAAGAAAAAAAATATTCAATCGCTAAAATTTTATTTATAAGCATTGTTAGCTTACTACAAAAATATATGGCGGCTTCTCATTGATTTAAGTTTTTAACTTTGCTTTATATATTGATGATTCATTGTTAGAATAATAAGAAGAAAAAATACTCAATTGTAATAACCGAGATCTTAATTTAAAAGATTAAGTTTCGTGGGAATTGTTGTAAGGTTGAAAGTCTAGGGGCTAAAGTGTAAATTTTGGAGAAGGTATAAAAGCCCCCAAATTTGGGCTAAGCGATAGTGGATCCGGTATTTAAAACAAGGATCCGGTAATTTGTTTTTCTAAGGGGATCCGGAAACTAATGTCTTGGGCCGGAAATTGTTGAATCGAATTGGGTCGGTAAGCAGAGTCCACTAATTATGATTTTGGACTAGAAGTGTAACTTATCAATTTAGATAATTTATGAGTTATGTTCGGAAGTAAACTCGAGCATAAATCGTTAGATTCATGATATACGTTTCCTAAAATTTATAGGTGTTCCACCTAGAGATCGGAAGCTTAAGTAAGAAGTCTTGAAGCGAGAAAGTCACGTGAGTTTTTCTAACTAAAATACGTGTTTTGAACATGTCTTCAGTAGTAGACAAATGAGTTGAAATGCCATGTTTATTTACATGATTTTACTTGTTTGAAAGTTGATATGAGATGTATGCATACATTGTGGTAGACGTAAATCGGCTAAGTCGGAGGGAGGTTCCGCCAGTGCTCATGCCGGGGGGGAGGTTCCGTTTATGCCATGGGAGGGTGTACCCAGTAAGGCAGCGTGAGACTGAATCGTTGTCACTCTTAAGTGACTTCAGGGTGCCATTTACGGGAGCGAATTTATCCGTGAAAGTTTTATGTAAAGATATGTGAAAGTTATAAATTGTTTTTAAATGATTTTGAGAACTGTCAGGAGGGAGCTCACTAGACTCATGGTCTAACTCTCGCCTTTTCCAAACTATACCTTTTCAGGTAAGCAGGTAGTAGGAGGCTCTGGCAAGTGAGCAGGGCAGGACTAGAGAATAATTGCAGTTAGAAGCAGTGCCACTCATACCTTTAGTAGTTAGTTATTCTCAGTTGTGAATAGGTTGTTTCCGCCAACCTAAATTTTGAATCAGATGTAATGAAATTTTGGGACCCAGTATTGTAAAGCTTATGATTTAATGCTATGCATTGTTCTATTTTAGATTGGGTTGTTACAATTGGTATCAGAGCCATAGTTTAAGGGATTTAGGTGACCGGACGTGCCTAAACTTAAACTTTGGGAGTAGAAATCACAACTGAGAATCAGGAAATGCGTTAGGAGGGCACTATTGTAGAGATAGGACTAATAGGGTACCGAGGACAATCATGTAAGTTAAGTTTGGGATTACACCTGGCCAGTGTAATTGTGAGCTTACAGGTACATGTATGTGCTTAATCTGCCTTATTATTTCGAAGTTGTAGTCTTAAGCTAGTTTATTTGTCGTGTCCCAGTAATCTAGAATGTCAGCAAGATCCCTGAAGGGTATATTGAGACCCATTGTTGGGGAAGTATCGTGAGAGATCATTAGTGATGTGATGTATGTATACATCTTATAGAAGAAATGTTGTTTGGAATGTTATGAGCCGTCTAGAGGTAGATCTTCGTGGATTCTGTAACACCCTTAAAATTGGAACGAGCAACTAACTTTAATTTCAATAAAATAACCAAAATAGGATAAAATCCTTTCTACAAACCATCCTTGAAAATACCTCAGAAGTTAAACATCACAACTTCTACAAATAACAACTCAAGACGGGTGTTACTTAACACAATACAAGTTGCTAATCCCAAATAAGTGCGGAAGACTTCACTAAGAAAAACACTTCACGTGCACCCTACTAGCACTCCTCACTCCACAGTGTAGCTAAAGTTATTCCAAACCTGAACCTGTTGCACATGCCGACAAATAAAAAGGTTAGGCTAACGCCTAGTGAGTTCAAGAGTTTACATCATGATCAAATAATTTGTTAGACAAAAGGTTTCAACGTAAATCTTGATTTTTCGGCACCCATTTTCCAAATGCAAGTAAATTCTGTGACGAAAGCTTCTAATGAAAATCATTTCCCAGCAATAGACTCAAATCCAAAACTCACTCAACATGTAAATAATTATTAAAACCTCAATATAACATTACTGCGAATAAAACTCCAATATTCGCAAACGTCTAACCGAGGACGAGGCATAAAACGCCACTCATAACTCATGGGAAGAACCATCTCTACGCGATGCCGACACATGGATAAACAAAATACCCAAAACAACACCCTTCGGTGACTATGGGGACCCGATTCCATCGAATGTAGCGTAAACACAACTTAAACCACAATTAATAAACACAAGTAAGCTTCATGGATGGGGCACACATGACATCAACCAAACTAGGTCTTTAGTCAATCTTAGGCATCAACCATACTAGGTCTTTAGTCCATCTCAGACATCAACCATACTAGGTCTTTAGTCCATCTCAGACATCAACCATACTAGGTCTTTAGTCCAACTTAGACATCAACCATACAGGTCTTTAGTCCATCTTAGACATCAACCATACTAGGTCTTTAGTCCAAACCACTAAGTTCAATCGTGCTGGATCTTTACCTTGGGACCCACCATCCAAAACAAGCTTACTCGGCTTAAACATTTATACATGACCTCAAAAGAATAACCAATGCATTCAAATCATGTAATTCTCAAATACAATGCAATTCATGCAAAACATGTTGGAAAATTTTAGTAAAAATATGGTTTTTACTAAACTTTGGACACATTTAAATATATATATATATATATATATATATATATATATATATATATATATATATATATATATATATGTGTGTGTGTGTGTGTTATATACAATTAACTCTTAGTGGGTTTATGTTCTCCTATATGAGAGCTTCGAAACGATATATAATGCGTCCAAAACGGATTATGTGTGAATGACATATCAATACTCAAAGTTGAGTAATTGGATGAAATTAGCAAAAACCAAGTTGGGCGTGGGAAGGTGTCCCACATAGGAAGAGAGAGTAAACTTTCTATGGTTTATAACCAAAGAAGTGTGAGGAGTTGACAAGCTCCTTGATTGGTTTTACTCTAACTCCTACTCGCGCGCAGGGGGTTGCCGATTGACGATTTCGTAAGCTAAAATCGTCGAACTTATGTGCGAGCGCGACTTGCGGACACGAATGCAGATCCAAAATCCCGTGCTCACGCAGCTCGGTTTTGCTAAAATTCGGTTAGACCCAGTTTCAGTTTTTCGTAACTGAAATGTATTGAAGATAATTAATTGATTTCGGTTACATAATTAATTCGTTAATTACGAATTAATGTTTTGTCGGTTTCAACCTTTGTAACTGAAATATATTGATGCTGAATTAATTCGTTTTAATCATCATCAGTTACAATCTTCACTATATATAGGAGGGTCTCGTTTTCATCCAAAAACACACCGAACTGTATACAAAAATCAATGAAGTGTAGCTACTCGATTTCTCTCTAAAATGCTCCATACGAAACAGTAGCATACGGTTTTATTTCCGGCGAATTTTTCAGGCAAGTGGTCATCTCCGACAGTTCTAAAACTGCTCACGCTGTTGTACCCTGGGAACAGACGACGAATCTGTTTAAGGGAATCGTGTGTAACACGAGCCTCAACGTTCCTCGTCTTTTATAGGAATTCGTTTCCTTTATATTCTGCTTCATCTTATTTCTATTACACTTTCGTGGTTTAATATTGAATCGAGATTGTGATTAAATTATATTAAAATACCAACAATCTTAAACAGATTTCGTAAACGAAGTTAATCGAGTTTGTTTCGATTTTCTGTCGTGTCTTAAAACAGATTTATTAACGAAATTAATCGAGTCTGTTTCGATACAATTCGTTTTTGTGAAAATAGTTTATTAATCGAGTTTGTTTCGATTATCTATTGTGTATAAACAGTTTATAAATTGAGTGTGTTTTAATTCGTTTTGTGTAAACAGATTATTAATCGACTTTGTCTCGATTTAATTATTTTCTGTCGTGTATAACAGATTAGTAATCGAATTTGTTTCGATATAATTCGTAAACAGGTTAGTGATCGAGTTTGTTTCGATTTAATTATTTTCTGTTGTGTGTAAACAGATTCTTAATCGACTTGGTTTCGATTTAATTCTTTGATGTTGTGTGTAAACGTTTTAATCGATTATGTTTCGATTTTCTGTCGTTTATAAACAGATTCTAAATCGAGTGTGTTTTGATTTAAATTCTTTTCTGTTGTATATAAACAGATTGATATTGCGATTTTGTTCATGTGAAATTTGTTTTCGAAAATGGTGAACGAAGACTTGGTGGCAATGATCATGGATTATTCGGCCATGGAGGTGAATGTGATTGGTGCAAATCCTAGGGAATGGTGGATTGATACCGGAGCTACCCGTCATGTATGTTATGACAAGAGCAACTTCAACACTTTCAAAGATGTTGATGATGTACAAAAGCTCTTCATGGGGAATGCCGCCACCGCCGATGTCAAGGGTGTTGGGGATGTCATTTTGAAGATGACTTTCGGGAAAGAGCTCAAGCTTAAGGATGTTTTGTATGTCCTGAAGCTTCGTAAGAACCTCGTTTCGGGGTGTTTGTTAAATAAGTTTGGTTTTAAACTAGTGTTTGAGTTAGAAACGTTTTGTCCAAAAGTGATATGTATGTGGGTTAAGGATATGCCTTGAATGGCATGTTTAAATTAAATATAATGGAATAATGTAATGGTTATTAATAATATGAATAAAAGCAAGTTCTAATTTTGTTTATATACTTGAGTTTTCAATTGTTTGGCATGACCGTTTAGAACATGTATATATGTTTAATTCCATTCGACATTTAATTTAATTTGCATACCAAAAGTTTTGATTTTGACTCAAATCACAAGTGCCCCACATGTGTAAAAACCAAAACTTATTAGATTATCTTTCCAATCGGTTGAAAGGAAAAAAACCGAACCTTTGATTTAATTCATACTAACGTGTGTGATTTAAAATCGGTTCCTACTAGAGGTGGGAACAATTATGTGATCACGTTCATCGATATTGCTACATATATTTATTTAAAAAATAAAGATGAAGCAATAGATAAATTTGTCTTGTATTAGCACGAAATATTGCTACATATATTTATAAAGATGAAGCAATAGACAAGTTTGTCTTGTTTAAAAATAAAGTTGAAATTCAACTTAATATAGACAAAAGGAAAGTCTATATTAATTTTATTCAAGTTTGTCTTGTTTAAAAATGAAGTTGAAAATCAACTTAATATAGACAAAATGAAGGTCTAGATTATTTTTACACAAGTTTGTCTTGTTTAAAAAATAAAGTTGAAAATCAACTTAATATAGACAAAAGGAAGGTCTAGATTATTTTTACACAAGTTTGTCTTGTTTAAAAATGAAGTTGAAAATCAACTTAATATAGACGAAAGAAAAGATGTGAAAACTGTTTTTCTAAATGGAGATTTAGAAGAAGAAATCTATATGGAGCAGCCTGAGGGATTTGTTGCCCCAAGACAAGAGAACAAGGTTTGTAAACTTGTTAAGTCTTTGTATGGCCTAAAGCAAGCTCCAAAGCAATGGCATCAAAAGTTTGATCAAGCCAGGTTAGAAAGCGGTTATAAAATAAATGAGTGTGACAAATGTGTTTATATGAAAAACACCACTCATGGTTGTGTCATCTTGTGTTTATATGTTGATAATATACTTAACATTGGTAGTGATGACAAAAATGACAAGGTCCACGAAGGATATGTCGAAATCCAAGTTTGACATGAAAGACATGGGTTTAGCGGAAGTGATTCTTGGGGTCAAGATCACAAGAACCCATTATGGTCTAATGTTAAGTCAAACACATTACGTGGATAAGATTTTTGAGGAAATTAATAAAAGGAGATACTAGTATAGCTAGAACTCCGATTGACTAATAGATCCACGATGGAATATGAATTTATCGCCTTGGATAAATGTGGGTTTTATTCAAATGGCTACGTTAGTTTGTGGAAGATATTTCCGGATGGCCTAAGCCGGTAACGGTCATTTGGTATACATTGTGATAAACGATCGGAAATTGGTAGAGCTCAAAGTACAATGTATAATGGGAAGTCTAGACACATTAGACGTAGACATAATGTGATACGACAATTACTCTCTACTGGAGTTATCTCGATTGACCATGTGAAGTCAAAAGATAACATTGTGGATCCGCTTACGAAAGGCCTAAGTAGAGATTTAGTCCATAAGTCGTCAAGAGGAATGGGACTAAAGCCCTTGAATG
This sequence comes from Saussurea involucrata, assembly GCA_033807775.1. NCBI lineage: Eukaryota > Viridiplantae > Streptophyta > Magnoliopsida > Asterales > Asteraceae > Saussurea > Saussurea involucrata. The sequence continues at coordinate 24,405,205 of CM066314.1, forward strand.
AATAATTCATGCAAAGGAAACCTTACCCAGAAGACTGGAGATCCCAAGATCTGGGTTCAAAAGGACAACCTAGTTGTATGAATGAGAAGGTCACTATGGGGGAGTTAATAAACTTCCTAATCAGTGATAGTGAGGCTAAGCGTATAGCTTTTAATGATTATTGAAATCACCTATGTGAGAGAGAAGTGGGGTCGCTTTGAAGGGAATTGTGGGGGCGCAATTCCTAATTGCTCTCGCTGAACCAGGCTAGTGTTCATGACCATAACGAACACGACTATGAGGATATGACCTTGTTAGGAAGAGTCTTGGGTGAAATATATTGTCGTCTACATAAATGGTAGTTCAGTTCAAAGACATCGAGTCTACTGACAACTAGGAGACCAAGTATGTTTCACAAGGGAAGGTTCAAAGGGTAACACCTACCTATCCTATGCAGGATTCGACTATTGGAAATTTCGTAGGGAATTTTTTGTATGCATAGATCGATCTCCATTCATGTGGGGGATTGTTGGAAAATTTTAGTAAAAATATGGTTTTTACTAAACTTTGGACACATTTAAATATATATATATATATATATATGTTATATATAATTAACTCTTAGTGGGTTTATGTTCTCCTATATGAGAGCTTCGAAACGATATATAATGCGTCCAAAACGGAGTATGTGTGAATGAGATATCGATACTCAAAGTTGAGTAATTGGATAAAATTAGCAAAAACCAAGTTGGGTTTGGGAAGGTGTCCCACATAGGAAGAGAGAGTAAACTTTCTTTGGTTTATAACCAAAGAAGTGTGAGGAGTTGACAAGATCCTTGATTGGTTTTACTCTAACTCCTACCCGCGCGTAGGGGGGTGCCAATTGACGATTTCGTAAGCTAAAATCGTCGAACTTGTGTGCGAGCGCGACCTTCAGACACGAATGCAGATCCAAAATCTCGTGCTCACGCAGCTCGGTTTTGCTAAAATTCGGTTAGACCCAGTTTCAGTTTTTCGTAACTGAAATGTATTGAAGATAATTAATTGATTTCGGTTACATAATTAATTCGTTGATTACGAATTAATGTTTTGTCGGTTTCAACCTTTGTAACTGAAATATATTGATGCTAAATTAATTCGTTTTAATCATCATCAGTTACAATCTTCACTATATATAGAAATGTCTCGTTTTCATCCAAAAACACACCGAACTGTACATACAAAAATCAGTGAAGTGTAGCTACTCGATTTCTCTCTAAAATGCTCCATACGAAACAGTAGCATGCGGTTTTATTTCCGACGAAATTTTCAGGTAAGTGGTCATCTCCGACAGTTCTAAAACTGCTCACGCTGTTGTACCCTGGGAACAGACGACGGATCTGTTTAAGGGAATCGTGTGTAACACGAGCCTCAACGTTCCTCGTCTTTTATAGGAATTCGTTTCCTTTATATTCTGCTTCATCTTATTTCTATTACACTTTCGTGGTTTAATATTTAATCGAGAGTATGATTAAATTATATTAAAATACCAACAATCTTAAACAGATTTCGTAAACGAAGTTAATCGAGTTTGTTTCGATTTTCTGTCGTGTCTTAAAACAGATTTATTAACGAAATTAATCGAGTCTGTTTCGATACAATTCGTTTTTGTGAAAATAGTTTATTAATCGAGTTTGTTTCGATTATCTATTGTGTATAAACAGTTTATAAATTGAGTGTGTTTTAATTCGTTTTGTGTAAACAGATTATTAATCGACTTTGTCTCGATTTAATTATTTTTTGTCGTGTATAACAGATTAGTAATCGAATTTGTTTCGATATAATTCGTAAACAGGTTAGTGATCGAGTTTGTTTCGATTTAATTATTTTCTGTTGTGTGTAAACAGATTCTTAATCGACTTGGTTTCGATTTAATTCTTTGATGTTGTGTGTAAACGTTTTAATCGATTATGTTTCGATTTTCTGTTGTTTATAAACAGATTCTAAATCGAGTGTGTTTTGATTTAAATTCTTTTCTGTTGTATATAAACATATTGATATTGCGATTTTGTTCATGTGAATTTTGTTTTCCAAAATGGTGAACGAAGACTTGGTGACAATGATCATGGATTATTCAGCCATGGAGGTGAATGTGATTGGTGCAAATCCTAGGGAATGGTGGATTGATACCGGAGCTACCCGTCATGTATGTTATGACAAGAGCAACTTCAACACTTTCAAAGATGTTGATGATGTACAAAAGCTCTTCATGGGGAATGCCGCCACCGCCGATGTCAAGGGTGTTGGGGATGTCATTTTGAAGATGACTTTCGGGAAAGAGCTCAAGCTTAAGGATGTTTTGTATGTCCTGAAGCTTCGTAAGAACCTCGTTTCGGGGTGTTTGTTAAATAAGTTTGGTTTTAAACTAGTGTTTGAGTTAGAAACGTTTTGTCCAAAAGTGATATGTATGTGGGTTAAGGATATGCCTTGAATGGCATGTTTAAATTAAATATAATGGAATAATGTAATGGTTATTAATAATATGAATAAAAGCAAGTTCTAATTTTGTTTATATACTTGAGTTTTCAATTGTTTGGCATGACCGTTTAGAACATGTATATATGTTTAATTCCATTCGACATTTAATTTAATTTGCATACCAAAAGTTTTGATTTTGACTCAAATCACAAGTGCCCCACATGTGTAAAAACCAAAACTTATTAGATTATCTTTCCAATCGGTTGAAAGGAAAAAAACCGAACCTTTGATTTAATTCATACTAACGTGTGTGATTTAAAATCGGTTCCTACTAGAGGTGGGAACAATTATGTGATCACGTTCATCGATATTGCTACATATATTTATTTAAAATATAAAGATGAAGCAATAGATAAATTTGTCTTGTATTAGCACGAAATATTGCTACATATATTTATAAAGATGAAGCAATAGACAAGTTTGTCTTGTTTAAAAATAAAGTTGAAATTCAACTTAATATAGACAAAAGGAAAGTCTATATTAATTTTATTCAAGTTTGTCTTGTTTAAAAATGAAGTTGAAAATCAACTTAATATAGACAAAATGAAGGTCTAGATTATTTTTACACAAGTTTGTCTTGTTTAAAAAATAAAGTTGAAAATCAACTTAATATAGACAAAAGGAAGGTCTAGATTATTTTTACACAAGTTTGTCTTGTTTAAAAATGAAGTTGAAAATCAACTTAATATAGACGAAAGAAACGATGTGAAAACTGTTTTTCTAAATGGAGATTTAGAATAAGAAATCTATATGGAGCAGCCTGATGGATTTGTTGCCCTAAGACAAGAGAACAAGGTTTGTAAACTTGTTATGTCTTTGTATGGCCTAAAGCAAGCTCCAAAGCAATGGCATCAAAAGTTTGATCAAGCCAGGTTAGAAAGCGGTTATAAAATAAATGAGTGTGACAAATGTGTTTATATGAAAAACACCACTCATGGTTGTGTCATCTTGTGTTTATATGTTGATAATATACTTAACATTGGTAGTGATGACAAAAATGACAAGGTCCACGAAGGATATGTCGAAATCCAAGTTTGACATGAAAGACATGGGTTTAGCGGAAGTGATTCTTGGGGTCAAGATCACAAGAACCCATTATGGTCTGATGTTAAGTCAAACACATTACGTGGACAAGATTTTTGAGGAAATTAATAAAAGGAGATACTAGTATAGCTAGAACTCCGATTGACAAATAGATCCACGATGGAATCTGAATTTATCGCCTTGGATAAATGTGGGTTTTATTCAAATGGCTACGTTAGTTTGTGGAAGATATTTCCGGATGGCCTAAGCCGGTAACGGCCATTTGGTATACATTGTGATAACCGATCGGAAATTGGTAGAGCTCAAAGTACAATGTATAATGGGAAGTCTAGACACATTAGACGTAGACATAATGTGATACGACAATTACTCTCTACTGGAGTTATCACGATTGACCATGTGAAGTTAAAAGATAACATTGTGGATCCGCTTACGAAAGGCCTAAGTAGAGATTTAGTCCATAAGTCATCAAGAGGAATGGGACTAAAACCCTTGAATGAATAATTCATGCAAAGGAAACCTTACCCAGAAGACTGCAGATCTGGGTTCAAAAGGACAACCTAGTTGTATGAATGAGAAGGTCACTATGGGGGAGTTAATAAACTTCCTAATCAGTGATAGTGAGGCTAAGCGTATAGCTTTTAATGATTATTGAAATCACCTATGTGAGAGAGAAGTGGGGTCGCTTTGAAGGGAATTGTGGGGGCGCAATTCCTAATTGCTCTCGCTGAACCAGGCTAGTGTTCATGACCATAACGAACACGACTATGAGGATATGACCTTGTTAGGAAGAGTCTTGGGTGAAATATATTGTCGTCTACATAAATGGTAGTTCAGTTCAAAGACATCGAGTCTACTGACAACTAGGAGACCAAGTATGTTTCACAAGGGAAGGTTCAAAGGGTAACACCTACCTATCCTATGCAGGATTCGACTATTGGAAATTTCGTAGGGAATTTTTTGTATGCATAGATCGATCTCCATTCATGTGGGGGATTGTTGGAAAATTTTAGTAAAAATATGGTTTTTACTAAACTTTGGACACATTTAAATATATATATATATATATATATATATATGTGTGTGTGTGTGTGTGTGTGTGTGTGTTATATACAATTAACTCTTAGTGGGTTTATGTTCTCCTATATGAGAGCTTCGAAACGATATATAATGCGTCCAAAACGGAGTATGTGTGAATGAGATATCGATACTCAAAGTTGAGTAATTGGATAAAATTAGCAAAAACCAAGTTGGGTGTGGGAAGGTGTCCCACATAGGAAGAGAGAGTAAACTTTCTTTGGTTTATAACCAAAGAAGTGTGAGGAGTTGACAAGCTCCTTGATTGGTTTTACTCTAACTCCTACCCGCGCGTAGGGGGGGTGCCAATTGACGATTTCGTAAACTAAAATCGTCGAACTTGTGTGCGAGCGCGACCTGCGGACACGCATGCAGATCCAAAATCTCGTGCTCACGCATCTCGGTTTTGCTAAAATTCGGTTAGACCCAGTTTCAGTTTTTCGTAACTGAAATGTATTGAAGATAATTAATTGATTTCGGTTACATAATTAATTCGTTGATTACGAATTAATGTTTTGTCGGTTTCAACCTTTGTAACTGAAATATATTGATGCTAAATTAATTCGTTTTAATCATCATCAGTTACAATCTTCACTATATATAGAAAGGTCTCGTTTTCATCCAAAAACACACCGAACTGTACATACAAAAATCAGTGAAGTGTAGCTACTCGATTTCTCTCTAAAATGCTCCATACGAAACAGTAGCATGCGGTTTTATTTCCGACGAAATTTTCAGGTAAGTGGTCATCTCTGACAGTTCTAAAACTGCTCACGCTGTTGTACCCTGGGAACAGACGACGAATCTGTTTAAGGGAATCGTGTGCAACACGAGCCTCAACGTTCCTCGTCTTTTATAGGAATTCGTTTCCTTTATATTCTGCTTCATCTTATTTCTATTACACTTTCGTGGTTTAATATTTAATCGAGAGTATGATTAAATTATACTAAAATACCAACAATCTTAAACAGATTTCGTAAACGAAGTTAATCGAGTTTGTTTCGATTTTCTGTCGTATCTTAAAACAGATTTATTAACGAAATTAATCGAGTCTGTTTCGATACAATTCGTTTTTGTGAAAATAGTTTATTAATCGAGTTTGTTTCGATTATCTATTGTGTATAAACAGTTTATAAATTGAGTGTGTTTTAATTCGTTTTGTGTAAACAGATTATTAATCGACTTTGTCTCGATTTAATTATTTTCTGTCGTGTATAACAGATTAGTAATCGAATTTGTTTCGATATAATTCGTAAACAGGTTAGTGATCGAGTTTGTTTCGATTTAATTATTTTCTGTTGTGTGTAAACAGATTCTTAATCGACTTGGTTTCGATTTAATTCTTTGATGTTGTGTGTAAACGTTTTAATCGATTATGTTTCGATTTTCTGTCGTTTATAAACAGATTCTAAATCGAGTGTGTTTTGATTTAAATTCTTTTCTGTTGTATATAAACAGATTGATATTGCGATTTTGTTCATGTGAATTTTGTTTTCCAAAATGGTGAACGAAGACTTGGTGGCAATGATCATGGATTATTCGGCCATGGAGGTGAATGTGATTGGTGCAAATCCTAGGGAATGGTGGATTGATACCGGAGCTACCCGTCATGTATGTTATGACAAGAGCAACTTCAACACTTTCAAAGATGTTGATGATGTACAAAAGCTCTTCATGGGGAATGCCGCCACCGCCGATGTCAAGGGTGTTGGGGATGTCATTTTGAAGATGACTTCAGGGAAAGAGCTCAAGCTTAAGGATATTTTGTATGTCCCGAAGCTTCGTAAGAACCTCGTTTCGGGGTGTTTGTAAAATAAGTTTGGTTTTAAACTAGTGTTTGAGTTGGACAAGTTTGTTTTGTCCAAAAGTGATATGTATGTGGGTTAAGGATATGCCTTGAATGACATGTTTAAATTAAATATAATGGAATAATGTAATGGTTATTAATAATATGAATAAAAGCAAGTTCTAATTTTGTTTATATACTTGAGTTTTCAATTGTTTGGCATGACCGTTTAGAACATGTATATATGTTTAATTCCATTCGACATTTAATTTAATTTGCATACCAAAAGTTTTGATTTTGACTCAAATCACAAGTGCCCCACATGTGTAAAAACCAAAACTTATTAGATTATCTTTCCAATCGGTTGAAAGGAAAAAACCGAACCTTTGATTTTATTCATTCTAACGTGTGTGATTTAAAATCGGTTCCTACTAGAGGTGGGAACAATTATGTGATCACGTTCATCGATATTGCTACATATATTTATTTAAAAAATAAAGATGAAGCAATAGATAAATTTGTCTTGTATTAGCACGAAATATTGCTACATATATTTATAAAGATGAAGCAATAGACAAGTTTGTCTTGTTTAAAAATAAAGTTGAAATTCAACTTAATATAGACAAAAGGAAAGTCTATATTAATTTTATTCAAGTTTGTCTTGTTTAAAAATGAAGTTGAAAATCAACTTAATATAGACAAAATGAAGGTCTAGATTATTTTTACACACGTTTGTCTTGTTTAAAAAATAAAGTTGAAAATCAACTTAATATAGACAAAAGGAAGGTCTAGATTATTTTTACACAAGTTTGTCTTGTTTAAAAATGAAGTTGAAAATCAACTTAATATAGACGAAAGGAAAGATGTGAAAACTGTTTTTCTAAATGGAGATTTAGAAGAAGAAATTTATATGGAGCAGCCTGAGGGATTTGTTGCCCCAAGACAAGAGAACAAGGTTTGTAAACTTGTTAAGTCTTTGTATGGCCTAAAGCAAGCTCCAAAGCAATGGCATCAAAAGTTTGATCAAGCCAGGTTAGAAAGCGGTTATAAAATAAATGAGTGTAACAAATGTGTTTATATGAAAAACACCACTCATGGTTGTGTCATCTTGTGTTTATATGTTGATAATATACTTAACATTGGTAGTGATGACAAAAATGACAAGGTCCACGAAGGATATGTCGAAATCCAAGTTTGACATGAAAGACATGGGTTTAGCGGAAGTGATTCTTGGGGTCAAGATCACAAGAACCCATTATGGTCTGATGTTAAGTCAAACACATTACGTGGACAAGATTTTTGAGGAAATTAATAAAAGGAGATACTAGTATAGCTAGAACTCCGATTGACTAATAGATCCACGATGGAATATGAATTTATCGCCTTGGATAAATGTGGGTTTTATTCAAATGGCTACGTTAGTTTGTGGAAGATATTTCCGGATGGCCTAAGCCGGTAACGGTCATTTGGTATACATTGTGATAACCGATCGGAAATTGGTAGAGCTCAAAGTACAATGTATAATGGGAAGTATAGACACATTAGACGTAGACATAATGTGATACGACAATTACTCTCTACTGGAGTTATCACGATTGACCATGTGAAGTCAAAAGATAACATTGTGGATCCGCTTACGAAAGGCCTAAGTAGAGATTTAGTCCATAAGTCGTCAAGAGGAATGGGACTAAAGCCCTTGAATGAATAATTCATGCAAAGGAAACCTTACCTAGAAGACTAGAGATCCCAAGATCTGGGTTCAAAAGGACAACCTAGTTGTATGAATGAGAAGGTCACTGTGGGGGAGCTAATAAACTTCCTAATCAGTAATAGTGAGGCTAAGCGTATAGCTTTTAATGATTATTGAAAATCAACTATGTGAGAGAGAAGTGGGGTCGCTTTGAAGGGAATCGTGGGGCGCAATTCCTAATTGCTCTCGCTGAACCAGGCTAGTGTTCATGACCATAACGAACACGACTATGAGGATATGACCTTGTTAGGAAGAGTCTTGTGTGAAACATATTGTCGTCTACATAAATGGTAGTTCAGTTCAAAGACATCGAGTCTACTGACAACTAGGAGACCAAGTATGTTTCACAAGGGAAGGTTCAAAGGGTAACACCTACCTATCCTATGCATGATTCGACTATTGGAAATTTCGTAGGGAATTTTTTGTATGCATAGATCGATCTCCATTCATGTGGGGGATTGTTGGAAAAGTTTAGTAATAATATGGTTTTTACTAAACTTTGGACACATTTAAATACATATATATATATGTTATATATAATTAACTCTTAGTGGGTTTATGTTCTCCTATATGAGAGCTTCGAAACGATATATAATGCGTCCAAAACGGAGTATGTGTGAATGAGATATCGATACTCAAAGTTGAGTAATTGGATGAAATTAGCAAAAACCAAGTTGGGTGTGGGAAGGTGTCCCACATAGGAAGAGAGAGTAAACTTTCTTTGGTTTATAACCAAAGAAGTGTGAGGAGTTGACAAGCTCCTTGATTGGTTTTACTCTAACTCCTACCCGCGCGCAGGGGGTGCCGATTGACGATTTCGTAAGCTAAAATCGTCGAACTTGTGTGCGAGCGCGACCTGCGGACACGAATGCAGATCCAAAATCTCGTGCTCACGCAGTTTAGTTTTGCTAAAATTCGGTTAGACCCAGTTTCAGTTTTTCGTAACTGAAATGTATTAAAGATAATTAATTGATTTCGGTTACATAATTAATTCGTTAATTACGAATTAATGTTTTGTCGGTTTCAACCTTTGTAACTGAAATATATTGATGCTGAATTAATTCGTTTTAATCATCATCAGTTACAATCTTCACTATATATATGAGGGTCTCGTTTTCATCCAAAAAAACACCGAACTGTACATACAAAAATCAGTGAAGTGTAGCTACTCGATTTCTCTCTAAAATGCTCCATACGAAACAGTAGCATACGGTTTTATTTCCGGCGAATTTTTCAGGCAAGTGGTCATCTCCGACAGTTCTAAAACTGCTCACGCTGTTGTACCCTGGGAACAGACGATGAATCTGTTTAAGGGAATCGTGTGTAACACGAGCCTCAACGTTCCTCGTCTTTTATAGGAATTCGTTTCCTTTATATTCTGCTTCATCTTATTTCTATTACACTTTCGTGGTTTAATATTTAATCGAGAGTATGATTAAATTATATTAAAATACCAACAAAACATAACCCAAGCCCACGTCAAGCTTATCAAAACCGAGCAACGCCCTCAAGACCCAACAAAGTCCAAATCTGAGCCATCCGCTCAAAAGATCTAATGATCGTTTATCAAAATCAACTCATGCAAATGAAGTGCATCTAATCCACATCATGTAAACACATGCTCCGAGGCATGATTATCTCATAACCCCCTTCATCGCCACTTTTCCAATTAAGTCAAATCATATATGCATATGTATATGTGTGTGTACGTATACGCCAATCTTTTATATTTCAACAATGCATATAACCCGCCATAGTTCGTTAGACCTAAAGATACTATGAATGCAAAATCATCAAACGATCTTCACATACGAGGTCAAACACTCAAAGAGGCACATATTCACATAAAACGCAATTAAGCACATAACACAACCAAATCCCCACTTCGAGCTACTAAAACCGGCAAACACTCAGATGACCCATTTGAGTAGAAACCAAGCCCTTGAAGGCAAATTAAACGTTTGGCTAACTACACTTTGCCCACACGGTTATGTAAACCAAACACATCGTTACCCAAAATCTTTGTCTTTTTAATTCTCAATTGGCCATCGGCCCAAACAAAAGGTTTACTCTTCTCAAAACATTCATAAGGTCGAGATTGGCCAAAATCCCCAAATGTGGGTGTTTTACAAGATTTGTAAAGTTCGACACTTTGATTAATCAAAACCCACCAATTTACTCAACAATAGATAATTTCGTAATAAGCAGATAAATACTTTAAAATAAACATTTTGGCATGTACAACGTTTTCACAAATCAACTTGAACTCACCTTGCTAGATTTAGGCTAAATCTAGGTTTTCCCCAACTTGAGCTCCTTTGAAGAAACTTGGATCTTCAAGTCAAAACTTCCCAAAACCTAGATCCATAAGTTTTCAACCATAATAATCATTCTCAAACATTTATATACGTTTCCCTCAACATAAAACATCCAAAATCACCAAAATACCAAAACCCTAACTCCTTAAATGGAGAAAAGTGAGAAGCTTACCTCAACCACCACCAAATACTCTTGGATTATCCAACATACTTCAAAACTCTTTCTAGATCCTTGAAGAGCTCCCAAAAACGAAACCATAGCAACTTGAATCATCAAAATCGGAGTTGGGATGCAAAAGTGATGAAGGTTTGAAGAATGAGGCTGAAAATTCGCGACTTATGCGGACTCCATAGCATTACACGGCTTGGGCCGCGGCCTAAGGTCGCGCACCAGGTCGCACGGCCCACGGCCTCTTTTTGGGTCAGATACTGTTTCGGTCGTAACTTTCTTCGTTATAGCTCCGTTTTCGCTCCGGAAAGAACCGTTGGACTCGTATTCAAATTCCCCATCCAACAAGACCATAAAATCTAAGATTTAAACCAAAATCCTATTTTTCATATTTTTCTTAAAAGATCGGTTTCACACTGATTCGAAATTGTTCTTATCCGAAAATTACGGGTGTTACAATCCTCCCAACCTTAGGATGATTTCGTCCTCGAAATCTAGTCCCCAAACACCCAAGGATTATCGAACTCAACCCTTTCCATGCTGCCTCAGTTTCCAACTGAATTTCAAATCCCTTCTTGCCAGAACTGCTATGACAACTTCATGGCGATACTCACGATCAATGACCAATTAGACCCACTACACTTAAGCCCGAGTGAATGCTTAATTTTATTAAGGTAGCCTCTAACTGAATGACTCCGGTCATCTCCCAACCTTAGGTGATCCATACTTCCTCATCGTCCGATCTCGACTTCCATTTAGCCCAGGTCTACATGCCTTAAAGTTTCTTCCCCAATCAACCTGAGGTTTGATTACCACTGAAACCAACAAAATCCTCAAATTCAACCGTCCCGATGCTGAATTGACATTTGACCCTAACAAGCACTAATAGACCCCAAAACATGTGGTCGTCCCTGACCCAACGATTTATGCAACTCCAAGAACACATCCCATTACCGATCACCTAATCGTCGTCCCACTAATTCACTTATCACAATTCGAACTTCTTAGAAACACTACAAGCGATACGATTGTCCCTTAAGATTGGACTACAACACTTCCAAATACACTGACGGTTCATGGCCTTAAGATCCAAAGTGGACACCTAACTATACCCCCACGATTCAAACCACTGCAGTACTCTACACATGAGTTCCATTCGCTGAGCATTCCCATAAGACCAAGGTTATCAATATGGTGCCTATAAGATCCTACACGTCCTTTATGCGAAAATTGACTAAGACCCAAAACAAGTTGCCAACAATAACGGTTACAACCAACTTAAAAAATAAGATATCGCGAATCTAATCCTTCAGTTACAATAAGTACATCGACTCTGCAACCAATACCAACAGCCTACAGTACCAACACACGTCGGAATACCCAACCTTCCACGGTCGAAGTTCCACACACATACTCTTATCCGGGGTTACTTAACCTTTCCAGGGTCCTAATGAGTTCAAGGTTCTCAAGTGAGCTATTTAACAAATATGTCAATCAAAACGTTTTATAGAAATTTTCAACACGAAGGTTTTCATATCAAATTAGTCGTACGCATAAAAACTACTACTATCAATTTGGTAGTTGCGCCAAAAATGGGCACGCTCGTCCCACATATGAAAATCATATTGAAAACTATTTCATCGTAGTTTAGATTATTAACAAAACGCAAAAGCGTAATAAACAACTTCTTTGAAAGGAACCGCTACGGTCCTAGCATGGATTGATTCATGGTTATGCACGTAAAGTAACTGCCTACTTTAAATAGTGTGCAACAAAAGATTTGTACGTAATTCAAAAGGAGTTTAAACGTCCTCCGACTCCTCAAAATCCCTTTTCAACCATAAAATGACATGGAATCAAATTCACCAACAAGGTTAGCACACATACCAGCTTATTTCACAAAACGGTGAAACGATCCATAAATATGCTTTGGTTAAAACTCAAAATGATTTGCGTTAGTTCCAAGTCTAAAACAAGATCACTACGTGTTCATCATTCGAAGATATTGACTAAAACGTCAATAAGAAATCTCAAATTGGAGTATGTACGCAAACTTGTAACACTCTCTTAGTAGTTTTCTTGAAACGAAATTACATGCATCAAATCGTTCATAACAAAATTTCAAAAGACGATATTCTTTAAATCAGTAATCAAAATTTCTCATCTAATCATATAATGACATAAGAGTGAAACACTTCTGACAATACCCACACATTAATGTGTTTTCCCAAAACTTAGGAGAAAATAAGTGTTTGTACTTGGTTGTCACCAAAAAAGGTTTAAATCGACTTCGAATGTCGAATCATACAACAGTGCGTATTAATGTTCCAAATTTTTAAGCAATCCCACTCACTTTAGGTTAGGACAAATAATTTTTCAAAATTCCCATCACGGAGCATTTACACCAAAATTCCACACTCGCAATATAAAACGTTGAAACGACAATGTTTCAAATTTACTCGTTAGAATACTCAAAATACCCATTTTCTCCAAAACCAAAAAGGTTTACAATTTTCCAAAATGCTCATCAAATCGAAGTTGACCGAAGTTTAACGACTCACACGTTTCTGTTTTCAAAATGTTCTGTATCGTAAACCGTGCATAAACCCCACAATCTTAAAACGTATATGTGACCATACGACCCTCACTCATGCAATGCATTAATAAAACATTTTCATTCACGATACATTTATCGAAGCTTTCGAGGGTTAGTGACTACCAAATTATGCACATGCTTAGATCAATACCATGCGTTTGCAAGAAAGGACAAGAAATAATCGACTAATCAGAAGCACATAAAGCAAATTGTTAAGAAATACAATCAGTATGTTCTTTCATACACTACTCACGCCACGTATGTATCAATTCGTACAGTTGAATAAATCACAACAAAATGTGCTAACACAAATCTTTGAAAAAGAAATTACGTGACACCAAAGTTCCAAAACATTTCATTTGGCCACCTTACGGCTTAAATAGCACTTCTCAGCAAAACCCGAATGAGTCAAAATGCCCAAAACAATCCAAAATTAACACACGCAATAACTAAAGTATGCACCTTACAAAATTGCACCCACACGACACAAACGTCGTAAAACAAAACTTTGTAACACTCCATGGGCTCAATTGCCTCAACTCAACCAAATGGTGTCAAACCTTTCGCCTCCAACAACCAAATTGCATAACGCAAACCATGACTAAAACGTCAAAACCACCAAAATTCCCCTTTTGTTGTAACACAATCTAAACACCACTTTTCGACAAAACTTCCATTAAATAAATTTCCCAATAAAACTTGACATAGACATAATGGAAGATAACTTTCCGTCCAAACCTTAACATATGTGGAGGAGATCCAATGTTAAAGCCATAAGCCATAGTTACTTGTCCACCATCTTAAACAACATCAATAATATGGATAACACTGTGCTCAAAAGTAACGTTGGAAAATCAATGAAATAAAACAAGTTCCGGCGGAGTTTGCAACTCTCGCAAATAAACAATTTTCATGCATGTTCAAAACCACGATTTAAAATCTTGTGTGTGTGTTAACCATTTCTGAGATTTTGTAACTTAATCCACAGGAGGATTCAAAACACAAGAAATAATTGATACAATTTATTTCAAAATAAATTTTATGCATGAATTTAGTCGGCACTCAACGTCTCAACCCATACTCCTCCAAATTTCACCGGTCACACTACCGTCATCCGGATGCTCACACATCTTAAGGCAAAGTGGGGAATTACATCGATTCACCTTACAATTCCTCCTCGAATTAAGGTCGATTCCATAAATCTATGGTTCTAATCCAACCATCAACTTCGACCCGAAACGGTCCACTTAAAGCAATTATCATGCTTATTGTCACCCTAAGTGACTATTACTAAATTTGTCAATCTTTTCCGACGACTATCCTCTTAGAAACTGCTTCACTACCCCAACGGTCATCACATTAAAGTAGTTCAAGTATGCACATGTAAGTAGTAGGGTCACCATGACACTGGCCATGTGTCATTATGAACGTACCGTACATGATTATCCTTGTTACTCTTGACGCGGTTCTCGTTTCTAACGACTCCATCGACCTCAAACGTCCTATCTTAATGTGCCTAGTAGGGAAAATTTCGCTTTCACTCACTTAAAAGAATGCTAGTTTGAGTCTAGGTATCCAAAATCAACACCTAATTCTCTCAAACTTATGCTCGGATACCAACTTGTAACACCCTTAAAATTGGAACGAGCAACTAACTTTAATTTCAATAAAATAACCAAAATAGGATAAAATCCTTTCTACAAACCATCCTTGAAAATACCTCAAAAGTTAAACATCACGACTTCTACAAATAACAACTCAAGACGGGTGTTACTTAACACAATACAAGTTGCTAATCCCAAATAAGTGCGGAAGACTTCACTAAGCAAAACACTTCACGTGCACCCTACTAGCACTCCTCACTCCACAGTGTAGCTAACGCTATTCCCAACCTGAACATGTTGCACATGCCGACAAATAAAAAGGTTAGGCTAACGCCTAGTGAGTTCAAGAGTTTACATCATGATCAAATAATTTGTTAGACAAAAGGTTTAAACGTAAATCTTGATTTTCCGAAAAAGGATTTGAGTAAAGTACACTAATACCTATTTTCCAAATGCAAGTAAATTCTGTGACGAAAGCTTCCAATGAAAATCATTTCCCAGCAATAGACTCAAATCCAAAACTCACTCAATATGTAAATAATTATTAAAACCTCAATATAACATTACTACGAATAAAATTCCAATATTCGCAAACGTCCAACCGAGGACGAGGCATAAAACATCACTCATAACTCATGGGAAGAACCATCCCTACGCGATGCCGATACATGGATAAACAAAATACCCAAAACAACACCATTCGGTGACGGGGGAGACCCGATTCCATCGAATGTGGCGTAAGCACAAGTTAAACCACAATTAATAAACACAAGTAAGCTTCATGGATGGGGCACACATGACATCAACCAAACTAGGTCTTTAGTCAATCATAGACATTAACCATACTAGGTCTTTAGTCCATCTTAGACATCAACCATACTAGGTCTTTAGTCCATCTCAGACATCAACCATACTAGGTCTTTAGTCCATCTTAGACATCAACCATACTAGGTCTTTAGTCCATCTTAGACATCAACCATACAGGTATTTAGTCCATCTTAGACATCAACCATACTAGGTCTTTAGTCCAAACCACCAAGTTCAATCCTGCTGGATCTTTACCTTGGAAACCCACCATCCAAAACAAGCTTACTCGGCTTAAACATTTATACATGACCTCAAAAGAATAACCAATGCATTCAAATCATGTAATTCTCAAATAAAATGCAATTCATGCAAAACATAACCCAAGCCCATGTCAAGCTTATCAAAACAGATCAACGCCCTCAAGACCCAACAAAGTCCAAATCCGAGCCATCCGCTCAAAAGATCTAATGATCGTTTATCAAAATCAACTCATGCAAATGAAGTGCATCTAACCCACATCATGTAAACACATGTTTCGAGGCATGATTATCTCACGACCCCCTTCATCGCCACTTTTCTAATTAAGTCAAATCATATATGCATATGTATATGTGTGTGTGTGTACGTATACACCAATCTTTTTATATTTCAACATTGCATATAACCCGCCATAGTTCGTTAGACCCAAAGATACTACAAATGCAAAATCATCAAACGATCTTCACATATGTGGTCAAACACTCAAAGAGGCACATATTCACATAAAACGCAATTAATCACATAACACAACCAAATCCCCACTTCAAGCTACTAAAACCGGCAAACACTCATATGACCCATTTGAGTATAAACCAATCCCTTGAAGGCAAATTAAACGTTTGGCTAACTACACTTTGCCCATACGGTTACGTAAACCAAACACATCGTTACCCAAAATCTTTGCCTTTTTAATTCTCAATTGGCCATCGGTCCAAACAAAAGGTTTACTCTTCTCAAAACATTCATAAGGTCGAGATTGGCCAAAATCCCCAAATGTGGGTGTTTTACAAGATTTGTAAAGTTCGACAATGATTAATCAAAACCCACCAATTTACTCAACAATAGATAATTTCGTAATAAGCACATAAATACTTAAAATAAACATTTTGGCATGTACAACGTTTTCAGAAATCAACTTGAACTCACCTTGCTAGATTTAGGCTAAATCTAGGTTTTCCCCAACTTGAGCTCCTTTGAAGAAACTTGGATCTTCAAGTCAAAACTTCCCAAAACCTAGATCCATAAGTTTCCAACAATAAATAATCATTCTCAAACACTTATATATGTTTCCCTCAACATAAAACATCCAAAATCACCAAAATACCAAAACCCTAACTCCTTAAATGGAAAAAAAGTGAGAAGCTTACCTCAACCACCACCAAATACTCTTGGATTATCCAACATACTTCAAAAATCTTTCTAGATCCTTGAAGAGCTCCCAAAAATGAAACCATAGAAACTTGAATCATCAAAATCGGAGTTGGGATGCAAAAGTTATGAATGTTTGAAGAATGAGGCTGAAATTCGCGACTTATGCGGACTCCAGAGCATTACGCGGCTTGGGCCGCGGCAGGCCGCGCGGCCCACGACCTCCTTTTGGGTCATAAACTATTTCGGTCGTAACTTCTTCGTTCTAGCTCCGTTTTCGCTCCGGAAAGAACCGTTGGACTCGTATTCGAGTTCCCCATCCAACAAGACCATAAAATCTAAGATTTAAACCAAAATCCTATTTTCATATTTTTCTTAAAAGATCGGTTTCACACTGATTCGAAATTATACTTATCCGAAAATTACGGGTGTTACAGATTCGAAGTGGATGAATGATTGGTTTTGGGTAAGACTCCTAGTTTTGGAGAGTCCCAGTTCTAGAAATCGTGGGTAGATCAGTTGGGATGGTAAGGAAGGACAGTGTCGAGATCTTGAAAGCGTCAATTCAAGAGCGAGAGGAGGATTAGAGCCCTGACTATTTAGTCGAGCTTTTCAGTGGCAGGATCAATGAAGGGAGGTATCAGTAGAGGATTGAAAACGTGTAGAGGTAGAATGTGACATAATTGATCACGACGAAAATAGTAGGAAATGGTTGAGTAAGTGGGTCGTGGGACGCATGTACAGCAAGTTGTTGCAAGGCCGAGAGGGCGACCACTGGTCGAAGGTAGAGTGTCAATGATAAGTTGAGTGAGTAAAGCGGTTGACCTTGTTTGAGTGAGTAGCTTTCAATTGCAAGTGGAGTTTCATGCATTGCGTTCTTATATGTGTTACATGAAATTTTTGCGATTAAAGTAAATGTGTAAATATCAATTTTGATCGGAAATGAGTCAGCGTGTGCAAGCGTATGTTTAAAGAAAAGGCGATTCCATTTACGTCGCACAATGAAATTTTGAGCTTAGAGATTTGCAAAATATTCCACTCTTTTCATGATAAGTTAAGTTTTTTGTAAAAAGTTAAGAAAACGTTTGCCTGCAAAGCTTTTATAACCAAAATGAGTATTAACATGTTGATATCACATAAATGAGTGTGAGAACCGACTGGTTTACTTCGTGTCGGTAATTTCTTTCAGAATTTTTGCCGTATGAGAAGATTTTCATTCAATAGATTTATGTCGTAACAATGTCGTTTTGGTTGAGTAAGATTGAGTTTTTACGGAAAGGTTGCGTGCGAACGATTCTCGAGATCGTTGTGTAGAGCATTGGAGTTATGAGAGTGTTGGGGTCATGCGTACCCAAGTTGTTTCCAAGTGTTGTTCTTTAAAATGATAAAAAGTGCGAAGTGATTTATTTATCGCGTTGTCATGCATGAAGGCTATGAACTCACTAGGTCGTAGAGTATTACATTTTAAGATAAGGAAGGATTCCGGAGGAAGGACTAGAAGTCATCAAGGTATTGGTATTAGCAACTCGTTATGAGTAGTGTGGTGAGGCAGAAATGAAATATCCTTGACGTCGAATAAGAGTTTAAGGTGATCTTGCAATATTGACGTTGCACGAGTAAGTTTTGAAATAAGGACGACGGGATGTGTAGATGATCATGATATGTTGGGAGAACTGGGTTCTGTTAGGAACCTTTGTTGACGGAAAGTTAGGAAAGCATCAACAGGTCGACTATTATTATTAAAGGCGACAACCATTTAAAGTGTCTAGAGCTGAAGGCATTGCCAAAGGGTTAGAAGTGGAGAGAATTACCACGGTGCGGATAAATGTATGAGGTCGTTCAGGAGGGATGTGTACATGACGATGGAACACCTCGAGTGAGCGTTAGAAATGTGAAAATTGCTAATTGGATGAGTGTGTTACTTACGAGGTTTGGGTGGTTCGTAAAAGGATGAGGTATTTAGCACAAGCGAAGTGAGTGTATAGATTATATCGATCTGTGAGGGAATGTGCCCTGTCTATTTAATGGTTGGGATCGCAAAGAGCTAGCAAGAAACGAGTATGTTTGAGTTATTTGGGAACTCGTGAGTTGTTGTTCAACTAGAGTTGGGAAAAGACAAAGTAGCGAGATAGACTCGGTTATTTATGTGGGAGAATATGAAGGCAAGTTTGAGTTGTGTACGAATGACTATGAGAGACCTGGTCTGCAGTGTGATGTTATGGGTGGAGAATGTACAGATGAGTAGTGGCAACAATTGCCAAGATAAATGTGCCAACCAGTGTTGTAGTAATGTGAGAGGAAGCATCAGATAGAAGTCTTTTCGGGGATTTTGGATGAGGTGTACGATTTATTAATCAAGTTGTTGGAGCACGTGGTTTGTAAGTTGGCGTCGTGACATGGCTATTATCGGAATATAATGTCGGAGCGGTAATGGGTGGTTACCCAAATGAGAAACCAAGTGTTTTTGGTTGTGTGAGTCGCTAAGTAAGTATATTTTTGGAATAATTGGAAGTTTAAAGAATATGAGGGATGGATTAGTCAAAAATGTGGTGTAGTAGATGCGAAATCTTTAAAGAATGTTAATTGTTTCTTATGTGTGAAGGAATTATCCGCGAAGATAATAGTTGGAGATCAAAGAACGTGTGGTGACTTCGAACACCGGTGTCATTTCGAGGTAATTTGGTTGGATACCTCAAGTTAGAATTTTGGTGCAATCGTTTGGTCATGTATAGTAATGGGGAAGAGTAATCGACTTATGTGGAAAGGTCGAGAGTTAAGGGAAAGTAATTGGTTGGTGGGCGGTGCTCCACGCTAACGTGGGGAGGTAATGATAGTATGTCGGACTAAGTGAGTAGGTTAGAAGCAGTAAGCTTGGCAGTAACACCGAAAAAGGTGGAGTAGTGTGTGTAGATTGACATCAGTAAGTGTGCGAACTCCTAGAAAGAGTATAGAGGAAGGGGATTTGTGTATGTCTTTGTGCGGGAAAGTAGTGGAATAAGGCAGTTGAATGAGTTGAGTTGGTGATGTTGTGAGAAATGTTCAAACGAACTGGTCGTTCAGTGATAAGCTATTGAGAATAGTTTTGTGTGACCATGGCTACTCCTCCTAGTTGAGTGAGGGTAACCGAAGTTATGTTATATATGACTGAACGCTTGTGGCAAGCAGTGAGGAATTGATGTGTTTTCAGGATAAGTTCAATTCGGATAGGTGAACACTTCAATGAGGGATCATGGAGGTTTCCTACTTTTAGTTACGTAAGTGTGGAGTGATGAAGCAGTGAGAACGTATGAATTGGTCAATGAACTATGTGCTCGAGAAAGGGAGGTAATACCTGCATAGATGAATGTCGATTGGGAGAAGTAATCTAAAATTTCACGTAATCCGATGAAGGAACTCTTGGGTGTGAGTTTGTCGGGATGTACAAAGTTGGCCTTGTGCCAAGTTGTCTAGTGAGTGATTTTTTTATGGTAAAAGATTCTCGTTGTTGTGGCAGGGAATTCCGCCAAGTTCCTTCTTTTAGGAAAATAAAGATGTATGAGAGACCTTAGTTAGACGTGTTTTAAAACCGTGAGTCCCAGTGTGTGGACGGAAGGGAGCAAATTAAGGTGTGATTGACCTTGGTTTTATCAGGTGGTATTTAAGCGAGTATAGTGATCAGAGGGGTTACAAGTATTTGGTATGAGGTAGCTCTATATAGCAAAGTGGTGACTCACCGAGGGCGGTTCCAAAGTATGGTGTAAGGTTATGTTTCCATCAGAACGGTTTGGGGTAACCGAGCGGAATTAAGTTGGTTGGATTGAAAAGCATAAGACTTTTGAACCTCGAGTTTGAGAAAGGGGACAGTTGATGCGGAAGACGTCCCCATAGTTGGAGTGGTACATTTGAGAGAAAGGTGAAGTGGACTACGTCTGTGGATCCGTCGAAGATATGAAAGTTGGATAAATGGTGTGCAATCTTGTGGAACTCGATGAATTTTTTTAGAAGAATTCATAGTGGATGCACGTCTCTATTATGGAGGGCAGATGTTGGGAGTTGAAATAATGGCGACATTGCAAAGAGTACAGACGATAAGGAGTTGACTTTCGTCATCATGGAACGAGTAAGAGCAGTAGTCTACAAGTTGGAGTTACCGAGGAATTTAAAGGGAGTTCATCCAATGTTTCTTGTGTCGAACTTAAAGAAATGTTTGGCAGATACAGATGTGATTGTTCCTTTGGTGGATATCAGTGTTGATGAGAAGTTGACTTATGTCAAGGAACCGGTAGAAATCATGGACAGTAAGGTTCGCAAAACAAGGAATAAAGAGGTACGACTAGTAAAGGTCCAGTGGAGGTATCATAAGGGACGAGAGGCAACTTGGGAAGTAGAAGCGGACATGAGGTCCAGGTACCCTCACCTTTTCGACAATGGAATTCCGGGGACAGAATTCATTTGAGGGGGGAGTGTTGTAATAACCGAGATCTTAATCTAAAAGATTAAGTTTCGTGGGAATTGTTGTAAAGTTGAAAGTCTAGGGGCTAAAGTGTAAATTTTGGAGAATGTATAAAAGCCCCCAAATTTGGGCTAAGCGATAGTGGATCCGGTATTTAAAACAAGGATCCGGTAATTTGTTTTTCTAAGGGGATCCGGAAACTAATGTCTTGGGCCGGAAATTGTTTTATCGAATTGGGCCGGTAAGCAGAGTCCACTAATTATGATTTTGGACTAGAAGTGTAACTTATCAATTTAGATAATTTGTGAGTTATGTTCGGAAGTAAACTCGAGCATAAATCGTTAGATTCATGATATACGTTTTCTAAAATTTATAGGTGTTCCACCTAGAGATCGGAAGCTTAAGTAAGAAGCCTTGAAGCGACATGTGAGTTTTTCTAACTAAAATACTTGTTTTGAACATGTTTTCAGTAGTAGACAAATGAGTTGAAATGCCATGTTTATTTACATGATTTTACTTGTTTGAAAGTTGATATGAGATGTATGCATACATTGTGGTAGACGTAAATTGGCTAAGTCGGAGGGAGGTTCTGCCAGTGCTCATGCCGGGGGGAGGTTCCGTTTATGCTATGGGAGGGTGTACCCAGTAAGGCAGTGTGAGACTGACTCGTTGTCACTCTTAAGTGACTTCAGAGTGCCATTTACGGGAGCAGATTTATCCGTGAAAGTTTTATGTAAAGATATGTGAAAGTTATAAATTGTTTTTAAATGATTTTGAGAACTGTCAGGAGGGAGCTCACTAGACCTCATGGTCTAACCCTCGCCTTTCCCAAACTAAACCTTTTCAGGTAAGCAGGTAGTAGGAGGCTCTGGCAAGTGAGCAGGACAGGACTAGAGAATAATTGCAGTTAGAAGCAGTGTCACTCATACCTTTAGTAGTTAGTTATTCTCAGTTGTGAATAGGTTGTTTCCGCCAACCTAAATTTTGAATCAGATCTAATGAAATTTTGGGACCCAGTATTGTAAAGCGTATGATTTAATGCTATGCATTGTTCTATTTTAGACTCGGTTGTTACATCAATCGCTAAAAATATACACTTTTAAAATAAGTTTTCATTTAAGCATTCTTAGCTTACTACAAAAAATAATAAAATTAAATAATAAAAAATATATTCCATTAAAATTAGTTTTCATTTATAACCATTGTTGCATTTCATTAAAGTTTTGGTTATGTAAAAAATATTCAAATAAAAATATATGTTAGATTAATAAAAAGGAAAACAAATACTCAATCGCTAAGAATATACACTTTTAAAATAAGTTTTTATTTATAAGCATTGTTAGCTTACTACAAAAAATAATAAAATTAAATAACAAAAAATATATTCCATTAAAATATGTTATCATTTATAACCATTGTTGCATTTCATTTAAGTTTTGGTCATGTAAAAGAGAAAATAAATTCAAATTCAAATAGGGTCCCCTTCTTTTGTTAACCAGTGCATATATGCACATCATGCAATTGTAATATGTGCATATATGCAATGCCCCGATGTGCATATATGCAATACATGAAAAAGTTAACAAAAGAAGGAGACCCAATTCAAATATATGTTAGATTAATAAGAAAAAAAAATACTCAATCGCTAAAATTTTATTTATAAGCATTGTTAGCTTACTACAAAAAATAATAAAATTAAATAACAAAAAATATATTCCATTAAAATAAGTTATCATTTATAACCATTGTTGCATTTCATTTAAGTTTTGGTCATGTAAAAAAGAAAAAAAATCAAATAAAAATATATTTTAGATTAATAAAAAGGAAAAAAAACTCAATCGCTAAGAAGATACACTTTTAAAATAAGTTTTTATTTATAAGCATTGTCAGCTTACTACAAAAAATAATAAAATTAAATAAAAAAAATATTTTCCATTAAAATAAGTTATCATTTATAACCATTGTTGCATTTCATTTAAGTTTTGATCATGTAAAAAAAATTCAAATAAAAATATATGTTAGATTAATAAGAAAAAAATACTCAATCACTAAAATTTTATTTATAAGCATTGTTAACTTACTACAAAAAATAACAAAAATATATTCCATTAAAATAAGCTTTCATTTATAACCATTGTTGCATTCCATCTAAGTTTTGGTTATGTGAGAAAAAAAATCAAATAAAAATATATGTTAAATAATAATAAAAATTTAATACGAATACAGGGTATAATTATATATATTGTTGTTAAAAATATGATGTAAATAATATTTTGTTTTGTTAAAAATATTAACATTGAATATATAAAATAATAAAAATTAGTAAAGAAAATGAAAGGATTAACCCATTTAATGTTATCTTTGATTTAAAAAAAAAACTCTAAGAAAATTCTAAAGCCTCAATGGATGCTTCTCCTTAACTCTCTCTTCTACATTTTCCTTTATATATTGATATATTGATGTTAGCTTACTACAAAAAATATATTCCATTAAAATAAGTTATCATTTATAACCATTTTGCATTTCATTTAAGTTTTGGTCATGTAAAAAAGAAAATAAATTCAAATAAAAATATATGTTAGATTAATAAGAAAAAAATTACTCAATCGCTAAAATTTTATTTATAAGCATTGTCAGCTTACTACAAAAAATAATAAAATTAAATAACAAAAATATATTCCATTAAAATAAATTTTCATTTATAACCATTGTTGCATTCCATCTAAGTTTTGGTTATGTGAGAAAAAAAATTCAAATAAAAATATATGTTAAATAATAATAAAAATTTAATACGAATACAGGGTATAATTATGGGAAATAAATTGAAATACCCTAAGTTGACCACCCTTTCATCCATATGCCCTATCTCTCTCCCAATTAACCAAAATACCTTGAAAATCCGTGGCCCAACCCGTGGCCCACTACCTTCCGGGTAAAACAATCCGGACAAAACTACCCGAACACTAATCCTATCCGGAAACTCCAAACACCCGGACAACAGGGGAAGTACCCGGAAACTCTAATACCCGGACAACCAGAGAAATACCCGGAAACTTGCAAACCATCCGGACACTACTGAAACATTAGTGTCCAGGAACTATGGCTGTTCGAACAATACTTTCTAAAAGTGATCATTAAACCCAATTTCTGCCATTAATTTGATTTGACAAACCTAAGGGTTCATCCACCAATCCTAAACAACCACTTAATCCACTTTCTTACCATTAAATCGATTTACAAAGCCAAAAACCCTTAAACCCCACTTTTTAGAAGAAAATGGTTGAAAACCCATTGAATCATCATGTTTAGACTTAAGAACCCAAACCAATTAAGAAAAGAAAAACTATAACAATAAGGAGTACGAATTTAGAATGGAATACCTTGCAGATTCCTCTTCTCTTATGATTTCTTTGCCCAAAATTCCTTTCTTCTTCTCTTTTCTTTCTCTTAGCCGCCAAGTCTCAAAACCCCAACAAAATACTGATTTCTCAATAATGGGTTGCCCTAGGGAATTGAGCCTTTAAGTATCTTTACATAATTAACACATTAGTCCCTTAACTTATCTTTCATTTCTTGCACAAAGACCACTAAACTATCATTTTCACAACAGAAAACCCGATTGTTACAACACTCCCTCCTTAAAAGAATTCCGTCCCTGGAATTCCTTATTGGAAAAGATGCGGGTATCTGGCCTGCATAACCGACTACAACTCCCAGGTCACCTCTGGACCCTTGTGGTGTCGCTATTGTACCTTAACCAGCTTAGTCTCCTTGTTTTGTGACTTCCGTACCTTAACATCCGTGATTGCTTCGGGTTCCTCTACGAAACTCAACTTCTCATCCACCTTTATATCATTCAACGGCACTGCTTTGGTCATGTCGGCTAAACATTTCCTCAAGTTAGACACATGGAACGCATTGTGGATGCTGCGCAATTCTTCCGGTAGGTCCAACCTATACGCCACTTCTCCAATTCGTTCCGTAATCTCGAATGGCCCGATGTAACGTGGGCTTAGCTTCCCACGTTTTCCAAATCGTACCACTCCCTTCCAAGGAGACACCTTTAACAGAACATGGTCTCCGACCTGAAATTCTATATCCTTTCATCTCTTATCCGCGTAACTCTTCTGTCGGTCGCGAGCGACCTTCAGTCTTTCCCGCACTTGGACTATCTTGTCCGAAGTCAGTTGCACTAACTCTGGCCCGGCTAACTGCCTTTCTCCGACTTCGTTCCAACATAATGGAGTCTGACATTTCCTACCATAGAGTGCCTCAAACGGCGCTGCCTTGATGCTCGAGTGATAGCTGTTATTGTATGCGAATTCGATCAATGGTAGATGCTTTTCCCAAGAGCCTTGGAAATCCAAAGCACACGCCCTTAACATGTCTTCCAACGTTTGGATCGTCCGCTCACTCTGACCATCGGTCTGGGGATGATAAGCGGTACTCATCTTGATCAGCGATCCCATTTCTCTTTGGAAACTCCTCCAAAACGTGGAGGTAAACCTGCTATCTCGGTCAGATATTATCGATGATGGCACACCATGGCGGGTTACAATCTCGTCGATGTACAACTTTGCTAACCGCTCCAACGAGTAAGACTCTCGTATAGGCAGGAAGTGGGCTGATTTCGTGAGTCGATCCACGATCACCCAAATGGCGTCATAACCCTTTGGAGTTCTAGGCAAATGGGTCACGAAATCCATCGTGATCTAGTCTCACTTCCACATCGGTACCTCCAAAGACTGAAGCTTTCCGTACGGTCTTTGATGCTCGATCTTTACGCGCGAACACGTCATACAGGTTTCTACGAAGTTAGCTATATCCTTTTTCATTCCAGGCCACCAATAGTCTCGACGTAGATCTCCGTACATCTTGTTAGTCCCAGGGTGGACTATGTACTTAGACTTGTGGGCTTCTTCTAAAATTATCTTCCTGAGCTCCCCGAGTTTCGGGACCAGATTCTCCCACTAAGACACTTCACCCCTCGACTATCTTCCGATAACGAGGACATCTGTCCCACCATCCTTTCCTTTTTGAGGTTTTCCTCTTCGAGCGTCTCCTCTTGACATTTCTTTATCTCTCCCAACAAATTGAACGTCACCTCGGCCCTCATAGCCACAATACTAGGGGTTTCACTTCGCTTCCTTACGACTCAAAGCGTCCGCCACTACGTTTGCTTTACCCGGATGGTATTCAATCTTACAGTCGTAGTCGGTCAACAATTCAATACATCTTCTTTGGCGCATATGCTACTCTTTTTGATCGAAGAGGTGACACAAGCTTTTGTGGTCCGTGAAGATCTGGCACTTCGTCCCGTAAAGGTAATGTTGCCAAATCTTCAGAGCGAAAACCACTGCCGCCAATTCTAAGTCGTGAGTGGGATATCGAACCTCGTGATCCTTTAACTGCCGGGAGGCATAAGCGATCACCTTCCCTCGTTGCATGAGTACGCAACCCAAACCGAGCTTCGATGCATCACTAAACACCACGAAGTCATCCGAACCGTCCGGTAATGACAACACCAGAGCACTGCTCAACATCTCCTTCATCTTTTGAAAGGCTTCTTCTTGCTTCTCCAACCAGGCGAATTTGATATTCTTCTTGGTCAGAGAAGTTAATGGCGTGGCGATACGCGAAAAGTCCTTGATGAACTTCTGGTAGTACCCCGCCAGTCCGAGGAAACTTCGCACTTCTGACGGGTTCTTATGATGTTCCCAGTCTCGGATGGCTTCGATCTTAGACGGGTCTACCATGATTCCCTTTTCAGACACCACGTGTCCGAGAAACTGCACCTCCCTTAGCCAGAACTCGCATTTAGAAAAATTCGCGTACAGTTTCTCTTGCTTTAGTAGCTCGAGAATTGTTCGAAGGTGGATTTCGTGCTCCTCTTCCGATCTTGAAAATATCAGGATATCATCTATGAACACTATCACAAACTTGTCTAAATAAGGTTGGCACACCCTATTTATTAGGTCCATGAATGATGTCGGGGCGTTGGTTAGCCCGAACGTCATCACCAAGAATTTGTAGTGTCCATATCTGGTTCTGAAAGCAGTCTTCGGCACATCCTCCTCCCTTACCTTGAGTTGGTGATAACCTGACCTCAAGTCTATCTTGGAGAAGTAATTGGCTCTTTGCAACTGATCGAACAGGTCGCCAATCCTCGGTATCGGGTACTTGTTCTTGATCGTGACCTTGTTGAGTTCGCGGTAGTCTATGCACATTCGCATAGTACCGTCCTTCTTCTTCACGAAGAGCACAGGTGCTCCCCATGCAGACGTACTGGGTCTAACGAACCCCTTGTCTAACAACTCCTGCAACTGAGTCATCATTTCCTTCATTTTGGACGGCGCCAATCTATAAGGTGCACAGGCAATTGGTGCAGCTACATGCATCAAATCAATTCTGAACTCGATCTGACGATCCGGAGGTAGACTTGTCAAGTCATCCGGAAATACTTCCGGGTACTCATTTACTACTCGCACATCACCCACCCCACGCTTCTCTTTCTTGGCATCCAACACGTACGCCAAAAATCCATGACACCCCTTCTTCAGACACTTAGTAGCCCTGATCATAGAGATAAGGCTATTCTTTCTATCACGGCGGTTCCCATAAATCACTATGGGATCCCCATCAGGTGACTGAATCCTGATCAGCTTTTTGTTGCAAGCGATATTCGCATCATTCGCGGCTAACGCCATACCCAACACCACATCAAACTCCCCCATTGCCATGGGGTAAAGTTTCATAGGCACCAACCTCCCTTCTATATCTATGACACAATCCTCTACCACTTCTTTAACGTGCACCCGACTATCATTGCCAGTTTCCACCTCTAGTGCTCTCTCCAAACGTCTAGGCCTCACTCCCAAACATTTCATAAAAGCAAGTGATACAAAAGAGCGATTTGCTCTCGAATCAAACAACACTTTGGCACACAAAGAGTTCACTAGAAATGTACCTGCCACAACATCAGGAACTTCCTCCGCCTCCTCCGCAGTCATGCGGAACGCACGTCCCTTCGGACGCGCCGGTTCTACTCCCTTATCATTTCCTCTACCTCCTTGTCGTTCACCAAACTGGGCTGATCCCTCTTTCTTCAGTTGTGGGCAATCATTACTCATGTGGCCGGTAGCCCCACATTGGTAACAAGATTTTCCAGTACCCGGACAATCCCTCGACAAGTGACCGGGCAAGCCACACCGGTAGCATGAGTTTGAACCTGCCATGCACTATCCCCGGTGCACCTTGTTACACTTCGTACACGATCTCCCACCGGCATTCTTGTTAACATGGTTGTCTGTTCGGAACACCTTCCCCTTTTTTGAGTCACTCCCTGGTCCATCCCACTTGCGTTTCTCACCGCCTTTCTCAGAGGTTTGGCGATTCTTCTCCTTCTCAATCAGCCCGGCCGTGTTGATGGCCGCCTGAAAGGTAGTGGGGTTTCTGGTCAGAACCAGTTCTCGTATGCTACTCTTCAGCCCATGGATGAAACGTTCCACTCGTCTCTCCTCTATTGGCACATACAAGTAAGCGAAACGAGACTTCTCGATAAACCTTGAAGTATATTCCCGAACTGTCATTTCACCCTGTTCCAAACCCAAAAACTCTTCTTCCAACCTTTTCACAGCCACGAGCGAACAAAACTGAGCTCTAAACCGGTCTACAAACGTTTCCCACATCATCCCTTTAGCCATTGCCGAACCCTTTCCCCCAGTTTCAGCATCCCACCAGTAAACTGCATCAGATTTCAACATGGATAGGGCAAACATCACCCTATCCCCGTCGCCACACTTACACGTATCAAACACCAGTTCCATTTTCTTCACCCATTTCATTGCCAACACCGGGTCACACTCGCCCTTGAAAGTAGGGGGCTTTCATGAGGCAAAGGCCTTGTAACTATACCCCTTAGCTGCTGACTCATTCACCACCAACGAAATTGATTTTGAGTGATTCTCGGTACCAGTCTCTAGTGGGGACAACTCCACACTTTCTTTGTTCTCGCTCGCCTCTTTGCTTCATGAGGCTGATTCATTCTGCTTAGTGAGGAGAGCCTGCAAAGTCTCTTGAATCTTACCCAATTCAGCAGCTAGGTTCTCTCGGGTGACAAATGCAGATCCACGGCCTCGACCACGTCCCCTTGGCTGAGTTACCCTTCGTGCAGAAGCTGAACTCTCCTGAAGAGAGTCTTCTTGATGGACGGGAGCTTCCACACTCCTTATCCTTCTGGTCACACGAGTCGTTCCTCGGGTCGGATGTTCCCCATCCTCGACCACAGAAGTGGCGGCACAACGGGGCGTCCTTCCCCGACCCCTTCCACGACCCCTACCTCTTCCCCTTCCACGGGTAACAGTTGCCCTCGTCGGTTCCACCGGTCCATTCTCTAGTACTTCTTCATCTTGATTCCTTGGCACAGCAGGTGCCGACCTACTCCTCAAAGTTCTCCCAGCCATTTCGCTAAAACTGAAAGAAAACAACAATTAACCGTTGCTAGACATAACACAACAAGTTTTGCTGTATAAGGTAATTTAAGTACGCACATGTACCTGTAAGTTCGTAATTACACTGGCCAGGTGTAATCCCAAGCTTACCTTACACGTTTGTCCTTGGCACCTTATTTCCTAACGCATTTAAAGTGATCGATCCTAGAGGCAATCCTATGTCTCGACTGTGTTCCTCATCTTACAGTTTAAGTTTAGGCCTGACTGGTCACCTAAATCCCTTAAACTAATGCTCTGATACCATTTGTAACGTCCCAAAACATAACATGCATTCAACCAGAAATAAGCATTCAAATTACATCATTAAACTTGACCATAAACATTCGTCCTTCTACACTAAACAAAATTGACAGCGAAAGTCTAAAATCCACAGCCGAGAGCTACATCTATAGTCATAATTGAAAAACCAAAACTCTGGAGTCGCTCTAGTCGCCAAATCCTTCATGCAGTCAATCCTAGTTCTTACTAGAAGAACCCATAGTGCGCTTACCTGAAAATGGTTTAGTTTTTAAAAAGCGAGGGTTAGACCAAAAGGCCTAGTGAATTCCCTCCGAAAACAACATGTAAACAGTATAAAGACTTTTATAAAAAGATTCATCATAAACCTAAACATATCATCAAGTATGGTACTGCACTGTGTACTAGATCACATAAACATTCCGCGATCGGGGTCCCAACGGTTCCCTTCTCGCCTCGTCCGGAGCCTACGCTGACTCCCCTTCCCGGAGCCTACGCAGACTCCCATCTACTCGAAATAGGAGGAAACGAATTCCAACCTACCAGTCTGTCATATCTATCCAAGGAATCATCAGATCCCGAGGATCACTCTCTGACCCCACAGTGCAGACCGACTCCACATAGCACATCATTCTTTTCATAAAACATGCAGATTTAAATCCTTTAAATCATCATTCTCATTTCATCATATCATAATAAGCTTTCTTAAGTAAAACGTATAGTTCATGGAAGAACAAGCGTGACAGTTATAAACAGTTCATGCTCGTAAATGAAACCATAATCAGTTAAATCATTTAACGCTGTACGTCGCAAAAAGGTTTAGGGAACTCACTTCGATGTCACTGAGTGCACACTGGTTCTACGCTCGGGTTAACCAAACTTGACACCTAGAAGATCAGATAGATTCCTTAATTAGTAAAAGCTTAACCGGAACTATCCGGCTACCATCTATTTTCCGGACGCAACAGTTTTCCGGACACCAATCCGGACATACTACCTTCCGGGTAAAACAATCCGGACAAAACTACCCGAACACTAATCCTATCCGGAAACTCCAAACACCCGGACAACAGGGGAAGTACCCGAAAACTCAAATACCCAGACAACCATAGAAGTATCCGGAAACTTGCAAACCATCCGGACACTACTGAAACATTAGTGTCCGGGAACTACGGCTGTTCGAACAATACTTTCTAAAAGTGATCATTAAACCCAATTTCAGCCATTAATTTGATTTGACAAACCTAAGGGTTCATCCACCAATCCTAAACAACCACTTAATCCACTTTCTTACCATTAAATCGATTTACAAAGCCAAAAACCCTTAAAAGCCACTTTTTAGAAGAAAATGGTTGAAAACCCATTGAATCATCATGTTTAGAGTTAAGAACCCAAACCAATTAAGAAAAGAAACACTATAACAATAAAGAGTACGAATTTAGAATGGAATACCTTGCAGATTCCTCTTCTTTTATGATTTCTTTGCCCAAAATTACTTTCTTCTTCTCTTTTCTTTCTCTTAGCCGCCAAGTCTCAAAACCCCAACAAAATACTGATTTCTCAATAATAGGTTGCCCTAGGGAATTGAGCCTTTAAGTATCTTTACATAATTAACACATTAGTCCCTTAACTTATCTTTCATTTCTTGCACAAAGACCACTAAACTATCATTTTCACAACAGAAAACCCGGTTGTTACAATTTCAATTAATTTCCCTATAATTATATATATTGTTGTTAAAAATGTGATGTAAATAATATTTTGTTTTGTTAAAAATATTAATATTGAATATATAAAATAATAAAAATTAGTAAAGAAAATGAAAGGATTAACACATTTAATGCTATCTTTGATTTTTTAAAAAAAATCAAAACTCTAAGAAAATTCTAAAGCCTCAATGGAGGCTTCTCCTTAACTCTCTCTCCTACATTTTCCTTTATATATATATATATATATATTGATTAATATTGAATATATAAAATAATAAAAATTAGTAAAGAAAATGAAAGGATTAACCCATTTAATGCTATCTTTGATTTAAAAAAAAATCAAAACTCTAAGAAAATTCTAAAGCCTCAATGGAGGCTTCTCCTTAACTCTCTCTCCTACATTTTCCTTTATATATATATATATTGATGATTGGTGCATTCCATCTAAGTTTTGGTTATGTGAGAAAAAAAATTCAAATAAAAATATATGTTAAATAATAATAAAAAATAATACGAATACATTGTATAATTATATATATTGTTGTTAAAAATGTGATGTAAATAATATTTTTTTGTTAGAAATATTAATATTGAATATATAAAATAATAAAAATTAGTAAACAAAATGAAAGGATTAACCCATTTAATGTTATCTTTGATTTAAAAAAAATCAAAACTCTAAGAAAATTCTAAAGTCTCAATGGAGGCTTCTCATTAACTCTCTATCCTACATTTTCCTTTATATATATATATATATATATATATATATATATTGATAAATTGAATATATAAAATAATAAAAATTAGTAAAGAAAATGAAAGTATTAACCCATTTAATACTATCTTTGATTTAAAAAAAATCAAAACTCTAAAAAATTATAAAGCCTCAATAGAGGCTTCTCCTTAACTCTCTCTCCTACATTTTCCTTTATATATATATATATATTGATGATTGTTAGCATACTACAAAAAATAATAAAATTAAATAACAAAAATATATTCCATTAAAATAAGTTTTCATTTATAACCATTGTTGCATTCCATCTAAGTTTTGGTTATGTGAGAAAAAAAATTCAAATAAAAATATATGTTAAATAATAATAAAAGTTTAATACGAATACAGGGTATAATTATATATATTGTTGTTAAAAATGTGATGTAAATAATATTTTGTTTTGTTAAAAATATTAATATTGAATATATAAAATAATAAAAATTAGTAAAGAAAAAATGAAAGTATTAACCCATTTAATGCTATCTTTGATTTAAAAAAAATCAAAACTCAAAGAAAATTCTAAAGCCTCAATGGAGGCTTCTCATTAACTCTCTCTCCTACATTTTCATTTGTATTGTTATATTGATATATATATATATATATATAATATTGAATATATAAAATAATAAAAATTAGTAAAGAAAATGAAAGGATTAACCCATTTAATGTTATCTTTGATTTAAAAAAAAAATCAAAACTCTAAAAAAATTATAAAGCTTTAATAGAGGCTTCTCCTTAATTCTCTCCCCTACATTTTCCTTTATATATATATATTGATTGTTGCATTCCATCTAAGTTTTGGTTATATGAGAAAAAAAATACAAATAAAAATATATCTTAAATAATAATAAAAATTTAATACGAATACAGGGTATAATTATATATATTGTTGTTAAAAATGTGATGTAAATAATATTTTGTTTTGTTAAAAATATTAATATTGAATACATAAAATAATAAAAATTAGTAAAGAAAATGAAAGTATTAACCCATTTAATGCTATCTTTGATTTAAAAAAAAATCAAAACTCAAAGAAAATTCTAAAGCCTCAATGGAGGCTTCTCATTAACTCTCTCTCCTACATTTTCCTTTGTATTGATATATATATATATATATATATATATATATATATATATATATATATATATATATATATATATATTGATAATATTGAATATATAAAATAATAAAAATTAGTAAAGAAAATGAAAGGATTAACCCATTTAATGCTATCTTTGATTTAAAAAAAAATCAAAACTCTAAAAAAATTATAAAGCTTTAATAGAGGCTTCTCCTTAACTCTCTTCCCTACATTTTTCTTTATATATATATATTGATGATTGTTAGCATACTACAAAAAATAATAAAATTAAATAACAAAAATATATTCCATTAAAATAAGTTTTCATTTATAACCATTGTTGCATTCCATCTAAGTTTTGGTTATGTGTGAAAAAAAATTCAAATAAAAATATACGTTAAATAATAATAAAAATTTAATACGAATACAGGGTATAATTATATATATTGTTGTTAAAAATGTGATGTAAATAATATTTTGTTTTGTTAAAAATATTAATATTGAATATATAAAATAATAAAAATTAGTAAAGAAAAAATGAAAGTATTAACCCATTTAATGCTATCTTAGATTTAAAAAAAATCAAAACTCTAAGAAAATTCTAAAGCCTCAATGGAGACTTCTCCTTAACTCTCTCTTCTACATTTTCCTTTATATTGATATATTGATGATTGTTGCATTCCATCTAAGTTTTGGTTATGTGAGAAAAAAAATCAAATAAAAATATATGTTAAATAATAATAAAAATTTAATACGAATACAAGGTATAATTATATATATTGTTGTTAAAAATGTGATGTAAATAATATTTTATTTTGTTAAAAATATTAATATTAAATACATAAAATAATAAAAATTAGTAAAGAAAATGAAAGGATTAACCCATGTAATGATATCTTTGATTTAAAAAAAATCAAAACTCTAAGAAATTCTAAAGCCTCAATGGAGGCTTCTCCTTAACTCTCTCTCCTACATTTTCCTTTATATATATATATTGATGATTGATTGTTAGCTTACTACAAAAAATAATAAAATTAAATAACAAAAATATATTCCATTAAAATATTGTTAGGACCATAAATGTCCTACATATTAGAAAAATATATAAATAATTATATAGAGCTTAATTAGATTTATTAATAATTGTAAATGCCTTAATTGTTTTATTTGGGCTTAGAATAGCTTGATGGGTCATGGGCCGTTGTGTTTAAAGCCTTGGTATATAAGGTTTTCTTAACCCTAGAATTAGGTTAGAGATTTTCATATAGACAAAATCAGTTTAGAAAGCAATTGATTAGCATTCCTAGAGATTCATAGAGAGCTTAATTGTTAGAGAGAGATAGTTGTGTTTTTCATTCAAACCTTTGTAACTATCTTGATTTATGAATTCGAGAGGGATGACAAGTTGAAATCATCAATTGTTTGTGTTATTTCTTATTGATTTTATTGTTACCTGTCAATCTGGGATCTCACAATTGGTATCAGAGCAGAATCGGTGATTTGAAGAAAGAAAAGAAATCGAACGAAAGCGAGAAAAGGCAAGAAAATTCGCAGAAAATTTTCTGGAAAAACGCCGCGATCCGTTTCGCTTATTCCCGGAGATTGAACCGTCGGATCGTCGCGAATTTTGGACAGTAGCTTCAAGACACTCTGTTTTACATTCTGAACGGTTGGATTAATCGTTTGAGGTCCAGAAGTCGCCCAGTTTATTTTTCGAAATAGTGCAGTAAGTTTATGGTTAAATCGTTCTTCAATCGGGTTTGCAAACTCTTTCGTTGATTTATTAATTCGTTTGTTTGATCTCGATTGTTTTACTCGTTTATATCTGCTGTTATCTATGTTTACATCAATTCTCAAAGGCTTTAATTTTTCAATATAAAAATCTATTCTTGAGTTTTGGTGTTCTTAATTTTTTTGTGGTGGTTTGTGAAAATTAGGATATACATTGTGCTTAGAAATCGATTTGGGTGTGTTTGTTTTTGTGTTTTTGGTCAAAATCTAACCCTACAGGAGTGAAATCAAGCAATCTATCGATCCCAGATCCGATTTGCAACCACAACCGTCCGGACGTTTCTAATTTTTCCGGGTAAGTTACCTAATTTTTATCACTATCCGGACAAATCCATCCAGATTGTTTTTATTTCCCGGATAACCCATACTTTCCTGACAACCAAATTGGTTTTTCCGGATGATACCTTTATTCTCCGGATGAATTGACCTTTCCGGACAAAACATCACTTCCCGGATGTTATTAATTCCCAGAGACCTATGGTTGGATTAGTTTTGCTTGAAGCCATCATATTTGACCAAGTGTGTGTTTAGTTGACTTTTGCACCACCTCATTGACAAGCTTGTTAATTGTTTAACTTTCTCTCCTACATTTTCCTTTATATATATATATATATATACTAGTGTTCGGCATCGCGCGTTGCACGATGACAATATTATGTTGTACTAAAAACAATACAAATCAATATATATATGTTGTATTAAAAAAAATGATTGAAACTTATGTGTGTAGGGATTTAGTAAATATATTATTTTTTAATCAATATATGTAAAAAGTGTTGTGTAAATTATATAGTCGATAATCATCTTAAAGTATTATAAACGCCATCTTCATTTTATTTAATTCTATTAGTTATATTATATATAATCAATTTATTCTTATGTAGATACATAAATGTAATAACCCAAAATAAGGGATGTGTCTTAAATGGAAGTAAGGGGTGGTATTTGCTTTTCACAAAAAAGTTGGAGGGTAAAATATGGAAACTTGGGGAAACTAATTCCCTTTCTCATATTGGACGCCACTTTTTATTTTAGTTTATGAATCAGGTGTTTGTTTTAGGGTTTTATGAAACCTGCTTCGAGAGAGAGAGTAAAAACGCAGAAAGGAAGAAAATTCCATGGGAGATTTGTGTGTTTTTCGTGAAGAGAAAGAAGAGAGACGAATGGAGCAGCTGCGTGAGAGAGAGAGAGAGAGAGTCGAAGAGAGAGAGTCGTCGAGATAGAAGCAGCGAGAGAGAGAGAGTCGTCGAGATAGAAGCTGCGAGAGAGGAGAGAGGCAGCGAAAAATGGAGATGGTGGCTGGGGTTCGTCGCCGTCAGGTTGCAAGTCGCCGACAGTCGGCCGCCGGCGGTGGTCGCCTGCGGTGGTGGCTGAGGTGGTGTATACACCCTAAAACTCGTCTTATCCTTCTCATATAGCAAAAATTAGAGAGAAACAAGGAAGAAGAAGAGGAACGTTTGAGCAACATATTTCAGATTCGTGAAAGTTAATCTGGTAAGAAATCAGTCCTTTTCGTATGCTCTTCCAGGCCCGTAATGTTTGATTTATCAGATTTCTAGTTGTTCTCAGTGGTGTAAATTGAGAAAATCAAATAAGGATATTAATCGAGTTTTGATTCAAATTCTTATTGTCGATGTTAAATTAAATGTTCATGTGGGTTCTTGGTTAGGGAATAGCTTGTATCAGTTAAAATGAAATATTGTTGTCAAATTGTGTAGAATTAAAATAATGGCGAAGAATGTGGGTTTGTTCGTAATCATCGGTCTTTCGAAACCGTCTGTACCGGAAGTTGACCCGTAACTCAAATTAGGCCGAAGTGAGTGTTGGGCCGAAAGAATTATTAAGTCCTTTTGGGCTTAGTTATTAATAAAGTCTATAATTATAATAAGGGCCTAGTACGTAATTGATAGTCTATTTATTAATTTGGGTCATATTATTATTAACATGATCCGGCTTTGATATTTAGAATCAAGTGTTATAATTTTATGTTGGGGAACCTAGAGTCGGGTAAATTTATGGATCCGGTGTAGCATTTCAAAAGGATGGGAAAGCAAGGACCATTAATTATGATTTTGAACTAGAAGCGTAATTTACCAACTTAGATAAGTTGGGTTGAGTTCGGGATTTAACTCGGGTAATAAATGAACGAATTATGACGTACGTTATTAATATAATAGGTGTTCCACCTAGAGATCGGAAGTTTAAGGGAGGAGCTTTGGAGCGAGCAAGCCAGGTGAGTTTTCTAACTAAAATGTGTGGCTTTTAAATGCGTTTTCTAAAGCAATACATGATGAGTAATGCCATGTTTATTTTTATAAATGTTTTATCTGCATGAAAGTTGTTTAAAGTTTTATATGTGGGATGTATGCATACATTGGTTTTGATGTAAATCGGCTAAGTCGGGGGGTGTGTTCCGCCAGCTCGTGCCGGGGGGTGTGTCCCGTTTATGCCAAGGGAGGTGTGACCCTATAAGGCAGCATGAGACTGACTCGTTGTCACCTTAGGGTGACTTCAGGGTGCCGATTTATGGGGCGGACTTGTCCGTGAATGTTTTATGGGGCGGGCCTATCCCGTGTACGATTTATGGGGCGGGCCTATCCCGTGTATGATTTATGGGGCGGACCTATTCCGTGAATGATTTTATGTGAAAGGTTTTGAATGTACAGTTATGTGAAAGTTTCTTGCAAAGATATTTGAAAGTTATAAACTGTTTTTAAATGCTTTTGAGAACTGTCAGGAGGGACTCACTAGACCTCATGGTCTAACCCTCGCATTTTCCAAACTAAACCTTTTCAGGTAATCAGATAGTAGGAGGCTCCGGTAAGTGAGTAAGCGCAGAATAGAGTGAAGATGCAGTTAACGTCAGTGCCACTCATACCATTAGTGGTAGTTATTCTCAGTTGTGTATAGGTTGTTTTCGCCAACCTAAGTTTTTTTTTTGACAGATGTAACTAAATTTTATGGACCCAGTTTTGTAAATGTTGAATATTAATGCTAAGTATTCTTTATTTAGATCGGGTCGTTACAGTTGGTATCAGAGCCATAGTTTAAGGGATTTAGGTGACCGGACGGGCCTAAACTTAAACTTGGGAATAGAAATCACAACTTGGAATCAGGAAATGCGTTAGGAGGACACTGTTATAGAGATAGGACTAATAGGGTACTGAGGACTGTCATGTAAGGTAAGTTTGGGATTCCACCTGGCCAGTGTAATGCGAACTTACAGGTACATGTATGTGCTTAACCTACCTTATTAACCTACCTTGTGTTTATGTCGTGTTCCAGTACTTTAGAATGTCAGCAAAATCCCTGAGGGGTAGAATAAGACCCTTTAATGGGGAAGTTTCATGAGGAGTCACTTATGATGTAATGAAGGTATGCACCGTAGAGAAGTAATGTTGTATAGACTGTTATGAGTCGTCTAGAGGTAACCCTTCGTGGATTCGGAGAGG
Organism: Saussurea involucrata; assembly: GCA_033807775.1. Lineage (NCBI taxonomy): Eukaryota > Viridiplantae > Streptophyta > Magnoliopsida > Asterales > Asteraceae > Saussurea > Saussurea involucrata. The sequence goes on from CM066314.1 coordinate 24,444,246, forward strand.
ATGAATGTTTGAGGTCGGGCAGGGCTCCTATTTCGAGGGAGTCCCAGTTCTAGAAATTTTGGAATAGATCAGTCAGAATAGTAAGGAAAAACCGTGTCGAAATCTTGAAAGTGTCAAGGGAGCTCTGACCTCTTAATCGAGCTTTTCAATGGTAGGATAAATGGAATAAGATGCTTATAGTGAAATGAAACCATGTAGAAGTGGAAAGTGAGATAGTTGCTTAAAACGAAATGGTATGAAAGGGTTGAGTAAGTGAGATGTGGAAAGCGTGTTCAGCAAGTTGTTGCATGACCGAAAGGACGACCATTGGTCGTAGGTGGAGTGTCAAGGATAAGTTGCGTAAGTAAAGCGGTTGACCTTGTTAGAGTGAGTAGCCTTCAATTGCATGTAGAGTCTCATGCATGGCGTTCTTTTATGTAACATGAAATTTTCACGATTGAGGTTAAATGTGTAAAGATAAATTTTGATCGAAAATGAGCCAGAATGTGCACGTGTATGTTTAAAAAAGGTGATTTCATTCACATGGCAAAATGAAGTTTCGAGTTTTATGATTTGTAAAGTATTTCACTCTTTTCATGATGAGTTAAATTATTGCAAAAGTCAAGAAAACGATTGAATGCAAAACTTTTATAACCAAAATGAGTATTGACATGTTGAAGTTATTTATGAGTGCGAAAACCGACTGGTTTACTTTGTGTCAGTAATTTCTTTCAGGATGTGGTCGTATGAAAAGATTTTCACTTAATATATTTCTGTCGTAACGGCATATTTTGGTGGAATAAGATTAAGTTTATGGAAAGTTGCATGCGAACGATACTCGAGATCGTTGTGCAGGGCATTAAAATTTTAAGAGTGATGGGGGCATGTGTACCCAATATGTTTCCAAATGTTGGTTATTTAAAAAAAAGGTACGAAATGATTTATTTACCGCGTCGTCATGCATGAAGGCTGTGAACTCACTAGGTCATATAGTATTACATTTTAAGCTAAGGAAGGAGTCCGAGAGTGGAGAGGCTTTGGTTAGATCAGGGGGGGACGTTTATAATGTGGTGTGTGTTCAATAAGAGAGTTGAACAATGGAAGAGTCAGAAGTGGATTATAGTGTCGATTGCATGAGGGTATGTACCCTTATTCGGTAACTGGAGGTACGGTTGTCGGGGGACGGTTGAGTCCATGGGAAAGAGTAGAAGTCGTTGAAGTGTTAGTATTAGAAACTCGTTATGAGTAGTGTGGGGAGGCATAAGCGAAATGCCCGCGGTGTTGGGCATGAGTTTTGAGGTGAGCTGGTAATATTGATGTTACAGGAGTAAGTCCAGAAAAGAGGGAGATGAATTATGAAATGAATTATGATATGTTGATAGGATTAGGTCTCGTAAGGGAACCCATGTTTAAGAATAAGATAAGAAAGTAATTACAGGTTGCCTGTAGTTGTAGAAGTCGATAGTTATGTAAGATGGCCGAGGCCGAAGATGTGAACCAGAAGGTTAAAAATTGATAGAACACCTTGTAGGGGTGTTAAAAGGATGAGAAGTAATATTTTTGAATAAGCGTTCTATTTACGAGGTATGGAGAGATTCGTATGATGATGAGGCATGTAGCACAAATGAAGCAAGTGTGTAGATTTTATCAGTCGGTAAGAGATGCGTTGTGTTTGTAAGGGCTCAGACCGTGAAGAGCTAGCTATAATGTTTGCGTGCGAGCTAATGGAGAACTCGTGAGTTATAATTCAGCAAGTTGGGAACTAGGGAGTTATAGTTCAGCTAGAGTGAGAAAGGACTAAGTAGCGAGCTAGACTCGATTTTGGATGCGAGAAAATGTGAAGGCAAGTATGAATTGTGTAAGAATGACCATGAGAGATTTGGTCCGTAGTGTGATGTTACGAGTAAGGAATATACAGTTATGTAATGGCATTAGCTTCCAAGTTAAATGTACCAGCTAGTATCATAGTGAGGTGATGTTAGAGAGAAAGAAAGCATCAGATAGAAACTTTTGGGGTTTACAGATGAGATGGTCGATCCATTAACCAGACTGTTGGAGCACATAGAGTGTAAGTTGACTTTATGGTGTGTTTATGTTCAGGATAGAAGGATGGAGTAGTGATGTGAGATTACTCAAAGGAGAAACCAAGTGTTTTTGGTTGTAAGATTCGCTAAGTAGGTATATGTTGAGATCATTGGAAGTTTAAAGAGAATGAAGAGTGTGTTAGTCAAATTGTGTTATAGTAAATGCTAAATCTCTAAAGAGAGTGAATTGTTTCTTATGTGTGAGGGAATGATCCTAGAAGGAAACAGTTGGAAATTTGGTTATGTTTAAAGAAGGACATGATGATGATTATGGGTCGGAGTGGTAGTATGATCATTAGTTGATTTGAAACGTCATAAATGAGGTATAAGCCTTTGATTGGTTGATTAAACTTTTTGGATTTGTTAAGTAATGACATTTATTTGTTATTATCGGATGTGTTACAATTCTACTGAGATTCTTACTAAGAATTGATAAGGGAGAATCGATATGTTAAAGTGAGATGTTGATGATAGTAGGACGGGATAAGTAAGTTACAAATTATTTGGGAAATTGTGAATGGTTGAGTTACTCAGTGGAGTTGTTGGTAAGAAATCAGTTTGACTGATGGATTTTGTGAATACCAGCATATCGAGATGTGGATGCTAAGTAATATATGATAATTTATGGTGGATGGAAAGAAAGGAATTGCATCTCAATTGGAGTTTATCTTTTGAATCAAGTTGATAATTATAATTAAAATGAGTAGGTCAAGTTAAAGTTGCTTGTGATGAAGAGAAGGAATTGTTTTGTTTTGTGCGATAAGGATCAATGGTTATATTGCACTAGCCGAGAAAGGCAGCTGAGTTCGGAAACTGTTAATGTGGTAGTGAATCAGATAAGGATAATTAGAGGGTAGTAAGCCTTGAGATGCTTACAATTTTTGTCTGCATGTTATGATTTATAAGATGAATTTCGAGGGTTCATGAGGAGTTGTTATTGAGATTTACACATTCATCGTTAAGGAATTATTTAAAGTAATCTAAGTAAGAAAGCCGAGATGACTATATTTATATCTATCGGACTTGATGGTCGTTGTGAGTTTAATCATAGTTGCGCAACCAAGGCGTGAAAGGATGTTGTTATGGTTTTGTTACTAGAAAGATTTATTCCGAGAATTGAGATTTAAGCTTTGATAATCAATATTCGCCAGTTATCTTTGGAGTGAATTTCGGGACAGAATTCTATTAAGGAGGGGAGATTGTAATAACCCAAAATAAGGGATGTGTCTTAAATGGAAGTAAGGGGTGGTATTTGCTTTTTACGAAAAAGTTGGAGGGTAAAATATGGAAACTTGGGGAAACTAATTCCCTTTCTCATATTGGACGCCGCTTTTTATTTTAGTTTAGGAATCAGGTGTTTGTTTTAGGGTTTTATGAAACCTGCTTCGAGAGAGAGAGTAAAAACGCAGAAAGGAAGAAAATTCCATGGGAAATTTGTGTGTTTTTCGTGAAGAGAAAGAAGAGAGACGAATGGAGCAGCTGCGTGAGAGAGAGAGAGAGAGAGTCGAAGAGAGAGAGTCGTCGAGATAGAAGCAGCGAGAGAGAGAGAGTCGTCGAGATAGAAGCTGCGAGAGAGGAGAGAGGCAGCGAAAGATGGAGATGGTGGCTGGGGTTCGTCGCCGGCAGGTTGCAAGTCGCCGGCAGTCGGCCGCCGGCGGTGGTCGCCTGCGGTGGTGGCTGAGGTGGTGTCTACACCCTAAAACTCGTCTTATCCTTCTCATATAGCGAAAATTAGAGAGAAACAAGGAAGAAGAAGAGGAACGTTTGAGCAACATATTTCAGATTCGTGAAAGTTAATCTGGTAAGAAATCAGTCCTTTTCGTATGCTCTTCCATGCCCGTAATGTTTGATTTATCAGATTTCTAGTTGTTCTCAGTGGTGTAAATTGAGAAAATCAAATAAGGATATTAATCGAGTTTTGATTCAAATTCTTATTGTCGATGTTAAATTAAATGTTCATGTGGGTTCTTGGTTAGGGAATAGCTTGTATCAGTTAAAAAGAAATATTGTTGTCAAATTGTGTAGAATTAAAATAATGGCGAAGAATGTGGGTTTGTTTGTAATCATCGGTCTTTCGGAACCGTGTGTACCGGAAGTTGACCCGTAACTCAAATTAGGCCGAAGTGAGTGTTGGGCCGAAGTGAGTATTGGGCCGAAGTGAGTGTTGGGCCGAAAGAATTATTAAGTCCTTTTGGGCTTAGTTATTAATAAAGTCTATAATTATAATAAGGGCCTAGTACGTAATTGATAGTCTATTTATTAATTTGGGTCATATTATTATTAACATGATCCGACTTTGATATTTAGAATCAAGTGTTATAATTTTATGTTGGGGAACCTAGAGTCGGGTAAATTTATGGATCCGGTGTAGCATTTCAAAAGGATGGGAAAGCAAGGACCATTAATTATGATTTTGAACTAGAAGCGTAATTTACCAACTTAGATAAGTTGGGTTGAGTTCGGGATTTAACTCGGGTAATAAATGAACGAATTATGACGTACGTTATTAATATAATAGGTGTTCCACCTAGAGATCGGAAGTTTAAGGGAGGAGCTTTGGAGCGAGCAAGCCAGGTGAGTTTTCTAACTAAAATGTGTGGCTTTTAAATGCGTTTTCTAAAGCAATACATGATGAGTAATGCCATGTTTATTTTTATAAATGTTTTATCTGCATGAAAGTTTTTTAAAGTTTTATATGTGGGATGTATGCATACATTGGTTTTGATGTAAATTGGCTAAGTCGGGGGGTGTGTTCTGCCAGCTCGTGTCGGGGGGTGTGTCCCGTTTATGCCAAGGGAGGTGTGACCCTGTAAGGCAGCATGAGACTGACTCGTTGTCACCTTAGGGTGACTTCAGGGTGCCGATTTACGGGGCGGACTTGTCCGTGAATGTTTTATGGGGCGGGCCTATCCCGTGTACGATTTATGGGGCGGGCCTATCCCATGTATGATTTATGGGGCGGACCTATTCCGTGAATGATTTTATGTGAAAGGTTTTAAATGTACAGTTATGTGAAAGTTTCTTGCAAAGATATTTGAAAGTTATAAACTGTTTTTAAATGCTTTTGAGAACTGTCAGGAGGGACTCACTAGACCTCATGGTCTAACCCTCGCATTTTCCAAACTAAACCTTTTCAGGTAATCAGATAGTAGGAGGCTCCGGTAAGTGAGTAAGCGCAGAATAGAGTGAAGATGCAGTTAACGTCAGTGTCACTCATACCATTAGTGGTAGTTATTCTCAGTTGTGTATAGGTTGTTTCCGCCAACCTAAGTTTTTTTTTTGATAGATGTAACTAAATTTTATGGACCCAGTTTTGTAAGTGTTGAATATTAATGCTAAGTATGCTTTATTTAGATCGGGTCGTTACAATAAACAATACACATATTATTATATGCTAATGTCTTGTAATTAAGATTCTACATGTTAATCATAATTTCATTTATATAAATGAGTTATTAAACATAATAATTACATATATTTATTAATATTATGTAAATAAAAATCTAAAATCATGTGACATATAAGAAATAATAAAAAATTTGAGTGTAACTCGTGAAAATGAATAGTTAATTTAATGTTTGGTAATAAAATTATTTAATAATTGTTAGAAAGAAAAACCAAATTTAAAGGTTTTTACAAATCCCGATGAACATTTTGAAATTTTAAAACTACAAAGAAAAAAAATTATTTTATTTAAGCTAAGGAACCAAATTTGTAGTCTACCTAAAATTTTATTTGTAACTTGCAAGTGTGAATTGCACAAAAAAGAATTTATAGAAAGTTTGTAATGGTAAATTGAAAATATTATATCCACTAAAATTAAATATAATACATTTTTGACTCGCCAATATTTTCAATAGTTTATTGGCAACTATAATAAATTAACGAAATATCGTTCCATCAACATATACATTTAAATGGTACAAAATTATCGATTTACTAAAATCAACATCATTTCTAATGTTTGGTAAAATAATTACATCAATAACAAAATTATCGATTTACTCGAGAAGTGTGTGATTTTTTGTAGGTGGGAATGTGGGATAGGTGGAGGGTGAGTTCATGCCCATCCCGTATCAATGTCATTACGTTTTGAATTACACTAACGTCGTATGAGTTTGCATATTATTTATATCGAAGATTTTTAATTTTTTGTTTTTATGAAATTGATGGTGTCTCAAGTTAACATCGTTAATTTAAGGTCTGCCATCTTATGTGCTCTCACAAGGCCACATGAAGGGCAATTTCATCAAGATTTAATTTGATATTAAACTTATTTAATTTGATAAATGTTCATATTTTTTTATATCATCAGGGTAACTTTTAATGAATCTTCTTCATCAAGAGCATACCGTGAATCAAAATATCTAAATCTAAACATACAACCTTAAATCAATAACAAAAATTCAAAAAAGTATATAAAAATATACATATTATTATATTTAAGTCTCATGTATATAAATAAAAATATTTCTATTGTGATCGTATTTCATTTATGTAAATGAGTTTATAATTATTTTGGTTATATATTTATATATATAAATGTATATATTATGTAAATAAAAATATGAGTCATGTTAAATAAAATAATTAAAAAATTATTGGGTGTAACCAATAATTAAAAATGAATAGTGTAATCAATTTAAGATTTTGATAATAGTTACATCAATAAAAAAGTTAAAATTTGACAACAAAGAAAATTGGGATTGAGATTCTTAGAAAACGTCACCTTATTGTCAGTGTTTTTTCTGTAACAACTCAAATTCGAGCGAGTTTTAGAGTTTGGTGGTCAAAGTGGAATAAAAGAAAGTATTCTTGAGGGGCTGATTTGTCAATTGGTGAAAGAGGGGTAGGGCACAAATCCCTAGGGCAGCCCTCAATATCACAATTCAGTGTTTTTGTCTTGGGGTTGGCGGCTAAGGAAGAAAGAAAGAGAGAAGGAAGAGTTTGAGGAGAAATCAAGAGAAAAATGAAGGATCAAGCTAGAATCTGCAAGGTAATGCATCCTAATTCGTTCTTCTGATTGGGATAATGCTTCTCATTCCTTTTGTTATGAATCCTTAGGACTGATGTTGTTGATTACTTGAGTTATCACCATTCTTTCCTTGAAAATGAGTTTTATGGGGTTTGTCTTAATGAATCGTTTAAAAGGGATTAAAGTTGGATTAATTGGGTGTTTGGGGTTGGTGGATGAACCCTTATGGTTATCTAATCAACTAATGGCTAAAATCGGGATTAGAAATCACTTTTAAGAAATTATTTTCGAACAACAGTCGTATCCGGACACCTTCAGTTCTTGATGATATGGTGATTTCCGGATACGGATGCTAGTTTCCGGGTGAAGCTTGATGGTAGTTTCCGGGTGGGTGTTTTTCCGGGTAGATTGAGTTATCGGGTGTATCCGGACAGGTTGGTATCCGGACAAGTAGATATCCGGACAAGTTAGTATCCGGACAAGTAGGTATTCGGACAAGTTGGTATCCGGACAATGTGTGCTGGACAGTAGGTTGAGCCGTTTAATCTGATCCGAATCTAATGCCCTTAGGTGTTCGATTGGTTTAGCTGGGAAAAGTTTAAGAAGTGCGTTCTACGATAATCTAAGGTGAGTTCTCTCACTCCTTTTTATGACGTACCATTTTTACTGAATATGGTTCCTTTATCGAGCATGAATTGATTTATAAAAATTATGCATGCTTCCATGATTTACATGTTTACCCACAAACGAAAGATGTTTTATGTTTTCATGCATATGGTTTCAATGTATGTGTATGCTATGTGGAGTCGGTTGCACGGTGGGGACGGGGTACCTTGGGATCTCTGATCCCTTGGGCATATGGAGGTTAGCTTGTAGGTTGGAATTCGTTTTCTCCTACATGAAGGAACGGGGAGTCCATTTGGATTCCGGCATAGACGAGAGGGTGTCTGTTAGGCCCCGATCGGAGTAGCTTATGCAATTCCCTGAACCCCGTGTTTAACCTTGGATGATGTTATGAGAAAGATGTGAAAGTATTTTCTTTATGAAATGATCTTTTTACTGTGATAAATGTTTATGGAGGGAATTCACTAGACCTTTTGGTCTAACCCTCGCTTTTCAAAAACTAAACCATTTTCAGGTAAGCGCGCTATGGGTTCTTCTAGTAAGAACTAGGAGTGACTCAAGGAGGATTTGGAGACTAGAGCGACTCCAGAGATTTGGATTCTAATGACTATAGATGTAGCTCTCGGCTGTGGATCTTAGACTTCCGCTGTCAAACTTTGTTTAGTATAGAAGAATTATATTTACGGACAAGTTTAATTATGTAATCTGAATGCTTATTTCTGGTTGAATGCATGTTATGTTTTTGGGACGTTACAAATGGTATCAGAGCCTTAGTTTAAGGGATTTAGGTGACCATTAGGGCCTAAACTTAAACTGTAAGAAGAGGAACACAGCCGAGACATAGGATTGCCTCTAGGAACGATCACTATAAATGCGTTAGGAAATAAGGTGCCAAGGACAAACGTGTAAGGTAAGTTTGGGATTACACCTGGCCAGTGTAATTACGAACTTACAGGTACACATGCGTGCTTAAACTTACCTTATATAGCAATGCCGTTGTGTCATATCTATCAAAGGTTAATTGTTGTTTTCTTTCAGCATTAGTGAAATGGCTGGGAGAACTTTGAGGAGTAGGTCGGCACCTGCTGTGCCAAGGAATCAAGATGAGGTGGTACTAGAGAATGTACCCATGGAACCGACGAGGGCAACTGTTACCCGTGGAAGGGGAAGAGGTAGGGGTCGTGGAAGGGGTCGGGGAAGAACACCCCGTCGGGCCGCCACCCAAGTGGCCGGGGATGGAGGAAACCCGAACCTGAGAACGACTCGTGCAACTAGAAAAACGAGGAGTGTGGAAGCCCCTATTCATCAAGAAGACTCTCTTCAGGAGAGTTCAGCTTCTGCAAGAAGGGTAACTCAGCCAAGGGGACGGAGTCGAGGCCGCGGATCTACGTTTGTCACTCGAGAGAACCTAGCTGCGGAATTGGGTAAGATTCAAGAGACCTTGCAGGTTCTCCTCACTAAGCAGAACGAGTCAGCTTCGGGAAGCAAAGAAGCAAGTGAGAACCGAGAAAGCGTGGAGCTGTCTAGTCCACTAGTGACCGGTACTGGGAGTCACTTGAATTCAAACCCTCAAGTGATGAATGAGTTAGCAGCTAAGGGATGCAATTCAAGGCCTTTGCCTTATGCAAGCTCCCTACTTTTAAGGGCGAGTATGACCCTATCTTGGCAATGAAATGGGTGAAGGAAATGGAACTAGTCTTCGATACTTGCAAGTGTGCTGATGGGGACAGAGTAATGTTTGCCTTGTCCATGTTGAAATCTGATGCAGTTTACTGGTGGGAGGCTGAGACTGGGGGAAAGGGTTCGGCAATGGCTAAGGGAATGTTGTGGGAAGCGTTTGTAGACAGGTTTAAAGCCCAGTTCTGCCCGCTTGCGGCAGTAAAAAGATTAGAATAAGAGTTCTTGGGGTTGGATCAGGGAGGTATGACAGTGCGAGAGTATACTACAAAGTTTATTGAGAAGTCTCGCTTTGCAGATTTGTATGTGCCAACGGAGGAACGCCGAGTGAAGCGTTTCATTCATGGACTGAAGGGCAGTATCCGAGAGCTAGTTCTGACAAGGAACCCCACTACCTTTCAGGCGGCCATTAATGCGGCCGAGATGATTGAAAAGGAGAAGGTTCGTCAGATGACTGAGAAGGGTGGTGAAAAGCGCAAATGGGATGGACCGGGTAAGGACTTCAGAAAAGGGAAAGCGTTTCGATCAGACAACCGTGATAGTAAGGACACCGTTGGAAAACCATGTACGAAATGTAACAGGGTGCATCGGGGAGAGTGCATGGAAGGTTCAAACTCATGCTACCAATGTGTCTTACCCGGTCACATGTCAAAGGATTGTCGCAGTGGGGGAAAATCTTGTTACGAATGTGGGGCTACTGGCCACATGCATAGTGATTGCCCACACTTGAAGAAAGGGGGATCAGTTCCGTTTGGTGAACGTCCGGGTGGAAAAGGAAATGACAAGGGAGCAGAACCAGCGCGTCCGAAAGGACGTGCATTCCGCATGACTGCAGAAGAGGCAGAGGAAGTTTCAGATGTGGTGGCAGGTACGTTTCTAGTGAACTCTCTATGTGCCAAGGTGTTATTTGATTCAGGAGCAAATCGCTCCTTTGTATCGCATGCTTTTATGAAATGTTTGGAGGTGAGACCTAGACGTTTGGAGAGAGCACTAGAGGTGGAAACTGCAAATGAAAGTTGGGTATATGTTAAGGAAGTAGTAGTAGACTGTGTCATAGATATAGAAGGGAGGTTGGTGCCTACGAAGTTATATCCCATGGCAATGGGAGAGTTTGACGTAGTGTTGGGTATGGACTGGTTAGCCGCGAACGATGCGAATATCGTTTGCAACAAAAAGCTAATCAGGATCCGGTCACCTGATGGGGATACCGTGGTGATCTATGGAAACCGCCGTGATAGAAAGACCAGCCTTATCTCCATGATTAGGGCTACTAAGTGTTTGAGAAAGGGGTGTCAAGGGTTTTTGGCGTACGTGTTGGACGCTAAGAAAGAGAAGCGTGGGTTGGGCGAGGTGCGGGTGGTAAATGAGTACCCGGAGGTATTTCCAGATGACTTGACAAGTCTACCCCCAAATCGCCAGATCGAGTTCAGAATTGACCTGATGCCGGGATCTGTACCGATTGCCCGCACACCGTATAGATTGGCGCCGTCCGAAATGAAGGAAATGATGACTCAATTGCAGGAGTTATTAGACAAGGGGTTCGTTAGACCGAGTACATCTCCGTGGGGAGCACCTATGCTCTTCGTGAAGAAGAAGGACGGTACTATGCGAATGTGCATAGACTACCGAGAACTCAACAAGGTCACGATCAAGAATAAGTATCCAATTCCAAGAATCGACGACCTGTTTGATCAGTTACAGGGAGCCAGTTACTTCTCCAAGATTGATCTAAGGTCAGGGTATCATCAACTCAAGGTGAGGGAGGAGGATGTGCCGAAGAATGCGTTCCGGACCAGGTATGGACACTACGAATTCCTGGTGATGCCGTTCGGGCTAACCAACGCCCCGGCAGCATTCATGGACTTAATGAATAGGGTATGCCAACCTTATTTGGATCAGTTCGTGATAGTGTTCATAGATGACATCCTGATATTTTCAAGATCGGAAGGGGAGCATGAAAGCCACCTTCGTACAATTCTCGAGCTATTGAAGCAAGAGAAGTTGTATGCGAAGTTTTCCAAGTGTGAGTTTTGGCTGAGGGAAGTGCAGTTCCTCGGGCACGTGGTGTCTGAGACGGGGATCATGGTTGATCCGGCTAAGATTGAAGCCGTTCGAGACTGGGAGCAACCTAGGAATCCGTCAGAAGTTCGAAGTTTCCTCAGGCTGGCGGGGTACTACCGGAAGTTCATCAAATACTTTTAACGTATTGCCACGCCACTGACCTCTTTAACGAAGAAGAATGTCAAGTTCGTCTGGTTAGAGAAACAAGAAGAAGCATTTCAGAAATTGAAGGATATGCTGAGTAGCGCTCCGGTTTTGTCGTTACCGGACGGTTCGGGCGATTTCGTGGGTTTCAGTGATGCATCGAAGCTCGGCTTGGGTTGCGTACTCATGCAACGAGGTAAGGTGATCGCTTATGCCTCTCGGCAGTTAAAGGATCACGAGACTCATTATCCTACGCATGATTTAGAATTGGCGACAGTGGTTTTTGCCCTGAAGATTTGGCGACATTACCTGTATGGGACGAAGTGCCAGATCTTCATGGACCACAAGAGTTTGTGTCATCTCTTTGACCAAAAAGAGTTGAATATGCGCCAAAGGAGATGGATTGAACTGTTGACCGACTACGACTGCAAGATCGAATACCATCCGGGGAAGGCAAACGTGGTGGCGGACGCTTTGAGCCGTAAGGAACGAGTTGAAACCCCCAGGATCGTGGCCATGAGGGCTGAGGTCACATTCAATTTGTTAGCCGAAATAAAGAAAAGTCAGGTCAAAGCGCTCGAAGCTGAAAATCTTAAGAAGGAGAGAATGGTAGGGCAAGCGTCCATGTTAGTGGAAGATAGTCGAGGGGTGAAATGTCTGAATGGAAGGATCTGGGTTCCGAAACTCGGGGAGCTCCGAAAGCTGATTCTTGAAGAAACTCACAAATCGAAGTACACGATCCACCCCGGAACTAACAAGATGTACGGAGACCTACGACGAGACTACTGGTGGACCGGATTGAAGAAAGACGTGGCCCATCTTGTAGAGACCTGTATGACGTGTTCGCGCGTAAAGATCGAACATCAAAGACCGTACGGGAAGCTCCAGTCGTTAGAGATACCGATGTGGAAGTGGGACCAGATCACGATGGACTTCGTGACCCATTTGCCTAGAACTCCAAAGGGTTATGACGCCATTTGGGTGGTCGTGGACCGACTCACGAAGTCGGCGCACTTCCTACCTATACGAGAGTCTTACTCATTAGAGCAGTTAGCAAGGTTGTACATCGATGAGATAGTAACCCGCCATGGGGTACCCTCGTCAATTGTATCGGACCGCGATAGCAGATTTACCTCTACGTTCTGGAGGAGCTTCCAAAGAGAAATGGGTTCGCAGATCAAGATGAGTACCGCTTATCACCCTCAGACCGACGGTCAGAGTGAGCGAACGATCCAGACGTTGGAAGACATGTTAAGAGCGTGTGCTTTGGATTTTCAAGGCTCGTGGGAAAAGCACCTACCGCTAATCGAGTTTGCTTATAATAATAGCTATCACTCGAGTATCAAGGCAGCGCCGTTCGAGGCACTTTACGGTAGAAAGTGTCGGACACCGTTATGTTGGAACGAAGTCGGAGAGAGACAGTTAACGGGGCCAGAGATTGTACAACTGACTTCGGACAAGATAGTCCAAGTGCGTGAAAGACTGAAGGTCGCCCGCGACCGGCAGAAAAGCTTTGCGGATAAGAGGCGGAAAGACATTGAATTCCAAGCCGGAGATCATGTTCTGCTTAAGGTGTCTCCTTGGAAGGGAGTGGTACGATTTGGAAAACGTGGGAAGTTAAGCCTACGTTACATCGGACCGTTTGAGATTACTGAACGAATTGGAGAAGTGGCATATAGGTTGGACCTACCGGAAAAATTGAGCAGTATTCATAATGCGTTTCACGTGTCTAATCTAAGGAAATGTCTAGCCGACACGACTAAGGCTGTGCCGTTGAATGACATTAAGGTGGACGAAAAGTTGAATTTTGTAGAAGAACCCGAAGCGATCACGGATGTTAAGGTAAGGAAGTCGTGGAGCAAGGAGACTACGCTGGTTAAGGTACAATGGCGACACCACAAGGGTCCGGAGGCGACCTGGGAGTTGGAGTCGGAGATGAAAGCTAGATACCCGCATCTTTTCCAATGAGGAATTCCGGGGACGGAATTCTTTTAAGGGGGGAGTGTTGTAACAACCCAAATTCGAGCGAGTTTTAGAGTTTGGTGGTCAAAGTGGAATAAAAGAAAGTATTCTTGAGGGGCTGATTTGTCAATTGGTGAAAGAAGGGTAGGGCACAAATCCCTAGGGCAGCCCTCAATATCACAATTCAGTGTTTTTGTCTTGGGGTTGGCGACTAAGGAAGAAAGAAAGAGAGAAGGAAGAGTTTGAGGAGAAATCAAGAGAAAAAGGAAGGATCAAGCTAGAATCTGCAAGGTAATGCATCCTAATTCGTTCTTCTGATTAGGATAATGCTTCTCATTCCTTTTGTTATGAATCCTTAGGACTGATGTTGTTGATTACTTGAGTTATCACCATTCTTTCCTTGAAAATGAGTTTTATGGGTTTTGTCTTAATGAATCGTTTTTAAGGGATTAAAGTTGGATTAATTGGGTGTTTGGGGTTGGTGGATGAACCCTTATGGTTATCTAATCAACTAATGGCTAAAATCGGGATTAGAAATCACTTTTAAGAAATTATTTTCGAACACCAGTCGTATCCGGACACCTTCAGTTCTTGATGATATGGTGATTTCCGGATACGGATGCTAGTTTCCGGGTGAAGCTTGATGGTAGTTTCTGGGTGGGTGTTTTTCCGAGTAGATTGAGTTACTGGGTGTATCTGGACAGGTTGGCATCCGGACAAGTAGATATCCGGACAAGTTAGTATCCGGACAAGTAGGTATCCGGACAAGTTGGTATCCGGACAAGTTGGTATCCGGACAATGTGTGCTGGACAGTAGGTTGAGCCGTTTAATCTGATACGAATCTAATGCCCTTAGGTGTTCGATTGGTTTCAATGTATGTGTATGCTATGTGGAGTCGGTTGCACGGTGGGGACGGGGTACCTTGGGATCTCTGATCCCTTTGGCATATGGAGGTTAGCTTGTAGGTTGGAATTCGTTTTCTCCTACATGAAGGAACGGGGAGTCCATTTGGATTCCGGCGTAGACGAGAGGGTGTCTGTTAGGCCCCGATCGGAGTAGCTTATGCAATTCCCTGAACCCCGTGTTTAACCTTGGATGATGTTATGAGAAAGATGTGAAAGTATTTTCTTTATGAAATGATCTTTTTACTGTGATAAATGTTTATGGAGGGAATTCACTAGACCTTTTGGTCTAACCCTCGCTTTTCAAAAACTAAACCATTTTCAGGTAAGCGCGCTATGGGTTCTTCTAGTAAGAACTAGGAGTGACTCAAGGAGGATTTGGAGACTAGAGCGACTCCAGAGATTTGGATTCTAATGACTATAGATGTAGCTCTCGGCTGTGGATCTTAGACTTCCGCTGTCAAACTTTGTTTAGTATAGAAGAATTATATTTACGGACAAGTTTAATTATGTAATCTGAATGCTTATTTCTGGTTGAATGCATGTTATGTTTTTGGGACGTTACATTTTCTTATAAATATACAAATTGATAAACTATAAGAAACATAAAAGATAAAGATGAGAATCCACATTTAGTGTACTTGAATCGGGCAACTTCTCCTCAAACTCCAACATATATTTAGTCCTGCAACCTATAAAGACAACAAAAACAAAATGCAAATCAAAATTCTCACATAACTCTGAAGTCTCGATAGATCAATGCTCCAATTCCTTCTTATATATTATATTGATAAACACGTGTATAATGCCGTAATGAACAATTTGAGAGTTGTGCCGATTTATCCGATTGAACTCATGTGTATGTATAATTCTCTTTATCAGTGGGGGTAATTGGTAAGGAAATAGAAAGACATAGATTAAGAGATTGAGAAGGTAAAAAAAGTGTTTAACTTACCTCTAGAAAGAATCATTTTATAGCAAATGTGTCACATCATTTATTGTAGGTTTTTATGTAATTAGTACATGGAAAGATGAAAGGGTATATAATGAATATCTCTTGGAAGTTATGTAAGTCAAAAGTTAAAGCTAATTATGTAGTGAGAAGTTTTTTATTAAAAAAAATTCAAAACTATGAGAAAAAAGATAAATGAGAATGAAGTCTTTTCATTATGCCACCTAAGCAACTCTAGGTTTTACTTTTAAATATATATAGATTGATGTTGCATTCCATCTAAGTTTTGGTTATGTGAGAAAAAAAAATTCAAATAAAAATATATGTTAAATAATAATAAAAATTTAATACGAATACAGGGTATAATTATATATATTGTTGTTAAAAATGTCATGTAAATAATATTTTGTTTTGTTAAAAATATTAATATTGAATATATAAAATAATAAAATTTAGTAAAGAAAATGAAAGGATTAACCCATTTCTTGGTATCTTTAATTTTAAAAAAATTTAAAACCCTAAGAAAATTCTAAAGTCTCAATGGAGGCTTCTCCTTAACTCTCTATCCTACATTTTCCTTATATATATATATATATATATATATATATATATATATATATATATATATATATATACTGATAATATTGAATATATAAAATAATAAAAATTAGTAAAGAAAATGAAAGGATTAACCCATTTAATGCTATCTTTGATTTAAAAAAAATCAAAACTCTAAGAAAATTCTAAAGCCTCAATGGAGGCTTCTCCTTAACTCTCTCTCTCCTACATTTTCCTTTATATATATATATTTATGATTGATTGTTAGCTTACTACAAAAAATAATAGAATTAAATAACAAAAATATATTCCATTAAAATATGTTTTCATTTATAACCATTGTTGCATTCCATCTAAGTTTTGGTTATGTGAGAAAAAAAATTCAAATTCAAATATATGTTAAATAATAATAAAAATTTAATACGAATACAGGGTATAATTATATATATTGTTGTTAAAAATGTGATGTAAATAATATTTTGTTTTGTTAAAAATATTAATATTGAATATATAAAATAATAAAAATTAGTAAAGAAAATGAAAGGATTAACCCATTTAATGCTATCTTTAATTTAAAAAAAATTTAAAACCCTAAGAAAATTCTAAATTCTCAATGGAGGCTTCTCCTTAACTCTCTATCCTACATTTTCCTTTATATATATATATATATATTGATAATATTGAATATATAAAATAATAAAAACTAGTAAAGAAAATGAAAGGATTACAACCCATTTAATGCTATCTTTGATTTAAAAAAAATCAAAACTGTAAGAAAATTCTAAAGCCTCAATGGAGGCTTCTCCTTAACTCTCTCTCCTACATTTTCCTTTATATATATATATATATATTGAATATTGATGTTGCATTCCATCTAAGTTTTGGTTATGTGAGAAAAAAAATTCAAATAAAAATATATGTTAAATAATAATAAAAATTAAATACGAATATAAGGTATAATTATATATATTGTTGATAAAAATGTCATGTAAATAATATTTTGTTTTGTTAAAAATATTAATATTGAATATATAAAATAATAAAAATTAGTAAAGAAAATGAAACGATTAACCCATTTAATGCTATCTTTGATTTAAAAAAAATCAAAACTCTAAGAAAATTCTAAAGCCTCAATGGAGGCTTCTCCTTAACTCTCTCTCCTACATATTCTTTTATATATATATATATATTGATTTTGTTTAAAATACTAATATTGAATATATAAAATAATAAAAATTAGTAAACAAAATGAAAGAATTAACCCATTTAATGCTATCTTTGATTTAAAAAAAATCAAAACTCTAAGATAAATTCTAAAGCCTCAACGGAGGCTTCTCCTTAACTCTCTCTTCTAGATTTTCCTTTATATATATATTGATGATTGATTGTTAGCTTACTACAAAAAATAAAAAAATTAAATAACAAAAATATATTCCATTAAAATATGTTTTCATTTATAACTATTGTTGCATTCCATCTAAGTTTTGGTTATGTGAGAAAAAAATTCAAATAAAAATATATGTTAAATAATAATAAAAATTTAATACGAATACAGGGTATAATTATATATATTGTTGTTAAAAATGTCATGTAAATAATATTTTGTTTTGTTAAAAATATTAATATTGAATATATAAAAAAATAAAAATTAGTAAATAAAATGAAAGGATTAACCCATTTAATGCTATCTTTGATTTAAAAAAATCAAAACACTAAGAAAATTCTTAAGCCTCAATAGAGTTTCTCCTTAACTCTATCTCCTACATTTTCCTTTATATATATATATTGATTTTGTTTAAAATACTAATATTGAAAATATAAAATAATAAAAATTAGTAAAGAAAATGAAAGAATTAACCCATTTAATGCTATCTTTGATTTAAAAAAAAAGTTCAAAACTCTGAGAAAATTCTAAAGCCTAAATGGAGGCTTCTCTTTAACCCTCTCTCCTATATTTTCCTTTATATATATATATTGATGATTGTTGCATTCCATCTAAGTTTTTGTTATATGAGAAAAAACAATTCAAATAAAAATATATGTTAAATAATAATAAAAATTTAATACGAATACAGGGTATATTTATATATATTGTTGTTAAAAATGTGATGTAAATAGTATTTTGTTTTGTTAAAAATATTAATATTGAATATAAAAAATAATAAAAATTAGTAAAGAAAATGAAAGGATTAACCCATTTAATGCTATCTTTAATTTTAAAAAAATTTAAAACCCTAAGAAAATTCTAAAGTCTCAATGGTGGATTCTCCTTAACTCTCTATCCTACATTTTCCTTTATATATATATATATATTGATAATATTGAATATATAAAATAATAAAAATCAGTAAAGAAAATGAAAGGATTAACCCATTTAATGCTATCTTTGATTAAAAAAAAATCAAAACTCTAAGAAAATTCTAAAGCCTCAATGGAGGTTTCTCCTTAACTCTCTCTCTTACATTTTCCTTTATATATATATATATATATATATATATATATATTGATGTTGCATTCCATCTAAGTTTTGGTTATGTGAGGAAAAAAAATTCAAATAAAAAAATATGTTAAATAATAATAAAAATTTAATACGAATACAGGGTATAATTATATATATTGTTGTTAAAAATGTCATGTAAATAATATTTTTTTTTGTTTAAAATACTAATATTGAATATATAAAATAATAAAAATTAGTAAAGAAAATGAAAGGATTAACCCATTTAATGCTATCTTTGATTTAAAAAAATTCAAAACTCTAAGAAAATTCTAAAACCTCAATTTAGGCTTCTCCTTAACTCTCTATCCTACATTTTCCTTTATATGTATATATTGATGATTGTTATATTCCATCTAAGTTTTGGTTATGTTAGAAAAAAATTCAAAAAAAATATATTTGTTAAATAATAATAAAAATTTAATACGAATACAAGGTATAATTATATAAATTGTTGTTAAAAATGTGATGTAAATAATATTTTGTTTTGTTAAAAATATTAATATTGAATATATAAAATAATAAAAATTAATAAAATAAAATACGACGATTAACCCATTTAATGTTATCTTTGATTTAAAAAACATTTAAAACCCTAAGAAAATTCTAAAGTCTCTATGGAGGTTTCTCATTAACTCTTTCTCCTACATTTTCCTTTATATATATATATATTGATTTAGCTTACTACAAAAAATAATAAAATTAAATAACAAAAATATATTCCGTTAAAATAAGTTTTCATTAATAACCATTGTTGCTTTCCATCTAAGTTTTGGTTATGTGAGAAAAAAAAATTCAAATAAAAATATATGTTAAATAATAATAAAAATTTAATACGAATACAGGGTATAATTATATATATTGTTGTTAAAAATGTGATGTAAATAATATTTTGTTTTGTTAAAAATATTAATATTGAATATATAATGTAACGACCCAGACCATTTTGGAAGGTTTTATGTTTTACGTTAAGTTTTGTTGATAAGTGGAAGTTGAGGGGCTGATTGGTAAATAGGAGATGGGGTATAAAAGGGCACAAAACCCTAGGCAACATTCTAATTTTCCTGATTGTGTATGTGTTTGACGGCTGAATTCTTGAAGAAGAAGAGAAAAGGGGTCTTGGTGGGAGTTTTGTGCAATTGAAGAAGAGAATCAACAAGCCTTGAAATCAGAAGAAGGATTAGGAGTGGATTTCGTTTCTTGCAAGTAATCTAACAGGTAATCCTTAATCCATAACTCCATTTAAGATTTGTTTGATGATTGTTGGGGTTTTGAGAGTTTCTCTTGTTTTAAGTCTTTTGAGACCATATAGGAAGATTTAACCATCTTTTAACTAGTGTTTGTTAGTAAAACTTGTGGGGTTTGGTTATGGAACAATAGGTGGTTAAGTATCGCCTTATCTTTCGGTTTGGGAGTCGTGTAGTGGGATTTTAAACACCAAAACTCGTCCAGCGCGTTATCCGTAAAGTAGAGACATCCGAAATGTTTCGTCATCCGGAAAGTTGAGGTGTTCGGATAGTTGTGGTGTCCGGTAAGTAGGATGTACCCGGACAGTAGAGTCATCCGGAAAGTGAGGTTATCCGGAAAGTGTTGCGTCCGGACAGTGTTTGATAAGTTATGTTTGTGACCTTTTCGTTCAGGAAAATCGTTTGGGAGTCGGGTCCAGTTTAGAAAAGAGAAGTAAAAGCATCAGGTGAGTTTTCTAACTAAAATACGTGACTTTTAATGTGTTTTTCTAAAGCGAATACTGTAACAACCTGAATTTCAAGTTTGAGATATGAAAGTTTAGTGTCCTTTATGCAAGAAATGAAAGTTAAGTTGAGGGACTTGTTTGCAATTAGTGAAAGATATTTATAGACTCAAACTTCTAGGGCAGCCCCCATTTGCACAAATCAGTGAAATTATCTTGTGTGGGTGTTGGTGGCGTGAAACAAGAAAGAGAGAAGGAAGAAGGAAAGAAGGGTTTGAGAATAAATTCAAGAGGAAAAGAGAAATCAAGGAAGATATTGCAAGGTAATACATCCTAATTAATTCTCCTGATTAGTGTAATGCTTCTCCTTCTTATTGTACCGAATTCTTAATACTGATTTGGAAGATTGCTTGAGTTTTCACCATATTTCCTTCAAAATGTGTTTTATGGGTTTTGGCCTTAATAAATCGATTTAAGGGGTTATAGATGGATTAACTGAGCGATTGGGGATTGTGGATGAACCCTTATGGTTGTCTAATCAAACTAATGGCTTAAATCGGAGTTTAAAGATGTTTTAGAATTTCTAAGTTCGAACAGCAGCGTTTTCCGGACACCAGTGTTTGGTGGTGTCCGGATATGTTGCATGTGTCCGGGTAAGTGTCTCGTGAAGGTGTCCGGGTAGTTTTGCCCGGATAAGTGGTGTGTCCGGATAAGCGTAGTGTCCGGATAAGTGGTGTGTCCGGATAAGTGGTGTGTCCGGATAAGCGTAGTGTCCGGATAAGTGGTGTGTCCGGATAAGTGGTGTGTCCGGATAAGTGGTGTGTCCGGATAAGTGATGTGTCCGGATAAGTGGTGTGTCCGGATAAGTGTAGTGTCCGGATAAGTGTAGTGTCCGGATAAGTGCTGTGTCCGGGAAGGGGTATCCGGACAGTAGTGTAACAACCCAATTCTTAGTAGGTTTGCAAGTCCAGTGGTCAAAGTAGAAGAAATGAAAGTATTAGTAAAGGACTTAATTGCAAATTTGAGCAGTATAAATAGGGACCAAATCCCTAGGGTTAGAATGGTTTTGTTTGTTCTGTGTTGCTTTGGCGGCTGAGAAAAAAATAGCAAGAAGAAGTCGATAGTGAAGAATTGACATCTTTAGCGTGAAAAGTTCTTTCTTTTTGGGTAAGTAATTCATCCCTTGTTATGATTCCTTGCACTAAATGACTAAGTTAAATCCCTAGTCGCAGTTCATGTTTTAGCTGGGTTATGGATTAAGAACACCCTGAGGGTTTTAATCGCATACAATCGGGTTGTTATGGTAGTAAGAATTATTCTGATTTTAAGGACCTTGTTATGCAAAAGTTTTGTGTAAGAATGCAGCAATAAAACTCTCTTTTATTCGCCGATTAGGAAGAAATCGAGTATAATCGTGTTGGGTGCGAACCCTGTTCGCTAGTCCGTAGTATCGGGAGTCGGGGTACCGGGAGTCGGGTACCGGGAGTCGGGTACCGTGAGTCCGTAGTACCGGGAGTCGGGTACCGGGAGTCGGGTACCGGGAGTCCGTAGTACCGGGAGTCGGGTACCGGGAGTCCGTAGTACCGGGAGTCGGGTACCGGGAGTTCGTAGTACCGGGAGTCGAGGTACCGGGAGTCGGGGTACCGGGAGTCGGGTACCAGGAGTCCGTAGTACCGAGAGTCGGGGTACTGGGAGTCGGAGTGCCGGGAGTTAGGGTACCGGGAGCCGAACCATGCTGGGACCGTTGGTTTGGGCGTCTGCCAGGCCGTAGTATCGAGCTAATTGGGCCGATGGATTTAGAGTTTAGCTCAAGTCTCTTGGGCTTAGTAAAGGATAAAAGAACTCCAATAATTGATAGATGGACCTAAATGAGTAGTTGAGATCGGATTAAGAGAAACGTAGGATGAGAATAGAGTGTTTATCTAATTAAATCTGTGAATCATTAATTAGGTGAACGGTCGGTGCAAGATTCGAGTTTAGAGAAGGATCTGCAGTCAGGTGAGTTCTCTCAACCCTTTTTATGACGTACTGTTTTTACTGAAATGGTTCCTTATCGAGCATGATTGAAATTTATAAGAGCTATGCATGTTTTCATGAATTGCATGATTATTTACAAATGAATGTTGATTAAGGTTTTCACGCACGTGGTTTCATGTATATGTGTATGCTATGTGGTGTCGGTTACACAGTGGGGTCAGGGTACCTTGGGATCTCTGATCTCTCGGGGCATATGGAGGATTAGCTTGTAGGTTGGAATTTGTTTTCTCCTACATGAAGGAACGAGGAGTCCATTTGGATTTCGGCGTAGACGAGAGGGTGCCCGACAGGCCCCGATCGGTTTAGCTTATGCGAACCCCTGAACCCTGTGTTAACCTTGTATGATGGAAATGTGATGCATAAGAACTCTTTTCGTGCATAAAATGAAATTATTCTTTATTACATGTTTTATGGAGGGAATTCACTAGACCTTTTGGTCTAACCCTCGCTTTTCAAAACTAAACCATTTTCAGGTAAGCGCGCAACTGGTTCCTCCAATAAGAACTAGGGAAGGAAACGAAGGAGGCATGGAGTTTAGAGAGACTCCAGTTTTGGTTATGGTAGTTATAGTTAGTGCTCGGCTGTGGAATGTAGAGACTTCCGCTGTCAATTTTGCCTAGTTTAGTTCATTGATGTTTAAAAAGACAAGTTTATTTATGTAATCCGAATGCTTATGTATGTTATTGGATGTTTATGAATTTGGGACGTTACAAATGGTATCAAAGCCTTAGTTTAAGGGATTTAGGTGACAAATCGGGCCTAAACTTAAACTGTAAGACGAGGAACACAGCCGAGACATAGTATTGCCTTTAGGAACGATCACTATAAATGCGCTTAGGAATAAGGTACCAAGGACAAACGTGTAAGGTAAGTTTGGAATTACCCCTGGCCAGTGTAATTACGAACTTATAGGTACATGTGTGTGCTTACAATACCTTACTTATAGCAAATTTTGTTGTGTCATGTCTAGCAAGGATTAATTATCGAATTCTTTCAGCTTAGTGCTATGGCCGGGAGAACATGAGGAATAGGTCAGCAACATCTCCGAGGAATGGACCGAGCTTCTTTGTTAGAGAGGTGTCGTGTAAGATCATTATAATGTGGTGTGTGTATACACCGAAGGGAGGAAATGTTATAGAGAATAGAATGAGTCGTCTAGAGGTAGCTTTTCGTGAGTCCGAAGAGGATGAATGTTGAGTTTAAGAGAGACTCCTGCTTCAGGGGAGTCCCAGTTCTTGAGATTGCAAAGTAAATCAGTTCGGAGGATAAGGAAGGACAATATCGAAATCTTGAAAGTATCAATGGAATCCTGACTTCTTAGTCGAGCTTTTCAGTGGCAAGATAATGAAGTTAAGATACCTATAGTGAAATGAAAGCATGTGGAAGTAGAAAGTAAGATAGTTGATCAAAACGAAAGTAGTACGAAAAGGTGAGTAAGTGAATTGTAGAACGCATGTGCAGCAAGTTGTGCATGACCGAGAGGACGACCTTTGGCCGAGGGTAAAGTGTCAAGGATAAGCTGCGAGAGTGAAACGGTTGACCTTGTTTGAGTGAGTAGCCTTCAATTCGCAAGTAGAGTCTCATGTCTGACGTTCTTTGATGTAACATGAAATTTTCACGATTCAAGTTAAATGTGTAAATGTCAATTTTGATCGAAAATGAGTCAAAATGTGCAAGCGTATGTTTAAAGAAAAGGCGATTTCATTCACATTGCACAATGAAATTTCGAGCTTAACGGTTTGCAAAGTATTTCGCACTTTCCATGATAAGTTAAATTGTTACAAAAAGGTCGAGAAAACATTTGCTAGCAAAACTTTTAAAAATCAAAATGAGTTTTGGCCTGTTGATATCGTATAAAAGGGTGTGAGAACCGACTGGTTTACTTTGTGTCGGTAATCCCTTTCAGGATTGTGTCGTATGAAAAGACTTTAATGCAATATATTACTGTCGTAATAACTTCGTTCGGATTAAGGTTCACGGGAAGGTGCATGCAAACGATCCTCGAATCGTTGTGCAGGGTGTTGAAGTTATAGGAGTGATGGGGTCATGTGTACCCAGGTTGTTTTCAAATGTGTTTATTTAAAATGATAAAATGTACGAAATGATTTATTTACTGTGTTGTCCTGCATGAAGGCTATGAACTCACTAGGTCATAGAGTTTTACATTTTAAGGTAAGGAAGAACTTCAAGAGTGGATAAGTGACAGTCAAATCAGGAAGGAATGTTGTAGCTTTAATGATTGGTGTATAAGAGGGAAGGTGAACAGTGGTAGAGTCGGAAGTGGAATAAAGTATCAGTTGTATGAGGGTTTGCACCCTTGTTCGGTAACTGGAAGTATGGTTGTCAAGGAACGGTCGTGTCTGGAAGAAGGGCGTGAAACCTTCAAGGTGTTGGTTTTGGCAACTTTATGGGTAGTGTTGTGAAGCAGGAATGAAAGGCCACGGTGTGGGTCATGAGTTTCGAAGGGAACTGGTAATATTGATGTTACATGAGTAAGTTACGAAATAGGGGCGACGGATTATAAAGTCAACTATGATGTGTAGGGAGGAATAGGTCCCATAAGGAACTCATGTTAAAGGATAGGTTAAGGAAGTAGTTAAGAATTATCTTTTGTTGTGGAAGTCGGCAACAGTGTATGTTGACCGAGGCCGAAGACTCAAACCAAATGAGTGTAAGTTGATAGAATATCTTATAGAGGTGTTAAATTAGTAAGAGACTGTTGTTGTTGAATAGGCGTTCTATTTACGAGGTGAGGAGGGTCCGTAGAAAGACAAGATGTGTAACACGAGCGGAGTGAGTGTAGACTATACAATCAGTAAGAAAATGTGTCGTGTCTAAGAAAGGACTCGGATCATAACGAGCTAGCTAGGATGTTTGTGTCTGAGCTAAGTGTGACTCGTGAGTCATAGTTCAACAAGTTGGGAGAGAACTAAGTAGCGAGACAGACTCGATTGTAGTATACGGGAGAATATGAAGGAAAAGGTGAATTGTGTACGAATGACCATGAGAGACTTCGTCGGTAGTGTGATGATAGGAGTGGTGAATGTACGAACGAATAGTAGCTTCAATTTCCAAGATATCTGTGTCAGCCGGTGATGTAGTAAGGCGATGTTAGAAAGATGAAGGATTAGAAGGAAGTCCTTTTGGTGATATGAGTCGCTAAGTAAGTGTATGTTGGAATATTGGAAGTTTAAAGAGGATGAAGAATGGATTGGCCAAACGTGTTATAGTAAATGCTAGATCTCTGTAGATCGTGAATTGTTTCTTAAGTGAAAGGGAGTAACCCTAGAAGGAGATAGTTAGGAAGTTTGATTACGATTAAAGAATGACATGATGATGATTATGAGTCGGAGAGGTAGTACGATCATTAGTTGATTTGAACGTCATAATAGATATATAAGCCTTGATAGGTTGATTAAATTTTACGGATTGGTTAAGTAATGACATTTCCTTATTAAGAATCGTTAAGGGAGAATCGGTATGTTAAGTGAAAGGTCGATGATGGTATGATGGAATAAGTAATTTTCAAATTATTTTGAAAATTGTGAATTGCTGGGTCACTCAGGGGAGTTGTTAGTTAAGAAATCAGTTTTGACAGATGGATTTTGTGAGTACCAGCATAGCGAGATGTGATGCTAAGTTATGATATCTAACGATGAAATATGATAAAATATATGGTTGATAGAAAAGAAACGAATTGCATCTAAGTCGGAGTTTATCATTTGGAATAAGTTGATAATTACAATTGAAATGAATTGGTCGAGTTAAAGTGGCTTATGTGCGAGAGGAGGATCTAAGTAAGTAAAAGTTGGAGGTCAAAGAAGGGGTAGTGACGACGAACACTAGTGTCGTTCCAAGACGACTTGGTGGAATGTTTGGGTTAGGATATTGATGTAACTGTTTGGTTATGTGAATAATAAGAAGGTGATATCAGCATGTGGAAAGATCGGGGGAGAGGAGCTAGTAATGTTTGGTGGGCAGTGCTCCACGCTATCGTGGAGAGGTGAAGTTAGTAGGTCGGAATAAGTGAGTAAACCGGAAGTAATAAACTTGACAGTAATGCCGAAAGGTGAAGGATTGTGCAGAGGGTTATTGATAAGCGTGCGAACCGTTAGAAAGAATATTGAGGAAAGGAATTGTGTATGATTTTGTGCAGGAAGGGAGTGGATAAGGCAGTTGAATGGGTTAAGTTAGTGACCTTGTGAGAAATGTTTAAACGAATTGGTCGTGCAGTGTTTCAGCTAGTGAGATCAGTATGGCGTGACCATGCTTACTCCTCCCAGTGGAGTGAGGATAACCGGAGTTGTGTTTCGTATGACTGAACGATCGGGGCAATCAGCGAAGAACTGAGGTGTTTCAGGATAAGTTTAATTGAGTAAGTGAACCCTTCAACGTTGGGTTTAGAGGTTCCTACTCTTAGTTACGTATAAGGATGGGGTGGCAAAGTAGTGAGATTGTGAGAGAAGTTTGACGAACTGTGGTCTAGGTAGTCCGAGAGAAGGGAAATGTTAGATGCATAGATGTTTGGTGAAGGAACTCCGGGTTGTGAGTTGTCGGGATGTAAAGGGTTGGCCTTGTGCCAAGCTGTCTGTGTGTGATTGATTCTTAGTAAATAAGTTTCGTGTTGTAGTGGGGGATTCCGACAAGTTCCTCCTTAAAGGAAGTATTAATGCATGAGAATCCTCATTTCATTCTCGGTTGTCGAGACCGATCGAGTAGGAACAGTAGCCTACGGGTTAGAGTACCGTAAGAAATGAAGGGAATGCAACCGATGTTCCATGTTTCGAAATTAATGAGATAGTCGACTGGGTCAGTAGTGGCAGTACCTTAGGGAAGCGTCAGTTTCGGATGTGGGCAAGGTACCCGCATCTTTTCCAATAAGGAATTCCGGCGACGGAATTCTTTTAAGGGGGGGGGGGGGGGGGGGGAGTGTTGTAACAACCCAATTCTTAGTAGGTTTGCAAGTCCAGTGGTCAAAGTAGAAGAAATGAAAGTATTAGTAAAGGACTTAATTGCAAATTTGAGCAGTATAAATAGGGACCAAATCCCTAGGGTTAGAATGGTTTTGTTTGTTCTGTGTTGCTTTGGCGGCTGAGAAAGAAATAGCAAGAAGAAGTCGACAGTGAAGAATTGACATCTTTAGCGTGAAGAGTTCTTTCTTTTTGGCTAAGTAATTCATCCCTTGTTATGATTCCTTGCACTAAATGACTAAGTTAAATCCCTAGTCGCAGTTCATGTTTTAGCTGGGTTATGGATTAAGAACACCCTGAGGGTTTTAATCGCATACAATCGGGTTGTTATGGTAGTAAGAATTATTCTGATTTTAAGGACCTTGTTATGCAAAAGTTTTTGTGTAAGAATGCAGCAATAAAACTCTCTTTTATTCGCCGATTAGGAAGAAATCGAGTATAATCGTGTTGGGTGCGAACCCTGTTCGCTAGTCCGTAGTATCGGGAGTCGGGGTACCGGGAGTCGGGTACCGGGAGTCGGGTACCGGGAGTCCGTAGTACCGGGGGTCGGGTACCGGGAGTCCGTAGTACCGGGAGTCAGGTACCGGGAGTTCGTAGTACCGGGAGTCGAGGTACCGGGAGTCGGGGTACCGGGAGTCGGGTACCGGGAGTCCGTAGTACCGAGAGTCGGGGTACCGGGAGTCGGGGTGCCGGGAGTTAGGGTACCGGGAGCCGAACCATGCCGGGACCGTTGGTTTGGGCGTCTGCCAGGCCGTAGTATCGAGCTAATTGGGCCGATGGATTTAGAGTTTAGCTCAAGTCTCTTGGGCTTAGTAAAGGATAAAAGAACTCCAATAATTGATAGATGGACCTAAATGAGTAGTTGAGATCGGATTAAGAGAAACGTAGGATGAGAATAGAGTGTTTATCTAATTAAATCTGTGAATCATTAATTAGGTGAACGGTCGGTGCAAGATTCGAGTTTAGAGAAGGATCTGCAGTCAGGTGAGTTCTCTCAACCCTTTTTATGACGTACTGTTTTTACTGAAATGGTTCCTTATCGAGCATGATTGAAATTTATAAGAGCTATGCATGTTTTCATGAATTGCATGATTATTTACAAATGAATGTTGATTAAGGTTTTCACGCACGTGGTTTCATGTATATGTGTATGCTATGTGGTGTCGGTTACACAGTGGGGTCAGGGTACCTTGGGATCTCTGATCTCTCGGGGCATATGGAGGATTAGCTTGTAGGTTGGAATTTGTTTTCTCCTACATGACGGAACGAGGAGTCCATTTGGATTTCGGCGTAGACGAGAGGGTGCCCGACAGGCCCCGATCGGTTTAGCTTATGCGAACCCCTGAACCCTGTGTTAACCTTGTATGATGGAAATGTGATGCATAAGAACTCTTTTCGTGCATAAAATGAAATTATTCTTTATTACATGTTTTATGGAGTGAATTCACTAGACCTTTTGGTCTAACCCTCGCTTTTCAAAACTAAACCATTTTCAGGTAAGCGCGCAACTGGTTCCTCCAATAAGAACTAGGGAAGGAAACGAAGGAGGCATGGAGTTTAGAGAGACTCCAGTTTTGGTTATGGTAGTTATAGTTAGTGCTCGGCTGTGGAATGTAGAGACTTCCGCTGTCAATTTTGCCTACTTTAGTTCATTGATGTTTAAAAAGACAAGTAGGGCTGAGATATTTTATCTGATTCGAATTCAATGCCCTTAGGTGTTCGGTTGGATTAGCTTGGTGATTTCAAGAAGTGCGTTCAGCGTCATCAAGGTGAGTTCCCTAAACCTATTTACGACGCAATGTGTTAATTTTTCTTTTAACTGATAATGGTTCACTTTGAGCACGAAATGTTTACCAAATCGATATGCATGTTTTTACATGAAAGCTCATACTTTATTCAAAGAATATTTAGCATGATGAAATGATTATATGGTTTACGAGATTACAAGTTGTATGAAGTATGACATGTGATGTATGCTATGTGGAGTCGGTCTGCACCGTGGGATCGGTATGCTCTGGGATCCGATGATCCCTTGGACATGGGTGATGAGCCGATAGGTTGGAATCTGTTTCCCTCCTATTCGGGTAGAGGGGAGTCTGCTTGGGCCCCGATACGAGGCGAGAGGGGACTCTTCTTGGGCCCCGATCGCGGCGAGAGGGGAGTCTGCTTGGGCCCCGATCATGGTTAGTTTATGCGGTCCTCATCACGGTGCAGTA
Source organism: Saussurea involucrata (assembly GCA_033807775.1). NCBI lineage: Eukaryota > Viridiplantae > Streptophyta > Magnoliopsida > Asterales > Asteraceae > Saussurea > Saussurea involucrata. The sequence continues at coordinate 24,473,575 of CM066314.1, forward strand.
CCATGTTTGACGTTATGTGAAGTTTGATGATGAATTTTATAAACGATTTTCCCAATGTTTATATATGTTGTTTTCGGAGAGAATTCACTAGACCTTTTGGTCTAACCCTCGCCTTTCAAAACTAAACCATTTTCAGGTAAGCAAGTAGTAAGAGGCTCAAGTAAGTGAGCAAGAGCATGATTGAGTACAGATGCAACTAGAGACTGTGTCGATGCCACTTGTAGTAGTAGTTGTTCTCAGTTGTGTATAGATTATTTCCGCCAACCTTAGTTTGGGAATGATGTAACTGAATTTTGGGACCCAGTTTTATTACAAGAGTATGATTTAATGCTTTGGTTGTCTTGTTATGTCTTTGGGTTGTTACAAATACGTGATGAGAAATGCCATGTTATTGCTTTTATTTGCATGAAAGTTGTTTAAAGTTTTATGTGGGATGTATGCATACATTGGTTTTGATGTAAATTGGCTAAGTCGGGGGGTGTGTTCCGCCAGCTCGTGCCGGGGGGTGTGTCCCGTTTATGCCAAGGGAGGTGTGACCCTGTAAGGCAGCATTAGACGGACTCGTTGTCACCTTAGGGTGACTTCAGGGTGCCAATTTACGAGGGGCGGACCTTTATCCGTGAATGTTTTATATGAACAGATTTATGAATGATATATTCTAAAAATGATAAACTGTTTTAAATGCTTTGATAACCGTTAAGAGGGACTCACTAGACCTCATGGTCTAACCCTCGCATTTTCAAATTAAAACCTTTTCAGGAAAGCAGGTAATGAAAGGCTCTGGCAAGTGAGCAGAGTGCTAGCGAGGAGGCTTGATAGTATAATGACACTATAGTTCAGTTTAGTTTGTTTCTCAGTTGTGTAGGTTGTTCCGCCAACCAAATTTTGGATTTTATGTAAGAAATTTTGAGACGCGATTTTGGGATATTCTATTTGTTTAAAATTGTTTGGGTTGTTATAGTTGGTATCAGAGCCATAGTTTAAGGGATTTAGGTGACCGGACGGGCCTAAACTTAAACTTGGGAGTAGAAATCACAACTGATAATCAGGAAATGCGTTAGGAGGACACTATTATAGAGATAGGACTAATAGGGTACTGAGGACTGTCATGTAAGGTAAGTTTGAGATTTCACCTGGCCAGTGTAATTACGAACTTACAGGTACATGTATGTGCTTAACCTGCCCTATTATTCCGAAGTGGTAGTCAGAAGCTAGTGTTTATGTCGTGTTCCAGTACTTTAGAATGTCAGCAAGATCCCTGAGGGGTAGACTGAGACCCCTTGTTGGGGAAGTTTCTTGAGGAGTCCTGGTGATGTGACATACGTATTCATCGTAGAGAAGAAATGTTGTACAGAGTGTTACGAGTCGTCTAGAGGTAGCTCTTCGTGAATTCGGAGAAGAAGAATGGTTGATTTTTGAGTAAGACTCCTGTTTCTAGAGTGTCTCGGTTCTAGAAATCGGGGGATAGATCAGTTAGTTGGTAAGGAAAGACAGTGTCAAAACCTTGAAGGTATCAATGGAGCCCTGGCTTCTTGGATGAGTTTTCCATTAGCAGGATAAATGAAATAAGATACCTATAGTGAAATGAAACCCTGTAGAAGTGGAAAGTGGGATAGTTGATCAAAATGAATTAGTATGAATGGTTGAGTAGTGGACCGTTGAATGTATGTACAACAAGTCGTTGCAAGCCGAGAGGGCGACCTCTGGTCGAAAGTAGAGTGTCAACGATAAGTTGGGTGAGTAAAACGATTGACCTTGTTTGAGTGAACAGCCTTCAATTGCAAGTGGAGTTTCATGCGTTGGGTTCGTATATGTGTACATGAGAATTTTTCATAAGTAAAGTAAATGTGTAAGTATCAAATTTGATCGGATATGAGTCGGCGTGTGCAAGCGTATGTTTAAATATATATATATATATATATATATATATATATATATATATATATATACAAATCCATTTACATCGTACAATGAAGTCTTGAGGTTTACGATTTGCAAAATATTCTACTCTTTTCATGATAAGTCAAGAAAACGTTTGAATGCACAACTTTTATAGCTAAAATGAGTATTGACATGTTGAAGTTATATAAATGAGTGTGAGGACCGACTGGTTTACTTCGTGTCGGTAATTGCTTTCAAAATTTTGTCGTATGGAAAGATTTTTCATCCAATATTTACTTCTGTCGTAGCAACACGTGTTTGGTTGAGTAAGATTAAGTTTTACGGAAAGATTGCATGCAAACGACCCTCAAGATCGTTGTGCAGGGCATTGGAGTTATGAGAATGTTGGGGTCGTATGTACCCAAGTTGTTTTCAAGTGTGGTTTCTTTAAAATGATCAAAAATGTGAAATGATTAATTTATCGCGTTGTCAGGCATGAAGGCTATGAACTCAATAGGTCGTAGAGTATTACATTTTAAGATAAGGAAGAACTCCTAGAGTGGAGAGGTGTTGGACAAATCAGGGGAGAACGTTTGTAGCTTTGATATTTGCGTTCTAGAGGAAAGGCGAGCAGTAGGAGAGTCGGAAGTGGACTTTAGTGTCGGTTGTATGAGGGTCTGTACCCTTGTGCGGTGACTGGAAATACAGTTGCCGAGGGACGGTTGTGTTCAGGGGAAGGGCTAGAAGTCATCAGGGTGTTGATATTAGCAACTCGGTATGAGTAGGGTGGTGAAGTAGGAATGAAATATCCTCGACGTCGAGTAAGGGTTGTAATGAGATCTTATGATACTGACGATGTATGAGTGAGTTTGAAAAGAGGACGGCGGGGTGTAAATGTAACAACCCAGTCTAAATAAAGCATACATAGCATTAATATTAAACAATTACAAAACTGAGTCCATAAAATTTCATTACATCTGTCTAAATAACTTAGGTTGGCGGAAACAACCCATACACAACTGAGAATAACTACCACTAAAAGTATGAGTGGCACTGTCTCACTCTGCATCTGTACCCTATTCTGCGCTTGCTCACTTATCGGAGCCTCCTACTATCTGCTTACCTGAAAAGGTTTTAGTTTGAAAATGCGAGGGTTAGACCATGAGGTCTAGTGAGTCCCTCCTAACAGATTATCAAAGCATTTAAAACAAAATATCATTTTCAGTATAAATCTTTCATAAATATGTTCATATAAAAAAACGTTCACGGATAAAGGTCCGCCTGTAACGACCCCGTTTCCCAAACATGCATCAAATAACATATATTGCATAACTTCGTTACACTTATAACAAAAGATACATAATAAATCACGTACGGTCTCATAGTCTCAAAACTATACAATAAAAAAAAACGCAAACATTTCCTAATTTCCGTCAGCTATCAACCGCATACTATTCTTTATCTTTCCCTTTGCTATTGAGAGTACATCGACCTGGAATACATATTTTTGAAAACAAAATGAAGGTTAGACCAAATGGTCTAGTGAGATAATCTCTGTCATTTCAAAATCGTTATAAAACAATTCATATAAAATCATTTATATAAATACACATATATCACAAAGACTTAAATACCAAATAAGACTCGTGCATCGTGTACCACTCATCCTTCACATCATTCCCATGGCCATATTAGTTGGTTGCGAGCCAACTCTTCGCTGTACAACAATTACAGCACCGCTGTACGACAATTACAGCACCGCTGTACGACAATTACAGCACCGCTGTACGACAATTACAGCAAACATCCGCCGGCATAGTTCGGCAAGTGCTCTCGTGTAGTGTAATGCACATATAAATACAATATATATATACCAATATATCATATTGTCATTTATAAAACCTTTCATCACATTCCAACCATATATATATCACATTTTCTTTTATAAAAACGTTACCACATTCCAACCACATATACGTCTCAATATAAACACATAATCACATCATAAATTAACCATTTATAATAAATGCATTTCAGTTCAAAAATGGTTAAAAGAAAACTCACCTTGAATCAAAATATTCCACCTCGAGTCTTAACGTTTAACTAATCTCAAACCGAACACCTGAATTATCCGAAATAGGAAAGGTGTTAAACTACTATAAATAACTCAAAGTTTACCTTTTATAATCCTTAAACCAAGTCTCTAAAGTATGGCTTAAATCTTACACCGAAAAGAAAAACAGAACATAAAGAACCACACCGACTTTTTTCCCAAAATTCAAATCACCCAAATAGTATGAATTAAAACCTTTGAATTAAAAACCTTATTCCCCAAAACAACTAGAAAAGATAAAACTCAATAGAACCTCCAAACGAATCATAATTTATTTTAAAACTTGTAAGAGGAAATGACTTCCAAACTTAAAACTTGCTATATATATATATATACTTATTGAAACAAATCTGATCTTGAATTTATATGGATGCAACTTCAAATTGCATAAACAATGGCGTAAGCCAAATTCCATACAAATTAGTATTTTCAAATGAATTCAACAACTTATATTATTCTAACCATCAACTTAAACTAAAGAATACAAATAGTCTTTAGAGGGAGAAAAGATAGATGATTAATACCTGCAAGTTTAAAATGGGATATCACATAACCCAAAAAGCTTTTGAAGACTTCTTTCCTCTTGTTTGACTCTCACCCACGAACACACACACACACACACACACACACACACACAACTTTGATGAGAAATGAAGGAAACCCAATCTGAAAGGAAACATAAAGGGGATGACTCATCTAAATGGGTTTTCTAAATTTCAACTATAACCCTTCTAAAATAAGCATATAACAAATAAACCCTTTAAACTTCTAATTCATGGGACGATTTCTCCACAAAAATACAAAATACACATGCTCTTTTCTTTTCTCTTTCTCACTTTGAAGACACCAAGCACGCCTATTTATATAAATTAATAAATAACCACCTAAACCCATAAAATAAGACAAATGACAATAAACACTCCTAAACTTCAACTTTAACATAGATTGAACTTTCAAATTAAAATTAAGTTATATCCTTTAATTTATAACCCCATAAAACTAATCCAATTAACATAACTTAATTTACCCTTTAAAATGAGATACACCCATAAAATAATAAAGGCACTTATTACGGGTTATTACAAACTCTCCTCCTTAAAGGAATTTCGTCCCGGAATTCTACCAATCGGGTCGATGCTATACACTCACCCATATCTATAGAACAATCATAAAAAAATATCTTATAAACAAAAATTAATATCAATACGTCTTTATTTCACTTTGTGCCTCTTTCAACACCAAAAATTTCAGCGTGCCTATTTCAGTACAACTTTATCTATATCACAATTCATTTCGATTAATTGAAAATTTACCCATATGCATCAACTTCAGCATTTAAAGGCATGATCTAACATATGATCGATATATTGAAACTATACACAATGTCACATTCTACACTTTCATTATACCTTCACGAAATTCTAATATACACCTTCAATACGAAATTTGCTAACATTTACAAGCGTTAGATCAATCATTCCTAATTAAACTACCAACCACTTTTTGTTCTCATAATATAACTTTTGTGACCAATTTGAATCAATCTTTCAAATCTAAACACAAATAATAACGCGTTATCATGCTTTCGCTGCGCTACTCTGATTAAACTCACCAATCACCCAAATTTTCCTCCTTCGATCAATAATAACTTTTCCTTAACAATTATTTACAATAACACTCTTCACTTAAATTTATCCCAAACAATATCTTAATGAACAAACATACCAATTTCAATATTACCCAAAATATTTGTTGCACTATTACTAATTTAGGACCAACTTCTTTTCACACCAAATACTTCCAAACCTACACTTTTACTAAGTCTTCTCAGAAATAAACCATACGCTTCTAATTTTTTTTTTTTGGCTAATAATCGTAAACTTTAAATCAATCCCCCAACAATTTCTTCCTTTCATCATAACCACTTATTCCAATTTATCAACTTTATCTTCTCATACCGAATTACCAAGAATCACTCATCATTACCTAATCAAAGGTTTTATCAATATCAAGCTCCAATACCACAATATGCTTACTATAGTAAGTCTATACAAACGGTTTCACTACAATCCAAATTCAATATAATCGACTATTCAAACATCCAAGATCCTTACGAACAATACTTAATGATCTATGATATAATGCACTTCTCAACCTCCAAACGGGGTTAACCGAACCAATTATATTCCTTTACAAACAAGAACTATTTCAACCTTTCAAGTTGAAATCCTTAAACATATACAATACACAATTAACCAACTAAATCTTGACATTTCAACCATAATCAATCGAAATAAAATAATTTAATCATTCTTAAAAACAACACAACCAAATAGTATTATGAATTTGTCTCTAAAATAAAAATATCACCAACAAACTACCCAAGCCTTAATTTCTCACAATAACAAGAACATAACACCTCATTAACTTACACATGAGACTTAACATGCAAAGTCAAGCATAAAGTCTAAAACAACTCTTTAACATAAACAACTTCATAAAGAAAGTTCATCAATATTAACCTCACCTTGTTGATAATTTGAAGCCACACACGCACAAACGATACAACCGAACACCACTATCAAACTTCACTAACGAGGGGCAACCGAGCCTGAAATATATACACATTGATGAAATCCACCTACTTATATGTATACAAGACCCACTACGACAATTGACAACCTTAACAACTCACCGGACACCCCCGAATCGCAACCGAGCTAGAAACCGAACAATCGACATTAAAAACAATACTTGTAGTTGTTATATGCCCATACTAACATGTTCAAAGTGTTCAAATGCTATCTCTTACTCAAAACGAGTACCCATACGCCTATATTAGGCTCTAAAACGACACCGGTACGCAAGAAACAAAAATCAGAAAACGCTGAAACAGAGCTGTGCGCGCCTCATGGCGCTCCCCAAGCCGCAAGACACGCGCAGACGTATGTTGGGCACCAAACAGCCCCTGTTCTAGCCCTTTAACATCCCAACTCAATCCCCACTTGATTAGGTTCATTCCATGGAAGTTTTTTTTTTGCCATTAAAAAAAAATAAGATTTTAACATCAAAAACATGAAGGAATCCATGTAGCAACTATATACACATATGAACTCAATTAAAATAAAGTCTTATAGCGACTTAATTTGTCAAATATAAACAAAACACAATCTCATATATTTCAATTATCTCAATGACTTCACCACTATAACTCATACCGACTTCCATCAATAATATCACCACTAATTCATCTCTTAATAAAATAGAAAACTCGTTATCACATCAATTTCTTACATCTCTGACTTAGCATAAAAATACTAACACAAATCCTTAAACATTTGATTCACTTAAACCGTTCCGCAAATGAAATTCATCAACACCGGTCTCATATTACCTAACCGAAATAATTACCAATCATATAAATCATTAACGACTTAACTTCTCATATATAGGGACGTGAACTAGGTGTCACCTACCTCCCTTGAATCACATTTCTATACCAAAAACAATTAATAAACACTAAACTCCTATAAAGTTACTAATAAAATCATAAAATACTATTATCAAATACTTTTCTAACGCAGATAGGCAACAAAAGAATGGAGATACAATTGATCGGTTTGCACCGTTGTCAAATAACACATTAGCACGTGTAGAGTTTATAGAAATATACATGTCTTCATCTCTATCCAAACGTCGAATACCATTTGCCATTCTGTTGATTTTCACCGGGTTAATATACACGTAAGCACATTCCCCATATAATAAGGTATTCCAGTTCAAACATGTACTTGTAAGTTCACAGTTACACTGGCCAGGTGTAACTTGAAATTACCTTACATGATGTTCCTTCGACCTTTTTATATGTAATATCCCAAAGGTTCTAAAATATCAGGGACATCCTACTTCACATGCAGTTTAAGTCTAGATATAAATCCAAATACCTAAATCCCTTAAACTAGGGCTCTGATACCATCTGTAACGACCCCGTTTCCCAAACATGCATCAAATAACATATATTGCATAACTTCGTTACACTTATAACAAAAGATACATAATAAATCACGTACGGTCTCATAGTCTCAAAACTATACAATAAAAAAACGCAAACATTTCCTAATTTCCGTCAGCTATCAACCGCATACTATTCTTTATCTTTCCCTTTGCTATTGAGAGTACATCGACCTGGAATACATATTTTTGAAAACAAAATGAGGGTTAGACCAAATGGTCTAGTGAGATAATCTCTGTCATTTCAAAATCGTTATAAAACCAATTCATATAAAATCTTTTATATAAATACACATATATCACAAAGACTTAAATACCAAATAAGACTCGTGCATCGTGTACCACTCATCCTTCACATCATTCCCATGGCCATATTAGTTGGTTGCGAGCCAACTCTTCGCTGTACAACAATTACAGCACCGCTGTACGACAATTACAGCAAACATCCGCCGGCATAGTTCGGCAAGTGCTCTCGTGTAGTGTAATGCACATATAAATACAATATATATATACCAATATATCATATTGTCATTTATAAAACCTTTCATCACATTCCAACCATATATATATCACATTTTCTTTTATAAAAACGTTACCACATTCCAACCACATATACGTCTCAATATAAACACATAATCACATCATAAATTAACCATTTATAATAAATGCATTTCAGTTCAAAAATGGTTAAAAGAAAACTCACCTTGAATCAAAATATTCCACCTCGAGTCTTAACGTTTAACTAATCTCAAACCGAACACCTGAATTATCCGAAATAGGAAAGGTGTTAAACTACTATAAATAACTCAAAGTTTACCTTTTATAATCCTTAAACCAAGTCTCTAAAGTATGGCTTAAATCTTACACCGAAAAGAAAAACAGAACATAAAGAACCACACCGACTTTTATCCCAAAATTCAAATCACCCAAATAGTATGAATTAAAACCTTTGAATTAAAAACCTTATTCCCCAAAACAACTAGAAAGGATAAAACTCAATAGAACCTCCAAACGAATCATAATTTATTTTAAAACTTGTAAGAGGAAATGACTTCCAAACTTAAAACTTGATATATATATATATATATATATATACTTATTGAAACAAATCTGATCTTGAATTTATATGGATGCAACTTCAAATTGCATAAACAATGGCGTAAGCCAAATTCCATACAAATTAGTATTTTCAAATGAATTCAACAACTTATATTATTCTAACCATCCACTTAAACTAAAGAATACAAATAGTCTTTAGAGGGAGAAAAGATAGATGATTAATACCTGCAAGTTTAAAATGGGATATCACATAACCCAAAAAGCTTTTGAAGACTTCTTTCCTCTTGTTTGACTCTCACCCACGAACACACACACACACACACACACACACACACACAACTTTGATGAGAAATGAAGGAAACCCAATCTGAAAGGAAACATAAAGGGGATGACTCATCTAAATGGGTTTTCTAAATTTCAACTATAACCCTTCTAAAATAAGCATATAACAAATAAACCCTTTAAACTTCTAATTCATGGGACGATTTCTCCACAAAAATACAAAATACACATACTCTTTTCTTTTCTCTTTCTCACTTTGAAGACACCAAGCACGCCTATTTATATAAATTAATAAATAACCACCTAAACCCATAAAATAAGACAAATGACAATAAACACTCCTAAACTTCAACTTTAACATAGATTGAACTTTCAAATTAAAATTAAGTTATATCCTTTAATTTATAACCCCATAAAACTAATCCAATTAACATAACTTAATTTACCCTTTAAAATGAGATACACCCATAAAATAATAAAGGCACTTATTACGGGTTATTACACCGCCCCTCGTAAATTGGCACCCTGAAGTCACCCTAGGGTGACAACGAGTCAGTCTCATGTTGCCTTACAGGGTCACACCTCCCTTGGCATAAACGGGACACACCCCCCGGCATGATCTGGCGGGCCACACCCCCCAACTTAGCCAATTTACACCAACATCTATGTATGCATACATCCCACCAAACTTTAAAACAACATTCATGCAGTTAAAAGCATAAAAATATACATGGCATTACTCATCATGTCTTACTTTAGAACACACGTTAAAAGTCACGCATTTTAGTTTAGAAAACTCACCTGGTGCACTTACTTCACGTTTCTAATCAGATCCAAACCTCCACTCGATTTCCCTGAATAAATGGTCAGAAACAATAAGCAGCTTACTCAACTTTCCGGACGTTACCCCTATCCGGACAACACAACCTTTCCGGACAACCATCCTTTCCGGACAACACTACTTCCCGGACAACCTACTTCCCGGACAACACTACTACCCGGACAATACTACTTTCCGGATCCCTTCTACTTACCGGTTACTCGAATTTACCGGATACTAGACTTCCCGGACACTCATTCGGAAACCTTCAATCATTGAGACTTACCGGATACGCATCCGGTAACCCTCAACCGATGACAGTTTCCGGACGGAGTGCTGGGACGAACAAACAGAGAAAAATCCATTCTAGTCCCTTTTAAAAGCTACAAAACAGTAGTAATTAACCACATAATTGCTCTGTAATAAGATATCGCTTAGTTTCACTAAACAAACACGGTTTAAGACCATTAATTCTTACTTTTGAGTCTCAAGTAGCTTTATTTAATAAAAACCTTCAAACCTTCAAACATTCAAACAATCACCAAATCAATCCTATTTAATGATACAGATTAGGGATTACCTGATAGGTTTCTAGCAGGAAACGAAATCCAACTTCACTCCTTCTTCAGATTTCACCAATTGATGATTCTCCTCTTCAAGAGCTCAAGAACCCTCCAAAAACCCTATTCCCCTTTTTCCCCTACTATTCAGCCGCAAGACACCAAATGATTGCACAAAACTAGGGTTTTGTGCCAATCATTGGCTTTTATACTCAAACCCTTATTTACCAAATACACCCCTCAACTTCCAGCTTTAATAAATCTATCCCCAAAACTTGAAACTCTAACAATTTGGTCTCGGTTACTACAATACTCCCCCCTCAAAAGAATTCCGTCCCCGGAATTCCATTCTCGAAAAGGTGGGGGTACCTGGACTTCATGTCCGTTTCTACTTCCCATGTTGCCTCTCGTCCCTTATGATACCTCCACTGAGCTTTTACTAGCCAAACTTCTTTGAGCCCGAGACATGAAATGTCAGATGAACACCCTTTAATTTCTCCGGCAAGTCTAACTTGTATGCCGCTGCTCTAACTCACTCACTAATGACAAAAGTCAACTTCGTATCGTCTATATTTCTTGTAAAGTCGCCATAACTCACTTCTCACCTCGGCTCTCCATAAGAGACGTGCACCACACTATGAATTTCTTCTCAAAGTCTCATCTGACACACCAAGATCGTACATTAACTATTCAACTTCCAAAACTTCGACGGATCCACATACGTAGTCCACTTTACCTATCTCTCAAACCTCAAGGTTCAACAGTCTTATGTTTTCAATCCAACCACTCAGTTCTACTCGGTTACCCCAAACCGTTCAGATGGGAAACATAACCGTACCCCATACTTTGAAACCACCCTCGACGAGTCACCACCTTGCTATAACGTGCCATCTTGCACTATTTACTTGTACCCTCTTCGATCACTATACTCGCTTAAAACTACCTGATAGATCCAAGGCCAACCGCGCCTCCATTTGCTCGCCTCCGTCCACACATCGGGACTCACGGTTTTAAACCCGTCTAATTAATGTCTCTCATACATTATACTTCCTTAAGAGAAAGAACTTGGCAGAAAATTTCCCGCCACAACAACGAGAATCTTCCACCAGGAAAAACTCACTCACTAACAACTTGGCATAAGGCCAACCTTGTACATCCCGACAAGCTCACACCCAGGAGTTCTTTCCTCGGTATACCTGAAATTTCTAGGTTACTTCTTCCAACCGACATTCGTCTATGCAGATCATACTCCTTTCCCGAATCACATCGGCTACAACTCGACAACTAATTCGTACGTTCTCATCACTTCATCATTTCACACTTAACGTATCTAATAGTAGGAAACCTAAATAATTCCTTATTGGGGTACTCACCTATCCGAATTGAACTTATCCTGAAGGCTCATCAATTTCTCACTGCTTTCCACAAGCGTCCAGTCATATAACATAACTTCGGTTACTTCCACTCAACTAGGAGGGGTAACCACGATCACACCCTACTGTTCTCGATAGCTTACACTGAACGATCAGTTCGTTTGAACGTTTCCCTCAAAATCACTAACTTAACTCATTCAGTTGTCTTATCCACTTCTTTCCTGCACAAAATCATACACAATTTCCTTCCTCAACAGAATTCCAAAAGTTCGCACACCTATTAAGGACAATCTACACAGCACTGCACCTACCGGCATTACTGTCAAGTTTACTACTTCCGACTTGCTTACTTATTCCGACATATTGTCTTCGCCTCCCCACGCTAGCGTGGAGCACTGCCCACCAACATTACTCGCCCCCTCTCATCCGACAATTCCTAAGCTGCAAATGCTTTCTCATTACTATACATAACCAAACGGTTGCACTAAAATTCTAACTTAAGGCTTTCGACCAAATCACCTCGAACTGACACCAGAGTTCGACGTCACTATACATTCTTTAAACTCCAACCTTTACTTTCTCGGACAATTCGTTCACACATAAGCAACAACTCACATTCTTTAAGGATTTCACATCTATTCCACATTTTGACTAATACATCCATCATCTTCTTTAAACTTCCAATACTCCCAACATATGGTTACTTAGCGACCCTTACAACTAAAAACACTTGGTTCTTCTTTGGTCAACTACCCACCACCACTCCGTGATGCTATCCCAAACATAATCATATCACCACGTCAACTTACACCCTACGTGCTCCAACCACCTGGTTAACAACTCGAACACCTCATCCGAAACCCCCAAAAGGCTTCTATCTGATGTTTCCTCTTTCTCTAACATCACATCACTACGACGCTAGCTGGTACAGTTAACTTGGCAATTATTGTCACTGCATAACTGTACATTCCTCACTCATAACATCACATTGCAGACCAAAACTCTCATGGCCATTCGTACACAACTCAAACTTATCTTCAAGACCTCACGCATAATTAACCGAGTCTATCTCGCTACACTGTCTCTCCCCAACTCTAGTTGAACCACAGCACCCGAGTTTCTGATCAATTCTAACATACTTGTTTCTTGCTAGCTCTTTGCAATACCAAACCATTACATTGACAGGGCGCATTTCCTCACAGATCGACATAACCTATACTCTCACTTCGTTTGTGCTAAATACTTCATTCTTAACGAACTATCCACCTCGTAATTAAAACGCTTATCTAAAACAACAGTCTTTCACTATCTTAACACCCCTACAAGGTGGTCTTCAACTTTCAACCTTCTGATTCAAGTCTTCGGCCTCATCTACCTTGCACAACCGCCGACTTCAACGTCAATAGTTGACCTGTTGATACTTCCTTAACCTATTCTTCAACAAGGGTCCCTTACTGAACCTAATCCTTCCAACATATCATAATCAAACTCACTCGTGAAACGTCAATATTACAGGATCACTTTAAAACTCTTATTCGACGTCGAGGATATTTCATTCCTACTTCACCACACTACTCATAACGAGTTGCTAATACCAACACCTTGATGACTTCTGGTCCTTCCCTGAACACAACCGTCCCTCGACAACTGTATTTCCAGTCACCGCACGAGGGTACAGACCCTCATACAACCGACATTAAAGTCCACTTCCTACTCTTCCACCGCTCACCTCTCCTCTAGAACGCAATTACCAAAGCTACAAACATTCTCCTCTGATTTGTCCAACACCTCTCCACTCTAGGAGTTATTCCTTAGCTTAAAATGTAATACTCTACGACCTATTGAGTTCATAGCCTTCATGCCTGACAACGCGATAAATGAATCATTTCACACTTTTGATCATTTTAAAGAAACAACACTTGAAAACAACTTGGGTACACACGACCCCAACATTCTCATAACTCCAATGCCCTGTACAATGATCTTGAGGATCGTTTGCGTGCAATCTTTCTGTAAAACTTAATCTTACTCAACCAAAAATATGTTGTTACGACAGAAATAAATATTGGATGAAAATCTTCCCATACGACAAAATTTTGAAAGAAATTTACCGGCACGAAGTAGACCAGTCGGTCCTCACACTCATTTATATAACTTCGACATGTCAATACTCATTTTGGTTATAAAAGTTGTGCATTCAAACGTTTTCTTGGCTTATCATGAAAAGAGTGGAATATTTTGCAAATCGTAAACCTCAAGACTTCATTGTACGATGTAAATGGATTTGTATTTTTCTTTAAACATACGTTTGCACACGCCGACTCATATCCGATCAAATTTGATATTTACACGTTTACTTTTCTTATGAAAAAAATCTCATGTACACGTATACGAACTCAATGCATGAAACTCTACTTGCAATTGAAGGCTACTCACTCAAACAAGGTCAATCACTTTACTCACGCAACTTATCATTGACACTCTACTTTCGACCAGTGGTCGCCCTCTCGGCCTTGCAACGATTTGCTATACATACATTCAACAATCCACTTACTCAACCATTTCATACTATTTCGTTTTGATCAACTATCTCACTTTCCACTTCTACGTGGTTTCATTTCACTATAGGTATCTTATTTCATTTATCCTGCTAATGGAAAGCTCGACCAAGAACCCAGGGCTCCATTGATACCTTCCAGGTTTTGACACTGTCTTTCCTTACCATCCTGACTGATCTATCCCATGATTTCTAGGATTGGGACTCTCCCGAAACAGGAGTCTTACTCAAACTCAAGCATTCCTCCTCTCCGAATCCACGAAGAGCTACCTCTAGAAGACTCGTAATACTCTATACAACATTTCTTCTCTACGATGTATACGTACATCACATCACCATGACTTCTCATGAAACTTCCCCAACAAGGGGTCTCAGTCTACCCCTCAGGGATCTTGCTGACATTCTAAAGTACTGGAACACGACATAAACACTAGCTTCTGACTACCACTTCGGAATAATAAGGCAGGTTAAGCACATACATGTACCTATAAGTTCGCAATTACACTGGCCAGGTGGAATCTCAAACTTACCTTACATGACAGTCCTCAGTACCCTATTAGTCCTATCTCTATAATAGTGTCCTCCTAACGCATTTCCTGTATCTACAATAGTGCCCTCCTAACGCATTTCCTGATTCTCAATTGTGATTTCTACTCCCAAGTTTAAGTTTAGGCCCGTCCGGTCACCTAAAACCCTTAAACTATGGCTCTGATACAAATTGTAACAACCCAGTCTAAATAAAGCATACATAGCATTAATATTAAACAATTACAAAACTGTGTCCATAAAATTTCATTACATCTGTCTAAATAACTTAGGTTGGCGGAAACAACCCATACACAACTGAGAATAACTACCACTATAAGTATGAGTGACACTGTCTCACTCTGCATCTGTACCCTATCCTGCGCTTGCTCACTTACCGGAGCCTCCTACTATCTACTTACCTGAAAAGGTTTTAGTTTGAAAATGCGAGGGTTAGACCATGAGGTCTAGTGAGTCCCTCCTAACAGATTATCAAAGCATTTAAAACAGATTATCATTTTTAGTATAAATCTTTCATAAATCTGTTCATATAAAAAAACGTTCACGGATAAAGGTCCGTCCCTCGTAAATTGGCACCCTGAAGTCACCCTAGGGTGACAACGAGTCAGTCTCATGCTGCCTTACAGGGTCACACCTCCCTTGGCATAAACGGGACACACCCCCGGCATGATCTGACGGGCCACACCCCCCGACTTAGCCAATTTACACCAACATCTATGTATGCATACATCCCACCAAACTTTAAAACAACATTCATACAGTTAAAAGCATAAAAATATACATGGCATTACTCATCATGTCTTACTTTAGAACACACGTTAAAAGTCACGCATTTTAGTTTAGAAAACTCACCTGGTGCTCTTACTTCACGTTTCTAATCAGATCCAAACCTCCACTCGATTTCCCTGAATAAATGGTCAGAAACAATAAGCAGCTTACTCAACTTTCCGGACATTACCCCTATCCAGACAACACAACCTTTCCGGACAACCATCCTTTTCGGACAACACTTCTTCCCGGACAACCTACTTCCCGGACAACACTACTACCTGGACAATACTACTTTCCGGATCCCTTCTACTTACCGGTTACTCGAATTTACCGGATACTAGACTTCCCGGACACTCATTCGGAAACCTTCAATCATTGAGACTTACCGGATACGCATCCGGTAACCCTCAACCGATGACAGTTTCCGGACGGAGTGCTGGGACGAACAAACAGAGAAAAATCCATTCTAGTCCTTTTTAAAAGCTACAAAACATTAGTAATTAACCACATAATTGCTCTGTAATAAGATATCGCTTAGTTTCACTAAACAAACACAGTTTAAGACCATTAATTCTTACTTTTGAGTCTCAAGTAGCTTTATTTAATAAAAACCTTCAAACCTTCAAACATTCAAACAATCACCAAATCAATCCTATTTAATGATACAGATTAGGGATTACCTGATAGGTTTCTAGCATGAAACGAAATCCAACTTCACTCCTTCTTCAGATTTCACCAATTGATGATTCTCCTCTTCAAGAGCTCAAGAACCCTCCAAAAACCCTATTCCCTTTTTTCCCCTACTATTCAGCCGCAAGACACCAAATGATTGCACAAAACTAGGGTTTTGTGCCAATCATTGGCTTTTATACTCAAACCCTTATTTACCAAATACACCCCTCAACTTTCAGCTTTAATAAATCTATCCCCAAAACTTGAAACTCTAACAATTTGGTCTCGGTTACTACAGTAAATTTGATTAGGATATGTTGGAAGGTTTAGGTTCAATAAGGGACCCTTGTTGAAGAGCAAGTTAAGAAAGTATAAACAGTTCAACTATTGATGTTGAAGTCGACAGTTGTGTAAAGTGTTTGAGGCCGAAGACTTGAATCAGAAGGTTGAAAGTTGAAGGACCACCTTGTAGAGGTATTAAGTTAGTGAAAGACTGTTGTTTAGATAAGCGTGTTACTTACGAGGTGGATAGTTCGTTAAGAATGCAGTATTTAGCACAAACGAAATGAGGGTATAGATTATGTCGATCTGTGAGGAAATGTGCCCTGCCGAAGTAATGGTTTGGTATTGCAAAGAGCTAGCAAGAAACGAGTATGTTAGAAATAATCAGAAACTCGGGTGTTGTGGTTCAACTAGAGCTGGGAGAGAGGCAATGTAGCGAGATAGACTCAGTTATTTTTGCGTGAGGTCTTAAAGATAAGTTTGAGTTGTGTATGATTGTCCATGAGAGTTTTGGTATGCAGTGTGATGTTATGAGTGAGTGATGTACAGTTATGTAGTGGCAATAATTGCCAAGTTAAATGTGCTAGCTAGCGTCGTAGTGATGTGAGATTAGAGAAAGAGGAAACTTCAGATAGAAATTTTTGGAGGTTTCGGTTGGGGTGTTCGAGTTGTTAACCAGGTTGTTGGAGCGCGTAGGGTGTGAGTTGACGTTGTGATATGATTATGTTCGGGATAGCATCACGGAGTGGCGGTGGGTAGATACCCAAAGAAGAAACCAAGTGTCTTTAGCTGTAAGAGTCGCTAAGTAAGCATATTTTGGGATAATTGGAAGTTTAAAGAAGATGATGGATGTATTAGTCAGAATGTGGTGGAATAGATGTGAAATCCTTACAGAACGTGAGCTGTTGCTTAGGTGTGAACGAATTGTCTGAGAAAGTAAAAGTTGGAGTTTAAAGAATGTATAGTGGTGTCGAACTCCAGTGTTAGTTCGAGGTGATTTGGTCGAAAGCCTTAAGTTAGAATGTTAGCGCAACCGTTTAGTTATGTTTAGTGATGAGAAAACCTTTGCAGCTTGGGAATTGTCGGAAGAGAGGGGCGAGTAATGATGGTGGGCAGTGCTCCACGCTCACGTGGGGAGGTGAAGACAGTATGTCGGATTAAGTAGGTAAATCGGAAGTAGTAAACTTGACAGTAATGCCGATAGGTGCAGTGTTGTGTAGACTGTCCTGGGTAAGTGTGCGAACTTTTGGAAAGAGTATTGAGGAAGGAAATTGTGTATGATTTTGTGCAGGAAAGAAGTGGGTAAGACGACTGAATGAGATAAGTTAGTGACTTTGTGAGAAACGTTCAAATGAACCAATCGTTCAGTGTAAGCTATTGAGAACAGTAGGGTGTGATCGTGGTTACCTGAAACACCCTAAAAACAGGGTCAATTTAAACCTTAAAATTTCCACAAGTTATGATAAAAAACATTCAAACTTATATAACCTGAGGATCAAAAGTAAGGTTTCTATATACAAACGACATTACTTAAATAACTTATTAATCTAATCATAACATAACAAACAGATTAATCCAGTTATCTAAACAACCGTCCCAAAAGCATCAAAGAATATCTAAATCCTCCGATATCTCTAACTCTGAATCTTTCCAAAAGTTCTCTTCTCTCATTCCCGCTACTTCCCGGAGCTTGTACCTGGTAAGAAGATTCAACTTGAAACATTAGGCTTTCGCCTAGTGAGAATACTCAAATCAAAATAAAATTTAATAATTAAAACATGAACAGATAACTCAAACCTGTTCTCACCCATCTTACCGTACGACAACTCCTTTCCAAATCGGGGAATCTACCCCACTCCCAATTTCCTACGACTAACTCATTTAATCGTAACATCAAAAATAAGAGTTAACTATGAATCATCCCAGATTCACAGTCAATATTCACACACAAGAAATTACAGGTCAAAACCTGCCTATTTCTTAATCAGGAAGTAGAGATTACAAATTACTTTATGCCTATCTCTAATCTTCCTCTCATCACAGGGAAATCTCCGATCTTCCCGAAAACAATGGAAATCTCTGATCTTCCATAAATCGAAATGGGAATTACAAATCAAAATCTGCCTATTCCACATTCCATCTCAGAATCAATGGTCCCCATGGGATTATAATATCACGATACTCAATCGAGACTCATGATTCAAGGTACACCCAATTACTAAAATTACACCCCTTTGGTCTATGGCGAGTAATCGGTTCCCATCATACCGTACCCAAGTGCCCTCGGTGACCGGATGCCTATTTTAGTAAAAGCACATAATCACATAATATAATATATGTAATAATCGATACTACTATATGCGTCCGGCATACAATATATCATTTCTCCGAACATATTCTATATACAAAAATAAAGAATATTAATAACTCCTCATCTCAATCTCTTTACTATCCCTTCTCTTTAACTTAGCACGGAAGTTAATATCTCAATTGTTAATCTACATTTTGTACTCATAAGTAGATCTTAATAATTTATCTCAATAAAGCTTCAAATCGTATTCAAAATTCATAATCATATCACAGATTGCATATAGCAGATAATCATACTTGGCATACAAGAATAATGATAAATACTAGTTCATCAACTTCATAGCTAGCTCATCTTAGAAATTTTAGCATGGAATCAACATAACACAACTTTTAATCGCCCTCTTTGCTTATCTCGTATTTAATCAAGTCCATATAAAACATATTCATGCATACATATAAAACATCTAATTCAATATTAATTACTGAATTTTAAAGAGAGTTGAATAAACTCACCTGATATGAGATCACACTTTCTTTTAGTCCTTTTTAAACTTGTAAGGGCTCCTTTCTTCACTACCACAGCTTACTGTATTAATCAATTACATATACTGATATTAATTTTCAAAACAGAACCCTCTACAACTGAGAATCCTTAATTTCTAAAAATTACATCTCAAGTCTCAATCAACTGAAGTCGCAGTCGCCTATTGCGATTCCAAATCCAAGTCGCAACCAACTGTTGCGATTCCAACCTAAGTCGCAGTCCACTGTTGCGACTACAGTACCAAGTCGCAACTCACCACTGCGATTCCACTCCAAATCGCAACCAACTGTTGCGACTCCAAATTCAAGTCGCAACAGTCTATTGCGACAATCATGAATGTCGCAACTCAAGGTTGCGACTTCGATGATATTCATCCAAGTCTCAGTCTTCTAATTTCATTCTAAAACCCAGATTTTGTACTTTTACTCTATGCATGTTTCCGAAAATGTGCAGATGTGTTTAAGTATATAAGCTACACCTACTCATGTATTCAAACTCCCCAAAACATCTATAATTCAAAACAACCCATTTCTTAAACTTATCTAACAATTATACACATAAAAGTAGAATAGTTTACCTCTTAATGTCTTCTATTAAACATAAGATTAGCTGATTTCTGGATATTTTCCTTCTCCTTCTCGATTTCTCTATCTCAAATCTCGGTTTCTCTTTCTCTCAAGCAAACCGAAATGCACACAATTATCACACACACACTTAGTCTAAGATGACTAATTAAATGACACCTCATTCTTAATTATATGAGTCATAACCCCTTTTTCCACACAAACCCTTATCTTTAAAAGAATGACAATACAATCCCTCACATTGAAAATCTACTTTAACCACAACCTTTAAACAATTACAAACTTAACCCCAAATTAACTTGTAATTCACAAAATAAAACAACGAAAATTCAGGATTTTACAATACTCCCCAACTTGAAAATGATTTCGTCCCCGAAATCAAAGTCAGGTAAACAAATGAGGATATCTACTTCTCATACTCTCTTCTGACTCTAAAGTTACATTACTGCCCCGGTGATGTTTCCATTGAACTTTTAACATAGCTATCTATTTACCACTACGTAGCTTTCTAATCGATCTTTCTAAAAATGCCTCTGGCTCCTCTACACAACGACTCTTTTCATCTATTCTCACATCTGTGAGTGGAATCACATCTTCCTCTTCGGCCAAACACTTCCGAAGATAACATACTTGGAAGGTATTACGAACCCCTTCCAATTCTGGCGGAAGATCCAAATGATATACTTGTAACCAATCTTCTTAGAGTAATTGTTATCATCAAATCCATGTTTGACTATATCTTAGTCTAGCATACCGTTATCATTTCTCTCTTGCTTACACGGAATATCCACCACACAGCTATAGTTCAAAAGGACAGTTTTTCTAAAAACGTCAGTTAAGATCTCTAGCCAAATCCTCGTAACACCGAGAACTGCATTCGATGTATTTCTTTTACATCCACTGAATATTCCAACACTATAGCTTAACGGTTACAGTATTCTCGTCACCTAAAACCAATGGGATTTGAGAAGAACAAGAGTCTTCCTTTCACCGCATCATCATCACAACTCACTCTTCAGGTCTCAAAATAACAATAACATGTACTATCTGAAATTCTCACGTACACTGCAAATTAAGCATATATGTTACTATTAAATACTTCAACAACCACGGCAGTCCATTATTACTTCTATGACTTACACAATTCTTCGATATAGAATGCTATTACTTCCTCACATCACTATCTCATCGTACAACCACAATACAAACAGGCACCAAAGTTTTGAACATCAGAAGTGATAACTCTTATTGAACTTGCAATGTGATTACATTTTTAAGTCCGATCTTCCTATCCTTGCTTCCCCACGTTAGTATGGAATACTATTTTTCAAGTATTATCGGTCTCTTTCTCCCAACTTTTCCACATACCGATAGTTTCTCCTTACGAAACATAATTAAATAGTTTCACCAAAATCTCTAACTTAAAACATTCAGCCAAGTTATCTTGAAACGACATTACCGTTCGAAGTTATTACCATTCTTAGATCTTCAACTAAAAATTTCTCGTACATTTCTTTCACACATAAGGAGCAACTTATATTCCTTAACAATCTTGCCTTCGCTACACCACATTGACCTACATACTCATCATCTTTATTAAACTTCCAGTGATTTAAAATACAACTTAATTGGCAACTCATACCCTCAAAATTTCTTTGGATAACCACTCACCACTGATCCGACATTCTATTTCGATATAAGCCATATTACCAAGTTATCTTACAAACCACATATTCTATCAACTTTATTAACAAATAATACTTTCCAACCGGAATTCCCAAAACTTCCATTCGGATACTTCCTCTTTCTAACATCACGTCTCATACTAGATGACACATGTATCTTGGCAATTAATGCCACTACTCGTTCATACATTCTCCACCCATAACATTTACCACAAACCATGTCTCTCATAGTCATTCGTACATATTTAATTTTATAATCCTGTTTTCTCGTCCAAATACCCGAGTCTATATCACTAAATATCTCCTCCCCAACTTTAGTTAAACTACCACTCACGATTTTCTAATTAATCTTGAACTTATTCGTTCTTACAAGCTCTTTGTAATTCCAATATGTTGCATAAACAGGGTACAATTTCTCACAGATCAACACAATCTATACACCTCTTTTGTTCATCTCTAGTATTTCATCTTTTATAAATCCTCCACATCGTAAGTAAACACTTATCTAAAAGCAACAGTCCTTCACTGTTCTAACAGTCCCACAAAGTGATCCTTCAACTTTTAAGCTTCTGATTTAAACTTAACATTCATACATGATCCCAAAAGGATAACCAATGCATTCACATTATATAAACTTAAATTTTCAATACCGCTTATGCAAGTTCAACCCCAAGCCTACGCCAAGCTTATCAAATCGGGTTAAAGTTCTTAAGACTTACCGAATCCAAAACTGAGTCATCTACTCAAAGGATCTAAAGATTATTTATCAATATCAACTCACGCAAATAAATACATCTAACTCACATTATGCAACATACGCTCCGAGGCATGATAATTCTTACGACCCTTTATTGCTACTTTCCCAATGAGGTCAATTCATTTGCAAGTACACGTAAATGCAACTCTTTTCATACTCCACAATATATATAATACGCCCAGGTTCATTAGTTCCAAAGATACTAAGAACAAGTAAAATATCAAACAGTCTTCACACCTAAGACCAACACTTAAACTGTCACTGGTTCAAATACAATGCAGTTAAGCATATAACACATCCAATACTCCATCTCGAGTTACTAAAATTGACAAACGTTCAAAAGACTCATTTGAATATAAATCAGGCCTTTAAGGTCAAAACAAGCATTTGGTTAAACACGTGTCACCCACACGGTTACGTAAACCAAAATGCCTCTTTACTCAAAATCTTTACCTTATTAATCCCTTAATTGGCCATCGACCCCAAAATAAAAGTTTATCACACTCAAAACATTCACAATTCCCAATTGTGTCGCACACACTAATAACCACTATGCGCATACCCTCTGCATAACAGCATACCGGTATCGCTCACGGTTTGTTTCTACCCGCACGGGCATACGCGGAACGCATCCAGACCGCACCCAGTGACAGACAAAAGGCCTCGAATACCTAACACAACTCTCGCCTTCAAAGTCAAAACTTGACATCTCAATACTTCCTTAACCCTGAACCTAATTCTTCCTCCAGACACGACCGACCCTCGGCAACTGTATTACTAATCACCGAACAAGAGTACAGACCCTCGTATTATTGTTACTAAAGTTCACTTTCGACTCTCCCACTGTTCATCTCTCATTTGAATACAATTACCAAAACCACAACTTTCTCCCAAGGTTTATCCAACACCTCTCCACTCTTGGAGTTCTTTCTTAGCTTATAGCGTAATACTCTACGACCTAGCGAGTTCATAGCCTTTATGCATGACAATATAATAAATAACTCAATCCACACTTTTCTCATTTAAATAAACAACATTCGAAACAACATGAGCACACACGCCCCAATCATTTTCATAACTCCCATGTACTACTCAACGATCTCAAAACCGTTTGTCTACAAATTTCCGTAAAAACTCAATCTTTCTCAACAACAAACAAAAATGTTGTTACAACAGTAATATCTTAAATAAAGATCTTTTCATGCGACAAAAGTTTAAAAATTTACTGACACAGAGTAAACTAGTCGTTTCTCACACTCTTTTATATGACATCATCAACTCAATACCTTTGTTGGTTATAAAAAGTTTTACTGATCAACACTTTCTTGACCTATTCGCTATCATACAACTTTTATGTAAAGTATGAAGTATTTTGCAAGTTGTTAAGTCCCAAAAATTTCGTTAGGCAGCGTAATTGAAATTGCCCCTTTTTCTTTAAATACGTACTTGCATATACTAACTCATCCTTGAATAAAATTGTTATTTACGCATTTGATTTGAAATCGAGAAAACTCATGTAACACACACTAAAACATCATGCACAAAAATTTACTCGCAATGAAGTCTATTTACTCAAACAAGGTCAATCGTTTTACTTACATAACTTATCATTGACACTTTACTTCCGACCCGAAGTCGCCCTCTCGGCCTTATAATAATTGCTATACCTGCATTCCATGGCCCCCATACTCAACCATGTCATACTAATTCTGTCTTAATCAATCATCTCATATTCTATCTCTGCACCTATCAAATCACCTATTAAAGGTTGCCTTGGCAGACTTTCATGAGTCCCACCAATTCTAGGTTGTCCTTCAAACCCCCAATCATATACTGCTCTGTCCTCTAAAGGACCTTGGTGACGAATTCACCATCACTTTACTATAACTTATAGAGATAACCACGAGAAATGGTTATGCACTTACATACATACAAAACGTACTTTACCGATCGTTAGTCACTGTAACAATTCAGAAATAGACATGCTCGTGTAACAATATATTCATAATAACAGTAGCTAATTGAAATTGTGAACATATCATACAAGAGAATTCCTGTTATCATTGTCATAGCACTAATTTCACGTATTTCCGTTAACTCTAAGACTATCCCGTCTTAACACTTCTACCCATATCTCACATATCATAACCTACTACATATCAGCTTAAGTCTAAGTATCTCATCAGCATACTTAGTTCGCTTAAACTAGTGCTCTGATACCATATTGAAACACCCTAAAAACAGGGTCAATTTAAACCTTAAAATTTCCACAAGTTATGATCAAAAACTTTCAAACTTATATAACCTGAGGATCAAAAGTAAGGTTTCTATACACAAACGACATTACTTAAATAACTTATTAATCTAATCATAACATAACAAACAGATTAATCCAGTTATCTAAACAACCGTCCCAAAAGCATCAAAGAATATCTAAATCCTCCGATATCTCTAACTCTGAATCTTTCCAAAAGTTCCCTTCTCTCATTCCCGCTACTTCCCGGAGCTTGTACCTGGTAAGAAGATTCAACTTGAAACATTAGGCTTTCGCCTAGTGAGAATACTCAAATCAAAATAAAATTTAATAATTAAAACATGAACAGATAACTCAAACCTGTTCTCACCCATCTTACCGTACGACAACTCCTTTCCAAATCGGGGAATCTACCCCACTCCCAATTTCCTACGACTAACTCATTTAATCGTAACATCAAAAATAAGAGTTAACTATGAATCATCCCAGATTCACAGTCAATATTCACACACAAGAAATTACAGGTCAAAACCTGCCTATTTCTTAATCAGGAAGTAGAGATTACAAATTACTTTATGCCTATCTCTAATCTTCCTCTCATCACAGGGAAATCTCTGGTCTTCCCGAAAACAATGGAAATCTCTGATCTTCCATAAATCGAAATGGGAATTACAAATCAAAATCTGCCTATTCCACATTCCATCTCAGAATCAATGGTCCCCATGGGATTATAATATCACGATACTCAATCGAGACTCATGATTCAAGGTACACCCAATTACTAAAATTACACCCCTTTGGTCTATGGCGAGTAATCGGTTCCCATCATACCGTACCCAAGTGCCCTCGGTGACCGGATGCCTATTTTAGTAAAAGCACATAATCACATAATATAATATATGTAATAATCGATACTACTATATGCGTCCGGCATACAATATATCATTTCTCCGAACATATTCTATATACAAAAATAAAGAATATTAATAACTCCTCATCTCAATCTCTTTACTATCCCTTCTCTTTAACTTAGCACGGAAGTTAATATCTCAATTGTTAATCTACATTTTGTACTCATAAGTAGATCTTAATAATTTATCTCAATAAAGCTTCAAATCGTATTCAAAATTCATAATCATATCACAGATTGCATATAGCAGATAATCATACTTGGCATACAAGAATAATGATAAATACTAGTTCATCAACTTCATAGCTAGCTCATCTTAGAAATTTTAGCATGGAATCAACATAACACAACTTTTAATCGCCCTCTTTGCTTATCTCGTATTTAATCAAGTCCATATAAAACATATTCATGCATACATATAAAACATCTAATTCAATATTAATTACTGAATTTTAAAGAGAGTTGAATAAACTCACCTGATATGAGATCACACTTTCTTTTAGTCCTTTTTAAACTTGTAAGGGCTCCTTTCTTCACTACCACAGCTTACTGTATTAATCAATTACATATACTGATATTAATTTTCAAAACAGAACCCTCTACAACTGAGAATCCTTAATTTCTAAAAATTACATCTCAAGTCTCAATCAACTGAAGTCGCAGTCGCCTATTGCGATTCCAAATCCAAGTCGCAACCAACTGTTGCGATTCCAACCTAAGTCGCAGTCCACTGTTGCGACTACAGTACCAAGTCGCAACTCACCACTGCGATTCCACTCCAAATCGCAACCAACTGTTGCGACTCCAAATTCAAGTCGCAACAGTCTATTGCGACAATCATGAATGTCGCAACTCAAGGTTGCGACTTCGATGATATTCATCCAAGTCTCAGTCTTCTAATTTCATTCTAAAACCCAGATTTTGTACTTTTACTCTATGCATGTTTCCGAAAATGTGCAGATGTGTTTAAGTATATAAGCTACACCTACTCATGTATTCAAACTCCCCAAAACATCTATAATTCAAAACAACCCATTTCTTAAACTTATCTAACAATTATACACATAAAAGTAGAATAGTTTACCTCTTGATATCTTCAATTAAACATAAGATTAGCTGATTTCTGGATATTTTCCTTCTCCTTCTCGATTTCTCTATCTCAAATCTCGGTTTCTCTTTCTCTCAAGCAAACCGAAATGCACACAATTATCACACACACACTTAGTCTAAGATGACTAATTAAATGACACCTCATTCTTAATTATATGAGTCATAACCCCTTTTTCCACACAAACCCTTATCTTTAAAAGAATGACAATACAATCCCTCACATTGAAAATCTACTTTAACCACAACCTTTAAACAATTACAAACTTAACCCCAAATTAACTTGTAATTCACAAAATAAAACAACGAAAATTCAGGATGTTACATTACCCCTCCTAGTTGAGTGGGAGTAATCGAAGTTATGTTTTATGACTGGACGCTTGTGGCAAGCAGTGAGAAATTTATGAGCCTTCAGGATAAGTTCAATTCGGATAGGTAAGTACTCAAATAAGGAATTATAGAGGTTTCCTACAATTAGTCACGTTAAGTGTGAAATGATGAAGTGGTGAGAACGTACGAATTAGTTGACGTGTTGTAGCCAATGTGGTTCGGGAAAGGAGTATGATCTGCATAGACGAATGTCGGTTGGAAGAAGTAATCTAGAAATTTCAGGTATACCAAGGAGAGGCTCATGGGTGTGAGCTTATCGGGATGCACAAGGTTGGCCTGGTGCCAAGTTGTCAGTGAGCGAGTTTTCCTGGTAGAAGATTCTCGTTGTTGTAGCGGGAAATTTCTGCCAAGTTCTTTCTCTTAAGAAAGTATAATGTATGAGAGACCTTAATTAGACATGTTTAAAACCGTGAGTCCCGGTGTGTGGACGGAGGCGCGGTTGGCCTTAGTTTTATCAGGTAGTTTTAAGCGAGTATAGTGATCGAAGAGGGTACAAGTAAATAGTGCAAGATGGCACGTTATAGCAAGTGATGACTCGCCGAGGGCGGTTTCATGTTTGGAGTGCGTTCATGTTTCCCATCTGAATGATTTGGGGCAGCCGAGTAGAACTGAGTGGTTGGATTGAAAACAAAAGACTGTGGAACCTCGAGAATTGAGAGATAGGTAAAGTGGACTACGTCTGTGGGTCCGTCAGAGTTATGAAAGTTGATTAGATAGTGCGAGATCTTGAGGTACTAGACGAAATTTTGGAGGAATTCGTAGTGTGATGTGCGCCTCTGTTATGAGGAACAGATGAGGGAAGCTGTAGTGATGTCGTCCTTGCAAGAATTACAGGCGATAAGAAACTGACTTTTGTCTTTAGTGAGCAAGTTAGACTTGCCGGAAAAAGTAAGAGGAGTTCATCCAACATTTCATGTGTCAAATCTGAAGAGATGTTTGGCCGAGACCAATGTAGCCATTCCATTAGGAAATGTTAGCATCGATGAGAGACTATCGTACGAAGAAGAACAAATAGAGATTGTGGACAGCAAGGTCCAGAAATCAAGAATAGAGAAATTCGGCTAGTAAAAGTTCAGTGGAGGTATCATAAGGGGGCGAGAGGCAACGTGGGAAGTAGAATCATATATGAAGTCTAGGTACCCTCACCTTTTTGAAAATGGAATTCCGGGGACGGAATTCTTTTGAGGGGGAGTGTTGTAACGACCCAGACCATTTTGGAAGGTTTTATGTTTTACGTTAAGTTTTGTTGATAAGTGGAAGTTGAGGGGCTGATTGGTAAGTAGAAGATGGGGTATAAAAGGGCACAAAACCCTAGGCAACATTCTAATTTTCCTGATTGTGTATCTGTTTGACGGCTGAATTCTTGAAGAAGAAGAGAAAAGGGGTCTTGGTGGGAGTTTTGTGCAATTGAAGAAGAGAATCAACAAGCCTTGAAATCAGAAGAAGGATTAGGAGTGGATTTCGTTTCTTGCAAGTAATCTAGCTGGTAATCCTAAATCCATAACTCCATTTAAGATTTGTTTGATGATTATTGGGGTTTTGAGAGTTTCTCTTGTTTTAAGTCTTTTGAGACCATATAGGAAGATTTAACCATCTTTTAACTAGTGTTTGTTAGTAAAACTTGTGGGGTTTGGTTATGGAACAATAGGTGGTTAAGTATCGCCTTATCTTTCGGTTTGGGAGTCGTGTAGTGGGATTTTAAACACCAAAACTCGTCCACCGCGTTATCCGAAAAGTAGAGACATCCGAAATGTTTCGTCATCCGGAAAGTTGAGGTGTTCGGACAGTTGTGGTGTCCGGTAAGTAGGATGTACCCGGACAGTAGAGTCATCCGGAAAGTGAGGTTATCCGGAAAGTGTTGCGTCCGGACAATGTTTGATAAGTTATGTTTGTGACCTTTTCGTTCAGGAAAATCGTTTGGGAGTCGGGTCCAGTTTAGAAAAGAGATGTAAAAGCATCAGGTGAGTTTTCTAACTAAAATACGTGACTTTTAATGTGTTTTTCTAAAGCGAATACGTGATGAGAAATGCCATGTTATTGCTTTTATTTGCATGAAAGTTGTTTAAAGTTTTATGTGGGATGTATGCATACATTGGTTTTGATGTAAATTGGCTAAGTCGGGGGGTGTGTTCCGCCAGCTCGTGCCGGGGGGGGGGGGGGGGTGTCCCGTTTATGCCAAGGGAGGTGTGACCCTGTACGGCAGCATGAGACTGACTCGTTGTCACCTTAGGGTGACTTCAGGGTGCCAATTTACGAGGGGCGGACCTTTATCCGTGAATAGATTTATGAATGATATATTCTGAAAATGATAAACTGTTTTAAATGCTTTGATAACCGTTAAGAGGTACTCACTAGACCTCATGGTCTAACCCTCGCATTTTCAAATTAAAACCTTTTCAGGAAAGCAGGTAATGAAAGGCTCTGGCAAGTGAGCAGAGTGTTAGCGAGGAGGCTTGATAGTATAATGACACTATAGTTCAGTTTAGTTTATTTCTCAGTTGTGTAGGTTGTTCCGCCAACCAAATTTTGGATTTTATGTAAGAAATTTTGAGACGCGATTTTGGGATATTCTATTTGTTTAAAATTGTTTGGGTTGTTATATATAAAATAATAAAAATTAGTAAATAAAATGAAAGGATTAACCCATTTAATGCTATCTTTGATTAAAAAAAAATTCAAAATCTAAGAAAATTCTAAAGGCTCAATGGAGGCTTCTCCTTAACCCTCAATGGAGGCTTCTCCTTAACCCTTTCTCCTACATTTTTCTTTATATATATATATATATTGATTTTGTTAAAAATATTAATATTGAATATATAAAATAATAAAAATTAGTAAAGAAAATGAAAGGATTAACCCATTTAATGCTATCTTTGATTTAAAAAAAAATCAAAACTCTAAGAAAATTCTAAAGCCTTAATGGAGGCTTTTCCTTAACTCTCTCTCCTACATTTTTCTTTATATATTGATATATTGATTGTTAGCTTACTACAAAAAATAAGTTTTTATTTACAAGCATTGTTAGCTTACTACAAAAAATAATAAAATTGAATAACAAAAAATATATTTCATTAAAATAAGTTATCATTTATAACCATTGTTGCATTTCATTTAAGTTTTGGTCATGTAAAAAAATGCAAATAAAAATATATGTTAGATTAATAAGAAAAAATACTCAATCGCTAAAATTTTATTTAAAAGCATTGTTAGCTTACTACAAAAAATATATGGCGGCTTCTCATTGATTTAAAGTTTTTAACTTTGCTTTATATATCTATATATATTGATGATTGATTGTTAGAATAATAAGAAAAAAAATACTCAATCGCTAAAAAATATACGCTTTTAAAATAAGTTTTCATTTATAAGCATTGTTAGCTTACTACAAAAAATAATAAAAAATATATTCCATCAAAATAAGTTTTCATTTATAACCATTGTTGCATTTCATTAAAGTTTTGGTTATGTAAAAAAAATTCAAATAAAAATATATGTTATGTAATAACCGAGGTCTAAATTGATGAGATTGAAGTGTTGTGGGTGAATAATTTTAAAGTTAAAAGTTCAGGGGTCAAACTGTAAATGATGGGAAGTTTTAAAAACCCTCATTTTGGCTCAAAACCCAAGACAATCATTATTTTTCTTGGTGATGGCTTAGAAAGAGATAGAGCAAGTAAGGAAGAAGAGATTCTTCAGCAATCATCAGTTGGGAGAAGAAAAGGGAACTGGAATCTAACTCAATCAGGTAATATCATCTTTTAATCTCTACTATTGCTTATTTTTGGAAGGCTAGAACAAATAGATTTTAATGGGTTTTAGTGTTTATAAGAGTTAATCGACTATAAGTTGTTCACGATAAGATTAAGTGGATTAGTAAGATTAGAATAACCATTGTGCTTGAATTGGACTTGTTAATCGTTGAGATTGATTAATTTTCAGTACCAAACGTCGATCAGTATCGTATTGCCAAAACAAATTTCGAGGTTCCGGAATGTATAAATTTAAGACCCAGAATGGTGTATTGTGAACTAATACTGAAAGTGGACTAATACCGGAAGTAAACCCATTCCGGAAGTGGATTAAATATTTAATCGGGAACTGGGCTAAATGCCAAGATCCGGAACATAGCAAATAATGGAGATCCGGAACTTAACAAAAAAATAGGGATCCGGAACTTAACAAATTGGGGAGCCGGATGTAACATCCCAAAAATCATAACATGCATTAACGTAGAATAAGCATTCAAAATTACACGAATAACCTATACTAATCAAAACTTGACAGCGGAAGTCTCTAAATCCACAACCGAGAGCTATATCTAGTCATCATAGTCAAAATCTTGGAGTTGCTCTAAGCTCCAAGTCCTCTTGCCTTCTCTTAGTTCTTACTGGAAGAACCCATAACACGCTTACCTGAAAATGGTTTAGTTTTTTGAAAAGCGAGGGTTAGACCAAAAGGTCTAGTGAATTCCCTCCATAAAACATTTATCATAGTAATAAAATCATTCATTTAAAACAACTTGTAAACTTCACATTCTCATCATACAAGGTTAAACACAGGGTTCAGGGATTGCATAAGCTACTTCGAGTGGGGCCTAACGGACACCCTCTCGTCTACACCGGAGCCCAAATGGACCCCATGTTCCTTCATGTAGGAGGAAACGAATTCCAACCTACAAGCTAACCTCCATATGCCCAAGGAATTATCAAATTCCCTGGCACCCTGACCCCACCGTGTAAACCGACTTCACATAGCGTACACATAACATTTCATGATCATGTATAAGAAAACGTTAAGCATTGATCCATTTGTTGAGTAAACATGCATTTCATGCAAAACATGCATAACATTTATAAAACGATTCATGCTCGTAAAAGAAACCATATCAGCAAAACATAGTACGTCATAAAAGGGTTGAGAGAACTCACCTTTGATTATCGTAGAACGCACTTCTTATATACCTTCAAGCTAAACCAATCGAACACCTAAGGGCATTAGATTCATATCAGATTAAAGGGTTCAAACCTACTGGCAGCGAACACAATCCAGATATCAAACTGTCCGGACACCCTAACTTTCCGGATGCCCCAACCTCCCGAACACCCGAACTGTCCGGATACCCCAACGTCCCGGATACCCGAACTGTCCGGATGCTAGGATTTTCCGGACGCACCCTATTCCGGATACCACACCCGGTAACTCAACTTATCCGGAGAGGACACCCACCCGGACACTATCAAAAACTTTACCCGGGAACACACAATCTTATCCGGAAACTACTATAACCTGCTAGTATCCGGATACGACGGTTGTTCGTCAAAAACCTCTAAAAGTGATTATTTACCCATTTTTGGCCATTAATTTGATTTGACAAACCTAAGGGTTCATCCACCAATCCTAAACAACCACTTAATCCACTTCTTACCATCAAATCGATTTACAAAGCCAAAAACCCTTAAAACCCACTTTTAAGAAGAATATGGTTGAAAACCAATTGAATCATCATGTTTAGACTTAAGAACCCAAACCAATTAAGAAAAGAACACTATAACAACAAGGAATACGAATTATCTTACTGATTTCTCCTCTGATTCTTCTCTTTCTTTGATTTCTTCCCAAGAACTCGTTTCTTCTCCCTTTTTCCTTTCTCTTAACCGCCAACCCCCAAACCCCAACAAATACTGATTTCTAAATAATGAGTTGCCCTAGGGAATAGAGCCTTTAAGTATCTTTCAAAAATTGCCATTTCGTCCCTCAAGTCCAACTTCCAATACTTAGACTTTGGCCACCAAACTTTCATCTCTTCTATAACAAAACCCGGTTGTTACAACACTCCCCCTTAAAAGAATTCCGTCCCCGGAATTCCTCATTGGAAAAGATGCGGGTATCATGACCACACCAAAACTGACACTTCCCTAAGGTAATGCCACTTCTGACTTAGTCAACCACCTCATTAAATTCGAAACATGGAACATTGGATGCATTTCCTTCAATTCTTACAGTACTCTAACTCGTAGGCTACTATTCTTATTCGATCGGTCTTAACGATAGAAGAATAAATAAGGTTTCTCATGCATCTTTACTTCCCAAAAGGAGGAACCTGGCGGAATCCCCCGCTACAACACGAGATTCAATTACTAAGAAACGGTCACTCACTTGACAGCTTGGCACAAGGCCAACCCTGTACATCCCGAAAACTCACAACCCCGAGTTCCTTCATCGTATCACAACTCACTACCTTGCACCACCCAACAATCGTCTATGCAGATACATTTCCCTTATCTCGGACCACCTAGACCACAGTTCGACAATCATCTCCCTCATCCTCACCACTTCACCACCTCATACTTAAACGTAACTAAGAGTAGGAACCTCCAAACCCATCGTTGAAGTGTTCACCTACTCAAATTAAACCTATCCTGAAACACATCAATTCCTCCCGGATCGCCACGTTCGTTCAATC
Source organism: Saussurea involucrata (assembly GCA_033807775.1). Classification (NCBI taxonomy): domain Eukaryota; kingdom Viridiplantae; phylum Streptophyta; class Magnoliopsida; order Asterales; family Asteraceae; genus Saussurea; species Saussurea involucrata. Next base: position 24,507,506 of record CM066314.1, read on the forward strand.
ATAAAAACATAACTCCGGTCATCCTCGCCCAACTGGGAGGAGTAACCATGGTCACACCATACTATTCTCACTAGCTTAATCACTACACGACCCGTTCATTTTAAACCTTTCTCCCAAAGTTACTAACTTACTCATTCAGTTGTCTCATCCACTTCTTTCCTGCACAAAATCATACACAAATCCCTTCCTCAATACTCTTTCCAAAAGTTCGCACACTTATCAATGACAATCTACACAACAATGCACCTTTTGGCATTACCGTTACATTTACTACTTCCACTTTACTCACTTAATCCGATATACTGTCTTCACCTCCCCACGTTAGCGTGGAGCACTGCTCACCAAACATTACTTGCCCCTCCCTATCGACCTTTCCACATGCTGATATCACTTTCTCAATACTTACATAATCAAACAGTTGCACCAAAGTCCTAACTTAAGGCATTCAATCAAGTCGTCTTGAAACGACACCAGAGTTCGATGTCACTACGCATTCTTTAATCTCCAACTCTTACTTTCTCAGACATTTCTTTAACTCATAAGCAACAACTCACACTCTTTAAGGAGCTCACATCTATTCCACCTCATTTTGTCTAACACACCCATCATTTTCTTTAAACTTCCAATGATCCCAAAACATACTTACTTAGCGACTCTTACAACCACAAAACAATTGGTTTCTTATTTGAGTAAATACTCGCCATCACTCTGTCATTCTATCCCGAACTCAATCATATTACAACGTCTACCTACACTCTACGTGCTCCCACAATCTGGTTAACAATTCATACACCCCAACCAAAACCTCCAAAAGCTTCTATCTGATGCTTCTTCTCTCTCTAACATCACATCACTATGACACGAGCTGTCACATTTAGCTTGACAAATACTGTCACTACACATCCTTACACTCTTTGCCCATAACATCACACTGCAGAACAGATCTCTCATGATCATCCATACACAATTTAAACTCGCCCTCAAAGTTACCCGCATGAAATCGAGCCTATCTCGCTACTTAGTCCTTTCACAACTTGCTGAACTATAACTCACGAGTTCTCAATTTGCTCAAACACAGACATTCTAGCTAGCTCTTTACGATCCGAGCTTTTACGTAAGCTGGACACAGTCTCTCACTAAACGATAAAGTCTACACACTCGCTTCGCTCGTTCTACTTACCTCATCATTCTATGAACCCTCCATACTTCGCAAATAGAACGCTTATTCAAAACAATAACTTCTCCTCCTCTTAACACCCCTACAAGGCGTTCTATCAATTCCCAACCTTCTGGTTCAAGACTTCGGTCTCGGCCACCTTACACAACTGTCGACTTCTACAACAACAGATAACCTGTAACTACTTTCTTAACTTATTCTTTAACAAGGGTTCCCTTACGGAACCTAATCTTACCAACATATCATAATCACCCTCAAAATCCGTCGCCCTTAATTCCAGACTTACTCATGTAACATGTTAGACCCAGTTTGATCAGGTAACAACGATTCAATATGGAATAACAATAACAGATAATGATTTCAAGCTGTCATCCCTCTCATATTCATTAATCAAGATAGTTACAAAAGGTTTGAATGGAAAACAAACTATCTCTCTCTAAACAACTAAGCTCTCGATGAATATGTGAATCGTCTAACCTAATTCTAAGGCTAACACTAACCTTAAATACCTAGGCTTTAGACAATAAGGCCTAAGCCCATTAAACACAATTAACTAAGCCCATTTAACAATTAAGGCTTTTTATAATTAAAGGCTTTTACAAAAAGATTAATTAAACAAATTATGCTCTAAACTAATTATTTATATATCTTTCTAATATGTAGGACATTTATGGTCCTAACAATCTCCCCCTAAAGATATATAAATAAAAATCGGTCTTGAAATCTTCAATTCTTGATCTTCTCTTCTTCTTGAATCTTTGAACACTTCGGTGTTGCTTGACTTCATGTCTTTTCAGCGCTCCCCCTTGAATAAAGCTCTTGGTCTTCATATCTTCAACTTTGTAAACGGATTCGGTGAACAATGAATTTGTCTTTGAACCGCGAGTTGACTTTGCTTTCATCTTCATCTTGTAGAACCAATATGCTCGATGGAGGAAATGGAGGCGAACACCACTTGATGAAGGATGAGAAGAATTTAACAATCTCCCCCTCGGCTGATACTCCCCCTCGGCTTTTGCATGGGGACTTCTTTACTCCCCCTCGGATTTTGCTAACTCCCGCTCAACTTGATATGCGGTGTCTTTGAATCTGTACCCTTTCTCCCCCTCATGATGAGTAGGAGAATCCGGATCATCATGTATGATCAAAGACAATAGTAGCGAGTAGCAAAAAATGCAGATAAAACAATAAGTAACCAGAACGGGGTAAAAAGCTAACACAGAAACACGGTAGTAACTGTTATCACAACAATTTAAAAATTGTGTGGCCTATGTTCAGAGTTGGCAATGGGGTATCTCTGATAGGACTTCCAGTTATCACTGAAGAAAATATAAGAAATTAACTTCTCAAACTGTTCCGGCAATATCACGAAGATATGCAATTGGAATCACAAAGACTCGTGCATGTGTGAAAGAAATAAGTTATATCAATTAGGCTCAAAAATTGATTTAACCTGGGACGCAAGTTAAAATCAATAGACACAGTGATAAGAATATGAAGTTTGGAGACCGGAGCTGATGTCTTCCCGTTTCAATATCTAAGACCTCCGAGTGAGGAATAGATAGCTTATGTGCTAATCTCCGTGAATATATGAAACAAGCATCTGTTGTGAGATACTTGAGTGGCTGGGTGGGGTGACACGAGTTATCGACACCGGGTCCATGTCTGTTTCAATATTCATCTCCAAAGAACGAGAATGAATAGATTGTGTGGTTACCCGGATAACTGACTCGGTTTGGTAAGGACCAATAATTCTTTTAAGTCCTGTCATAGCCTCACCATATTCTTTTCTCTCCAAACTCATCTAGCAATCTAGACCCCTCACTGTATTCTATAAGGATGTGTCTCTTGGGTAGGTCCTTCCGGTTCTGGCTTGACCATAGAAACAATGTAAGACCTAACACTCCTTTCATGCATCGAGTATAACATTTTAGTAAAACAGTTGAAGTACGAGTTCTAAACTGAGGTGTTTAGAAGTCAAAACATTTAAGTCTGAGTCCTGATCTGAGGTAATCAGAATTCATTAAAATGAAGTCCGAGTTCTGAACTGAATTATTCAGAAGTCATAGTTGAAAGACCAGAATTTCAAGAAACAGATTCAAGCGCAAAACAGAATGACTCAATAAGCACAGTATTTGCAAGAAATGAAACAATGATCAGAAAGTTTAATTGTGAGGAACAAGTCACAATTAATATAACAGATAAGAATTGAATCATTAATATGAAATGATGAACTATGAACACTAAGTGGAATTCAAAAACGGGTGTATTTCCATCGAAAAATCAACAACCATTTGAGACATGGAAATAACTAAATCAAGTAAGTGTTGATCATGGCAATCATGGAAGTTAAACTTAGATAATAACAAACACAAGTAAGTTATTCATAATGAATTGCCATGGTGTTTGAATTCAGTTAGAGTTCACATACCTTGCATAAGATAGTACTCCCCCTCAAAATTGGCCTAACCTTTGAGTGCTCGTCATGTGAAACGAATCTTCTAATTTAAATGCACATGACGTTCCTGCAAAACAGATTAGAAAGATTTTGGTATCCATCTTGGGATGGATCCTTGACGGTTAGATGCCCTATGAGGACCTGGGATACTATAAGTACCATACCAATACTGAGCATGGTCTTTCTTCACAAAGTCACTTGTTCCACAATAAGAGCAACACAGCTTCTGTGTAGATAAGTTGATCAGTTTATTAACAGAGTAAACTCGATCGGTCTTCACAAAAGGTTTAGCGTGGAAAGCTGTGTTGTTCTTGTCACTTTTAACAGAGACGGGTGACTTTGGAGCAGAAGTGGTTCCTTTAACTCTCCACTCCATTTTTACCTTCTTGTAAAATTGATTATCTGTATTATCAACACGAGAATTATAGAAAAGATTGGAAGGTCGAATCTGATCTTTTGAAAAATTATTTGATTTGACAAAAATCTTTGAATCAGATTTAACCTTTTGTTTCTTCAAAGACTCGGTAGTTAATTCAGATAATCTCTTTGTAAGCTTGGAAATCTCGGACTGAAAAACCTTCCTCTCTTTTAAAAAATCATCTTTTAAACATTTGGCTCTAAAACCTTCAACTTTCCCTTTCTCAGACTCCTTGATTAGAACGTCTAATTCTTTCTCCAAATCGGATATTTTCAAAGAAAGTTCTCCATTCTTTTTGGAGAAAGAATTGCGTTCTATTTCAAACTTCTCTCTTTCTGAAATTAAGACCCTTTCAAAGTCGGAGATCTGTTTTGAAAGTTTTAAGCACATAAGCTCAAGTCTCTTCTTCTCTTCAAGAGATTTGGTTGAAAGCCCAGATTGCTTTTGATTAAGCAATTGTCTTTCTTTTTCAAAGCTTTCCTTTTCCTTTTCAAGAGTCTTTTCAAGAGAAGTGAGTTTGCGTTTAAGTTCAATGTTTTCAAGGTTTAGCAGTTTACCTTTCTCTGCTTCTTCAGCAAGCTTCTCAGAACTATTCCAGATTTGAGATTTTAGCTCCTTTAGTTCCTTGATGTACTTGTTGCACAAATCATCCGATTGCTGAATATTCTTTTCAGAAAGTCTTTGATGTGCTTTCTTTTTAAGTGCCTTTATCTCGTCTGGTGATGGTAATTCAGATAGCTTCTTTTTCAGCTCCGTGTTTTCGGACTCTAAGGTTGTTTCCTTTTCTTCGGATTTGTCAAGCTTATCAACACTTTCAGATATTTGCAGTTTCTGTTCCTTCAGTTCTTTGAATTGCTTTTTGTACGTTTCATTTGCACGCTCCCAATTCTCTTCATGCATTCTCATCAGATATTTACAAGCCGGTTCGAAGCAATACCTTGACATTGTTACCTGAAAGATATGATCGTTAATCGGTGTTGATTTTGAAGAATCAAAATTGCGGAATAAAATCAAAAATTAAATTAGAAAAACTAATTTATAAAATAAATTCGTTTCCAAAATTTAAAATTTGATTATTGACGGTACGGACGAAATCAAACTTCGATGGTGAAACCTGCGAGAAAAACAAACCAAATTAGACCAAACACGACGAAAAATAAGTCACAAAAAAAATAGGCGCTAATAAATGCAAATCGTCGCAAATAATCTCAAACGTCACAAAAATTTTTGTAAAAACCAAACTTACCGGTTGTGAATGCTTACGGGATAAAAGTTATTTGAGACTTACCGGATGAGATTTGAGATTACCGGACGATTGAGGTTCTCCGAACACAACCTTACCAAACAAAGGATACTTACCGGGCGAAGAAGATACCGGATGAATGAGATTCTTGCAAGAAATTAGCACTTACCGGATGGATGATTAATCGGATAAAAGCGGTTACCGGATGAAATGTAGTACCCGGATGTTCGTGCGATCAACAAATATGTATGCAATAAGCTAAGTATAGAAACAAACCAAATTCATGCGTGTGATAACATACAACCATGTAGCTAAAAATTGATGAGATCAAGCAACCATGTAGCTAAGACTTGATGAAAGCAAGCGTTCATGTAGGTGAGTTTATCCGATTTCTTATCATTACCCGGAAACCATGGTTGAGAAATCTATCCGGAAACTTTGTTTAAAAGGGAATCACCCGGAAAGGTATTAATTCACCCGGGAACTTTGGGGGAAAAAAATTTTATTAGGAAACTTGGGGTATCCGGGAAGTGTGTGTTACCCGGACAAAATTGGTAGCCGGGAAGATTGAGGTGTCCGAATAAATTTACCCGGAAACCAAAATCAATCCGGATGATTCGTCCGGATAGTGGTGGGAAATAGGTAACTTACCCGGATACAATAAGAGATGTCCGGAAACTGCGGCGGTGGTTGCAATTCGGATCTAGGATCGATAGGGTTGCTTGATTTCACTCCTGTAGGGTTAGATTTTGAAAAATAACACAAAAAACAAACACACCCAAATCGAATTCTAAGCAAAATATATCCTCTTTTTCAATAATCACCAAAAATTGAAGAACACCAAAAACTCAAGATTTGATTTTTAAATTGAAAGATTAAAACCTTTGAGAATCGATGTAATCGCAGATAAACAGCAGATAAGCACAAGAAAACAATCGAGATCAAACAAACAAGTTAATAAGTCAATGAAAGTGTTAGAATTGGAGAGTAGAATTGGAGAGTCGATTGATAGAGAGATACACGAGATGGCTGAATTACGGCCGACTTGTATATATTGAGAGAGTGTTTACAAGTGAAGTGTCTAACCTAATAATGAAACCCTAAGAGACTATTTATACAAAGAGAAGTTACACATAATTACAGAAAGGACCCTGAACTATACATATTGACATTAATACTCTAACATCCCCCCTCAAACTCAAGTAGGGGAAGAATGAGACAAATTGAGTTTGGAAACAAGAGTCCGAAAACGCCCTGGAAGATGAGCTTTGGTGAAGATATCTGCAGTCTGATCAATGGTGGAGATTGAAAAAAGTTTAACCGTCTTGCGAAGAACATGTTGACGAGTGAAATGACAGTCAATCTCGATGTGCTTTGTACGCTTATGAAAGACATCATTGTGAGCAATCTGAATAGCACTAGTGTTGTCACACCATAATGGTGTTGGGGAAAATTGATGAGCACCCATATCAGATAGTAGCCAGCGTAGCCATACAAGTTCCTGAGTAGTGTCAGTTAAGGCTCTATATTCTGCTTCAGTGCTGGACCGAGCTGTCAGCGATTGTTTCTTGCTGCGACAGGAGATAAGAGAGTCACCAAGGAAGAAACAATATCCTGTGGTGGAACGACGGTCGGTTATGTCACCATCCCAGTCTGCATCTGAGAAGGCACGAAGCTGTAAGGATGAAGTGGATGAGAAATGAAGTCCATGAAACATCGTCCCTTTGAGATACCAAAGTATACGAAGAACAGCGGCATAGTGGTCTGAGCACGGGGCAACCATGAATTGGCTAACTATATGAACTGCATAGGCAAGATCTGGTCGAGTAACAGTCAGGTAGACCAGAGATCCAACGAGTTGACGGTACCGTGTAGGGTCTTTTAGCGGGGTTCCAGCATTCGGAGCAAGGTGCAGATTTTGCTCAATGGGTGTAGAGGCAACTTTGTTGTCCGTGATCCCAGCCTTGGACAACAGATCTGAGATGTACTTGGCTTGACAGAGATAGATGCCTGAAGAGTCTGACAGAACTTCAAGGCCAAGAAAGTAGTGTAGTTTGCCAAGATCTTTCATCTCAAAACAAGAGCTAAGAGACTTTTTGAGATGGATGATACCTGTAGAATCACTGCCAGTAATGATCATATCATCAACGTATAACATAAGTAAGATAGTACCTGCAGCAGTAGTCCGAGTAAACAAGCCAGAATCATAATTACTCGGAGAGAACCCCAATGAGATGACAGTATTGTTGAATTTTTCAAACCAAGCACGAGGAGCTTGTTTGAGGCCATAGAGGGCTTTTCGAAGTCGACAGACATTACCCTGACGGGAGGTCACACCTGGAGAGAGTCTCATGTAGACTTCCTCTTCGAGATCGCCATTTAGAAAGGCATTCTTGACATCCATCTGATAGAGTGGCCATTTCTTGGTGGCAGCGATGGCTAGGAGACTACGGACCGAGGTGACCCGAGCCACGGGAGCAAACGTTTCCTCGTAGTCAATGCCATATTCTTGATTGAAGCCTTTTGCCACAAGACGTGCTTTGTAACGGTCAATAGATCCATCAGACTTGGTTTTGATTTTGAAGACCCATTTGCAACCAATGGGTGACTTTCCCGATGGGAGAGGAACAAACTCCCATGTATTGGCTTTGTCAAGAGCCTGAAGTTCCTCAGTCATAGCATGATGCCAAACAGGGGTAGAAGCAGCTTCCTTATAGGAAGTCGGTTCATGGGTGGACAACAAAGTGGCATAACAATGATAATCACGAAGGTGAGTAGGAACTTGTCTTACCCGATCGGAGCGTCGTACTTCATCTTGTGATTGAGAGGAGCTAGGATCCATAGACTCAGCAAATGGCTCAGAAGTAGTCCTTGGAGTTGGTGCAGATGATTGATCATGGTCAGCTGGAACAGATGGAACAGATGAAGGCTCGGATGAGATAGGTGAAGGCTCAGATGAGACAGGTGAATGCTCAGATGATGCGGAAGATGGTGGAACAGATGATGAGGAGAGTATAGGATCTAATTGGAGTGAATCCAATGAGATAGATGTGTCAGTGAAGAAGGAAGTAGGAGGAGTGATGATGTCCTGAAATTTTGACACCGTAGAGAAGGGAAGATGTTCCCAGAAGGTGACATGACGGGATATACGAAGTCTCTTAGAGATTGGATCCCAACAACGATATCCTTTATGTTCAATTCCATAGCCAAGGAAGCAGCACAGACGAGAACGAGGTTCAAGTTTGGTGTGTTCATGAGATTGTAGCTGAACAAAGCAACCACAACCCCACACTTTGAGTAGTTCATAGGGAGGAGAGACTTCATAGAGTACTTCATACGGAGACTTTTGATTGAGAATAGGAGTCGGGTGTCAGTTGATGGTGTAGACAGCCGTGAAGGTTGCTTCACCCCAAAAGCGTTCTGGACACTTGGCTGATATTAATAGAGTACGGACAGTGTCAAGGATGTGACGGTGTTTGCGTTCGGCACGACCATTTTGTGGAGAGGTGCCGGGACAAGAGTACTGAGAAAGAGTGCCCTGAGATTGAAGAAATGAGAGAAGAGACGATTCTTTGTATTCCATAGCATTGTCTGCTCGAAGAACCTTTATAGGTTTTGAAAATTGGGTTAGAATCATTCGAGCAAAGGTGATATAAATTTTAGGTAATTCTGAGCGATTTTTCATGAGATAAATCCACGTAAAACGTGTGTGATCATCGATAAAGATAACAAAATATCGAGCACCTCCCATAGATGGGTGTGGTGCTGGTCCCCATACATCAGAATGAATAAGATCAAAAGCAAAAGCAGATTGAAATTCATTAGTTTGAAAAGGTAAAGCATGATGTTTTCCAAGTTGACAAGATAGACAAGAAACATATTCAGAGGAAGTGTTTCCTAATAGTCCTGAACTAGCTAAGACTTTCATTCTAGCTAAGGATAAATGTCCTAAGCGCGCATGCCATAGTTCAAAAGAAGGAGTACTGGAGACTGAAGCGGTAAAATTTGATGAGGGTAAGGGAAGGCGGAGATAGACCACTTCAACCATCCGACCAACTTTACGGCCTACTCCAAGGATCTGCTTGGTCTTTGGATCCTGCACAACACAACCAGAAGGGTGAAATAAAACGATTAGATCGGCTTCCATAAGCTGAGTGATAGAAACCAGACTCAGAGATAAGTTAGGTATATGCATCACATCAGGTAATTGAATATCGGGGGTAGAGACAGTTCCACTGAAGGATACCGGTAAACGAGTATTATCAGCAGTTCGGACTGATGAAAACAGGTTGGAAGTTTGTTTAGAGACAAACCCATCAGCCTTAGGTGTCATGTGATTGCAACATCCAGAGTCAAAAAGCCAAGGGTTACCTGATGTGGTAGCATTGCATTGAGAATTCATACCCATAGAATTTGTCATGATTTGCTCCATGAGCTCTTGATTTCGGCGCATGAGTTCCATGAGGTCAGGCGTTGAGTGGTTGTTGTGCTGTGCCGTAGGTGCTGGCGATGGGGAGTCCTGAGTAATGGAGCCAGCAATTGGTTGAGGCCTGGACTGTTTCCTTTGATTACCAGAGTTCTTTGGATAAGGGCATTTGGAGCAGTCAGACGCATAGTGACGTGGCTGTGTGATCCCACACCAACGACATTTTCTAGTTGGGCAGTTGAGGAGAAGATGGGAAGTAGAGTGACAAAAGGTACATTCACTATTGTTCCCCTTGCCCGCAGATTTCGACTGGTCATGGTTGCCCCATTTACCTTTTTGTTTCCCTGAGCTGGGAGTGTAGAGCACAGTGTCTGATGGTAGTGGAAACCGCTGTTGAAGACGAGTTTCTTCACTTAGCAGTTCAGTGATGGCTTGTTCAAGGGTAGGCAAGGGATGTCGATGTAGAAGCGAGGCTCGAACGGCTTCAAAGCGATCATTGAGACCCATGAGGATAGTAATCAGATGCAATTGGCTGAAGTAAGCAGTAAACTTCCGAGCAGTTTCATCAAATACTTGAGGTGCACCCAGGCTCAGATGATCTCTAAGAGCTTGCATCTCAGAGATGTAGGAGTTGACAGACTGATCAGGCAGTTGCCTTTTGTTCTGGAAGGTAGTCCACAACTGATATTGATGAGATAAGCATGTAGAAGTGTACCTGTTTGCAAGGAAATCCCATAGTCCTTTTGCTGTGGTATAGCCGAGGAATTGCTGATTGATCTCAGTAGTGGTAGAAGCGTTTATGAAGTCGAGGATGTGAGCATTGGCGATATCCAAATCATTCATACGTTTTGCGAAGTCAGTTGCACTTTCTCCTTCCTTTTGAACAGGAGCGGTAGATATACCAGTGACATAGGTATAAAGTCCACGAGACTTAAGGAGAATGGACATGTGGTGTTGCCACAGGACATAGTTGTTCCCATTGAGAACAACTGAGATGGGATTGGAGTGACTGGAATTGAGAGCCATTCGAAAAGGTTTAGTTGCAATTAAGGTGAAGTCGCAAGTGAAGGTTGCGATATGGAGCTGAAGTCGCAACGGTCAGTTGCGATTTGGAGCCGAAGTCGCAACGGTCAGTTGCGATTTGGAGCCGAAGTCGCAACGGTCAGTTGCGATTTGGAGCCGAAGTCGCGCGATTTGGAGCCGAAGTCGCAACGGTCAGTTGCGATTTGGAGCCGAAGTCGCAATGGTCAGTTGCGATTTGGAGCTGAAGTCGCAATGGTCTGAAGTCGCAATGGTCAGTTGCGATTTGAGGTGAAGTCGCAAGTGAAGGTTGCGACAATGATGAGTGTGTGAGTTGCGACAATTATGAGTGTGAGGGTTGCGACAAATATGAATTTTTGATGTTCTTGAGTCGGATTTTCAAAACAAATCGGTTTAGGCTGAAATTTGGTACGAAGGTTCGTGATGATATTCTGAACAACTTTAAAACTTGGAATTTTGTCAAAAAAACAACAGAAAGTTGATTTTCGAGGCAAAAACGACTGCAGCAAAATAAGGAAAATAAAATCGAGAATGCAGATCTGAAAGATGGTTGAGGATGCTTACCTAGAGCTCTGATACCATGTTAGAATTGGAGAGTCGATTGATAGAGAGACACACGAGATGGCTGAATTACGGCCGGCTTGTATATATTGAGAGAGTGTTTACAAGTGAAGTGTCTAACCTAATAATGAAACCCTAAGAGACTATTTATACAAAGAGAAGTTACACATAATTACAGAAAGGACCCTGAACTATACATATTGACATTAATACTCTAACAGAAAGAACTTTGCAAACCGATTGAAGAACGATTTTCTTCAAAAAAATATGCACTTTTCTTCAAAAATCTGATGTATGTCGAAAATAATTTGGGCAACTTATGGACCTCAAACGATTAATCCAACCGGTCAAAATGTGAAACAGAGTGTCGGGAAGCTGCTGTCCAAAGATTGCGACGATCCGACGGTTCAAACTCCGGTAATAGCCGAAACGGCTAGCTGTGATTTTCCAGAAAATTTTCTGCGAAAATTCTTGCCTTTTCTTGCTTTCGTTCGATTCCTTTCGTATCTTCAAATCACCGATTAGGCTCTGATACCAATTGTTAGACCCAGTTTGATCAGGTAACAACGATTCAATGAGGAATAACAATAACAGATAATGATTTCAAGCTGTCATTCTTCTCATATTCATTAATCAAGATAGTTACAAAAGGTTTGAATGGAAAACAAACTATCTCTCTCTAAACAATTAAGCTCTCGATGAATATGTGAATCGTCTAACCTAATTTTAAGGCTAACACTAACCTTAAATACCTAGGCTTTAGACAATAAGGCCTAAGCCCATTAAACACAATTAACTAAGCCCATTTAACAATTAAGGCTTTTTATAATTAAAGGCTTTTACAAAAAGATTAATTAAACAAATTATGCTCTAAACTAATTATTTATATATATTTCTAATATGTAGGACATTTATGGTCCTAACAATAACATCAATATTACAAGCTCACCACAAAACTCATACCCCACGCCGTGGACCTTTCATTTCTGTCTCACAACACTACTCATAAAAAGTTGCTAAAACCAACGCCTTGATGACTCCTAGTCCTTCCTCCGGACACCATCGTCCCTCGGCGACTGTATTTCCAGTCACCGTACAAGGGTACAAACCCTCGTACCACCGATACCAAGGTCCACTACTGATTCTACCACTGTTCACCTTTCCTCTAGAACACATATACTGAAACTACATACGTTCTCCCCTGACTTGTCCAACGCCTTTCCGCTCTCGGAGTTCTTCCTTAACTTATAATGTAATATTCTACGACCTAGTAGGTTCATAGCCTTCATGCATGACAATACAGTAAATAAATCTTTTCGCACATTTGATCATTTTAAATAAACAACGTTTGGAAAACACCTGGGTACACATGACCCCATCACTCTTATAACTTCAACGCCCTGCACAACGATTCGAGAATCGTTTGCATGCATCTTTCCGTGAACCTTAATCTTACTCAATTTCGTACGATGTTATTATGAGAGTAATACGTTGAATAAAAATCCTTTCATACGACACAATTTCGAAAGAAATTACCGACACCAAGTAAACCAGTCGGTTCTCACACCCTTTTGTTATGATATCAACCGGTTAAAATTTCATTTGATTGTAAAAGTTTTGCTGGCACACGTCTGCTCGACCTTTTGTAATAATTTAACTTATCCTGAAAAGTATGAAATACTTTGCAATCGTTAGGCTCAAAATTTCATTGTGCAATGTGAATGAAATCACCTTTTCTTTAAACATACGCTTGCACATTCTGACTCCTTTTCGATCAAAATTGATATTTACACATTTAATTTAAATCGTGAAAATTTTCATGTTATATTTAAGAAAGCTGTGCATGATACTCTACTTGCAATTGAAGGCTTCTCACCCTTAGCAAGGTCAACCGCTTTACCCACGCAACTTATCCTTGACACCCTTCCTTCGACCAAGGGTCGCCCTCTCGGTCAAGCACTAACTTGATGTACCTGCGTTCCACATCTCACTTACTCAACCATTTCACACTATTTTCGCTTTGATCGACTATCTCACTTTCTACTTCTACATGCTTTCAATTCACTATAAGTATCTTATTCCATTTATCTTGCCAATGAAAAGCTCGACTAAAAAGTCAGGGCTCCATTGATACTTTCAAGGTTTTGACACTGTTCTATCTTACCATCCCAACTGATCTATCCCATGATTTCCATAACTAGGACTCTCCCGAAACTGGAGTCTTACTCAAACTCAAACATTCATCCTCTCCGAATCCACGAAGAGCTACCTCTAGACGACTCATAACATTCTTTACAACGTTTCTTCTCTACGATGTCTACATACATCACATCATAATGACTCTTACACGACACTTCCCCAAACAATGGAGCTCGGTCTATCCCTCAGGGATCTTGCTGACCTATTCCTCAACGTTCTCCCAGCCATAGCGCTAAACTGAAAGAAACCGATAGTTAATCCTTGCTAGACATGACACAACAAATTTGCTATAAGTAAGGTATTGTAAGCACACACATGTACTGGTAAGTTCGTAATTACACATGCCAGGGGTAATCCCAAACTTACCTTACACGTTTGTCCTTGGCACCTTATTCCTAAGCGCATTTATAGTGATCGTTCCTAAAGGCAATCCTATGTCTCGGCTGTGTTCCTCATCTTACAGTATAAGTTTAGGCCCGATTGGTCACCTAAATCCCTTAAACTAAGGCTCTGATACCATTTGTAACATCCCAAAAATCATAACATGCATTAACGTAGAATAAGCATTCAAAATTACACCAATAACCTATACTAATCAAAACTTGATAGCGGAAGTCTCTAAATCCACAGCCGAGAGCTATATCTAGTCATCATAGTCAAAATCTTGGAGTTGCTCTAAGCTCCAAGTCCTCTTGCCTTATCTTAGTTCTTACTGGAAGAACCCATAACACGCTTACCTGAAAATGGTTTAGTTTTTTGAAAAGCGAGGGTTAGACCAAAAGGTCTAGTGAATTCCCTCCATAAAACATTTATCATAGTAATAAAATCATTCCTTTAAAACAACTTGTAAACTTCACATTCTCATCGTACAAGGTTAAACACAGGGTTCAGGATTGCATAAGCTACTTCGAGCGGCGCCTAACGGACACCCTCTCGTCTACACCGGAGCCCAAATGGACCCCCTGTTCCTTCATGTAGGAGGAAACGAATTCCAACCTACAAGCTAACCTCCATATGCCCAAGGAATTATCAAATTCCCTGGCACCCTGACCCCACCGTGTAAACCGACTTCACATAGCGTACACATAACATTTCATTATCAAGTATAAGAAAACGTTAAGCATTGATCTATTTGTTGAGTAAACATGCATTTCATGCAAAATATGCATAACATTTATAAAACAATTCATGCTCGTAAAAGAAACCATATCAGCAAAACATAGTACGTCATAAAAGGGTTGAGAGAACTCACATTTGATTATCGTAGAACGCACTTCTTATATACCTTCAAGCTAAACCAATCGAACACCTAAGGGCATTAGATTCACATCAGATTAAAGGGTTCAAACCTACTGGCAGCGAACACAATCCGGATATCAAACTGTCCGGACACCCTAACTTTCCGGATGCCGCAACCTCCCGAACACCCGAACTGTCCGGATACCCCAACGTCCCGGATACCCGAACTGTCCGGATGCTAGGATTTTCCAGACGCACCCTATTCCGGATACCACACCCGGTAACTCAACTTATCCGGAGAGGACACCCACCCGGACACTATCAAAAACTTTACCCGGGAACACACAATCTTATCCGGAAACTACTATAACCTGCTAGTATCCGGATACGACGGCTGTTCGTCAAAAACCTCTAAAAGTGATTATTTACCCATTTTCGGCCATTAATTTGATTTGACAAACCTAAGGGTTCATCCACCAATCCTAAACAACCACTTAATCCACTTTCTTACCATCAAATCGATTTACAAAGCCAAAAACCCTTAAAACCCACTTTTAAGAAGAATATGGTTGAAAACCCATTGAATCATCATGTTTAGACTTAAGAACCCAAACCAATTAAGAAAAGAACACTATAACAACAAGGAATACGAATTACCTTACTGATTTCTCCTCTGATTCTTCTCTTTCTTTGATTTCTTCCCAAGAACTCTTTTCTTCTCCCTTTTTCCTTTCTCTTAGCCGCCAACCCCCAAAACCCCAACAAATACTGATTTCTAAATAATGAGTTGCCCTAAGGAATTGAGCCTTTAAGTATCTTTCAAAAATTGCCATTAGGTCCCTCAAGTCCAACTTCCAATACTTAGACTTTGGCCACCAAACTTTCATCCCTTCTATAACAAAACCCGGTTGTTACACCGGAACTTAATTGAAGTGGTGGGTCACGTGATCTGTGTCCATTAATTTCAACCCAAATCGTTTGGGCCACGTGATCCACTGTATCCATTATGTTGCAATCCAAATGTTTGGCCAAGCACGTGATCCAAAATTCCTTTTATGTTGGACTGCGTGTGTGGATTAGATCGTAGACCACAAGTATTCCAAAATTGGTTGGGCCACGTGATTGGTTGTATGCAATCCGGAAGTTGAATTCTTGGGCCTCCAATTAAAAGGAACCGGAATGGTTCATGGTTCCGGAATTTAATTGTGATGGGCCTGACCAACTTAATCCAAGTTCCGGTAATATTAGAGAGTTCCGTTAATTTATATTTAAAGCACATCCGGAAGTAGTTGGGCTTGGCCCGTAGTGTTCAGGAATTTTATTTTATTCTTTTTGGGCCGTAGTCCAGGATTAATTTAAGGGAGTCCAGAACCCAAATAATTGGATTAGGAGTGTAAACAAGCTCGAGTATAAATCGTTAGATTTACGAGATACGTTTTCTACAATTTTAGGTGTTCCACCTAGAGGTTAGAGCGTAAGTAAGAAGTTTTGAAGCGAGAAGTTTGCTAAAGCGCCAGGTTAGTTTTTCTAACTAAAAATACGTGCTTTTAAGTGTTTTCTGAAGTAAGAAAATAAAGAGAAATGCCATGCTTTATTCGTATGTGTGAGTTCCAGATTAGTGCAACGAACAGTAGAAATCAATAAGTAGAATGCAATCAGAATGATTTCAATATGTCATCCATATAACTTTCATTAATCAGAGAGAATTACAATGCTTTGAAAGTGAAATATGACAACTAGCCTAATTCCTAAGGCTAACAAACATTATATACCATGGGCCCACATCATTCAAGCCCATGGCCCGTTTACACAATAAAGGCTCAAAATGAATATTAACAAGCTTAACCCTTGAACTTCTATTCAACCTAATTTTGACCCTAACAATCTCCTCCTTTGAATTGAAGTTCGAGTTCGCGCCAGTTCTCGACGAATCTCTTTCGTAGCGCAAAGTGGATCTCGAACATTCGGATGGCTCGTCGGTAGTCGATGCGATCTTCAATCACTTCTAATGCTTCTTGAGCGGTTATCTCGTTTGAATTGGGAACAAACAAAGATTTTTGGTTTTCGGATTCATAAGTGATAATGTTTCGAAGAGCATCTCTGACTTTAAGGAGAGTGCCATCGCAGAATCTGTCGACCTGACTGAAGCGAAGAACCCTCTTTTCTTTCTGATTATTGAGGTATACTATCCCAAATTCCGGTTCTAGAAGCAGTGCGTTCTCGGGATACATCTTCAGCTCGGGTGTTTTCAGGTTCGGTTTCAGCATATTTACCTTCTTTGCTCTGTTCTCGATTCCCATTTGAAAGTCTGTGAGGTAAGACATCATGATTGTGTGAATCAGGAATCGACGGACAGCCTCGAGCGCTTTAGTAACATGAAGTGGTCGGACGGTTCTAGTTCGGAGGTCTTTCAGTATAGCGTAGAAGTCGAACAGTCTGAGGTTCTTAAAGCCAGCTTCGGAAAATCTCCATTCATACCGTCTTCGCGTCAGACGGTGAATACTGGAAACATGACTCTAAGGATTCGGCCTGTTTGGATGTTGTGCACTTTAGAGATTTTGTGCTTGGTTCGGACTTGGCTAACTGGCAAACACCGCTTCATGGCATTTATGTATTGGCTTTGGTATTCCTTGTCGAAATGGGAAATCCTAAGGCAGAATGTTGGCTCGATGGGGCGTAACCTGTGAACATAGAGCTTCTTTAGTGATTCCTCCAGGTGAGGAATAAGGATCATGATCTTCTCCCATCGGATTTGTTGTTGTGCAGGAGGAGGATGATCAAAAGTTGTTGGTTGTTGAGGAGATGTCGGTGGTATAGTAGAAGTCTCGGGAACCTGTGTAGTATGGGCCGGTGTACCAGACAGATTTTGTAGCAGAAACTGGTCATAATCAACGTTGTCGTCTTCATCAGTAGGAAAGATCAAGTTTACCTGGAGATTTATTGCACTGGCGGCCTTTTCGTACCATGCATTTTCAGTCTCGGGGTCGATCTCGGAATCTGGATCAATCAGATCAAGTACAGGCCTTTCTGATGCAGAGTGGGTGACCAATTCCTGTGATTCTCCCTCGGGCTTTTCAACCGTTGGGTCTTCGTCGTCTGAGATATCCATGTTGATAACCATCTCAGCGAGACTCAGCTGGGCTTCTGATTCATCTTCTGTTCTGGCCACAGCTGACGGTTCTGGTTGAACCACGGTTATTTCAGTGATGATTGGCTCGGACTCAGACAGTTTCTGTCTCTTGTTCTCCCCCTCACGGTGATCAGGATCATCCTGGTCATCGTGCCACCTCTTGAGTCCGCCAACTTGACTTTTGCAGGTGTCTTCGAGTGAGCCGACTCTTTCGGATAATGTTTTGAGCGCTTGTTGAACGTCCTTGAGAGTCGCATCAAGCTGGTCCAATCTGTTGGTGATGGATGACGAAGGAGCAGATACCTGGGAGAATAGAACTGAGACCAGGTCCGCTTCGGTAGAGGCATCGGTGTCGGTATGCTGGAGCAGCTGAGCCAGAAGCATAGTCTTGAGAGTGTCCACCGTATTAGTTGGCTAGACGGGAGCCGGTGGAGGTGTTGGTGTGGATTCAGATTCGACTACCTTCTCTTTACCTTTGATCAATCTTTTGAGTTTGTCGAGCTCGGTGGTGAATTGCTGCTCTATTGCCTCGCGAACAACCTTTAGGGCGCTGTCCAGGTACTCCCTTAACATTACGTCGGGCAATATCACTCCGGGATCACTTAGAATACCCGTTGAGACATCTACCTTAGAGGTAGAGCCACCAACGTTCACGGATGGCAAAGGTGTGGTCGTGGTAGGATTTCCTTCCGATCCTCGCATTCTGCCCGAAAGCAGAGACACTACGGAAGTTCCGATCGGGTCACGAAGAGCACCGATTTGTGGAGGCTCGTCCCGTGTCCTAGGCGAAGAAAGTATTAAATCAATTGGCTCTAGACTCGAACGTGCATCCAAAGAAGTCGAGAGTCGGGGCAACTGCTCTCTATTTTCAATACCTAAACTTTCCAATTGAGAGAATGGTAGATTATGTGCTAAACCCCCATGTTCAAATGAAACACCCATCTGTTGAGAGATGGGTGAGTGGCTTGGGGGGGTGTGCAATTGCGCCGCTAGGTCCACGACGTCTTCTTCAATACCTCGTCCCAACAAATGAGACGAAGTAGCAGATGCGACTACCTGGACGACACTGGGCTGGGTTCGCTCTGAAGCCTTTTTATTTTTACGGCTTTCTCTCTCATGATTCTTTTTCGATCTAACTTCACTCTGTCTCACCACTTTTGATTTTCAACTAATACTCCCTCCGCTCTCCTTATGTCACCCATAGTAGGCTGAGTAGTAAAGATGAGGGGGGTGTTGGTGAGTCAGATGGGGATCTTTCGATCAACGGAGGTTGACGGCCGATACGATGTTGAATCAGGGATTCGCGAATGGCAAGGTCCGTATCGGTGTCTGTGCTGTCGGATTCCACATTTTCGACCTGGGTGGACGGAGATATCGGCTCTGTCGTGTTCGTACCGGGGTCTTCCTCGAGCAATGGGGTGGCAGAAATGACTGGGACCTCGTGTAATCTAGTCGACGGTCCGGCCTCATCAGTAGGACGGGTGGTTTGTACGGGTGGTTGTTGGCTTGTTCCAGGTTGGCTGGATTGGGTAGTACCGGCATGCGTATCCAATGCACCGCCCGCGCCTGTCCCCTTTCTAGCTACCCGGACTCTACCTCCTCTCGTCCGTGGACCCTCACGTCGCTCAGGTCTATGTCCCTAAGGAGGTCCCTCCGGTTCTGGCTGGACCATGGGATTCCCTAACGCTCGCCTGTATTCTATCACACTCTGTGCATTGGGGTCCGCGTGTGTCAGTAGGTGTTCTGGGATAGGCATGGCTGGGGTAGTCGGTGGATTACGAATCACTAAGTACTGCAAGTTAAACGGGGGACATACCGGATGATTGATACGTCTCGAGATGAGTGGATTCGCCTCCATGTGTTGTCGGATGGCCAGAGAAAGGAAATGTAGGAATGGGAGGAACCGCTTCTCTTTGGATCTGCCAATTTGTCGGATGGCTTGCACCAGTTCACGCCAAATGATTGCTGAGTAGTCGATGTGCCGGTTGTAGCAGACATCGTGAAATAGGCGTAGGAAGTCGACTGTGCATTGGTCTATCCCCTTCCATCGGGATGACAGACATCTGTTCAAAATTGTGAACAGTGTATACCAGACCGGTGCGATATACTTTCGGTTGAATGCGGAGGGGCGGTTGAGCTCGTGGTGATATCCAAGTGCGTGGATGTCAGCGCAGAGTGTTACGTCATCGACAGCGGGGGCGTATGCGGCATTGCCTCCGGCAGTAGGTTTCGGAAGGGTCAGAAGTCGGCGGAATGACTCCGGTGTGAGGGTGAACGGGTAATTGTCGATGCGTGCCGAAATGGTCTGAGTGTTGTTGGCAGTGACAACTCTGGTCGTGCGCCACACTTGGTAGACGTATAGTACCGGGACATCAGTGGTGGCGGTGAGAGCACGACGAAGCGGGTGGCCGAGCATGATGTCAACGACTACTCGGTGGGTGGGTCGGAATTCAACGGCGTCGAGATGGTGATTGTTCGGTGAGATCTCAATGCCATGGTCCTTGAGAACCAATGCATTGTCGGCCGCTTCGTCAATAAATTCCTCTTGAGGAGGAATTTTCTGCTGTTGTTGCACTTGTTGATCCGCCATTACTATACCTGAAAGAGACAGTGTTAGTGTATGGACGGATCAAATTGATGTCTATGCGTACCTTGATATTTGAATGGCTCAATCAGCGGTTGATTGAGGACTGGCAGTTGGAGCAGGACATTGGGAATGCCAATGTTGGAAAAATGCAGAGGCACATGACTCAAGTAGTGTCCGGATAAGCAGGGTATCTAGACAGTTGATACTTTCCGGATGAGACATAGGATACCTGACAGAGGCACTTACCGGACAATCCTTATTTACCGGATAGAATGAGGTGGCCAGATAGGATTGGGTTACCGGTCAGTTGAAGGTTACCAGACAGGTGACCGGTCAACATAATGTTACCGGATGTAATAATGTGTTCGGAAAAATGATGGTTACCGGATGAAACATGGTTTTTGGATAACTGCCCATCCAGATTGTCGAACTTACCGGATACAAAAGTATCCGGACATCATTGGGTTACCGGACATTGGAGCTTACCGGGTATGAGGAATGTGTCCGGGTAACGTGAATGTTACTGGACGCGATGGTGGTTACCGGGTAACCTAGGGTTACCGGATGAAGTACCGAGGTACCCAAATCGACTAAAACACCATCCAAAACTAAATCCACTTGGATTAGTTAGTTCTAAAAGCAAGTGTTTGCCCCAAACGATCATTAATCGATGTAGATATGTCAAAAATTCGACTAGAATGCGAAACGACCCAATGTGGGTTTCGAAACCCTCGGTCGATCCGAAAATTGACTAAAATCGATGGAGAAAAATCGAATCAAAGGATACGAAGTAATCGACGGGTGATTATGAACACATACCTGTGATTTGGAGGAGAATGGAGCACGATTGAGTGAGATCCGAGAGATACCGAGCGCAAGTGAGTCGAGAGGGTTTAAGAGAGGGTTTTCACAAAAGTTTCCGGGTAAAGTGATTATTGTGGTTTCCGGATAGCTATTTATAGTGAACCACTTACCGGATAAGTTACCCGGTAACTTACCCGGTCCGGTAAGTTTACCCGGTAACAAGGGTTACCCGGTCACTTACCGGGTAAGTGTCTGGAAAACCTAAATTCCTTTCTTTAAAAATTGTCCTGCTCCCCCTCGACCTTAGCACGGGTATTTCCCTGCTTCCCCTCGAAACGAGAAAGTGAATGATTTGAGCTCCTCCTCGAAATGTGCACGTGGTGTGATGTGAATTACTCTCGGAAATTTCCACACAAAAAAAAATTATGGCAGCTAAAAACAATTGTGTGTGACACTCCCCCTCAACAATAGAAGTCACTTACCTGATACATGTTTGTGCTATCCCTGAACACATGAACAACTCGTGAAAGCACAGATATACACCAAATAAATCAGACGACAGTAATAAATAGAAGAAAACACACGTGAAAAGAAAAACAATCAAACGAAATCTACCTAATTAATACAGAGACTTAACCTAACAATGTAACTGATATAAGAGAATACAGATGCGAGAAAGTGTATACTCAATCATCTGGAGTGTGAATAGCAGATGATGATTAGACAGTTTCTCGTAGATGTATGGAACTTGTATCGGGCACACAATCAGATCAAGTCTTCAGATTTAGCATACCTAACCTGGACACTCGATAATTAAAGCATTTTTCGTCCAGGGGTTTTGTAAACAGGTCTGCTAACTGATGTTCTGTATTTACAAAGTAGAGTTCGATTGTACCTCTTTCAACGTGATCCTTGATAAAATGGTACCGAACATCTATGTGCTTCGTCTTGGTATGCTGGACCGGATTGCTGGATATTGCAATAGCGCTCTTCGAGTCGCAGTAGATGGGCACCTTGGTGTAAGTGAAACCGTAATCCTTGAGTTGTGTGCGCATCCATATCACTTGTGAATAGCAGCTTGCGGCGGCCACAAATTCCGCCTCGGCAGTCGACGTGGAGACGCACCGCTGCTTCTTGGATGCCCAACTCACTAGACCGTCGCCCAAGAACTGCACATGACCCGATGTGCTCTTCTGATCCATCATGCAGCCCCGCGTGGTTCGCATCAGAATATGCTGAAAGTTCAAAACCTGTCTCTTTCGGGTACCACAAGCCAAGATCAACAGTACCTCTCAAATAACGAAAAATGCGTTTAACAGCGATTAAGTGAGACTATTTAGGTTTTGACTGAAACCAGACGTAAAGAAACGTTGAAAACATGATGTCCGGTCTACTAGCAGTTAGGTACATTAAAGAACCGATCATACCCCGGTATGTTTTAGTGTCCACATCCTTTCCGTTAGGATCGGCGTGTAACTTTGTACCGAGTGCCATGGGAGTTTTCATCGGTGAGGACTGTTCCATCTGGAATTTCTTAAGAATATCCCGGATGTACTTGGCCTGATTTATGAATATCCCGGTCGACAATTGTTTAACTTGAAGACCGAGGAAAAAAATTCATCTCACACAACATACTCATTTTAAAAAAATCCCATTAAAGTGGCAAAGTTCTTACAATATAGTGGATTAGTAGAACCAAAAATTATGTCATCGACATACACTTGAACTAACACTATATGACCTTTTTCGTTTTTAATAAAAAGGGTGGTATCGATTTTACCTCGTGAGAATCCCGATTTGATTAAAAACTTAGATAACGTATCATACCAGGCTTGTGGAGCTTGCTTCAAACCGTAAAGCGCCTTGTCTAGAATGTAGACATGATTAGGCTTCTTCTCGTCCACGAACCGATTCAGTTGCGATACGTACACCTCTTCCTTGAGCTCACCGTTGAGGAATACGGTCTTCACATCCATTTGGAAGACCGTGAAGTTTTTGTGCGCGGCGTATGCAAGGAACATACGTATTGCTTCGATTCTTGCCACCGGAGCGTATGTCTCGTCATAGTCGATCCCTTCTTGTTGATGCTATCCCTTAGCCACGAGACGCGCCTTGTTTCGTACGATGATGCCATCCTCGTCCTTCTTGTTCTTGAAGATCCATTTAGTGCCGATCACCGTCTTGTGCTTTGGACGTGGGACAAGTCGCCATACTTTGAGGGCCTTAAATTGATTGAGTTCCTCTTGCATGGCCATGACCCAGTCCGGATCTTCTAAGGCTTCAGAAACGGTTGTAGGCTCAATCTTACTCAAGAATCCAGAGAAGAGGCAAAAGTTGGCCGATGCGCCTCGTGTTTGAACTGGTGTGTAGGGATCACCGATAATCTGGTGCAGGGGATGAGATCTTGTCCATTTGGTGGTGTGTGGAAGCGGCTGTTGAGTTGAGTGTGATGTGTCCGGATCCACGTATCCACCTGTTGGAAGGTCTTGAACAACTTCAAGTGTAGCGGGTTGGTTTCTTGCAGGAGAATTGGGTGGATTCGTCGAAGGTTGAGCAACTTCTGGTTCTATGGAAGGCAGATGCTGATCAATGATTGTAGTAGAGGACGAATCTTCAGAAGCGATCTCCGGGTTTTGTACGGGTTCCTCCGGGGGGATGGTTGTATCATATGATGTTGATGATGAAGGCTGAGGTGTCTCCACAGTGAGTGTTGGAGTGCTGGTCGAAGGCGGTGGACCAGAGAGATTCGCCGAGTCCTCGAGTTGAGCAGCTTCAATTCTTGGTTGCGCTGAGACACGAGGGGTAGAAGTGTTAAACATATCATCATAAAATTGTTGAAACAGTAAATCTAAATCAGAAAGATGAGCATTCGATGTAGATGCGTGATTCGGATTTACTGTCGTTTGTGTAGATCCCCAACGTGAGAGTTAGGAAGCTAGCACGCCAGTTAAACCCGGTTCTGAACTGATGTGTTCAGAAGCCAATTATGCGGCTTCATCGAATGTCACGTTTACACTCTCAGTAACGGTTTTGGTTCGTTTGTTGTAAACGTGATACGCCTTAGCCTGCATGGAGTATCCTATGAAAACTCCTTCGTCTGCCTTTGGACTGAATTTCCCGAGATCATCTTTGTCGTCGAGAATGTAACATGTGCATCCGAACGTGTGGAAATACTTGATGTTCGGAATGCGATTGTTGATGATCTCGTACGGCGTCTTGTTGAACCACTTGTTGATGATGGAGCGGTTTTGCGTGTAGCATGCAGTTGACACCGCTTCGGCCTAGAGAAATAAAGGCAGCTTTGACTGTGACAGCATCGTGCGAGTGGCTTTGACTAGAGTACGGTTGCGTCTTTCCACCACTCCGTTTTGTTGAGGAGTGCGTGTGGCCGAGAAAGTTTGCGAGATACCGACTGAAGTGAGGTATTCGTTCACCGTTTTATTTTTAAACTCCGTCCCATTGTCGGTCCTAATGGTCTGAACTTGTTGTCGAAGGTTCAGTTGGATAGTCTTCAAATGGTTGATAATCAGCTCCGGGGTTTCGTCCTTTGAGCGTAGAAACTTGACCCAAGAATAGCGTGAGAAATCACCCACCATCACCATGACGTACTTGCATTTGTTGATGCTCTGAACACGCATCGGTCCACATAAATCCATATGGATAAGTTCGAGGGACCGGGATGTGCTTGGAGTGGCCTTCGGCTTGTGCGTCGCTCGCTTCATCTTTCCCATTTCGCATGCCCTGCAGAGTCGGTCCTTCACGAATTGAAGGTCGGGCATGCCTTTCACGTGTCCGCCAAGCACCAGTTTGTTGATATTCTTGAAGTTCAGGTGCGAGAGAGGTCGATGCCAAATCCACGCTTGCTGGGAATTGGCCTTTGACATCAGGCAGACAGAGTTATCAGTCTTCAGGGCTGAGAGGTCGATGGTGTAGAGGATGGTCTTTTGCGTTCCAACCAGCAGTTCGGTTTCGTCGTCAGTGCGAATGCTACACCTTTTGGCTTTGAATCTGACCTCGAGATCTTTATCGCAGAATTGGCCGATGCTGAACAAGTTGTGTCCCAATCCCGCGACGTATGAGACTTTCTTTATCGTGATCTTGTCATGGACAATGTCGTTGTAGCCCAAAATCGGCGCCTTGTCATCGTTCCCGAATCTCACGTCTCCGCAATATATTTCCTTGTAGTTCGTGAGTAGCTCCCTCCTCCCGGTCATGTGCTTGGAGCATCCAGAATCTATGTACCACACATGATCGTCCTGCAAAAACAAGTTTAGCGGGCTTTAGGTACCCATTTGTAAATGGGTCCTGGAGGGTTAGGTTTTACACCTGTCGGAGGAACCTGTTTTGAGGCATGTTTCCTCTTGGGTGTAGGTTTAACCTCAGTAGGAGGAACCCGTTTTGACATGGGTTTCCTTTCTTGCTTGGGTTTAACCTCTTATTGGGAACCCCGTTTTGTATGTTGTTTCTTTTTGTTTTTACGGTGTTTGCATTTGGGTGCAGAGTTATAAACATGATAAGACCCAAACCAATCAGTTGAATTTCTAATGTCATCGAAGTCATTCCAACCACAACTAGAACAACACAGGCAATCATGCGATAACTGAATTAATTGCTGAATATAATAATGTTTAATCAGAAAATTAACATCTTGTTCAACAAAATCATTCTTATGGTTCAAAGCACAATCATGCATGTTCATTCTAGGATAGAAAACAGTATTAAATGACTTCGACGCCTCTTTTTCGATAGATTCCTTAGCTAGCCACTTTTGTTTGTCTTGTTTAGCTTGACCGGTTTTATCTGAAACAACATTGACGGCATGGTCAGTGGATTTTGAGGAAACAGGATTTTTATCAGTCGATCGATCGGTCTTTTTCCTCGGCTGTGATTGTTTTTGAGAATGTGACTCGGTTTTAGAAACCTTAATCACAGCCGGGGTCTTTGGCTTGGAACATTCTCCCTTTTGAAAATTGACCGGTCGATTAACTACTGGCGAAAGAAAGTCAGTATGACTTGGAAGAGGTTTGTCGAAGGGGAACGATTCAAACTCTTCATCAGAAATGCCCTCGGAATTCATAAACTCTGAAAAATCTATATCTGGAATCACTGGACTTGGATTGGTCGAGGGAGGTGAGGAACACTTTGTGTCGGTGTGCTTAGGTGAATCTGGTGCGGAAGCTAAGAAAAAATCAGAGTTTAGATTCTTTAAAACACACTCATCTTGAGACCCTTTACCATTGGATGAAGATGTTTTTCCCATGAAATCTTTACTCGAGGAGGTGTCAGACGAGTCCGAGGAAGATTAGGGTGAAATCGTCTTTTCCTCTTGGAGTAGGTCAAGCTTTTCTTGAAGTTGACCATTTCTCACATGCTCCTTCGCTTCTGTCGCCAAGGCAGACAGTTTTGATGTGAGCCGATCGATTTCAGTCTGGAGGATTTCATGTCCTTCATTGGACACATACTCGGTTTTAGCGAATTTAAGTGTCTCAAGTTCGGTTACAAGCGCTTGCTTTTCCTTTTGAAAACATGATCTTTCCTTCTCGAGTGACTCCTCTAACTCAACTATTTTTGCTTCCAAAATGAGAGGAGGGACATAGAGTTTAAACTCGTCCGTCTCAGTTTTGGATTCAGGTGCTTGGGCCTCATCCTTTTTGGCGAAATCATTGGGCGTCGCTACCTTATAGCCATCAAAGTAGTTGTTCGAGAGGTATTTCTTTGAATTTTTCGTATAATAATAATAATTTGTAGGCTCATAACAAAAAGGAAGTTGCATTTTGGTCGTGTGTTTGCGCTTATATTCCTCAGTTTCCTCTTCTTTCTCAGGTTCAAGAGGACCAGTCTATTTTATCCCATATTCTGGATACTTTTTGTCTATACCAAGACAACCAAAATCATACAGTGTCGGTGTTTTGAATATACCCTTTTTCTAGTACTGTGGGTTATCGTATCCGATTCCCCATTCCTTGTTAAAGTATGTGAATTCCTTGGGTTTATTCATGTGAATGGTCTGGTCAGTTTGGCCTCTTTTGTGGAGTTTGGTTTCAAGATCAGTTATTTTAGTGACAAACTTCTTGTGCTGAATTTGAAGAGCAGAGCATTGATAAACAATTTCTGCTTTCTCATTCTCACACTGATCTAGCTGTGACTGTAGTTCAGATATTTTGGCCCTTAAGTCCTTAGGTGCTATTGAAAGATTTTTGCATTTGTCTTTTAAATTAGCATTTTCGGACTTGTGTTTCTCAGTTATCCGCTTTTGAACATCGAGCTTTTCAGATAAGGACTCAATTTCAAGCAGATGTTCATTAGCGGTGGCCTTATAGAAATCTATCCATTCAACAAGAGGTTGCGTTCGGTTATAAAGATCTTGATAGATAGGTTCACATACCTGACACAACTTTGTCTTTTCTTCTGGAGGAGAGTGGTAGCCCATGAAAGCGTCGGCATCCTCAGATTCGCTTTCATCATCAGAACGACCAGCCAGTAGTCATCTTCAACAAATAGAGATTCGCCTGCTTCCTTTTGTTCTGCCAGTGCGAGATTTGCCTTGTAGTAGTGAGCGTTCTTTACAACAGGCTTCCTACAATCCTTCGCAAAATGACCTAGCTTCCCGCAGTTATAGCATGTCACGGATTCGTCTTTCTTCTTTGTTTCAGGCTTGCAGTCATCTTTCTCAGTCTTCTCCTTCTTATCAAGCTGGTTGTGCTCATCGGACTTCTTCTTGCCTTCGTATTTATCCTGATAATCATGGCGCTTGTTGGAGCAAGTGGAGTAGCGCTGAATATTGGATGTGGGCTTCTTGTAGAACTTCTGTTGTTGGAAGGAGGAGAGCAGAGCCATTGCTTTCTTCACGGCTGTTAATTCAGGATTAGAATCACTGTCCTCTTTTTCCTCAGGTTTTGGCTCAGATTCACTTGGCTCTTGGGCACGTTTGGAACGACGGCCGTTAGATTTGCCTCGTTTTGAAGACATAAGAGCTAATGGATCAGCAGCTGACTTGGACGCAGACTTCTTTTCGTTCAGAATCTCCATCACTTCATCTTCGTCCTGAAGAAGCATCTCATAGAGTTCGTGTATGCCAACGTTCTCCATCAAGTGGTTGTGCTTGACGTGAGACGCGGATACTTTCCATTCAGGCAAGAGGTTGTTGAGGAACTTAAGCGCATTTTCCGTGTTTGATCGAGTGATGTGGTTTTTGTGAAGCTCGTTGAGAAGGAGACAAAAACGTTCATAGGTCTGGGAGAGAGATTCGCCAGTGCGCTGCTTAAACCCATCAAACTTGGTTATGCAGCTGTTGATTTTTAGTTGGTTCCCAACTCTGCTCCCGCGCATCATTTTCTCCACCTGATCCCACATGCCTTTTACTGTCCTTTTGTAGCTGTCTATGGCTGTGTAGATCGTGTTAGGTAGAGCCTAAACAAGGTACATCTTGGCATGGTTTTCACCCTCAATCATGCCTCTTTCGTCTGCAATTATTTCTGCGTATGTAAGTCCTCATAACGAACTTGACCACCTTCTTCAGTTGCTGGTATAGTCTTCACGGGTTTAGGAATTGGCCCGTCAGTTAGAGCTCGCCAGATGAACTCGAAGTTATCCTTTGAATCAATAAAGATCAGAAATTTGTCCCGCCATTGGCTGTATTCACCTTGGTAGAGACAGGGCGGCTTGGAGTCGGTGCCAATAGCAAGAGCGTCACGCGAAGTCATCTTAAAGTTGCACTAATGTGATCATCAGACGATGGGTTCGATTCAAAGTGGGATCCTAACGCAAGGCACTAAGAGTGGTGTCCTAACGCAGGTTCTAAGAGTGTTTATGCTCAAACAGGTAAGAAATTGACTAGACTGAACTTACCGGATAGGAATTCGGATAAAGGATGTCTGATCTGGAAGTGTCCAGATCAGATTGTGAAAAACAAATCAATTAGCAGATGACAATCTTACCGGATGACAAGCTTACCGGATAGATGGATGTTACCGATATAAAATAAAAACAAATAACTAGCTTACCGGGTGGGAGGACTTACCGGATGAAGAGAACTGACCGGGTGAAATGGCAGTTACCGGATGTGGTCACCGTATACACTTAACGGTAACTTGTCCGGATACAATATGCTTACCGGATGCATTTATCGGTAATTAGTTACCAGGACGTGTCCGGTATATGGGACTTACCAGGTGCGACGTCCGATATCTGGGTATGATCCGGATAGTTGTCCGGAAAGATGGAATTAGCCGGTAAGTGGAAGTGTTACCCGGTAACAATGTGATGGTATCCGGTAACTACGGCTGTGGTTTCCAAATTCGATGGAGTTCGACTAGGGATGCTTAGAATCGTTCCTGAAAGGTTAGGAACTCGACAAAAACACAATACTAACAATACCCAAATCGAATCTAAAGCAAAATAACAAGTTTTGATAGAAAAATTTTGATTTTTGCAAGAACAGATACCAAAAACTTGTTAATTTGATTTCGCTTAAGAACAACTAAGATGATCGAATTGAACAATGAAAATTTGCAGAATCGTTTATAATGATGATACTAACAGAATGCAATAAACGAAAACACACATTTTTTACCGAATCAAAATCTGAACAAAGTGATCAACAAGAACAGTCGATTGAACAGAAACTTACCAGAAACTACGAATCACCTTGAATCGAATCGTCCGTTTGCTCTGATACCAATTGTGAGTTCCAGATTAGTGCAACGAACAGTAGAAATCAATAAGTAGAATGCAATCAGAATGATTTCAATATGTCATCCATATAACTTTCATTAATCAGAGAGAATTACAATGCTTTGAAAGTGAAATATGACAACTAGCCTAATTCCTAAGGCTAACAAACATTATATACCATGGGCCCACATCATTCAAGCTCATGGCCCGTTTACACAATAAAGGCTTAAAATGAATATTAACAAGTTTAACCCTTGAACTTCTATTCAACCTGATTTTGACCCTAATAGTATGATTTAATTGCTTGAAAGTTTTATGTGAAGTTATATGAGATGTATGCATACATTGTGTTAGACATAAACTGGCTAAGTCGGGAGGTAAACCCGCCAGTGCTCATGCCGGGAGGAGTGACCCGTTTATGCCATGGAAGGGAGTATCCAGTAAGGCAGCGTGAGACTGACTCGTTGTCACTCTTGAGTGACTTCAGGGTGCCATTTACGGGAGCGGATTTATCCGTGAAAGTTTTATGAAAAGAATTGTGAATGTCTTATATGTGAAAGTTATAAATTGTTTTTAAATGATTTTTGAGAACCATCAGGAGGGAGCTCACTAGACCTCATGGTCTAACCCTCACATTTTCCAAACTAAACATTTTCAGGTAAGCAGGCAGTCGGAGGCTCTGGCAAGTGAGCAGAGTTTGCTAGTGAATAAGTGCAGTTAGAGACAGTGCCACTTTTAATTCAGTGTTTAGTTTATTCTCAGTTGTGTATAGGTTGTTTCCGCCAACCAAATTTTGAGACAGATGTAAGAAATTTTGAGACCCAGTTTTGTAATGTTTAGTATCTAATCCTATGCATGCTTTATTTTAGTCTGGGTTATTACAATTGGTATCAGAGCCATAGTTTAAGGGATTTAGGTGACCGGACGGGCCTAGACTTAAACCGTGGGAGTAGAAATCACAACTGAGAATCAGAAATACGCTAGAACACTATTACTTGAATAAGACTAATAGGGTGGAGAGGACAGTCATGTAAGGTAGATTCAGGATTACACCTGGGCAGTGTAATTGCGAATTTACAGGTACATGTATGTGCTTAAAAATGCCTTATTATTCTTGAGCAGTAGTCCTAAGTAAATTACTTTGTCGTATTTCAGTAATCAAGAATGTCTGAGAGAAGTCTGAGGAGTAGATCTGTGCCTGTGGTGGGTACAAATACAGAGGTAGAGGAAATTCGTGTAGAGGAAATCTTTGAGGAGGAACCGGTGAATCCTCCATGTCAAGCGGCCACCCGTGGAAGGGGCAGGGGCCGAGGAAGGGGGCGAGGCAGAGCACCGTTGCGAGCTGCCTCTCTGGTTGTTGGGACGGGTGTGACAACCCGCAGAGGGAAAAAGAAGACAACCACCCATCGACCTAAAAGCGCGGGAGCACCTCAAGTGCGTGAACCCTTACATCAGGAGAGTACCGCTTCAACGGGTGGGGGAAGTCAGTCAGACAACCCGATAAGAAACCAGAATCAGGCTTTTGTTACTGAGGAGAAGTTTACAGTTGAAATGGGTAAACTACAAGATACTCTACAAGCTTTGTTGGAAAATCAGATCAAGAATTAATTAGAAGGGCGACTAAAAGTGGGAACGAGACGAGGACTGAGGCGTCTAGCCTACCCCCGACTGTGGTAGGAAATCATTCAGTGTCGACTCCCGTGGTGGTTAACGAAATGAAGTCAGTGAAAGGATGCTCATTTAAGACTTTTGCATCGTGCAAGCCTGCATCCTTCAACGGGGAGTGCAACCCAGTTCTGGCTTTGAGGTGGGTTCGATAGATGGAATTAGCGTTTGATACCAGTAAGTGTGCTGAGGAAGACAAAGTGTTGTTCGCGATGTCGATGTTGAAGTCTGATGCCATCTTCTGGTGGGATATTGAGACGGGTGGAAAAGGGTCGGAGGTAGCTAAGGGAACTTCATGGGAATCGTTTGTTAAAAGGTTCAAAGCACAGTTTTGCCCATTAGCAGCAGTTAAGAAACTCGAAGAGGAATTTCTGGGATTAGAGCAAGGGACGATGTCAGTCCAAGAATACACGTCAAAGTTCATTGAGAAGGCTAGGTTTGCGGAGCTGTATGTGCCTACTGAAGAGAGGCGCATTGAGAGATATATCTGGGGATTAAAGAGCAGTGTGAGAGAACTGGTACAAGTGAAGGGTCCGACTACTTTCCAAGCCGCGGTAGATACTGCGGAACTTACTGAGAAAGAAAAGAACAGACAGTTGACAGAGAGAGCCGGAGACAAGCGGAAGTGGGAAGGACCAACCAGGGATGGGAAGAGGTCGAGTGCGCCTAGACCTGAGCTGCGGGTGGGATCTAGAGCAAGAGAGAAGCCGCGTGGTAAGTGCAACCAGATGCACAAGGGAGAGTGTTTGGGGGATAAGGGTGGATGTTTCAAGTGCGGGAAAACAGGGCTCATGGCTCGAGACTGTCGCGGTCCGAAGACATGTTATCAGTGTGGTTCACCAGATCACGTCAAGTGGGACTGCCCACAGTTAAAGAAAGGGTATACTGGAGGTAACGGCGGTAGTAGCGGAGGAAGAGGCGGGGAGAGAAAGGTGGAACCGGCTCGCGTGAGGGCGAGGGCTTTCCACATGTCAGCGGAGGAGGCGGTAGATACGCCTGATGTGTTGACAGGTACTTTCCCAATTGACTCGGTTTATGATAAAGTGTTGTTTGATTCGGGCACCAATCGCTCGTTTGTGTCACCTAACTTTATTCGAAAATTGCAAGTGAAACCCAGAAGGTTGAACTTTGGGTTTGAGGTAGAAGTGGTTGATGATAGTCGAGTCTGGGTGAAAGAGGTCTATGAGGGGTGTAGGATAGACATAGATGGTCACTCGTTTCCTTTGCGGTTATATCCGATGGGGATGGGGGAGTTTGATATGGTGCTAGGAATGGATTGGTTAGCGGAGAATGACGCTAACATAGTGTGCAATAAGAAGTTGATTCGTATCGCCTTGCCGGATAAGAAGGAAGTAGTGATATATGGGGATCGTCGAGATAGGAAGTCATGTATGATTTCGATGTTGAAAGCTAGGCGGTGTTTGGGGAAGGGATGTCTAGGGTATTTAGCTTATGTGCTAGATGCTAAGAAAGAGAAGAAAGAAGTGAGAGATGTGCCGATAGTCAGTGAGTACTCGGAAGTGTTTCCAGATGACTTGACGAGTCTGCCCCCAGATCGTCAAGTAGAGTTCATAATAGATTTGATGCCCGGGGCGGCACCGATTACGCGTGCTCCCTATCATCTGGCCCCGGCAAAAATGAAGGAGACGATGACGCAACTGCAAGAGTTATTAGACAAAGGTTTCATTCGCCTGAGCTCATCGCCTTGGGGTGCGCCGATACTTTTTGTGAAGAAGAAGGACGGATCTATGCGGATGTGCATAGATTACCGTGAGCTCAACAAGGTAACGGTGAAGAACAAGTACCCGCTTCCGAGGATTGATGACCTATTCGACCAGTTGCAAGGTGCGAACTATTTTTTGAAGATAGATTTGAGGTCGGGTTACCATCAGCTAAAGGTGAGAGAGGAAGACGTGTCCAAGACAGCCTTTCGTACGAGGTACGGGCACTACGAGTTCTTAGTCATGCCCTTCGGCCTAACTAACGCCCCAACGGTGTTCATGGATTTGATGAACAGGGTGTGTAGCTAGTTGTTAGACAAGTGCGTAATCGTCTTCATTGACGATATTCTAATTTACTCACGTACCCGTGAAGATCACGAGGAACATATTCGAGCAACGTTAGAATTGTTGAAACACGAGAAGTTGTACGCTAAGTTTTCGAAGTGCGAATTTTGGTTGAGAGAAGTTCAATTTTTGGGTCACGTAGTGTCAGCGGATGGCATCAAGGTGGACCCCGCTAAGATCGAAGCTATTAAGAGTTTGGATCCGCCAAGGTCGCCATCGGAAGTGAGAAGTTTTCTTGGGTTAGCGGGCTATTACCGGAAGTTCATTCAGGACTTCTCTCGTATAGCCACACCGTTGACCGCTTTGACGAGGAAGAACGTCAAGTTCGTGTGGACCAAAGCGCAGGAAACTGCATTCGAGAAGCTAAAAGAGAGTTTAACCAGTGCTCCGATTTTGTCGTTACCAGATGGACCAGAAGGTTTCGTAATCTACAGCGATGCTTCTAAGCTCGGACTAGGGTGTGTTTTAATGCAAAACGGGAAGGTTATTGCCTATGCTTCCCGACAGTTGAAAGAGCACGAGAAGAACTACCCTACGCACGACATGGAGCTAGCGGCGGTGGTGTTCGCTTTGAAAATATGGCGACACTACCTGTACGGAGTGAAGTGTCAGATTTACACCGACCACAAGAGTCTGAAGTACCTGTTTGATCAAAAGGAATTGAATATGAGATAGAGGAGATGGATGGAACTACTAAACGACTATGACTGTGAAATTCTTTACCATCCGGCTAAAGCGAATGTTGTAGCTGACGCGTTGAGCTGGAAGGAACGAGGAGAGTCGACCAAAGTGGTGGCTTTCAGAATCGAAGCAACTTCGAACGTTCTAGATGAAGTTAAGAAGTTTCAAGAAGAGGCGTTGCTAGAGGAGAATGTAAAGAGCGAGCGGGTCGTTGGGGTTACATCATTATTCAGCGTCAACAGTGGTGGGTTGAAGTGTGTGAAAGGTCGGGTATGGGTTCCTAAGTTAGGGAACTTGAGAGTAAGCATCTTAGAAGAAGCGCATAAGTCGCGGTATTCTATGCACCCGGGAACGAACAAGATGTATTGGGATTTGAGACAGTTCTATTGGTGGCCGGGAATGAAGAAGGACATCGCTCACTTTGTGGAGCGGTGTGTAACGTGTTTGAAGGTTAAAGCAGAACATCAACGACCGTATGGAGAACTTCAGTCTACGGTGATACCAGTATAGAAGTGGGATAACATTACCATGGATTTCGTTACGAAGCTACCGAGGACTCCGAAGGGTAACGATGCGATTTCGGTGATTGTGGATATTCTCACCAAGTCCGCGCATTTCTTACCTATTAAGGAGTCGGATTCGTTGGAGAACTTAGCCCGATTGTACATTAATGAGATTGTATCTAGGCACGGGGTGCCGCGATCCATAGTGTCTGATCATGATAGTCGGTTCACGTCAGCATTTCAGAGAAGTCTTCAACGAGAGTTAGGTTCGTAACTGAAGCTAAGCACGACATATCATCCTCAAACGGATGGTCAAAGTGAGAGAACTATTCAGACGTTAGAATATATGTTTTGGGCGTGTGTTATCGATTTCAAGGGCTCGTGGGAGGTACATTTACCCTTGATAGAATTCTCATATAACAATAGTTACCATGCGAGTATCCAGACAGCACCATTCGAAGCATTGTACGGACGGAAGTGTCGTACGCCGTTACGTTGGAATGAGGTGGGAGAAAGGCAGTTAGCGGGCCCAGAGATTGTACAAATGACGGCGGATAAGATTGAAATGATCCGTGAAAGGATGAGGATCGCGCAAGATCGCCAGAGGAAGTATGCAAATAGAAGGAGGAAGCCTATTGAATTTCAAGTGGGGGACATAGTAATGCTAAAGGTTTCGCCTTGGAAAGGAGTGGTGCGTTTCGGGAAGAAAGGGAAGTTGAGGCCGAGATATGTAGGGCCATTCAGCATCATTGAACGGGTTGGGGCCGTGGCCTACAAGTTAGATTTGCCAGAAGAGTTAAGAGGAGTTCATCCGACATTTCATGTCTCGAACTTAAAGAAGTGTTTTGCAGAAGTCGATGTGACTGTTCCTTTGGAAGATATCAGCATCAATGAGAAGATGACCTATGTAGAGGAACCAATAGAGATCGTGGACAGTAAGGTTCGCAAAACGAGGAACAAAGAAGTCCGACTAGTAAAGGTCCAGTGGAGGTATCATAAGGGACGAGAGGCAACCTGGGAGGTAGAAGCGGACATGAGGTCCAAGTACCCTGAACTTTTCGAGAATGGAATTCCGGGGACAAAATTCTTTTGAGGGGGGAGTGTTGTAATAACCGGGGTCTAAATTGATGAGATTAAAGTGTTGTGGGTGAAAATTTTTAAAGTTGAAAGTTCAAGGGTCAAACTGTAAATGATGGGAAGGTATAAAAACCCTCATTTTGGCTCAAAACCCTAGACAATCATTATTTTTCTTGGTGACGGCTTAGAAAGAGATAGAGCAAGGAAGGAAGAAGAGATTCTTCAACAATCATCAGTTGGGAGAAGAAAAGGGAACTGGAATCTAACTCAAACAAGTAATTTCATCTTTTAATCTCTACTATTGCTTATTTTTGGAAGGCCAGAACAAATGGATTTTAATAGGTTTTAGTGTTTATAAGAGTTAATCGACTGTAAGTTGTTCACGATAAGATTAAGTGGATTAGTAAGATTAGAATAACCATTGTGCTTGAATTGGACTTGTTAATCGTTGAGATTGATTAATTTCAGTACCGAACGTCGATCAGTATCGTATTGCCAAAACATATTTCGAGGTTCCGGAATGTATAAATTTAAGACCCGGAATGGTGTATTGTGGACTAATGCCGGAATTGGACTAATACCGGAAGTGAACCCATTCCGAAAGCGGATTAAATATTTAATCCAGAACATAGCAAATTATGGAGATCCGGAACATAGCAAATAATGGAGATCCGGAACTTAACAAAAAATGGGGATCCGAAACTTAACAAAATGGGGATCCGAAACTTAATTGAAGTGGTGGGTCACGTGATCTGTGTCCATTAATTTCAACCCAACTCGTTTGGGCCACGTGATCCACTGTATCCATTATGTTGCAATCCAAATGTTTGGCCAAGCACGTGATCCAAAAATCCTTTTGTGTTGGACTGCGTGTGTGGATTAGATCGTAGACCACAAGTATTCCAAAAATGGTTAGGCCACGTGATTGGTTGTATGCAATCCGAGAGTTGAATTCTTGGGCCTCTAATTAAAAGGAACCGGAATGGATCATGGTTCCGGAATTTAATTGTGATGGGCTTGACCAACTTAATCCAAGTTCCGGTAATTTTAGAGAGTTCCGGTAATTTATTTTTAAAGCAGATCCGGAAGTAGTTGGGCTTGGCCCGTAGTTGTTAGGGTCAGTTTATGTTGATTTAAAGTTCAGGTTTAAATTGTAATTCTTTAATTTGAGCCTTGTAGTGAACGGGCCGTGGGCTTGTTAACCACGGGCCCGCCATATATAATGTTGATTAGCCTTAGAAAATTAGGCTAGTTGTCTCATTTGCTTTCATCACTCTTTATTGTAATTCTCTCTAATATTGAAAGCTTAATCAGAGATGACCAGTTGAAATCGTTACACACATTGTTTATCTATTTGATTTCATTATTGTTGCACGAATCTGAGACTCTCAATTGGTATCAGAGCAGACGGACGGATTTGATTCAGAGCATTCATATTGATTTCTGGTAAGATTTGACTTTTTCACGACTGTCACATTCTTGAAATTTCAAATCATTGATTCTGATTAAATTGATTGATTCTGTTTATTGGGTTGTGTTAACATCATTGTCATTAGTGTTTCTGCAAATTTTCACATCCTAATTCGACTATTTGAGTGGGTAATTAAGCAAATCAAATTCAAAAGTTTTGAGTGTGTTCTTCATCAAAAATCAAATTTTTACCATCAAAACTTGCTGTTTTGCTTTAAAATCGATTGGGTTAGTGGTATTTTGTGTTTGGTATTGTTCCTAATCTTTCAGGATCGATTTTGAGAAACCCTAGTTGATTCCCAAGCGATTGAAAACTCACAGCCGTAGTTTCTGGGTAACACAGCCGCAGAATTCGGACAACTCCTAAGTCTCCGGACGTTTGTGTTATCCTTTCCGGGTACGTCTCCTTTCCGGGTAAGTTTTCTCTTAAACTCCAAGTTACCGGGTAATTTGTTCCGGAAACCCAAAGTTTCCGGTAAGGATTTTATCCGGACAACTCTAGGAATCCGGTAATAATTTTATCCGGTCAATACTAAGTATCCGAGAAACAATTTATCCGGATTCACTTACCATCCGGTAAGTTCTGTATTCGGAATCTTCAACATCCGGTAAGTTTTGTGTTTATTTATCTCGTTCGGACACTCTTATCATCCGGTAACATTTGTTATCGGGTAAGTTTAAGCTGTCCAGACTCCTCTGCTTATCCGGATACTTTTACTTTGAACTATCTTTATCTGATCCGGACACTTCCAGATCAGATATCTCACACGGATTCCTATCCAGTGAATTCAGCTTGCTGAAATCTTACCAGTTCCTAGTTCATAACTGTCGTAGAACCTGCGTTAGGATCCCACTCATAGTGCCTTACGTTAGGTTTAGACTTTGAATCAATCTACACGTCTGACGATCACTCCGTTGCAACCAAAGATATCTTCGCGTGACGCTCTAGCAATCGGTACCGACACCAAGCCACCGTGTCTCTTTCCAAATGAGTACAGTCAGTGGCGCGACAGGTTCATGCTCTTCATAGAGTCCAAGGACAACTACGAGTACATCAAGAGAGCTCTTGAAGATGGTCCAATCCCTTGGCCGATGAATGACATAGAAGCAACTGCAACTGCTCTAGCTCGTCGTACGAAAAAGACTATCGCCGAAATTACCGAAGATGAAAGAGGCATGATCGAAGGTGAAAAGCATGCAAAGAGATATCTTGTCCAAGCCCTTCCCAACCCGATCTATACATCTATCGACAGCTACAAAGAAACGGCAAAGGGCATGTGGGATCAAGTGGCCAGAATGACGCGTGGGAGCGATGTCGGAAATCAACTAAAGATCAACAGCGCGATAACCAAGTTCGATGGTTTCAAGCAGCGCACCGGCGAATCTCTCACACAGACCTATGAACGGTTCTGCTCACTTCTTAATGAACTGAACAAGAATAAGATCACTCGCTCCAACACAGAAAACGTGCTCAAATTTCTCAATAATCTGCTGCCGGAATGGAAGGTGTTTGCTTCTCATGTCAAGCACAACAACTTGATAGAGAACATCAGCATCAATGAACTCTATGAGACACTTCTTCAAGACGGAGATGAAGTGAATGAGCTTCTGAGCGAAAAGAAGACTGAATCAAAGCCAACTGCTGATCCTAATGCACTCATGTCTTCCAAGAAAGGGAAATCTTCGAGCGGTCACTCTAAACGTGCTCAAAAGCGAAGCTCTTCCGAGTCTGAAAAGGAAGACAGTGACTCTAATGATGAAGTATCTGACTTCAAGAAAGCGATAGCTCTGCTTATAAAATCTTTCCAACAACAAAAATACTCTAAGAAGCCTTCGTCCAACAATCAGCGCTACTCCACCTCCTCCAACAAGCGCCACGATCATCAGGACAAGTATGAGGGAAAGAAGAAAGCTGATGAGCAAGAGAAGTCAAAGAAAAAGGAGAAAGATGATAGAAAGAAGAAAGATGAACCAGTGACCTGTTACAACTGTGGAAAGCTTGGTCATTTCGCTAAAGATTGTACGAGGCCGGTGGTAAAGAATTCTCATTACTACAAGGCTAAGCTCGCCCTGAGTGAGCAGAAGGAAGCTGGAGAAGCTCTACTTGTGGAAAACGACTACTGGTTGGGTCGTTCTAACGATGAAGAAGAGTCTGGTGCTGATGCATTCATGGGCTATCACTCTCCAGTCGATGAAGAGAAGACAAGTCAGGTATGTGATTCTTGCCAAAAGGATTTCTCGAATCAAATGAAATCACTTACCAATCAGGCAGATTCCTTTAAGGCCACCACTAAAGAACAAAAGCTTAAGATTAGTTCACTAACCGAAAAGCTAGATGTTCAAACAAGAATAACTGAAAAACATAAGTCTGAAAATGCTATGTTAAAGGAGAAATGCAAAAATCTTTCAATAGCACCTAAAGACTTAAGGGCAAAATTATCTGATCTTCAGTCTCAGCTTGATCAGTGCATGAATGAGAAAGAAGAACTTGTTTATCAATGTTCCTCTCTTCAAATTCAGCACAAAGAGTTTGTTGCTAAAATTCTTGATCTTGAAACCAAACTCCACAAAAGGGGTCAAACTGATCAAACCATCTTTCTGAATAAACCCAAGGAGTTCACTTATTTTAACAAAGAGTGGGGAATCGGATATGATAACCCACACTATTTGAAAAAGGGAAGATACCAAACTCCTACTTTGTATGATTTTGCATGTTTTGGGTTAGATAAAAAGTATCCGGAATATGCCATTCAATGGACTGGCCCCTTGCACCTGAAAAGGAAGAGGAAACCGAGGAATATAAACGCGCACATAAACGAGGAATACAACTTCCGTTTTGTTATGAACCTTTGAATTATTCCTATCAAAAGAACAAAAAGTATCTCTTAAATGACTACTTCGACCCCTACAAGGTTGTTACGCCCAAGGATTATTCCAAAAAGGATGAGGGCCAAGCACCCGCAACCAAGACTGAGACGGACGAGTTTAAGCTCTATGTTCCCCCTCTCATCTTGGAAGCAAAGATAGTCGAGCTGGAGGAGTCGCTTGAGAAAGAAAGGTTTGTTTTCCAAAACGAAAAGAAAGCGCTAATCTCTGAGATTGAGAAACTCAATTATGAGAAACTTGAGAATTGTTAGCTTCAATCTTCCTAATCATAGAAGTATTTAGAAGTAGTGAAAAATAGGCTAAGTGAAGAAAGCCTCTTACAGAGGCTCTGCCGACCTTACCGATAGATCAAGGTCAAGAAGCTACAGAAGCTAAAGAGGCGCCCTACAGAAGCTCTGCCATACGAGCAAAGAAGACCAAAGACTCGGAATCCGGTGAAGACTGCTCTTCTAAGGACCAAACCGCAGAACCTCTGTGGCACTTCACAGAGCCTCTGCGGTCTTCAACAAAGACTTGAAAGATATTTATAATATCTTGCTACTGTTACAGGACCTGTTCATCAACTTGCATGGTAGCATGCCCTGTCCAACTGCAACGTGTCAAACCCTGGTTGGATCCAATAGGGCTTAGTACATAATAGACGTCTGCTGCATTAAATGCAATACATCACGTCCAACTGTTCATGCCATCCGTTCAACTATTCATACCGTCCTTTGTGAATAGTAGCATATGCTTTATGGTCCCCTTAGAGTAGTATATAAGGAAGACTCATGTTGAGTTCTTCCTATTAATCTATCAATCCATCGATCGATCAATCGAACACTTTGAGAGAAAAACATCACAAGAACACACAGCTTAAACACCTTGAGAGTCATATCTGTTTTAAAGCTTTGCTTACTCACTGTTCTTGAATTTGTTCTTAATACATATATTCAGTAAACTTTGAGATATTATTTCTTGTTCACTGATTACTTATAATTGTGTTCTAAATCTATCAAACATATCTGTTAGTTCTTCAAATACGCTTCCACATCAAACTCAAACTTGAACTAATAGATCTGATAATCTTGTTTAAACAAAAGAGGGAACCAACAATTGGTATCAGAGAAAAGCTTGATTTTCAATATCAAGTGATCCTCGTTTTTACAAGATTAGTGATAGAAATCATTTTTTTTCATCTCAAGGTTAAAACTCCATTAAAGTGTACTCTGAGAACTGTTCAAACCCAGAAAACTTTCCAGATCTTCAGACTCATACCTTTTAATCATACTATCTTTTCAGAACCTTAACAATGACAAATACAAATAACTTCTTTATTGCTGGTTCACTCACCAAGCCTCCTACTCTCCTACGAGATGAGTATCCTCAATGGAAGATAAGAATGGTTCATTTCTTTGAGGGTACTGAAAAAAATCTAGTACAATATCTTTACAACCTTCCTCCTGTTCCCATGATAGCAGTACCACGAGTACCAGCTACTGCTGAATCTCCAGAAATCCCTGAACATCAAAAACCAAAGCCAAAAGAAGAATGGTCAAATGAAGATAAGGCAGAAGATGAAGTTGCACAGAAAACAAAAAGAATCCTGATAATGGCTATCCCCAACGAGCTTTTTCAATCCTTAGATGCATGCGAAACTGCGCACGATCTTTGGAAAGAATTAGAAAGACAGTTGGAAGGGGGTGCTAAAACACAGAAGAACCGAAGGGGACAGTACATAAATGAGTATCATGCATTCAGAGCCTCTGCAACAGAATCTCTGCAAACAACGTACGATAGGTTCAACTCTCTCATAAACAAATGTAGAAAGTCTGGCATTCACAGAACCTCGGAAGAAAATAACGTCATGTTTCTAAAGAGTCTGAATGATGAGTGGCTTCAACTGTCTATGTCTTTACAAACAAACCAAGATCTAGACTCATGGACACTCTTTGATCTCTATGGAACACTAGCTGCACAAGAGCCTCAAATAGCACAGGCTAAAACAATAGCCATTGCACCATACGCATTGGTTAGTAAATCAACAGAGGCTACAGAAAGACCGAGAAATGAGAGAGCAACAGAGGAGAAGAAGAAGGAGAAGAAGAAGATAGTGATGGTTGATAGCGAAGAAGACGAGCTGATAGAAGAAGAAATAACTCTTGCGTCATTAGCTAAATCATTGGCTCTATCGACAAGAGAGTTCAGAGGTAACCAAAGAAATTTTGGAAATGACAGATATAGCAGAGACAACCAGAGAGATAGAAGAGATGATGAAAGAAGAAAAGAATCAAGTGACCGATAGAGGTCAGACTACAGAAGTGACCGACAGAGGTCAAGCGACAAAATCTATAGAGGAAATGACCGACAGAGGTCAGATGACAAGGTAGGCCACACACAAGAATGCTACAAATGTGGTAAGCCTGGTCATTATGCAAACGAATGCCGAACAGAGAAAGGTGGAGACCAACAGAAGTCCGACGATCGAACTGGAAACACCTCCCAAGGTTGCTTTAACTGCGGCAAGCCAGGCCATTTCGCAAAAGATTGCAGAAGTAGACAAAGTCGCCCACAAAAGGACTCAACTTTTTACAAAAAGAAGGCTGAATATTATGCACAAAAATCCTTAATGGCGAACAAAGGGCATTCTGAAGCAAATAAGGAGGACTTCGAGTCAGACTCTACCTCTAATGATGAATTCACCACCAATGCCCTGTTCTGTGGCATGGCAGAAGTCGACTCTGGCACTGACAATGAGGTATCCATTTCAAACTCTATCTCTTGTATTAAATATGTAGAAAATGATTCAGTTAGACTTAACATTGAACTGATTGAACTCAAAGAGATAAATGAAAGTATTCAGAAAAGACTCACCTTTAATGAGAGAGAAGTAAGGCTTCTCACTCAAGAAAAAGCCAAAATTTTTGAAGAAAAGGAAAGAGTAGAAAAATATTGGAGAAAAAATGTAGATCCTTTAAAAAGGCAAATTTCTGAATTAACCTCTGCTTTAAAAGTCAAAACTAAAGAGCTTTCAGTTTCTAGGAGTGAAACAACTGACATAAGAGCTCTCAAAGAATACTTTCAAAAAGAGAGAGAGGTACTTTGGCAAGATCTACTCAGAAGATAGGTTTTACTTAAAAACTATAAAGATGCACAGAAGGTGTATGAGAAAGTAAACTCACAAATAGGAAGACGAGGTATAGGGTACGATGATATTACTCTAGGTGTTGAAGGCAAAAGACTTAAACCTCTATCTTCTCTGTTTGTGATAGGAAAAACAAATAAACCAATTTTTCCAAACTTACTCTCTGTAGTAAAAGGGTTAAAATCTCTGAAGAACCTCACTTGAGGAAACATACGAAGATGATCAATGTGTGGTTTGAAAACACAGATTCATCATCTTCAATCTCTGTCAATTGAGAAATCAAACCAAAGAAATATCTGAAAACACAAGATCAGATTGGTATCTTTAAATTTGGTAAACCAGAGACTCAAACACAGGTCGCTTTTGTCTGTATAATAGATGTCAAAAAGAAATTATTTGCAAAACCTCCTGAGTTTAAACCCATCTTTTCAGAAGAAAATCTTAAAAGATCAATTGAAAAAGAAATTTTGGAAGTTTTGAAATCAAATGCTTTAGAAAATCTATGTACATCTTCTATAGATCAAATTCTCGCTGAAGAGATCTCATCTGAAACCTCTGCCATCTATGAAAGTTTTTCTACAGAGGAAGAAAACTCGTACGATACATGCTTAGAAAATCCAGCCTCTATCGAAAGAAATGACTCAACCTCTGTATATGAGGACGATTCATCCTCTGACGACTCAGAGACTGATTCTAAATCAGGGATAATTCACTGTGACACAGAGGATGTTAAATTCTCCTCTGATGTTCTTAACAGAACAATTTCTCCAAAAGAGAAAATCACAGAGATACATATCTGTCCAGATTTTCTAAAAATGTGTATACAAGTCAAAACCTCTACAGAGCTTGATAATTTGAAAAAGGCCTCTGAAAATCCTAAAAGCTCAAAATTTTCAAAACCTTTAAGGTCTGAAGCTAACAAATATCTTTCCTCTGTGACATTGAAGACAAACGTTCACCACAGAAGAGACTCACAGAAGGCAGGACCTAAACAAGATTTTTGCAAAAACATTCTAGTATTCATAGATCTTCTTGTAATAGGAAATCTAATGTTAAGAACGAATGTAGTGCCTTTGTGACTCAGTTCAATGAATTCAATGAAAAGTTCAAACAAATCACGTCTCATATTAAATACTGTCATTGTTTTGATCTTATGTTCAGATTAAAAAATCACTTCTCAAGTCCAGATTGCTTACTCTCCACTAAAATTCAAACTCCAAAGTCAAAACCTAGAGAGATACAATCTGATCTTTCTACAAAAGATAAAATGTATTTCAAGAATGCTAAGGCAAACTTGAAAAATTATAACAATATTGGACCCATATGGATATGGGTACCTAAGTCTCTGTGATTGTCTTACAGAAGCGGTATGTGCAAATTTGGTATCT
This sequence comes from Saussurea involucrata, assembly GCA_033807775.1. Taxonomy (NCBI): domain Eukaryota; kingdom Viridiplantae; phylum Streptophyta; class Magnoliopsida; order Asterales; family Asteraceae; genus Saussurea; species Saussurea involucrata. Next base: position 24,552,322 of record CM066314.1, read on the forward strand.
TGACTCCGGATGCTCAAGGCACATGACTGGCGACAGAAGTTTACTATCCACGTACAAAGAAACACACGATGGTGGATCTGTAACTTTTGGAGACAACAAGAAGGGACACATCAAAGGCTATGCAGTCATACAGAAGGAAAACGTCTCTGTATACAAAGTTGCATATGTGAATGGCCTTAAACACAACCTACTCAGTGTAAGTCAACTCTGTGATACATGATTTGATGTCTTGTTCAAAAGGACTTTCTGCTCTCTGCAAAGTGAAGACACAAGAATGGAACTTCTGCGAGCCGAAAGAAAAGGTGATTTTTATCTGATGAACTTTTGTTCAACAACCAAGGACAAAGTTTGCCTTGTAGCTTGCGAAAGTAAAGAAGCCTGGTTATGGCATAACAGGTTCTATCACTTGAACTTTCACACCTTGGATAAACTGGTCAAACTTGATCTAGTTAAAGGTTTGCCTAATGTTAAATTTAATAAGGATCACTTGTGTTCTGCCTGTGAGATGGGAAAACTCAGAAGAGCTTCCCACAGAGGCAAAACAGATGTGTCGTGCACTAGGCCTCTGTACATGCTTCATGTCGACCTCTGCGGTCCTATTGCCATACAGAGCCTAGGTGGCAAGAAATATATACTTGTCTTAATTGATGAGTATTCGCGCTTCACATGGGTTGAATTTGTTCGAAAGAAATCGGATGTTCCAATCATCTTGATTAATCTAATGAAAAGAATCCAAGTTCTTTATGAATACAGAATACAGAAGTTAAGAAGTGACAATGGCACAAAATTTAAAAACTCTGTCATTGAAGCCTATCTTTCTACAGAAGGAATATCACAGAACTTCTCTGCCGCACGCACTCCACAGCAGAATGGCGTAGTCGAAAGGAAGAATCGAACGCTCGTGGAGGCCGCAAGAACTATGCTATCAGCATACGGATTACCGATGAACTTTTGGGCATAAGCAATTTCTACCGCTTGTTACACACAGAATCGGTCAACCATTGTGAAAAGACACATCAAGACTCCTTACGAACTGATCAACAAAAGGCGGCCAAACATCAAGTTTTTCCATGTGTTTGGATGTAAATGCTTTGTTTTAAACGACAGAGATTCAAGAGGAAAGTTTGAGGTAAAAGCTGACGAAGGCAAATTCATTGGATACTCTGCCACTTCCAAAGCCTACAGAGTATACCTTACAAGATCTCGCAAAATCGTAGAAAGTATCAATGTTTCTTTTGATGATTCTTTCCAAATGACTTCTGAGCAAATCCATTCAGAACTCGAACTTAAAAGAGAAACCTCTGGCATCTCGCAAACGAAAGAAGACTTAAATCTTCTATTTTTAGAGATGTTCCACGATGACATCGATCCTTCTGTTGGAACCATCAGAGTTTCTGAAGAACCATCTTCTGTTGGACAAAATCCTACAGGTATGACTCTAACTGGTCCAAATAATGCTTCATCTTCTTCTGTAAATACTACAGATGCAAATGCCGAAGAAGAAAATGCAGAAGATGAAACATCAAGAAAAACGACCACAGAAGCTGCTGAAAAACAAACTCCACAATCCACAGAAGAACCAATTACAGAGGTAATTGAGGACCAAGACTATACGTCCTCAGAGGAACAAACTCCACCACTCATACCAATCATTCCACAAATGGTAGAATCTTCTACCAAGGTAAGAAGAACAACAGAGGCTATACAAGAAGAAGATCCACAAGAAGCTTCTGAAGAAAGGTTCGATGACATTGATGACCATCTTCCTCGCACCACTCAGTGGACAAAAAGCCATCCTCGAAGCCAAATAATCGGAGAACCTTCTGACTCAGTAAAAACCAGGTCTGCCACTGCTAATTTTTGTTTCTTTACAAATTTTATTAGTGTGATAGAACCAAAGAAGATTTCTGAAGCACTAGATGACCCAAACTGGGTAGACGCCATGCAAGAAGAACTTCTGCAGTTTGAGCGTAACAGAGTATGGACTTTAGTACCTCTGCCACGAGGGAAACAGGTCATTGGGACTAAGTGGGTCTACAGAAATAAGAAGGATGAAGATGGAGTGGTCATCAGAAACAAAGCACGATTGGTGGCCAAGGGATATAGACAAGAAGAAGGCATAGACTACGATGAGACTTTTGCCCCTGTCGCACGGCTCGAAGCAATAAGAATATTCTTAGCCTTCGCAGCCCACAGAGGATTTAAAGTTTATCAGATGGACGTAAAATCAGCTTTTCTCAACGGTGAAATCCAAGAAGAGGTTTACGTAAATCAGCCACCAGGGTTTGAAAGCTCAAAGTTCCCAAGGCATGTATACTACCTTGAAAAGGCTCTGTATGGACTGAAACAGGCTCCAAGAGCATGGTACGAACGAATTTCTACCTTTCTTCTAGTAAATGGCTACAACAGAGGTACAACAGATACTACCTTATTCTATAAACGTAAAAACAGTGAAATAATGCTTGTACAAATCTATGTGGATGACATAATTTTTGGGTCTTCTAACACAGAAGAGTGCAAAAGTATTGAAAAACTCATGCAGAGTGAGTTTGAAATGAGTATGATGGGAGAACTAACATTCTTCCTCGGACTCCAAGTCAAACAAACATCAGAGGGAATTTTTATAAATCATGCCAAATATGTCTCTGACATTCTTTTCAAGTATAGCCTCTCTGATACCTCTGCAATGAAAACTCCAATGGCCACTGGAAATAAGTTATCCTTAGATCCAGATGGCATCTCTGTAGAATGCACTCTCTACAGAGGCATGATTGGATCTCTGTTATACTTAACTGCAAGCAGACCTGACATTATGCATGCCACATGTCTTTGTGCACGTTATCAAGCTAATCCAAAGAAATCACACTATGATGTTGTGAAAAGAATCTTTAGATATCTAAAGGGGACCAAAAATCTCGGTCTCTGGTATCCACAGAACTCTGGTTTTAGTCTTAAAGCTTATACAGATTCAGACTATGGAGGATGCATGCTCGACAGAAAGAGTACCTCTGGGAGTTGTCAATTCCTAGGTGGTAAACTAGTCAGTTGGACCTCCAAAAAGCAAAATTGTGTCTCAACATCCACTGCAGAAGCTGAATACGTTGCTGCTGCTAGCTGTTGTTCTCAGGTTCTATGGATGAAGACTCAGCTAAAAGACTACGGCCACATCCTATTCAAAATACCTATCTTCTGTGATTCCAAGAGTGCCATTGCTATCTCTGCCAATCCTGTGCAACACTCAAAAACCAAGCATATCGATATAAGGTACCATTTCTTGAAACATCATGTTGAATACGGTACAATCGAGATGCATTTCGTGCCCACAGAATACCAACTCGCGGACTTATTCACCAAAGCTTTAGACGAGAAAAGATTCAATTTCTTGGTGGGTAAGTAAGGAATGATCAATATGACGTAAAAATCCTCTGTAAGTATAGCTTTATATTCTGTAAATATGTATATATTTCTAATTATTTTTGCTTTAATTAATTTATTTCTGTATGTAAGTTCTCAATCTTAAATAGTTCTTAAAATCACAGAGCTTCTGTAAGTCTACTCAGAACCTCTGACAACCCCTACAGAACCTCTGTAAAATATGACCTATGTTCTATGCAAAACTTATCATTCTTTGATCCAAGCATAAGTCAAGGGGGAGCAAAAGGAAAATTCCTGATCTACAGAGGTGATTAGATCAAGGGGGAGCAAAAAGGGATCCAAAAATGATCTACAGAGGTAAAACTTTCAAGGGAAAGCCAAAGAAGAATGTCAATGAATCTATATCGACAGAAGTCATACATCACTGCCGAGAAAAGAAGAACCAAAAGGTATGTCTCTCGCACAAAAGGTTTTTGAAAAACAGTTTTCTAGGACACAAATTGTCAAATATGTCCTAAATATACTGTGGATAACATTTCAAAAATCAAAAGATCAAAAAGTTTCATAAAAATTGAGTTATGAGAAATTTAAGGTCATAGAGCTTCTGCTGAGCTCAACAGAAGCTCTGCCAGAAATATTTCTTTTCTTGATCGCAACTTTAACCTCTATCGATCTTTTGGAATGTTGTCTCGGAAACCAAACAGACTCACCATGACCTTCTCGAACAAAACTTTTTCCATAACAATTTTTTTCGGACACCAACTTTCAAATATGTCCGAAAAATATATCTTAAAACAGATCAAAAATTGGATGATCAGAAAAGTTAATAAAATTTTCGTTATGAGATTTTTTCCCTCATAGAGCTTCTGCTGGCCCTCACAGAGCTTCTGCAAGTTCCAACAGAGCCACAAAACCTCTGCGAGTAAAAACTCTTAACCAAAAAATCATATTTGATCCTCTCCAATGCCTTTACAAAACGTTTTGGTTAAAAAGGAACCCCACAGAAGTCATGATAACAATGAGATATATGAGAAAGGGATACACATCAAAGATTTTCAAATTCACAGAACCTCTGTAAACTACAGAAATTCTGTCAATTTGTTACTTGGGCATTTCTGTAGTAATAACGGTTACTTTTACTGAGAGTGAATTACATGTGGCTAAGAATAACCCCACGCGCCTAGCATTAATGGGCCGCGCACGACGTCCTGTAATCCTCTGACATGGCCTACGTGTCCCATTTTCATTGGGCGTACATGGAACGTTTTCTGTGGAAAGTTGAACCCACCGTTCTAACTTGAGTTCGGATTCCAAATTTTAATCCATTACCATATATTTTACTCTTTCGAATTCTACCGTTTTACCCTCCTATAAAAACCAAGCTCACCCTCTCATAAACTTTTTACAAACTCTCATTCTTCTCCGGCGAAACTTGCAAATTTCTTATTCTCAGTACCAAATGGCTTCATCTTCTCAAGTTATCTCCCCAGCACACTCTCCGGCGACCTCACCAGAACATTCATCTGCTCATTCTGAACATTCAAAAAACCCCAACCCTGCCCAAAACATTGAACTAGAAGATTTCGGCGATTCAGCAGACTTTGCTCCAACCACACATCTTCAAAACTTCATAGCAAAGGATCATTTTGAAAAAGTACTACCAATCAAATCCAACAATTGCTATTTAGTTCCCTCACCCACTGCTTTCGGCAAAGCCCATGCCATTCTTCTAAACATAATGGGAAATCATATCCTCTTCCCTTTACTCTCAAGAACCCCAAAGAAAATTCCAGTAAGATATCTGAACCAGTTTTGGCAAAGTTGCCGATTTGATAAAGATGATTCTCTTATCAAAGGATACATTTCAAAACCCGACAAATCTGAGCATCTGGAAATCAAGTTCAATAGAACAATGTTCTCACTTGAATTCAACCTACCAACAAGGGGTCTTCTTGGATTAAAGAAGTACGCAGAGCAACCAACAAACGACGAGATCTGTCGTTTCCTAGAAATGCTTAGGTACAACACACCACTGAGGAAGAGAAATGACTTCCGCAGAGGCAGATTACCACCTCTGTGGAACACCTTGTTCTCAATTCTTAACAGATGCCTGACAGGGAAGATAGGCAGTATTGACCAGAGCTCACATCAGATATTGACCATCATGTATGGGGTTTACTATGATCTCCCACTGGATTACGCGACCATAATGATGCAAGAGATCATTAACACCATCGACAGAAAGAACAACACAAGAAGGGTCAAAGAGAACGATCCTAAGTTTCTACCACCTCTGCAATTCCAAAGAATATTGGGAGTCTTGTTCGAACCTCTGTTGCTAATACAGAAATGGCCAATGGAAGGGCCAATTCCCAAACAGTTTCCAATGAGCAAAAATATTCCCACTGATCATGTGGATGGCTACACACACTGCAGACCTTTGTCAAGGAAACTTCTGAAGTATGCCTCGAATAAAACCCTTAAGAAAGAGTATATACGCGATCATAGAACTCCTAAACCGAGTCCTATGACACCCCCGCGTTTAGGTGTCCCCCTAGGAACAATGATTGCAGAACCCCTTTCCACTCAAGAAGAAAAAGATAACAAATTAGCAAAACACATGGCTATTCAACTCAGCTTCATAGCCAAACGTGCAGAGCTCATGGGAAAGAAGTCCTCTTCAAAATCAAAAAGAAGGAAAACTGCAGAAGGCACCTCTACAAGCGCTGCAGAAGATCAACCTTCACCTCCTCATGCCACAGAAATTGGCTCCTCTACTCCTCCCTCTTCTCCAAAACAGAAGAAGAAAAGAAAATCAAAAACCACAGAGGAAGGGGCACCAAAACCAAAGAGGAGGAAATCCAAAAAGAAGCATGGTAAACCACTTGAAAAATTGGTTACCATAGAAGAGGAAGCAATCGCAGAAGAAAGAACTGCAGAAGAAGAAGATGCAGAAGAAGAAATGACAGAAGAGGGATATCAATCGCCCCATCAATCCCCAGATCGATTTGCTCACCAAGGAAACATTAACGATTTCCTACAGAACCCCGACATTGCCAACACTTTAAATACAGCAGGGTGGACGGCACAACCTCTCGACCACCATTCCCCAGAAGAACAATACTTCTCTATTTCTGGCATTGACACACATCTGCAAGAAGATGATCAAACACCCAGAGATCAATCAGCTGAGACACCTATTATTCTACAGAACCCCTTCATTCAGCAAGGATTGGACGTTCACAGAAGGAGTCCAAGCCCAGCTTCAGAAGAAATAGGACAAACAGAAGCTCAGTGGAATAGAGATGAATTAACAGAGACAAGAATGAAGGTCTCAGAGGTAGATTCAGACGAAGAAGAAGCTGTCTGGATACGGAAAGGTCTCTATCATCCACACGTCATGAGGTTATACGGCTCTCATCAAATGTATGACTTCTTAGGCACAGACCAAGGAACTTCAACAGAAGATAGAGAAGAAGCTCCACGCCATCAGATATCTACAGAAGCTGAAAAGATAGGCAATGATGTAGTGCTTGGATGCTTAACAGCAGAGGAAACAAGAAAAGATGCCTGGATTTATAGAGGCACACAACCAAAACCAAATCCCAGTGCAACCCACACATCTAACTCCGCAGGTCTAGCTGCAGAGGGATTTATTGAAATAGAGCAGCACAGCTCGATCCAAACCCAACCCAACCAGCCAGAAGTCACTCTTTCGACTTCTGCGCCCACAAAAACCGGGGAATCCATTCCTAGGGAGTCTCCTCAAAGAGACTCACCTATAGTTCGTGATCAATCGCCCCAGATCACACTAGAACACCCTACAGAGGAATTCGTTTCCTCTGCCATGCACGAAATAGGGCCAACCCTTCTTTCAGAGAGAAGTAGTGAGCACAACGACGAAGAGACTCTAGACAAGTCTCCGAGTCAACGGAAGGATAATCTAGTACCCACCTCTGGAGTGGATCTAGACAATGTCGTTCACAGAACTTCTGTAGAGTCTGAAGCACTAGATGCTTCTGCTCGAAGATCAGATGGAAATCCTTCCACCCCCAACGTACAAACAAGGGTGAACGAAGGTGTCCCAGGAGCAGGGACTCCCTCTAGAGACGAATGTGTTCCTCCAGAGGTTACACCAGGGACACAAGTATCAAGGGATGAGTTCCAAACCCTTGTCACCTATGTGAACCAAACCATGAAAGAGTTGCAAAGCTCTTTCACATCTTTTGCAAAGAAAACATCAACGGCCATCACAGAGATGAAATCTTCTGCGCAAACAACTGCAACAACTACAGCCACTTCTGCTGCTAAAGATTTTGGAATTACCGCAACTTCTGCATTCAAGGAATCAGTCAAACATTTCCTTGAACAAATGAACAAGCAATCCAACAAATCACAGAGCATCACACCCGCAGATCTACAGAAGGCTCTGCAAAACGTTCAAGCAGAAGTAATGCGCAACACAATACTGATGCAGCCTAAAGACTACATGACCAGAGCACAGCTAACAGAGCTCGGCCAGAATGTCATAAACCAGGTCACATAAGTTATTGTCTCCTTCACTGCTGCAAATGCCAACTACGTCAAAGAGTTCAGAAAAAGTGTCGGCAGAATGTGCTTCAACACAGAAGCAGAGCTTGCAACTCTTTTCGGCCTCTGTGATGATGTATGTGCGAAGTTGATGGCCGCAGGAGCAGAACTACCAAAGAAACCCAAAGCTTCCTGCAGAGCAGAGGGTACTTCTGATAAAAGTCAGGATGATTCTGATGATGACCATCCTGGTCCATCAGATAATCCTGAGGGGGAGAATATAAGGGAGAAAGCTACGACCAGAGGAATACAAACTCCGCCAATTGCAGCAGAACCAATCAGTCAAGCTCCTCCAGAACAAACCCAACATCAACAACAAAAGCAACAGACCACAGAGACAACACCCATCTCTGTGGAATCAAGTCCTGAAGAAACCAAATTTCCAGAAGCTGATCAGCATACCACAGAGGCAACAACCACCCCTGTGGTAATCAACTTGGAAAAGAGTCCCTCAACAAAATCAACAGAAAAACCCCAAACCATACCAAGAAGAAAGTCGATTGCCACCAAACCAATAAGAGCAACGACCTCTGCGACCTCTGCTTCTGATATTCTGAGAAAGATGCACAATACAATGACTGATCGAATGTCGCAGAGAGAAGAAGAAAGGCACATGTTCATATTAGCTTTCAAAATGGCAAGAAGATTCGATGTCCAATCTTCACCAACAGAAATAGAGCTCACAGAAGAAGTCACCAAAGAACCTCCAACAGAGGTTACAGAGCAACTCAAGCCAACAGAACCATCGCCACAAAAGTCCTCTAAATCACAAGTGTCAAAACCTACAGAGGCAACCATCAAGCCAACAGAAGCACCAACCTCCAAACCTACAGAAGAAACAGGTTCTGCACCTCCAAAAGCCAAAGACAAGGGCAAAGCAATACTGATAGAAGAGCCAAAGAAAAAGAAATCATTGCCCAAGCCTACAGAGAAATTGATGAAGAGCGCCTTTGATGCCTTCCAAACTCCAAAGCCTGAAGAAGTTGATTGGGCATATGGATTAAAGCCCCTATCAGAAATTCCACTTACTGGCAGAGCTGCAGAAGTTGTTCAACAGATGGAGAGTCTTAGAAGACAAGTACCACAACCTGGTCCAACACATGAAGAGATGGAAGAAGTGGTATACAAATACCTCTATAAACAAACCTTTCAGACTAATCATCCAACAGATCATGTAACAGATTCAAGGATCAGAGAAGAATTTGAGAACATCTTCACAAGGACAAAGCCAAGAACCAAAGCAGATGTCTTCTCAATCCACAAGATCAAAAAGGTAATCTTCTGCAAGTTCTCCTTTACAAGAACCTATCCAAGGGTCAGGTACAATCTTTACAAAGTCAGAAGAGAAGACAATTCAGAAACCACCTTCGTTGATGCTGACCTAAGAAATATCAATCCTTATGATCTACCTGACCTTCTGCAATGGACAAAGGACAACTACAACACAGAGGCAAACACCAGAGCCTATCAAGTGTTAAGAAAAGCAATGAGGGAAAAGCTTCTGATCTTCAGTATGATAGATTTTCAACTGGGAAAGGATCTTGGTCTCAAACATCTAAATTTACGACCACCAGAAGATCGCTGCCCACCCGACGCCGTGCCCAACTCTATCATTACAGAACCAAGATTTGGGTTAGTATTTCAAAACCCACAAGGCGAAATCAAACTATTTGTGTGCATGGATTGTCAGAAGTACGCAACTAGTACTCTGAACAAGTTCAGAGCAAGCCTTGTAAAATACAGAGGTACAGAGAAAATGGATAGAGATGCTGCAGATACTTTCATCCGAGAGATTGATGCCACAATTCGCCTAAGAGAACTCTGCATCAGTTTCTACAAAGAGATCAGAAGAATCGGAAGAGACAACAGAAGCTTCAACGATTTCAAAGATGCCAAAATCTGATTCTCAAACCTTAAATCTCTGCAAACCAAGTCAAAAGTTTATCTTTCATTGTACTCAAATGTAAAATGCCTCTGGCATATTTCTGAATGAAAGAACTTTCGAGGTATTGTTTAACCTCTGTCTTATCTAACTTAGCCTAACTAAACTCAAGTTAAAATTTTTATTTTTCACTACTTAGGGGGAGATTGTTAGCTTCAATCCTCCTAATCATAGAAGTATTTAGAAGTAGTGAAAAATAGGCTAAGTGAAGAAAGCCTCTTACAGAGGCTTTGCCGACCTTACCGAGAGATCAAGGTCAAGAAGCTACAGAAGCTAAAGAGGCGCCCTACAGAAGCTCTGCCATACGCGCAAAGAAGACCAAAGACTCGGAATCCGGTGAAGACTGCTCTTCTAAGGACCAAACCGCAGAACCTCTGTGGCACTTCACAGAGCCTCAACGGTCTTCAACAAAGACTTGAAAGATATTTATAATATCTTGCTACTGTTACAGGACCTGTTCATCAACTTGCATGGTAGCATGCCCTGTCCAACTGCAACGTGTCAAACTCTGGTTGGATCCAATAGGGCTTAGTACATAATAGACGTCTGCTGCATTAAATGCAATACAGCACGTCCAACTGTTCATGCCATCCGTCCAACTATTCATATCGTCCTTTGTGAATAGTAGCATATGCTTTATGGTCCCTTAGAGTAGTATATAAGGAAGACTCAGGTTGAGTTCTTCCTATTAATCTATCAATCCATCGATCGATCAATCGAACACTTTGAGAGAAAAACATCACAAGAACACACAGCTTAAACACCTTGAAGGTCATATCTGTTTTAAAGCTTTGCTTACTCACTGTTCTTGAATTTGTTCTTAATACATATATTCAGTAAACTTTGAGATATTATTTCCTGTTCACTGATTACTTATAATTGTGTTCTAAATCTATCAAACATATCTGTTAGTTCTTCAAATACGCTTCCGCATCAAACTCAAACTTGAACTAATAGATCTGATAATCTTGTTTAAACAAAAGAGGGAACCAACAAGAATCCACAACCGGTCAAAACCGAGGTTGTGTCTGATGAAGGACAGGAAATCCTTCGGGAAGAAATCACAAAACTTACATCAAAGCTGGCTGCCTTGGCAACAGATATGATGCATGAGTATACGAAAAATGGTCAGCTCCAAGAGCAAATTGACCAACTTAAATCTGAGAAGCAGATTTCACCCGAATCTTCCTCGAATTCATCTGAAACGTGTTCGTGTAAAGCTTTTATTGGTCAAATATCTACCACACAAGACGGTAACGATTCTCAAGATGAGTGTGTTAAAAGGAATTTAAACTCTGATTTTTTCCTAGCTTCCGCACCAAATTCCCCAAAGCACACTGCCACTAAGTGTTCCTCGCCTTCCTCACCCCATCCAAGTCATGCAATTCCGGAGATCGATTTTTCTGAATTTATGAACTCTGAAGGTCATTCTGATGGAGATTTTGAGTCGTTTCCCTTCGACAAACCTCTCCCGAGTCATACTGATTTTTTGACTCCAGTAGTCAATCGTTCGGTCAATTTTCTAAAGGGTAGCAGTTCTAAAACAAAGGCGCCAGCTGTGATCAAGATTTCACAATCAAAACCAACTTCTAAACCTGTTTCTAAAAGGCAGTCACAGCCGAGGCAAGATACCGAACAATTGCCTACCAAAAATCATGTTCCTTCAAAAGTCACTGACCGCTCTGTCCTTGTTGTTTCAGATAAAAATGGTCAAGCAAAACAAGAAAAACCAAAGTGGTTGGACAAGGAACCTGTCAAGGATGCAACATCAAAGTCTTTTCCTACTGCCTTTAATTCTAGAATAAACAAAGACAATTGTGTTTGGAATAATTGGAATCGTTTTGAAGTTTCTTTTCCGATTAAACTTAATTCAGTTCATCAATTGATTCAATTGTCGCGTGATTGTTTATGTTGTTCTAGATGTGTTTGGAATGATTTTGATGAAATTAACTTAAATGATTGGTTTGGGTCATATCACATGTATAATCATAAACCCAAAAATAAACCCCGTAATAATAAACAGAAATACTATAAACAACGGGGTTTCCAATCTGAGGTTAAACCACAGCGGGAGACCAAGCCCACTCCTAGATGGGTTGCTCCTACTGAGGTTAAACCGACACCAAAGAGGCAACCTGCTAAAAATCCTGTTCCTCCACAAGGTGTAAAACCTACACCAAGGAGGCAACCTGTGCCAAAACCAGTTTCCGCAAACGGTGTACAATCTACACCTAAGGGGAAAGCTGTGTCAAAGCAAGTTCCTCCGAGAGGTGACAAACCTAACCCTCCAGGACCCAAACAAATTTGGGTACCTAAAATCCGTTAACTCGATTTTGTAGCACAGTCATGTGTGGTACTTAGACTCTCGATGCTCCAAGCACATGACCGGAAGGAGGGAGCTTCTCACGAACTATAAAGAAGAATATGGTGGAGACGTGAGATTTGGCAACAATGACAAGGCGTCGATCGTGGGCTACGGCGACATTGTCCAAGAGAAGATCACGATAAAGAAGGTATCACACGTCGCGGGATTGGGACACAATCTGTTCAGCATCGGGCAGTTCTGCGACAAAGATCTCGAGGTTAGCTTCAAAAAGACAAGGTGTAGAATTTTCAATGACGATGGAGTGGAGCTACTGGTTGGGAAACGCAAGACCAACCTCTACACAATCGACCTCACAGCCCTCAAAACCGATAACCCTGTCTGCCTGATGTCAAAGGCTAATTCCCAACAAGCGTGGCTTTGGCATCGACGTCTCTCGCACCTCAATTTCAAAAGTATCAACAAACTGGTGCTGGGCGGACACGTAAAAGCCATGCCCGATCTTCAATTTGTGAAGGATCGTCTCTGCGGGGCATGTGAAAAGGGAAAGATGAAGCGAGTGCCGCATCAACCGAAGGTAACTCCGAGTACGTCCAGGTCCCTCGAACTTATCCATATGGATTTGTGTGGACCGATGCGTGTTCAGAGTATCAATAAGCGCAAATACGTCCTGGTGATGGTGGATGACTTCTCACGCTACACATGGGTCAAGTTCCTTCGCTCGAAAGATGAAACTCCGGAACTGATCATCAACCACTTGAAGACCATCCAACTAAACAAGCAACAACCAGTTCAGACCATAAGGACCGACAACGGGACGGAGTTCAAGAATCAAATGGTGGACGACTATCTGACTTCAGTCGGCATTTCGCACACCTTCTCTGTCGCACGCACTCCTCAGCAAAACGGAGTGGTGGAACGTCGAAACCGTACCCTAGTCGAAGCGGCTCGCACCATGCTTTCACAATCAAATATGCCGCATTTTCTCTGGGCCGAAGCGGTGTCTACAGCTTGTTATATGCAAAACCGCTCCATCCTCAACAAGCGGTTCAACAAGCCGCCGTACGAGATCATCAACAACCGTGTGCCGAACATCAAGTACTTCCATGCGTTCGGATGCACGTGCTACGTTCTGAATGATAAAGACGATCTCAGCAAATTCATCCCCAAGGCGGATGAAGGAGTTTTCATAGGATACTCCATGCAGGCTCAAGCATATCACGTTTACATCAAACGAAATAAATCCGTTGTTGAAAGTGTAAACGTGACATTCGACGAAGCCGCATATTTGGCTTCTGAACAAAACAGTTCAGAACCCGGTTTAACTGGCGTGCTAGCTTCCGGACCTCCAAGTTCGGGATCTGCACAAGCGACAGTAAATCCAAATCATGCATCTTCATCGAATGCTGACTCTTCTGATTTAGATTTATTGTTTAAATTCTTTTATGATGACATCTTTAAGGTTTCCCCTACTGTCTCAGCACAAACTCATCTAGAAGCTGCTCGTAATGAGGACTCGTCGAACCTATCCGGTCCGCCGCCTTCTACAAGCACGCCATCTATCACTGTGGAGACAGCTCAACCGTCATCATCAAATTCATCTGGTACTACTGTCCCCCTGGAGGAACCAATCACTAACACGGAGATCGCTCCTAACGATTCGTCATCTGCTACAACCGACGATCAACCTCTGAACTCCTCAGAACCAGAAGTTGTTCAACCCACGGCGAATCCTCCCCCACTTCCTCCAAGAAACCATCCTGCTACACTTGAAGCAGTTCAAGACCTACATCCTGGTGATTATGTGGACTCGGACGCGTCTCACTCTACTCAACAGCCGCTTCCGCACACCACCAAATGGACGAAAGCTCATCCGCTTCATCAAATCATCGGTGATCCCTCTACTCCAGTTCAAACACGAGGTCCATCCACCAACTTCTGTCTATTTTCCGGCTTCTTAAGTAACATCAAGCCGACGAACGTGCGCGTCCGGACTCCTCTGAGATTTGTCCATTGAATACCTGTTCTATCAATGCCAGTCGTCAATTTGTCTCAAATTGAGCCGTTTATCGCAAAGGTACGCACCGACATTTGTTCATCCGCCTTAAATACTAACTGTGCATCTGTTTGCAGACATTCAATGGCGGATTCAGAGCAAAATCCTCCACAAAACCAGGAAGAGCAACAAAATCCTCTCCAAGAGGATTTCATAGATGAAGCTGCTGATAACGCCTTGGTCGCACCTGACCATGGCACAGAGATCGAGCCAAACAATCACCATCTGGACCCGGCACTATTCAGACCACAACCACAACATCGAGTAATTGTGGATATCTTAATGCGTCACCCTCTCCGTGAGGCCCTCACCACCACTGCCGACGTCCCGCTGTTGTACGTGCTCCAAGTGTGGTTCTCCGCCCAAGTCCGCACGGCCGGTAACTCACAGACTATCACTGCTCAGATCGATAACCAGCAGTTCACGCTCACACCGGAATCTTTCCGCCGCCTACTTTCACTGCCTGAAGCCACCGCCGGCGGCCATCAGCAATACGACCCTACGCTAAATGATGACACTCTATGCGCTCAACTCCACGCGCTCGGGTACAATTTTGGCCTTCACCGTCCATCTGGGTTCAACCGCAAATACCTGGCGCCGCTATGGTACAATGTGTTTACAATTCTCAATCGTTGCCTTTCTTCGAGATGGAAGGGCATCGACCAGTGCACCGGCGATTTTCTGTGACTCTTCCATGCCGTATGCTACAACCGACATGTAGATTTCGCCATGATCATCTGGAGTGAGCTAGTCCAAGCAATTCGCCAAATCGGAGGTACTAAACAGAAGAAGTTCCTACCGTACCCGCGTTTCCTTTCGCTTGCTATTCGTCAACACATGGACGCCAATCCTGCCATCCCGCGCCGCCAAGCACATCCGGTATGTCCACCTCATCATTTACACTACACTGTTATCCGCAATCCATCCGACGCGGTAGCCATGCCTATTCCTGAAGCCCTTCTAGCAATCGCCGATCCCACTGCACCAGGAGTGATAGCATATAGGGAAGCGATAGGGAATCCCGTGGTCCAGCCAGAACCGGAGGGACCTAGACCCGAGCTTCGTGAGGGTCCAAGAGTGCGAGGTGGTAGGGCCCATCAAGCAGGTGCTGCCGGACGGGGTGTGTTGATCGTTAGGGGAAGGTGAACTAGTGTGAGTGGTGCAGTGGTATCGCAACCCAGTTCTAGCCAACCCTGTCCAACAGGCGAAGCCGAAGCATCGTCCTCACAACCGATGCTTCAACATGATTCTGAACCGTACTTATCGGACCCGCCTACACCACGTATGCAAGTTCATAACGTGGAATCTGACTCCGATACGGAATCCGATACAACCCATGCCATTCGGCTCTCAAAAATACCTCCCCGTATCGGACCGAACCCAGACTTCACCGAAGGCATCCCACTTGCCTCACCTACCCATACTGACCAGCCTGATATGGCAGATACTAGGACTGAGGGAGTAGATGGTGTTGAGTTAGAAACTGCGAGCCGGAGAGAACTGCGTTCGAAAGCGAACCAGCAAAGATTAAGCCGTAAAGATAACGAGGCTCTTGAGTGACTCGAACCGAGTGTAATCCGGGTGGCCACATCTACTATCCCGTCTCATTTGTTGGGACGGGGTATTGAAGAAGCCTCCGTGGACCCAGCGGAGCAAATGCACGAACCCCTTATCCATTCATCTGTTTCTCAAAAGACGGATGTTTCAATTTCACACGGGGAAATAGCACAACTTCCACCGGCCTCTCACTCGGAGAGTGCCGGTGTTGAAATAAGCGACCAGCAGCCCCCGGTCGCGACTTCATTTCGTGCACAATCGAGTCTAGAGCCTTTTGACATTGAAACTCCTTCGGCTAGGACACAAACGGAGCAACACCAACTCGAGACTCTTCGTGACTCGACCGGAACCGCCGTAGTGTCTCCGCCTTTAGGTGGAACGCGAGGATCAGAGAGAAATCCTACCACAGCTACCGACATGCCAACTGTGAACGTAGGTGGCTCTGCCTCTCAGGTAGACGCCTCAACGGGTAATCTAAGTGATCCCGGAGTTATCTTACACGACTTTGTGTCACCAGGGTCCCTGGACAGCACCCTTAAGGTTGTCCGCGAGGCAATGGAGCAGCACGTTGCCGCCCAGATCGACACCGTTAAGCCCCTAATCAAAGGTAAAGATAAGATCGTCAACGCTGACACCGCACCTACATCTCCACTGGCTCCTACTCAGCCTACATACTCGGTGGACACCCTCAAGACGATGCTTCTAGCCTAGCTGCTTCAACAATCTGAAACCGATGCCTCAACCGAAGTAGACCTGATATTCGTTCTGAAATCCCAGGTCACTGCTCCTTCATCATTATTACAACTCGCTTAGACGCCATTGACTCGACTCTCAAGGACTACACCCAAGCGCTCACAACGTTGTCCGAGAGAGTCCGCTCACTCGAAGATACATGTAAGAGTCAAGCAGGCGGTCTGAAGCGCAAGCACGATGACCAGGATGATCCTGATCACCGTGAGGGGAAGAAACAACTAAGACCTACCGAGACCGCCCCTATCCTCACAGAATCTACAACTGTGGTTCATCTGGAACCAACAACTGCGGCAACAACAACCGACGCCAAACCTGAAGCCGAGTTGCCATTAGCCGAGATGGTAATAGATATGGACATCTCAGATGATGAAGACCCGACGGTTGAAAAGCCCGAGGGTTCAACACAGGAACTGGTCGACCTTGACTCATCAGACAGACCGTTATTGGATATGATAGATCCAGACTGCGAAGCCAACCCGGAGACCGAAGATGCATGGTATGAAAAAGCCGCCAGTGCCGTAAATCTCCAGGTAAACTTGGTTTTCCCCAACGATGAAGAGACAACATCGACTATGATCAGTTCCTGCTACAGAATTTTTATGGTACTTCTCCCGTTCACTATGCTCAACCCACCGGAACTTCAACAAGACCTGAAACTACTACTGCCGACATTCCGACATCCCATCTTCAACAACAGACAGCTTCTGATCTTCCTCCTCCACCTCAGCAACAAATCCGTTGGGAGAAGATCACCGTACTTATCCCTCATCTGGAGGAAATCCTGAAGAAGTTGTTTGTACACAAGCTACACCAGATCGAGCCGACCTTTTGCCTGGGTATTTACAACTACAGCCCCGAATACCAACACCGATACATCAGCGCAATGAAGCGGTGTCTTCCAGTCAGCCAAGTCAAAACCAAGAATCAAATCACAGAAGTGCTCAACATCGAGTCACGCCGCATCATGAAGATCGTCTATCCAGTCTTCACCGTTCGCCGCGAAGATGGTAATGAATGGAGATTTTCTGAAGCCGACTTCCAGCACCTCCAACCGTTCGACTTCCTGGCAATTCTGAAAGACCTACGCATAAGAACTATCCAACCGCTTACTGTCACAAAGGCGCTCGAAAATGTTCGTCGATTCCTGGTCCGCACAATCATGATGTCTTATCTAACGGACTTTCAAATGGCAATCGAGAACAAGGCGAAGAAGGTAAATCTGATAAAGTCGAATCTGCAAGCTCCTGAGTTGAATATGTATCCCGAGAACGCTATGCTTCTAGAACCAGAATTTGGGATCGTCTTCATCAATGAACAGAAAGAGAAAAGATTTCTGCGGTTCAGTCAGGTAGAAAGATTCTGCGATGGCACGCTCTACAAAGTTCGAGATGCTCTTCGAAAGATCATTCAGCACGAGTCTGAAAATCAATGGCTTTCGTATCTTCCCAATCCGAATGAAACAAATGCTCGAAATGCCTTGGAGATGGTTGAAGAACGCATCGACTATCGCCGTGCTATCAGATGGTTCTAGATTCACTTCGCGCTTCGCAAAAGATATGTCTACAACTGGCGAGAGCTAGAGCGCGAACTCGAACTTCAAATCAAAGGGGGAGATTGTTAGGGTCAGTTTATGTTGATTTAAAGTTCAGGGTTTAAATTGTAATTCTTTAATTTGAGCCTTGTAGTGAACGGGCCGTGGGCTTGTTAACCACGGGCCCGCCATATATAATGTTGATTAGCCTTAGAAAATTAGGCTAGTTGTCTCATTTGCTTTCATCACTCTTTATTGTAATTCTCTCTAATATTGAAAGCTTAATCAGAGATGACCAGTTGAAATCATTACACACATTGTTTATCTATTTGATTTCATTATTGTTGCACGGATCTGAGACTCTCAGTAGTGTTTCGGAATTTTATTTTATTCTTTTTGGGCCGTAGTCCAGGATTAATTTAAGGGAGTCCAGAACCCAAATAATTGGATTAGGAGTGTAAACAAGCTTGAGTATAAATCGTCAGATTTACGAGATACGTTTTCTACAATTTTAGGTGTTCCACCTAGAGGTCAGGAGCGTAAGTAAGAAGTTTTGAAGCGAGAAGTTTGCTAAAGCGCCAGGTGCGTTTTTCTAACTAAAAATATGTGCTTTTAAGTGTTTTCTGAAGTAAGAAAATAAAAAGAAATGCCATGCTTTATTCGTATGATTTAATTGCATGAAAGTTTTATGTGAAGTTATATGAGATGTATGCATACATTGTGTTAGACGTAAACTGGCTAAGTCGGGAGGTAGACCCGCCAGTGCTCATGCCGGGAGGAGTAACCCGTTTATGCCATGGAAGGAAGTATCCAGTAAGGCAGCGTGAGACTGACTCGTTGTCACTCTTGAGTGACTTTAGGGTGCCATTTACGGGAGCGGATTTATCCGTGAAAGTTTTATGAAAAGAATTGTGAATGTTTTATATGTGAAAGTTATAAATTGTTTTTAAATGATTTTTGAGAACCGTCAGGAGGGAGCTCACTAGACCTCATGGTCTAACCCTCGCATTTTCCAAACTAAACCTTTTCAGGTAAGCAGGCAGTCGGAGGCTCTGGCAAGTGAGCAGAGTTTGCTAATGAATAAGTGCAGTTAGAGACAGTGCCACTTTTAATTAAATGTTTAGTTTATTCTCAGTTGTGTATAGGTTGTTTCCGCCAACCAAATTTTGAGACAGATGTAAGAAATTTTGAGACCCAGTTTTGTAATGTTTATTATCTAATGCTATGCATGCTTTATTTTAGACTCGGTTGTTACAATTGGTATCAGAGCCATAGTTTAAGGGATTTAGGTGACCGAACGGGCCTAGACTTAAACTGTGGGAGTAGAAATCACAACTGAGAATCAGGAATGCGCTAGGAGAACACTATTACTTGAATAAGACTAATAGGGTGGAGAGGATAGTTATGTAAGGTAGATTCGGGAGAACACTATTAACTCTCTCTCCTACATTTTCCTTTATATATATATATATATATATATATATATATATTTATTACATTATTCTATTTTTTATCTTTTATTTAAAGGAAGAATTGAAACAATCGACGTCTCTAGAGATCGAATGTAGACTTGATAAATGTGTCGTATTATGTCGGGTTCAAAGTTAAATAAATTGAGAATTCCTAAGTCGAACACGACCCGTTTAATAAACAGGTCAGGAAATATCAATCTGAACACGACTCGCCTAACCTGACATTATACGGTTAACCCGTTTATCCTCTTAAACCTGCAAACCCGTTTGACTCGCTAATCCGCTAACCCATTTAACCCGTTTAACATTTATAAAATTAAAAATTAGATATCGAAATTCACAAAAAATTGCAAATCTAAAATTCAAATGAAAGCATTAGAAATCCAAATTTTATAGTTCAAACTTATAAGTTCTAACCAAATTCAAAGCATTAAAAAGAAAACTTATATAAACGGATTATTTGGGTCATTTTCAAGTTGAAATTTTTGACTCTGACCTTACCCGTTATATTTTCGTGTCATGTTGTGTCAACCCGTTTACTTAAACGGGTTGAAATGTATTACCAAAACTCGTTTATTTCGTGTCGGGTTAGCATAGCGTGTCAGTTTTTGTCAGGTCTAAACAAATAGTTAAGAAGCGAAACAAATGAAGTAAAAAATCTTGTTCACTTCTAATGCAGGAATTCAATTTATTTTTAAGTTTAGTTTGGTTTTTATTTACCTTGCATTTTTTTACATACCAATCACTATAACACAATATATATAGGGGCATGTTTAAACGAGAAAACAATCAATTTAGGAGAAGATGGGAACCAATTTAGACCACATAAACTCATTAGAAAATAACATAAATAGAAAATTAAAATATTTTTAGAAATTAAAATAGTTATCACTTTTAAGGATAGAATTGGAACAAAAAGTTATTTAAAACCTTTGAGAATCTTGTTATATCTATCGCAAATCATTCATCCTATCTTCAAATAAAAAAGCGAAATATTAGCCGCCTCTGATTCACCATCGGTCCACGATCAAAAATGTGCTTTTCTTTATTGTCGAAATATTACCCACCTCCGAAATATTGTCGTAGAGGATGTACAGAAAGGGTCCTCTATTGTGCGAATTTGGCAGGGCAACTATGCAAAACCTGTAATTTTTAATTTTTAGGTAAGTACAATTTCAAGTTAGTGTAGAAATCGATCTTTAAGAAAAAATAGAGGATATATGAGTTTGGGCTGAGATCTTAGATTTTATAGTCTTGTTTGATGAGGAATTCAAATGCGGATCCAGCGGTTCTTTCCAGAGCTAAATCGGAGCTAAAACGAAGAAGTTATGGCCAAAATGGTGTTTGGTACTTTCGGTATGTAAGTATCACCCGAACGTTTTACAGCTTGAAAATGGTGGAATTTATGTTGGGAAGACATTACTTAAAGTCCCTAAGAGTATCGGGAGTATTGGCGTGGAAGAAGTCGAGTTTCGGAGCTTGGAACGGGTCCGACTACAATGCCAGCGACTATGACAGTGGAAGTCGCAGTGGTATAGTCGCAGGTGGAAAACAGGCTTCGGTACCACCTGAGCGACTATGACTAGCGACATTGACATGTGTCATAGTCGCTGGTCAATGTAGCACCCAGGGGGCTGAATGCTGTCAAAATCGGGATTCTCTCATTGGTCGGAGAAAGGGTTTAAAAGTGTGTAGATCTGGACTGATTGGAAGTTAGGATCTGTCTTTGGGGGGAAGTATGGATCACCTAAGGTTGGGAGACAACCGAAGTCAAGTGGTTAGAAGCGACACTAGTAAGTTAAGCGTTCACTCAGATATAAGCGTAATGTGCCTAAGGGGACATTTGTTGTGAGTATCAGCATGAAGTTTATCGTGGCAGTCCTGTCAAGTGGATTAAAGATAACTCCTTGTAATCAGATAAGGTCATTTTTTTGGACATCGTTAAATGGGAACTAGATTTCGAGGACGAAGTCTCTTTTAAGGTTAGGAGGATTGTAACACCTGTAATTTTTGGCGTGGAAGAAGTCGAGTTTTGGGAACGGGCCCAACTACAATGCCCGACGACTATGACAGTCTCATAGTCGCAGGTCGAAAACAGACTTCGGTACCACCTGAGCGACTATGACCAGCGACATAGACATGTGTCATAGTCGATGGTCAATGTAGCACCTAGGGGGCTGAATGCTGTCAAAATCGGGATTTCTCTCATTTCTCACTTATAATCTTTTCCATTTCTCTCCCAAAACCTCCCAAGAATGTTCCTACTCCATTGGCTTCGATTTTGGGGCATTAATGGCTTAAATCTTTAAGAATTAAAGTGGTAAATCATCAAGTCAAGGATTGGAAGCTAGGAGCAAGAGTTCATCATCTCCACCCATTTCTTCAAGGTTGTGGCTAGGGTTTTCTAGATTTTCATCAAAACCTAAGTGGTAAGTTCATCCTCCTCATTTCCAAGCTTCTTTATGAGCTATAAATGTTTCATTGATGATTTTCTAGTGTTTTATTTCTCCAATTTTGGTTTGAACGATTTTGGGAAAGTTAGGTCAAAATTAGGGTTTTTGCATAAATGGAGATGTGGGTGTGAAATGTTTTGGGAAAGATTCTAAATGGTTGAATATGGATACTTATGGCTGGAAACTTGTTGATCTAGGTTTTTGAAAGATTTGGCTTGAAGATTCAAGTTTCTTCAAATGAGTTCAAATTGGAGAAAAATCAAGATTTAGCCTAAATCTAGCAAGGTGAGTTCAAGTTTATTTGTGAAAACGTTGTACATGCCAAAAATGTCCATTTTAAAGTGTTTATGTGTTTTACATGAAATTATCAATTGTTGAGTTATTTGATGGGTTTTGATTAATTGAAGTGTTTGTCTTTATAAATCTTGTAAAACACCCACTTTTGGGATTTTTAGGTAATTTGATAAAGTAAGTATAAATGGAAGTGTTTTGATAATTATTGTATAATTGGAGGTTATTTAGTAAAAATGCATTTTTAGTGTTTTATTGGAAATATGCATAAAATATGTGGTGGTACGTTTTGAAAATACGAACAAGTGGATCATTAGAATTTGGTCATTTCCGACCATGTGAACATTATAGAAGTTGTAAACCTTTTTGGTTTTGGGAAAAGTCGTATTTTGGGTATTTCGATGAATAAATCTTAAGTATTGATGTTTTAACTATTTATCATGTGAATGTAAATCTATTGGTATAAATGCACTTTGATGTGTGCTTGAGAAAATGATTTGTCTTAATTTAGAGTTGTGTTGAGTTATTCGTGTCTATGGAGCATGTTTCGCATAAACGTGGGTTATATACATTTTCTTGCATTATTTGACTTTTTATAAGTGGACAATTGATTTTGATTGAGCTTATGGCTCGGTTTATGACTTTATTGAGTCTTGAGGGCATTTGTCTGGGTTTTAATAATTTAATGCGGAGCTTTGGATATGAGTTGTATTTATTGCATTTTATTTGGAGAGTATATGTTTTGACTGTGTGTGTCATTCAAGTGGAGTCATGTACTATTATACTGTAATGCATTGGATCCATAGGCATATGAGTCGGTCATATTTATATAGTGGAGCGTCTTGGTATTCTCACTTTGGGAAGTATGTCATTTTGGCATTTTGTGTCCTGGTGATGTGGAGAGGAACCGTATTGGGTTGTACTTTGGAATTTTTAGGTTTGTGGTTTGATATTCTAACACTTGTGCACGAGGGTTGAACATCTTGGGTTATCAAGTAAGGAGCCGAGACTCCAATTCTTGAATGCTAGTAAGTAGGCAATACAGGTTCAATGGAAACCTTGAGGTGTAACTTACTAGAGAATGAACATGCAATAAGAATATAAGATTGTGTATCCTTGAGGTGTAGCTGGGCACAACAGGCAATAAAGGATACGGTGGTGCCACCCATTGCTGGGTGTGGGACTCGAGGTGTAGTTTATTATAGCAGGCAATGGAGTCCTTTTCGTTGGAGCTTTTTAAAGTGAACAATAGAGTCACGATCTGAGGTGTAGTTCAATAACATAGTTATGTGGCTTAACTTTGTGTTCCGCCACATACAATAGAAGCGGGTCTCCCCCGTCACCGAAAGGTGTTGTTTGTGTATTTATTTTTATCCATGTTTTCGGTGACATATGCTACTTATATGGATTGTTTTCTATGTTTTATGGGTTGGGTTTTATGCCTCATCCGTGTTTGGATGTTTTGAATAATAGAGATTTATTCACGTTTATATAATTGGAAATTAAATATTTATTCACTTTTCAAGTGAGTTTTGGGTTGAGTCCATTCTTGAGAATTGTTTTATGTCGGAGCTTTCGTCACGAGATTTGTGTGCGTTGAAAAATGGGTGGTTTGCATTTAACGTAAATCTTTTTGGAACACATGATTTAAACTGCACTTTTCTCGTCTTACGAATTATATAACCATGATAAACACTCTTGAACTCACTAACCGTTAGCCTAACCTTTTTATTTGTCGGCATGTGCAACAGGTTCCGATTGGGATATAGTTCTAGTGACACTGTGAAGAGTGGATAGCTAGTTGTGTGCTCAAGAAGTAAGTGGCTTGGTGAAGTCTTCCGCATTTGGGAATGGTAACTTGTTATTGGGTTGAGTAACACCCGACCTTTTGTAGCCTTGGCGTTTGACTTAGGTTTTAAATGTTGAAGTTATTATGTTTTTATTATTGAGGTAATTCCAAAGATGGTTTGTAGAAAGAATTTTATCCTTATTTGGGTTATTTTACCGAAAATTTTATTTAATTGCCCTTTCCAATTTTGAGGGTGTTACAGACTATGACAGTATGACACTGTCATAATCACTAGGCATTGTCGTCAGGCCTGTACCAAGCCTCAAAATCTGACATTTATCTCTCGAAACACCCCAATTCCCCTAGGGATCAAATGCAATAACTACTAACACAAAATCCATAACTTAGAAGCCAACGAAACGTACGGGGTGACTTTTACTTACCGAAAATTTTGGGCGTTACACATACAAACTCTACAAACCAATTAATTGGATATTTATGGTAATGATAAGAGTTTATTTATTATGAACTGAATATTTATGGAAAATAATTAGATTTCACTAATTATGATCAACACCTTATATTAAGAAAAAATCGAGATATTCATGAAACTAAATATTCATCAGACTAGATCGATATTTAAGATTAGTTTGTATGTTTTATTTACCAACCAAAAACTTGCTTGAACATGATAACATTTCATTCCAAATTGTTTCAAATTTTAATTCTTTTTAACGATTTCCATTCCTTTAAAACATTATGCAAACTAAACTAGATTAAGGGGCTACTTGGTTGGTTTTCTATTAAGTCGTGTATGGATAAGTTGTCTCTGTGGATTAAGCTGTCTGTATAGACTAATAAGATTTTTGTTTGAGAGTGTTTTTCCATAAATGGAAGAAACAAGTTTTTTTATTGGAAGGGGTAAATTTGTAAAAATAACTTGGTTTTTTGCATAATGCTCCCCCTAGAAACTGATTGAATAAACCATTTTCTATATCATTAAGCCACTATCAAACAATCATATATAACTGACCGAATAAGCTATAAGTCTCGTTAATCTCATTAAACCGCTAACACTAAGGGGACGTTTCGTTCGAGGAATGTTTTCTGAAGGAATAAAATCTGTCAAATGAATTGGAATATAAAAGGAATTGAAAGGATGTTATCAAGTTTGACCAAATGTTTGGTTGACATGAAATGAAATGTAATCTGTAAAATGAAATTGGATTATGTCTTTTTGGTTTACAAAGGAATTGGAATGGAATTGTGTAAAATTGACAAAAATACCGTTTCTACCAAGTACATATCACTAAACCAAATCGTGATCCCAAATAGCAAATCATGTTGTGAAGCAACAAGTATTTGAAACAACAAATACATATTAGTAAACCATGTTGTGAAGCAACAAGTATTCGAAATCATGAAGCAAAAAATCAGCAAGTACTTATATTTGAAATCGTGAAGAAAAAATTCGAGAACAAAAAACAGTCCGACAGTAAAATCGTGAACCAAAATCCAATAGTAAAAGTGAAGCAATAAGCACGTATGAATAATCTTATTCGTGAAACCAAAAACTCTGAACCCAAAATCGTGAACCCAAAACCGTTCAACAGTAAAAACATGTTGTGAAGCCAAAACCGTGAAGGAACGAAGCAAAATGGAGAAGGAGACCATGGAGAAAGAGTCATATTGGTATATCGATGAAGGAGAGAGTCCAGAGGATGTTGTCGATCGATGAAGAAGAGAGTCGATCAACATGAACATGGATATAGCGGCTAGGGTTTTATGTTTTAGTGAGGGTATTTATGTCATTTTAAAAATATTGGTTGGAATGAAATTCAATTTCATGTCTTTTACGAAGGAATGAACAAAATAATGAGGGAATATATGGAATTTAATCTATTCCATGAATAAACCAAACGCTCAAACAAAATTTGATCAATAAAATTGACCATTCCAATTCTATCTGATTCCATCGACGAAACAAACGCACCCTAAGTCTTAGACCATCCACACACCCTGCAAGACCATACTCTTTTTTAAAGTGTCACAGCAGCTTTGTAATAGCACCTTCCACACACATGCAAGACCAAACTACTTTCTAAACCAATAAATTATAATATAGATAATTATAATATAAATAATATAGATAATTATAATATAACCAATAAATTACTTTTGTTTTCTTTTATCTATTAGTATTTGTATTTTCGTATTTTTTACATCAATGTACTTTTAATTTAGTAGTTTAAATAAATAAAAAACATTGCATAAAAATATCATTTTTTTTAAAATAAAGCGTGGATAAAATTTTTTAATAAAAATATTAAAAAAATAATGTTCAAATAAACTAATAAATGAATTAAATTTAATAAACATATTAAAAATTAATATTTAAACAAACAAATTAATTAATTAAATTAAACAAAAATACATTTGTTTAATATATAATATTTATGAAAGACCTTTTTAATTGTGAAAGAAATGGATTGTCTTGCAATACTTTGCAAGCCATATGACATGTCATGTCATTTTGCAAGGAGTGTTGCAAGAAGTGGATCTGTTAGGCCGTGCGTAGTGCCATCGGGTACCACGGCCGGGTTCACACCGGGTTGGGGGCGGGTAGCAGGGTAGGCGGTACGGGGTAGCGGGTTCAGTGGGTCGCGGGTAAGGGTGGGTTCGGGAACCCGGTGTAATTTCAAGGTGTAAACGGCTATTTTTTATTTTTATTTACAGAGGGTATGATAGGTAGCGATACTCCACTTTAGGGTAAGGAGAGTAGGAAAGAGAAAAGCTAATGTGACGCTGAGGTGACATCAGGGTTCAGAAGGTATGATAGGAAGCGGTACTCATGGTCTTAGAAAAAATGGTCAGGTTCAATGAATTTTATGTGTCAAATGGTGACGTGCCACGTGTTTCCAATGTCTGTTACAGATAATTTATAATTTATAATTTTCTTTAAATTCGTCATTTACTTGGTTTCTAAACGGAATCTATAATTCATGCCTTTTGAAAAAGAAATTCGAGTCTAAAACCCCAACGGAATCTTCAAACAGAACCAGTTCAGCCACCACAACATCCGCCTCTGCCTGCCGTCGATACCGGACCAATCGAAAGAAATGACGAAGGAGGGGTTTCGCATACTGGATGAGAAGTCGTTAAGGGAATATATAAAAGCCACGCCATCTTTGGCTTCGAAGCTCGGGAATCAAGTTGACAACTTGGAAATCAAAGAAGTTGGGGACGGCAATCTCAATTTCGTCTACATCGTTCTCTCTCCATCTGGTTCGCTTGTTATCAAACAGGTTTCTCCCCAATTAAGAGTTGGATTGTTCATAATCAGAGAATTTGTCATTAGTTAGAACTTCGTTTGTGTCATTGGGGTTATAGTTATCCGATCACTTTTAGTCAATTAGCTTGATTTCTTTATCTGGAAATACTTCTTGTAGTTGATTCTGATCTTAGGTATTTGTTCATACCGTGTGATCATCACTTTACTATTGTGGAAATGTTTTATTTTTTCTATGCTCTCATCAGCTTTAATTTTAGTTGCCAAAAGTAATGACAAAGCTAGATAATGATCGTCTTTCATCCAGCTATGATTCTCAAAATTACAACTAGAAGGCCAAAAACAGTTTTTTCAAGCAGTTTTTCAAACAGCTAACTGATAATTGACACTGCAAAAATTGCATTGTATATATGTAGATTGCACCCAAATGGTTAATGCTGCGATTTCTCAAGATATTCAACTGTATTTGACAATCTAGATTTTGTTTCATGTGGACAGGCTGTACCATATGTCCGTTGTATTGGTGAATCATGGCCAATGACCAAGGAAAGATCATATTTTGAAGCCACAGCTCTCAAACGTCAACATAGTTTGTCGCCTAAACATGTCCCAGAGGTTTATCACTTCGACAGAACCATGTCACTGATTGGCATGCGGTATGTAGAGCCTCCACATATAATCTTGAGGAAAGGATTGATTGCTGGAGTGGAGTATCCCTTATTAGCTGAACACATGGCAGAATTTATGGCCAACACTCTCTTTTACACATCTCTTCTCTATCTCACAACCACAGAACACAAAAGTGCAGGTGCTTTGTTTAAGTTTCCGTAAGAAGCTTTTAAATTTTTAACCCCAATTAGTTGAACTGAATTGATGTTCCTTTGTTTCATAAATAACATCAATAAGAAAGAATGTTTTTTTGCCTAAGTATCTAGCTTATCTATTTACTCTTTAAAGTTATGAAAAAGAATCTATGGTGTACTTAGTGCACATAACTCATGCGTCTACCTCATCGTTTCCGTGCAGTGGCTGAATTTTGTGGAAACGTGGAGTTATGCAGGCTGACTGAGCAAGTGGTGTTTTCAGACCCTTACAAGATTTCTGAATATAACCATTGGACATCACCTTATCTTGATAGTGATGCTGAGGCCGTTCGGAATGACAAAGTATTAAAACTTGAAATTGCTGAGCTGAAGTCTAAGTACAAAATCAGTTACCTACATTTTTATTTAGATTTCCCATTTGAATGTGATGTATAAATATTGAATTTCTGGAAGCTGTTTCTTATGAAAATCGATGACTATTGTGCAGGTTCTGTGAGAATACACAAGCTCTAATACATGGTGATCTCCATACTGGTTCTGTCATGGCTACTCATGATTCGACTCAAGTCATTGATCCAGAATTTGCTTTCTATGGGCCAATGGGGTTTGATGTTGGTGCTTTTATTGCAAACCTGTTTTTGGCTTATTTCGCACAAGATGGACATGCAGATCAGGGGAATGACGGAAAAGTAAGTCTTGCTTTCGATTTTTAAGGTGTGGTTCGTGAAAAATATGTAACTTGAGATATCTTTATTACAAATACTTTTGTAGATGCCAAACTATATCTTATTTATGCCATTTCTTTCATATGCGATTTGGGTTCCATAATGCAAGTGTTGTGAATGCAGGCATATAAAGCATGGATAATGGATACAATAACCGACACTTGGAATCTCTTTCACAAAAAATTTACATCTCTTTGGGATATCCACAAGGATGGTCCTGGTGAGGCATATCTTCATGAAATTTATAGCGATCTGGAGCTTCGGGAGCTTGTCAAACAGAAATATATGATCGATTTGTTCCATGATTCCCTTGGATTTGCTGCTGCAAAAATGATACGGTAATTCAGAGCTTTGCAACTACATTTAATAAAATGTTTCTTTAGTCCCATGAAATTGCAGCATTTGACTTGAGGCATGCTTTAAGAAAAATGTTTGAGTATTTAATTATTTATCAAATGTCTATAATACCCTTCAATAAAAGACCACAGAGAGGAATATTGTGGGCTGAAATGACTACCGTAATTTTACTTGTAATGATAATAATGGGCAAATAGGTAAAGTTTAACATGAAAACTTTCCCAAAAAGGAAATGTTGCAATCTAATGAGATATATGTGAACAATAAGAGGGATGATTTAGTTTGATGAAGGGAGTAATTTTCTTTGGGCTTGCACTATTTACATATTTTGTGGTTCTCTTACATGGTTGCCACTTCATGAATCCATTTTGGGATCGGTATGCTAAACTCATGAATAATGAATAATGAGTATTTTGTGATTTGTCTCAACTTTTTCTAAAATAATGGATGTAATATATATAAACATAAATATACGATGTGGCATTTTATCGATGTTTGAATCAAGATATACTTGCATTCATCACTAGAATATTGTCTTGTTCTATTAGCGATCTTAACTATTTCAAAACTTGTTGGAAGCTACATGAATTCTTCGCTTACTAATAATTGGTAATTTATTATCCCAAAAAGTTGAATAGTTTTTCTAAGTACTTCAAATTGGAGCGTTGTAAATTGATATCTTAAACCAAATATCTTACTAGGAACTTAATCATGACACCTTTACTCATTAAACATCTTGGCTTGTCTCTTTCACATGACTTCAAATGTCAACATTATAAAAATATGAAGAATTATTCTTTATTTTTGTGTTATTTTAACACCAATCGTTTTTGTATTTATATTATGGTTTGGACCTGCTGGTATGATTATTGATTTTCTCACTTTGAATGACAGGCGAATTGTTGGGGTGGCTCATGTAGAGGATTTCGAGTCAATCAGCGATCCTATCAAACGAGCAGACTGTGAGCGACGGGCCCTTGACTTTGCCAAGATGCTTATGAAGAAAAGAAGAAATTTCAACACCATCACAGACGTTATTTCTGCTGCTCAGTAACTCCATATGCAATGTGAACTGCTCAATAAAAGTTATATGAACCAAACAGTAAGAGATTATTGTGAACTGCTACTATTTTCTTGCCTCTGCTTCTGTAATCAATCTTGAAGTTTTACTTTGATGGCTGATAATATATGTGGAATGTGTGTGAGAATATTTTTGGAACTAATTTCCATTTTCATACTAGGTTTATTTAACTTGGAATTATAATTTCAAGCATGAAATACAATTTGTTTGGAGAAATACAATTTGGCTTGCAAGGTCAAACTTAATCTGTTGACCATAAAAAGTCAAACTGTACATTTTCTTTCTGATGGTACATAATTAGAATCTCATTGATTCTCTTGTTGATTTCTAACTATGATATGCAGCTTTGTATTCACTCCACAACAGATCAACTGTCTTCCCGACCAAGTCAACAAAATAGTCAACACTGTAACCATACTGCATCTTCTTATTAAGTTCAGCCACAAATCCGTTTCTGAGACCTTCACAATGGTCAAGGAACCGAGCTGTTACATCATACCCTTGGTCCCATTCATCACCTTGCCCTGGCTGAACCCAGTGGCTAGGTATGTACCCAGCCTTTAGCCTCACAAAATCAGCAATCCCTTCAATCAATCCTTGGGGAGCTGAATCATTTCCGTTCCATTGCCACACATGCGTCATCTCATGATAAATCACCCCGCTAAATTCCCTCTTAAGATCACCCTGATAACCTGCAATATAGTTTGTGCTGACATGGATCTCGTTATTCTCACAATAAGCTACACCGTCCATGTCATCAAGGAATAAGTGCACGAGTGTCACATTTGCCCTGTCAGCTTTGTTTTTTTGTTGGAAGATTCTCCATATGAATAAATTTGAGGACTTTAAGGTATGATTACTGTACTTGAGCCCGATTTGGTTATCATACCTGACCCCACCTGAGGTTTCTGCAGCTGTGTTGGTAATGTTGTATTTCACTGTGGCACCGGTTTCTGGTACGACTGCTAGAATTAGCACGAATAATATGAACATTATCATGTGCTTAGACATAGTTAGATGCGCTATGTTTGCATTATGTGTGCTTGGTTATATATATTGATACTATGGACTATTTTGGTAGGTCACCAATCACTTTCATGGCCATAAAATATGGCTAGAGCCACATTTTATAAAATACCCAAATATATTTCATGTATATATGTGTGTGTGTGTGTGGATTTAAGCTCCTGGACTTGTCTTCAGCTTTTGTTTAATGTCTGTAGTGGATGCATATAGACCTTTAAAATAAGGTTCAGCCTGCACACAAGATAGGTCAAGCTTTTTTAATCAGCCGGCCAAGTGGCCACTAGATAAAGCCGGTTTTTAGAATGAGGTACGCTCGTGAAAGAATTGTGGATTGTTTTGGGGGTTTAATTATGGCACATGTAGTTTAGTAATTTACCATTCTTATCCCATCTTCCCGGTTTTTGTTCCACTTATTTGGTTTGCGTCTTGTCCTGGGCAAACGTGGGACAAAAAGTTTTTATTCCGTCATGTTTTGTCACACGTATCAAAAACACCCTTAATGGAGCTAGCTGAATTATTTGAATTCTGAAGTATTTTGCAAAGTTGGTTGGTACAATCACATGAAGCATAAAATGCAGCAATTGCATATCGTTCAAGAGCCTTTGTAAGTGTTCTTATATCAACTTGTATGTCATGCGTTAAAAGTTATCGATCAATTCCATAGCAAAGGACCACCTTAGGTGCCTTTTGGTTTGACGGGATGTTTTGGAGGGATTTGGATTTTGTCGAAAGATTTGAAATCTTTAGTGTGCTTGGTATGTAGGATTTGGAATGACATTGAATTCCATTATTTATATATAATTTATAAAAATCAACCTATAAATAATTATAAGAACAATTAAATTACCTTTAAATTATAAAACGAATGTTTACAAACAAATCTCATGACATCCCATGAAATAAAAATTACCCCCTATGGGATTTCTAAATCAAATTTGTGGGATTTCAACTTCAAATCCGCATACCAAAAACTCCAAAGACTCCAAATGTTTTCATGAAATCCAAATCCCTCAAAGCAGTTCGTCAAACCAAACAGGTAACATAGCGTGAAACCTCGCCCTGGTTCAACCCAATGGTTGGGTGCATACCCTGCTTTTAACCTCACAAAACCAGTAACCTCTTCAATCAATCCTCCGGGAACAGCCTCACCATTTCCATCCCATTGCCATAAATGTGTCACCCCGTGATCTCTCTCTTGGCGTCACCCGAGTAATTTTTTATTTAGTTTGCGTTGACGTGGATCTCGTCGTTTGAGGTGTAAGCCACACCATCCATGTTCTTTCTAGAATCTATACATATAATAAATAAGCAACTAGCATGCCACATGTCGTCTTCTGGTGAGCCGACTTCAGTATTTTCCCGCCTAAACATTAATCTGGACGCAATTTACATTATAAGTTCAATTAGCACACCCACATTCACTCCTCCTTAAATCTCTTCTTAATTCAATTTTTTTTTAATTTATATGTTACATTTACTACCCTTATAATTAGGTATGTAGTTTACTTTTAATCCCTTACTTTTTTATTTTTCATTTTAGACTCTTATCATATAAACATAAATAATGTATATGAACTAAAATGCATTAAAAGAACATTTCTATTTTTTACAAATTATATCATTGTAATCGCTTCGTCAATACCTTCGAAATGAGCCCAATATTGAATATTTTTGGATTTAATTATATTATTAAATATCATAAATATATACGAATTAATGTGTTGTAATTAGTATGAGATTTGTTGAAATTAGTATGAGATTTGATACAAATAATCACTAAATTGTCGTGATTTTCTTTTTGCAATTTCATATCAATTTTTACTTCAAAGTTGAATTACTTCGACGAATTACAATTCTATCAAATTTCATTCTGTCAACGAAACATTCTTAGAATTATCATAAGAGATTTAATTACATGGAAATAAAAAATATCATTTATCAACTGACTTTTGGATTATAAGTTCGAACCTTTTTCAAATATATATATATGTAATTATTGTGTATTCGTTTGATAAATTCATTTAGTAACGACATTTATAATAGGTATCAAACTTAATAGACATATTTTTATCTTCAAGATAATATTACCTATTTGTGGAATTTTTGTTTTCTTTTTATCAATTACTTTATGTGTCACAAAATTATTCAACAACTATTAAACATCAAATAATTAACTTAAAACACAAATTTGATCGTTGCACAACGGGCGAGCCAAAGACTAGTACAACATATATAAGTATAGAGTAAGGTTTAGGGGAAAACTCTACAAAAATGAAAAATTGAGGAGCATCTTAATAACTATTTGTATAGTATGCACATGCAATTGAAAATGTTTTTTGGTTGTATGTTATGCACGTATGCATACCAGAAAAATTACTTACAAATTATATGTATGCACATGTATATGAACAGTTACTAGAGTGTTCCCCAGTTTTTCATTTTTTACGGTTTTTCCTAAACCTAACCCTAGAAATATATGTACATATATATATATATAACAAGTATTAGGGACATTATGACTTATGAGTTACCTTCTTTGGGATAGTTGTTGGAAGGAGCACAAAACATGATTCAGTTGAAACTTATAAACATTGGGATGATACTTTTAAAAAAAAATATTTATAGGTTGATTTTATTGTTGGTTTTTTTATATATGAAAGATGTTTAGATGATGTTTGATTCATATTGTAGTATTTGGAGAATTTATGGAAGGAATTGGAATTTGAGAGATTTGAAATGGAATTGAGTTTGGCTTACATATGCTTGGTTGACATAGAATGCAATGAGAATGAGATGCTATTCAATTTCTTTGAACTTTTTGTATAGTTTGTGTGGCTTTGGAATTTTAATGTAATGAATGATAAGTGACAAAAGTATACTTTGATAATAATAGTAGTCATAGTGGTAGTAGTTGGCTTAGCTTTGGAATTCTAATATAAATAGTTAAATGAACAAAATTACCCTTTAAGATAGTATTAGTAGTCATAATAGTAATGGTGATAGTATAATAGGCTAATAGCGGTAGCGGTGGTGGTGGTGAATGACAATAATAGTATGTGGTGACGGCGGCAACAATTGTAGTGACAACTAAAAATGCATAAGACCTGGATTTATTGAACTGTTTTTAGTAAAGCAAAAGAAAAAAAAACAGGCATTTTTAGCCCAAGATGGGTATTGGGTTGAAAGATGACCCGATCAAGTTCTTTTAGGTATGGCTTTTATGACCTTTTTGAACCAGACTTTTGCCTAGGTCTTTAGTTCACCTAGTCAGATTTAAAATCGGGCATACTAAAACTGGACTTTTTCGGACTAGACTTTAAAAACAACAAAATCTATCCACCAAGTATTTCTTGGTATGGAAGTTAGATTCATTTCAAAATAGACAAAAAAAAGTAAGATGCTAAACACAATATTTTTTGCAATAATTCTTTACATGATTGAATTCCTTACAAAAATAACAATTCTCATTTTTGTAGTTGCTGTTTCTTTTTATTTGAACCTCAGAGCAACTTTATATTGTTTCCTTGGGTTCCTTTTGCCTTTGTCTCTAAAGATGCTAGCCACAAAATTGTGTTTCTGTCATATTTTGTTTAAACCTCTTTGGCCCATACACACAAAATGGAATGAACTCATTAAGAGTCCATTTCTTCTTTTGGACAGTTATAATTAATACCTTCATACTAAAAAATCTTCTAAAATCTTTGAATTGTAATCTTTATAGGTTATACCTCATTGAAATTGGCTTCATTACTTTTACCTGTAAGGGTGCGTTTGGTACACTGGACAGGACAAGACAGAACAGAACAGAGATCACTGTCCCATGTTTGACAGAACTTTTATGTGGAACAGACAGGAACAAAGTGGAACAAGCTGGAACATGTCTGTTCCACCCCCACCCTATGGAACAAGCTGGAACAGACTTATGTTTTACCAGTATAACCTCAAAATAAAATCAAATTCTCTTCTAAAACATCAAATACACGTTATATTTTATTCATTCTTTAAATTTTATTTATTTGTATTTTGTCTAATGTTATATGTTCTGTTCTGTCCAGTTTTGTCTACCAAACGTTGAACATTTGTTCTGTCATGTCCCGTCCTGTTCTGTTCTATCCTGTCTGAGTACCAAACGCACCCTAAGTGATTTTAAGTTTTTGCTATTTTACCTTTGCTTTTATTTTTTTAATCGTGTGAAGTGTTCTTTTATTTTTTATTATTAATGATTTGGTATGACAACTAAAAGGTTAACAAAAAACCATTGAAACAATCACTATGCAAAAGTGTTCAACGTTTTATATAAAATGTAAGTTTTTATTTTTTCAAAATAATACTCAAAAATCCCAATCTTGAAACTACATTAATTGAATGTCATCTATGTTAGTTTTATCTTTATAAAATCTTGATTTGTGATGCAATATTTTCTTAGTGTGAAGGTCAAATTCATGTGCTACTTATTTTTGTTGTATGAAAATAAATTTATTTTTAGAAATGGATTTGTTCTTGAATGATGAAAATTTAATCATTTATATTTTATTTTATTTACTTATAATTGAAAGTGTTTTTTCTCTTTCTATTTTTGAAAATAATTCCAGTTCATAATTGTATTATCAAAATCTAATGAATGGATGTGAGTTGGTTTTGAGACCAATTGCTAGATTCAGGGGCAGACCTATAGCCACGGGTGAGGGAACCTGTGCACCCGCTCAACCTTATTTCGTAAGAAAGAAATTTTTTTCTGGTACATAAGGTGCACCCGCTAAAGTTAAAGGGGTGCTCCGTAAAATTTAAAAACTTGGAGGGTTGAAGGTGCAATACAATTCCTATATACTAGAGGTTAAAACTTAAAAGGCTAATTACTTATTACCCATGGATTATGGATATGGGGTGAGATGAAATCTCTCATCCTACCTTCTTATCTCCTATGAAAAGTATTAGGGGGCGTTTGGTTCGTTTCAAGGAATAGGAATGAAAATAGGAATGAATATATATATCTATTGTATTATATTATATTACTTTATATTATTTTCCATTGTTGATGTTTGGTTTAAAAATATTCATCCTATAATGACGGTCTGTTCTTGTTTCTTTTCCAATGAAACATCACCATATGAAGAATATTGATGAAGGTGGAAGAACATAGATGAAGGTAGAGAAAAACTAATAGTTATATATATGTACAATTGATAACAAACATCAGCTTTATAATTATGTTAATTTTAATAATTTATCAATAACATATAAAAATAATCAGTACCCTTATTATTATTATATTAATCATTATTATTATTATATAATTATTACTAAATTATTAATTGTAACTATTATTAGTTTTACAATTATATATGGAGGGATCAAAGCTCTAATTGGTTTATAAATTTACAATGTTATACACTGTAGTTATCAATTTTTGCTTACATAATTTCATTAATTTGTCCAAATTATTTATTTGTTTGTCAAATTCGATATTTGTTGTTTGCCCTAAATTTGACTTTAGCTATACTGTTATATTATTTGTTTGTTTGTTTTAAATTTTCATATTAATTTTTACTAAAACGCAAAAAGAAAAAGTTATCTCAAATTTAACAAAAAAAACAAAGAAAAAGTCCCTCAAAATCAACCAAAACTTTTAAAAAATCCCACAAAATCAACCGAGAACCTTAAAAAACTCTCTCGAAATCAACCGAAAATGTTAAAAAGTCCCCCGAAGATGCACCTGTTCGACAAAATTCTTAGGTCCGCCACTCGCTAGATTAATATAGTACCAAATACGTGTAAATCTCACTTAATCTAAAAAAATACCTCAAAACAACAACAAAAAAGAAAGGTTGGTAGAAACCCTAGTCGCCATCCTCTCAGCCGCCACCATCTAGCCATCGCCGGCCACTGCTATTCAGGAGATGCTACAGTCGTGGTTGATTCAGTCGTGTTCTCTCTCTCTAAACGCACCATCTAGCTGCCAAACAGCTCAGTCGCCACCACCTAGCCGCAACCACCTCGGTTGCTTCCAACGCCGGGAAGCCCGCCGGTCTATGCTGCTCAATCTCTACCACCTTAGCCGCTACTAACGCCGGGAAGACTTCCGCCGACACTGATACTCAGGCGTTGCTCCATCCATCCTTCAATATCTTGATTCTCGTCAAACTCAGCCATACTATGCCGCAGTCCGTTCCCCTCACGCTATAAATGGAAGATCTCCTTATCTACCTCGTCTGAACTAATCCCAAACATATGACGTTGCCGGCGATGACAACCCCAGCAGCAGCAGCCGTGGTTCGGTCGAGCGTCGCAGCAGCAGCCGCCAGCGACTAGCTTCTGTTCTAAGGTGAGTGGTTCGTTTGAGCGTTTCTGATCCGTTTAAAGCAGTGAATTTGGTAGGGTTGTTCTGGCTCTAGTCTTAGGGACAACTGTCTTGGGGCAGATTTGGTTTCGGCCGAGGAGTCTTTATTTTATAATTTCTAGCGATGAGAGAGGGGCAATGGAAGAAAGTGGGCAGATCCGGGCGTGCTGATCAACCGTTCAATCAGTACTCGAATGTATCCCAGTTACAGGATATTTCTCTTAATCTATTCGTTACGAACTTTCCGTCTCACTTCACTATCAGAGATGTGGAATACGTGTGCTAAATTCGGTACGATTGTCGATGTTTTTATTGCTAACAGAAAATCAAAGTATGGTAAAATGTTTGCTTTCGTTCGATTTATTATAGTTGAAGACTCTCAATTAGTGATCAATGGCCTATGTAACACTTGGGTTGGGAAGATGAAGTTGTTTGCTAATGTTGCACGTTTTGAAAGAAATATCAAAGCGTCTACAAATAACCGTGGTTCGAAAAAGATTGTGGTGACTTCATCTTGTGCCTTGAAGCCTAGGGGTTTGGGAGAGGACTCGTACGCTAATGTTGTCAAAGGGTTTGTTCCGGATAAAGTATTGGTTGATAAGGTGGTTGCTAATTCGGCGGCAATTATTCTTGATATGGATGGCCCTATTGTTTCGGAGTTTCCCTTAGCTTTAGTCGGATGTGTCTCGGATTTCCGAATTATTCCTAATCTTCGGTGTCTTTGTAAAAATGAAGGCTTCATCGACGTTGGAATTAAATATGTTGGAGGGTTATGGGTTATGTTGGATTTTGGTTCTTCTAGTGCGTGTGACAAATTTCTTGCTCATGAAGGTGTAAACACGTGGTTCAAGGATATTAAACCTTGGACAAATGATTTTAAGGTGGTGGAGAGACTAATTTGGCTTGATGTAGAGGGGGTCCCAATTAAGGCCTGGACCTCTAAATCGTTCTCTTTGATAGCTAGAAAATGGGGGGATGTAATTTTCATGGAAGATTCAGATGGGAACAATTTATACAGTTCTCGGATTTGTGTTAAATCATGCTACTCGTCTTTAATCTTTGAGACGGTAAAAGTGATTTTGGATGGCTGCACACATTTTGTTCGGGTTAAGGAGGTGGGTGGTTGGATTCCAGATTTTGTTGAAGATGATAGCGCGTCAGAGGAGGAAGAAGGGGAAGGAAGTGCTCAAGTGGAAGGGCAACCTAGCATCGGCCGTATGATTGATGAGAATGAAGCCTTGTCCGAAATTATCCCAGACTCCTTTCAAAATGAAGAGCACCTGAATGGAGATAATGTTGAAGTCTTAAAGAAGGGCGATGTTGAGGATGAAGGAGATAAGAATGACCCATTCGGTCTTATGAAGCTTCTTGAAGAACACCCGGTAAAAAACATTGGTTCGGACAAGGTTGGGGAGACCGATACTCCATTTTATCCACCGGGTTTTACTCCTTTGGAAGATGCTAATATGGTGAGTAATGCTCGTGAGTGCAACGAAAATCAGTGGGAAGAAAGGTCTTTAGGTGATGAGTCGGTGGGGGCGGATGGGGCTCTTCAAGAGAACGCGCAGGCCGCAGAGAGGCTCAAAGCTGATTTGCAGCCACCTAGACCACTTTCGTCGGAGGGGGAGGTTAAGTCTAAATAGTCGAGTCGTGTGCGTAACTCTTTTGGCAAGCACGGGTCTCAAACTTCTAATTCGGTACGGGTGGTTTTTCCATTCTCGAGGAGATAGCAGAAACTATCGGTGTGGGAAAAGCTATGGGTTTCAACATGAAGGGTAGTGAAAAGGATCTGCGTGCTATCATTAAGGGTATTGGAGAAAATGACGTTTTTAAATGAATGTTTTATCCTTAAATGTTCAAGGTTTAGGGGTGGTCGGTAAAAGGAAATGGGTGAACGAGTTGTGCTCGGTGCATCAGGTCAATTTTTTGTCTATTCAAGAGACTAAGCTGAGTAGATTGGATATTTTTTTGGTTAGAAATGTGTGGGGGAATATGTCTTTTGACTATGCTTGTAGTTCGGCCCGGGGTCGGTCGGGTGGCATATTGTATGTTTGGGATAAAGTGTTGTTTAAAAAGAGTCGTGCATTTTCTTCTGTTTCGTTTGTTGCGGTTGAAGGTGTTTGGGTTCCAAATAACATGCCACTTCTAGTGATTGCGGTTTATGCTCCTCAAAGCATGGATGATAAACGGATATTGTGGCAAAATTTGTTGAACTTGATTGTTCGTTGGCAGGGAGAAGTTCTCTTGATGGGTGATTTTAATGAGGTTCGGGAAGCAGGTGAAAGATATGGGTCCTTATTCAATGCGCATTCGGCGGATGCTTTTAATTCATTTATTCGGGATGCAGAGCTTCTTGATGTTCCTCTAGGGGGGTATTCGTTTACTTGGACTAATAAGTGGGCATCAAAAATGAGTAAATTGGATCGCTTCTTACTGTCCGACGGGTTTTGTGAATAGATGTCTAATCTTACGGGTATTGTCCTGGACCAAAAACTTTCTGACCATAGACCTATTCTTCTTAAAGAATTGGTGGTCGATTACGGCCCAACCCCGTTTCGGACATTTCATTCTTGGTTCAAGGTGGATGGATTTCATCAGCTGGTCAGTAACACTTGGAGTAATGATGGCATTCGGGAAACACATGGGATGGTTTCTTTAAAAAAGAAACTTCAAAACTTGAAAAAAGTGCTTCGATCTTGGAACGGGGAAATTCGAGCGCGGGA
Source organism: Saussurea involucrata (assembly GCA_033807775.1). Classification (NCBI taxonomy): domain Eukaryota; kingdom Viridiplantae; phylum Streptophyta; class Magnoliopsida; order Asterales; family Asteraceae; genus Saussurea; species Saussurea involucrata. The sequence continues at coordinate 24,592,816 of CM066314.1, forward strand.
GAAAGGTATCAAGTGCGACCTTCATAATTCTATTAACGGCATTGATTCCCTAATTGATAAAGGGGAAGCATCTAATGAAGATATGGAGTCGCGTTTTAGGTACTTGAAACAGTTGGGAGATTTAGATCGGGTTGAAGCCATGGATTTAGCTCAAAAAGTAAAAATACGATGGGGCATTGAAGGGGACGAAAACACCAAATTCTTCCATGGTGTTCTTAAGCAGAAAAGGAGACAACTTGCTATTCGGTATTATGAGTGATGGCAATTGGATTGAGGAGCCGGAACAGGTTAAAAAGGAGTTTTATGATCATTTTAGTGCACGCTTTGGCCAAGTGAGGCATTCTCGGCCTTCTCTTGATTTGGTGTTTCCAAATCTTCTTTCGGTGGAACAATCTATGTTTCTTGAACTCCCATTCTCCCAGGAGGAAATTAAGCGGGCAGTGTGGGACTGTGGTGTTGAAAGGGCTCCGGGACCAGACGGGTTTACATTTGAATTCATTAAAAGTTTTTGGAGCATTGTGGAAGAAGACGTGATAAGGTTAGTCTCTGATTTATTTGAGTATAGTTATATTCCCAAAGGGTGTAACCCTTCCTTTATTGCTCTAATTCCGAAAGTTCAAGACCCAAAATTCGTTAAAGACTATCGACCGATTAGTTTAATAGGTTGTCAATATAAAATTGTTGGCAAGTTATTAGCTAATCGTTTAAGCTTGGTCATTGGGGACTGTGTGAGCTTGGAGCAATCTGCTTTTATTAAGGGGAGGCAAATCTTGGATGGTCCGCTAATTTTGGATGAGGTGATGGATTGGTACAAGAATCGAAAGAAAAAACTTTTAGTTTTAAAAGTGGATTTTGAAAAAGCTTACGACTCACTAAGATGGGATTTCATTGACTTGGTCCTTGAAAAGATGGGGTTTGGTAGTAAATGGAGAGGTTGGATTACAGGGTGTCTCGAAAACTCTACGGCCTCGGTGCTAGTCAATGGGTCTCCAACTAGGGAATTCAAGACTTTTCGTGGTCTTCGTCAGGGAGATCCCCTATCTCCTTTCCTTTTTATTTTGGCTATGGAAGGTTTGCATGTGGTTACTCGAAAAGCGGAAGAAAATAGATTTTTTTATGGAGCAACAATTGGCAAAGGTAAAATACCTTTATCTCATCTTTTTTACGCAGATGACGCAGCTTTTCTGGGGGAATGGTCTCTTTCTAATGCTAGAAGTATAGTGCGTATTCTCCAATGTTTCTATTTGATCTCTGGGCTTAAAATAAATATCCAAAAAAGTAAAATGTTTGGTGTTGGGGTTGATAATGTGGAACTCGAGAATATGGCTAGAGTGGTGGGATGTGGTGTTGCGAATATGCCTTTCAATTACCTAGGTTTGCCTGTTGGTTGTAGTATGGCAAAACGCGATGGTTGGAAAGGGGTGGTCGACAAATTTATTTCTAAACTTTCTAATTGGAAAGTTCGAACTCTCTCGGCTAGGGGGCGGGTTACGCTGCTTAAATCAGTTTTAGGTAGCCTTCCTACTTACTATTTGTCCCTTTTCAAACTTCCGAGTTCGATTGATCAAGTCTTGGAGTCGTTGCGGAATCGTTTCTTTGTTGGAGGTGAAATTGATGAAAAGAAAATGAGTTGGGTGAAATGGAAAAAGTGTTTGGCTAGTAAAAAGGATGGGGGACTTGGTATTGGAAGCTTGTTTGCTTTCAATAGAGCTCTCCTTTTTAAATGGATTTGGAGGTTTCAGACGGATCAAAATGCACTTTGGGTCAAAGTGGTCAAATCGATTTACGGTGCGAGTGGGCTAGTTGGAACGCAAATACCCATTAAGATGTCCAATTCTCCTTGGATTTGTATTCTGAAAGCGATTCAACAAATGGAGAATAATGACATTAACCTCTCTTCTTTTTACAAGAAAAAAGTAGGTAATGGTAATTCTACTTTGTTTTGGGATGAGGTTTGGTTGGGAGATTCCTCTCTTAAAGTATTTGCGCTGGAGCGGGACAAATTGACATTGGTACAAGATCGTTTGAACTTGGGGGATTGGGGATCAGTGTTGCGTAGAGAGCCGAGAGGGGGTGTAGAGGAGTCGTAGATGTCAGCTTTACGGGAGATTCTAGATACTGTCTGTCTTTCTGACCAAAGGGATAGATGGTTTTGGTCTCTTTACGGGTCGGGTGAGTATTCAGTGGCTTCTGCTCGTAGTTACATTGACTCTAAAATTTTGGTGGTAGAATCTCCTCCTACTAGATGGAATCGGTTTGTCCCTATCAAAATTAATGTTTTTGCCTGGCGGTTGAGTTTGAACAGGATTCCAACTCGAGAGAACCTTGATAAAAGAGGAATTGATGTGCATTCCCGCTTATGTCCGGTTTGTGATTTGGAGATTGAGTCGGTGAGTCATTTGTTTTTCTCTTGTCAAATGGCTCGGGATGTTTGGAAGCAAATTGGTCGTTGGTGGAGTTTGGATATTCCGGAGTTTAGGTCAAATTCCGAGTGGATTGGCTGGTTATTATCTTTGCGTTTGAATAAAACGGAGTCGACCTGTTTTGAGGCGGTTGTTCTGACGGCGTTATGGGCTATTTGGTCTTTCCGGAATGGGACCCTCTTTAGGCTTTCTAAGCCTAAGAAAGTGACGTTGTAGGATAACATTGTAACTCAGTCGTTCTTTTGGGTTACAAATAGGAGTAGAAATTGTAATATTAATTGGGTGGATTGGTTACAAAACCCTCTTCTGTCTATCTCTTACTTGTAATTGTTCTTTCTAGCTTCTTGCTAGTTTTTCTTTAATATACTTCTGCCGTTCAAAAAAAAATCTCACTTAATCTCAAGTTTAAAATAAATAAAATACGCATGGTGCAATAACCTAAAACTCATCCGGTTCAAAAAATTAAACACACACTTCCATGATTACGAATAGGTAATGTTGGGTTCATTAATTTTTCGTTAGGGTATTTTTGTTTGTTGTATCTATAATATCGTATGTTTTTGTTTATGAAATGATGATTATTTTTGTTAGAATTATGAGAGTTGTGCTCTCGAATGGGATAACCATCAAATTATGATCATATTTATACTTATCTAAACTTTTTTTTTTAAAGACAGTTAACACACACGCTTTATCGGGGTATTCGGGCTCCCACTTAAGGGTGCCACCCGATTAAACTGGTCTATCATCAACTTAGCAAATACGTTTTGATTATAATATTTTAGTTTTAATACTTAAAAAATTAAAGTTATATATGCATACTAGTTGTAAATTCGCTTGATGCAGCGAGATGTAAAATTTTATTGTAAATCGAGCGTGAAAAATTAATATAGTTGCCCGTTAAATTGAAAAATATGAAATTTATGTTCGAACAAATAAAATTCAATAAATCACAATTGCCTTCAAATAGAAGGTTAATATGCGATATGCGATTAATGTTGGTTCACGTGAAGCTTGTGAGAGTTTGACAGAAAATTGTGATTTGTGCAGATAAACAAACAAAATATGAATAGTATTTCATAGTATTGCCTTTGTTTGTGAAATGGTATAAGGGAGATAATATATTTTATTATCGTGTTAGGACATTTTCAACCCATCACTAAAACACATTCTTATCACTAAAGTGAACCATTACTTTCACTAATTTATAAGTATATCATAAATGACATCAATATATATATATATATACACACACATATATGTATATGTAGAGGGAGGTTCAAGGGAAAACCTCAAAGAACTGAAAAACTAACGAACACTCCGATAGCTTTTCATCTGGATGATATTACAGTTGTGCATACAAGTAAATTAAGTTGTTTTTTGGTTTTTATGCACATGTGCATATGCACGTACACGTTTCAAATTACTTGTAATAACCGGGTTGTCTTGTAAATAATAATAAGTTTGTCTGTAAAGTGTGAAAGTTTAAAAGTTTGGTGGCTATTGTGTGAAGTTGGGAAGTAGGGTTAAAACCCTTAAACCTCAATTCTTTTCTCATTGTTGAGTGCGGCTACTGTGTGAAATTGGGAGAAACCTTGCTATCTTGAAGAGAACGTTGGAGAATCGAAGCTGGGAAGTGAGAATCATCACTTTTATTGAGGTAAATCCCTTCTCCTTAAACCATTAATTCAAAAGAGTGACGTTGGAATCTTGGTGTGGACTTTGGTGTAAGGGGTTTTGGGGATCTTTTGGCTGATATCTTCTCAAGGTTGTGAGAATAACGAGCTGGGTGTTTTTTCCCAACCAAATTGGTATGGGAAATCGAATGTGTTGGTGCAAGTGTACCCAGCTTTAAATATTGTGATATATTTTTGGTACACATAAAATCACATCTCCATATTTATTTTGATGATTACAAAACACACCGCATTATTTGTTATCTAATATTTTATCTGAGTGTGCAGATATTTAAATGATCTCGATAAATTTTTATCTGAAGAATCCAAGTCTGAAGAGTTTCGTCATTTTATTTTAAAATGATAAACACCCTAAAATAATATACCACTTGGATATTTATAAAACCCTAAACTGTTTTTAATTAAAGATATTTAAAATTATTTAAAACTAAAGTTTTATTAATTTTTATTAAAATAATCTTTAAACTATTTTGTCAACTCAAAAAATCTTTTTCCAAAGCATTTTACTGTTCATCATTTAATGAAGAAGAGTGTTCAGCCGAAAGAAGCCTTCCAGCGCAACTGCCCTTTGTACGACTGTCAGGCGGTATACCGCCAAGGTCCACGCGGTATACCGCGATACTGTTCACCCATCATTTCTTCTGCATATGAAGCTTCTCTTGTCAGGAACTTTTTCAGGCGGTATACCGCCGTGTGCAACGCGGTATACCGCGGGTACAAGTACCGTTTGTTTTTTGCAGGGTTGACCTTCTCCTTGCAATGTACTTTTTTTTTGACGCAGGTATACCGCGATGGATTGCCGGTATACCGCGAAAGCTTCTGCCCTGTTGCTCATCCAGTATAAATATCATGCAACCACCAGCCTTCAATGCTACACCAACTTCAGCAATAAATTCTCCCTCAGCATTTGATTATTATTCTGCTGCCTTCTTACTCACACTAAATCACTTAAACTGATAAAATTAATTTTTGAGTAAGAAATCTTGAGTTGATAGCAGATTAAAATCTCTCGATTAGTTGAATCAGCAACACAACTCAAGTGATCAAACTCTCTAAAAATATCCAAGTGATAAACCTTATTCAAGAGTGATTATTCATATTAAAATTATACCCTCTTGTAAGTGTTTGAATAAGAGTGAGTGATCCACATTAATCTCTCAAAGTAGAGTGATTCGCGTTTGTTGTATTAAGGTTTGTGTTTCTACCGTAAAGAACACGTTTCGTATTGGATCTCCGAGAAGTGTTATTTTCTCGAGGTGGACTAGCCAACTTTGTGTTTGGTGAACCACTTTAAAAATTCCGTTGTCAAGTATTCTCTTTCCCTTATCTATTTACATTTCCGCTGTGCATTTAAATTATATCTGTTTATATAATTGTTGTATACTTATTTATTTATACTCTGCTTTATTTATTCTGTATTTATTTGTAAAAAGAATTTTTTTTGAAAGTAAAAGATTTAAATACAACCTTACCCCCCCCCTAGGTTGTCCAACATTTGGTATCAGAGCAGGTCTTTCAAAAATATTCTGCATAAATTTCTCTTATTCTTATAAATGGCTCAACAAACTAATATCGTGTTTTCAAAACCTCCTTTGATAGATACTGAAAAGTTTGGCATTTGGGCCGAGCTATTTGAATGTCACGTGCGTGGCAAAAATCAAAAGATTTGGAATATTATAGAAAAAGGGAATTTTAAACCCACCATTGTGAAAGATGATGTTTATATTGATAAACCTATAGATGAATGGACTACTTCTGATGAAACTCATTTTTGTTTAAACTTTGAAGCTAAGAATATATTATATGCTGCTTTAACAACTGATGAAATTGAAAGAGTATATACATATAAAACTGCAAATCAAATATGGGAAAGTTTAAATAATACTCATCGTGGAAACACGGAGGTTAAATCTAGTAAAGTGAATATTTTAGTTCACGATTATGAACTATTCGAAATGAAACAAGATGAGTCAATTGACTCAATGTTTAAAAGATTTAACCTTATTGTGACTACTTTGAAAGGTTTGGATCGCACTTATCCTAACGAGGACTATATAAGGAAAATTCTACGAGCCCTTCCTTCAGAGTGGATGCAAAAGATAACATCTTTAGAAGACTCCCGTGACCTTTCCATAATGAAGATAGATGACTTGATCGGTAATCTTAAAGTGCATGAAATTGCACTTAAAAGAAACAAAGATCGGGAGCAAGTTAAAAAGAAGTCAATCGCACTCAATGTCTCAACACCAAAAGTTGAGAAGAAAAAGGAGAAAGCTAGCTCCTCGAAAGATCCATCCGAAACTCTCGATGAAGTCGCCATGTTGGTAAGAAACTTTTCCAAATTTCTTAATAATAATAATAAATTTTCTAACAATGGCAGATTTCAAAGAAACGGTAACTACCGTCGTGGTGGTGAAAATCGAAGTCGTAAGTTCCATAAACGAGACGAAAAAGTTAAGAAAAATGGCGACTCGAGTGAAGACGATAAAGCTAAGCCAAAGAGAGGCTTTTGTTACTCATGTGGTGACAAAGACCACTACGCCAATGAATGTCCGAAAAAGAACAAGTTCCAAAAGAAGAAGGAGAAAGCCTTCATTGGAGGCGCGTGGAGCGAGAGTGAAGAAGAAGATGACTATCAAGCCATTTGTCTTATGGCCGAAAGCGACGACGAGGTAAAATCTTCTTACTCGGATTACGATAGTGATTATGAAAGTGATAATGAAAATAATCTTGAAGAATTATATGAATCTTTTCATAAAATGGCCGCTCTTGCAAATCGTTACCAAGATGAGAATGCTATGTTAAAAGAAACTGTAAATGCATGTAAAAAGGAAATAAATAATGTTAAACAAAAATCTGAAAATGATATGGATATAATTGCTAAATTAGAAACTAAATTAGGAGAAAAAGATTTTTGTAAATCTTGTGATACTTTAAATAAAGAAATTGCATACTTAAATAAAAAATCACATGAAAATATTATTTGTACAAAATGTGATATTCTTGAGAATGAGATTGCATGTTTAAAAGCAAAATGTGATGCGTATGAAAAGGATGATTTATTAGCAAAAGCTTTTCAAAGTAGTAATGAGAAAGTCCTTAACATGCTAAATATGCCTAACCGTATAAAATGTAGAAAAGGCATTGGTTCCAATACTTGTGTTGATAAATGTTCATGTAAACCCATCAAAAGATTTTATGAATCACCTAAAGTAAATACAAGAAATCAATATGTGCAAAAACCTCCGTATGTGCGTAAAATAAATAATGTAAATTATAATACGAGAAAACCGTATGCTCGCATGTACCATGATAAATATTCTAAACCTAATAATAATGCGAATGTAAATGCTTGTTTTTATGTGTATGATAAATATAATCGCAAAATTAAAATGGTAAATAAATGGATTCCAAAAGGAATGTTTAGTAATGATAATCCCGGTGGTATGCGGTTATGGTTTTAAATGTGTTATGTATATATGTTATATATATATATAGTTTAAATATAATTTATTGTATATATTATATATATAAGTAATATATATTACTATGTACTGTTTGTTTATATATATATACGTATTACATATATATATATATATATGGTGTTTGTTTAATATGTTATATATATATATTTGTGTTTGATGTATTATATATTAAAGTTGTTTAATATATTGTATATATTTTGTCTTACTTAATATATATTATATATATATATTAATATTGTGTAATGTATTATATATATATATATTCTGTTTGACTTTATATATATGCATGTTGGTTGACATTGAAACTAATTGTCAAGGACCCACGAGAAATGGGGACCATAAAAGTTACATCTTCATTATTGTAGATTGACCTTGATATGGACTGGATACTCGATAGTGGTTGCACACGTCACATGACCGGAAACAATAATCTCTTTTCATCATATAAGTCATGTGATGGTGGACAGGTAATTTTTGGAGGAAACTCCAAAGGAAATATAATTGGTAGAGGTACAGTTTCTTGCAATAATGTTCAATTTCTTAATGTTAATCATGTTGATAATTTACATTTTAATTTGTTAAGTGTTCGCCAATTGTGTAAAAATAATACAACTGTTGTCTTCGAAGAAGATTCTTGTAAAATCATAAAAAATGGCAAAGTTCTTTTAAATGGTTTTGTAAAAGGAAATTTATATATTTGTAAAACTGTTGTATCTGAAAATGTATGCTTATCTTCTATTAATGATGTTTCTACTTTATGGCATAGGCGTTTAGGTCACGCTAATCTAAGATTAATGCAAAACTTAAAAAATAAGGAGCTTGTGAGTGACCTGCCAAAATTAAAGTTTGATAATCATTTTTGTGATGCTTGTCGTGTCGGCAAACAACATCACGTTTCTCATAAATCAAAAAATGTTATTTCTACTCAAAGAGTTTTAGAACTTTTACATATGGATCTTTTTGGCCCGATGGCTATTCAAAGTTTTGGAGGAAATTTTTATACTTTGGTTATTGTGGATGATTATTCCCGTTATACTTGGACTTTATTTTTGAGACATAAAAATGAGGCTTTTGAAAAGTTTAAAATTTTGGGAAAACGAATTCAAAACCAACAAGGTTGTACGATTGTTTCCATACGTACGGACCATGGACGAGAATTCGATAATGATGTACAATTTGGTGCCTTTTGTGATAAACATGGTATAACTCATAACTTTTCGGCTCCTCGAACTCCTCAGTCAAACGGGGTTGTTGAAAGGAAAAATCGAACGTTGCAAGAAATGAGTAGAACTATGCTAAACGAACATCAAGTTCCCCAAAAGTTTTGGTGTGATGCCGTTGCTACCGCGACCTATGTGCTTAACCGTGTCCTAATTAGAGGTATCCTAAATAAGACACCCTATGAACTTTACCGAGGTAGAAAACCTTCCCTAGCTCACCTAAAAGTTTTTGGTTGTAAATGTTTCATTTTAAACACCAAATCCTACTTAACCAAATTTGACCCTAAAGCCTATGAAGGAGTGTTCCTAGGTTACTCTTGGAATAGCAAAGCCTATAGAATCCTAAATAAGGAGACCATGGTAGTAGAAGAATCCTTAAATGTTAGCTTTGACGAGAGTCCTCCCAAACCTAGTGCACCCTTAGCAAATGACAATATCCGTGAAGGAGACGTCTTAGCACAACAACTTAGCAACTTGGATTTAAGTACCCAACCTTCCACAAATAATATTGAATCTAGTGATGCCCCTCCGTGCTTTATTCCACAAGGTATAGATGATCCTAACCTTAGAACCGCTCGAGGCCATCCCGTAGATCAAATTATAGGTGACCTAAACCAAAGGACAACTAGATCACAAATCCATACCCATTGTGCTTTCCATGCCTTTATCTCAACCATAGAACCTAAAACCATAGATGAAGCTTTAGGTGATGAGGATTGGATTATGGCCATGCAAGAAGAGTTAAACCAATTTTCTAGGAATGATGTGTGGGACTTAGTGCCTAGCCCTAGTAGTCAAACCATTATTGGCACAAGATGGGTCTTCCGAAATAAGGTAGACGAGAACGGTGGAGTCACACGAAACAAGGCACGTTTAGTTGCCAAGGGGTACAGTCAACAAGAAGGTATAGATTATGACGAAACCTTTGCACCGGTTGCAAGGTTGGAGTCTATTCGAATGCTTCTCGCTTTTGCAAATGCTAAAGATTTTAAGTTATTTCAAATGGATGTTAAAAGTGCTTTCTTAAATGGTATTATAAATGAGGAGGTATACGTTTCTCAACCTCCCGGTTTTGAAAGTTTTGAAAACCCGACACATGTTTATAAATTAAAAAAGGCGCTTTATGGTTTAAAGCAGGCTCCGCGTGCTTGGTATGATAGATTAAAAACCTTTTTAATTTCTAGTGGCTATATTATGGGTAAAATTGATAATACTTTATTTGTGAAATATGTTCAAAATGATATTGTGGTTGTGCAAGTATATGTTGATGATATTATTTTTGGTTCCACTAATGAAAAATTGTGTAATGAATTTTCTGCGAAAATGACTAGCGAATTTGAAATGAGCATGATGGGAGAGTTAAAATACTTCTTAGGATTGCAAATAAAACAATGTGAAACTGGTATTTTTATTAGTCAATCTAAATATTGTAAAGATATGTTGAAAAAGTTTAACTTTGAAAATGTCAAACCCGTTGAAACTCCAATGACCACAAATTTGCAATTATCTCGTGACGAGGAGGGAAACGATTTTAATGAAAAGATTTATCGTGGTATGATTGGTAGCTTGTTATATTTAACTGCTAGTAGACCTGATATTATGTTTAGTGTATGTTTATGTGCTCGCTTTCAATCTTCACCTAAACAAACTCACTATGAAGCTGTCAAGCGTATTTTTCGATATTTACGAGGTACTACTAATCTTGGCTTATGGTACGCAAAGAAACCCGAGTTAGAAGTAACGTGTTTCGCCGATTCCGATCTTGGTGGATCTATTGTTGACCGAAAGAGTACTAGTGGGGTATGTGCCTTTATAGGTCTCTCACTTGTGTCTTGGTTCTCTAAGAAACAACAATCCGTAGCTTTGTCTACAACCGAAGCGGAATATGTAGCCGCCGCAAGAGCATGTGCTCAAGTCCTTTGGATGAAACACACACTTACCGATTTTGAGGTACATCTAACCAAAATTCCAATTATGTGTGATAACTCAAGTGCTATAAACTTAAGCAAAAATCCCGTTTTACACTCTCGTACAAAACATATTGAATTGAGACATCATTTTTTACGAGATAATGTTCAAAAAGGCAAAATCGTGCTGGAAAAGGTTGATTCGGAAGATAATTTGGCCGATATTTTCACTAAAGCTCTAAACAAGAAGGCGTTCTTTAAATTAAGACTTGGTTTAGGCATGCTTGAGTATAACCCTTGATAAATACTAACTCTCAAATATTTCATATTTTGAGGGGGAGCATTTTTTTGAGGGGGAGCATAAGCGTCTTTCTTAAAACCCCTTTTTGCTTCGACAAAAGGGGGAGAGAAACCGAGTATGCTCTCGTGTTTAGCGTTGTGTTTGTCATCATCAAAAAGGGGGAGATTGTTGGTGCAAGTGTACCCAGCTTTAAATATTGTGATATATTTTTGGTACACATAAAATCACATCTCCATATTTATTTTGATGATTACAAAACACACCGCATTATTTGTTATCTAATATTTTATCTGAGTGTGCAGATATTTAAATGATCTCGATAAATTTTTATCTGAAGAATCCAAGTCTGAAGAGTTTCGTCATTTTATTTTAAAATGATAAACACCCTAAAATAATATACCACTTGGATATTTATAAAACCCTAAACTGTTTTTAATTAAAGATATTTAAAATTATTTAAAACTAAAGTTTTATTAATTTTTATTAAAATAATCTTTAAACTATTTTGTCAACTCAAAAAATCTTTTTCCAAAGCATTTTACTGTTCATCATTTAATGAAGAAGAGTGTTCAGCCGAAAGAAGCCTTCCAGCGCAACTGCCCTTTGTACGACTGTCAGGCGGTATACCGCCAAGGTCCACGCGGTATACCGCGATACTGTTCACCCATCATTTCTTCTGCATATGAAGCTTCTCTTGTCAGGAACTTTTTCAGGCGGTATACCGCCGTGTGCAACGCGGTATACCGCGGGTACAAGTACCGTTTGTTTTTTGCAGGGTTGACCTTCTCCTTGCAGTGTACTTTTTTTTTGACGCAGGTATACCGCGATGGATTGCCGGTATACCGCGAAAGCTTCTGCCCTGTTGCTCATCCAGTATAAATATCATGCAACCACCAGCCTTCAATGCTACACCAACTTCAGCAATAAATTCTCCCTCAGCATTTGATTATTATTCTGCTGCCTTCTTACTCACACTAAATCACTTAAACTGATAAAATTAATTTTTGAGTAAGAAATCTTGAGTTGATAGCAGATTAAAATCTCTCGATTAGTTGAATCAGCAACACAACTCAAGTGATCAAACTCTCTAAAAATATCCAAGTGATAAACCTTATTCAAGAGTGATTATTCATATTAAAATTATACCCTCTTGTAAGTGTTTGAATAAGAGTGAGTGATCCACATTAATCTCTCAAAGTAGAGTGATTCGCGTTTGTTGTATTAAGGTTTGTGTTTCTACCGTAAAGAACACGTTTCGTATTGGATCTCCGAGAAGTGTTATTTTCTCGAGGTGGACTAGCCAACTTTGTGTTTGGTGAACCACTTTAAAAATTCCGTTGTCAAGTATTCTCTTTCCCTTATCTATTTACATTTCCGCTGTGCATTTAAATTATATCTGTTTATATAATTGTTGTATACTTATTTATTTATACTCTGCTTTATTTATTCTGTATTTATTTGTAAAAAGAATTTTTTTTTAAAGTAAAAGATTTAAATACAACCTTACCCCCCCCCTAGGTTGTCCAACAGAATGTTATAGCTCGCTAATCGTTAGTATTGATGGCTTCTTGCTTGTCGTAGCTTATAATCGATTTTGAGTCGAACCGCTTGGGGTAATGGGGAATTTCAGTGCAATAAAACCCCATTTGTCCGAAAATCGCTCTATCCGGAATCCTTGTGAATCCGGAAGTGTGCGAGTCCGGAAGCGGGTTGTTGTCCGGAAGTGCCGGAATCCGGAATAGAATCCGGAAGTGCCGGAATCCGGAATGGAGTCCGGAAAGTAAATCCGGAATCCGGATTTCCCACGTCCGGGATTTTCGGTTGTCAGTAGAATTTTGAGAGTGCGTAGAGAGTCGAGAGACTCATCTACTCTTGTGTGTTGGGTGCAAATGTAGGTGCGGATAAAGGATAGCAGTTTCAAGTAAGAACTCTTAACGTGGACGCCAAGTGAGTACTTTTAACCAAAGACTTTTATCAAGTGTGTTTATGTACGCATATCCTTATTTAAAACTGTATATTTTACTTGATGTTATTAAGCATGTTTATGGGTTTATGGTGTGATTTATAAAGGTGTGATTACTCGAGGGTGGGCATACGATGGCTTATGGTGTGAATATGGGGGGGGGGGGGGGGTGTCCCATAACGTGTGACATAGATATATATATGAATTTATTTCATATAAATCAATAAGGGTGGGTGTGTGCTCTAACACGCTGTCACGAGTATGTGTGTGACCAAAGCATGGGACATCGGCATGCGCCGTTTGTGTGTGTTTGATTTATAAAGGTGTGATGTTTACAATTCTCTCTTATAAATTATTTGTGAATTATGCTAAATTGCATTGTGGGACCGTTATTGAGGGAACTCACTAGACCTCATGGTTTAGCCTCGCTTTCTTAAATATAAACCTTTTCAGGCAAGCAGGTAGACAAGGGTCAGGGCAAGGTGTGAGATCGAGGCCCGGCATAGAGGAGTACGGACGCATAGAGTTTGGCTAGTCGTCAGAGTAGTTTTATTTTAAGTTATTCTCAGCTGTAAATCCGGTTGTTCCGCCAACCGTCGAATTTAGCATTTTGTAAGACTTAAAATTTTGGGGCCGTTTTTGGCAATTATATTTTATACGTGCGTTATTTTAGTGTTTGGCATGTCTTTTATAGAGGGTTGTTACATTACTTGTATGCATGGGTGAATACCGGTCAGAGTAGCGGTTTCCAAAGCGTTCCTCAGTTTTCTATTTTTTTGAGATTTTCCCCTAAACCATATATATATATATATAGGGAAGGTATCCGTTGTAAACCAATCAGTTTGTGCAAACTGTGCAAACCCATCTCCACCAATCACGTAATTTCTTTTTTTCTTTTTCTTTTTTATAACCATGAGGGTATTTTAGGGATTTTAACATATTTTATTTTTTTAAATATATTATTTCCTGTATAACCAATCGTCCAAAAATGTTATTCATCGGATTCATCGGGGATCTGAATACACAGTTTACAATCTTGATGAAGATTGTGAAGACAAAATCATCAACCCAGATAAAAATCATGAATCCGAAAATCATGAACCAGAAAAATCATGAATCCGAAAATCATGAACCAGTTAAAAATCATGAACCCGAAAATCATGAAGCACATAAAAGACATGAACAGAAATCATGAACCAGAAAAATCATCAACCCAGATAAAAATCATGAATCTGATATAAGAAATAAATATCCCTTTCACTGCATGTACCATGATGTCGATGCAATGTATAGTATAAGTACACTACTTGACTGCAACATCAACCAATACAAACTTTATTTTAGAAGAATTGTAAATTTGAATAAATAAGGTGAGCATTGTCGCAAGCAATTCTTAAAATTTCAAATGCAAAAGCCAAGCCAAGTAATTGTGATTGTTCTATCAAATCACCAGACGAACCTGATGCCAGATTCGAAATAAGAACAAGAAAACTCAAAATTGATATTACATTTCTAACCCAGATAAAAATCATGAATCTGATATAAGCTCCCTCTCTTGATTCAGGCTCCATGGGTGCTTCATCGAATAAGACTTCTTCAACGAAAACCCTTTCTCCTTTCTCTTCCGCGATTCAGAAATTTGTTGGGGAAAATCGAAATGCCGCCCTTGGTGAGGGAGGATGACAGAAAGGGTCTTGAAACCCTAGATCTGCTGGAACCGTAGGAGAGAGATGGAGGTTGATGAAAGAGAGAGTCTTGAAACCCTAGATTTGTTGTAGTAACAGAACTTTGTGTTGGAGGAATCGCATCGTGGGCATCTCATGATGGTTTTTAGATTTCAGATTGGTGGTGGAAGACAGCGGTGGTGGTGGAAGACGGCTATGGTGGAAGACGACGGTGGTTGAAGACGACGGTGGTTGAAGACGACGGTGGAAGACGACGATGGTGGAAGACATCGGTGGTGGAAGACATCGGTGGTGGTGGCGGCTGAGGGGTGTGCTCTTGCGTGAGGAAGAATGAAAGAAAAAAAAGCTTGAAACCCTAATCAGATGCAGGAGGCGTAGAATAGGATGGAAATAACTGATTTTTTTATACCCAATATACCCTCAAAACTCTCCCAATTCTATAAAATAAAATTAAAATATTCAGTTAATTACATTAATGCCATCGCCTTTTTTTTAACCGTAGATTAAATAAGTTAATGGCTTAGATCGAGTTTACAAAGTTTGCATAAACTAACGGGTTTGCAATTGATAATTCCGCTATATATATATATATATATATGTGTGTGATAACCCGTTGGGAACAAAAAGTAATATTATCAAATTTATAGTCTAAAAAGTAATATTATAAAATTCTTGATTTATATAATTTAAAATTTGTATTAATTTAGTGTATTTTGATTTTTGATATAGTAATATTTTTTAAGAATAAAAGTATTTAACCAATGAAAACAGAAAATAGAAAAAGTTTAATTAAATAAGAATTTAAAATATCAAATATAAAAGACTAACACTTTAAAAAAAAACTAATGAAAACAAAAAATAGGAAATAATTAAGTTAAATAAGAATTTGTTACATCACACAAACTAATAATTCAAGCTACCCACCAAATTACACACACTAACTCTCATTAGAAACCCTAACAAAAGAAGGTGATGAAGTCTCGTCCACATTTTGTTGCCCCAAGAGACACTCTTTCAACCAAAAATTCTTAACAAATATAACTTTTAAATGCCTCAAGGGTTTGTATATAATGCTTCAAAAATATTGTACTATTATAATTTAATAGTTTTATATAAATGTTTTATAAAATAGTTACAATACTATCTATCACGGTGTTTAAAAAAACCGTCGAATCATGCAAACCGATGGATCCAAGTCAAATCAGACCCTTTTTGGCTCTTAGTCCTTTAGGGAAAATAGCCAAATCTTTTAGCCTGGTCCACTCAAACCGATGGAACCAAGTCAAATCAGACGATTTTTGGCTATTTGAGCGGTCAGACGGTCCAGTCCTTTTTGAAAAATAGCCAAATCTTTTAGTTTGGCCCACTTTGCCGTTTGAACGTTTTTTGAGCGGTTTGGATCAAAACGATCGTCAAAAATACACCTGTATTAATTATATTTAATATTCATCTTGTATGCTCAACTTTTTTTTGCCCAATTTAAAAAAAAACCCGTCCATAACATTAAGTTTTTAGTTTTCATTTCCCAATTGTCTGCGTTTCCCTAAATTGGTAAAAGGTACGAAATCCATCAAATATCAAAATCCAAAATTCTAGATAGTTTTTGCACTTCTTCAATATTTATCCAAAGTTCAACTATTGTTGGGGGACTTGTTTAACTTGTTTCAACTTATTCAATGTATATTTAGTGTTGGAGGTATATGTTTCTTTGAAGTTAGAATTATATATTATATTGACGCAACCGAGTCTAACCGTTTTTGGTTAGATCTTGGCCGTTTAAAGTCATCCCAAATTTTAATCTGGACCGTTTAAACTCATTATACGGTTTTTTGGACTGCCCTACCTCTATCGATTCCACACCACTACTCCCCTGTTTGCACATACTTCTTCTTTTCCACTGTCCACACAAACCCCACTCCCCTGTATCTCTTCTCAACCCATGCCCACGTCCCCAAAACTACCAACCTGAATCGACGGTCCCATCATAACCGACTTCGACGTATCTCTTCTCATTTGATTATTTTACGGTTACAACCATCCCCTCAAAACCGACTCCCACGTCTGGCACTGATGTTGAAGCCCTCTTCCACCTTC
Organism: Saussurea involucrata; assembly: GCA_033807775.1. NCBI lineage: Eukaryota > Viridiplantae > Streptophyta > Magnoliopsida > Asterales > Asteraceae > Saussurea > Saussurea involucrata. The sequence continues at coordinate 24,609,591 of CM066314.1, forward strand.
CATGGCCCACTCCTCTCCTCACACACACTATCATCTTCAACCTCTATGACCCACAAATGTGCCTAGATATATAAGGGACGAACCTCCACAATTTCAGTTCAATTACGTCTCCTCTCCTCTCTCTCTCTCCCTCCCCCTCTCTCTCTATACTCTCCGTAATTTGAATTCAATTTTCTGCTCCATCACTACAACTTTCCTCTCCGCTCCTCCAATCCCGGCGGAAGCCATGAGAAATTTCTTCTCCGACGGAGGCCATGGTCTTGGCGGCACTTCATTTGTTTCTGATACTCGTGGTCCTAACGACGCCGCTGATAGTTTTCTCAAATCTCGTGGCTTCCCTAACCCCTTCTGTCTATCTCTCTCATTCAGCTCTCTCACTAGAGCATTCGTTTATTTTAGTAATACACAGCTTGTGTTCACCGATTCCAATGGATTTGTTTATTTTTGTTATTCGAATTAGTTTTTGTAACACCCCAAAAATCCTAACTCAAATTTTAAATTAATTTATTTGGAAGTATTAAAAGACAAGGTTTTGCGTTGGAAGGTGGGACACGTAATGCTAATTGGATCGCGCGAGAATCTGGCCAAGTTTGGGCTCAGTACCTGGACCGCGAGAATGCCCCGACGATTGTGACATGGTCACTCTCGCCAGGGCACTATCGCCCAGTATGTACCAAGAAGTGGGAGAGGCCAACGAGTATGCCACTCGCGATTGTGACAAGGTCACTTTCGCAGTGGCACTATCGCAAAAAATGTACTGAAGGTTTTTAGGTAGCGGGCGAGTTTGCCCGGCGATAGTGACCAGTGTCACTATCGCGAGCGGGGTGCAGAGTCATTAAAACCCGATTTTTGATACCTCTTTCTCATTTTCACTTTGCCAACTCTTATGGTTCTCTCTCAAAAACCCTCCCCAAACCCTAAATTCGTTTTAAAGCCTTTGGAAACATGAATCTTGTGATTTAAATCATCTCCCTCATCTTTTAGAAAGAGTCAATGGCCAAGGGTTAGAATCCTCATCTCCTTCCCATTTTGTGAAATTTCTACACTTATAGGGTTTTACCCAACCCTCAACTAAACCTTTCCTTTCTTTCGATGAAATGAAGATTGAAGCTCACTTTGGTAACACTAGAAGTGTTTGGTTGGTGGATGCACTTGATGATTGAGGTAATCTTCTCTTCTCTTCATTCTGGAATTTAGGGTTTCGATGTATTGGTGATTTTGGGTGTAATAAGTTGCGGAAAATGATTCTAAATGTTTGGGGATAAATATCTATGGTTGGAAATTGTTGATCTAGGTTTTTGGAAGATTTGGAGCTTGAGGATTCGTGTTTCTTCAAAGGAGCTTACGTTTGGGAAAATCTAGATTTAGCCTAAATCTAGTAAGGTGAGTTCAAGTTGCTTTGTGAAAACTTTGTACATGCCAAAATGTTATTTTTCCAAGTAATTATGTGTTTTATCTGAAAATTATCAATGTTGAGTTATTTGGTGGGTTTTACCTTTTGAAGTATTAATTGTGGTAATTATTGTAAAACACTACATTTGGAATTTTGGGAAGATGTGATATATAAGTAATACATGAAAATGGGTTGTGGATATATTTTACGAATGGAGTCTATTTATGAAACAGCCTTTTATGTATAATTTGGAAACATGCATTTAGTACATTTTCAACCAATTTGGAAATGTACGGTATGAGTTCTTTGGAAAAGAGGGTTGTCCCAACCCAAGGTTCTATTTCGGGTTTTCATGGATTTGACATGTTATTGGCAAAGGTGTGTGTTGCTATGTTTAATCTCATGTTATGACTTTTCATGAGTTATCTTTTGAGTCAGTTGGGCTTGTAGCTCGGTATTGGATTTTATTAAGTCTTGGGAACAATTGTCCAGTTTTGATAGCTCAAAGTTGAGTTTTGATCATGGTTTACGTTATTGGGGAATTGCATGTTTTGAATGCACTGGTTTATTCTTTTGGGGTCGTGTTATGTTTTAGACCTTGTTAGCTATGGATCCATAGGCATTTGAGTTTTCCAAGTCTCGCGGGCAAGAGATCGGGATTGATTGAGCTCAGTTTACGAGACGTTAGTTTCTTTTTTGTAGCACGGAATAGGCATCGGGTTCCATGATAAGTAAGGCGTGGGCCTACATGGTCGGGCGTCGTCTCATGGGCAGTAAGGTGTAATTCCATATGTGCTTGGCATGGGATAGGCATCGGGTTCCATGATAAGTAAGGCGTGGACCTATATGGTCGGGCATCGTCTCATGGGCAGTAAGGTGTAATCCCAAATGCGATGTCATGGATTTGGAGTGACCCAATGTATAGACCTGGAGTGGTTGAAGTTGGGGGCTCCCTAGTCTCGCGGGCAATAGATCTGGAGTGATTGAGCTCAGTTTACAAGAGTAATCCACGTGTGTGTTTTATTGCATAGTAGGTGACCCACTTTTGTGTTCCATCACGTACAATGTATACGGGCCTCCCCCGCCACCGAAAGGTGTTGTTTTGGGTATTTGTGTTTATCCATGTTTTCGGTGACGTATCATATTTATGTGAATTGTTTTCCACGTTATATGAGTTATGGGTATGTTTCATCCATGTTTGGGGATGTTTGGAATATGGGAGATTTAATTATGAATTCAATCGTTTTGAGAATCAAATGCTATTTCACCTTTCACGTCGGTTTTGGGAATGAGTCCATTTTGGAAATCATTCTATATTAAAGCTTTGAGCACGGGATTAGTGTGAGTTGGTAAATTGGTGATTTGCAATTAAAGTAAACTCTTTTGAACTCATGACTTAAACGGCATCTCTCTCTATTTTGAATTTATATGGTCATGATAAAACTCTTGAACTCATAAGGCGTTAGCCTAACCCTTTTTATTTGTCGGCATGTGCAACAGGCTCAGGTTGGGAGTAGCTTTAGCTACACTGTGAAGTGGCGAGTGCTAGTAGAGTGCACGAGATGTGATTTTGATTAGTGGAGTCTTCCGCATTTATTTGGGATTAGCAACTTGTGTTGTGTTAAGTAACGTCCGTTTTAAGTTATTTATTGTGGGAACTATGATGTTTAAATTCCGAGGCATTTTCAGGGATGATCTGTAGAAACGATTTTATACTCTTTTGGTTATTTCATTGAAATTAAAGTTAGTTGCTCGTTCCAATTTTGAGGGTGTTATAGTTTTTGGCTTAAAAATTGATGTGGATACTGAAACTTTTACACATTTAATTACCATGTTAAAATTGATGTGGATACTGAAAATTTTACACACGTTTACACTCTTGATTACCATGTTGTTAGGGTCAAATTGGGTTGAATAGAAGTTCAAGGGCTGATTTGTTATTCCTTAATTTGGGCCTTATTGTGTGAATGGGCCGTGGGCGTCCATGCCATGGGCCCAGTATATATAAAGTTGTTTAGCTTTGAAAATTAAGCTAGTTGTCATTTTAATCTTTCAAGTGCTTATTGTAAACTCTCTCTATTATTGAAAGTAAAGTGGATGACCATTGGAAATCATATCGTTTGTGTTATTATCTATTGATTTCTATTACGTGTTGCACTGATCTGGAACTCACAATTGGTATCAGAGCAAACAGACGAACTGATTCAAAGTTATTTTCTTGATTTCTGGTAAGTTTTCTAGAAACATTCGACTTGTTCTTGCCTTGAAAACTCATATTTTGATTCTGTCAAAATTGATTGCTATCGCTTACCACATTCTGTTAGCATTTCTGCAAATTTTCAGTACTCAATTCGTCCATCTTAATCGATTTTAAGCAAAATCAAATTTTCAAGCTTTTGTCTCTGTTTCTTGCAAAAATCGAACTTTTACCATCAAAAACTTGTTATTTGGCTTCAAAATCGATTTGGGTATAGTTATTATTGTGTTTGGTCGAGTTCCTAATCTTTCAGGAACGATTTTGAATAACCCTAGTCGAATTTCTGAGTTTTTGGAAACCACAGCCGCAGTTACCGGATACCACAGCCGTGGTTACCGGGTCCTTCTTTGTATTACCGGGTAAGTTCCTATTCTATCACTTGTTACCGGGTAAATAATAGTTACCGGGTAATATTATACCTTACCGGCTATTTCAATACTTATCGGACATCACTCCCGGTAAGTCCCAGATACCGGTAAGCCTTCACATCCGGTAAGCTCACCTATACAGACAAGTTCCCGGTAAGTACTTTTCCATCCGGTAAGTCTTCTCACCCGGTAAGATTATTTCTTGTCTTATTCTGTTATCGGTAACTGCATCTACACCCGGTAAGCTCTTTCATCCGGTAAGATCCACATCCGGTAAGCTCTTCCACCAGGTAAGTTTCTCTTTTTGCTCAGTTTTAATTCATCCGGTAACTTGTCTCACCCGGTAACCCTCTGTTACCCGGTAACTCAAGATCATCCGGTAACTTCTGCAAATTTACCTGTTTTTCATAATCTGATCCGGACACTTCCAGATCAGATATCTTTCATCCGGATTCCTATCCGGTAAGATCTGCTTAGTCGATTTCTTACTTGATTTAGCTTAATCCACTCTTTGAACATGCGTTAGGATATCACTCTTAGTGCCTTGCATTAGGTTATCACTTTGAATCGAACCAATCGTCTGACGATCACTCCAGTGCAACTTAAGATGTCTTCACGCGACGCTCTTGCCATCAGCACCGATTCCAAACCACCTTGCCTCTACCAAGGTGAGTACAGCCAGTGGCGAGACAGATTTATAATCTTCATTGAGTCAAAGGATAACTTCGAGTATATCTGGCGAGCTCTAGAAGACGGGCCAATTCCTGAACCCACGAAGACTATTCCACCAACTGAAGCAGGTGGTCAACCTCGTATCGAGAAAAAGATACTCTCCGAAATGACTGCCGACGAACGAGGCATGATTAAGGGAGAAAAGCATGCTAAGAGGTACCTTGTTCAAGCTCTACCCAACACGATCTACACTGCCATCGACAGCTACAAAAAGACAGCTAAGGGCATGTGGGATCAAGTGCAGAAAATGATGCGCGGGACCGAAGTCGGGAATCAACTGAAGATCAACAGATCCATAACCAACTTTGATGGGTTTAAGCAGCGCACCGGCGAATCCCTCTCTCAGACCTATGAACGCTTCTGTCTCCTTCTCAACGATCTTCATAAGAACCAAATCACTCGTTCTAACAAGGAGAACCCACTTAAGTTCCTCAACAACCTTCTGCCTGAGTGGAAAGTATACGCATCATACGTCAAGCACAACCACTTAATGGAGAAAGTCGGCATCCACGAGCTCTATGAGATGCTACTGCAGGACGAAGATGAAGTGATGGAGATTCTGAACGAGAAGAAGTCTGCATCCAAGCCATCTACTGATCCACTGGCACTTATGTCTTCCAAACGAGGGAAATCTTCTGGCCGTCATTCCAAATATGCCCAAAGGCAAAGCGAACCTAAATCAGAACCTGAGGAAAGAGAAGACAGTGATTATGATCCTGAAGTATCTGCCATTAAGAAAGCGATGGCCCTGCTCTCCAAATCCTTCCAACAACAGAAGTTCTATAAGAAGCCGACGTCCAATAATCACCGCTACTCCACCTCCTCCAACAAGCGCCATGATTATCAGGACAAATATGAAGGAAAGAAGAAAGCTGATGAGTCTGTTAGTTCCAGATCCGTGCAACGAACAATGAAATCAAAATATGTAAAACAATATAGTTTATGATTTCAACTGGTCATCCCTATTAGCTTTCAATTGAGAGAGAATTACAATACAAAGTAGGAAAGCAAATGAGACAACTAGCCTATTTTCTAAGGCTAATGCACATTATATATAGCGGGCCCGTGGTTAACAAGCCCACGGCCCGTTCACTAACAAAGCTCAAATAAAAGAATTGCAATACAGACCCTTGAACTTTAAATCAACATAAATTGACCCTAACAATCTCCCCCCTTTGATTTGAAGTTTGAGTTCGCGCTCTAGTTCTCGCCAGTTGTAGACGTATCTTTTACGGAGCGCAAAGTGTACCTCGAACATTCTGATAGCACGACGATAGTCGATGCGTTCTTCAACCACTTCTAAAGCGTTTCGTGCAGTTATCTCATTTGAGTTAGGAACATACGAAACCTTCTGATTTTCTGATTCATAGGAAATGATTTTGCGAAGAGCATTTTGTACATTGAAGAGCGTGCCATCGCAGAATCTGTCTACCTGACTGAAGCACAAAAATTTCTTCTCATTTTGATCGTTGATGAAGACAATCCTAAATTCCGGTTGTAGAAGCAGAGCGTTCTCGGAATACATCTTCAACTTAGGAGCTTTCAGATTCGGCTTTATCAGATTTACCTTCTTTGCCCTGTTCTCGATTGCCATTTGGAAATCCGTGAGATATGACATCATAATAGTACAGACCAGGAATCGACGAACAACTTCGAGCGCCTTTGTGATAGGTAGCGGTCGGATGGTTCTTGTACAAAGGTCTTTCAGAATTGCCAGGAAGTTGAATGGTCGGAGGTGCTGGAAGTCGGCTTCGGAAAATTTCCATTCATTCCCATCTTCACGTCGGACAGTGAATACAGGATAAACGATTTTCATAATGCGGCTTAAATGGATGTTGAGTACCTCGGTGATCTTATGCTTGGTTCTGACTTGGCTGACTGGAAGACACCGCTTCATTGCACTGATGTACCTGCGTTGGTATTCGGGGTTGAAGTTGTAAATACCAAGGCAGAAGGTCGGCTCGATCGGGTGTAGCTTGTGAACAAACAACTTCTTCAGGGATTCCTCCAGATGAGGAATAAATATCGGGATCTTCTCCCAACGGATTTGTTGCTGTTGAGGAGGGGGAAGATCTGAAGCTGTCGGTTGCAGAGGAGATATCGTAATATCGGCAGTTGTGGTCTCGGGTCTTGTTGAAGTTTCAGCGGGTTGAGCAGAGTGAACGGGGGTTCCATAAAAATTCTGGAGCAGGAACTGATCATAATCAATATTGTCATCTTCATCATTAGGGAAAACCAAATTAACCTGGAGATTGGCGGCACTGGCGGCTTTTTCATACCATGCATCTTCGGTCTCCGGGTTGGTCTCGCAGTCTGGGTCAATCATATCCAGTATCGGCATATTTGATGAGTCGAAATTAACCAGTTCCTGTGTTGAACCCTCAGGCTTTTCAACCGTCGAGTCTTCATCATCTGAGATGTCCATGTCTATTACCATCTCGGCTAAGGGCAACTCGGCTTCAGGTTCGTCGTCGGTTATTGTTGCCGCAGTTGCTGGTTCCAGATGAACCACAATTGTCGTTTCGGTGAGGATAGAGGCGGTCTCGGTAGGTCTTAGTCGTTTCTCCCCCTCACGGTGATCAGGATCATCCTGGTCATCGTGCTTGCGCTTTAGACCGCCTACTTGACTCTTGCAGGTATCTTCGAGTGAACGGACTCTCTCGGACAGCGTTGTCATCGCTTGTTGGAAGTCCTTGAGAGTCGAGTCAATGTTATCCAATCGAGTGGTAATGGATGATGAAGGAGCAATGACCTGTGATTTCAGAACGGTTACCAGGTCTGCTTCGGTAGAGGCGTTGGTTTCGGATTCTTGGAGCAGTTGGGCTAGAAGCATCGTCTTTAGGGTGTCCACCGTATAGATAGGCTGAACAGGATCCGGTGGAGGTGTAGGTGCGGTTTCAGTGTCGACGATATGCCCTTTGCCTTTGATTAATCGTTTGACGGTGTCGATCTCAGCGGCGACGTGCTGCTCCATCGCCTCGCGGACAGCCTTAAGGGTGCTGTCCAGGGACCCTGGTGACACAAAGTCGGGTAACGTAACACCGGGATCACTTAGATTTCCCGTTGAGGCATCTACCGCAGAGGCAGAGCCACCTACGTTCACGGTTGGCGCATGGATAACCGTGGTAAGATTTCCGTCGATCCTCGTGTTCCGCCAGACAGAGACACTACAGACGTTCCGATCGAGTCACGAAGAGTCTCGATTTGGTGTTCCTTATCATGTGTCCTAGCCGAAGAATGTTCACTGTCAAATGGCTCTAGACTCGATGGTGCACGAAATGAAGTCGAGACCAGGGGTTGTTGGTCTCTTATTTCAACACCAGTACTCTCCGAGTGAGAGACCGGTGGAAGTTGTACTTGATCCCCGTGAGAAACTGAAACATCCGTCTTTTGAGAGACGGATGAGTGGATAAGGGGGTTGTGCAATTGCACCGCTGGGTCCATGGAGGCTTCTTCAATATCCTGTCCCAACAAATGAGACGGGATAGTAGATGTGGCTACCCGGATATCACTCGGTTGGGTTCGCTCAGGAGCCTCGTTATCTTTACGGATCAATCTTTCCTGGTTCGCTTTCGAACGCAGTTCTCTCCTTCTCACATGATCTAACTCGTCACCTACTACTCCCTCGTTCCTAATATCTCCTATTTCATGCTGTTCAGTATGAGGAGGTGAGTCAAGTGGGATTCCTTCAGTGAAGTCCGAGTTTGGTCCGACATCGTGAGGTATTAACTTCAGGCGAATGTTGCGGTCTGTATCGGATTCCGTGGAGTCAGATTCCACGTTTTCAACATGTGGGCGTGGTGAGGGAGGGTCGGAAAGATATGGTTCGGAGTCATGTTGAAGCATCGGTCGTGAGGACGATGCTCTGGCTTCGCCTGTCGGTCGGATGATAGGGATTATGGGTTGATGGCTAGAACCGGGTCACGATTCCACTGCACCACTCACACTAGCTCCCCTCCCACGGATTCTCAACACACCCCGCCCGGGAGCCCCAGCTGCCCGGGCCCTTCCTCCTCTCATTCTTGGACCCTCACGTCCCTCTGGTCTAGGTCCCTGGGCAGGTCCCTCCGGCGCTGGCTGGACCATGGGATTTCCTAACCCTTCCCTATAAGCTATAACACCCGGTGCAGCGGGATCGGCGTGAGCCAGTAGGGCTTCAGGTATGGGCATGGCAACGGCGTTGGACGGGTTCCTAATGACCATGTATTGCAAATGATGAGGTGGACATACCGTATGAGTTAGGCGTCGCGGTATGGCGGGATTTGCGTTCATATGTTGTCGGACGGCCAGAGAAAGGAAACGCGGGTAAGGAAGGAACTTCTTTTGCTTGGTACCTCCGATATGACGAATAGTGGTGACTAATTCCCGCCACAAGATCATAGCAACATCGACGTGTCGGTTGTAACACACGGCATGAAAAATTCTCAGGAAGTCGCCGGTGCATTGATCGATACCTTTCCATCTGGATGAAAGGCACCTGTTCAGAATCGTGAACAGAGTGTACCAGATGGGGCCCATGTATTTCCGATTGAACGCGGAAGGCCGGTTGAGATCGTGGTTGCATCCGAGAGCGCGGACTTGAGCGCAGAGAGTGTCGTCGTTGACCGCGGGGTCATAGCCTTGATGTCCGTCGGCGTTCGCTTCAGGAAGTGAAAGTAGGCGGCGGAAGGAGTCCGGTGTGAGCGTGAACTGTTGATTATCGATCTGAGCGGTGATCGTTTGTGAGTTACCGGCCGTGCGAACTTGTGCGGAGAACCATACTTGGAGTACGTACAGCAACGGGACATCGGCAGTGGCGGTGAGGGCCTCACGGAGAGGGTGACGCATGAGGATGTCCACAATCACTCGATGTTGTGGTTGTGTTCTGAATAGTGTCGGGTCCAGGTGATGGTTGTTCGCCTCCAATTCAGTGCCATGGTCAGGGTCGACCAAGGCGTTATCAGCAGCTTCATCTATAAATTCCTCATTAGGAATTTGTTCTTCCGGATGTTGTTGCTGCTGTCGATCCGCCATTGAGATATCTATAAAAGAACCACAATTAGTGATCGAGGCGGATGAACAAGGGTCAACGCGTACCTTTGCATAAAATGGCTCAATCTGAGACTGATTGAGGACTGGCAGTGAGTAAAACAGGTACAGAACTGACAAATACAGAGGAGTTCGGGCAAAAGAATGGAAAACCCAAACTTTCCGGACAAACCATACAGTCCGGACAAAGGTATCCGGACAACACATGTTACCGGATGTGAAGAATCTTCCCGGATAAAATAGGTTTCCGAGTGAAAGGGGTTACCCGACATCAGGGATTCCGGACACATCAACAATCCGGTAGTTGAACTTACCGGAAACCCCGAGGTTTCCGGACAACTAGGTCTCCGGATGTTGTGTATGTCCGGACAAAATATCTGTTTGTATGCACGTTCCCGGATAAAACTTCTTAAGTTTGAAACTGTCCGGACACGAAGAGAGTGTCCGGACGACAGACCCAATGTTCAATAGCACAAAATAGAGTCCCAATCATGTGTTAAAGCATGTATGCAGTATGTATTGACACATATGAGCACACAGGTTGGCCTAAATCTACCAAAGGCACATCGAATGGACCTGAAGTCGATTGGACTCGTATGTGGGTTTCGGATGTGTGCAATCTACCGAATCGGAGGTCGATATGTGGAACTGGGTGCGTGAAACCATTAACATTGACATAGAGAGGGATCATAGAGCAACATACCTGATTGTGGGACTGAAAAACGAGTCAAAATCGAGGGTTTTGAGCAGGTCCGATCGAGAGAGAATGAGACAAGGGTTTAGGGTTTTGGCGTGAAATTTCTGGATAAAGTGAAATAGAGGAACCCGGATGCTTAAATATGGGCCAGAATCCGGGTGAGGTATCCGGGCTCCTATCCAACCCGGATAAGGACCCGGTCCGGAAACCTATCCGGAAAGATAGAGTTTTCGGATACCTGTCCGGATTTTGCTGGATGTTGAAAAATGCCCTGTTCCTTGAGATTTTGCAAAAGTGGAACAAATTCGGATTTAAAGGAACCTTCTCTCGCTCCCCCTCAAACTGAGAATGGGGAAAGTCTTGCTCCCCCTCGGATAGTGCAATGGAGAGTCCGACACAAAAAAAACTTTCGAGCAGTTAAAGAAAAACACTGTGTCGCTCCCCCTCAACAAATGAGTGAACTTACCTGATACTGCTTTGTGCTCCCCCTGAACACATGAACACACCGTGAAGGCACAGATATAGACAGATAAAAGTAGACAATAGTATGAAATAAAAGGAAACACACGAAGAAAGAAAGGAAACAAACGAAATCTACGAAATAAATACAGAGACTTAATTTAACTATGTGACTGAAACAAGTAGAATACACGTGCGAGGAAGTGTATGCTCAATCATCAGGTGTGTAAACACCGGATGTTGAGTAGACAGTTACTCGTAGATGTATGGAACTTGTAACGGGCACACAATCGGATTAAGTCTTCAGATTTAGCATACCTAACTTGGACACTAGAGTGGTAAAACGTTTTTCGTCCAAGGCTTTCGTAAAGAGGTCTGCTAACTGATGCTCAGTATTTACGTAGTAGAGTTCGACTGTACCTCTTTCAACGTGATCCTTGATGAAGTGATACCGAACGTCGATGTGCTTTTTCTTGGTGTGTTGGACCGGGTTGCATGATATGGCTATGGCGCTCTTCGAGTCGCAGTAAATGGGGACTTTGGCATACGTGAAGCCGTAGTCTTTGAGTTGTGTCCGCATCCAGATTACTTGTGAACAGCAGCTTGCGGCGGCCACATACTCCGCCTCGGTAGTTGACGTTGAAACGCATTGCTGCTTCTTGGACGCCCAACTCACCAGGTTATCTCCCAAAAACTGGATATGTCCCGAGGTGCTTTTCCGGTTCATCATGCAGCCCGCGTGATCTGCATCAGAATAAGCAGATAACTCAAAACCTGTCTCCTTCGGGTACCACAAGCCAAGATCAGCAGTACCACGTAAATAACGAAAAATTCATTTAACGGCAGTTAAATGAGACTCTTTAGGTTTTGATTGATACCTGGCACACAAAAATGTTGAAAACATGATATCCGGCCTACTCGCAGTAAGATACATCAAAGAACCGATCATTCCCCGATACAATTTAGTGTTCACATCCTTTCCGTGAGGATCGGCGTGAAGCTTGTATTGGTTGCCATGGGAGTTTTCATTGGTGAGGACTGTTCCATCTAGAATTTCCGAAGAATATCCCGGATGTACTTAGACTGGTTTATGAATATTCCGGTCAACATTTGTTTAACTTGAAGACCAAGGAAGAAATTCATCTCACAAAGCATACTCATTTTAAAAAATTGGCCCATTAGATTGGCAAAGTTCTTTACATATTGAGGACTAGTAGACCCAAAAATTATGTCATCAACATACACTTGTACTAAGACTATATGACCTTTTTCATTCTTTATGAACAGAGTAGAGTCTATCTTACCTCGAGTGAACTCAGATTTAAGCAAGAATTCGGACAAAGTGTTGTACCAGGCTCGCGGAGCTTGCTTTAGACCGTAAAGCGCCTTGTCTAGAATGTAGACATGATCAGGCTTCGAATCATCCACGAATCCTTCGGGCTGCGAGACGTACATTTCTTCCTTGATATCGCCGTAGAGGAATGCGGTCTTCACATCCATTTGGAAGACCGTGAAATTCTTATGCGCGGCGTATGAAAGGAACATACGTATGGCTTCGATGCTTGCCACTAGAGCGTAGGTCTCATCGTAATCGATCCCTTCTTGTTGACGGTACCCCTTTGCCACGAGACGCGCCTTGTTGCGTACGACTATGCCGTCTTCGTTCTTCTTATTTTTGAAGATCCACTTGGTGCCGATCACCGTCTTGTGTTTTGGACGTGGAACCAATCGCCATACCTTTAGAGCTTCGAATTGATTGAGCTCCTATTGCATGACTATGATCCAGTCCGTATCTTCAAGCGCTTCACGTACGTTCGTCGGCTCGATGTTGCTTAAGAAGCCGGAGAATAGACAGAAGTTGGCGGATGCACCTCGTGTTTGAACTGGAGCAGAGGGATCACCGATGATTTGGTGAAGCGGATGAGCTTTCGTCCATCTGGTGGTGTGTGGAAGCGGCTGTTGAGTTGAATGGGAGGCGTCCGAATCCACATAATCACCAGAAGGTAGGTCTTGAACTGCTTCAAGTGTAGCCGGCTGGTTTCTTGGAGGAGGTGGGGGAGGATTCGCCGAGGATTGAACAACTTCTGGTTCCGAGGAGTTCAGAAGTTGATCATCGGTTGTAGCAGAGGACAAATCACTAGGAGCGATCTACGGGTTTGTAACAGGTTCCTCCGGGGGGACAGTAGTATCAGTTGAAGTCGATGACGATGACGGTTGAGCTGTCTCCACAGTGATAGACGGCGTGCTTGTAGAAGGCGGCAGACCGGAAAGATTCGCCGAATCCTCAGTACGAGCAGCTTCTAGTCGAGGTTGTGCTGAGACAGTAGGGGAACTATTAAAGATGTCACCATAAAAGAATTTAAACAATAAATCTAAATCAGAAAAGTTAGCATTCGATGAAGATGCATGATTTGGATTTACTATCGCTTGTGCAGGTCCCGAACTTGGAGGTCCGGAAGCTAGCACGCTAGTTAAACCGGGTTCTGAACTGTTTTGTTCAGAAGCCAAATCTGCGGCTTCGTCGAATGTCACGTTTACACTCTCGACAACGGTTTTATTCCGTTTCATGTAAACGCAATACGCTTGAGCCTGCATGGAGTATCCGATGAAAACTCCTTCGTCCGCCTTAGGGCTGAATTTGTCGAGATCGTCCTTGTCGTTTAAGACGTAGCACGTGCATCCGAATGCATGGAAGTACTTGATATTCGGAATGCGTTTGTTGATGATCTCGTACGGCGTCTTGTTGAACCACTTGTGGATGATGGAGCGGTTTTGCGTATAGCAAGCAGTAGACACCGCTTTGGCCCAGACAAATAGCGGCAGTTTGGATTGGGAAAGCATGGTGTGAGCCGCTTCGACGAGGGTACGATTGCGCCTTTCCACCACTCCGTTTTGCTGAGGAGTGCGTGCTGCTGAGAAGGTTTGCGAAATTCTGACAGAAATTAGATAATCGTTCACCGTTTGGTTCTTGAATTCCGTCCCGTTGTCGGTCCTGATGGTCTGGACTTGACTTTGAAGATTTAACTGAATCGTCTTCAAGTGGTTGATGATCAGCTCCGGAGTTTCGTCTTTCGAGCGAAGGAACTTGACCCAGGTGTAGCGCGAGAAGTCGTCCACCATTACCAGAACATATTTCCGTTTGTTGATGCTTTGAACACGCATCGGTCCACACAAATCCATATGGATAAGCTCGAGGGACCGGGACATGCTCGGAGCTGCCTTCAGCTGATGCGGTGCTCGTTTCATCTTTCCCATCTCGCATGCCCCGCAGAGACGATCCATCACGAATTGAAGATCGGGCATGCCTTTTACATGTCCGCCCAGCTTGTTGATACTCTTGAAATTGAGGTGCGATAGTCTCCGATGCCAAATCCAAGCTTGGTCGGAATTAGCCTTTGACATGAGGCAAACAGATTTATCGGTCTTGAGGGCTGCAAGGTCGATGGTGTAGAGGTTGGTATTGTGTTTTCCAACCAGTAGCTCGTCTCCGTCGTTATTGAGTATTCTACACCTTTTGGCTTTAAAACGAACCTCGAGATCTTTGTCGCAGAATTGGCTGATGCTGAACAGATTGTGTCCCAATCCCGCGACGTGTGATACCTTCTTAATAGTGATCTTGTCTTAAACAATGTCGCCGTAGCCCACGATCGGTGCCTTGTTGTCATTCCCAAATCTCACGTCTCCACCGTATTCTTCCTTGTAGTTCGTGATAAGCTCCCTCCTTCCGGTCATGTGCTTGGAGCATCTAGAGTCTAAGTACCACACATGATCGTGCTGCAAAAACAGGTTTAACGGTTTTTAGGTACCCAAATTTTCTTGGGTCCTGGAGGGTTAGGTTTGGCACCTCTTGGAGGAACTTGCTTTGACACAGACTTCCCCTTAGGTGTAGATTGTACACCATTTGGAGTAACAGGTTTTGGCACATGTTGCCTCTTAGATTTGGAATTCATACCTTTTGGAGGAACAGGTTTTGTAGCAGGTTGCCTCTTAGGTGTCGGTCTAACCTCAGTAGGAGACGACCGTTTTGGAATGGGTTTGGTCTCCCGCTGTGGTTTAACCTCTGATTGGAAACCCCGTTGTTTATAGTATTTTCTGTTGTTATTACGGGGTTTGCGTTTGGGTGGTGAATTATACATGTGATATGACCCAAACCAGACATTTATGTTAATTTCATCAAAATCATTCCAACCACATCTAGAACGACATAAACAATCACGCGATAACTGAATCAATTGATGAACTGAATTAAGTTTAATTGGATAAGAAACTTCAAAACGATTCCAATGATTCCAAACACAATTGTCTTTGTTTATTCTAGAATTAAAAGCAGTAGGGAAGGACTTTAATGTTGCATCCTTGACAGGATCCTTGTTTAGCCACTTGGGTTTTTCTTGTTTTGCGCGACCATTTTATCTGAAACAACAGGGAAGGACTTTGGGTTCTTCCCAGCTGTGATTAAGATTTCTAAAACTAAGCCTGTTTCTCAAAATCAATCACAGCCGAGGCAAAAGACCGAGCGATCGACTGCCAAAAATCCTGCTTCCTCAAAAGCCACTGACCATGCTGTCAATGTTGTTTTAGATAAAACCGGTCGCGCTAAATAGGATAAACAAAAGTGGCTAGCCAAGGAATCTATCGATGATGCTGCATCAAAGTCATTTAATACTGTTTTTTATCCTAGAATGAACAAAAACGATTGTGCTTGGAATCATAGGAATTATTTTGTTAAACATGAGACTAAATTCCCGATTAAGCTTTATTCCATTCAGCAATTGATTCAATTATCGCATGATTGTTTGTGTTTTTCTAGTTGTGGTTGGAATGACTTTGATGATATTAATAATAATGATTGGTTTGGGTCATATCATATGTATAATTCTTCACCCAAACGCAAACCCCGTAAAAACAAAAAGAAACATCATACACAATGGGGTTCCCAATTAGAGGTTAAACCAAAGCAAGATAGGAAACCCATTTCAAAACGGGTTCCTTCTACTGAGGTTAAACCTACACCCAAGAGGCAACCTGCTTCAAAACAAGTCCTTCCAAAAGGTGTAAACCCTACACCCAAGAGGCAAACTGTTTCAAAGCAAGTTCCTCCGAAAGGTGTAAAACCTAACCCTCCAGGACCCATGAAAATATGGGTACCTAAAGTCCGCTGATCTCGTTTTGCAGGACGGTCATGGGTGGTACTTAGACTCTGGATGCTCCAAGCACATGACCGGAAGAAGGGAGCTTCTCACGAACTACAAGGAACAATATGGCGGAGACGTGAGATTTGGGAACGATGAAAAGGCGCCGATTTTGGGCTACGACGACATTATCCAAGACAAGATCACCATCAAAAAGGTATCACACGTCGCGGGATTGGGACACAACCTGTTCAGTATCGGCCAATTCTGCGACAAAGATCTAGAGGTCAGATTCAAAGCCAAAAGGTGTAGCATTCTCACCGACGACAGAACGGAGCTACTGGTTGGAAAGCGCAAGACCAACCTCTACACCATCGACCTCGCAACCCTGAAGACCGATAACTCTGTCTGCCTGATGTCAAAGGCCAATTCTCAACAAGCATGGATTTGGCATCGACGTCTCTCGCACCTGAACTTCAAGAGTATCAACAAACTGGTGTTGGGCGGACAGGTGAAAGGCATGCCCGATCTTCAATTCGTGAAGGATCGACTATGCGGGGCATGTGAAATGGGAAAGATGAAGCGAGCGACGCATAAGCCGAAGGCCGCTCCGAGCACGTCCCGGTCCCTCGAACTTATCCATATGGATTTGTGTGGACCGATGCGTGTTCAAAGCATCAACAAGCGCAAGTATGTCCTGGTGATGGTGGATGATTTCTCACGCTACACATGGGTCAAGTTCCTACGCACAAAGGACGAAACTCCGGAGCTGATCATCAACCATTTGAAGACCATCCAACTGAACCTTCAAAGTCAAGTTCAGACTATCAGTATCAACAACGGGACGGAATTCAAGAATCAAACGGTGAACGACTACCTGACTTCAGTCGATATCTCGCAAACCTTCTCGGCTGCACGCACTCCTCAACAAAACGGAGTGGTGGAAAGACGCAACCGTACCCTCGTCGAAGCTGCTCGCACGATGCTTTCTCAGTCCAAACTGTTGTTATCTCTCTGTGCCGAAGCGGTGTCTACAGCTTGTTACACGCAAAACCGCTCCATCATCAACAAGCGGTTCAACAAGACGTCGTACGAGATCATGAACAACCGCGTTCCGAACATCAAGTACTTTCACGCGTTCGGATG
Source organism: Saussurea involucrata (assembly GCA_033807775.1). NCBI lineage: Eukaryota > Viridiplantae > Streptophyta > Magnoliopsida > Asterales > Asteraceae > Saussurea > Saussurea involucrata. The sequence goes on from CM066314.1 coordinate 24,626,803, forward strand.
CACATGCTACGTCCTTAACGACAAAGATGATCTCGGCAAATTCAGCCCGAAGGCTGACGAAGGAGTTTTTATTGGATACTCCATGCAGGCTAAGGCGTATCACGTTTACAACAAACAGATTAAACCGTTACCGAGAGTGTAAACATGATATTCGACGAAGCCGCATATTTGGCTTCTGAACAAATCAGTTCAGAACCCGGTTTAACTGGCGTGCTAGCTTTCGAACATCCACGTTCGGGATTTGCACAAGAGACAGTAAATCCGAGTCATGCGTCTACGTCGAATGCTGATCTTTCTGATTTAGATTTACTGTTTCAATATTTTTATGATGATATGGTTAACGTTTCTACCCCTCGTGTCTCAGCGCACCCACGACTTGAAGCTGCTCAAATTGAGGATTCGGCGAATCTATACGGTATGCCGCCTTCGATTAGCACTCCTTCCATCACTATGGAGACACCTCAACCATCAACCTCAACTGATACTACCATCCCCCCGGAGAAACCAGTACTAAACCCGGAGATCGCTCCTCAAGATTCGTCATCTGCTACAATCAATGATCAGCCTCTGCATTTCTCGGAACCAGAAGTTGCTCAACCATCGACGAATCCTCCCCCGTCTCATCCGAGAAACCAACCTGCTACACTTGAAGCAGTACAAGACCTTCCATCTGGTGATTACGTGGATCCGAACGCCTCACACTCAACTCAGCAGCCGCTTCCACGCACCACCAAATGGACAAGAGCTCATCCCTTACACCAGATCATCGGTGATCCCTCCACTCCAGTCCAAACGCGAGGCGCATCAGCCAATTTCTGCCTCTTCTCCGGCGTCTTGAGTAAGATCGAGCCTACAACCGTCCGCGAAGCACTCAAAGATCCGGACTGTGTCATGGTCATGCAAGAGGAGCTCATCCAATTCGAGGCTCTTAAGGTATGGAGACTTGTCCCACGTCCATCTCACAAGACGGTGATCGGCACTAAGTGGATCTTCAAGAACAAGGACGAGGACCGCATCATTGTACGCAACAAGGCACGTCTCGTGGCCAAGGGATACCGTCAGCAAGAATGGATAGATTATGACGAGACATACGCTCCGATGGCGAGGATCGAAGCTATACGTATGTTCCTTGCATACGCCGCAAACAAGAACTTCACGGTCTTCCAAATGGATGTGAAGACCGCATTCCTCAACGGCGAACTCAAGGAAGAAGTGTACGTATCGCAACCGGACGGATTCGTGGACGAGAAAAAGCCTGATCATGTCTACATACTAGACAAGGCGCTCTACGGATTGAAGCAAGCTCCACGGGCCTGGTATGATACGCTAACAAAGTTTTTGATCAAATCGGAATTCACACGAGGTAAATTGACTCAACTCTCTTTATCAAAAACGAAAAAGGTCATATTGTTTTAGTTCAAGTGTATGTCGTTGACATAATTTTCGGTTCTACTAATCCTCAGTATGCTAAGAACTTTGCCAAGTTAATGGGACAATTTTTTAAAATGAGTATGCTGTGTGAGATGATTTTCTTTCTCGGTCTTCAAGTTAAACAACTGTCGACCGGAATATTCATAAATCAGGCCAAGTACATCCGGGATATTCTTAATAAATTCCAGATGGAACAGTCCTCACCGATGAAAACTCCCATGGCACCCGGTACAAAGTTACACGCCGATCCTAACGAAAAGGATGTGGACACTAAAATGTACCGGGGAATGATTGGTTTTTTGATGTACTTAACCACTAGTAGACCGGACATCATGTTTTCCACATTTCTATGAGCCCGGTTTCAATCAAAAGCAAAAGAGTCTCATTTAATAGTTGTCAAACGAATTTTTCGTTATTTACGTGGTACTGCTGATCTTGGCTTGTGGTACCCGAAAGAGATAGGTTTCGAGCTGTATGCATACTCTGATGCGGACTACGCGGGCAACATGATGGATCGGAAGAGCACATCGGGTCATGTGCAGTTCTTGGGCGATAGCTTGGTGAGTTGGGCATCCAAGAAGCAGCAGTGCGTCTCTACGTCGACTACCGAGGCGGAATACGTGGTCGCCGCAAGCTGCTGTTCACAAGTGATTTATATGCGCACACAACTCAAGGACTACGGCTTCACATACGTCAAGGTGCCCATCTACTGCGACTCAAAGAACGCAATTTCAATATACAGCAATCTGGTCCAGCATACGAAGACAAAGCATATAGACGTTCGGTACCATTTTATCAAGGATCACGTTGAAAGAGGTACAGTCGAACTTTATTTTGTAAATACAGAACATCAGTTAGCAGACCTGTTTACAAAACCCCTGGACGAAAAACGTTTTAATTATCTAGTGTCCAGGTTAGGTATGCTAAATTTGTAGACTTGATTTGATTGTGTGCCCGATACAAGTTCCATACATCTACGAGAAACTGTCCTTTCATCATCAGTTATTCCCACTCCTGATGATTGAACATACACTTTCTCGCACATGTATTCTACTTGTATCAGTTGCACAGTTAGGTTGAGTTTATGTATTTATTAGGTAGATTTCGTTTGTTTACTTTCTTTCCACGTGTGTTTCTTTTATTTCATACTGTCGTCTAGTTTATTTGATTATATCTGTGCTTTTACAAGTGTTCATGTGTTCAGGGGGAGCACGACTAGCTATCAGGTATGTTACATCTACTGTTGAGGGGGAGTGTCACACATGTTTTTTCTTTAACTGCCAGAAAAGTGTTTTTGTGTGTCAGGACATTCCCGAGTGCACTTCACATCACACATTGTGCACATTTTGAGGGGGAGCATATTCCTTGTGTTCATCACTTGAGGGGGAGTGTCCCATTTTTTTTTCTTAAAAGTATAAAAGTTTTTTTGTGTTGACGACTTCCAAACCACTCACATTCCTGTTTCGAGGGGGAGCAGGGACATATTCGTGCAAAGGTCGAGGGGGAGCGGGGAAATTTCGTAAGAAAGAGTCCATTTTCTCAAATTTTAAGGTTTCCGAATACTTACCCGGTAAGTGACCGGGTAACTATGGTTACCGGGTGAACTTACCGGCCAGAGTAAGTTACCGGGCATCTAACCCGGTGAGTCCTTCCATATAAATATTGGGGCATCCGGAAACCCTCATTATTCAAAACTATCCGGACACTCTCCAAAACCTCACAAAACCCTCTCGACTCTCTCTCACTCGGACACCACCGACTTTTGCTCAGATCATCATTTTCAGTCTCAAAACTCTCAGGTACGGATCATTCTCACCTCTCTACTAGTTATCGATCGCTATCACTCACACACATCCACGGGTAGATGTCGTTTCGCTCGATTCGGTGACCGCAAAGGGTTACCGAAACCCCAGATTTGCGAAGATTCACTTTGAGTTCGAATTTTGTTGTCCAAATCATAGTTGGTAACATATCTATGCCCTTAGAATCCCTTAAACCAAGTAGATTTCATTTTGGGTGATGTTTTGAGTCGATTTGGGCACTGGGGTAACTCGTCCGTTAACCCTAGTTTACCCGGTAACATTCATGTTACCCGATAACTAGCTTATTACCCGGACACCATCAACATACCCGGTAAGTACTAATCTTCAGACCTTCCGGACACTTTGATCCCCGGTAACCCATGTCGTCTGGATACCTTGTATCCGGTAAGTTCGACATCCGGTAAGATCAGTGTCCGGTAACCATCATGTATCTGGTAAGTGCATACCATTCGGTAACCATGATTCACCCGGTAACCTTTGAATACCCGGTAAGTTCCTTTGTCCCCGTTAAGTCCCTACACCCGGTAACCCCTGTGTACCCGGTAACACCAATCTTCCCGGTAAGTTTTGCTTGTTCGGATACCCTGCCTATCCGGACACTGCTTGAGTCCAATCCCTTTGCATTTTTCAAACATTGGCAGTCCCAATGTCATGCTTTAACATCCAGTCTTCAATCAACCGCTGATTGAGCCATTCAAATGCCAAGGTACGCATTGCAATTGATGTTATCCCGTCCATAATCTAACACTGTGCTTTTCAGGTATTCTAAATGGCGGAGCAACAAGAGCAGCAACAACAGAACGTTCCTCCACTGAGGATATTATAGATGATGAGGCGGACAATGCCTTGGTTCCCGAGGACCATGGCATTGAGATCAATCCGAACAACCACCATCTTGACGCCGCCGAATTCCGGCCTACACATCGTGTTGTCGTTGATATCATGCTTGGCCACCCACTTCGCCGAGCACTCACTGCCACCACTGACGTGCCGTTAATCTACGTTCACCAGGTTTGGCGCACCGCTAGAGTTGTCACCATCAACAACATCCAAACCATCACCGCCAGCATCGACAACTACCCATTCACACTCACACCGGAGTCCTTCCGACGACTCTTATCCCTCCCAGAACCGACTGCCGGAGGCCATGCCGCGTACGCACCTGCCATCGATGACGTCACACTTTGTGCTGAAGTTCGTGCGCTTGGATATCACCACGACCTCGACCGCCCGTCTGCATTCAACTAGAAATAAATCGCGCCCATCTGGTATACTTTATTCACCATTCTGAACCGATGCCTGTCCTCCCGATGGAAAGGGATCGACAAGTGCACAATTGACTTCCTGCGCCTATTTCACGCCGTGTGCTACAACCGGCACATAGATTATTCAGTGATCATCTGGCGTGAACTGGTGCAAGTGATACGACAAACGGACGGATCCAAGAAGAAGTTCCTCCCGTTCCCACGTTTCTTCGCTCTGGCTATCCGACAACACATGGATGCGAATCCACTGATCCCACGACGGATCAACCATCCGGTATGTCCTCATCACAATTTCCAATACTTGGTGATTCGTAACCCACCGGATACCCCAGCCATGCCTATACCTGAACACTTACTGGCATACGCGGACCCCAATGCACCGAGTGTGATAGATTATAGGCGAGAGTTAGGGAATCCCATGGTCCAGCCAGAGCCGGAGGGACCTCCCATGGGACATAGAACTGAGAGACGTGAGGGTCCGAGAACGAGAGGTGGTAGAGTTCGGGCAGCTGTGGCTCCCGGACGGGGTGTGTTGAGATTACATGGGAGGGGAACAGGCGTGGGTGGTGCATTGGATTCACGAGCCAGTCCTACCCAATCCACCCAAGACGGAACAAGCCAACAACCCCCCATTCCCATCACCCGTACAATGACCGAAGCCGGACCGTCGTCTAGACCGATGCTTCAACGTGACCCCGAGCCATACACATCTGACCCTTCACCACCTAGACAGGTTGAAGATGTGGAATCCGACTCCATCGAATCTGATACGGATCGTGCCATCCGCGCATCCTTGATACCTACCCGTATCGGACCAAACCCATAATTGACCGAAGGAATCCCATCTGACTCACCCACATCCCCTCTAATCCCTACTACCCAGCCTAATACGGGAGACACAAGGAGAGAGGAGGGAGTTTTAGTTGAAAATGCAGAAGAGGTGAGACAGAGTGAAGTCAGGTCTAAAAAGAATCAAGAGAGAATAAGACGTAAAAATAAATAGGCTTATGAGCGACCCCAAACCAGCGTCATCCAGGTAGCCACATCTGCTACTTCGTCTCATTTGTTGGGATGAGGTATTGAAGAAGCCGTCGTGGACCTAGCGGCGCAAGTGAACGACCTCCCTGGCCACTCATCCGTCTCTCAAAAGACGGGTGTTTCAACTTCGCACGGGGACATAGCACAACTTCTACCGATCTCTTACTTGGAGAGTATGGGTATTGAAACAAGAGACCAGCCTCCCCCTGTCTCGCCTTCTTTCAAAGCACCATCGAGTCTAGAGCCACTTGAAATAGTACATTCTTCGGCTACGACACAAGATGAGATTCAACAAATCGATGTTCTTCGTGACTCGATCGGAACTTCCGTAGTGTCTCCGCCTTTAAGCGGAACACGAAGATCGGAAGGAAATCCTACCACGGACACACCTTCGCCAACCGTGAACGTAGGTGGCTCTACCTCTAAGGTAGATGCCTCAACGGGTAATCTAAGTGATCCCGGTGTTATCTTACCCGACTTCGTGTCAAAGGGATCTCTGGACAGCACCCTAAAGGTTGTCCGCGAAGCAACGATGCAACGCCCCACCACCGAGCTCGACAAAATCAAAAGATTGATCAAAGGTAAAGAGAAGATAGTCGAACCTGAAACTGCACCAACACCTCCACCGGCTCCCATTCAGCCAACTTATTCGGTGGACACCTTGAAGGCTATGCTTCTGGCTCAGCTGCTCCAGCACACCGAAACCGATGCCTCTACCAAAGCAGACCTGGTCTCAGTTCTACGATCATAGGTATCTGCTCTTTCGTCATCCATTACCACCAGATTGGACCAGCTTGAGACGACTCCAAGGACGTTCAACAAGCACTCAAAACGCTGTCCGAAAGAGTCGGCTCACTCGAAGACACCTACAAGAGTCAAGCCGACGGAACGATGACCAGGATGATCTTGATGGTGGTGAGGGGGAGAACAAGAGACTATGATTGTCTGAGTCCGCTCCAATCATCCCTAAAACTACCGTGGTTCAACCGGAACCATCAACTGTGGCAGCTATAACCGAAGACGAACCTGAAGCCCAGTTGAGCCTCGCTGAGATGGTTATAGACATGGAAATCTCAGACGACGAAGACCCAATGGTTGAAAAGCCTGAGGGAACATCACAGGAATTGGTCACATATGACGCATCAGATAGGCCTGCACTCAATCTGATTGATCCAGACACCGAGATCGACCTGGAGACCGAAAATGCATGGTACGAAAAAGCCGCTAGTACGATAAATCTCCAGGTAAACCTGATCTTTCCTACTGATAAAGACGACAATGTTGACTACGACCAGTTTCTGCTGCAAAACCTATATGGTACACCCGTTCACACTGCTCAGGCCGCCGAGACTTCTACGATACCCGAAACCTCAACTGCTGCAAATCCGACATTTCCTCAACAACCGACAGCTTCGGATCATCCTCCTCCTCAACAGCAACAAATCCGATAGGAGAAGATCATGATCCTTATTCCTCACCTGGAGGAATCTCTGAAGAAGCTATACGTTCACAGGTTACACCCCATCGAGCCAACTTTCTGCCTTAGGATTTCCAGCTCCGACACGGAATACCAAAGCCAGTACTTAAACGCCATGAAGCGATGTCTGCCAGTTAGCCAAGTCCGAACGAAGCACAAGATCACCGAAGTGCTCAACGTCCAAACAGGTAGAATTCTTAAAGTTATGTTTCCCGTATTCACCGTCCGACGAGAAGACGGAAATGAATGGAGATTTTCTGAAGCTGACTTCAAGAACCTTACACCGTTCGACTTCCAAGCTATACTGAAAGACCTCCGAACCAGAACCATCTGACCGCTGCATGTAACCAAAGCGCTCGAAGCTGTTCGTCGATTCCTAATTAGGACAATTATGATGTCCTACCTCACCGACTTTCAAATGGCAATCGAGAACAGAGCAAAGAAGGTAAACCTGCTGAAACCGAATCTGAAAGCGCCCGAACTGAAGATGTTTCCCGAGAACGCACTGCTTCTAGAACCGAAATTTGGGATAGTCTACATCAACGATCAGAAAGATAAGAGGTTTCTTCGCTTCAGTCAGGTCGACAGATTCTGCGATGGTACACTCCTCAAAGTCAAAGATGCTCTTCGTAACATCATCACTTACGAGTCTGAAAATCAAAAGGTTTTGTATATTCCCAACTCCAATGAGATAACCGCACGAAATGCTTTAGAAGTGATTGAAGACCGCATCGACTATCGCCGAGCCATCCAAATGTTCGAGGTACACTTTGCGCTCCGAAAGAGATATGTCGAGAACTGGAGCGAACTCGAACTTCAATTCAAAGGGGGAGATTGTTAGGGTCAAATTGGGTTGAATAGAAGTTCAAGGGCTGATTTGTTATTCCTTAATTTGAGCCTTATTGTGTGAATGGGTCGTGGGCTTCCATGCCATGGCCCAGTATATATAAAGTTGTTTAGCTTAGAAAATTAAGCTAGTTGTCATTTTAATCTTTCAAGTGCTTATTGTAAACTCTCTCTTTTATTGAAAGTAAAGTGGATGACCATTGGAAATCATATCGTTTGTGTTATTATCTATTGATTTCTATTACGTGTTGCACTGATCTGGAACTCACACATGTGGATACTGAAACTTTTACCATCTTATGGGAAAGTGATTTGGACGTGTATGCCCACCAAGTGTTTGATAAAATATATGTTATAGATTTTTTTCCCATCAATATTGCAATTTCACCAAGTTCCCATTGTTTGAATTCTCATTGCACAAATATTTGACAGAATATATATAGAGAGGGATAATAAATTGTAAACCTCTAAATGTGTGTAAACGTTGGATTTCATAGGTTTTCTTGATCAAATTGTTTCATGAAATTGTTTATTTTGATGAAAGTGTTTCATATCATTCGTTTCATGATGAAATTGTTTCATATATTTGTGTTTTTTTATGTAAAAACGACAAAGTTTCATCAAACTGAGAAAATATATGAAACAGTTTCATAGGAATGAAAAAAAATATATGAAACTACATAAAAACACAAATATATGAAACAATTTCATCAAGAAATGAATGATACGAAACAATTTCATCAAAATAAACGATTTCATCAAGAAAACCTATGAAATCCAAAGTTTACACGAAAAAAAGTTTACAAAATAGTGTACATCTATATATATATATATATATATCTTTATGACCAATTAAAATGAATGGTTGAACACCCTAGAGTTCATACTTGATGATTTAATGGTGATCATGTTATGTGACAGATTATCACATTAGCATCATAATTTAATAAATTTTCTCATTTTTAACCATGGTAGACAGACAGGTTGGATCTCAGGGTGGATCTCATCTTGATGGGGTGCCATTTCTCATATGTATGTAATATGTTTTTAGAAATGTGACTATTCATGAGATTTATCGATTGATTGGAGAATATCTCCCAGATATTTCGATTTTCCAGCGTTATCGTTATTCATCTCTATCTTCCCCATCCCTAATCTCTAAAATTATGAAATTTAAATTAGGAATTTTCATGATCACCATATTCATGATCACCAAAATGTGGCCAAATACCCCACATTTTCTATTCAAACCCAAATAATACCCCACATTTGAATAGAAAATAAGCAATATTATGGAACTTATGTTTCTATCTCCAAGCTAGTTATAATATGCATCGGAAAAGGTGTCTTTTGGACTTGAACCGTTCCTAATGAATACCTATCGGATCTACTTCGTGGATAGTGAACTAAAGTCTTGAACTAGCCACTTTTTGTAGTAAATCGAGACAATAGACATCACACATATTATAGCTATACATAATTTAATTCTTACCGTTGTGTTCATTTCGGTCGTGAACGTATCCTTTCTTCATGAGAGTTTTAGAAGACGTATCCATCTCCGTCCTCAAAGATGCGACCACACATCAGTCTCACATAGGTAATGCTGATCAAGAAGAATCTGTTGTATTCCACTATAATAGCTATCAGCATTATTAAGAATGTAACATTCAACCCTATATCATCAATGGAAAAACAAAGGAAAACGTCATAGGAATAGGCATACCTTTGTTTAGTTGTTGCTTGAGTTGTCCCCGACTATTTTGCCTATTGAACTTAGACCATGGGATCTCCAATTTCGCTAGGTTAGGTTGTCGTCGAGGAAACTCATTGTGTTGGCTTTAAGCCCATTCCCCTCGATGTGAAGGATACTTTCTCTCTACGTAGGCCTTTTGTCAAAGGATCGGCAATGTTCTCCTTTGACTTTACGTAGTCTATGGAAATGATTCCATTTTTCAGCAAGTCCTTTATAGTGTTGTGGCGCCTTTGTATGTGTCGGGACTTTCCATTGTATATTTTATTCTTCGCTCTAGTGAGAGCGGTCGTACTATCACAATGGATACCAATAGCAGTCACCGGTTTAGGCCACAACGGAATACCCTCTAGGAAGCTTTTTAGCCATTCGGCTTCTTCAGCGGCTTTGTCTAAGGCGACAAATTCTGCTTCCATAGTTGATCTGGTATTCACCGTTTGTTTAGAAGATTTCCAAGATATCGCAACACCACCAAGTGTGAACACATATCCACTTGTGGATTTACTCTCAGAATGGTTGGAAATCCAATTGGCATCACAATACCCTTCTAGAACGGGAGGGTATTTCGTATAGTGTAACCCATAACCCATTGTGTATTTCAAATATCGAAGCACCCTTACTAGTACATACCAATGGTCTTTTCTCGGGTTATGTGAGTACCGACTAAGTCTACTCACACTATACGCTATATTCGGTCGTGTACAGTTCATGATATACATCAAGCTTCCAAGAACTTGAGTGTATTCCAACTGAGCCACGCTTTCTCCTTGATTCTTCTTCAATTGACTTGAAGGATCAAATGGAGTCACAACCGGTTTGTCATCATAATGGCCAAACTTCCGCAACACCTTCTCAACGTAGTGAGATTGGGTAAGGATGTAACAATTTGTATTCCTTTGAATCTTTATACCAAGGATAACATCAGCAACTCCAATATCTTCCATATCAAATGCGGAGTTTAACATCTTCTTGGTTTGGTTTATCACATCCAAGTTTGATCCCATGATGAGCATATCATCAACATACAGACATATGATAACATAAGCATCTTTGTATTGTTTCACATAAACACACTTGTCACATTCATTTATGTGATAACCATTTGAGAACATAGTGTTATCAAACTTTTCATGCCACTGTTTTGGTGCTTGTTTAAGTCCATAAAGAGACTTAATCAACTTACTGACTTTGTTTTCTTGGCCTTTTACAACAAAACCTTCCGGTTGTTGCATATATATCTCTTCTTCTAATTCACCATTCAAGAAAGCGGTTTTCACATCCATTTGATGTATCTCTAAGTTATGTATAGCCGCTATCGCAATCAACGTTCTTATCGACGTGATTCTAGTAACCGGGGAATATGTATCGAATAAGTCTTGACCTTCCTTTTGACGGTACCCCTAGGCGACTAGTCGAGCTTTGTATTTCGCTATAGCGCCATCGGGTCTCAACTTCTGTTCGAAGATCCATTTGTGGCCAATGATGTGGAGCTCCGGACGTGATCAACATTGAATTCATCATGTTCTATTCTTCTGCTCGGCCACTCCATTTTGTTAAGGAGTGTATGGAGCGGTAGTTTGATGCACAACGCCATGTGTAGCACAAAATTCTACAAAGTCACGAGATTCGTATTATCCACCCCGATCCGACCTTAGAATTTGGATTTTCTTGTCGAGTTGATTCTCGACTTCAGCCTTATATGTATTAAATAGGGCTTCATCCTTTGTATGGATTAAATATATGTAACACCCCGAAAATTGGAAAACCGAAATCGGGGCCACGGACGTCCGCAAGGGGCATGTCGGACGTCCGCGAGGTGCGGAAGCCCGCGGGTCGTCCGCGGAAGCAACAAAGATTTGGATGCTTTTGGTTCGGCCGAGGTTGGACGTCCACGACCTGCCTGAAGATATTTGTGTGTGTTTTTAAGATCTTTCTCTCTCTTCTCACTTATTTCATTTTCCCCAAATCTGATTTCTCCTCTCTCTCTGTCCCTCCAAAACCGATTCCCCTCCCCAAAACCCTAAATCCTCCATTTTATCTTCTTCTTTTCTTCTTCTTCTTCAAGAACTCAAAGGTAGGGTTTAATGGGTTAAGCTTCAAGGGTTTATAAACTGCAAGAGGTTCATCTTCTTCATCATTTCCTCCATTGTTGAGTTATTTGGGGTTCCTTTAAATACCCATTTGTGAGTTCATCTTCATTTCCCAAACCTTGTTTTGGTAACCTCAGAGATGTTTTGATGATGGATTCAAGTTGTAATAAGGTAACCTTCTCTTCCCTTCATCTATGGAAAATTATGGTTTTGTATAAGTTGAGATCTTAAAGTAAAATGTTTGGGGGAATTACTCTTTATGTTTGGGTATGAATGTTGATGGTTGGAAACTTACGGATCTAGGTTTTGGATGATTTGGCTTAAGGATTCGGGTTGCATCAAAGGAGCTTACGTTTGGGGAAAATCTAGATTTAGCCTAAATCTAGCAAGGTGAGTTCAAGTTGCTTTGCGAAAACTTTGTACATGCCAAAATGTTATTTTCCAAGTAATTATGTGTTTTACATGAAAATTATCAATGTTGAGTTATTTGGTAGGTTTTAACTTTTGAGGTATTATTTGTGGTAAATATTGTAAAACACTTACATTGGGATTTTTGGAAAATGTGATAGATAAATAATACATGAAAATGGGTTATTGATTTATGTGATAAATGAAGTCTATTTGTTATGAAAATGCATTTTGTGAATATTTTGGAAATATGTATTTAGCACCTCGTGGGATGATTAAAAATATGATGGTATGAGTTCTTTGGAAAAGAGGGTTTTCCCAACCCAATGTTTTATTTCGGGTTCTCATGGACTCAAAGTATTTATTGGCAAAGGTGTGTGTTGCTACGTTTAATGTCATCTTATAACTTTTTATGAACGGTCTTTTGAGTCAGTTGAGCTTATTGCTCGGTATTGGATTTTATTAAGTCTTGGGGACATTTGTCCAGTTTTGATAGCTTAAGTTGAGTCTTGATCATGATTTACGTTATTGGGGAATTGCATGTTTGAATGCATCTGTTAATTGATTTGGGGTCGTGTATGTTATAGACCTTGTTAGCTATAGATCCATAGGCTTTTGAGTTTCCCCAGTTTGCGAGACGATAGTTCTCTTTTGTAGCATGGAATAGGCATCGGGTTCCATGATAAGTAAGGCGTGGGCCTATATGGTCGGGCGTCGTCTCATAGGCAGTAAGGTGTAATTCCTTATGTGCTTAGCACGGGATAGGCATCGGGTTCCATGATAAGTAAGGTGTGGACCCATATGGTCGGGCGTCGTCTCATGGGCAGTAAGGTGTAACCCCTAATATGTTATTGTGGAGTTGGAGTGACCTAATGTATAGACCTGGGGTGGTTGAAGTTGGGGGCTCTCTAGTCTTGCGGGCAATAGATCTGGAGTGATTGAGCTCAGTTTACGAGAATAATCCACTTGGGTGTTTTTATTGCATAGTAGGTGACTCGCCTTAGTGTTCCGTCACGTGCAATGTATACGGGTCTCCCCCATCACCGAAATGTGTTATTTTGGGTATTTGTGTTTATCCATGTTTTCGGTGACGTATCATATTTACGTGAAATGTTTCTCCACGTTATAGGAGTTATGGGTTATGTTTTATCCATGTTTTGGAAAATTTGGGATTATTGGCGATTTGAATTATGAATTTAATCGTTTTGAGTATCAAATGTTATTTAACCTTCCACGTTGATTTTGGAATTGAGTCTATTTTGGAAATCATGTTATATTAAGGATTTCAGCATAGGATTTGTGTGAGTTGAAAAATGGGTGATTTGCATTTAAAGTAAACTCTTTTGAAATCATGACTAAAACTACATTCCTATCGATTTATGATTTTATATGGTCATGACAAAACTCTTGAACTCACTAGGCGTTAGCCTAACCCTTTTTATTTGTCGGCATGTGCAACAGGCTCAGGTTGGGAGTAGCTTTAGCTACACTGTGAAGGAGCGAGTGCTAGTAGAGTGCACGAGAGGTGACTTGATTAGTGAAGTCTTCCGCGTTTATTTGGGACTAGCAACTGTGTTGTGTTAAGTAACGCTCGTCTTAAGTTATTAGTTGTGGAAATTATGATGTTTAAATTCCGAGGTATTTTCAGGAATGATTTGTAGAAATGAAATTATCTACTGTTGGTTGTTTTATTGAAATTAAAGTTAGTTGATCGTCCCAATTTTGAGGTTGTTACAAGTTGGTATCAGAGCATAAGTTTGAGAGAATTAGGTGTTGATTTTGGATACCTAGACTCAAACTATCATTCTTCTAAGTAAATGGAAGTAAAATTGCACTACTAGGCACTCTAAGATAGGATGTCTTGAGGTTGATGGAGTCACTAGAAACGAGAATCACGTCAAGGGTAGCAAGGATAATCATGTACGGTACGTTCATAATTACACCTGGCCAGTGTTATGGTGAACCTACTAGTCACATGTGTATACTTGAACTATTTTAAGGTGATGACCGTTGGGGTAGTGAAGAAGTTTCTAAGCGAGTGGTCGTTGGAATAGAGGGACGATTTTAGCATTAGTCACTCGGAGTGACGATAAGCATGATAATTGCTTTAAGTGGACCATTTTGGGTCAAAAATTGATGGTTGGATTAGAACCAAAGACCTATTGGACCGACTTTGAGTCGAGGAAAGACCGTAAGATTAATCAATGCAATTCCCAACTTTGCCTTAAGAGGTTTGAGCATACGGATGACAATAGTGGACCGGAGGGATTTGGAGGAGTATGGGTTGAGACGTTAAGTACCGACTAAGTTATGCACAAAATTTATTTTAAAATAAATTACATCAATTATTTATTGTGTTTCAAATCTTTATATGGATTGTGTTACCAATCTTGGAAAATGTTTAGCACACACACAAGATTTTAAATCATGGGTTTTGAACCTGCATGAAATTATTTTATTGCGGGAGTCGCAAACTCCGTCGGGACTTTCTTAATTTTATTATTGTTCAACGTTACTTTCGAATACCGTGATATCCATATTTTTATGATGTCTAAGATGTTGGGTAAGTAACTACGGCTTATGACTTTAACATTGGATCTCCTCCACATATGATTAAAGTTTGGACGGAAAGTTACCTTCCATGATGTCTATGTAAAGCTATTTTGGAGAATTTGTTTAATGGGAATTTGTTAAACAATGTTGTTTATATAGTATTACAACAAGAAGGAGATTTTTGGAATTTTGGCGTTTTAGTCATGATTTTGCTTATAGCAATTTGACTTTTGGAAGCACAATGTTTGGTGCCATTTTATTGACTTGAGGTCATTGAGCCCCTTTGAATTTATGGAGTTTTGTTTTGCGACGTTTTGAGTCGTGTGAGTGCAATTTCACAAGGTGCATACTCCATTTAATTATGTGGGAAAAAAAATTATGAGTCATTTTGGGTATTTTGTCCCGCTTGGGTCTTTCTGAGAAATACTATTTTATACCATAAGGCGACCAAAAAGGGGTGAATTTTGGAACTTTAGTGTCGCGTAATTTCTCTTTCAAGGGTTTGTGTTAACATGTATTTCGTTGCAAATAGTTCAGTGTATGGATTGATTTATACGTAACTTAAGTGATGCATGAAAGAACACTTTGGTAGCATTTCATAATAATTTGCTTATTGCGCTTTCGGTCGGTTGATTGTTTTATTACCATTTCATGTAAGTGCATTATATCGGCTAGGGTGTGCATAGCTTGGTAGCCATTGCTTCCCAGCACTTTGATAAACGAATCGTGAGTGAAAATATTTTATTAACTCTTTGTATAAATGATGGCCATTTGGTCAAAATGTGTTTATTGTTGTGGGGATCATGCACGGTTTACGATACGTTATATTTTGAAAACACGAATGTGTGAGTCGTTGACAGTCGGTCAATTTTGGTTTGATGAATGTTTTGGAAAACTGTAAACCTTTTTGGTTTTGGAGAAAGTGTGTATTTGGAGTATTTGACGAATAAACTTTTAAGCATTGACGTTTTAACGTTTTATGTTACGGGTGCAAAACTTTTGATGAAAATGCTCCGTGAGAAGGATTTTGGAAAATTATTTACTTAAACCTAGGGTGCGTAGAAATATTTATGTTTTGAACATTGATGCGCACTGTTGGTGCAATTCGGGAATTGAAATAGGT
The DNA here is from genome assembly GCA_033807775.1 of Saussurea involucrata. Classification (NCBI taxonomy): domain Eukaryota; kingdom Viridiplantae; phylum Streptophyta; class Magnoliopsida; order Asterales; family Asteraceae; genus Saussurea; species Saussurea involucrata. The sequence continues at coordinate 24,642,607 of CM066314.1, forward strand.
TTGAACCTTTTTGGTGTCAACAAATTACTAACACTTATTTCTCCTAAGTTTTAGGAAAACACATTGATGTGTGCGAACCTTGTCAGAAACATTTTACTCATGAGTCATTATACGACCGGAAGAGAAAATTTTGGAAACTGATTTAAAGAATTTCATCTTTTGAAATCTTGTCGTGAACTATTTGATGCATGATTATTTCAATTCAAGAAAGCTACTAGGAAAAGTGTTACTAGCTGGCATACGTACTCCGATTTGAGATTTCCTCATGACGTTTTGTCGATATTTTCAAATGATGAAAACGTGTTACTTTTATCTTAAATTTGGAACTTACACAAGTCATTTTATGTTTTGACCAAAGTATAATTATGAATCGTTTCATCGATTTTGTAAAAGTAAAATGACGCGCGCAAATTTTATTGGTAAACCTTGCTCCATGTCATTTTATGGTTAGAAAGGAATTTTAGAGTCCAATATCGTTCAAGCTTCTTTTGAAGTACGTGCGAAACTTTTTGTTGCACACCACTTAAAGTGAGCAGTTACCTTACGTACATGTCATGAGTCGATCCATACTAGGACCGTATTGGTTCGTTTTAAAGAAGTTGTTTATTAAACTTTTGCGTTTTGTTGATAATCTGAACTGCAATGAAATAGTTTTCAATATGATTTTCATATGTGGGACAAGTATGTCCATTTTTGCACAACTACCGAATTGATAGCAGTACATTTTGTGCGTACACTTAGATTGATATGAAAACTTTTATGTTGAGAGTTTCTATAAACGTTTTCGATTGGCATATTTGTTAAACATTTCGCTTGAGAAGCCTTGAACTCATAGGAACCTTGGAAAGGTTAAGTAACCCAGTTAAGAGTAAGTGTGTGTAGCACTTCGACGGTGGAAGGTTGGATATTCCACGCGTAATAGTACTGTAGGCCGAATGGTATCGGTTGCGGGGATGATGCACTTTTGTAACTAAAAGATTTGTCTCGCGGCATCTTATATTGAGGTTGGTGGTAACCGCCTTGTTGGCAACCTTGTTTTGGGTCATGGCCAATTTTTCACATATAGGGACGTGTAGGACCTTGTGGACACCATATTGACGACCTTGGTTTTGTAAGGATGCTTGGCGAGTGAAACTCGGGTGTTGAGTCTGTTGTGCTTCAAAGTTCGGTGATATATTAAGTGACAACTTTTGGACTTGAGGCCAAACACCGATAATGTAATCGGAGGATTGTAGTCCGATTTAATGGAATGATGGTAGTGGTTGTGGTAATCTTAAGATGTTCAATTGTGATGAGAGGATTCGGTGAGATTACTTTCCTTGAGTGGTAAAAGAATCTGTAGGTTGGATGAATGATAATTGGACATATCTTTGGGATTGTGTAACTGATGAGTCAGTGATGACCGTTGGTGTTGGAATTGATGGAATCCGTTGAGAGTAAATGCTAGTTCAGTAGCGGGATTAATTGGGGATTCAGAGGTTTTGGTTAATCTTCGTAGTGATTAAACTTGGGCTGATTTGGAGAGAAAATTTAAGAACATGTGAATGTGGAATGATTGGGGAGTTCGGGTCTGTCATTTGGAAAGTATGGATCACTTAAGGTCGGGAGGCGGTTTAAGTCTGATGGCCGGAAGCCACTCTAGCAAATAGGGCCTTCAATTGGATGTAAGTGTTTTATGCCTAAGCGAGGGGTTGTTGTGAGTAACACCAAGAAGCCGTTGTGGGCAATTCTGTGGGAAATAAATTTGAACCTAGATGTAACCGAGGGAAATTGGAATGTGTTGGGCGCGATAGCCATTAATTGTGTGAGAACTAGAATTCGAGGACGAAATCTCTTTAAGGTTGGGAGGACTGTAACACCCCGAAAATTGGAAAAACGAAATCGGGGCCACAGACGTCCGCAAGGGCATGCCGTACGTCCGCGAGGTGCGGAAGTCCGCGGGTCATCCGCGGAAGCAACAGAGATTTGGATGCTTTTGGTTCGGCCAAGGCCGGACGTCCGCGAAGTGCCATGCGGACGTCCGCGACCTACCTAGAGATATTTTGTGTGCTTTTAAGATCTTTCTCTCTCTCCTCACTTATTTCATTTTCCCTAAATCTGATTTCTCCTCTCTCTCCCTCCAAAACCGATTCCCCTCCCCAAAACCCTAAATCCTCCATTTCATCTTTTTCTTTTCTTCTTCTTCTTAAAGAACTCAAAGGTAGGGTTTAATGGGTTAAGCTTCAAGGGTTTATAAACTGCAAGAGGTTCATCTTCTTCATCATTTCCTCCATTGTTGAGCTATTTAGGGTTCCTTTAAATACCCATTTGTGAGTTCATCTTCATTTCCCAAACCTTGGTTTGGTAACCTCAGAGATGTTTTGATGATGGATTCAAGTTGTAATAAGGTAACCTTCTCTTCCCTTCATCTATGGAAAATTAGGGTTTTGTATAAGTTGAGATCTTAAAGTAAAATGTTTGGGGGAATGACTCTTTTTGTTTGGGTATGAATGTTGATGGTTGGAAACTTACGGATCTAGGTTTTGGAAGATTTGGCCTAAGGATTCGGGTTGCATCAAAGGAGCTTACGTTTGGGAAAAATCCAGATTTGTTAAGGAGTGTATGGAGCGGTAGTTTGATGCACAACGCCATGTGTAGCAAAAAATTCTACTAAGTCACGAGATTCGTATTCTCCACCCCGATCCGACCTTAGAATTTGGATTTTCTTGTCGAGTTGATTCTCGACTTCAGCCTTATATGTATTAAATAGGGCTTCATCTATTGTATGGATTAAATACATGTAACACCCCGAAAATTGGAAAACCGAAATCGGGGCCACGGACGTCCGCAAGGGGCATGTCGGACGTCCGCGAGGTGCGGAAGCCCGCGGGTCGTCCGCGGAAGCAACAGAGATTTGGATGCTTTTGGTTCGGCCGAGGTCGGATGTCCGCGACCTGCCTGGAGATATTTGTGTGTGCTTTTAAGATCTTTCTCTCTCTTCTCACTTATTTCATTTTCCCCAAATCTGATTTCTCCTCTCTCTCTGTCCCTCCAAAACCGATTCCCCTCCCCAAAACCCTAAATCCTCCATTTTATCTCCTTCTTTTCTTCTTCTTCTTCTTCAAGAACTCAAAGGTAGGGTTTAATGGGTTAAGCTTCAAGGGTTTATAAACTGCAAGAGGTTCATCTTCTTCATCATTTCCTCCATTGTTGAGCTATTTGGGGTTCCTTTAAATACCCATTTGTGAGTTCATCTTCATTTCCCAAACCTTGTTTTGGTAACCTCAGAGATGTTTTGATGATGGATTCAAGTTGTAATAAGGTAAGCTTCTCTTCCCTTCATCTATGAAAAATTATGGTTTTGTATAAGTTGAGATCTTAAAGTAAAATGTTTGGGGGAATTACTCTTTATGTTTGGGTATGAATGTTGATGGTTGGAAACTTACGGATCTAGGTTTTGGATGATTTGGCTTAAGGATTCGGGTTGCATCAAAGGAGCTTACGTTTGGGGAAAATCTAGATTTAGCCTAAATCTAGCAAGGTGAGTTCAAGTTGCTTTGCGAAAACTTTGTACATGCCAAAATGTTATTTTCCAAGTAATTATGTGTTTTACATGAAAATTATCAATGTTGAGTTATTTGGTAGGTTTTAACTTTTGAGGTATTATTTGTGGTAAATATTGTAAAACACTTACATTGGGATTTTTGGAAAATGTGATAGATAAATAATACATGAAAATGGGTTATTGATTTATGTGATAAATGAAGTCTATTTGTTATGAAAATGCATTTTGTGAATATTTTGGAAATATGTATTTAGCACCTCGTGGGATGATTAAAAATATGATGGTATGAGTTCTTTTGAAAAGAGGGTTTTCCCAACCCAAGGTTTTATTTCGGGTTCTCATGGACTCAAAGTATTTATTGGCAAAGGTGTGTGTTGCTACGTTTAATGTCATCTTATGACTTTTTATGAACGGTCTTTTGAGTCAGTTGAGCTTATTGCTCGGTATTGGATTTTATTAAGTCTTGGGGACATTTGTCCAGTTTTGATAGCTTAAGTTGAGTCTTGATCATGATTTACGTTATTGGGGAATTGCATGTTTGAATGCATCTGTTAATTGATTTGGGGTCGTGTATGTTATAGACCTTGTTAGCTATAGATCCATAGGCTTTTGAGTTTTCCCAGTTTGCGAGACGATAGTTCTCTTTTGTAGCACGGAATAGGCATCGGGTTCCATGATAAGTAAGGCGTGGGCCTATATGGTCGGGCGTCGTCTCATGGGCAGTAAGGTGTAATTCCATATGTGCTTAGCACGGGATAGGCATCGGGTTCCATGATAAGTAAGGCGTGGACCCATATGGTCGGGCGTCGTCTCATGGGCAGTAAGGTGTAATCCCTAATGTGCTGCTGTAGAGTTGGAGTGACCCAATGTATAGACCTGGGGTGGTTGAAGTTGGGGGCTCTCTAGTCTTGCGGGCAATAGATCTGGAGTGATTGAGCTCAGTTTACGAGAATAATCCACTTGGGTGTTTTTATTGCATAGTAGGTGACTCGCCTTAGTGTTCCGTCACGTGCAATGTATACGGGTCTCCCCCGTCACCGAAATGTGTTATTTTGGGTATTTGTGTTTATCCATGTTTTCGGTGACGTATCATATTTACGTGAAATGTTTCTCCACGTTATAGGAGTTATGGGTTATTTTTTATCCATGTTTTGGAAAGTTTGGGATTATTGGCGAGTTGAATTATGAATTTAATCGTTTTGAGTATCAAATGTTATTTCACCTTCCACGTTGATTTTGGAAATGAGTCTATTTTGGAAATCATGTTATATTAAGGATTTCGGCATGGGATTTGTGTGAGTTGAAAAATGGGTGATTTGCATTTAAAGTAAACTCTTTTGAAATCATGACTAAAACTACATTCCTCTCGATTTATGATTTTATATGGTCATGATAAAACTTTTGAACTCACTAGGCGTTAGCCTAACCCTTTTTATTTGTCGGCATGTGCAACAGGCTCAGGTTGGGAGTAGCTTTAGCTACACTGTGAAGGGGCGAGTGCTAGTAGAGTGCACGAGAGGTGACTTGATTAGTGAAGTCTTCCGCGTTTATTTGGGACTAGCAACTGTGTTGTGTTAAGTAACGCTCGTCTTAAGTTATTAGTTGTGGAAATTATGATGTTTAAATTCCGAGGTATTTTCAGGAATGATTTGTAGAAATGAAATTATCTACTGTTGGTTATTTTATTGAAATTAAAGTTAGTTGCTCGTCCCAATTTTTAGGGTGTTACAATTCACATAACAATACTTACTGCAATCGTCAATGAATGAAACATAATAGTTATTTCCTCCTCTTGTAGGAGTTGCCTTGAAATCACACAAATCACTATGAATCAATCCAAGAACCTCATTTGATTTTTCAACCGATTTATGTAGATGGTTTGTGTATTTTGCTTCTACACATACCTCACACTTAGATAATTTATCAAAGTAACACTTGGGCAACATGTCAAGTTTGATCATTCTTTGTAATGACCTAAAGTTGACATGTCCCAATCTCGAATGCCAAAGGTAAGAAGGATCAACAATATAAACAGAACTAGCAGAGCTAGTGCTCGCCTTATTATTATTTACAATGGCAACATCAATGTCGGTTACAACACTTAATTTAAAGAGCCCCTCGTTGAGGTAACCCTTACCCATATACACACCACTCTTGGTGATGACAAACTTGTCCGATTCAAATACAACTTTGAACCCTTTCTTACTAAGAATAGGGCCAGAAATCAAGTTTTTAGTTAATGAGGGTACATGTAACACATCCGTCAACATCAAATCCTTCCCGGAAGTCAGCTTCAATATGACCTTCCCTTTACCTTCTATCTTGGCAATCGAAGCGTTTCCCATGAACATTGGTTCTCCATCATCCACCTTTTGATAGCTTGCAAACAGGCTCCTTGAAATGCATATGTGCCTTGTAGCCCCGGTGTCGACCCACCAATCAATAGTATCTGAGATCATGCGAGTCTCAATTACACCAACAAATTGGTTCAGAGATTGAGTGAGGTTGGCGTGGCTAGTAGATGCACCACCACCACCTCCACTTCCCCTGGCACCACCGTGGTCTCTTTTGTATCGACAGTCCTTGGCTTTATGTCCCGGTTTGCCACAAACCCAACAGCACACTATCCGTTTGAAAGGCTTTTTATGTGGGGCTAAGGGACCCTTTCCGTAATTGAAAGGCCCCTTAGATGCACTAGCCTTCCCTTTGAGTTTCATAAATTTTGATTTGGATGTGCTTCCTTCAACCATGTTGACGTGTGGCTCACTTGTGCTCGCATCGGCCCTTTCATTCATCTTGTTGTCCTCCTCCACACGTATCTTGAGGAGTAATTGTTCGAGAGTGATTTCCTCTGTCAAATGCTTCAAGTATAACTTGAAGTTCTTCCACGAGGGAGGCAACTTCTCGATCATCGATCCGACAACAAATGTGATGTTTAAGCCCATGCCTTCCACATCAAGTTCATGGACAAGCACTTGCAATTCCTCAATCTGTTTCAACACAGATTTATTATCAGTCATCTGGTACTTCAGGAATTTCCCTACCGCAAACCTCTTGGAGCACGCCACTTCCGTTTTATATTTTGCGTCCAAGGAATCCCATATCTCCCTTGCCGTTCGGAACGAGGAGTATATGTCATATAGGGAATCGTCGAGAGCGTTAAGAATGTAGTTTCGACAACTATATTCGTTAGACCTCCAAATCTCGACAGATTTCTGATGCGCGGAGACTTGTATCTGCGTTGGTGCAGCCCCGTCCGCTCCTACCGGTGGATTTTCCGGTGGTTCTTCTTCCGTGAGTACGTTGGAAACCCGAAGTGTTGTCAAGTAGAACAACATCTTTTGTTGCCAACGACGGAAGTCCGAACCCTTGAACTTCTCAGGTTTCTCCACATGATTCTTCAACAAAGATTGATCCATCGCTCCTTAACAAATTTTTGTCTTAGATTGTTAGATGTAATCAATCTTACAATTGATTTTGTATATAAATAACAAAGAAATGGGTAGAAATTTGTATTAAACAAATCTTTTACAAACAAATTCCAATTCTAAAACAACAATAAATGTAAACCTTACTTGAAATTCGTAGACCATTCTTGAAATTACACCGATTGAGGCCTGCACGGAAGCAGTGTCCTAAGACAAAAATTCGCTGGTGGTATTGGCGTTTGTCCCGAGGATACAACAGTCGTATTCAAGTCTTGTACTTGAATCTAGCGAATCATATCATGTTTGAAGGTGTAGAAAGATGAGAGAGAACCCAGAATTTGTGTGTGTTTCGTGTGAAAAATCGTCTGCCAACGAAGAGGAGAGGGTGTGGCTTTTATAGTTTTTCGTTACCAACCGACAGAAACTGCCAGGCAGAGTCCCACGCGCTTTCCCACGCGACTTTGGTCGCGCCGTGAACCGCGCCAAGCGTTGTTAGACTACACCACATTGATCCCCAAGGCCCAATCTTTGACATTAAATATGTATATTTATGTCAAGGAAAGCCCACAAGAACACTACACTCCAAGCCAAAGCAATTAAATGGTTCATTTAATGCTCGCAAGTTTGGGTTTATTAAGTGTTCTAAAGATTGTCTTGGCTCCTATGTGGGACTAGGTTTCTCACATCTATACTAAGTTCCAACACTACAAAATAGGGGACATTTTCAGGCGGAGATCCGTCGGAAAAAACCCATTTTCGGCGGATTTTTCGGCGGATAGGGTCGCCGGACAAACGGGCGCCGAGACCGGCCGATTTCGGCGGAATTTTCGGCAGATTCAAATTTCGGCGGATACGGCCGCCGAAAATCCGTCGGAAAAAATAGGCATAATTAACCAAATTTTAATTAACAAAATGATTAAAAATATATTTTCGGCGGATTTTTCCGTCGGAAATATATATATATATATATATATTTTTTCGGCAGATTTTCGGCGGGTATTAAAAAATTTTAATTTTCTTTTAAATTTATGTAATTTAAATTTTCGGCGGATTTTAAAATTTAATTTTTAATTATATTTTCGGCGGTTATTAAAAAAAATTTCTTTTAAATTTATGTGATTTAAATTTCCAGCGGATTTCCGATGGATTTTAAAATTTATTTTTTTAATTTTTTAAAAACATTTTCCGGTGGAAAATAAAATAATTTTTAATTTCTTAATTAATTTTTAACTAATTAAAATATTTTCGACGGATTTCCGACGGACCCGAATTTAAAAAATAATTAATTAAATTCCGCCGAAAAAATGTCGAGGTTTTTTTAAAAAAATAAAAATATTTTTTTTTGAATTTTCGGCGGATTTTGACTTTTTTTAATTTCCGCCGGAAATTTTCCAACGGAAAATCCGCCGAAAATATCCGTCCGAAATTTCGTTTTGTTTAGTAGTGCAACAATTTATTCCTCAACAATTGGTTTACTAGATAGGATGTTCAACATCTGAAATCGATCTTATGACAAGGTGAGTTCGAATCAATTTCCCTATTTGTAATTCTCTTTCGATCTAACTGCAGATCAAATTCTTTGGGGAAAGTCGCAAAAAAGTAGCATCAGCTACAGGTTTCAAAGCACTTCACTCCAAGGCTAAATGGTGCGACTTTATAACCTTCTTAATAACAATGGGTTCCTCATTGGATGGTACAAGATTATTAATTGATCGTGTAAGTAAGACATTGGTTTTGCACATGATATTTTAAGTTCCCATTCTGATATTTGACATGTGTTTTTTTCCTTGTACTTTATGTGTCTGTATACAGATATCACATATCAATTTGATATTTAAAATGTCTTTTTGTTGTTTTTTTTGAACAACTATGTATTATAAACACCACAAGCCAGGAAAACCAGACTTGGAAAATTACAACGGTTTAAAAAGCCATTCCGGCCAAGAAACATTAAACTTTTTAACTCTACTTTTAGACCAAAGGAAAGACGTTGCCTTAATAGAATCGACAAGCTCGCACTTCCTCATTTTACCCGACCCAAAGACCACATCGTTCCTGTATTTCCAAAGTAACCAACAAGTCACTACCACCACGATCTCCAATCTTTCCTTGCGCCTCGTTGCCATGTGCACGTCATCCACCCAAGACATCCACTCGGAAATTGAGAGGACTCGAGGCATGGCTACATCGCACCAACTTAGAATCGCCCTCCACACTTCCACCGCCACTTCACAGGAGCCAAACACGTGATTCTATGTCTCAACATTGGAAGTACAGGAAGCACAACCAATGCTATCCAAATCAATACCCCTTTTAGACAAATTGAGTCGAGTTGGCAATCTGTCTAAACTAGCCCTCCATAAGAAGACATTAACTTTCTTTGGCACCCCCTTGCACCACCTAGTCCTTAGATCACCACCCAAGAGAGTCACGTTATCAATATGTTTACGAGTCACTGAAACAGAAAAATCACCGATGGCATCAATCGACCACAAGACCCGATCCGGACCCTCCATAAAGTTTACATGACCTAGCTCAGCCATCATGTTAGAAAAATCCTGCTCCTCGGCACCTCCCCTTAACTGCCGCCGCCAATGGAAAACCCAATTCCCCTCCATGAAGCGATTTTGAACCCGACAACCTTTCTCATTTTCCAGCCTAAACAAGCGCCAGTACCGATCTCTAAGCTTATGGTCGCCCACCCAAACATCCTCCCAAAAATGGATCTTATCTCCAATGCCAACTCTATAAGTTATCGCATCGTAATCAATTATGTTCCTATCATGCATTTGATCAACTACAGCCACAATTCTAGACCAAACGCCTCTACCTTTGCAAACTGAGTCACGATCAAGGAACCCTCCACTTTCACCATTAACGGCCTTCACTACCCTTACCCAAAGATCACTCCCATTATTAATAAATCTCCATCGCCACTTCAAGAGCAAGGCACGGTTGAAACCTGCTAAAGATCCCACCCCCAAACCGCCTCTACCATACTCTGTCAAGACTTTATCCCACCGAACCCAAGTAATTTTCTTCTCACCCAACTCGGCTCCCCAAAATTTTTTTGACCGCAAGCACTCCAAAATCTTCAAAACACCTTCAGGGGCTTTAAATAAGGACATGAAATAAATCCCAAGACTTCCCATAACTGCTTTAACCAGGGTGAGCCTACCCCCGATAGAAAGCATGTGCGCCTTCCAAGAAGACAACTTTGCTTTAAACCGATCCACTAACCAGCCCCAGTTCACTTTTCTCGCCATACTTTCACCAATTGGCAACCCCAAATACTTGAATGGAAAAACACCTGCAGCACACCCAGAATTCGAAGCCATTCTCCTAATCTCTTCCTCCCCAACTCCAACTCCAAACACATTGGATTTAAGACAGTTAATCTTTAACCCAGAGCATTTATAAAAATCACCGAGCACTTTTAAGATGCCTTGAAGATCTCGATGACTCCACTCAGTGAGGAAGAGGACATCATCAACATAAAAAAGATGAGACATGTGAAGCGCAACATTCCTAATCCTAATCCCCTTAAACATACGAGTAGAAACAGCTTCCTCAATGGCCACGTGTAATCCTTCCATAGTAAGAATTAATAAGAAAGGTGACAGAGGATCACCTTGTCTTAGGCCCCTTCGTAGCTTGAACTCTTCAGTAGGACTTCCGTTAACCAGCACAGAAGATCTAGCAGAAGAAAGACACTCAGAAATCCAACTCCTCCATTTAGCTCCAAAACCGAACATAACAAGAATGGAATCCAAATAATCCCAACTCAGTGAGTCATGCGCCTTTTCGAAATCTACTTTGAAGATCATGAGCTGTTTCTTTTTTTTTCTTGTACTAATCTATAATCTCACTCACCATAAGCGGACCGTCTAAGATCTGACGGCCTTTCACAAAAGCCGACTACTCGCTACTTACAAGGCTCCCCACCACCTTCGCTAACCGGATTGCCAAGATTTTGGCAATAATTTTATATTGAAGCCCTACCAATGAAATCGGTCTAAAACCCTTAACAAACAAGGGATTGTGTACCTTAGGGATGAGGGTAATGAACGACGCGTTACATCCGTTTGGGAGTTTCCTTTTTTCAAAAAAAACTCCAAAACAAATCCTCTAATGTCCGCTTCAAATAAATGCCAATACCTCTTTACCAGATTGAAAGAGAATCCATTCGGACCGGGGGATTTATCCCCCCCCCCCCCCCCCCCACATTGCCATACTGCCTCCCTAATTTCTCCCACTGAAACCCTGTCTTCTATCTTGGCAGCATCAAGAGCCGAGAGGCGGAGAAGCCGGGAGCTACCAACCAAGGAGCTAGAAGGCGCGAACCTGGAAAACTTCTCCTTAAAGAAATCGTAAAATACTTTTTTACCTCTAAGGGGTCCGTACTCCATCTACCATCGTCCATTATTCCTTGAATAGCTTGAGTACGCCTCCTTTGTTTCAGCAATCCGTGAAAAAATCCCGAGTTCTCATCACCATCTGTCGCCCAGAGGACCTTCGCTTTTTGAGCAAAATCCTTTATCTCTAAATTTTCCAGTTCCGCCAACTCTTTCAACCATCCCCCGCGTTGCTCGGTCTCTAGGTTTGAAGCAAACCCTTGATCCATTTTCAGATCCACTGCTGCAATACCCTCCAGAAAATGCTTCTTCCTAAGCCCTTGAGAGGCTTTGTTTATTTTATTCCAATCGCGCAATTTTCCTTTGACAAATTTCAATTTATCTTTAAAGGAAATACACAAATTGACCTGGTTGCTGTTGAAATCCCCCATCGCTTTAGCCAACACCTCATCAAACCCATGAACTTCGCTCCACGAATGAAAGATTCTAAAAGGAATCGGCCCATAGTCCAACTTTTTATTTTGCAGAAAGAGAGGGCTATGATCCGACCACTTCCGTTCCAGGACCAAAACCGACAGGTCAGGAAAAGTTCCCAACACTCCTTCAGTAATGAGAACACGATCAATCTTACTCATTTTAGAGCCCGCTTTGTTCGTCCACGTGAATCTCCGCCCTCCAAGCGGAAGGTCTATCAGTTCAGCCTCTTCAATAAAATTATTAAAATTAAGTGCACCTTGAACACAGAAAACGGAACCAAACCTGTCTCCCTCTACACGCACTTCATTAAAGTCACCAAAAAAGATGAAATGCCCTTGGTTGTCTCTTATGAACTGAAGAATCTCCTCCCAAAGGCTCTTCTTAGCCGCCACGCCTTGAGGGGCGTAGACATTCACCATGAAGACATTCGAGTCCATATTATACCATCTCCCTTCCACTATAACGTAATTTTCCCCACACCAGATATTACACCTCAGAAAACAAACTGTATCCCACATTGATACTATACCCCCAGACCGGCTTGTCGCCGAGCTACATGCAAAATCGAAATTATAGTTTCCCCACGTCCTTTTAAGCTTAAACAACTCTAATTGCGTCATTTTCGTCTCCTGTATACCCAAGAAGTTTACGTGATGCTGATAACACAAACTTCGCACCCAACTTCTTTTTATCACCTTTCCAGTTCCCCTGATATTCAGAGAGAGTAGCTTCATCTATCCACCATCTGAGCTCCCTTTCGATGATCCATCCTTCCCGTCTGACCGCCTAGCAATTGTTTAACTTTCTTCTTTTTACATTTGCGAAGAAAGGTACTACATCGCATCCCCGAAAAAACCGACTCTGAACTTGATTCGCCACCCCCTTTTCCCAGGTCTTGTATCAAGGGATCCGCATTTTCCACCTCCTTAATAACTTCCTTAAGATGCTCGAATCCAGGCGGATAGCTTGCCGTTTCGTTGTTTGACTTAGCTGATGTGGTTTGAGACCCCACCGTTTGGATCTCCTGTAGCTACTCTACTTCTGTGACAGGACCAGTTTCTCTTCTTCGGGTTCCTTTCCCGGACTACTCTCCCCATCCGAAAAGTTGTCTTTCACCATGTCATTGAACCCGCCAACCTCTTCGTCTCCCTCTTCTTCATCTTTCTCACTCCTCGAGTTCACTTCATTGGATACCTGACTTTCAACCACATCCGTAATCTCTACAGACCAGTGCTCTATTTCACGAACTCGGATAATATACTCGATCCCCTCCACTACCACCATTGCCTTTTCAAAGATCAAATCAGGGGAAGTTGTGCTTATACAAACCTTTCCACAACTCACGGAGTCCTCTTCAGCGTCATCAAAGAAGATAAACTTTCCCCACCCCTCTGCAACCTTCTTAAAAGCATTGGCACTCCATGCACATAGAGGTAGACCTTCAAATTCAATCAAAACTACCCTTTCATCAATAACAAAACTTCTCGAGACAGGTTTAATCGCCACAAAGAACTCTTTCAGCGCGGATCATTGTTTGAACGCCAAACACGCTTTTTGGTTAAGGAATTCAATCCACACCCATAAACCTCCTACATGTTTGATTAACAAATCACAAAATCCTTCATTGAGAAGAACCTTGAATAGGTTCGGCAACAAACTAGCCTCACGTACTTTTGCTAACACCACTTCCGAAGAAACTTCTAAATGCAGTAAATCATGGTCTTGAAGCATAATCTTCTTGATTGCACCTTCTTGAAATTGTCGTTCCAGTTTCTCGCCTTCCCCACTTACCACTTTAGCATATGATTTAGTTCCCATGCTACCCATATTCAGCTTAGGAACTGTCCCTTTCATTGGCACTGAATAGGACTTAGATTTTTCTCGCTTAAACCTGGCAACCGAAACAAAAATGTGAAAGCTACCCATCCATTCTTTTGAAAGTCGCCTTGCAAATGCTTCTTCATTCCCAATGCTAATGAACCGGATGAAACCAAAACGTCTCCCCGATTTAGAACTTTTGTTAGCAATGAACACATCTACCACATTACCAAATTTCTTGCACCAAATCCATAACTCTCTAGAGTTCAAAGCGGGAGGGAAATTGGTAATGAAGAAGGATGTGGAAATCCTTTCCAGACCAAGACCCACATTACTTGGAGCAGCATTATTCATCTCCTTCAATTCCTTGGAAGTCTCATTTTCCTGTTTTTTTGAAACTTTTTCCTGCCCAATTGCCACACCCACCCTTCACCATCCAACTTGAAACGATTGCCCATACCTGCAGAAGTAATCACAACCACCCTCCTCGCCGGAACAACCGCCGGAAACCACCAGTCAGCCGTGCAGACCAACAAATCGCCGAATCATGGTAGCCGGTTGCTTCTGCGCCTGAGCTCGTGGTGGAAAGAAAGAGTGTAGGATCTGATGAACAACCCACAAAAACTTACCAAGAAGACCTGCTGCCGTTCGATTTTACAACCCAGAATCAGACCCAGACAATCGTTGACGGGAGCTGGGTCGACGACAGCAACTGGATCGGCGACACCCACTGGAAGGCTGGGCAGCCGGTCAGCCGTCGTCGAAGAGGCTTTGGTCGGCGTGAGGCCTGAGAGTGGCGAGAGGCCGGAGAGGGAGGGGGGAGGCTTGAGGCAAGCGGTTAAGAAAGCTTTTCTCTATATGTTTATGTCTTTTTGTTGTAATGTAGGGGTTTACGACTACAATGGTTGTTGTGCATAATTATCTGTAGGAGATAAAAAAAATTGTTGGTAAACTTAAATATTATTCTCCTCCCTCTCGATCCCTCATCGATGAAATGATGACCACCCATCGGCCGCACACCTGTGTCCGACTCAAAACCCTTGCTAAATGCTAAATGCTAAATGACGTCTTCAAGGTAAGCTTCTAATTGATTTATGGTGGTTGTATTGATCTTAATCTATTTCAAGGTAAACTTCAACTTTATGGGTCTTTTGATTGTTTTTTTTTAACGATTTGCTTATGTATTGATTCTGGCCTAAGGTTTATATCACTGATTCTATTGGGTTTCAGATCATTGATTCGATCTACGGTTCCTGCCGTGACTTAATGCATGTCTTTTAACCTCCAATGAACATTTTCTTTGTGGATTTTCTCCACGGTTTTGCTTAAAAGGTTATATTTTTGTCATGTACATCCGGTTAGAATGAGTACAAGGATCGGATTACCGATATCCCTTGCTAATAGGACCACCATTGCCTCCTCGTCTCGCACCAAGAAAGTTAGTTCAGTAGCCATCTTTCAGTCAAGCCATTACTAAATGATTTTTCATTTTGTTTCTTGAGGTCATTGTTTGGTAGATTTTTTGAATGCTTATAAGGTATCTGGGGAATTAATATTATTACTATGGTGGTGCAATTGTAGAGCAATATGATGTAGACATAAAAATAATTAAGGGTTGGAACCTTCATTTACGTGATTGCATTATACTATAGTCTATGATGTTAGTGAAGTTATGAGTGAATTGGTTGGTGTTATGTGTATTTGTAGAAAAATATGATGTAGACATAAAAAAAAATTAACGGGTGTAACCTCCATTTACCTGATTGCATTTATGCCTATGATCTTGGTGAAGTTGGGAGTGAAAAGTTCACAACAGTTATACTTAGAATTTCCAACATGTACACCATGGTTATCTTTTATTGATGCCTAGTCATCGTACCCGCACGATTCAGCGGGACGCAATTCGATTATGAAACCAAAAACTCAAATCCTCAATCTTGCTACCTGCTTTGTATTATTTCTTATGAAATAGGCATTAGCTAAATATGTCTCAAAAAAATTCAGTTGATGCATACGTCTCATTAGAGCTCACTTCTCAATCGGCGCGAAACATCTTAAAATTAAAACCAAGAACACGAAACATCTTAAAATTAAAACCGAGAACACGAAACATTGATCATGTTTCTTTTTTTTGTGACTTCCTTGTTGATGTTAACGTTACGGATATATGTGGTTTTCCATCCCAAATTGGATACTATATATAAAAAAAGAGTAAATTATATTTTACATCCGTATGGTTTGTTAAAAATTGCAATTTTCATCTATGTTATTTTCAAACTTGCAGCTTTCATCTATGTGCTTTGCAATTCTGCTATTTTCGTCCACGTGACATAACTCCTTTTAAATATGATGAATGAAAATAACAATGAAATGTAAACCAATAGAGCAAAAACAACAATAAATTGCAAATCACAATAACCAAAACCGTAATAAACTGTAAATCACAAGAACGAAAACTACAATAAATTATAAACCATAAGGATGAAAATCGTAACCTAAAAAATACGTGGATAAAAACTTAATTTACGCAACAACAGAAAAACAAACACCTCAAATTGGATTTGGATTGACAAGATACAACTTACAAGCAAACCCATGTCAAAAAGGTTAAAAATAACAAATATCAATATCGAAATCACAAGAAATTTCAAATATACCTTTTGAAATTACATGCCATGACAATCAACAATGCAAAAGATCCAAAGGTATTAGCCACAATCATATTACGTCCCAAGGATCCCATCAACCGGAAAAGACCAATAGACGCTTGGTGGAGGAAAAAATATAGCAGAAATTGCTTTAAGAACCTGAAGATTTATAAAAAAACAACCTTTTATAATCTGTCTGGATTTGACCTATGTGGAGAATCGTGCATGTAAAGTGTACCTGATAATATTTGGATCAAGTCCAACAACGTTGTATGTAACTGCACCCAGATACCAGACTCTATGAGAGAAGTTGGGATACTTAAAATCCAAGAAGGAAGCGTATAAATCCAAGAAATGCAAGTCCCGATGCTTGTAGATCACTGGAAGCTTTGCAACTAACATGGAGACTTCTGTGAACCCATTAAAAAGAAGAATAACCATAGAAAAATAGAGTTCACCAAGATATATGCCTCCATCGTCAACTGTTCTATGATGCAGAGTTGTCCGGAAGAAAACGCTCATTGTAATGATTGCCACAAAAAGAAGCTGGAAAACAGCAGATGGTGCTTAGTATCAACATAAGCTTTATAACCTCACAAGAATAATAAAGAGTTTAGTTTTAATATCTGTCAACTAATTTACCTGAACGAATTTAAAAACATATATAAATGAGTTCCGTTGCATCAGTAGCAATTCCCAATTAAAACTTGTCTTAAGAAGTTCCCTTCTCTTGACACCAAAACGAGAAGTTGACCAGGCTGCCGGATGATTGTATTGCTTATCAAATGGAACACGTAGCTCCTCGACTAAATTCTTCCTCACCCGGTATGAACTGAATGATTCAGCAAACTTTTTGACGGGGATGTAGGAATAAGATCGATCTGGAACAGACCAATACTGCCCTTGATCCTTCTCGGAAATAACCTGTGTCATATAACTTGTGTAATGATTAACTTGCGTAATGAATGGTTTGGTGCAGAATGATTAAGTGGTCAGAATGATTAAGAGGCTCTTATGATATAGTGCAAAATGAAATATGGTTGTTTGGTAATTGTTCAGAAAGAAATTAGGGCGCTGAATGGTTAAGGGAGGCCCAAGATACAAAATCATTCAGAGGGTTTTAGTGTTAGATAGTATAGAGGCCTTATGGGTTGGGCCTTGCCCTTTGGTTTAGTTTAGGCCTTTTGTATATAGTGTTAGGTAAGGTTTGGTATATATATTTTAAGGTTATCAGTATACTTTATCATCTCTTTGTATCATTGTAAGAACACAACTAGCTTGTCAATGAAACCCTAAACCATTTCTTGCATTTCTCCTTCATCTATCAAAGTTATCATGGTATCAGAGCAAGGTTAATCTCGTTTCTTCTCTCAAGTACTGTTAATCTCAAGCACTCCTGTGCGTTCTTCTTCTGGTTCGAAAATCGTTCTTCTTCTGGTTCGAAAATCGCTCGGCGTTCTTCTTCTGGTTCGAAAATCGCTATCCTATGTTCGAGAATCGCCTTCTTCTAGTTCGATCTTCTTCTAGTTCGGCTTTCTTCTGGTTCGAAAATCGCCCTCTTCTGCTCGAGAATCGTCTTTGGTATACGATATCTTTATAATCTCTGTTTTTCTTTCGATTTTTGCTTACTATTTCTCGTTTGCAATGGCTGGAAACGATTCTCTCCAAGCCATTAGTATTCGTTTAGATGGGAAAAATTACTCCTATTGAAGTTATGTCTTGAAAAACTTTCTGAAGGGAAATAAAATGTGGGGTTATGTTTCTGGCACCATTGTGAAACCAACAGAAGCAAAAGAACTTGAACTTTGGGAAGTTGAGAATTCGAAAATTATCACTTGGATAAACAATTCTGTTGAACCTTCAATTGGTGTTCAGTTGGCAAAATATGAAACGGGCAAGGAAGTATGGGACCATCTTGAGAGACTGTATACACAGTCTAATTTTGCAAAACAGTATCAGTTAGAAGCTGATATCCGAGCACTTGAACAGAGAGAGATGAGTATTCAGGATTTTTACTCAACAATGACAGATTTGTAGGATCAGTTAGCTCTTACTGAATCCGCTGAATTGCGTGCATTTGGACCCTACATTGCCCGTAGGGAAGAACAGAGATTGGTGCAGTTTCTCATGGCACTAAGAAGCGACTTTGAAGGACTCCGTAGTAACATCTTGCATCGCACCCCACTTCCCTCAGTTGATTCAGTAGTAAGTGAATTGTTGGCTGATGAAACTCGTCTAAAGACACAAACAGGAAAGGGTATTCTTCCAATTCCAAGCCCTTCTGTTTTGGCTGTTCCTTATAGGTATCCTGCTCAAAATCAGAATAAGAGTCGTCCGAGAGTCGGATTTGATGAATGCAGCTTTTGTAAGAAAAAGGGCCATTGGGAAGTCTCAATGTCCAGAGCTTATGGGTCGAAATTCTTCTATGCAGTCCGGTCATCCGCGACAACCACATCGCTTATATCCTCAAGTTAGCATTGTTGCCGCCTTTCCTCCATCTCGGTCAACTACTAATCCTACTCTTGCATCCATAACTGAACAACTCCAGAAGCTTCTTGATGTTAAGTCTCATGCCATGTCCGTCTCTTCTCCCATATGTCAGTCGATTGATAACGAATCAGGTATGAATCCAACTACATGGATTTTAGATTCTGGTGCTTCTTTTCACATGTCTCCGAATGCTAAATTATTTGCTTTTGTAAAACCTATGCCATCATTTCCTGTCACGACTGCTGATGGTACTCCTATGCCATTAGCAGGTATTGGTCCTATTATGGGTTCAAAATTCTCTCTTCCTAATGTTTATCATATTCCAAAACTCTCATTGAATCTTGTGTCTGTTGGTCAATTATTTGATTCCGGTTATAAAGTATTCTTTTCTCTTGACTCTTGTTGTATGCAGGATCCACGTACTCAGAAGCTGATTGGGACTGGCCGTAGGCGTGGGGGCTTATATGTGTTGGATGAGTTGCGGTTACCAGTAGCAGTTGCTCATACCGCAGATCTATCTTCTTTTCGTTTGTCGTCTAAGTCATCTAAATTTTTATTTGTGGCATTCACGCCTTGGACATGTTTCTGCTTCTCGTTTAAAATACTTGGCTTCTTCTGGGAATTTGGGAAATTTGCAAACTCATGATATTTCTAATTGCAGTGGTTGTAAACTTGCAAAATTCTCAGCTTTGCCTTTTAAGTTAAGCAACTCTCTGTCTGTTGCACCTTTTGATTTGATTCATTCTGATGTGTGGGGACCATCTCCTTTTCCTACAAAAGGAGGATCTCGATATTATGTTTCTTTCATTGATGATTGTACTCGTTTTTGTTGGATTTTTCTCATGAAACATCGTTCAGAATTCTTTGATGTTTATTGTCGTTTTCGTGCATATGTTAAAACCCAGCATAATTCTGTGATTAAATGTTTTCGGTGTGATTTGGGAGGAGAATATACTTCCAATAAATTCTGTGAATTACTTGCTTTAGATGGAACTAGTTACCAGACATCCTGTACAGACACTCCCGAGCAGAATGGTGTTGCTGAAAGAAAACATAGACATATCCTTGAAACTGCTCGATCTCTCTTGCTGTCTTCTTCGGTTCCTAACCAATTCTGGGGTGAAGCCGTTCTTACTGCTATCAATCTGATCAACAAAATTCCATCCTCAATCACCTCAGGTATATCTCCCTTTCAGAAACTTTATGGTCGTTGCCCTGATTATTCCTCTCTACGTGTCTTTGGCTGCACTTGCTTTGTACTTCGTCCACATGTAGAACATGACAAATTATCTTTAAAATTTGCTGTCTGTGTCTTTCTTGGTTATGGTGAAGGACAAAAAGGTTATCGTTGCTTTGACCCTACCTCTCAAAAATTATATGTATCTCGGCATGTTGTGTTTCTTGAGCATATTCCTTTCTATTCCATTCCCAAAAATGAACACAACTTGACAAAGTCAGATGTCATTAATCTTGATCCGTTCGTTGAGCAAGTAAACTCTACTCAGATTTCAGATACTCTTCCAACGGACTAACATGCTACTGGTACTTCAATGTCTGACATTGCTGCCCCTCCTCCTACTGTCACTCAAGATGCACCTGAGAATGTGGATCCACCTCGACAATCTCAACGTCCTCGTAAGTCTACTCATCTACCAGAATTTGCTTACTCTACCTATTTTCCCTCTTTTACTTCGTTCTTGGCTTCTATACACTCCCTTTCTGAACCTTCATCTTATAAAGAAGCAGTTACTAACCCTCTTTGGCAGCATGCAATGAGTGAGGAACTTGAGGCTTTGCAAAAGACCCTTACTTGGGATTTGGTTCCACTTCCGGAAGGTAAGCGTGCCATTGGTTCCCGATGGGTATATAAAATCAAGACAAAATCTGATGGATCTGTTGTACGTTACAAAGCCAGGCTTGTAGCTAAGGGCTTTACTCAGGAATATGGTTTGGACTTTGAGGAGACATTTGCCCCGGTAGCCAAAATGACTACAATTCGCACTCTTATTGCCGTTGCTGCTGTTCACAAGTGGAATATTTCACAAATGGATGTTAGGAATTCCTTTTTGAATGGTGACTTGAATGAGGAAGTATACATGGCTCCACCTCCCGGTGTTCTTCATAAAACGGGCGAAGTTTGCAAGCTTAGAAAAGCTCTATATGGGCTTAAACAGGCCCCACGAGCTTGGTTTGAAAAGTTCTCTGATGTTATTATGTCTCTTGGATTCTCTACTAGTGAACATGATTCTGCTCTCTTTGTCAAACATACTTTTGCAGGTCGTATATTGCTTTCGTTATACGTTGATGACATGATTATCACCGGTGATGATCTTCAAGGAATTCATACCTTAAAGTCAGAATTAGCTGCACAGTTTGAGATGAAAGATTTGGGTCCTCTTCGATATATCTTAGGTATTGAGGTTGCTTCTTCTCCCAGATGTTATCTGCTTTCTCAATCTAAATATACTGCTGAAATTATTGATCGAGCTCGCCTCACTGATACTCGTGTTGTTGACTCTCCTTCTGAATTGAATGTCGAGTATTCACCAACAGATGGTTCTCTCCTTAAAGACCCTACCTTGTACCGTACTATAGTTGGCAGCCTGGTTTATCTCACTATTACTCGACCAGATATTGCATATGCGGTTCACATTGTCAGCCAGTTTGTTGCAGCTCCGACTTGTACTCATTGGACAGCTGTTGTGCGTATTCTACGTTATCTTCGAGGTACCATGTTCCGAAGTCTATTGCTATCCTCCACATCTTCTTTGGAACTACGGGCATACTCTGATGCATCTTATGCACGCAATCCTACAGACCGTCGATCTGTTACAGGTTTCTGTGTCTTCCTGGGAGAATCACTTATTTCGTGGAAAAGTAAGAAACAATCTGTGGTTTCTCTTTCTTCCACTGAAGCTGAATACCGTGTTATGGCATCTACTTCCAATGAGATCATTTGGTTGCGTTGGCTGCTTGCTGATATGGGTGTCTTTCTTCATCATCCCACTCCTATGTACTGTGACAATCGTAGTGCCATTCAGATTGCTCACAACTCGGTTTTTCATGAACGTACCAAGCATATAGAGGTTGATTGCCACTTTACTCGCCAACATCTCAAACGTGGCAATCTTTCCTTACCGTTTGTAAGCTCTACGTTACAACTTGCAGATTTCTTTACGAAGTCTCACACGATCTCTCGCTTTCGGTTCCTTGTTAGCAAACTCTCGATGCTTCTTGCTCCAGCATCATGAGTTTGAGGGGGGATGTTAGATAGTATAGAGGCCTTATGGGCTGGGCCTTGCCCTTTGGTTTAGTTTAGGCCTTTTGTATATAGTGTTAGGTTATGTTTGGTATATATATTTTAAGGTTATCAGTATACTTTATCATCTCTTTGTATCATTGTAAGAACACAACTAGCTTGTCAATGAAACCCTAAACCATTTCTTGCATTTCTCTTTCATCTAGCAAAATGAAATATGGTTGTTTGGTAATTGTTCAGAAAGAAATTAGGGCGTTGAATGGTTAAGGGAGGCCCAAGATACAAAATCATTCAGAGGGTTTTAGAACCATTAAGAGGCAGACTTTTTTGCCAAACAAGATTCACCTCCTAGTGATTCAGAGGTTGCTTCTTAATGGAACTATTAAGAGGTAAACAAACAACCCCTAACTCAATAAAATAGAACTATGAATACGTCATTCACTTCATAACCCTGCAAAAACTTACTTCTTGAAGGAAATCTGCAACATTCTTCCTCTGGGGCAAATGAAAACCCATAATTGCAAAGAAATCAAGAGCGGTATTTCTTGGCCCTTGGTATACTATATGGCCCTCACATATGAGTATAATATCATGAAACAAATCATATGTTTCTAGAGCAGGTTGAAGAAGAGAAATAATTGTGGTCCCATTAAGTGCACGAGTTGAATGTCTGAGATACTTGATTATTTGGTATGTGGTTGAGCTATCAAGACCATTTGATATTTCATCCATTATAAGAACTCTAGATGGGCCCACCAATAGTTCACCTGGCAGTCAATCTACAATGTTAATTCCATTATGAATCCGATACAATTCTCAACTTTGTGATTTCTCATGTATAATGATCAAAAAGTTGTAAATGGTGTACCAACACAGAAGAAACATTAAAAGGTGGGCTCAAAAACACTTAACTTGATACCATTAAGATGAACAAATTGGTCCCTTTTTCTTGGTCTGCATCAATATAAACAAATGTAGCACATTTATACAAACAACAATATAGATACCTTGTTAGAAGAGTAGAAAATGGAAAAGAGCAGCCTTAGAGTAGAACTTAGAATAGAAAATAGATGGTTTTTAAAAAGAATATTTAAGCCAACAACTTACAGGTCATATAACCTGGAAAATTAGAAAAGGCAACATAGCAAAACAAGAATCCATACAATTTAATAAAAAAATCAAGAAGGGATTTCTAATCCTATTGGATATCAATAAGCAACAATCCATAAAATTTACATGTCATATTGGAACAATCGTCCAAGGACTGATCAATTATGCAGAGCAAGACCGAAACGTTGAAAAAATTGATCGGAAGAAAACTCTTAAAAGGCCTGTGAATCGTCATGTTGGGTTTGTGAAATGTGAAATGTGTGTGTGGGGGGGGAGATCAACAAGTATGAGAGGATCGATGAGGGTGATTGTGTGAATTTAAGTTCTGAAAAGTACCTAAACATACATATGCAAATTAAACTAAACCAATAATAACTAAACATACATATGCAAATTAAACTAAACCAATAATAACTAAACATACATATGCAAATTAAAACATTGATGACCTGAATAACTCCACACGATCCATAAACCCTTGAGTGGAACACTAAAAACCTACAAAATTATTATATATACTTCAAAAAAAGAATCATAATTACGGCTAAAACAGAAATGCATCCCCTTAAATGCAATTACTTAATTACCATTATCAGTAACTTGATAAGCCAAATCCCCACAAGACTTCACCGGGGTTGTTTCGTTGAACACATAAGAAAGATCATCGTCATTCTCGCTTACATTATTCCAGAGGCTATTCGATGCATCTGCTTACAATCTATTTTAACAGATCAACATTAATTACATGCCCACAAACAATCTAATCGCCAAATGATTTGTATATTTATAAAAATTGAAAGTATAAAGCGAATCACAAGTCTTACCAAGTTGCAAACCGTAATCTTCGCCTTTCCAGTCCGGCAGTCCCACATTTCTTCACTACAATTCATATAGAAGAAACTTCAGTAATAACATTTTATTACAAAGTCAGATGAATACAAAGTACAAACAATACATCAAACACCTGGAATTCGTGTTAAGAAAAACAAATTAACATATAACACAATTACAAAGATTAATATCATGAACTCTTTGTAAAAAGGTGTTTGATCGAAGACATAAAATAGCAATTAATTTATTGATTTATATAAAATTGATATAATATGCAATGAGATAATGCATCCATTTAGTGTTGGATCTGTCACGAACAAACATAGGGTGTGTAGTTAAACCATTTGAAAAAAAGAGCAGTAACTCTAAAACAACGAACAAATCACTATTCCAATCAAATAATGGCTCAGCAGACTACCCATTTCAAATTAAAACCCTAAAACCTTTAAACCTTGGGGGCTTTTGGATTTTAGATGAAATTGAAGCAAAAAAGATGGAATGAGAGTATAATGTTAATGCCAAAAATCACCCAAATGATAACTTAAGGTTGATGTGGAACTTTTAACAACTAAAGAAAAGGATCTCAAGACAAACAACACAATCGGTAAATAAGACAGGAGAATTGGTGACGCGGAAATCCCAAACAAGGGAAAAACCGCGGTCGACTTGTGAGAGTTGACGGTGCACTATGGTCGCCAAACAGGGGTGAAATCCTTTGGTAACAAGTATTATGTGTACAATAGATTACAATAAGAATAAAAGTAAACTTAATCGTTAGCTAATGTTGTGCGTCGTGCGTAAATCGTGCGAAATAGACTGTTGTCGTGCGAATCGAACTGATGTCGTGCGAATCTTGCGTAAGCGATGTGTGTTCGAATGCTCCGATGTAAGAATGTTGTGTTGTGTAGAAAATGTAGAAGAGTTGAGTTCATATATCAGATAGCTGTCAGATGGATCCCTGTTGAAATGTGGAGCAGGCCTTTATATAGCTCTTGGCAGTATTGAATATGTCTTTATGACTGGTTTGTAACCGCCGTCGGGTCTTTAATGTCATTAAGAGCTCCTTCGTTATTGACCGTTGTACCATGATTGCTCGTGGACCTGCAATAATGGAACAAAGAAAACGGCTGTTGATTGTTAACGGTTAGTATAATCGTACGACCGTCTAAGTCATGGACGTCGGTCGTATGAAACTTACGACCATCGTAGAAATGTACG
Source organism: Saussurea involucrata (assembly GCA_033807775.1). Taxonomy (NCBI): domain Eukaryota; kingdom Viridiplantae; phylum Streptophyta; class Magnoliopsida; order Asterales; family Asteraceae; genus Saussurea; species Saussurea involucrata. Next base: position 24,667,785 of record CM066314.1, read on the forward strand.
ACCAAATATTCGATAGTAAATAACCTGCAAGACCTTATCTTAATACAAGAATGATCTTACATAAATGTCATATGTGTTATTTATCGTCGGTCGTGAGGTGTGGATTTTTACCCAAACAGTTTGCCCCCAAAATTTGAATTTCGGCGTGAAATTCGAATTTTAAATCTGACGAAGTAACTTGACACGTGTTGCATGGGGAGAGGGTCTGGTCGAATCCCAACCGTCTTGGTTCGATTTGGACCAAGGGAGGCGAAGTGGTCGTGACGTCATGGCAACGTGTCAGAGGCATGGAGCCGTTATAGGACATGTGCCATTCATTCGCACGTTGCATGCGAAAAGGTGGTGGACAGCTGTCGACCATCCACCGGACTGACCTGACACGACGTTGCTATAAATATCGCGATTATAGAGATCTCTTCCTTTCTTATGTTTGCGATATTTTTAGAGAGAGATTTCAAAGAGATCTACCAGCGCTTTCGTTTATTCGTTCGAGATTTTAGAGATCTAAGGTACGATCTTTACTCTTTTAACCATGCGGAAAAAATCAACAGCTAGGAAGACCACCACAAATAGGGACCTTATGGACCTATATGTAGCGCAAGTCTCTGTCCCTGACTTTTCTGTATCCTCCGAGCCGGCGAGCTCTTTTCAAGAGAAAGAGGGAGTGGAAGCCTTTAGGTTGTTGGCTCGCATACCTTCCGATGTACGACTATACACACCCGACCAGCTTAGACCGGCGAAATGTTTGAAAGGATTCTTCGTCTTGTACGAGTATCCTTTTAGAATAGGATTTAGGTGGCCCTTTTCTCCCCTGGTCAGGGAATTTTTGGATGCCTTAGACCTATCTCCTGGGCAGATCTTGCCCGAACTTTGGCAGATTTTTCAGGAGATTGATCGGATCATCGCTGATTGGGAAGTGCCTTTCACGGTGAGCGATCTCCTGACGGCGTTCGATGTCAGGTCGGACGGCTATCATCGATATAGCATGTCCTCCAAGCTGAGGGGCGGATATACTCTGGTTCCTGACACCCAGGTCCACGACCGCGGGTTGAAGGCCAAGTATGTTATCGGTCGGGTGCTGACGCTCGATCATATAGACGAGGATACCTCCTGGGTCGCATCTGGGTGGAACACCAGGGGTATATATATTTTAACCTGTCGTATGTTTTTTAGCATTAATTTTGTCTTCTGCTAACTGTTTGGGCAAAATTTCACTAGTCTCGACCACGTCCAAGGTAAGAAAAACACTTATTCCCCTTTGCTACAGTAAGGTAAAATCATAGTACTTTATCTCCTGATTAAAGTCGAACTCGAAAGTTATTTACCTCACGACACTCGACCGTGACGTCGTCTAGTTCACACAACCGTCGCGTAGAACCATTCGACCTCGACCAACTAACGTCTAAAATGATTGTTACGTTTGTTCAGTGTTTAATGCAGGAATCAATGTCATTGATGAGCAACGGCTATAACCGACGAAATCAGTTATGAAGATTTAATCCAGCGAATGTTACGGCGGTTATCGAAATACTTAATGAGGCAATTAAATCATCCGAAGACTACAAATACCAAGCTCAATCACCATTTTAAGGACACTGGCACAAGACGAAAACAACGCAGAGACATCACACAATCATCCGAACTCAGAAGAACATTCAAAGCAAATAACTTTCTCTTGAAGAATCGCACTCGACGCACGACTTACACACACGACACTTAAGTTTTTACACACGACGCACATTGTTTTTACGTTACTTTACATTTCGAAGTCCTTCTTTCATTTGTATTGTAATCTCTGTACGATCGACACCATAAACATAAGGCATCGCCCCTGTTTGGCGACCATAGTGCAGCGACGACTTCCACAGTCGTCCGCGGGTTTTTTCCTTGTTGAGGTTTTTCCCGCGTCACCAAAATCCTTGTCTCTTTACGATTTTCTGTCTTTGTCGCACGCTTTGTCAAAAGATTTCTTTCTTTAGTTGTTAAATTCCACAATCAACCTTAAGTTATCCTTTTGGACGATTTTTGGCATTAACAGTTTGGCGCCATCCGTGGGACCCCATCTAGAGAAATCTTCGACAAACGTGTGTCCTACTAACGGTTTCTTGGAGTTTCTTCTGTTTTCTTTTTCTGGAGAATGGCAGTCTTCGAAAATCCAGAGCAAATCACTGCCCAAATGTATGAGGAGCTCGAGGATGAACAAAATTTCCCTGCAATAGTCAATGATTATCGCTTGGAGGAAATCATCTTAGATCAAAGCAAGCCAGATCAAAAAGTCTTTATAGGGTCGTCCCTCGATCCCTACATTAAAGACAAGCTAATATCTTTCCTGCAGGAACATGCCGATTGTTTTGCCTGGTCGCATGAAGATATGGTCGGTATCGATCCTGACGTCATCTCCCATAAGCTCAACGTTCCGTCATTCAAGCCTATCAAGCAAAAGCGAAGGAAATTTGCTCCTGAAAGGAATAAGGTAATAAATGATGAGGTCGATAACCTACTCAAGACGGGGAAAATTCACGAAGTAAAATATCCCGACTGGCTTGCTAATGTCGTGGTCGTGGCGAAGAAAAACGGCAAGTGGAGGGTCTGTATCGACTTCACAGACCTCAACAAAGCCTGTCCAAAAGATCCATTTCCTTTGCCGCACATCGATGCCATGGTCGATGCGACAGTGGGGCATGAACTATTGACGTTCATGGATGCCTACTCCGGATATAACCAAATCCTAATACACGTCGAGGACCAAGAGAAAACCGCATTCATGACGGACCGAGGTATTTACTGTTATAAGGTTATGCGTTTTGGAATAAAAAATGCAGGTTCTACCTACCAGCGTCTAGTGAATAAAATGTTCAAAGATCACCTTGGCGACATAATGGAAGTTTATATCGACGACATGCTCGTCAAGTCGAAGCAAGCAGTCGACCACGTTGAACACCTAAGGCAGTCGTTCGACGTCCTTCGGAAGTATAGCATGAAGCTCAACCCGACGAAGTGTTCCTTTGGTGTCAGTGATGGGAAATTCCTGGGCTACATAGTCACTCGTCGAGGAATCGAGGCTAATCCCGACCAGATCAAAGCTATTATTGAAATCATATCTCCGAGAAATTTCAAAGAGGTCCAAAGGCTCACTGGTCGGGTGGCAGCTTTGAACAGGTTTATCTCTCGATCCTTAGATAAATGCCATCTGTTTTACAATGTCCTCAGGAAGAACAAAGGCTTCAACTGGACCGACGATGATGAACAAGCATTGCAAAAACTTAAAGAGTACATGACGTCGCCTCCCTTGTTATCAAAACCTCACGATCACGAGTTCTTGCAGCTATATTTGGATGTTAGTCCTAATGCAGTAAGTGTCGTCCTGACACGAGTAGATGAAAAGCAGCAACTACCAATCTACTATGTAAGTAAATCTCTCTTGGACGCAGAAACCAGGTATTCCTCTATGGAAAAATTGCTCTTGTCGCTAGTCACAGCTGCTAAGAAATTGCGACATTACTTTGAATCACATCCTATTACTGTCGTAACTAACTTTCCTCTTAAGTCTGTCTTGAGGAAACCTGAGTTGACAGGTCGCTTAGCAAAGTGGAGCATATATCTCAGCAGTTACGACACCGATTTCAAGCCCAGGACCGCGATCAAATCGCAAGCCTTGGCAGATTTTATTGCTGATTTCAGCCCTAAATTGGAAAAAGAAGCAGAGCTCGAAGTGTCAACTGTGGCGACTCACGATGACGTACCTTGGATTCTACATGTCGACGGATCGTCCAACGTTAGAGGCTCAGGACTAGGCGTCGTCTTAAAGTCGCCACAGGGGGGCAAGATGGTATATTCAGTCCGATGCGATTTTAAAACCACCAACAACGAAGCCGAATACGAAGCCTTGATCATAGGAATGAATATGGCCTACGACTCGGGGGCAACCGCGTTACATGTCAAAAGCTATTCTCTCTTGGTGGTAAACCAGATCAATGGAGAATTCACGGCCAAAGATTCAAAAATGACAGCGTACCTAAAGGTAGCAAAAGAAAAATCCGAAAAATTTAAATCTTTTTCTATTGAACAAATTCCAAGGGACCAGAACACTCAGGCCGACGCTTTAGCAAACCTTGGGTCTGCTTTAGCGAACCAATATTTGACGTTATTCCAATGATCCATCTGGCGACATCGTCCATCGAAAACGTCGATGTCATCCAAATCGAAGACGAAGAAGATGATTGGTCATACGACATCCGAAATTTCCTTATGCACGACCAACTCCCAGAAGACAAGATGGAAGCCCGGAAAATCAGATCCAAAGCATCCAAATATGTCATGATCGGAGATAGGCTCTATCGACGATCATCGACAGGCTTGAATGTAAGATGCGTCATCAGCAAAAGTCATGTCCAGAAAATCCTGTTGGTCCCGAAGGCCTATACAAGTTTGTAGAAGGGGGGTTGAATACAAACACACAGATTTTACTTTTCTAAATTGTTTATTGATAAATCATTAACAATTTACAGCTTGTTGCGGAAACAAGATTAAGGATAAACCTAAATCTAAACAAGTTGGAACACTAAGGTTTCTTGCACTAAGAGAGATAAGGAAATTACTAATAATAACCTATCTTGAGATAAGAGATTGAACTTGTCCAGAGTTAGCAAGTTACTTCAAATGAAGTGGGTTCATCTCTTTATATACTGCATGCATTTAATGCAAGTCAGTATACACTTTACACGTGTCATCAGCTGGTTGGTTGTATGTCATTGACCTTTGTTGACAACCTTAGTAGCCGCATGGATGAACAGTGTAGTATCAGAGTGGTTGTATGATTTCAGACAGTCGGAGGTTCTTTTCTGACATTTCGTACGGAGTTGTGCAAGGGTGGTTAAGACAAAAGTACTTTGTACGGAGGACTTCATAATCAGCTTTCGTTGATTCAGAGTATTATCATTATCTATTCAGCGAATGATAAAGTTCAGCGATAGCTGAAGTCTTGTACTTGATACTTCATGTTGAGTGGACAAATCTGAGTCTTCGCTGATCCGCATCAGTTCATTAGGAGACTTGTCGCTGGTTCTTGAGCTTGATCTTCGACTTCAGCATAGAACCTTTGTTGACGTGAAACTTGTCTTCAGGGATCATAAGTAAACAACTAACTTATCAGCGATCATCATAATGACTGAACAGACTCAGAGCATTAATGGTGAACAGTTTCGCTGAATGTTTTAATTCAAAGAGCGAGAGTTCCTATCAGCGGTACTGTAAGATCTTAGTACTTATCAGCGATAGTGAAACTCTGATACATATTGTTTACTCACAATTTTCACTAAGTATATAAGAGAGGGTCATTATCAAATCTCTGAGGGTTTGGATCAACAATCTCCCCCTATTTGATTATGACATAGCAACAAAGAAAATTGCTATTTAATGAAAACATAAGGATAAAAAGAACTCATAAAATATTTGTCCCTTTTACTGTTTTCTGGGATCTTTTCAGTACTGATGGATTAAAGTACATTCGCTGAAATCTTTCTTTAAAACTTTGAATCAGGTTACAAAGAGAAATGGAAAGATTACAAGTACAAGCGAAATAAATTACAAGTACAAAAGAATAACTGATACAATAGAGAAATAGGCGATCATATCAGTTTGTAAAGGGTTCTTCCTTAATGAGAAGTTCATCAAGGGTCATTGATGTGGTGGGAATCATCCAGTCAGGAACGGTTACACCTTGTTTTCTTTTGATCAGCGCTTCTTCAAAAATCAAGGGTTTCAGATGTCGTGCCTGAGGGTCATTCCTGAAGTCACACCAGTAGATGAGATCTCTCAGCTGTTCGATGGGAGTGATGTGAAGTTCAGAGATGCGTTGAAAATGTTTTCCACCATCGTAGTCATGGAAAAATATCCCGTAGGGTTCGCTTATGACTTTGCCAGGGATGAAAGTCTCACCAGGAGGAATAGATGTGTCAAGCATGGAAAGATCAGGATCAGGACCAAGGACTTCAACACGTGAAAAACCAATACCTGTTTCATTTCGTATGTCAGGGCCATCAAATGAAGATTTAGATTTCTTCTTCTTTGTTGAGGCCTTTCTTTTCTGACTTTCGAGAGGAGGAGGAGGAGGAATATCCACACAGGAGCAGACTAAGTTGATTTGTTTGTTGATCAGCTTTTCAACATGTTCCTTGTACTTCGACTTGGACTTCTGGATGGCTAACCTGATTTCCAACCATTCAGAGAGACCGTACTTCGTTATGGCTTCAGCATAGAATTTTTTGTACTTCTTGTCTTCTCTGAATATCTCGACTTCAGCGATAGAAACTTTGAGGGTTGATCTTCCAGTGATGAGTACCTTGATTATTCTTGAAGGTCGATGTCTGAAGTGTACCTTTTCTTTGCACCAGGCTAAGGTATATTGAGACACAATTCTCTTTTCTTCAACGATCTTCTTGGCTTCTTCCCATAGCTGACGTTGAACTTCAATAGGAACTCTTTTCAGCTTGGAGTCTTTCACTGATCGTTTAGAAAGCTGGATGGCGTATTCTCTGTCTTTTTCTTCAGCTTCCTTTCTTTCACCGATTAATCTTTCAGCTCTGAGGTGATCCTTGTATTCCTTTTGGGAAATTCTGAACTTTGGAGGAACTGAAGGAAGTTGATCACGCCTCAGAATGATTCGCTGATCTTCGAGTCTCTTGATCATTGCATCTCTCTTTTCTTGATCCTCTTCACTTAGCTTTTGAGGAGCTAAGGAAGGTCTGTTTTTGTGAGAGAGAGTCTGTTCTTCAGGTTCATCAGTCTCAGAGATTAAATCTAAGACTGGGATTATTTCATCAGCAGCAGCTGGTATTATTAGTGAAGTCGCAGTTGTGGAACCTTCAGCGATATCCTCAAATAGGGGAGAGGACTAGCTGAAACACAGCGATCTTACAAGTAAGAACTTGGATAGAATCAGAGAGAAAAATGGTTCAAGTGTATAGGCTTGGATAGTAGAACTGATAGTGTATGATAGAGGAGGGATGGAGTGAGAGATGTTTAGTGTACCTGACAAACCGGCTTTTCAAGCAAGATCGTCAGATTGTCATCTTCAGCGACGCTTTTGCCTTTGCCTTTCTCAGCTCCAGAGGCTGAGGGCTTTGTCTTTGTTCGCTCCCCTGAAGGTTCATTTATCGAGATTCCCTTAAGAACTTTGATCCTCGGAGCAGGTTTGACGATAAAGAAGTCATCGTCATCTTCGTCATCATCATCATCATTCTTTGGAGAAGAGGATGGTTCATCATCAGGGATGTCGACGGCTTCATCATCTTCTGCTTCGGATTCGGTTTTATCAGCTTCTTCTTCGAGTTGCTCCCTCTCAGATACAGAGGCGAGCTTCTCGGTTTCCTCAGGGTTTTCATCTCCCTGAGGTCCAGCGGTGGTTTCTTCAGCATCCTTCTTCTCTCCCCTGATAGATTCATCATGGGAAAGGTCTTCAGCGCTCTTGGAGAGATCTTCAGCGCTCTTCTCCCCCTCTTTTCATGATGACTAGGGGAGGAATGGGTTGACTCAGCAGCGTCGGTAGGTTCTCTGTCTTCTTGGCCAGAGATACCTATACAACCTTCAATCTTTGCTATTCTGTCTTGAAGGCCAGAAATAGCAGGATTGATCTTCTCCAGCTCAGTGCGATCCGCCGCTGTGAAATTGTCAGATGCAGGGACAGGGGCAGGGGCAGGAGTGTTCACTTTGTGTAGCAGCTGCTCGATCATTGTTTTTATCGAACCAACGTCGGTCTTTACAGAGCCTAAGTCAGTCTTTACAGTAGACATATCTCCCTCTAGTTGTCCAACCGATGTCTTCAGCGTTGTGACCTCGCTGGACATGGATGACACTGTATTTTTTAGAGAGGTGTAGTTTGTGTAGATGTCAACGAGCACCTTGGCGAAGTCGTTGAGAGTTTTATCAACCTGTTTCATGTCATCTGTGGAAGCCTTCTTCTCCACCACCGTTGTCAGCTTGTTCAGATTCTCTCCAGCGTTTGTTACAGCTGTAGAGTTATTAGAAAGACTAGTGGTGAGATCTGTCAGCGTTGTCTCCACGGCTTTCAGAGTGGCGTTGATGTCTCCAAAATTAGGACATGTAACATATAAGAACTTGTGAACAGAGGAAAGCTCAGAAGTTTGGGGTTTAGTGACAGTGTATATGGGTTGGTGTGTACCTGCAGGAGGATTGATGAACTCGTCAAAATTACGGGTTCCTAAAAAATGTTCCATGTCATCTACAAAAGTGCCCATGGATTGTCCTGCAGGTCCTGTCTTCATCATTCCTGGAGTATCAGCTTTAGGTTCCGTAGAAATGATGGCAGCTCCAGCGAAAACTGGAGAAGAGACCAAATGAGTGGAGGGAGGAGCGAAGGATAAGAATGGAGGTTGGGTTCTGAGTTCAGCGTTGGGTTCGCGGAAAATCACTTCATCAGTCTTTTGAGAGACTGAAAGAGGTTGGGTAGGTTCCAAGTTTGTAACCTCAGCGTTTAGAGATGCTGAAGTTGGGATGGAATGGATGGGTTGTTCAGGTGTGGCAGAGCGTACCACTGAACGTTCCTTCAGCTCTGCAGAAAGAGCTGAGGAGTCTTCAGCATGAAATTGCTGGGGTTGCTCTTTTGTTTTCTTGATCCTTTTAGAACCAAGTGGGGTAGATGATTGTTTCCTTTTCTTAGAAGGAGAGGATTTTGTGGCCAGGGTATCAGCGATGGGTATTGTCGCTGAAGGAGCCACAGAAGTAGAAGAAGAAGGGTTGAGAAGAGTTAAAAGAGTAGAAAGACGTACCTCATTTTCAACTGGTTTGAAGTCAAGTACCTTAGGCCAATCTGAGAGAGTTTCAGGTCGCCCTCTTGCGGGTAGCTGTCCTTCAGGCCATATTGGAAGATGGCGCTGATGAATCGGGGGTATGGAACCCATGGAGGTCTGTCAGCGACGGTGTCCACTCTTAGAACTAGGTCATCATAGATAATCGATGCCCAGTCTATGTTGAGACCTTTCAGCAGTGCATATCCCATTGCTTGCTGAGGTTTAGCGGCTTGGTCAGAGGAGCCGCTCTTTGCAGTCATACAGCTGATTAGATGAGCGAAGATGAAATTCATCTCGCTGGGCATTTTCGATTTCTTGATAATCGTCAGCTTCTTCTCGGACTTCATATCTCTGCCGATTTCCCATACATAGCCCATTGCATCGAAAAATGCAATGATGGCTTCCCTGTCTGAGTTTTTCTTGGGGTCAGGGAGGGGAACGAATGGTTTTTCCTTGGTAGCGATGGGAAGGCTGAGAGCTTTGCGAATGATGGCAGGGGTGATCTTCATGGTGCCATATTCGATATCGCAGAGGATGCAATCGATTGTTTTGGAGGGGTCTTTGGCTGAAGGTAGTTGAGAGTGTCTTGCTGAGTACCAGAATTGTGAGAGCAAAAGCTGATGTGCAGGAGGTGTTATGGTCAGGGCTGTGGAGATGCAGCAATTCTTTAGGAATTTCACAGCATCATCTAGATGTGAGACTTGCTTTCGAGGAGGAAACTCGAGAAGCGCATAGAGGTTGTTCACCTTAGTCCAATCCAGTTTGTCAAGGGCAAACTTGACTTGAGAAGCCTTGAAGAGTTCCACTTCCTCAGAATCAGCGGAGATGTTCTCAGCGGTAGCAGGAATGTCAGACGATGCCATTTCTTTGTATTATCAGTTCAACCAAAGATGTTAATAAATAAGAATAATCTTAATGTGGAAAGATTTTCCATTAAGATGGTTCAAATTTTATCCATTTCATTCAGACACAAATGTCTTAATGAAGATTAGGGTTTTTCTTGCTTGTTGAGAAACGAAATGTAAAACCCATTTATTCTTGTTATCCAGTTTTCTATGAAGAATTAGATTCTGGAAACGAATGAAGAACAAGTTTAAGATTTTTGCATTTAAACTTGAAGAACAACCATGAAATGGTTGTGTTCATAAAACCATGAATAAAATGATTTCATTTTTAAGAAGTTCTTTTTTTTGATCTTGTTAAAACAAGGAAAATATCGGAAACAAGTTATACGCATTCGGTAATAAATAAGAGCATATTAACCTTGATGTTTGATGAAGAAGATGATGAACAGTTCTTGAAGTTTTAGAAAGCACAAATGCAACAGTGAATTCTTTCTTTGCTTGGAGGAGAAGTTCGCGTAAAATAAAAATATAAACAAAGAATTTGTTTATATAGAGATTTTAGAAAGAGAAAATCTTGAGCGGGAAAAGATTTTCATCATGACACGGACACGTGTTTGCATTTGATTGGCGAGTAAACGAAACGTGCAAACGTGTGTCAGAAAGAAGAACGTGCCAGGGCTTATCCGTTGTAATGACGTCACAACTGTCCTTTCATATTCTTGGTTGTCTCTGAGGTTTTTTAAAAAACTCAGGGATACTTTTGAAAACATGAAGCACTGAATAGAAATATCAGTGAAGGTTTTAAGAATTTTCAAAATATCGCTGTTAAGGAAGAGATATTCAGCGATGCATTCTGTTTTGAAATCTTGCATTTTCATGCGATTGTCAGAGATAGAAAACATACCTTGATATCAGTTTAACCAAGTTTTATTCAGAGAGAAGATGATTGAATAGGTTATACGAGTTGATTTTATCCTATCGCTGATCAATGTGAACCGTTGAGGATTTTACCCTTCAAAGTTCAGCATTCCAAGCTCGCTGATGAGAAAGTTGAATCTTGTCTCATCAAGAGGTTTGGTAAATAAATCAGCTAACTGATAATCAGTTGGGATAAAATGAAGTTCTATATCACCATTCATCACATGATCTCTGATAAAATGATATCTGATTTCTATGTGTTTGGTCTTTGAATGTAGTACTGGATTGTTTGCTATAGCGATGGCACTTGTGCTGTCGCAATAGATTGGAATTTTGGAGAGCTGAAGATCATAGTCTAGTAGCTGATTTCTCATCCACAAGACTTGAGAACAACAGCTTCCAGCAGCTACATATTCAGCTTCAGTTGTGGAAGTGGACACTGAATTTGGCTTTTTACTTGTCCAACTTACCAGCTTTCCACCCAGGAGCTGACATCCTCCTGTGGTGCTTTTCCTATCCAATTTGCAACCTGCAAAATCACTATCTAAATAGGCGGTTAGATCGAATCCTGAATCTTTGGGATACCAAAGACCTAGGTTCGCTGTACCCTTAAGGTATCGAAAGATTCGCTTTACAGCTTTCATATGAGATAGCATAGGTTCAGCTTGATATCGTGCACACAAACATGTTGCATACATAATATCGGGTCGGCTCGCTGTAAGATACAAGAGAGAGCCGATCATCCCACGGTACAGCGTGACATTAACAGGTATTCCCTTTGAATCCTTGTCAAGTGTCAGCGGTGGTGCCATAGGGGTTTTCATAGCTGAACTATGAGTTAAATCAAATTTCTTCAGCATATCTTTAACATACTTTCCCTGATTAATAAAAGTTCCTTTTTCAGTTTGCTTAATCTGAAGACCAAGGAAATATGTTAGTTCACCCATCATGCTCATTTTATACTCATCTTTCATTCTATCAGCAAAACGAGTACAAAGCTCAGGGTTAGTAGAACCAAATATAATGTCATCAACATATATTTGAACTAGAATGATATGACCTTTCACTTTTCTAAAAAATAGAGTTTTGTCAATCTTACCTCGCTCAAATTTTTCAATATGGAGATAAGTAGAAAGAGTGTCATACCATGCACGAGGAGCTTGCTTCAAGCCATAAAGTGCCTTATCCAGTTTATAAACATAACCTGGACGCTTAGAATCTGAGAATCCTAGAGGTTGTTCCATATATACTTCTTCATTCAGCTTTCCATTCAGAAACGCTGACTTAACATCCATCTGATGTACTTTGAAGTTTTTGTGTACAGCATATGCTAAGAATAGACGAATAGATTCAAGTCTTGCTACTGGAGCAAATGTTTCGTCATAATCTATACCTTCCTCTTGTCTGTATCCCTGAGCAACAAGACGAGCTTTGTTGCGGGTTACAGTACCATGTTCGTCCAACTTGTTTCGATAGACCCATTTAGTGCCTATTACTGTTTTATCAGTTGGTCTCCGAACAAGTTTCCAAACTTTGTTTCTTTCGAATTCAGTCATCTCTTCTTGCATGGCGCTGACCCAGTTTGGATCTTTGAGGGCATCATCTATTTTCTTTGGTTCAGTTAGAGAAATAAAGTTAACAAATAAACAAATATTACCTGCACTTCGTCGAGTCTGAACACCAGTGTTTGGATCACCAAGAATTTGATCAATTGGGTGATTTACGGTCCATCGCTGAGCCGGAGCATAAGTCACTGACTCATCTTGAACTGGAGGAGCTGAAGATGAGGCTTCAGCTACTTCTGGAGTTTCAGCTAAGAGAGGAATACTTGCATTTGTCATTTCATTTACTGATTGCTGAGAGATAGATGGAATGTCTGAGGCATTTGGTTCAGCGGTAGGTATAGTGTTTATAGGAACAGCTGAGACCCATGATGTTTCAGCTTCACTATTCTGCATGTTTGGAATGATAGGACTATCATCTTCTACTGGATGTGCATGAGGAGTGGGAATATCTTCTGAATCACCAAGATGAGAAAACATCCATTGATTCAGTTCTTCAGTATCAGCGGACGGTTTAGAGTTCGCTGAACGGGATTCGTCAAACGTGACGTGAATAGTTTCTTCTACAGTTTGTCCTCTACGATTGAAGACTCTGAAGGCTTTGAAAACTGAGGAGTATCCAAGAAAGATTCCATCATCAGCCTTAGGATCAAACTTTCCAAGAGCATCTCTGTTGTTCAGTATGAAACACTGACATCCAAAGATGTGAAGAAAGCTGATTGAAGGCTTTCTCCCATGAAAGAGTTCATAGGCTGTCTTCTTTAATCTTTTAACTATCAGCGACCTGTTTTGCGTAAAACAAGCAGTGTTGACAGCTTCTGCCCAAAACTGAGTAGGCAGGTGAGAATCGCTGAGCATTGAACGTGCAACTTCAATAATTGTTCTATTTCTTCTTTCAGCGACTCCATTTTGTTGCGGTGTTCTCACTGAAGAGAAGTTGTGAGAAATACCCTTACTCTCAAGGAAGGAATCAAGAGAGTTGTTTTTGAATTCAGTCCCATGATCACTCCTTATTGAGCGAACGGTCAGATTGTTCAGGGTTTCCATCTTCCGAACAAAGGTGATGTGTTCTTCAGGGGTGTCACTCTTAGAACGGAGAAACATTACCCAAGTGAAGCGAGAGAATTCATCAACTATGACCAGCGTATATTTCTTTCCAGCGATGGATTGTTTGTTAACAGGGCCAAACAAATCCATATGGAGTAATTGTAGAGGAGATGACACTGATGAAACTTGCTTTGATTTAAAGCTTGCTTTGGTCTGCTTCCCTTTTTCACACGCTGAACATAAAGACTCTTTGGCGTATGAATGCTGAGGTAGACCAGTGACTAACTCTTTTGAAGAAAGAGTGTTCAGTGTCTTGAAATTTAGATGAGATAGCCTCTTATGCCATAGCCAGTTGACATCAGATAAGGCCTTTGAGAAGAAACAGGAGTTCTCAGTGGTTGTTGAGTTCATGTTTATTACATAAACATTTTCCAAACGATAACCGCTGAGAGCTATCTTCTCCTTTTTGTCAGTGACAAAGCAGAATTCCTTAGTAAAGATTACTTTGTTATCCATGTCGCAAAGCTGACTGATGCTTAGAAGATTATGCTTCAGCCCTTCAACATATGCGACTCTTCTGAAGGAGGTTGTACCATTTGAAAGTACACCATACCCTCGGCTATGTCCTTTTCCATTTCCACCGAAAGTCACAGAGGGACCCTTCTCTTCCTTGTATTCAGCGAGCAGACTTTTCTTTCCAGTCATGTGTCTAGAGCATCCGCTATCGAGATACCAGATACCCTTCTTGACCTGCAATACATAGGAAGATTAGTTTTTCTTTGGTACTCACTTAACCATGTATACACATTTGTCAGTGGAAGTAGTTGGAATGGAAGATTCAGCAGTCTTCGCAGCATTTGAAGATTCAGCTTTGTCTTTCTTCACTTTGGTTAATTTCTTAACCTCAGTGGTAGAATTCACCTTGACCTGATTTGCACCAGGGTTGGTCTTCTTTGCCTTGGGAGCAATCTTCACCTTAGCTATCTTTTCAGCTTTGGTGGCTGTGGGGCACTTACTAGCAATATGATCGATAAGTCCACAGTGATAACATTTCCTATAACTAAAAGTAGTTCTAGGACCATTTGAATGCTGAGCTTTTGATTTTGAATTAGAAGTGCCAGCACCAAGTAAACTATTGGCTTTAGAAATGGGACGAACATTCAGTTCTTAAGATTTCTTACCAAGGACATCCACTCTGAGTCTAGGAGTAGATCGCTGAATAGATCTAGAGATTTGCTTCCTTGATCCAGAGGGATGAGTCACTGAAGCTTTAGAAGCATTCAGCTTTGGTACTAAGGTACCCTTCTGAGGATTCTGGTAAATAACAATTCCTTTACCTTTGTCTTTAGAGACAGAGGTAGGTTTTGAATAAACCATTTTCTCCTTGCCTTTTGAGGAGGTAGGAGTTTCCTCAGGGATTGGTGTATTGGACGAGGAGCACTGAGAAGATGAAGTATCAGCGACTGAGGATACGAACGTTCCAAATTTAAGCATTGAACGCTCAGTGGTTGGTTTTGGAGTATCATATTTGTAACCCAGACCACGTTTATCACTTAGGGGAATCTGAGACTTTATTATCTCAGTGATCTTTGTTGAAGAATTATACCATCCTTCAACAGTAGCTTTTTCAGCTTTTAATGCAGCGATAGCTTCTGCTCGTACGATTTTGACTAGTTGATTTAAATATACTTGATCTTTAAAATCTTCTTCAATTTTAGAAAGCTTTTCTATTTGAAGGTGGCAGTTTTTAAGCTTTTCAGCGAGATCAAGGTTTTGGTTTTCAACCACAGTTTTGCCGTTCATGGCTTCGTATAAACTTCTAGTCAAGGTTTGGGATTCCATCCGAAATTGTCTGCGACAATGGATCCCAGTTCATAAGCGACAGAACCCGACAATTCTGTGAGGACAGAAGCATCAAGCTGACAACCTCAACCCCTAGATATCCCCAAGCAAACGGACTTGCCGAATCGAGCAATAAGACCATTGTCGCTTCGATCAAGAAAAAGTTAAAAGCTACAAAGGAAAAATGGGTCGAGGAACTCCCTTCCGTCCTGTGTGCAAATCGCACGACACTGCGCACATCCACAGGACAAACCCCTTTCTCTCTAGTTTATGGTTGCGAAACAGTTCTACCGGTCGAGGCTTAACTCCCGACTTCGAGGCATACTTCAGTCGATCACAACCTGGTCGATTTAGGATATGACCTCGATGCCCTCGAAGAGCTTAGAGAATTAGCCTTGATTAGAATGGCGTCACAGAAGCAAGCGGTCGAGCGACATTTCAATAAAAATGTCAAAATCAAAGTCTTTCAAGAAGGCGACTACGTCCTCTGTCGAGTGTTCCAAAACACTCAAGAGCTCAATGCAGGTAAGCTTTCCGTTAAATAGGAAGGTCCTTATCGAATCTCCGAAGTCGTGGGTAAAGGAGCCTATCGACTCCAGACCCTTGACAATCAAGAAATCCCACGTAGTTGGAATGCGACACATCTAAAAAGGTATTTCTTTTAAAACCCCTTTTCTTTCATACGACTTTCGACTCGACAGTAACTGACTTAAGCATCGGAGGGTCGTTGGTTAGCCAACGACCAACCTTTGAAAATATTCTATCGCATGATCGCACGACATGAGTCTATCACACGACTTTCGCAAGATTGCATAGCATAAGTATTCGGGTCAAATACATGATTTGACACATGATCTAGATTCATCGCACGGTCTGAATTGTAAACAACGACCCGCGATCTAAGTGTTTTAACTTAGAAAAATCTCATATTCTGAACGTATGCTTTAAACGCATGTACGCATGTTTGCTTGCACGATTTATGTTTTGGTTGTTATCTTTCAATAAAAAGCCTTTGCCGCACGTTATATATACGAGTGTTTTCATACGATTGAAATTATATTCGACGATTGCTTGTAATGAACAGTGAAAAACCTTACATTCGAAAGAAACTTCGTTCATACTTAATTACACCAAAAGACTCGATCGCCAACGGTCGAGCATGGAAAACAAAATTCATAAAACAAGAAATCTATCCTAAGGACGAGGAAGAGTGTCGGTCGCATCTTTGTCCGAAGTCTTGACCTTGGAATCCTCATCAACCCCGAAACGCGCTGAAGAACTTATGTAAGGATCAAACGAGTTGGGAATTGTTTCCCAGCACCTTACGTCGCAACATGTTACGAAGGTGAGTCCGCAGTATTTTAAGAATGCGGCTCTTAATATTAATGTTAAGGTTGGAGGAAGGAATATGATATTCTTGACGATCGACTTCCGGTCCGACATCTTCTCTATCTTCGCGCATCGAGCGAAAGAAGACTGAAATATCTGTAAAATACGAAAGGAATATATTAACAAACGCTCGGCGAAAGCTAAGGAAACATCGGAAATACGAGTTTTGAAAGAAAAACTTACAAAGAACGCCAGTCCGGCTGTACGCGATCCCATCTCTTTGATGGAGACCCTCCGAAAAACGCTCCCTGTAAGATAGGGGCTGATATTTCCCCAGATACGGAAATAATTCCGTCCCGTCAAGGACATTGTCAGTTAAGAGGATCAACGGCAACGTAAAGTTGACCGTCGTGACTTTTTCCTCACCCTCTCCCATCTTTACACCCTTGCCCTTGTCGGCTGACAAAGGGGTCGACATGGCTGCAGAGGACATCGTCGCCAGATGCGCAGAATCCACGGATGTCGCGTCGATCGCAATCAGTGCCTTCACTGTCTCAGGCACAATAACTCTCGACGAGTCACCAATCTTCGAAGACATCTCTCTCAGGGTTGTCATCCTCGTCATCCTCGTCTTTAATGAAACCCCGACACAGCGATCAAGATCCTCTTGCCTCTTTTCTTTACCCTTGCGGGTAAGCACAAGTTGGGCCATTCTATTAGCAGAGATAGGCGGCACCTTCGTCAACGATCCTCTTGAGAACTTATAAAAGAGGAGCATCACAAGATGAGCTTAAAAACGATAGAGACCAAGGCCTTCAGAATCGAGGCATTAGTTGGACCGATGTTGAACTCGAAGCATGAATGCCTTAGTCGAGAATGAATAAAGTAATTGCCTAGACTCCTAAGGTCGTCAAGATCTTTGAAGACTTGAAAAAAGAGCGAGAAAACATACCTTATACAGGCGCTCAAAAGCTTCGAAATTTTAAACAAATCGGAAATCCTGGCAGTTTTTGGAAAATATTGAGCGAAGAGCAACAAAGAATCAAAGAAGAATCTCGCCCTAAAAACTTTCCAAAGTCATAGAAAGAAAAGATCCTCCATGGTCTCTATTTATGCAAACGATCATGTCAGGACGAATCCCTTGATGATCGACACGCATCCTCGTCTCTTCGTATGACCACACAGATCGTCGACACCAGGCAATGACAGCTGCTAAGCATAATTGTACGTCAGCATGACGTCACGACCTTATCCTCCCTTCGACTTCCCATTCAGTTAGAATTGGACCGATTCAGTTCCTAGGTAACTGAAAAGACTATTCGACACGTGTCACGACTCTGGACATCCGACAAGCAAAATTTTAAAAACTTTTTGAAATCGCCATTTCACTTTTTCAAATTTTGGGGGCAAACTATTTAGGCAAAATTTCACTAGTCTCGACCACGACCAAGGTAAGAAAAACACTTATTCCCCTTTGCTACAGTAAGGTAAAATCATAGTACTTTATCTCCTCATTAAAGTCGAACTCGAAAGTTATTTACCTCACGACACTCGACCATGACGTCGTCTAGTTCACACGACCGTCACGTAGAACCATTCGACCTCGACCAACTAACGTCCAAAATGACTGTTACGTTTGTTCAGTGTTTAATGCAGGAATCAATGTCATTGATGAGCAACGGCTATAACCGACGAAACCAGTTATGAAGATTTAATCCAGCGAATGTTACGACGGTTATCGAAATACTTAATGAGGCAATTAAAACATCCGAAGAATACCAATACCAAGCTCAATCACCATTTTAAGGACACTGGCACAAGACAAACACAACGCAGAGACATCACACAATCATCCGAACTCAGAAGAACATTCAAAGCAAAGAACTTTCTCTTGAAGAATCGCACTCGACGCACTACTTACACACACGGCACTTAAGTTTTTACACACGACGCACGTTATTTTTACGTTCAAAACACTTGTTACTTTACATTTCGAAGTCCTTCTTTCATTTGTATTGTAATCTCTGTACGATCGACACCAGAAACATAAGGACATCGCCCCTGTTTGGCGACCATAGTGCAGCGACGACTTCCACAGTCGTCCGCGGGTTTTTTCCTTGTTGAGGTTTTCCCGCGTCACCAAAATCCTTGTCTCTTTACGATTTTCTGTCTTTGTCGCACGCTTTGTCAAAAGATTTCTTTCTTTAGTTGTTAAATTCCACAATCAACCTTAAGTTATCCTTTTGGACGATTTTTGGCATTAACACTAACTTTTGGTCGTTTGTTTCAGATATCAACTTTGTCGGGGTCGGGCCCGCTCTTGATTCTAAAGAAAAGGTTGCAAGACTCTTTTCTTGTTGCGTCGAAGAGTGCTTCGACTCTCCTAGTCGTACGATCGTCGGAGTTTCGGCAGTTGAGGAAAGAAGTTAGCAGGAGACTTCAACAAGTAAGTGTCTTTGGCCGTATGTTTTTATTTTTACATTTGTGTCGTACGATGAAATCTGACGCTTATAGTTTTTTGCGAGTGATTCTGAGATGCAGTCAACTTCAAGCAAGTCGAAGAAAGAAGCTCAGTTAGCCCTGGCTCGGAGGGCCAAGGAGCTGAAGAGGAAGGATCATCCAACTTCAGAGTCGGAGGTTTTGAAGAAGACAAAGTCGATTCCCCTGAGGGAACCGTCATCGACGGGTGGAGAGCCTATGACGGTCTCCACTCCAGAGAAGGCGAAGACGTCTTCTGACGTGCCTGAGGCGACGTCAACGCCGCCTGGGTCGTCCGCTGCAGGGGAAAAGGGGAAAGGTCCTCAAGTCGAGGAGACCCCTGAAGTTACGACGGTTAACTTTCCATTGCCGTCGAACTTCCTGGTGGACGGCGTCTTGGACAGGGCGAAGATTTTCCCAAACCTGGGAAAGTTTCTCCTACTAGCCTTTAAGGAACGCTATTGGGGTGTTTCTGTAGATGAGACGGGGTCTCATGTCGCAGGACTATCCTTTCTGGTATGTCCTTTTCATTTTATATCGTATGACTTTTCCTCTCTGATAAGATAGACTTACCCTATGTTTTCGTGCGACTGCAGGCGTTCCAGGCGTCTTTGTGCCTTTTTGGCCAACTGGAGGAGCTCCAAAAGGTCGACCCATATGTCGTTGAGGAACTTCAACGATCGCAGGAGGGTGAACGTTTAGCTCGAGAGGAGGAGCGGGCGGCGAAGGCCAAGGTGGAGGCTCTCTCCGTTCAACTGGACGATCTCCGCAGCAGTTTGGAGATGTCGTCGGGGGAGAAGGAAGAGCTTTGGGGTCGCCTTAAGGAGGCATTGGAGAAGGCCTCTGCCTATGAGGCAGAGGTGTTGGCGACTAAGGCGCCCCTCACCGTGCGCGAAAAATAGGTGGGGGAGCTAAAGTCGTTGGTTAAGGCTGCTGAGGCCAAGACAGGGGCCTTGGAGGAGAAGCTCCTCTCGTTTGAGGCGCTGACCCGTCTGAGGGTTAGAGCGGCAATCATGCGCCGTTATCTGCAGGGGAAGAATGCCTTGGTCGGTGCTGAGGCCGAGGTCGCGTCCTATCTTGAACATGTCGGGACTGAGGAGGATCTCGACCAAGAGGATAGGGTCGACGACACTGATTCCGCGGAAGCCAAGACGGGCGATGGGGAAGACGACGCTGGAGTCGTCCAGGGCCCTCAGTAGGCCTTTGTGTTTTTGTATTTTTTGTTGTATGGCGATCGTTGGTGGTCGCGCCTTTGTCTTGTATTTCCTCCTGATTTAATACAAGTAAATTTTCATCATGCTATTGTGTTATTTTACTTTGTTGTAAATAAACAAAATAAACATGAGATAACAAAATTCGAAGAACGAGCGTATAAAGCAGTAAGACGTATGTAAAACCGTACGACATAGGTACTTGTAACAGGGCGACTGGGGCCAAAAAAGTATTCTAGGTATGAAATTCAAGTCACAAGACTTCAACTCCGAAACTTAGATTAAAAAGCACCTGCTGTGATTGTAAGACCCACGAGATGAATCATAAGATTTCTCTTATGACGTATGAGTCATAATTTGACGGTCGAGACGTAGCAATCGTGACATTTTTGTCATAGAGACTTTGTTTCTCATGATGTAAATCGTAAGACCGGCGTTTGTGCGATCCTGCGAGCCTGCAATGTAAGATTCAAGGGTGGTCGTTGGTTTGACCAACGACCCTCTGATGCTTAAGTCAGTAATCGTTATGAAAGATAAATCGAAAGTAAGATTTCAAAAGAAATACTTCTTTAAATGTACTGCGTTCCAACTACGTGGGATGTCTTGGTCGTCGAGGGTTTGAAGCCTGTAAGCACCCTTCCCAACGATTTCAGATATTCGATAAGGTCCTTCCCACTTAGTGGATAACTTATCTGCGTTTGGTTTCTTGGTGTTTTGGAATACTCGTCGTAAGACGTAGTCACTTTCCTGAAAGATCTTGGCTTTAACATTTTTGTTGAAATGTCGTTCAACAACCTGTCGCTGAGATGCCATTTTGACCAAAGCAGACTCTCTTAGCTCTTCGAGAGCGTCGAGGTCGTAGCTCAAGTCCACCAAGTTATGATCGAAGGATGTATGTCTCGATGTCGGGAGCTGCACCTCAATAGGTAAGACGGCTTCGCAACCGTAAACCAATGAGAATGGTGTATGTCTTGTCGATGTTCGTGGTGTCGTACGATTCTCCCATAGGACCGATGGAAGTTCTTCGATCCATTTTCCCTTTGCGGCCTTAAGTCTCTTCTTGATTGAATTGATAATGACTTTATTGCTCGATTCTGCAAGACCGTTAGACTGGGGATAACGTGGGGTTGAGGTCGTAAGTTTGATGTTACGATCCTCACAGAATTGTTGCGTACGATCACTTATGAATTGTGACCCGTTGTCACATACAATTTCGGAAGGAATCCCGAACCTGCATATAATGTTAGTCTGGATAAAAGAGATGACCTCTTTGTCCCGAATCTGGGAGTAGGCGGCTGCTTCTATCCATTTAGAAAAATAATCTGTAAGGACTAACAGAAAGACTTTCTGCCCTGGAGCAAGAGGTAGTTTATCGACAATGTCCATTCCCCATCTCATGAAGGGCCATGGGACCAAAGACGTATGTAGGGGTTCAGAAGGCTGGTGTATCATACATGAGTGTTGTTGACATGCGTCACAACTTTGGACATACTGGGTGGCATCTTGCCTTAATGTTGGCCAATATTAGCCTTGCCGAGATATATGATTTGCAAGACAGCGACCACCAGAATGGTTGCCACATTCGCCGTCGTGCATTTCTTTCAGAATGTTTTGCACCTGCTCTGAATCATCGATGCATCTTAGGTTTAGACCTGTCGATGATCGTCGATAAAGTCTGTCACCAATGATAATGTATTTCGAAGCTTTAAACCGAATCTTTTGAGCTTCCATTCTGTCCTCGGGTAGTTGATAGTGCATAAGATAGTTCTTGATATTTTACGACCAACTGTTTTCTGCGTTAAGAACACAAATTCTTTCAGGGTCCTTGATGGATGAAGTCGTAAAATAGATCATAGGAATAGCGTCGAACGACGGCTTATTAAGTGCCGATCCAAGGTTGGATAGCGCGTCGGCTTGAGTGTTTTGATCTCTGGGGATTTGTTCGATTGAGAACGGATCAAACATCTTTGACTTCTCCTTGGCTACCCTGAGATAGGCCATCATCTTGGAATCTTTTGCTGCGAATTCCCCGTTCATTTGGTTTACCACCAATAAGGAATCGCTTTTGACATGAAGTCCGGTTGCCCCCAAGTCGTGAGCCATACTCATGCCCACGATCAGAACTTCGTATTCTGCCTCGTTGTTCGTAGCTTTGAAAGTGCATCGTATGGAGTACACCATCTTGCCCCCTGTAGAGACTTTAAGACGACACCAAGACCTGCTCCTCTGGAGTTTGAAGATCCGTCGACATGGAGCACCCAGGTCATGTCGCTTGTAGCGCCATATTATAGGTTTCATCTTGCGCTTCTTTTTCCAGCTCAGGACTGAAATCGGCGATAAAGTCGGCCAGGACCTGCGATTTGATTGCTGTACGAGGCTTAAAGTCAATGTCGTAACCGCTGAGGCAGATACTCCATTTCGCAAGTCGTCCTGTTAGCTCGGGCTTTCTCAAGACTAACTTGAGAGGAAAATTCGTTACGACGGTAATGGGATGAGATTCAAAGTAGTGTCGTAACTTCTTTGCTGCTGTAACCAATGATAAAAGTAACTTTTACATGGACGTATATCGTGTTTCAGCGTCTAGCAGGGACTTACTGACGTAATAGATCGGTAGTTGTCGCCCGTCGTCCTCTCTAGTCAAGACGGCACTTACTGAGTGAGGACTTACGGCAAGATATAGTTACAGGACCTCATGTTTCTTTGGTTTTAAGAGCTGGGATGGAACATCCATATATTCTTTCAATCGTTGTAATGCCTACTCGTGATCATTCGTCCAGTCGAAACCTTTGTTCTTCCTCAAGACATTATAGAATAAATGACATTTATCCGACGATCGTGAGATGAAGCGATTTAGCGCTGCCACTCGACTTGTGAGTCGTTGGACCTCCTTAAAGTTCCTGGGCGATTTGATGTTTATCAAGGCTTTGATTTGATCGGGATTTGCCTCTATTCCTCGTCTTGTGACCATGTACCCTAGAAATTTCCCGACGCTGACTCCGAAGGAACATTTCGTAGGATTCAGCTTCATCTGATATTGTCGAAGGACGTCGAAGGATTTCTTCAGGTGATCGATGTGGTCGGTCGCCTGCTTGGACTTGACAAGCATGTCGTCAATGTAGACCTCCACGGTGTCGCCAAGGTGTTCTTTGAACATCTTGTTAACCAATCGTTGGTAGGTTGATCCTGCATTTTTTAAACCAAAAGGCATGACTTTGTAACAGTATATGCCTTTGTCAGTCATGAAAGCAGTCTTCTCTTGGTCTTCTCTGTGCATCAGTATCTGATTGTATCAAGAGTAAGCATCCATGAACGTCAAGAGTTCATGTCCCGCGGTTGCGTCGATGTGGGGTAGTGGGAATGGATTTTTAGGACAGGCCTTGTTAAGGTTTGTGAAGTCGATACACACTCACCACTTTCCATTCTTCTTTTGTATGACCACGACGTTGGCCAACCAGGGTATTTCACTTCTCTGATCTTCCCAGTCTTAAGTAGATTGTCGACCTCATCGTTGATTACCTTGTTCCTTTCAGGAGCGAACTTACGACGTTTTTGCTTTACTGGTTTGAACGATGGGTCGGCGTTCAACTTATGGGAGATGACGTCGGGATCTATGCCGACCATATCTCCGCACGTCCAAGCGAAACAATCAGCGTGCTACTGTAAAAAGGAAATTAGTTGACTCTTTATGATGGGATCTAACGATGCCCCCACAAAGATAATTTGATCAGGCTTGTCCTGGTCCAAGACGACTTCTTCTAGGCGATAGTCATCTGAGGACTCAGGGACATCCTGGACCTGTAATTGCTAGATATCCCTTTTCTGAGGTTTCAACGTCGCCTTGTAGCAATCACGTGCGGTCTTCTGTTCACTTTTGATTTCTTGCACTCCACATGGCGTCGGGAACTTAATCGTCTGGTGATAGTTCGAGGGGACCACCTTCATGTCGTATATCCACGGTCGAGCAAGTATAACGTTGTAAGCTGACGAACAGTCGATAACGTTGAATTTTGTCTGCTTGTTGACCCCTTTAGCGTACACTGGGAGGATGATTTCTCCCAAAGTGTTGGTATAGTCGCCATTAAATCCTATCAGAGTCGTCGACCGACGGGTGATCTCTGACTTATCGATGCCCATAGCTTTGATCGTGCTCAGGAAAATAATGTTAGCCGAACTGCCTCCATTGACCATCACTCTTTTGGTCGAACAGTTGCCAATAGTAAGCTGGATAATCAATCCGTCGTGATGTTTTTGCCAGTTGTCCTGGAGGTCGTCATGATCGAACGTTATTGGCATTGCCTCCAGTTCTAGCTCTTGTTTTGGTCGAGACGATCGAGGGATGGGATATTCTCTCGATGATTGGTTGGCGTGCCGTTTGGCTGCCAAATATGTTAGACCACAGACGTCTGATCCACCCGTCACACAATTGACGACCTTTGCATGGACGGGGGATGCTGGTCTTACGTTGTCGACTGGCGTAGATTCTTTATCAATCAAACATTGGAGATGACCCTTGGGGACGATCCATGCTAACTCCTTTAGCAAGGCAAGGCAGTTATCAGTCGTATGACCATGGTCATTGTTTGGGCAAAATTTCACCAGTCTCGACCACGACCGAGGTAAGGAAAACACCTACTTCCCTTTTCTTTGGTAAGGTAAAATCATGAGCACTTTATCCCCTGATTAGAGTTGAGATCGAAAAGTTATTTACCTCACGACACTCGACCACGATGTCGCCTATTTCACACGACCGTCACATAAAAACCATGCGACCTCGACCAACTAACGTGCAATATGACTGTTACGTTTGTTCAGTGTTAAATGCAGGAATCAATGCCATTGATGAACAACGGTTATAACCGACAAGATCAGTTATGTAGATTTAATCCAGCGAACGTTATGACAGTTATCAAAATACTTAATGAGCCAATTAAAACACCCGAAGACTAGAAATACCAAGCTCAATCATCATTTCAAGACATCAGAGGCAACCTTCCAAACTCAGAAGAGTATTCAAAGCAAAGAACTCTCTCTTGAAGAATCACTCTCGACGCACGACATTCGCATACGACACTTTATTTTTACACACGACTCACATTGTTTTTATATCCGAAACACTTGTTACTTTACATTTCAAAGTCTATCTTTTATTTGTATTGTAATCTCTGTACGATCGACACCAGAACCATAAGGACATCGCCCCTGTTTGGCGACCATAGTGCAGCGACGACTTCCACAGTCGTCTGCGGGTTTTTTCCTCGTTGAGGTTTTTCCCGCGTCACCAAAATTCTCTGTCTCATTTACATTTTTTTCTTTGTCGCACGCTTTGTCGAGAGATTTCTTTCTTTAGTTGTTAAGCTCCACAATCAACCTCAAGTTGTACTTTTGTGCGATTTTTGGCATTAACAGTTTGGCGCCTACCGTGGGGCCCCATCTAGAGAAAATCTTCGACAAACGTGCATCGTACTAACGGTTTCTTGGAGTTTCTTCTGCTTTCTTTTTCAGGAGAATGGCAGGCTTCGAAAATCCAGAGCAAATCATTGCCCAGATGCACGAAGAGCTCGAGGATGCACAAGATTCCTCTACGATAGTTGATAACTATCGCCTGGAAGAAATCATCCTAGATCCGAGCAAGCCCGATCAAAAAGTCTTTATAGGATCCTCCCTCGATCCCCACATTAAAGACAAACTAATATCTTTCCTGCAGGAACATGCCGATTGTTTTGCTTGGTCGCATGAAGATATGGTCGGTATCGATCCTGGTGTCATCTCCCATAAGCTCAATGTCGATCCATCATTCAAACCCATCAAGCAAAAGCGAAGGAAATTTGCTCCTGAAAGGAATAAGGTGATAAATGACGAAGTCAGCAATCTCCTCAAAACAGGAAAGATTCGTGAAGTAAAATATCCCGATTGGCTTGCTAACGTCGTGGTCGTGGCAAAGAAAAATGGCAAATGGAGAGTCTGTATCGACTTCACCAATCTCAACAAAGCTTGTCCAAAAGATCCATTTCCATTACCACACATCGATGCCATGGTCGACGCGACAGCGGTGCATGAACTATTGACGTTCATGGATGCTTATTATGGATACAATCAAATCCTGATGCACGTCGAGGATCAATAGAAAACTGCATTCGTGACAGATCGAGGTATTTACTGTTATAAGGTTATGCCTTTTGGACTAAAAAATGCAGGTTCTACCTACCAGCGTCTGGTGAATAAAATGTTCAAAGATCACCTTGGAACAATTTACAGCTTGTTGCGGAAACAAGATTAAGGATAAACCTAAATCTAAACAAGTTGGAACACTAAGGTTTCTTGCACTAAGAGAGATAAGGAAATTACTAATAATAACCTATCTTGAGATAAGAGATTGAACTTGTCCAGAGTTAGCAAGTTACTTCAAATGAAGTGGGTTCATCTCTTTATATACTGCATGCATTTAATGCAAGTCAGTATACACTTTACACGTGTCATCAGCTGGTTGGTTGTATGTCATTGACCTTTGTTGACAACCTTAGTAGCTGCATCGATGAACAGTGTAGTATCAGAGTGGTTGTACGATTTCAGACAGTCGGAGGTTCTTTTCTGACATTTCGTACGGAGTCGTGCAAGGGTGGTTAAGACAAAAGTACTTTGTACGGAGGACTTCATGATCAGCTTTCGTTGATTCAGAGTATTATCATTATCTATTCAGCGAATGATAAAGTTCAGCGATAGCTGAAGTCTTGTACTTGATACTTCACGTTGAGTGGACAAATCTGAGTCTTCGCTGATCCGCATCAGTTCATTAGGAGACTTGTCGCTGGTTCTTGAGCTTGATCTTCGACTTCAGCGTAGAACCTTTGTTGACGTGAAACTTGTCTTCAGGGATCATAAGTAAACAACTAACTTATCAGCGATCATCATAATGACTGAACAGACTCAGAGCATTAATGGTGAACAGTTTCGCTGAATGTTTTAATTCAAAGAGCGAGAGTTCCTATCAGCGGTACTGTAAGATCTTAGTACTTATCAGCGATAGTGAAACTCTGATACATATTGTTTACTCACAATTTTCACTAAGTATATAAGAGAGGGTCATTATCAAATCTCTGAGGGTTTGGATCAACAATCTCCCCCTATTTGATTATGACATAGCAACAAAGAAAATTGCTATTTAATGAAAACATAAGGATAAAAAGAACTCATAAAATATTTGTCCCTTTTACTGTTTTCTGGGATCTTTTCAGTACTGATGGAGTAAAGTACATTCGCTGAAATCTTTCTTTAAAACTTTGAATCAGGTTACAAAGAGAAATGGAAAGATTACAAGTACAAGCGAAATAAATTACAAGTACAAAAGAATAACTGATACAATAGAGAAATAGGGGATCATATCAGTTTGTAAAGGGTTCTTCCTTAATGAGAAGTTCATCAAGGGTCATTGATGTGGTGGGAATCATCCAGTCAGGAATGGTTACACCTTGTTTTCTTTTGATCAGCGCTTCTTCAAAAATCAAGGGTTTCAGATGTCGTGCCTGAGGGTCATTCCTGAAGTCACACCAGTAGATGAGATCTCTCAGCTGTTCGATGGGAGTGATGTGAAGTTCAGAGATGCGTTGAAAATGCTTTCCACCATCGTAGTCGTGGAAAAATATCCCGTAGGGTTCGCTTATGACTTTGCCAGGGATGAAAGTCTCACCAGGAGGAATAGATGTGTCAAGCATGGAAAGATCAGGATCAGGACCAAGGACTTCAACACGTGAAAAACCAATACCTGTTTCATTTCGTATGTCAGGGCCATCAAATGAAGATTTAGATTTCTTCTTCTTTGCTGAGGCCTTTCTTTTCTGACTTTCGAGAGGAGGAGGAGGAGGAGGAATATCCACACAGGAGCAGACTAAGTTGATTTGTTTGTTGATCAGCTTTTCAACATGTTCCTTGTACTTCGACTTGGACTTCTGGATGGCTAACCTGATTTCCTACCATTCAGAGAGACCGTACTTCGTTATGGCTTCAGCATAGAATTTTTTGTACTTCTTGTCTTCTCTGAATATCTCGACTTCAGCGATAGAAACTTTGAGGGTTGATCTTCCAGTGATGAGTACCTTGATTATTCTGGAAGGTCGATGTCTGAAGTGTACCTTTTCTTTGCACCAGGCTAAGGTATATTGAGACACAGTTCTCTTTTCTTCAACGATCTTCTTGGCTTCTTCCCATAGCTGACGTTGAACTTCAATAGGAACTCTTTTCAGCTTGGAGTCTTTCACTGATCGTTTAGAAAGCTGGATGGCGTATTCTCTGTCTTTTTCTTCAGCTTCCTTTCTTTCAGCGATTAATCTTTCAGCTCTGAGGTGATCCTTGTATTCCTTTTGGGAAATTCTGAACTTTGGAGGAACTGAAGGAAGTTGATCACGCCTCAGAATGATTCGCTGATCTTCGAGTCTCTTGATCATTGCATCTCTCTTTTCTTGATCCTCTTCACTTAGCTTTTGAGGAGCTAAGGAAGGTCTGTTTTTGTGAGAGAGAGTTTGTTCTTCAGGTTCATCAGTCTCAGAGATTAAATCTAAGACTGGGATTATTTCATCAGCAGCATCTGGTATTATTGGTGAAGTCGCAGTTGTGGAACCTTCAGCGATATCCTCAAACAGGGGAGAGGACTAGCTGAAACACAGCGATCTTACAAGTAAGAACTTGGGTAGAATCAGAGAGAGAAATGGTTCAAGTGTATAGGCTTGGATAGTAGAACTGATAGTGTATGATAGAGGAGGGATGGAGTGAGAGATGTTTAGTGTACCTGACAAACCGGCTTTTCAAGCAAGATCGTCAGATTGTCATCTTCAGCGACGCTTTTGCCTTTGCCTTTCTCAGCTCCAGAGGCTGAGGGCTTTGTCTTTGTTCGCTCCCCTGAAGGTTCATTTATCGAGATTCCCTTAAGAACTTTGATCCTCGGAGCAGGTTTGACGATAAAGAAGTCATCGTCATCATCATCATCATTCTTTGGAGAAGAGGATGGTTCATCATCAGGGATGTCGACGGCTTCATCATCTTCTGCTTCGGATTCGGTTTTATCAGCTTCTTCTTCGAGTTGCTCCCCCTCAGATACAGAGGCGAGATTATCGGTTTCCTCAGGGTTTTCATCTCCCTGAGGTCCAGCGGTGGTTTCTTCAGCATCCTTCTTCTCTCCCCTGATAGATTCATCATGGGAAAGGTCTTCAGCGCTCTTGGAGAGATCTTCAGCGCTCTTCTCCCCCTCTTTTCATGATGACTGGGGGAGGAATGGGTTGACTCAGCAGCGTCGGTAGGTTCTCTGTCTTCTTGGCCAGAGATACCTATACAACCTTCAATCTTTGCTATTCTGTCTTGAAGGCCAGAAATAGCAGGATTGATCTTCTCCAGCTCAGTGCGATCTGTCGCTGTGAAATTGTCAGATGCAAGGACAGGGGCAGGGGCAGGAGTGTTCGCTTTGTGTAGCAGCTGCTCGATCATTGTTTTCATCGAACCAACGTCGGTCTTTACAAAGCCTAAGTCAGTCTTTACAGTAGACATATCTCCCTCTAGTTGTCCAACCGATGTCTTCAGCATTGTGACCTCGCTGGACATGGATGACACTGTATTTTTGAGAGAGGTGTAGTATGTGTAGATGTCAGCGAGCACCTTGGCGAAGTCGCTGAGAGTTTTATCAACCTGTTTCATGTCATCTGTGGAAGCCTTCTTCTCCACCACCGTTGTCAGCTTGTTCAGATTCTCTCCAGCGTTTGTTACAGCTGTAGAGTTATTAGAAAGAGTAGTGGTGAGATCTGTCAGCGTTGTCTCCACGGTTTTCAGAGAGGCGTTGATGTCTCCCAAATTAGGACATGTAACATATAAGAACTTGTGAACAGAGGAAAGCTCAGAAGTTTGGGGTTTAGTGACAGTGTATATGGGTTGGTGTGTACCTGCAGGAGGATTGATGAACTCGTCAAAATTACGGGTTCCTAAAAAATGTTCCATGTCATCTTCAAAAGTGCCCATGGATTGTCCTGCAGGTCCTGTCTTCATCATTCCTGGAGTATCAGCTTTAGGTTCCGTAGAAATGATGGCAGCTCCAGTAAAAACTGGAGAAGAGACCAAATGAGTGGAGGGAGGAGCGAAGGATAAGAATGGAGGTTGGGTTCTGAGTTCAGCGTTGGATTCGCTGAAAATCACTTCATCAGTCTTTTGAGAGACTGAAGGAGGTTGGGTAGGTTCCAAGTTTGTAACCTCAGCGTTTAGAGACGCTGAAGTTGGGATGGAATGGATGGGTTGTTCAGGTGTGGCAGAGCGTACCACTGAACGTTCCTTCAGCTCTGCAGAAAGAGCTGAGGAGTCTTCAGCATGAAATTGCTGGGGTTGCTCCTTTGTTTTCTTGATCCTTTTAGAACCAAGTGGGGTAGATGATTGTTTCCTTTTCTTAGAAGGAGAGGATTTTGTGGCCAGGGTATCAGCGATGGGTATTGTCGCTAAAGGAGCCACAGAAGTAGAAGAAGAAGGGTTGAGAAGAGTTAAAAGAGTAGAAAGACGTACCTCATTTTCAACTGGTTTGAAGTCAAGTACCTTAGGGCCAATCTGAGAGAGTTTCAGGTCGCCCTCTTGCGGGTAGCTGTCCTTCAGGCCATATTGGAAGATGGCGCTGATGAATCGGGGGTAGGGAACCCATGGAGGTCTGTCAGCGACGGTGTCCACTCTTAGAACTAGGTCATCATAGATAATCGATGCCCAGTCTATGTTGAGACCTTTCAGCAGTGCATATCCCATTGCTTGTTGAGGTTTAGCGGCTTGGTCAGAGGAGCCGCTCTTTGCAGTCATACAGCTGATTAGATGAGCGAAGATGAAATTCATCTCGCTGGGCATTTTCGATTTCTTGATAATCGTCAGCTTCTTCTCGGACTTCATATCTCTGCCGATTTCCCATACATAGCCCATTGCATCGAAAAATGCAATGATGGCTTCCCTGTCTGAGTTTTTCTTGGGGTCAGGGAGGGGAACGAATGGTTTTTCCTTGGTAGCGATGGGAAGGCTGAGAGCTTTGCGAATGATGGCAGGGGTGATCTTCATGGTGCCATATTCGATATCGCAGAGGATGCAATCGATTGTTTTGGAGGGGTCTTTGGCTGAAGGTAGTTGAGAGTGTCTTGCTGAGTACCAGAATTGTGAGAGCAAAAGCTGATGTGCAGGAGGTGTTATGGTCAGGGCTGTGGAGATGCAGCAATTCTTTAGGAATTTCACAGCATCATCTAGATGTGAGACTTGCTTTCGAGGAGGAAACTCGAGAAGCGCATAGAGGTTGTTCACCTTAGTCCAATCCAGTTTGTCAAGGGCAAACTTGACTTGAGAAGCCTTGAAGAGTTCCACTTCCTCAGAATCAGCGGAGATGTTCTCAGCGGTAGCAGGAATGTCAGACAATGCCATTTCTTTGTATTATCAGTTCAACCAAAGATGTTAATAAATAAGAATAATCTTAATGTGGAAAGATTTTCCATTAAGATGGTTCAAATTTTATCCATTTCATTCAGACACAAATGTCTTAATGAAGATTAGGGTTTTTCTTGCTTATTGAGAAACGAAATGTAAAACCCATTTATTCTTGTTATCCAGTTTTCTATGAAGAATTAGATTCTGGAAACGAATGAAGAACAAGTTTAAGATTTTTGCATTTAAACTTGAAGAACAACCATGAAATGGTTGTGTTCATAAAACCATGAATAAAATGATTTCATTTTTAAGAAGTTCTTTTGTTTGATCTTGTTAAAACAAGGAAAATATCGGAAACAAGTTATACGCATTCGGTAATAAATAAGAACATATTAACCTTGATGTTTGATGAAGAAGATGATGAACAGTTCTTGAAGTTTTAGAAAGCACAAATGCAACAGTGAATTCTTTCTTTGCTTGGAGGAGAAGTTCGCGTAAAAGAAAAATATAAACAAAGAATTTGTTTATATAGAGATTTTAGAAAGAGAAAATCTTGAGCGGGAAAAGATTTTCATCATGACACGGACACGTGTTTGCATTTGATTGGCGAGTAAACGAAACGTGCAAACGTGTGTCAGAAAGAAGAACGTGCCAGGGCTTATCCGTTGTAATGACGTCACAACTGTCCTTTCATATTCTTGGTTGTCTCTGAGGTTTTTTAAAAAACTCAGGGATACTTTTGAAAACATGAAGCACTGAATAGAAATATCAGTGAAGGTTTTAAGAATTTTCAAAATATCGTTGTTAAGGAAGAGATATTCAGCGATGCATTCTGTTTTGAAATCTTGCATTTTCATGCGATTGTCAGAGATAGAAAACATACCTTGATATCAGCTTAACCAAGTTTTATTCAGAGAGAAGATGATTGAATAGGTTATACGAGTTGATTTTATCCTATCGCTGATCAATGTGAACCGTTGAGGATTTTACCCTTCAAAGTTCAGCATTCCAAGCTCGCTGATGAGAAAGTTGAATCTTGTCTCATCAAGAGGTTTGGTAAATAAATCAGCTAACTGATAATCAGTTGGGATAAAATGAAGTTCTATATCACCATTCATCACATGATCTCTGATAAAATGATATCTGATTTCTATGTGTTTGGTCTTTGAATGTAGTACTGGATTGTTTGCTATAGCGATGGCACTTGTGCTGTCGCAATAGATTGGAATTTTGGAGAGCTGAAGATCATAGTCTAGTAGCTGATTTCTCATCCACAAGACTTGAGAACAACAGCTTCCAGCAGCTACATATTCAGCTTCAGTTGTGGAAGTGGACACTGAATTTGGCTTTTTACTTGTCCAACTTATCAGCTTTCCACCCAGGAGCTGACATCCTCCTGTGGTGCTTTTCCTATCCAATTTGCAACCTGCAAAATCACTATCTAAATAGGCGGTTAGATCGAATCCTGAATCTTTGGGATACCAAAGACCTAGGTTCGCTGTACCCTTAAGGTATCGAAAGATTCGCTTTACAGCTTTCATATGAGATAGCATAGGTTCAGCTTGATATCGTGCACACAAACATGTTGCATACATAATATCGGGTCGGCTCGCTGTAAGATACAAGAGAGAGCCGATCATCCCACGGTACAGCGTGACATTAACAGGTATTCCCTTTGAATCCTTGTCAAGTGTCAGCGGTGGTGCCATAGGGGTTTTCATAGCTGAACTATGAGTTAAATCAAATTTCTTCAGCATATCTTTAACATACTTTCCCTGATTAATAAAAGTTCCTTTTTCAGTTTGCTTAATCTGAAGACCAAGGAAATATGTTAGTTCACCCATCATGCTCATTTTATACTCATCTTTCATTCTATCAGCAAAACGAGTACAAAGCTCAGGGTTAGTAGAACCAAATATAATGCCATCAACATATATTTGAACTAGAATGATATGACCTTTCACTTTTCTAAAAAATAGAGTTTTGTCAATCTTACCTCGCTCAAATTTTTCAATATGGAGATAAGTAGAAAGAGTGTCATACCATGCACGAGGAGCTTGCTTCAAGCCATAAAGTGCCTTATCCAGTTTATAAACATAACCTGGACGCTTAGAATCTGAGAATCCTAGAGGTTGTTCCATATACACTTCTTCATTCAGCTTTCCATTCAGAAACGCTGACTTGACATCCATCTGATGTACTTTGAAGTTTTTGTGTACAGCATATGCTAAGAATAGACGAATAGATTCAAGTCTTTCTACTGGAGCAAATGTTTCGTCATAATCTATACCTTCCTCTTGTATGTATCCCTGAGCAACAAGACTAGCTTTGTTGCGGGTTCCAGTACCATGTTCGTCCAACTTGTTTCGATAGACCCATTTAGTGCCTATTACTGTTTTATCAGTTGGTCTCCGAACAAGTTTCCAAACTTTGTTTCTTTCGAATTCAGTCAACTCTTCTTGCATGGCGCTGACCCAGTTTGGATCTTTGAGGGCATCATCTATTTTCTTTGGTTCAGTTAGAGAAATAAAGTTAACAAATAAACAAATATTACCTGCACTTCGTCGAGTCTGAACACCAGCGTTTGGATCACCAAGAATTTGATCAATTGGGTGATTTACGGTCCATCGCTGAGCCGGAGCATAAGTCACTGACTCATCTTGAACTGGAGGAGCTGAAGATGAGGCTTAAGCTACTTCTGGAGTTTCAGCTAAGAGAGGAATACTTGCATTTGTCATTTCATTTACTGATTGCTGAGAGATAGATGGAATGTCTGAGGCATTTGGTTCAGCGGTAGGTATAGTGTTTATAGGAACAGCTGAGACCCATGATGTTTCAGCTTCACTATTCTGCATGTTTGGAATGATAGGACTATCATCTTCTACTGGATGAGCATGAGGAGTGGGAATATCTTCTGAATCACCAAGATGAGAAAACATCCATTGATTCAGTTCTTCAGTATCAACGGACGGTTTAGAGTTCGCTGAACGGGATTCGTCAAACATGACGTGAATAGTTTCTTCTACAGTTTGTCCTCTACGATTGAAGACTCTGAAGGCTTTGGAAACTGAGGAGCATCCAAGAAAGATTCCATCATCAGTCTTAGGATCAAACTTTCCAAGAGCATCTCTGTTGTTCAGTATGAAACACTGACATCCAAAGATGTGAAGAAAGCTGATTGAAGGCTTTCTCCCATGAAAGAGTTCATAGGCTGTCTTTTTTAATCTTTTAACTATCAGCGACCTGTTTTGCGTAAAACAAGCAGTGTTGACAGCTTCTGCCCAAAACTGAGTAGGCAGGTGAAAATCGCTGAGCATTGAACGTGCAATTTCAATAATTGTTCTATTTCTTCTTTCAGCGACTCCATTTTGTTGCGGTGTTCTCACTGAAGAGAAGTTGTGAGAAATACCCTTACTCTCAAGGAAGGAATCAAGAGAGCTGTTTTTGAATTCAGTCCCATGATCACTCCTTATTGAGCGAACGGTCAGATTGTTCAGGGTTTCCATCTTCCGAACAAAGGTGATGTGTTCTTCAGGGGTGTCACTCTTAGAACGGAGAAACATTACCCAAGTGAAGCGAGAGAATTCATCAACTATGACCAGCGTATATTTCTTTCCAGCGATGGATTGTTTGTTAACAGGGCCAAACAAATCCATATGGAGTAATTGTAGAGGAGATGACACTGATGAAACTTGCTTTGATTTAAAGCTTGCTTTGGTCTGCTTCTCTTTTTCACACGCTGAACATAAAGACTCTTTGGCGTATGAATGCTGAGGTAGACCAGTGACTAACTCTTTTGAAGAAAGAGTGTTCAGTGTCTTGAAATTTAGATGAGATAGCCTCTTATGCCATAGCCAGTTGACATCAGATAAGGCCTTTGAGAAGAAACAGGAGTTCTCAGTGGTTGTTGAGTCCATGTTTATTACATAAACATTTTCCAAACGATAACCGCTGAGAGCTATCTTCTCCTTTTTGTCAGTGACAAAGCAGGATTCCTTAGTAAAGATTACCTTGTTATCCATGTCGCAAAGCTGACTGATGCTTAGAAGATTATGCTTCAGCCCTTCAACATATGCGACTCTTCTGAAGGAGGTTGTACCATTTGAAAGTACACCATACCCTCGGTATGTCCTTTTCCATTTCCACCGAAAGTCACAGAGGGACCCTTCTCTTCCTTGTATTCAGCGAGCAGGCTTTTCTTTCCAGTCATGTGTCTAGAGCATCCGCTATCGAGATACCAGATACCCTTCTTGACCTGCAATACATAGGAAGATTAGTTTTTCTTTGGTACTCACTTAACCATGTATACACATTTGTCAGTGGAAGTAGTTGGAATGGAAGATTCAGCAGTCTTCGCAGCATTTGAAGATTCAACTTTGTCTTTCTTCACTTTGGTTAATTTCTTAACCTCAGTGGTAGAATTCACCTTGACCTGATTTGCACCAGGGTTGGTCTTCTTTGCCTTGGGAGCAATCTTCACCTTAGCTATCTTTTCCACTTTGGTGGCTGTGGGGCACTTACTAGCAATATGATCGATAAGTCCACAGTGATAACATTTCCTATAACTAAAAGTAGTTCTAGGACCATTTGAATGCTGAGCTTTTGATTTTGAATTAGAAGTGCCAGCACCAAGTAAACTATTGGCTTTAGAAATGGGACGAACATTCAGTTCTTCAGATTTCTTACCAAGGACATCCACTCTGAGTCTAGGAGTAGATCGTTGAATAGATCTAGAGATCTGCTTCCTTGATCCAGAGGGATGAGTCACTGAAGCTTTAGAAGCATTCAGCTTTGGTACTAAGGTACCCTTCTGAGGATTCTGGTAAATAACAATTCCTTTACCTTTGTCTTTAGAGACAGAGGTAGGTTTTGAATAAACCATTTTCTCCTTGCCTTTTGAGGAGGTAGGAGTTTCCTCAGGGATTGGTGTATTGGACGAGGAGCACTGAGAAGATGAAGTATCAGCGACTGAGGATACGAACGTTCCAAATTTAAGCATTGAACACTCAGTGGTTGGTTTTGGAGTATCATATTTGTAACCCAGACCACGTTTATCACTTAGGGGAATCTGAGACTTTATTATCTCTGTGATCTTTGTTGAAGAATTATACCATCCTTCAACAGTAGCTTTTTCAGCTTTTAATGCAGCGATAGCTTCTTCTCGTTCGATTTTGACTAGTTGATTTAAATATACTTGATCTTTAAAATCTTCTTCAATTTTAGAAAGCTTTTCTATTTGAAGGTGGCAGTTTTTAAGCTTTTCAGCGAGATCAAGGTTTTGGTTTTCAACCACAGTTTTGCCGTTCATGGCTTCGTATAAACTTCTAGTCAAGAGATCGATCTTACGGAGACTATCAACTTCATCAATATTTGCAATATTGGTAAAGAATACCTGAATAGCAGAGGTTGAAGTGGAGGGAATGTCTGAACTTTCTTCCTCTTCTTCAATCTTGGCCATAAGACATAGATTTGCTTCATCATCTTCAGAGTCAGATGATGATGCTTCTTCATCAGAAGCAGCCCAATCATAGTTAGCCATCAGGCCTTTACTCTTCTTCTTAAAGCTTTTCAGCTTAGCATATTTTTCTTTCAGCTTTGAATATTTGTCATCTTTATTCCTTGGAACAAAGGATTTCTTTGTAAAAGCTGAGGGTCTAGAAACTTTCTTAGACCTGCACTCGTTAGCGAAATGTCCTGTCTTTTCGCAGATAAAACAAGTAGCAGTAGCCTTATCAACAAAAGCTGATGATCTAGGCTTGTCAGTTATGGAAAGAGGTTTGTTCTTTCTAAACATTTTCTTTTTGGCAAATCTCCTGAACTTTTTAGTTAGGAGAGCCAAAGATTCATCATCATCTGAAGAATCAGATTCTGATGACCTTTCAGAGTTACTTTCTAACTCAGTGATAGTGACCGAGGGTCGTTGAGTAGAAGGTTCCTCTGAGATTAAAGCAACAGGGGTGCTTTTGGAATCTTTTACAAGATTCTTCTTAAGATGGCTCGATTGCTCATGATTCAGCAACGTGCCATATAAGGTTGAAAGGGTCATTGATTTTAGATCCTTTGACAGCTTGAGACACATAGAATAATTGTCCCAGCTTTCAGGTAAACATTCTAGAAACTTTGTCAGTACTTCAAAGTTAGAATATTCCTTACCAACAGTTTTCAGATCTATAATTAAACAATTAAAACGTTGGTGAACTTCAGAGAGAGATTCATTCTTACCAGAAATGAAGCTTTCGTATTGTCTTACCAGGTTGATCCTTCTTGAGTCCTGGACTTCAGACGTTCCTTCATACTGAACACATATTGTGTCCCACATGGCTTTTGATGTTTTCAGATTCATTACGGAATGGTAGACTTCGTCAGGAAGAGCCATGGATAGTATGGATCTGGCTTTTGTATCTATAGCCACTTTCTTCTTATCTTCGTCAGTCCATTGAAAGATTTCCTTAGGGACCAGCCTTTCTGGAATAGCAGGTCTATTCTCAGCGGCTGGAACTGCAGCATCAATTCTTACAGGGATGAATGGACCATTTTCGAGATAGTAAGGCATAGTTGGGTCTACACCTTCTAAGAAGAGTGTCATCCTATTTTTCCATAAGTTAAAGTTATCTCTGGAAAATCTAGGGGGTTTAGCAAGAGAACCATTGTCTATATAATTTGTGTTTGTGTTTGTGGCCATTTTCAGATAATAGCAAGGAAAAGAAATATCTTAGATTAGATCTTGTTTATGAGATTAAACAAATCCGCTCTGATACCACTTGTTGGTCCCGAAGGCCTATACAAGTTTGTAGAAGGGGGGGTTGAATACAAACACACAAATTTTACTTTTCTAAATTGTTTATTGATAAATCATTAACAATTTACAGCTTGTTGCGGAAACAAGATTAAGGATAAACCTAAATCTAAACAAGTTGGAACACTAAGGTTTCTTGCACTAAGAGAGATAAGGAAATTACTAATAATAACCTATCTTGAGATAAGAGATTGAACTTGTCCAGAGTTAGCAAGTTACTTCAAATGAAGTGGGTTCATCTCTTTATATACTGCATGCATTTAATGCAAGTCAGTATACACTTTACACGTGTCATCAGCTGGTTGGTTGTATGTCATTGACCTTTGTTGACAACCTTAGTAGCCGCATGGATGAACAGTGTAGTATCAGAGTGGTTGTACGATTTTAGACAGTCGGAGGTTCTTTTCTGACATATCGTACGGAGTCGTGCAAGGGTGGTTAAGACAAAAGTACTTTGTACGGAGGACTTCATGATCAGCTTTCGTTGATTCAGAGTATTATCATTATCTATTCAGCGAATGATAAAGTTCAGCGATAGCTGAAGTCTTGTACTTGATACTTCACGTTGAGTGAACAAATCTGAGTCTTCGCTGATCCGCATCAGTTCATTAGGAGACTTGTCGCTGGTTCTTGAGCTTGATCTTCGACTTCAGCGTAGAACCTTTGTTGACGTGAAACTTGTCTTCAGGGATCATAAGTAAACAACTAACTTATCAGCGATCATCATATTGACTGAACAGACTCAGAGCATTAATGGGGAACAGTTTCGCTGAATGTTTTAATTCAAAGAGCGAGAGTTCCTATCAGCGGTACTGTAAGATCTTAGTACTTATCAGCGATAGTGAATCTCTGATACATATTGTTTACTTACAATTTTCACTAGGTATATCAGAGAGGGTCATTATCAAATCTATGAGGGTTTGGATCAACAAATCCTTCAAGAAATGCATGATGGAGAGTGTGGCAATCACTCAGGGGATCGCAGTTTGGCTAATCGTGTCTCTCGAAAAGGATATTTTTGGCCGACACTGCGACAAGACGCCATCAGGTATGTCCAGAGCTGTGATCCCTGCCAGCGACATTAAGGTATGTCTCATAAACCTTCTGAACCCTTACACTCGACACTTATCCCATGGCCCTTCATGAGATAGGGAATGGATATTGTCGGTAAACTACCGCCTGCACCAGGACAAAAGGTATTCCTCCTTGTACTTACAGATTACTTTTCCAAGTGGGTCGAAGCGGCTGCTTTTTCCCAAGTAAGGGACAAATAAGTCATCTCTTTTATCCAGACTAACATCATATGCAGGTTTGGGATTCCATCCGAAATTGTCTGCGACAATGGATCCCAGTTCATAAGCGACAGAACCCGACAATTCTGTGAGGACAGAAGCATCAAGCTGACAACCTCAACCCCTAGATATCCCCAAGCAAACGGACTTGCCGAATCGAGCAATAAGACCATTGTCGCTTCGATCAAGAAAAAACTTAAAAGCTGCAAAGGGAAAATGGGTCGAGGAACTCCCTTCCGTCCTGTGGGCAAATCGCACGACACTGCGCACATCCACAGGACAAACCCCTTTCTCTCTAGTTTATGGTTGCGAAGCAGTTCTACCGGTCGAGGTCCAACTCCCGACTTCGAGGCATACTTCAGTCGATCACAACCTGGTCGATTTAGGATATGACCTCGATGCCCTCGAAGAGCTTAGAGAATTAGCCTTGATTAGAATGGCGTCACAGAAGCAAGCGGTCGAGCGACATTTCAATAAAAATGTCAAAATCAAAGTCTTTCAAGAAGGCGACTACGTCCTCTGTCGAGTGTTCCAAAACACTCAAGAGCTCAATGCAGGTAAGCTTTCCGTTAAATAGGAAGGTCCTTATCGAATCTCCGAAGTCGTGGGTAAAGGAGCCTATCGACTCCAGACCCTTGACAATCAAGAAATCCCACGTAGTTGGAATGCGACGCATCTAAAAAGGTATTTCTTTTAAATCCCCTTTTCTTTCATACGACTTTCGACTCGACAGTAACTGACTTAAGCATCGGAGGGTCGTTGGTTAGCCAACGACCAACCTTTGAAAATATTCTATCGCATGATCGCACGACATGAGTCTATCACACGACTTTCGCAAGATTGCATAGCATAAGTATTCTGGTCAAATACATGATTTGACACATGATCTAGATTCATCGCACGGTCTAAATTGTACACAACGACCCGCGATCTAAGTGTTTTAACTTAGAAAAATCTCATATTCTGAACGTATGCTTTAAACGCATGTACGCATGTTTGCTTGCACGATTTATGTTTTGGTTGTTATCTTTCAATAAAAAGCCTTTGTCGCACGTTATATATACGAGTGTTTTCATACGATTGAAATTATATTCGACGATTGCTTGTAATGAACAGTGAAAAACCTTACATTCGAAAGAAACTTCGTTCATACTTAATTACACCAAAAGACTCGATCGCCAACGGTCGAGCATGGAAAACAAAATTCATAAAACAAGAAATCTATCCTAAGGACGAGGAAGAGTGTCGGTCGCATCTTTGTCCGAAGTCTCGACCTTGGAATCCTCATCAACCCCGAAACGCGCTGAAGAACTTATGTAAGGATCAAACGAGTTGGGAATTGTTTCCCAGCACCTTACGTCGCAACATGTTACGAAGGTGAGTCCGCAGTATTTTAAGAATGCGGCTCTTAATATTAATGTTAAGGTTGGAGGAAGGAATACGATATTCTTGACGATCGACTTCCGGTCCGACATCTTCTCTATCTTCGCGCATCGAGCGAAAGAAGACTGAAATATCTGTAAAATACGAAAGGAATATATTAACAAACGCTCGGCGAAAGCTAAGGAAACATCGGAAATACGAGTTTTGAAAGAAAAACTTACAAAGAACGCCAGTCCGGCTGTACGCGATCCCATCTCTTTGATGGAGACCCTCCGAAAAACGCTCCCTGTAAGATAGGGGCTGATATTTCCCCAGATACGGAAATAATTCCGTCCCGTCAAGGACATTGTCAGTTAAGAGGATCAACGGCAACGTAAAGTTGACCGTCGTGACTTTTTCCTCACCCTATCCCATCTTTACAACCTTGCCCTTGTCGGCTGACAAAGGGGTCGACATGGCTGCAGAGGACATCGTCGCCAGATGCGCAGAATCCACGGATGTCGCGTCGATCGCAATCAGTGCCTTCACTATCTCAGGCACAATAACTCTCGACGAGTCACCAATCTTCGAAGACATCTCTCTCAGGGTTGTCATCCTCGTCATCCTCGTCTTTAATGAAACCCTGACACAGCAATCAAGATCCTCTTGCCTCTTTTCTTTACCCTTGCGGGTAAGCACAAGTTGGGCCATTCTATTAGCAGAGATAGGCGGCACCTTCGTCAACGATCCTCTTGAGAACTTATAAAAGAGGAGCATCACAAGATGAGCTTAAAAACGATAGAGACCAAGGCCTTCAGAATCGAGGCATTAGTTGGACCGATGTTGAACTCGAAGCATGAATGCCTTAGTCGAGAATGAATAAAGTAATTGCCTAGACTCCTAAGGTTGTCAAGATCTTTGAAGACTTGAAAAAAGAGCGAGAAAACATACCTTATACAGGCGCTCAAAAGCTTCGAAATTTTAAACAAATCGGAAATCAAAGAAGAATCTCGCCCTAAAAACTTTCCAAAGTCATAGAAAGAAAAGATCCTCCATGGTCTCTATTTATGCAAACGATCATGTCAGGACGAATCCCTTGATGATCGACACGCATCCTCGTCTCTTCGTATGACCACACAGATCGTCGACACCAGGCAATGACAGCTGCTAAGCATAATTGTGCGTCAGCATGACGTCACGACCTTATCCTCCCTTCGACTTCCCATTCAGTTAGAATTGGACCGATTCAGTTCCTAGGTAACTGAAAAGACTATTCGACACGTGTCACGACTCTGGACATCCGACAAGCAAAATTTAAAAAACTTTTTGAAATCGCCATTCCACTTTTTCAAATTTTGGGGGCAAACTGTTTAGGCAAAATTTCACTAGTCTCGACCACGACCAAGGTAAGAAAAACACTTATTCCCCTTTGCTACAGTAAGGTAAAATCATAGTACTTTATCTCCTCATTAAAGTCGAACTCGAAAGTTATTTACCTCACGACACTCGACCATGACGTCGTCTAGTTCACACGACCGTCACGTAGAACCATTCGACCTCGACCAACTAACGTCCAAAATGACTGTTACGTTTGTTCAGTGTTTAATGCAGGAATCAATGTCATTGATGAGCAACGGCTATAACCGACGAAACCAGTTATGAAGATTTAATCCAGCGAATGTTACGACAGTTATCGAAATACTTAATGAGGCAA
Source organism: Saussurea involucrata (assembly GCA_033807775.1). NCBI lineage: Eukaryota > Viridiplantae > Streptophyta > Magnoliopsida > Asterales > Asteraceae > Saussurea > Saussurea involucrata. The sequence goes on from CM066314.1 coordinate 24,710,403, forward strand.
TTAAAACATCCGAAGAATACCAATACCAAGCTCAATCGCCATTTTAAGGACACTGGCACAAGACGAACACAACGCAGAGACATCACACAATCATCCGAACTCAGAAGAACATTCAAAGCAAAGAACTTTCTCTTGAAGAATCGCACTCGACGCACGACTTACATACACGGCACTTAAGTTTTTACACACGACGCACGTTGTTTTTACGTTCAAAACACTTGTTACTTTACATTTCGAAGTCCTTCTTTCATTTGTATTGTAATCTCTGTACGATCGACACCAGAAACATAAGGACATCGCCCCTGTTTGGCGACCATAGTGCAGCGACGACTTCCACAGTCGTCCGCGGGTTTTTTCCTTGTTGAAGTTTTCCCGCGTCACCAAAATCCTTGTCTCTTTACGATTTTCTGTCTTTGTCGCACGCTTTGTCAAAAGATTTATTTCTTTAGTTGTTAAATTCCACAATCAACCTTAAGTTATCCTTTTGGACGATTTTTGGCATTAACACTAACTTTTGGTCGTTTGTTTCAGATATCAACTTTGTCGGGGTCGGGCCCGCTCTTGATTCTAAAGAGAAGGTTGCAAGACTCTTTTCTTGCTGCGTCGAAGAGTGCTTCGACTCTCCTAGTCGTACGATCGTCGGAGTTTCGGCAGTTGAGGAAAGAAGTCAGCAGGAGACTTCAACAAGTAAGTGTCTTTGGCCGTATGTTTTTATTTTTACATTTGTGTCGTACGATGAAATCTGACGCTTATAGTTTTTTGCGAGTGATTCTGAGATGCAGTCAACTTCAAGCAAGTCGAAGAAAGAAGCTCAGTTAGCCCTGGCTCGGAGGGCCAAGGAGCTGAAGAGGAAGGATCATCCAACTTCAGAGTCGGAGGTTTTGAAGAAGACGAAGTCGATTCCCCTGAGGGAACCGTCGTCGACGGGTGGAGAGCCTATGACGGTCTCCACTCCGGAGAAGGCGAAGACGTCTTCTGACGTGCCTGAGGCGACGTCAACGCCGCCTGGGTCGTCCGTTGCAGGGGAAAAGGGGAAAGGTCCTCAAGTCGAGGAGACCCCTGAAGTTACGACGGTTAACTTTCCATTGCCGTCGAACTTCCTGGTGGACGGCGTCTTGGACAGGGCGAAGATTTTCCCAAACCTGGGAAAGTTTCTCCTACCAGCCTTTAAGGAACGCTATTGGGGTGTTTCTGTAGATGAGACGGGGTCTCATGTCGCAGGACTATCCTTTCTGGTATGTCCTTTTCATTTTATATCGTATGACTTTTCCTCTCTGATAAGATAGACTTACCCTATGTTTTCGTGCGACTGCAGGCGTTCCAGGCGTCTTTGTGCCTTTTTGGCCAACTGGAGGAGCTCCAAAAGGTCGACCCATATGTCGTTGAGGAACTTCAACGATCGCAGGAGGGTGAACATTTAGCTCGAGAGGAGGAGCGGGCGGCGAAGGCCAAGGTGGAGGCTCTCTCCGTTCAACTGGACGATCTCCGCAGCAGTTTGGAGATGTCGTCGGGGGAGAAGGAAGAGCTTCGGGGTCGCCTTAAGGAGGCATTGGAGAAGGCCTCTATCTATGAGGCAGAGGTGTTGGCGACTAAGGCGTCCCTCACCGTGCGCGAAAAACAGGTGGGGGAGCTGAAGTCGTTGGTTAAGGCTGTTGAGGCCAAGACAGGGGCCTTGGAGGAGAAGCTCCTCTCGTTTGAGGCGCTGACCCGTCTGAGGGTTAGGGCGGCAATCATGCGCCGTTATCTGCAGGGGAAGAATGCCTTGGTCGGTGCTGAGGCCGAGGTCGCGTCCTATCTTGAACATGTCGGGACTGAGGAGGATCTCGACCAAGAGGATAGGGTCGACGACACTGATTCCGCGGAAGCCAAGACGGGCGATGGGGAAGACGACGCTGGAGTCGTCCAGGGCCCTCAGTAGGCCTTTGTGTTTTTGTATTTTTTGTTGTATGGTGATCGTTGGTGGTCGCGCCTTTGTCTTATATTTCCTCCCGATTTAATACAAGTAAATTTTCATCATGCTATTGTGTTATTTTACTTTGTTGTAAATAACCAAAATAAACATGAGATAACAAAATTTGAAGAACGAGCGTATAAAGCAGTAAGACGTATGTAAAACCGTACGACATAGGTACTTGTAACAGGGCGACTGGGGCCAAAAAAGTATTCTAGGTATGAAATTCAAGTCACAAGACTTCAACTCCGAAACTTAGATTAAAAAGCACCTGCTGTGATTGTAAGACCCACGAGATGAATCATAAGATTTCTCTTATGACGTATGAGTCATAATTTGACGGTCGAGACATAGCAATCGTGACATTTTTGTCATAGAGACTTTGTTTCTCATGATGTAAATCGTAAGACCGGCGTTTGTGCGATCCTGCGAGCCTGCAATGTAAGATTCAAGGGTGGTCGTTGGTTTGACCAACGACCCTCCGATGCTTAAGTCAGTAATCGTTATGAAAGATAAATCGAAAGTAAGATTTCAAAAGAAATACTTCTTTAAATGTACTGCGTTCCAACTACGTGGGATGTCTTGGTCGTCGAGGGTTTGAAGCCTGTAAGCACCATTCCCAACGATTTCAGATATTCGATAAGGTCCTTCCCACTTAGTGGATAACTTATCTGCGTTTGGTTCCTTGGTGTTTTGGAATACTCGTCGTAAGACGTAGTCACTTTCCTGAAAGATCTTGGCTTTAACATTTTTGTTGAAATGTCGTTCAACAACCTGTCGCTGAGATGCCATTTTGACCAAAGCAGACTCTCTTAGCTCTTCGAGAGCGTCGAGGTCGTAGCTCAAGTCCACCAAGTTATGATCGAAGGATGTATGTCTCGATGTCGGGAGCTGCACCTCAATAGGTAAGACGGCTTCGCAACCGTAAACCAATGAGAATGGTGTATGTCTTGTCGATGTTCGTGGTGTCGTACGATTCGCCCATAGGACCGATGGAAGTTCTTCGATCCATTTTCCCTTTGCGGCCTTAAGTCTCTTCTTGATTGAATTGATAATGACTTTATTGCTCGATTCTGCAAGACCGTTAGCCTGGGGATAACGTGGGGTTGAGGTCGTAAGTTTGATGTTACGATCCTCACATAATTGTTGCGTACGATCACTTATGAATTGTGACCCGTTGTCACATACTATTTCGAAAGGAATCCCGAACCTGCATATAATGTTAGTCTGGATAAAAGAGATGACCTCTTTGTCCCGAATCTGGGAGTAGGCGGCTGCTTCTATCCATTTAGAAAAATAATCTGTAAGGACTAACAGAAAGACTTTCTGCCCTGGAGCAAGAGGTAGTTTATCGACAATGTCCATTCCCCATCTCATGAAGGGCCATGGGACCAAAGACGTATGTAGGGGTTCAAAAGGCTGGTGTATCATACATGAGTGTTGTTGACATGCGTAACAACTTTGGACATACTGGGTGGCATCTTGCCTTAATGTTGGCCAATATTAGCCTTGCCGAGATATATGATTTGCAAGACAGCGACCACCAGAATGGTTGCCACATTCGCCGTCGTGCATTTCTTTCAGAATGTTTTGCACCTGCTCTGAATCATCGATGCATCTTAGGTTTAGACCTGTCGATGATCGTCGATAAAGTCTGTCACCAATGATAATGTATTTCGAAGCTCTAAACCGAATCTTTTGAGCTTCCATTCTGTCCTCGGGTAGTTGATCGTGCATAAGATAGTTCTTGATATTTTACGAGCAACTGTTTTCTGCGTTAAGAACACAAATTCTTTCAGGGTCCTTGATGGATGAAGTCGTAAAATGGATCATAGGAATAGCGTCGAACGACGGCTTATTAAGTGCCGATCCAAGGTTGGATAGCGCGTCAGCTTGAGTGTTTTGATCTCTGGGGATTTGTTCGATTGAGAACGGATCAAACATCTTTGACTTCTCCTTGGCTACCCTGAGATAGGCCATCATCTTGGAATCTTTTGCTGCGAATTCCCCGTTCATTTGGTTTACCACCAATAAGGAATCGCTTTTGACGAGAAGTCCGGTTGCCCCCAAGTCGTGAGCCATACTCATGCCCACGATCAGAACTTCGTATTCTGCCTCGTTGTTCGTAGCTTTGAAAGTGCATCGTATGGAGTACACCATCTTGCCCCCTGTAGAGACTTTAAGACGACACCAAGACCTGCTCCTCTGGAGTTTGAAGATCCGTCGACATGGAGCACCCAGGTCATGTCGCTTGTAGCGCCATATTATAGGTTTCATCTTGCGCTACTTTTTCCATCTCAGGACTGAAATCGGCGATAAAGTCGGCCAGGACCTGCGATTTGATTGTTGTACGAGGCTTAAAGTCAATGTCGTAACCGCTGAGGTAGATACTCCATTTCGCTAGTCGTCCTGTTAGCTCGGGCTTTCTCAAGACTAACTTGAGAGGAAAATTCGTTACGACGGTAATGGGATGAGATTCAAAGTAGTGTCGTAACTTCTTTGCTGTTGTAACCAATGATAAAAGTAACTTTTACATGGACGTGTATCGTGTTTTAGTGTCTATCAGGGACTTACTGACGTAATAGATCGGTAGTTGTCGCCCGTCGTCCTCTCTAGTCAAGACGGCACTTACTGAGTGAGGACTTACGGCAAGATATAGTTACAGGACCTCATGGTTCTTTGGTTTTAAGAGCTGGGATGGAACATCCATATATTCTTTCAATCGTTGTAATGCCTACTCGTGATCATTCGTCTAGTCGAAACCTTTGTTCTTCCTCAAGACATTATAGAATAAATGACATTTATCCGACGATCGTGAGATGAAGCGATTTAGCGCTGCCACTCGACTTGTGATTCGTTGGACCTCCTTAAAGTTCCTGGGCGATTTGATGTTTATCAAGGCTTTGATTTGATCGGGATTTGCCTCTATTCCTTGTCTTGTGACCATGTACCCTAGAAATTTCCCGACGCTGACTCCGAAGGAACATTTCATAGGATTCAGCTTCATCTGATATTGTCGAAGGACGTCGAAGGATTTCTTCAGGTGATCGATGTGGTCGGTCGCCTGCTTGGACTTGACAAGCATGTCGTCAATGTAGACCTCCACGGTGTCGCCAAGGTGTTCTTTGAACATCTTGTTAACCAATCGTTGGTAGGTTGATCCTGCATTTTTTAAACCAAAAGGCATGACTTTGTAATAGTATATGCCTTTGTCAGTCATGAAAGCAGTCTTCTCTTGGTCTTCTCTGTGCATCAGTATCTGATTGTATCAAGAGTAAGCATCCATGAATGTCCAGAGTTCATGTCCCGCGGTTGCGTCGATGTGGGGTAGTGGGAATGGATTTTTAGGACAGGCCTTGTTAAGGTTTGTGAAGTCGATACACACTCACCACTTTCCATTCTTCTTTTGTATGACCACGACGTTGGCCAACCAGGGTATTTCACTTCTCTGATCTTCCCAGTCTTAAGTAGATTGTCGACCTCATCGTTGATTACCTTGTTCCTTTCAGGAGCGAACTTACGACGTTTTTGCTTTACTGGTTTGAACGATGGGTCGGCGTTCAACTTATGGGAGATGACGTCGGGATCTATGCCGACCATATCTCCGCACATCCAAGCGAAACAATCAGCGTGCTACTGTAAAAAGGAAATTAGTTGACTCTTTATGATGGGATCTAACGATGCCCCCACAAAGATAATTTGATCAGGCTTGTCCTGGTCCAAGACGACTTCTTCTAGGCGATAGTCATCTGAGGACTCAGGGACATCCTGGACCTGTAATTGCTAGATATCCCTTTTCTGAGGTTTCAACGTCGCCTTGTAGCAATCACGTGCGGTCTTCTGTTCACTTTTGATTTCTTGCACTCCACATGGCGTCGAGAACTTAATCGTCTGGTGATAGTTCGAGGGGACCACCTTCATGTCGTATATCCACGGTCGACCAAGTATAACGTTGTAAGCTGACGAACAGTCGATAACGTTGAATTTTGTCTGCTTGTTGACCCCTTTAGCGTACACTGGGAGGATGATTTCTCCCAAAGTGTTGGTATAGTCTCCATTAAATCCTATCAGAGTCGTCGACCGACGGGTGATCTCTGACTTATCGATGCCCATAGCTTTGATCGTGCTCAGGAAAATAATGTTAGCCGAACTGCCTCCATTGACCATCACTCTTTTGGTCGAACAGTTGCCAATAGTAAGCTGGATAATCAATCCGTCGTGATGTTTTTGCCAGTTGTCCTGGAGGTCGTCATGATCGAACGTTATTGGCATTGCCTCCAGTTCCAGCTCTTGTTTTGGTCGAGACGATCGAGGGATGGGATATTCTCTCGATGATTGGTTGGTGTGCCGTTTGGCTGCCAAATATGTTAGACCACAGACGTCTGATCCACCCGTCACACAATTGACGACCTTTGCATGGACGGGGGATGCTGGTCTTACGTTGTCGACTGGCGTAGATTCTTTATCAATCAAACATTGGAGATGACCCTTGGGGACGATCCACGCTAACTCCTTTAGCAAGGCAAGGCAGTTATCAGTCGTATGACCATGGTCATTGTTTGGGCAAAATTTCACCAGTCTCGACCACGACCGAGGTAAGGAAAACACCTACTTCCCTTTTCTTTGGTAAGGTAAAATCATGAGCACTTTATCCCCTGATTAGAGTTGAGATCGAAAAGTTATTTACCTCACGACACTCGACCACGATGTCGCCTATTTCACACGACCGTCACATAAAAACCATGCGACCTCGACCAACTAACGTGCAATATGACTGTTACGTTTGTTCAGTGTTAAATGCAGGAATCAATGCCATTGATGAACAACGGTTATAACCGACAAGATCAGTTATGTAGATTTAATCCAGCGAACGTTATGACAGTTATCAAAATACTTAATGAGCCAATTAAAACACCCGAAGACTAGAAATACCAAGCTCAATCATCATTTCAAGACATCAGAGGCAACCTTCCAAACTCAGAAGAGTATTCAAAGCAAAGAACTCTCTCTTGAAGAATCACTCTCGACGCACGACATTCGCATACGACACTTTATTTTTACACACGACTCACATTGTTTTTATATCTGAAACACTTGTTACTTTACATTTCAAAGTCTATCTTTTACTTGTATTGTAATCTCTGTACGATCGACACCAGAACCATAAGGACATCGCCTCTGTTTGGCGACCATAGTGCAGCGACGACTTCCACAGTCGTCTGCGGGTTTTTTCCTCGTTGAGGTTTTTCCCGCGTCACCAAAATTATCTGTCTCATTTACATTTTTTTCTTTGTCGCACGCTTTGTAGAGAGATTTCTTTCTTTAGTTGTTAAGCTCCACAATCAACCTCAAGTTGTACTTTTGTGCGATTTTTGGCATTAACAGTTTGGCGCCTACCGTGGGGCCCCATCTAGAGAAAATCTTCGACAAACGTGCATCGTACTAACGGTTTCTTGGAGTTTCTTCTGCTTTCTTTTTCAGGAGAATGGCAGGCTTCGAAAATCCAGAGCAAATCATTGCCCAGATGCACGAAGAGCTCGAGGATGCACAAGATTCCTCTACGATAGTTGATAACTATCGCCTGGAAGAAATCATCCTAGATCCGAGCAAGCCCGATCAAAAAGTCTTTATAGGATCCTCCCTCGATCCCCACATTAAAGACAAACTAATATCTTTTCTGCAGGAACATGCCGATTGTTTTGCTTGGTCGCATGAAGATATGGTCGGTATCGATCCTGGTGTCATCTCCCATAAGCTCAATGTCGATACATCATTCAAACCCATCAAGCAAAAGCGAAGGAAATTTGCTCCTGAAAGGAATAAGGTGATAAATGACGAAGTCAGCAATCTCCTCAAAACAGGAAAGATTCGTGAAGTAAAATATCCTGATTGGCTTGCTAACGTCGTGGTCGTGGCAAAGAAAAATGGCAAATGGAGAGTCTGTATCGACTTCACCGATCTCAACAAAGCTTGTCCAAAAGATCCATTTCCATTACCACACATCGATGCCATGGTCGACGCGACAGCGGTGCATGAACTATTGACGTTCATGGATGCTTATTATGGATACAATCAAATCCTGATGCACGTCGAGGATCAATAGAAAACTGCATTCGTGACAGATCGAGGTATTTACTGTTATAAGGTTATGCCTTTTGGACTAAAAAATGCAGGTTCTACCTACCAGCGTCTGGTGAATAAAATGTTCAAAGATCACCTTGGCGACACGATGGAAGTTTATATCGATGACATGCTCGTCAAGTCGAAGCAAGCAGTCGACCACATCGAGCACTTAAGGCAGTCGTTCGACGTCCTTCGGAAGTATAGCATGAAACTCAACCCGACAAAGTGTTCCTTCGGTGTCAGTGCTGGAAAGTTCTTGGGCTACATGGTCACTCGTCGAGGAATCGAGGCTAATCCTGACCAGATCAAAGCCATTATCGAAATCAAATCCCCGAGAAATTTCCAAGAAGTCCAAAGACTTACCGGTCGGGTGGCGGCTTTGAACAGGTTTATCTCTCGATCTTCAGATAAGTGCCATTTATTTTACAATGTCCTCAGGAAGAACAAAGGCTTCGACTGGACCGACGGTCATGAGCAGGCATTGCAAAAGCTTAAGGAGTACAAGACGTCGCCTCCTTTGTTGTCAAAACCTCACGATCACGAGGAATTGCAGCTATATTTGGCTGTTAGTCCAAATGCAGTAAGTGTCGTACAGACGCGAGAAGATGAAAAGCAACAATTGCCGATCTACTACGTAAGTAAATCTCTCTTGGACGCAGAAACCAGGTATTCCTCTATGGAAAAATTGCTCTTGTCGCTAGTCACAGCTGCTAAGAAATTGCGACATTACTTTGAATCACATCCTATTACTGTCGTGACTAACTTTCCTCTTAAATTTGTCTTGAGGAAACCTGAGTTGACAGGTTGCTTAGCAAAGTGGAGCATATATCTCAGCAGTTACGACATCGATTTCAAACCCACGACTGCGATCAAATCGCAAGCCTTGGCAGATTTTACTGCTGATTTCAGCCCTGAATTGGAGAAAGAAGCAGAGCTCGAAGTGTCGACTGTGGCGACTCACGACGACGTGCCTGGGATCTTACATGTCGATGGATCATCCAACGTTAGAGGTTCAGGACTAGGCGTCGTCTTAAAGTCGCCACAGGGGGGCAAGATGGTATATTCAGTCTGATGCGACTTCAAGACCACCAATAACGAAGCTGAATATGAAGCCCTGATCATGGGAATGAATATGTCCTATGACTCGGGGGCAACCGCGTTACATGTCAAAAGCGATTCTCTCCTGGTGGTAAACCAGATCAATGGAGAATTCGCGGCCAAAGATTCAAAAATGACAGCGTACCTAAAGGTAGCAAATATGAAAAATACGAAAAATTTAAATCTTTTTCTATCGAATAAATTCCAAGGGACTAGAACACTCAGGCCAACGCTTTAGCAAACCTTGGATCTGCTTTGGTCGAACCAATATTCGGCAAACCAAAAAGATGATTGGTCGTATGACATTCGAAAACGTCGATGTCGTCGACATAACTGGAATACAACGCATCTAAAAGGTATTTCTTTTAAAAACCCCTTTTCTCTCGCACAATTTCTTATTCACCTCGACGGTAACTAACTTAAACATCGGAGGGTCGTTAGTTAACCAATGATCGACCTTTGACAGTATTTATCGCATGATCGCACGACATAAGTCTATCGCGTGACTTTCGCAAGATCGTAGTTGGGTCAAAAACATGATTTGACGCGTGATTTAGATTCCTCGCTCGGTGTAATTGTACAGTTGACCCGCGATCTAAGTGTTCTAAACTTAGAAAAAACCTCATGTTCTGAACGTATGCTTCAAACGCATGTATACGTGTTTGCTTACACGATTTGTGTTTTAGCTGTTATCTTTCAATAAAAGGCCTTTGTCGCACGTTATATATGACTTACGAGTGTTTTCATACGTTTGATATTTTAATCGACGATTGCTTGTAATGGACGATGAAAAATCTTACGTTCGAAAGAAACTTCATTCATACTTAAATGTAATTACACCAAGGAGACTCAACCCCCAACGGTCGATCGATAAAAAGCAAAGACAAAAGAATTTTTAGATTTGAGGAGGGACGTCAGTCACATCCTTGCCTGAAGCTTCACCCTGAAGACCCTCGCCTGCTCCTCAACATCCTTCTCATCATCTGAATCAAGGTCTCTCGCAGAACCAACATCCTTCAGATAGACAGCAAGCTCCTCCGACGTCGATGCAAGAGGGTCCTTCCCCAGCAGATGTCGCCTCATAATCGCCGCCTTAGCGGTCAGGCGAGCCAAAGCAAAGATGGTTTTACCCTCGTCTTTGAGGTCCTTTACCTCTTTCTCCAGATCCACCACTCTGGACTTAGAATCCTCAGCTTCCTTTGTGGTCGCAGCCAAGGATTCCTTGACCTTGTCCATCTCCTCTCTCTGGTCAGCAATCATGGACAGGGACTGTGTCAGGCGATGGTTTGCCTCATCCTTGGCACGTCCGACAACCTCTAACTGTTTCCGGGCATCGTCGAGACGTTTCGACATAGCCTCTTCGCGCTCTACGACGACGTTCGCCCTAGCCAACGCCGCATTCCCCCTCTCATGGGCAGCAGACACTAGACCCTTGATCTTTGCCGTCTCGGCACGCAAAGCCAAGGAGGCTTGAAACGCCTGTGGAAACATAAACTAAGCATCGTTAATAAACGTGCGACAACGTAAACATCGACAAAATAAAACAAGTCTTGAAAGAAAGACTTACCATGAACGCCAGCCCAGCTACATGGGCTCCCGTCTCCTCGATTGGGAACCCCTCAAAACGCTCCCTGAAAGATGGGAGCAGATATTTCCCCAGATGAGGAAACAAGTTCGTCCCGTCCAGGACATTATCGACCATAAAGTCCGACGGCAATGTAAAATTAACCGTCGTGACCTTAGCCCCTCCCGTCGGGTGATCCTTGCCCTTGCCGGCCGACGAAGGGTCCGACGTGGCAGACGGGGACTTCGCTGTTTCCGCCGGAGGCACAGAACTGATAGGTGTCGCAACGATCGCACTAGAAGACGTCTTCTTGGGCGATGCGACCTTCACCTTCTCGGGCGTAACGACTCTAGACGAGTCAGGAACCCCCAAAGACGGTTCCCTCGGGATCGTCGTCCTCGTCTTCTTCGGAACCTCAGGGCCAGTGGACAAGCTCCTTAACCTCCTTTCCTTGCCCTTACGGGCAAGTTCAAGTTGAGATGCTCTTTTAGCAGAGACAGTCGGCATCGTGGGTTGTGATTCTCCTGGAAACCTAGAAAAGAAAGAGCATATGATAAGAAAATTCAGATTAAGCGGAAGGGATCGAGAAGGTACGCTCACCAGTCATTTCTCTTTCTTCTCTTAACTCTTTCTCTTTTCCTTCCTCTTCTTCCTCACGTTCCTTCCCCCGATTCTCTCCCAAGTAGACCAAGTCTTCGTCGTCGTCCACCGAGTGTCGTACGACAAACGACCGTTCTACAGTGCTGAACTCCAAGAACGCGTCGATCTTTGCTTGAGAGTTCGCGTAAGGCTTCACGTCCTCAAATTTTATAGTTGTTGACATAGAAAGAGCAAGTTAGAGGTCAATAAAGAGTCATAAACGACGAACGGCAAGGAAATTACAAAGTCTCACCCGACGTATTCCAGTCGACCCTAATCCAACCGCTCTCAGAATCGAGGGTCGACCTACGCAGGAATGCGTACCTGGTCTTCCATTTACGATCGTTTACAGCGGTCCTTAGGACCAAGGTACGATTGCCTTTAAGCCTGGAGTACAAGCTACAGCGATGACATCCATTCTTTTTAGCTTGATAAGCCAAGAGGAGGTCGCGTACATTCATGGGAGATTCCCATTTTTAGTGAGGCGCTCGATCACTTGTACGACTCGCCAAAACTGGGGCATTAGTTGGCTTGGTGCTAAGTCGAATTCTAGCATAAATGCCTTAGCCAGAGGCAAATAGGGCCATTCGAAACCTATCTTAAAGGGATATGTGTATATCACGATATACCCCTCGGGACATTCATTTGATCAAGTCTGACTTGCGCAGATTAATTCAACCCCCGCAGGGATTTTAGCTAAACTTCTAAGGTCATCAAGGTCCGATTGTTCTTGAATGGAACTCTCAATGTCCATTGACATTTCTAAAACAAGACTTAAGAAATCAAAGAGATCGTACCTTATATATATAAGCGCTCTAGACCTCGAAAATCCTAACTGATCTGGAAATCCTTGCAGGTTTTAGAAAGGATCGGAAGAAAGAAAAGCAAGAAAATCAAGAGGAAATCTCTGCTTAAAACTCTCCGAAATTGTAAACAGGAAAAGATCCATCGTGGTCTCTATTTATGTAAACGATCGTGTCAGGTCGGGTCCCTCGATGATAGACACGCGTCCTGTCTTTTCGTATGACCACCCGGATCGCCGACACCTGGCAATGACAGCTGCTTAGCATAATCGTGCTTCAGCATGACGTCACGACCTTATCCTCTCTTCGACTTCCCTCTCTAATTAGAATTGAACCGATTCAGTTCTAGAGCAACCAAGGTAATTGAAAACATTATTCGACACGTGTCGCGATCCCAGACATCCGACAAGCAAAATTTAAAAAACTTTTTGAAATTTGAATTTGCCACTCCACTTTTTCAAATTTTGGGGGCAAACTGTTTGAGCAAAATTTCACCAGTCTCGACCGCGATCGAGGTAAGGAAAACGCCTACTTCCCTTTTCTTTGGTAAGGTAAAATCATGAGCACTTTATCCCCTGATTAGAGTTGAGATCGAAAAGTTATTTACCACACGACACTCAACCACGATGTCGCCTATTTCACACGACCGTCACATAAAAACCATGCGACCTCGACCAACTAACGTGCAATATGACTGTTACGTTTGTTCAGTGTTAAATGCAGGAATCAATGCCATTGATGAACAACGACTATAACCGACAAGATCAGTTATGAAGATTAAATCCAGCGAACGTTATGACAGTTATCAAAATACTTAATGAGCCAATTAAAACACCCAAAGACTAGAAATACCAAGCTCAATCATCATTTCAAGACATCAGAGGCAACCTTCCAAACTCAGAAGAGTATTCAAAGCAAAGAACTCTCTCTTGAAGAATCGCTCTCGACGCACGACATTCGCATACGACACTTTATTTTTACACACGACTCACATTGTTTTTATATCCGAAACACTTGTTACTTTATATTTCAAAGTCTGTCTTTTACTTGTATTGTAATCTCTGTACGATCGATACCAGAACCATAAGGACATCGCCCCTGTTTGGCGACCATATTGCAGCGACGACTTCCACAGTCGTCCGTGGGTTTTTTCCTCGTTGAGGTTTTTCCCGCGTCACCAAAATTCTCTGTCTCATTTACATTTTGGTCTTTGTCGCACGCTTTGTCGAGAGATTTCTTTCTTTAGTTGTTAAGCTCCACAATCAACCTCAAGTTGTACTTTTGTGCGATTTTTGGCATTAACAGTCACTATGGAAGTCGCACCATATGGTCTTGTCCTTCTTGTCATCGTCTTTATCGCTTTTCTTGGGCCATCGTACCGATGACTGAATGTTCTTGAGAGCCTCAACCAAATCTTTCCATGTCCTCTTGAATCCATAAGAGGATATCTTAGGATATTGAGGAAATCTGGGCGCAGTACTGCTCTTTTTCTTATCGAACCGGACGTTCGATATTTGGCGCGTCGGCTCTGTCTTGGCGCTCGTCTTGGACTTGAAATCTGGTTTCTTGATCCCGAGCAATTTTTTGTCGGTAGAATGCTTACGACGAAAAGTCAGGTCGTCTTCTACCCTCATGTAAGCCAAAGTCCTAGCTCGGACGTCTTCAAAATACTCTAGCGGGTACTTCCTAAGATCGACATACAGTCCCAAAGTATTGTCGTCGAGACCTCGCTTGTAGGCCTCGATGGCAGTCTTGACATCGCAGTTTCAGATACTGATCATTTCTGCATTGAAACGATTGAAGTAACTACGGATGGATTCTCCAGATCTTTGGACGACATAATACAGGCCGCTGGTCTGCTTCTCCATTTTGCGACTATTGGCGAATTGTTGCGAAAACTGGTTGACCAACTCCGCGAAGTTGCTGATGGACTTAGGTTTGAGATTGATCAACTATTGGCGAGAATCACCTGTAAGAGTCGCGCCAAAGCTTTTGCACATGCATACTTCTTGGTACTGATGTGGGATCGACGCGGTCCACATTAGTTGTTTATACTCGGCAATGTGCTCCGTAGGATCGGTTATTCCGGAATACTTGGGCCTAAAAGCAGGAATGTTGTATTTCTTCGGGACGTCGACGTTTGCTATCTCATCGACGAAGGGTGATGCTTGAAATCCAGTAAGGGGCTCGACGTCGACGAGGACGGCAGCACCAGGTAACTTTGAAAGTAGCGACATCATCTTTTCATTCTGATACTCCAATAACCTTAGTCGTCGGGCGACGGGATCGTTAGGATTGGGGATTGCACCTGTCGGGGGAATGACTCCAGAACCTTGAGCTGTCGCGCCGACAGTCGTATGAAAGCCATTTCCGTACGACGAACCATTGGTTTCTCCGTTAAAGGGGAAGTTCATTGGGATCTGATATGGTATGGCTCCATTGTACATCGGTGGAGGCCTAAGATGCTGCGAAAGAAACTATCCCATGGAGGGATTGCTGACGAATGGCCTTGGACCTGCTTGGAATGGCGGCCTTATGAAAGGCACACCTGAAGGTCGGGGACCGTTCTGATGTCCAAAGGAATTGCCAATTGCTAGATTCCTCAAGGAAACAATTTCAGTAGCTGCCTTTTGGTTCTGCTCGTTCAGAGCTTGAATCTGACTCCGGGCTGCATTCAATTTTGCGTGAAGTTGAGCCATGGGATCTTGGTGATTTGCCATTTTCCTGGAAACAACAAAAACTTCACAAGATCGTTAGAGTGATGTATGCTTGGCTTGAGATTTTCTCTAGATGGGGCCCCACGGTAGGCACCAAACTGTTAATGCCAAAAATCACCCAAAGGATAACTTAAGGTTGATGTGGAACTTTTAACAACTAAAGAAAAGGATCTCAAGCCAAACAACACAATCGCAGATAAATGGTAAATAAGACATGAGAATTGGTGACGCGGAAACCCAAACGAGGGAAAAACCGCGGTCGACCTGTGAGAGTCGACGGTGCACTATGGTCGCCAAACAGGGGCAAAATCCTTTGGTAACAAGTGTTATGTATACAATAGATTACAATAAGAATAAAAGTAAACTTAATCGTAAGTTAATGTTGTGTGTCGTGCGTAAATCATGCGAAATAGACTGTTGTCGTGCGAATCTTGCGTAAGCGATGTGTGTTTGAATGCTCTGATGTAAGAATGTTGTGTTGTGTAGAAAGTGTAGAAGAGTTGAGTTTAGATATCAAATAGCTGTCAGATGGATCCCTGTTGAAATGTGGAGCAGGCCTTTATATAGCTCTTGGCAGTATTGAATGTGTCTTGATGACTGGTTTGTAACCGCCGTCGGGTCTTTAATGTCATTAAGAGCTCGTCCGTTACTGACCATTGTACCATGATTGCTCGTGGATCTGCATTAATGGAACAAAGAAAACGGCTGTTGACTGTTAACGGTTAGTATAATCGTACGACCGTCTTAAGTCTTGGACGTCGGTCGTATGAAACTTCCGACCATCGTAGAAATGTACGACCAAATATTCGATAGTAAATAACCTGCAAGACCTTATCTTAATACAAGAATGATCTTACATAAATGTCATATGTGTTATTTATCGTCGGTCGTGAGGTGTGAATTTTTACCCAAACATATAATAAGAAGAAACGAAGTAATATATACAATATAAATTAGGGAAAGATACATCTGATACAAGAAGAAGGTGCTTCCAAATCGAGTTTGGTAAATTGCATTCTGAAGAAGAAGGTGCTTCCATGTATTTATAGGAGAGATTTGAAACTTCATAACCGGAGGTTGAAGCCGACTTCGTGGGAGAGAATTCAGGAGGTGAAACTCCTTGAACGTGTGCTGGACGTCGTGGGAAGAGAAAGGCAGCAGGAAAATCAGGGAGACGATGAATTGCAAGCTAGGTCTAAAGATCATGGGGGAGAAGAAACCTGATGGTGGGGAGTGGTTTAGAAAAACCGTGAGTTGACACCGAATGAGTCTCTCGAACCAGTTGGAAGGAGAGGTCATGTTGCAGAGAAGAGAGGGACGTGGGGTAAGAAGATGAATTGAAAAAATTGATTCTTGAAAAAACGACTATTGAAAAAAACCGTTATTAGCTTTTCATAAAGTAGTATAGATGATATGGAGAATCTTGATAATACATCATAATGTTCTAAACTATGTGCAAGGTTGTCAAAAGTGAATGTGGGTTGGAGGGTTTCAAATGCAGTAGGTACAAATCACCTACACCAACGCGTTGCCCTTCGAGAATAATAGGGATGATGATTTGCCATGACCCGGTGGGGAACCTGGTTCATCCGATCGGGGCCGGGGAATCCCCGCTAAATCAGGTACCGACCGGAATCCCCATTTGATTGAAGTCGAGGTCGGGTAGCATACCCCCGACCCCCCCCCCCCCCGGTACCCGATATATATATATATATAATATTAAATTAGTTAATTTATTAATATTATATTAATCTCTACTCCTCTACGTGTTAATCTCTACATGTTAATTTTGACCAAGGTAATCGTTTTATGCAAAAATTATAAATAATGAAATATGACTAATGGGATTTAGATCTGTTGTATGTGGAAGAGATAAAAAAAAGTAGCAAAAGACTTGGGTTCTACAAAAAAAATTATGGACAATTGTTTCATATTAGACCTCTTTGACGCTTCTCCATGAATTGGTTGTTGGTATAATTGTATTCTTTTTCATAGACAAGACTCCTATTTGCTAACTATTTCCATGGAAAGATACAAGAGTTTAAAACCTTAAGAGGAGCAATCAAAAGGTGAACTGTGATGATGTTCAACTAACGTATAATAATTAGTATTGCCACTTTTAAGTTATTAAATATATGCTCCTTCATCTTGTCCGGTGGACAGTCCAAGTAGTGTTTCAAAACCGTGTTTGGACCGGGTATGAATCGTGGACGGGGAACAGGGGATTGATCGAGGTCTGACCGATTTTCATAACGGGGATGGGATATGATGGGATATGAATCCCCGTACCTGTCGGGGATCGGGGCCTGGGGCATATACCATAAACCTGGGTCGGGGCTGGGGATTGTAAAACCCACCTTATACCCGTCCCGTTACCATGCCTAGAGAAGAATGGTGATGATGATGATGATTGATGTGGGTGTTATAATGCTACTGTTTGAGTGGTGGGACTATTGTTATGATTGACTTTTCTGTTCCAGACTTTTCATTTTGACAGATCTATGGTTTCTAATCCAGATTCTGTGCTTACATACTCTTTTGGATCAGAGTTGGACTTTTGTTGTTGTTGTTAGGCCGTGCGTACCGCCATCGGGTACCACGGTCGGGTTTACATCGGGTTGGGGCGGGTAGCCTGGGTACACGGTACGGGTACCGCGGGTTCGGTGGGTGCGGGTAAGAGTGGGTTCGGGAACCGGTCCTAATTTTATTTTTTTATTTTTTTAAATATAATCGGTGGGTTCAAAGGGTATGATAGGAAGTGGTACTCCACTTTAGGGTAAGGAGAGTAGGAAAGAGAAAAGCTGATGTGGCGCTGAGGTGGCATCAGGGTTCAGAGGGTAAGATAGGAAGCGGTACTCATGGTCTTATAAACTTGGATTTCTATTTTGTTTGGACATATTTGGACTTTTGTTTGCTATTGTTCTTGTCCTGGATTGAAAAACAAAATTCGGCAATAATGAAAAAAATGACCAATCAAAGAACTGAATCTAGATTAAAGTCATATTGTATACCCAACCAACGGACGGGTATAACACTAGTTTAATATTGATTCTTTGTAGATTTTGGAGAATTTACACGTGGAGTTAGCGATTGAAAAAGAAAGAGTAAATTACACTTTTGGTCCTTATGGTTGCCACCTACTATCAAGTGTAGTCCCTATTTCAAATTAATTACAATGTTAGTCATTGTGGTTGTCATTCTTTCTCAATTTTGGTCATTGTGGTTGCCAATGTGTTTCACTTTTGGTCCTTATAACTAACTTCTGTTAAAAAAGTCTGTTAACAAAGGGGTATATTGGTCTTTTCTTATTTATTTAATTTTCTATTTAAAAAACTAAACGAATATTTTCATTTGATTTGTTTTTACTTTTTCATTCTTTCTTTAGTAGATTTGTTTGTACTCTTTTTCTTTAATACACCTACCTGTACGATCCACCCCACCATCTCTCTATCTTCTCAGGCCGATGCGATGACATCTCACTCCATTTGCTCTCCTCCGACGATGACATCCTCACCCCATCTGATCTTTTTTTCCCGCGATGAAGCAACCCAAATCTAAGTAAAAAACTAAAATAAAAAACCGCCCAAATCCAATCAAAAACTAAAACCCTACCTAAAATCAAAAGCAACTCTGGAGATGTTGGTGATAGTGGTTCGTCAAACCCAAATCCAATCACGAACACACCACCAGTGGTGGTAGGTGTTTTATTTTTAAAGATGTTGCACCAGCCTCCATTAATGATCCTGTGAAGCTTTTTGATCTTTTGGTCATGTTTGGTTTCTGGGTTGCAGCAGGGAGAGAGGTAGCGTTGCAGCAGGGGGAGAGCTCATCGATCGAGGGGTTTGTAAGGCGCCAGAAGGGTAAAGGGGGAAAGACGTTGTTCATCTGTTGTGTCGATTGTCGTCGGAGGGGGTAAGGGCGGAGAGGCGTGTGCAAACCATAGGTGTCGTCGGTGGACAAGATTGTCGGAGGAGGTCGGTGGTTGTCGGTAAAGGAAATCGCTGAAGGTAAGCCACAAATCAATACCCACCCCTCTTCATATCTACCGACCACCACCACCGCTACCGAACTGGGGAGGCCAAAAATCAAAATTGGAATAAGAGATAGATATAGGCAAATTTGGGTTTTGCAGGTTAGTGGGTGTGGAGTTTCATAGGTGATTGTAGAAGATGATGGAGAAAAGAGATTTGGGTCATCATTGAGGAAAGGAAGAAAACTTTGGTGGTGATGGTGGGCCCCAAGAGTCATACCATGTATAAAGTTATTTATTAATATTTAATAGTATAGTATATTAATATTATATGTTAATGTATTAGTTTAAGTTAAAATAAGTGAGAATAATAAAAAGACCAAAGTACCCTTGAATTAACTGACTTGTTTAACAGAAGTTGGTCAAAGGGACCAAAATTGAAATAAAATGATAAGCACAGTGACCAAAACTGTAATTAGTTTAAAAAAGGGACCAAAGTTGATAGTAAATGGCAACCACAAGGACCAAAAGTGTAATTAATGTATTTCACGTTGACACATGCTAGAAGGAATAAGATATTAACCCCTCCATATCTCTCTCTTCAGCCACCATACCGCCCGCCTCTGCAGTCGCCACCACACCAATCGGAAAAAATGGCGATGGAGGGGTTTCGAGTACTGGACGACAACTCCTTAAGGGAATATATAAAATCTACGCCATCTTTAGCTTCGAAGCTCGGGAATCAAGTTGATAACCTGGAAATCAAAGAAGTTGGAGACGGCAATCTCAATTTCGTCTACATCGTTCTCTCTCCATCTGGTTCGCTTGTCATTAAACAGGTTTAATTCACCAATTAACTTCATAAACTAATTACAGAAAATTGTTTAGCGTGTCTGTGACCATAAAAACTAATTAGAGAAAATTGTTAGCTCGATTTCCTTATTTGCGGAAACCTATTTGTTCATACCGGTTGATCGATCACGAGCTGACTATTGTCCAAATTAATCTTTTATGTTCTTCATTAGCTTTAATCTCCGTTGCAAAAACTAATAATAACAAAGCTAGATGATGATCAATTTTTCCGGCTAACCGTATTCCCCAAATATGTTTGATTGTAAGCTTTTTGTTTCATGTGTGCAGGCGGTACCATACGTCCGTTTAATTGGTGAATCATGGCCAATGAGTAAGGAAAGATCTTATTTCGAAGCCACAGCTCTTCAACGTCAGCACAATTTGTCCCCTAAACATGTTCCACAAGTTTATCACTTCGACAGAACCATGTCATTGATCGGTATGCAATACATCGAGCCTCCGCATATAATCGTGAGGAAAGGATTGATTGCTGGAATCGAGTATCCCTTATTAGCTGAACACATGGCGGAATTTATGGCTAGCACTCTCTTTTACACTTCTCTTCTCTATCTCACAACTACACAACACAAAACTGCAGGTAAACCCTAACCCTAACTCTCATGTTTTCTCTTGTAATTGATATTCTAGATTATATTCATGTGTCTACCTCATTGTTTTTTCGTGCAGTGGCTGAATTTTGTGCAAATGTGGAGTTATGCAGGCTGACTGAGCAAGTGGTGTTTTCAGACCCTTACAAGATTTTTGAATTTAACCGTTGGACATCACCTTATCTTGATAGTGATGCTGAGGCTGTTCGGAATGATAACGTTTTAAAGCTTGAAGTTGCTGAGCTGAAGTCTAAGTAAGAACTGAATTACTTCTTTTTAAGGTTCTATTAGATTTCTCATTTGCTGTGTGTGATGTATAATATTGAATTTCTTCAGGTTCTGTGAGAAAAAACAAGCTCTAATACATGGTGATCTCCATACTAGTTCTGTTATGGTTACTCATGATTCAACTCAGGTCATTGATCCAGAATTTGCTTTCTACGGACCAATGGGGTTCGATATTGGTGCTTTTACTGGAAACCTGTTTTTGGCGTATTTCGCTCAAGATGGACATGCAGATAAGGGAAATGACCGAAAAGTACGGGTGTATTTCTATAGATGTCGAATTATTACTTATATGCTGCTACTTTTATATGAGATTTTGGGTTTTATAATGCAAGTATTGTGAATGCAGATATATAAAGCATGGATATTGGGTACGATAGCAGATACTTGGAATCTCTTTCACAAAAAGTTTACATCTCTTTGGGATGTACACAAGGATGGGCCTGGTGAGGCATTCCTTGGTGACATTTATAACGATGTGGAGCTCTGGGAGCTTGTGAAACAGAAATACATGATCGATTTGTTCCATGATTCTCTTGGATTTGCTTCTGCCAAAATGATAAGGTAACTATATTTAGTGTTTCTTCGGGGTCATGAAATTGCTACATTTGACCCGAGACATATTTTAGGGAAATTGTTTGACTATTTGTCAAATGTCTAGAATACCCTTCAAGAAAGACCATACAGAGGGTTTTTGTCGACCCAAATAAATACTAATAAGTTTAAACATACAGTAGCTACCCTACCAATAAGTTTTGGATCAATAAAGTCTACACAAAAATGAGTTAACATTTTTGTAAATAACTTGGTCAAACAACTTACTAGAATAGCATACCAATACAAGAAAGTTTTCCAATTTGGTGGCTATTTAGACAGAATTCCAATTTCCAGTTCATGAATGAAATTCTTATAATTTGGTTCATTGTACTTTCATTTCTTCTTATTATATCATCGTATTTCTTTTTACTTTCATTTGTATGGAGGGTGTAACATAGTATTTACTTTGAATTTATACTTTATTTGACGACAGGCTCTTGACTTTGCCAAGATGCTTATGAAGAAAAGAAGAACTTTCAACACCATTGCTGATGTTATTTTGGCAGCTCAGTAACTCCATATATATATATATATATATATGCATATACATATGCAATGTGGATGTGAATATAATTTATATGAAATAAACATCAAAGGTTAGGAGCATGGTGAACTGCAACTATTTTCTTTGCTTCTGTACTTCCTACACCATCACCACATATTAGCCAGGTAATTAATGGTATTGTAATCAGTCTTGTGCTTTCATGGCTGGTAATATATACTGTATACATACATATATATATATATATATATATAGTGTAATATTTGTGAGAATTCTTTTTATGAAATAATTGCGTTTCTATACTTAATGGGGGTCATATATCAAAAGTATGCTTCAATGTTTCCTTCTCTGAAAAAACATGCTTATATTTTTCCTTATGCCAAAATACACATATTTTCTAATTAAGGGGCGTTTACCGGGTAAACGTTTACAGGCAAGAGTCACCGCTCTCACTCATGTTCTCTTTACCTTCCATTGTTCACACACACGTGCACACACACAGAGTATATTATTTCAAATATATTTGTGGTTGTTTAATTGGTTTTTAATAGGTTTTATTGTCATTGCGTTCATGTACGTTTTAAAATTTTATGTATTCATCTAGATTTCTAAGTTTTTTCTAACATGTAGATCTTCAAAAAATAAGCTAACTTAAAAAAATCAGGTCAATTTTAGTTACGAGTGAAAAATTATGCCGTCCGTATGTTTACATGGTGAGAGTATTATTGGAAAAAATAATCAACTTCTAAAAAACATCTCAAACTAAGTTGCGTGTCAAAAGTTATAGCCTCTCAAAGTATAAACGATGAGAACACGATGGATTTTGAGGTTCCACTTGTTGGATTATCCCCAAATATTACCTACATGTTGATCCTGAAAAAATATAATAGTTTGGTGAATATGCCCATTTGTAAGGGTGCGTTTGGTACGCAGATAGAATAGAATAGAACATGACAGAACAGTTGTTCAGCGTTTGGTAGACAGAACTGGACAGAACAGATAACATTAGATAAAATACAATAAATAAAATATAAAATAGAATGTGTATTTGATGTTTTAGAATAGAGTTAGATTTTATTTTGAGATTATATTGGTAAAACATAAGTCTGTTCCACCTTGTTTCATGGGGTGGGGGTGGAACAAACATGTTCCAGCTTGTTCCACTTTGTTCCTGTCTGTTCCACATAAAAGTCCTGCCAAACATGGGACAGTGATCTCTGTTCTGTTATGTCTTGTCCAGTGTACCAAACGCACCCTAATAGATGTGACTGAGATGATAGAGGATGACGGATTAACCTAACAACAAAATATAAAGCTAATCTACTATCTATATGCTTAGAGTTTTGATGTTTTATTTTGCCTACATTTCGCCATAACTTTATTATTGGGGTTTATCAAAGAGATATTCCAAACATTACAATTTACAAATGAAAGAACAACATTTGTAGATGCAATGTTGGAATCTGTAAGAAGCAACTCGAATATCGGGTGAGATTTTATGATTAATCAAACTAATTTGTTTTGTAAGAAACATGATATTGATGTTTATAATATGAATAATCAAATGTTCTTTTAGAGCATTCGTATCAGTGCAAGACCAAAATCATTTTTCTAAAGTGTCACATTAGCTTTGCAATAACATCCACTACATCAATGCAAGAGCAAACTCTTTTCTAAAGTGGTCCGCACTGCTAATATTATAATATAATGTTGTAATAAACTAATGAAACAAAAATATATAATGAACCAATATTATAAAAATAATAGTATTGATTTATTTAATTTAGCGGGTCCTATATCTTGCAAGACCTTGCTAATTTAGCAAGTGTAAAAATATCTTGCAAGACTTTGCCATCCACATAGCAAGTCATGTCATCTTACAAGGTCTCTAGCATAATTTTTGGATAGTAATGTCGAAAAGCTCCACAACATATAAACTTACACTACTATGGTGTTGTAATTCTTTTAACATAATTACCTTACTTATAAAGTATAAACTAACACTACTATGGTGTTGTAATTCTTTTAACATAACTAGTGTTATGTGTCGCGCGTTGCGCGACGACGATAAATTCTTTAGAAATATTAAAGTTAAATGGGTCGATTATCTCATATTATATATTAAACTAATAAGAATATATATTGCACTTGATATGAAATTACCTCGGTATCCTTAGTTGTTCTTTTAATATATCATTAAATGATAATTTACGTATATACCAATCTTTTTTTATATCAAACTTTGTAATGCCTTAAATTGATAAAAGAAATGTGAGACTATTGATTATAATGATCAAAATATTTATGTCATAAATATATCAATTTAATTCCCTACATATATTTTTATAAAATATTTATACTCACCAAACAGACACGGTATTATTACCTAATTTTGTATATATAATTGTGGATATTTTTATAATTCTATTACGTTTGTTGTAGAATACTCGTTTGCAACTTTTCCAACATACATTGCGTAACTGCAGTCACCAAAGAATTTTTTTCATAATTTGTTTTCTTCCTAAAGAATCATGAAAAAAGGTTTTAATCCTTTTATGTATGATCAAGATATATTGTATGCTAAATAAAATGACTGAAACTCATGTAATTGATCATTTAGTACATTTATTGGTTTTTAAATAATAATAATAAGGAGTGTTATGCAAATAATAATAACCCATAATGATCATTTAATAATATTAGAAAATATATAGTGAGTTTTTAATATACATACAAAATTGTTATGAAATTGTTATGGTGCCCTATTTTTCTAACAACTAAGCTTCTCAACTTCCCCATTCAATAAAAAACAACTTCACTCCATCCAAAGAATAGACAAAACCAAAGTCGTGTGCAATTGAGTCATTATATCTGCAAGTATAAACTTGATATACAAAAGTAACTAAGAACTACAACATCAAATATAATTTATTCTCTTGCAAAGGTCTTTGCTTCGACTTTGTAATTTGGATCCATTTAGATTCTTCACATGCACCTAAGAGATATAACTATGCATCAATGTATAAGGACAATATAATAATAGATAACGATATCTACAATCCATTAGTAGGATAACTCCATGGTATTAATAAACATGCTCACTTTATCATAATTCTACAACTTCAAAATTAAAGCATAACTCCATAATAAAAAGCAATTCCATGTTGTAAAAACTCAAATAATTAATTCAACATTTGATAAAAAAAAAGTAGACATAAACTTGCACAAAGAGTAAAATCTATTGAAGAAATATTTCATTTATACTTTAAATGAAACGAATAGATTATAACATTGTGATTTGTACTTGCATACTCCTTTATATACATATCAACAACTTTAATCAATCACATTGAAAGAGTACATAACAAAAAGATTACATGAACTTGTTTCCCATTGAAAAAATCACACTTTCCTTGAAGAAGATAATGGTTACATACATGCTTGAGATGTTGATTGAAGGTATTCTTCTTCTTGATTATGAATTCTTTGAATCACATGCTTCACAATTCACTTCTTCCACTTCTATTTCTCAAGTACCTCTTGCCCTCCTCTTTATATGTATCAGCTGAATTTCAAGAGTTTCAATCTTGAAAAGTAAGAATTAAAAAGGATTTAAAGGAAAGAGAAAATGAATAGTCATAGGTTAAACCCATGAATTAGCAATAAAAAAAAGACCAATGTAATCAATTCCTACTATATTGTACACCATTGGATGTGGTTTGCTTCTTAGTAATAATAGATATTTTTTAGGATGAACTCCTAGACATCATAATTTATCACAATTTGATGATGTCAATAGAATTTTTTGAAGTAGAACGCAGTTATCATTCATGTATAAATGGTTAATGTCAACAGAGCTTAAGTTTGAAAAAAAAAAATTATCAGATCACATAATCACAAAATATTTAAATTCCATTTGAATTAATGTGATTTAAACATAAACATAATTGTGTTATGATAACAACAAATCTAACAATATGCAAAAAATATATGTAATAACACATCACATTTTTTTATAGATACCTGATTAAAATCTTCCATGTCCTCTTTAACTTTCATCTTCTTCACCCCTCACCAAAATAATTTCTAGGATTTCATTTTATTTATTGTTGAAATCATAGACATCATAAATTATCACAATATTGACAAATGTCATTAGAATTTTTTTCTTGAAGTAGTCAAGATATAACGCAATTATCAATCACGTATAGAAGGTTAATGTCGATGGAGCTTAAACTTAAAAAAAAATTATTAGATCATGTAATCACAAAATATCAAAATTTTATTTGAATCTATATGATTCAAATGTAAACACAATTGTCTTATGATAACAACAAATCCAACAATATGCGAGAGAAAAAAAATATATAATAACAAATCACATCTTTTGGAGAATAGAATTTATACATACTTATTTAAAATCTTCAATCTCTTCTTCAACTTTCATTTTCTTCATCTCCCACCAAAGGAATTTCTAGGTTTTTTTTTTGCAACTTGTGAAAAACAAATCATATTTAAAAAATTAAGACAAAGTAAATGAAGAAGAAAATCAAGAGTTGGGGGTTAAATTTGAGCATGCAAAATTACAAAGAAATCCATGTTAATATGAATTACACATTTTTCATATAGGGGCATAATAGTCTTTTACATATTAAACATTTAAAAAAGTCAAAAAATTGAGAAAAAAGATAGAAGAGATTCTAAGCCTTAGAGGGTGCCACCTCATTCTTCTTTGGTTTTGCTTTTATATATATACGTCATCACACTTGGTTTTTGTTTTTATACATATATTGATATAAAGATAAAGATTGAGATGGAAATGAGGTGACACCAAAAAGTACAAAAGTAAGGTTCTTATAAGAACCTCCATTGGAGATGCTCTTAATTGTAATGCAATATATACTATATATTCAACATGAAGAAACTAAAATTAACTCTTTAATCCAAAATAGATTAAAATAAATCATAAGTCATGTAAAAAAGTTGGCATTATTCTCCTTTTATAATCAACTTCATGTTCCAACATTTCAACTTTTTATCAATGTGGGATAGCCAAAGAAAACCACAATCCAATATTTAAGAAATCTCAATCCACATTGTGCCATGTCATTTTTCATGGTCTTTGCTTTTATATATATAAAGATATATATAGATATAGATATAGATTAAACAAAAGTATTATGTAATCATAAATTTGTATCAGTAATAAGTATCAATTTACATTATCCCCATTCAATATCATGGATAAAACTTTGTTGTCCCAAAATTCATGACTCATAATCGTTCATATCTCGTTAATAAAATTAAGACACATAAATCTCTCTAAAAATATATATGACATGAGATCATGTGAGAAGTATCATTTTTGATGAGAAGTGTGAGATATACTTTTAAACCGTGAGAAGTGTCAAATTTGGTGAAAAGCGTGAGAAGTGGTTATCAATCGTTGATGAGAAATGGACGGACATTAAGATGTGATGCACCGAGATAAAAATGCACCGACATGCACCAGATCAATTCTATTTTAAGCCGCAATTCATGAGAGAGTATTTGATTAAAAGTGATCAACGGTTTAAAAATATTTCTCACACTTCTCACACGATCTCACTTAATTTGGTTGGTAGATAGATATAATGATTCGAGACATTCCTACAAAAATTACAATAATTATTATATCAATGCTTTTTTGAATACATATTAGTTTTTTTGATGTGTCAGTAATTTAGGGGTGAGCAAAGCCCCAACCGTCCCAAATACCTAAACCGACCCGAAACGAAAAACATGCCCAAAGAGACAACCCGAGGAACCCGACTACCTGATGCCCATGGCCGGAAACAATGATCGGATATGTAGGATCAGGTTGTGTATACATCTCACCCGCCCGACTAGTCTTAATATCCGATATAACTTATTTGTTTAAAAAATTATTATTTATTCATAAATATAAATACATGTTTTACCCAAATCAAACCTTAAGGGTGCGTTTGGTATGCAGACAGAATAGAACAGGACATGACATAACAACTGTTCAATGTTTGGTAGATAGAACTGGATAAAACATAACAGATAACGTTAGATAAAATACAATAAATAAAATTTAAAAAATGAATAAAATATAAAATAGAACGTGTATCCGATGTTTTAGAAGAAAATTAGATTTTATTTTGAGATTAAATTGGTAAAACATAAGTTTTCCACCGTATTCCATGAGGTGAGGATGGAACATGTCTTTCCAGCTTGTTCCACTCTGTTTATGACTGGGATCTCTGTTCTGTTCTATATTTTCGTGTCAAGTGTACCAAAAGCACCCTTAAAATTTCAATCGGACTTCACCTCCGCGGCTCTTCCTCTCTCTGCTTCACGCCCTCACCCACGCACGTCGCACGACTCCCTCCGTCACCGGCCACGGCCTGACACCACCACCACCATCCACTGCCTGCGGTCAGTCCCACCACCGAATACCGATTGGTAAATGCCTCAACCCTCAATTTCGTTAGATTATTTGCTATTTTGCTTGGAGAGTAGGATTTGCTAAATATCACATAGACATTTGACGCTTCTGATTTTTCAATATCACAGAGACATTTGCTAATTGGTAATTTGGTATATGGTAGAATACTGAAAATCTGGGAAAAAGGGCAAAAAACAGGTTTTGGGCTGAAACCCAAATATCCGACCCGTATGACCCGAATATCCGACTTTATCCGAATATCCGAAATTTTCGGGTAATTCCATCATTCCTTGCCTTCCCGTTCCGTCGCAGGCTTCTTTCTCATCATCGGCTCTTTTCAGTCGCCTTCCCGCCGTGTCCTTAAGAGGTAACGTTAGTTCTTTAAAAATTGATTCTAGGGTTTTCTATTTCGATTCACCGATATACTTACGGTATTTTCAGAGACACTCCTGCCAGGGGCGAACTCAGATTTTTTTTCATACGAATATAGACAAAAAATAATTACAAAAAACATGGTTTTATCGACGTGTCTTCATCTTTTTACCGACATGTAATGTTGCCTGATGTGCTTTTAACCTAATTCTACCATTTTGAGAGATTTTTAAAACTTTTTGCTTGATATCGAGAGATATTTAAGTTTCTTTATTGATTTCGAGGATTTTTTTTGGTTTATTTGGTTGATTACGAGGTACGGTTGCACCTTATTGAAGTTTCCAAAATAATACGTTAGCACCTTCCAAAACGATATGGTTGCAATTTTCACGAACCTAAATTTTTTTACCCTTCACCGGAGAAACAATACGATGTCACGTGCCACCGTATCTTACATGCTAGGTCCGTCCATGACTCCTGCTTTACTTGCACTATATGGATAGCCATTTGCTACATACACTTGTATACTTCAAACTCTTGTCATAGGCTGTTGTAATCGGATTTTAAATAGGTGAACAATTTGGGTTTACTTTGTGATTTGAATTAGTAAACATGGATTACAAAGTGATCATGATACGGTCCAAGACACTCAAGTGCAAGACATGACTCGACCCACCCGACTCAAAAGACGACCCTCGCGATATGAAGAATGAAACCTGGTCTTTAGGAAGAAGTCTCACATTTCTGTTTTTCCACTACTACGCATGATGTCATGTATGTTGAATGTGTAGTAGTGCATGCATGCATTTAGGAGAAAGAAGTGGTCTTCCACAGTTGCATTAGTTACCCACGTTTACAATTCCAGTCAAGTTTTCTTCCTAAAGTTTAGCTTAGTGGTTTAGCTTTCTGTTAGTATTTATATTGTAATTCTTGCATGAAGTAATACATGAGAAAATTGCCCCAAGACTCCTTCTTCTTCCTGGTTAATTCTGAGGAGACTTACCATCTCGAATTGTTATCTATCAACTGGTGCTTTCATTGCTATCCACCATGCCTCCCCGTAAAGACACATCCAATGACGATCCACCCACAACCTTCCAAGATCAATTATCCACCCTAACCGCAAAAGTTGATGCCCTTGTCAATAGCATGACGACCCTTCTCCAAGCCCCACCGCCGCCGCCACCCCCTCCCCCACCCCCACCACCGCATAACCAACCACGACCACCAAAAATACTCCTACCAAATTTCGACGGCTCAAACCCGTTAGATTGGATCTTCCAAGCTAACAATTACTTTGACTATTACTCCATCCCACCCGCTCAACGTGTTACACTCACCGTTTTTTACTTTACTGGCGACGCGTTAAGTTGGTACAAACATCTTGCGCATAACAACTTGCTTGGTACTTGGGCCGAATTTTCACGAGCACTCGAACTCTGTTTTGGTCCTTCAACATTCGAAAACCATCAGGCAACACTCTTTAAACTAAAACAAACCTCCACCGTCTCCGCCTACCAAACCGACTTCGAAAGAATTAGCAATTGTGTCTCCGGTCTCTCGCCGAAAGCCTTACTAAACTGTTTCCTCTCCGGTCTTCGTGCCGATATGCAGAACGAAATGGCCATCCATCACCCAACATCCCTCCATCAAGCCTACGGACTTGCCAAACTAATCGAAGACAAGATTAATTTAGCCAAACCACGTTTCCCCACCACCCGCACATACACCAACCCATTTTCATCCACTCCCACCTTCTCCCAACTACCAAACCCTCCCTCGAACCCCCCGAAACCGACAACACCACTGTTACCAGCCCCGCCACCACCCAAACCACCCTTACCCTTCACACGACTGTCGACCGAAGCACTTCAAAAGCGACGCGCCGAGGGTCTTTGTTTTCGTTGCCCCGAAAAGTTTCACCCAGGCCACAAATGTAACCCACCCCAGTTTTTGTTAATTGTTGACAACGACGACCAACCGACCACCGATGACATCTTCTCCATGCCAACCGAAACCTTCCACACCAATTCTGATCAACTCTTGCTCGCCACCACTGAACCACACACTCCAATACCACCACAATATTTATCCCTTTCCCCAGCAGCTTATCTTGGATTAGCCTCACCAAAGGCATTGCGTGTAACCGCCCACATTGATGGTCATGCTGTCACCGTTCTTGTCGATTCAGGTAGCACACACAATATCATCCAACCACGCATCGCTACGTTCCTTAACCTTCCCATTACCCCAATTTCTCCTTTCCCTGTTATGGTAGGCAACGGGTCCCACATCCATTGTGAGGGTTTTTGTCAAACAGTGACCCTTAATATCCAAAACACACAATTCACAATTCCGTTTTTTGTCCTTCCAATTGAAGGCGCCGATCTCGTCTTGGGCATGGCATGGCTCGGGTCATTAGGACCTCTCTTAGCGGACTTCTCCATTCCACGTTTGTCTTTTCGACACCAAGGTAACACTATCACCCTCTACGGTGAACCTCTCTCCACACCGGCTTCCTCAAGCACAATACAACATCTCATGCAAAAACATGCGATAGCTTCCATGCACACACTCATCTTTCAACATGCAGAACCGTCGTCAACCATTCCCGAGGACCCTCACATCCACAACCTCCTAAAGGAATATTCCCACGTTTTCGATTCACCCACATCCCTACCACCACAACGTAACTATGACCACCATATCCCACTTGCACCCAACGCATCACCTGTCAATGTACGTCCCTACCGTTACCCCCACTATCAAAAACAAATCATGACAGACCTTATCGCTGACATGTTGAAAGACGGTCTTATTAAACCAAGTCATAGCCCGTACTCGTCACCGGTTTTACTGGTTCGTAAAAAGGATGGAACTTGGCGCTTTTGTGTGGATTATCGCGCTCTTAACGCAATCACTATCCGCGATCGATTTCCCATTCCAACAGTCAACGAGCTCTTGGATGAACTTCATGGTGCTCGTATTTTTTCTAAGATTGATCTTCGCGCGGGTTACCATCAAATCCGTGTCACCAGTGAAGACACCCATAAAACCGCTTTTCGAACGGTGGATGGTCACTACGAGTTCCTCGTAATGCCTTTTGGATTGTCAAATGCCCCCTCCACGTTCCAGTCCGCCATGAATGATATATTTCGAGATGTGTTGCGCCGATTTGTCCTTGTATTCTTTGACGATATCTTGGTTTATAGTCCATCACAGGAAGCGCATTATCTTCACCTCCGCCACGTTTTTGAAACCCTAGCAAGCAACAGGTTCTTTGCTAAACGATCTAAATGTATTTTCTCAGTTGCTGAGGTCCATTACTTGGGCCACGTTATCTCCTCAGCAGGGGTGTCCACTGACCCTGAGAAAATCAAATCCATCCAAGAATGGCCCAAGCCCACAACGATCACCGGACTTCGAGGTTTTTTGGGCTTAACAGGCTACTACCGTAGGTTCGTTACTAACTATGCCCATATCCCTTCACCCCTTACTGACCTTCTTCAAAAACCAAAATTTCATTGGAATGAGGAAGCTCAGGAAGCATTTGAAACCCTAAAAACCACCATGTCCACTCTTCCTGTGTTAGCCCTTCCAAACTTTTCTCTTGTTTTCGATGTCACAACGGACGCATCGGGTACTGGCATTGGTGCGGTTTTATCGCAAGAAGAGAAACCGATAGCGTTTTTTAGCAAGAAATTATCCCCACGTATAAGAGCTTCCTCTACATACATCAGGGAGCTTTTTGCTATAACTGAGGCAGTGAAAAAGTGGCGCCAATATCTCCTTGGACGTAAGTTTCGGATTTTTACGGACCAACGTAGTCTCAAACACCTTTTAACGCAGGTCATCCAATCCCCTGATCAACACAAATGGGCTAGCAAGTTATTGGGTTATGATTTTGAGGTTCACTATAAGCCTGGTAAAGAGAACCGGGTCGCCGATGCTTTGAGCCGAGTTGCAGACACACAATTTTTATCGTTATCGGTACCCACTTTTCCTTGGCTTAACGAGTTACGGGCATATTATACATCGACACCAGAAGGGCAGCGCCTGATCGACAACGTTACCAATAAGATTGACTCCTTCACCGACTACCATATTCACGATGGGTTAGTTTATGTTCATCACCGACTTTTTATTCCCAATATACCTTCTCTTCGTCTTAAGCTGTTGCAGGAATTTCACTCATCCCCCATAGGTGGCCATTCAGGCATTAATGCAACTATAAGGCGTCTTAATGGGTCATTTGTGTGGCCACAAGTGCGTACAGATGTCACAAGGTTTATACAGGAATGCACGGTATGTCAACAAACCAAATACTCGACCCACAAACCTTACGGCTTGCTCCAAGCCTTACCGATTCCAAACCAAGTGTGGGACGAGATATCCATGGATTTTATTACCAACTTGCCACTTTCAAATGGTAAGTCGGCTATATGGGTTATCGTGGACCGCCTTACAAAATTTGCCCATTTTTTAGCCCTACCACCACATTACACTGCCACCACCTTAGCCACGTTATACCTTCAACAGGTTTACCGTCTCCATGGCATACCAAAAACCATAGTCTCGGATCGCGACCCCATTTTTCTTAGTCGGTTTTGGAAAGAACTTTTCAACAAGATTGGCACTCAGCTTCTTTATTCCAGCGCATATCACCCACAAACGGATGGTCAAACGGAAGTTGTTAATCGTTGTTTGGAATCATACTTGCGATGTTTTTCATGTGATCAACCCAAGGATTGGAACAAGTACCTTTATCTCGCCGAGTTTTGGTATAACACCAGCTATAAAACATATAGAAAATGTAGTTAGAAACATTTCACTTGATATGTTACGCAGCCTTCCAAGTGTTTATAAGCTTTAAGGCCATCCGTAGCGCCTTCGGGCTTCCATGCGGGTTCACCTTCGGGCTTCAAGGGCTCCCTCGGGTAGTGGTAGGGGTGTTGCGGGCTTAAGCCTCAGGCTCGGCCAGCGGGCTTTCAAACCCGAGGAACCCGAAAGCTCCAACGGCTATTTGGCATTTTTTTTTAAATCTTGAAAATAAATAACTCCCAACGGCTACTTTTATAAAAAAAATTAATTTTTTTTCCAATTTAATCACACTATATATATTAACCCTCAACCCCTTATTTTTTCACACCAACAATCTCTCAAACTCTCTCATTCTCTATATTTTAAACAATATGGATTCGCCACAACCCGGTTCACCGACCGCATCATCATCATCCGTAGACACCGACGAGTTGTTGAATCTACAAAGGGAAGTTTTTCGACATACTGCACAATGGATTTATGGTAGCACCGCCTCATCGTCAAGAAGAGAACCGAGGGCCGGGAATATAGAAAGAGATCGAGTAGCTGCAAACGAGCGGCTTTTGCGGGACTACTTTGGCAACAACCCGGTTTATACACCGGATATGTTTAGGCGGCGGTTCAGGATGAGCAGGCAACTATTCGAACGAATAGTTGAAGATTTAGCAGGAGAGTATTCGTATTTTACACTTCGGGTGGACGGAAGACGCAAACAAGGTTTTTCTCCGATACAAAAGTGTATTTCCGCTATTCGGCAATTGGCGTATGGAGTAACTGCTGACGCACTTGACGAGTACATCCGTATGGGAGAGACAACGTCACGAGATTGTCTGTACAAATTCTGCACAAGTATTATTGAACTGTATGGTCAAAAATATTTACGCAACCCTACTTTTATTGATATTCAGAAGTTGTACGCCGCGCATGAAGCTAAACACGGATTTCCCGGCATGTTCGGCAACATAGACTGTACTCATTGGGCGTGGGCAAATTGTCCGAATGCATGGCGAGGTCAATTCATGAGAGGTGATCATGAGCACCCGACAATCATGCTAGAAGCAGTGGCCTCTCAAGATCTATGGATATGGCACGCATACTTTGGTGTTGCCGGTTCCAACAACGACATCAATGTTCTCAATCAGTCGCCCATCTTGAACGATGTATATGATGGAAAAGCACCCGACTGCCCTTTTGAGGTGAATGGAGCCACCTACGAGCACGGATATTATCTAGCGGATGGGATATATCCGGAATGGGCTACTTTCGTAAAATCATTTACGTGTCCACGGGACCCTAAACGACAAAAATTCAAGTCCGCGCAAGAATCGGCACGTAAAGATGTTGAACGAGCTTTTGGCGTGCTTAAACAACGTTGGCATATACTTCATAACCCGACACGCGGATGGGAACCGACAAGATTGGGAAACATTATGTACGCTTGTGTCATATTACACAATATGATACTCGAAGACGAATACCATGTTATTTGTGGTGGCGATGAAAACGGCCTTTTCACGGATGATAACGAAACCCAAATCAGTGAGGAACAACGCGCGGCAAATGTTCGAGAAGTCCAAAACCGGGCCACTCATAATAACCTTCGGTCGGATTTGGTCGAACATATTTGGCGTATCCAAGTTCCCAACAATGACGACGAGTAGATTTTTAAATTTATTTTGTAATTTTTATTTTTAATGAATGATATGAATTTTTATTTTTATTATTTATCTTATTTTTATTTATTAAAAAATATATAAATATTTTTATTTTGTTAAATAATTAAATGTATAAATAAAAGAATTAAAAAAATGAGGTGGCAAGAGGGCTTTTAGTTATGCGCTGCGGGTCTTTAGGGCTTGAGGGCTTAGCTGATATGGTGCTGATGTGGCGTTGAGGGCTTTTAGTTATGCGCTGAGGATGGCCTAATAGGCATGGGATTATGTGAGAAGTGTCATTTTTGCTGAGAACTGTGAGAAGTACTTTTAATACGTTGATCACTTTTAATCAAATACCCTCCCATGAATTGTTGCTTAAAAAGGGAATTGATTTGCTGCATCTCGGTGCATCTCATCTTAATGTTCGTTCATTTCTCATCCAACGGTTGATAACCACTTCTCCGTTCTCACCAAATTTGACACTTCTCACCAGAACCCAACCCAACTTTAGTAATCATGTTTTACTATCAACTTTAGCTCCTCAAATTAATTACCAAAGTTTGACAATAGAGATAGTCCAAGGGGCTGTTTGGTTCGCGGAATTCAAAAGAATTTGATGGAATTGGAATGACAAATTTCTTTCACCAAATTCTTTAGTGATGTTTGGTTCACAGAATGAATTGATTGGATTCCACCGGATTCCACCATATTCCACGGTTGAGGGGTTTGATCATTCCTTAGGCTGTTTGGTTCGCGGACTTCAAATGAATTTGATGGAATTGGAATGACAAATTTCTTTCACCAAATTCCTTAGTGATGTTTGGTTCACGGAATGAATTGATTGGATTCCACCAAATTCCACAGTTGAGGGATTTGATAATTCCTTAGCACATGTGAATGATTTGAATTCTATTACGTTCAAACGTAACATGATTTATAACTTCGTTTTAGAAAGACAAAAACAACTTTTGCAACCAATTTAACCACCTCCCCCTCCCCTACCACTCCCGCCGGCAACATATCCTCCACCACCACCGTTGCTACCACCACCACCACCATCAGTTAATATTATCACTCCATCACGGCCACCTCACTCACCGTCACCCCTATCATCACCAGCATGCCACTATTTTTTGCCGTCAAGTCACCACCTACCCACCCTAACACCACCACACCACTATTGTCGTCGTCACAACCATCACCCCCATCCCTCGACAGATGCATATTTCTATTATTTTGCGAGATTCCCTTCCAATTTCTGTCAACCAAAACGCATGGTCAAATTCCTTCAAAGTCAAATTCCTTTGATGGATTCCAATTCCACCAAATTCCGTTCCGTGAACCAAACCCTAAGGGGCTGTTTGGTTTGCAGAATTCAAAGGAATTTGATGGAATTAGAATTACAATTCCTTTGGCAAAATTCCAAATCCTATGTTTGGTTCACATAATGAAAATGATGGAATCATTCCACAATTTAAGGAATTCATCATTCTTTGGCTTAAGTGAATGAATTGAATTCTATCGACCAAACGCATGATCAAATTCCATTCCAATTCCTTTAAAGTCAAATGCCTTCGATGGATTCCAATTCCATAAAATTCCATTCTGCGAACCAAACGCCCGCTAAAGGTTGTGAGTTCTCAATTTGTTTCTTGATTAAACACATCATTAGCTTCATGAGAGACACACAAGGAATATATATTGTGCAAGCTTATCGTCTTTGTGCCGCATAATAACCGCTAAGGTCCGTTGTATGTAACTTATTCTGACCCGACTTCCAAGGCTACAAAATATACGCAACAAATTCAAACAAGAATACCTTAAGATCATATATGAACTTAAACAGAGGTTTATGATAATTTGCACCAATGTGCAATCAAGCATCACTGCTGTTTTGCAGCAGCCGCCCAGAAATAAAACTTAAAGGCAGTGAAAGTTTCTCAACGAGTTTGTTTCGTATCGATAATTGGATAATATCCATTTTTCTTATGCTCCACAAGCGAAAGACATACAAGCTTGTCATATGAATTAAGAATTATCTCTTGTTCTAGGGATTAATTGGGTAACTATTGTGGTGGTTCATTATTTTGATTGTTTCATGGCATGCTATCAAGTTATTGTTTTGGATCATGGGTTGTACATAATGATTCTCTTGTAGGGTGTTAACCATGTATGAATTTGTTACACATATGGGTTATAATATTGGGACATTTTATTATTTATATGTGTCTTTTTTTATATAAATGCTCTTTTTTTGATTTCGTGTTATGACTGTACATAATTTAATTCAGTCACAATCTTGTAAAAATATTTTGTAATAAGCTTTGGCAAGGTCATTGTATAGAAGTCAATGCTAATAATCAAATCATACACGGATATTTCATGAGATTATCAGACGTATAGCTTTGCATTCATATTCATTTTCTACTGGTATCTTAAGACGATGTCGACAACATCATGCAAACGCCATGAATTTGCAATACGAGGTCTCCAAGGAGTGATGAAACTTCATTTCAAATGCTTGGATACCTAGGAACCAATAATATGAATTTATATGTATTTCGCCTACATAATATTTGGAATGCATATGGTTTGCAATTTTTTTAAGTTTCTTTCTTCCATGCTTGTTGTTTTGTTTTCAGTCTTTCTCAAGATGGCTTCATGCGGGGAAGGGGAAGCGCCAGAAATTGTTGCATTTATGAAGCTGGCATTAGAACAGGTATACATTTGCCATGGAAGTTTAATGTTACCATTAAGCATCTTAATGGTAACATTATCTTCTACACCATATGGAAATACATTAATAAATCAATTAACAACTAGCTGCTTTATTTTTTTAGGCTACGATTGCATTTGACAGCCTTGAAGTGCCTGTCGGGTATGTTTCTTGAGTCTTTTTGTAAAGCCAAGAGGCCATTATGCTTTAACAATGTTGATGCAACTCTCTTATAGTCTGAACTCGTTCAGACAATATTATGTTTTTCTGATGCCTTTTTTAATCAATCTCAAGTTTTGAGGATGTTGAAGAAGCCAAAAAGGCAATTGTACTTTCCTTTTCTAATGCGAGTCTTTTTCAGAGCACCATCGTTCAACTCATGTTTTCATGATTTTTTTTTGTGGAACAGCTGTGTTATTGTTATGGATGGGAAGGTCATATCATGCGGAAGAAATCGTACTAACGAAACAAGAAATGTATACAGCTGTAATAATTTTCTTTTTTCAGCTTCATTTTCTATTTCTACTCTGTTTAACCTACAATTATCTTTTATTATTGGGAAATTAATTAAAATTCCCCAAGTTTGACTTTGACTTTGACTTGCTCAAATGCCCAAAATCTCTCCAATTTCACAAAAATACCTAAAATTTCCTTGAAAGGGTCCGTGATCACGGACTCCTTTGTAAATTGGATTTTTGGTTGGTGAAATGGATGTTTTGTCCTTGAAATTGAAGTTTTTTCCGTGAAATGCCACAAAGTTTTTTACAATGAGTCCGTGATTTATATTTTGGGTCCGTGATTGCCACATATGGGTATAGTAATTTGTGGAATTACAAATCACGGATTTTGTGGTATTAAATTTGTGAAGCAAGTGGTATAATTTTTGGTATCCGTGAAAAGGGTCCGTGAACAAATACCAAACATAGCCCAAACATAGCCTAATTCACGGACAAAATGCCAATTCACAAAAGGAGTCTGTGATCACGGACCCGTTCACGGATTTTTTGGGTATTTTGGTTAAATTGGGGAGAGTTTGGGCATATCAGTAAGTCAAACGTGAACTTGGGCATTTTAATTAATTTCCCTTTATTATTTATACTGCCAAGTTGGCGTCTAAAACTGCAGGCTACAAGACACGCGGAAATGGATGCTATTGATGTTCTACTTGAGCAATGGAAAGAAAAGAAACTTACAAAGCCTGAAGTTGCTGAGATGTTCTCAAAATGCTATCTTTATGTTACGTGTGAGCCATGTATAATGTGCGCGTCTGCCTTGTCATTTCTTGGTACCCATCCAAACTTATATGTGTTTTTTATTTAAAACTTATAATTTCATATATTGATTATCATGATCACAGTGACCTCTTCACCTCACCCCCGGTTTAGGTATAAAAGAGGTCTACTATGGCTGTGCCAATGATAAATTTGGAGGATGTGGATCAATATTATCGTTGCATACAAGTACATCTGTTATATCAACAAGGTAAATCTCCAAGACCATGGGAAAGTCCATTTAGGAACCGTGAATATTTTGTGAACCATGAGAACCATCTATTCATTATGAATCTACATATCATGCATTTTCATTCATGATATTCATTGTGAATAGTTGGCTCTCGTGGTTCTCAAATGAACCTGCCTCTTTCACCCTTTTTTTGTGTTTTTACCAAATGCAGTTTTGATATTTGTATCATGATAGTGGTGGACAAGGTGAGAGGAAGAGTTACAAGTGCACGGGTGGGATAATGGCGGCAGAAGCAGTGTCTCTCTTTAGAAACTTCTACGAGCTTGGAAACCCTAATGGTATGTCTTTTGACCCTATTGTTAGTTGGAAAGTATGAATTCAGCCCACATCTGATACAAAATTTAAAAAACAACTATAGACGAGAATAAAAGAAGTTAGTAGAGAACAGTTATATAATTTTGGTTGATCATGAGTAATAGTCATTCTTCTGTGCTTTATCAAGATATCAACGTTTGCAGAAATTTATTTTTTGGAAAAAGGGGACGGAATCCCTGCAGAAATTTATGCTATTATGATGCCTGGTTTTGTTTGATTTAGAAACTAATGTAAATATTAGAATGAAAATTAGTATTATCAACTCGATTCTCATCAGGATTTCCATATCAAAGAAATATTAACATTTGCAAAACAATTGAGGGTCAGCATGATGCATCTGTTTTGTTGACTATGGAACCTAACAAAACCAACTATATTAGTAATCGTTTGTAAACGACAATTAAAAAGTAATTCTATATTATATGTAAACCAACTATATTAGTAATCTTACACACCAAACGAGATTTATGAAAGAATGGAATTTAATTCCCTTATAAATCCTACAAATCCAGCATACCAAAGATTTCAAATCCGTCAAACCAAATGGGCCCGAACAGCTTTATGAAATCATGTTGATGAATCTGGTTTTGCATTAGGGTAAATTGGGAAATAAAGTTTTACCCCTTTCTAAAGCAGGCATAGTTTCTTTGTTTTTTGTTTGTTTCAGCTCCAAAACCTCACAGACAGCTGGTTCAACAACCATGAGGAATATTATAAACATTTGGGAGGTCTTGCAGTTTGAAGAAAAGGCATGTTTCTTGCATCTTGCACTCCTCAATCCTCATAAAGATGAATTATCACATGCACAGTTACAATTATCAAGAAACAGAAAAGCAAAAATGGTATCCACCAATTAGAGATTAGAGATTTTTACTATTTTATAACTTGAAATTAGCCATCCTTAACTGTCTCCATTGCTTGAATTTGAGAAAAGCACCAAGTTGCTGCCACTTTCTACCTTTTTCTTTTGTTAGAAAAGAACCAGGAGATTATATTTATAAAATGTTATCTTCTTTTTATTGATGTATCTTTGATAATTTATTAGGCAAGACTAAAATATAGTATTTCTAGATTATTTTAAAAAGACAATTTGTAGCATCTTTACAAGTCAAATTTGGTGTTGCCTATGCTTTTTAGAAATTGAATATTTTTAAATCAGAGTTATTAAAAAAAATTCAGGGGGCATGATTTTGAACCTGAAGAACACTCCAAAGTTGATTCTTAATCAACAACTCCTCTTTTGACTTTCAAGGACAAATAGCTGCTGGTTTTATTAAATGCAATCATTGATGATTATTTGTTTATCTCTAAAAGAAATAATGTGCATTATATTATGTGTTAATGATTTTGAAGCTGACATTGATGATAACTATATGGTTGTCTTATTTTCATACATGGGATCTAGTCAATTTTTTTCTTCTTCTTTTCATGTTGTAGTTTTCATCTTTTACTGGAGGGGTTCCATGCTAACCATCTTTGTCATCACGAACTTGTGGTCCATATTATCTTTTTATATTTGGAACCAAATCCTCTTGCCTCCATATCCTATTAAATCACAAAATTTATAATAATAATTCTAACCAACCCCTTGATGAAAAGACATCAACCAAATTATATGAAAGAGAGTATGTAATTTTATTTGTTAAATATTTTATCAAAACAAGTTTAACATCATTTATAAGTAATTAATTATAAGTGCCAGTAAACTTTTTATCCTTAAAAAAACAAATTTGCCCCCACTGTAGGTGCTTTGGAATTTGGCGAATCGCTTGTCAAGATATAATAATAGATCGAATCTCCCAAAACTGTTCTTTATATTCATCATTCATCTCCCCCGTCACTGAATATAATCAATTTCTTTATCTCTTCTCCACTATCACTAAATTGATTTGTATATCATCTCCCCTAGACTTCTTTTTTAACTATGGATTTGTATATCATCTCCCCATACTTATTTTTAACTTCTGGGGTGGGATCCTGAATCTATAGAAGTTCAAAATTCGCTTAAACGTACATTGTCCCAATGAATACATGTCCTAAAATATCATAGTGTGAATCATTTTAGATGTCTAAACATATATAGAATAATCATATATTACTAGTTAATATTTTGTAATAATTGTTAATAAAAAAATAAAATTTATAAAAGCAATGATGATTACTAAATAAAGTGAATTTTAAAAAAAGAATATTTCTCTAAAATTAAGATGTTTTATATTGTTTTATCCATTTGACCTTTGATGTTCACATGCCAAAATAGCAGCATGATAAATGTCGTCATTACACATGTTTTTCAAATAATCCACAAATCAACAATTAGCTAAATTTAAATAAATAAATAAGTGTTGTCGTATACTCGTATTAAAATTTTATAGAACCTTTAACCGACTATGATTTGGCCCTACAGTGGTAGAACCTGATGAATCGGATGTACTATTTCACTTTATTTGTTCTTTCTTCTATTATTTAATTTATAGTTAGATGAACAGATCACTCCTAAAAGCAACCGTTCTCCTTTCCCAAGAACTAGTGTTGGGCCCGGTAACGTTAACTTGTTTTTAAAGATAATGAACCAGTTAAAATTAATATATATTGATTTAAAATAAACCTAGTTTGCATCATTAGTTGATTTTGATTCCTACTATGGTTATAAATTTCAAAATCTTCTATTCTTCTTTTGTCATACCTATCGTCTTTTCAAAAGTATCATATTTCCATCAATGTGCGTTGATAAAACTCAATCTTATTTCAAGTCATCAACATTGTTTCACTTTTATTTTGCACTATATTTTTTTTACCATTTGGTTGGTTGTAATTCCAACCATGGTTATAGATTTCAAAACATTTCATCACTCTTTTATGTACCCATCATCTTATTCCAACCTATCATCTTTCCACCAATACACAAACCTCATCTTGTCAAGTCATTATTATTGGTTTCTCCTTTAATATATATATATATATATATATATATATATATATATATATATATAAACTTAACCACATTTTAAGATTTAAAAAAACATTTTGTAAAAAAAGAATGTCTAATCATTTGAGCCAACAATATGATTTGCTACAAAAGAATGCATTT
Source organism: Saussurea involucrata (assembly GCA_033807775.1). NCBI lineage: Eukaryota > Viridiplantae > Streptophyta > Magnoliopsida > Asterales > Asteraceae > Saussurea > Saussurea involucrata. The sequence continues at coordinate 24,753,057 of CM066314.1, forward strand.
CTCTTTTTATATATATACTTTCAACTTTCAGTTTTTCTTCTTTCCCTCAATGTGGGATAAACAAACTTAACCACATTTCATTGTTTGAGAAATAGTCAAATCATGATACCAAGTCATCTCATTTGATATATATATATATATATATATATATTGATTGAATGATTTCAGTTTTCCTTCTCTCAACATTTTGGGAAGATTTAAAGAAAATGTTTTGCCTAAAAAGTAATGACTCATCTGAGCTAACAACATGATTTACTACAAAAAATGACTTCTTCATTCCATATATGCAATTTCAACTTTCAATTTTCTTTTATCTCACTCATGTAGGATAAGTAAACTTAACCACATTTCAATATTAAAAAAAACATTTTGTAAAAAAAAAGTGTTTACTAATTTGAGCCAACAACATGATTTGCTATAAAATATCTTCCTCTTTTCTTATACACACTTTCAACTTTCAATTTTCCTTCTTCCCACCAATGTGGGATAAGCAAACCTAATCACAATTCAGTGATTGTGGAATATGCAACTCTCATGATGTCAAACCATCTTCTTTGGTTTTTCATTATATATATATATATATATATTAATGATATTTTTATCTCACAAATGTATAAGTAAACATAACCACATTTCAATATATTAAAAAAATTGTAAAAAAAGTGATTGCTCATTTGAGCCAACAATATGATTTGCTACAAAAGAACATCTTTCTTCTTTCATATACACATTTTCAACTTTCAATTTTCTTTCTTTCTACCAATATGAGATAAGCAAATTTAACCACATTTAAATGTTTATGAAATACTCAGCTCTCATTATGTCAAGTCATATTCTTTTGTTTTTCTTTATATATATATATATATTGATGATTTCTTTTATCTCAGCAATGTAAGATAAGTAAACTTAACCACATTTCAATATTAAAAAAATATTTTGTAAAACAAAAGAGTGTTTACTCATTTGAGCCAACAACATGATTTGCTACAAAAGAATTCCTTCCTCCTTTCATATACACACTTTCAATTTTCCTTTTTCCCACCAATGTGGGATAAGCAATCTTAACTATATTATAATGTTTGTGGAATACTCGACTCTTATGATTCAAAGTCATCTTCTTTAGCAAACCCGGATAGACAAAAATGAGCTATTTCGGGTCACCAAAATAAGCAACCACGTGAATTTAAAGGTTTGGCCAAGAGGAGTTAACCTAGTGAGTTGCCACAAAGATATCTCAACCTCCCTTCATATACTAACAATTTATTGTCAATTTTCATCTCTCCATCAATGTGGGATATACAAAATCCAACCACAACTCAAGAAATGAAGAATACTTATTCCTTAAGATGCCACCTCATACATTGTCCTCATACATTGTGGTTTCTTCTTTTAATATAACATCAAAATTAGATATACGAAATTTAACCACAACTCAAATGAAAACTACTCATTTCTTATAATGTCACCATATTCTTTGTGGGTATATATTTATATATAATGAAAATAATTTTTAACTATTAGATAAAATATTTTGTCATCTAAATAAAAAATAGCTATTTGAACCAAAACTGAATCTAAATTTTGTCAATATTCAATACTTCAAGTTATCATCTTCTCCTTTATATAAACAATTTCTCATCTAACTTTTCACTTCCACGTCAATGTGGGACAATCAAGATTTCCCTATAATTCATCATTTGACAAAATTTTCATGCATTCTTATAATGTCATATCATCAACCTTCGTTCTCCTTTAATATATATATATGTATACACACAAATTTAACATAAATAGGGTTGTTTTGCAAAAGTCAGTTAACCAACTAACCTTTACATTTTCAAAGGAATTTTCAAACAAAAAATGTTCATTAACGTGGGATAAAAAAAATCACACCATAATTCAATATTTTAAATAACTTAAATCTTATAATGAAATTTTAACTTGTATGGTGAAAATGAGTCAACTCGGGTCGGCCAAAATGAGTAACCCAAATCGGCAAAACTGAACCAAATTGAGTCACCAAAATAACCAATCGCATGAATTTAGAGGTTTGGCCAAGATGAGCTAACCCAATGAGTTGCCACAAAGGCATCTCAACCTCCATTTATATACTAACAATTCAATGTCAATTTTTCATCTCTCCATCGATGTGGAATATACAACATTCAAGCAGATCCCAAGAAATGAAAAATACTCATTCCTTAGGATGTCACCTCATACATGGTGGTTTCTCTTTTGATATATATATATATATTTTGATGATTGATTTTATCTTTTTATAATAATTTTATTTTTGCAAAAATAAAGTCATCCAAATAAGATTACCTTATGACTCAAACCCCATGAGTTGACACAATGACATCTTATAATGATTTTTATACATATCAATCTACTCTAACCTTTCAACCTCTCACCAATGTGGGATATCTAAACTCAACCACAATTCAACAATACATCAATACTCAACTCTCATGATGCCACCTTAAATCCTTTTGATTCTCTTTTTAAAGATATGAAATGTTTAAAACTATTACCTGAATGTTTTGTCATGTAAATAAAAAATTAACTATTTAACCAAAAAATGGATCAAATTGTGGATGAACCTTCAAGCTATATCTTATCCTTTATATAATCACTTACACATCTAACTTTTCACTTTTGTCACCAATGTGGGACAATGAAGAATCATCCACAATTCACCATTTGATGAATACTTGATTCTCATTGTGCCATGTCAACACCCATGGTTTCTCCTTTAATATATATATTGATGATTTTATCCATTTTGCTCAGTTGGGGAGCAAAGGTACCCTCGACAATGCAAAAAAAATGCCTTTATGCCTACTTTTTAAAGCAAATGAAACGACAAAACATGCGATTTTATAAGGGTCTGGAGCCTAGTCAAGTTAAGTGACTCATCCTCACATTGATTATTTTAATTAGAGTGAATTGTGGATTCGGTCCCTGTGATATTGTGTTTTCTTTGACTATGGTCTCCATTATATGTTTATTACGGATATAGTCTCTATGGAATGCAAGGTGTAACAACCCAGTCTAAAATAAGCATGCAAATCATATAAATTAGAACATCCCAAAAATGGGTCCCAAAATTTCTTACATAATTCTCAAAAATAGGTTGGCGGAAACAACCTATACACAACTGAGAATGAACTAGCTACTACAAGTATAAGTGGCACTGTCTCTATCTGCATCTGTCCTCTATCATGCTCTTGCTCACTTACCGGAGCCTCCTACTATCTGCTTACCTGAAAAGGTTTAGTTTGGAAAATGCGAGGGTTAGACCATGAGGTCTAGTGAGTCCCTCCTGACAGTTCTCAAAATCATTTTAAAACTTTGCATAACTTTCATATATAAAACTTTCAAAAATAAACTTTCACATAGCTGAACTTTAAAAACTTCCACGGATAAATCCGCTCCCGTAAATGGCACCCTAAAGTCACCCGAAAGTGACAACGAGTCAGTATCACGCTGCCTTACTGGGTATCACTTCCCATGGCATAAACGGAACCTCCCCCCGACGTGAGTACTGGCGGAACCTCCCCCCGACTTAGCCAATTTACGTCTACACAATGTATGCATACATCTCACATAAAACTTTAAACACTTTCATGCAATAAAAGCATAAGAACAAAACATGGCATTTCTCATCATGTATTCAATTTAGAAAAACACGTATTTTAGTTAGAAAACTCACCTGGTACGCTTGCTTGCTTTTCCCTACTCTGCTCTTTACTTCCAACTTGTCTATCTGAACGAGTGATATAATTTAAAAGCTGACTAGAACTATCCGGACACTTCTTACTTGCCACCCTACTTTTCCGGACAGGTTACCGGGTAACCCCGCTTTTCCGGACAGGTTACCGGGTAACCCCACTTTTCCGGACAGGTTACCGGGTAACCCCACTTTTCCGGATACCGCTTAGTACCCGGACAACAACTCTTATCCGGACGACACAGGTTCTCTGTAACAACCCAAACATACTTAACATAAAGCAATAGCCAAAAAGCCCATAAGGGTCCCAAGTACATCATAAACTCCAAAATGGATTACATTGTTTACGGTCCTCAAACAAATACAACCGAGATGCTAGCTAACCAACAACTGAAACATGACGGTCTCTAATCTCACATCGCCGCCTCAAACCTTCTCTTTTCCCTTTGACGTTGCACCTACACGATCCTTACCTGAAAATGGTTTTTAGTTTTGAAAAGCGAGGGTTAGACCATAGGGTCTAGTGAATTCCCCCGAAAATACGTTCACAAATCATTTACAACAAAATATCTCTTTACAAAAACAGTAACGTATCAAATCATCTTTGCAACAACGGTATGCACAGCGGAGAGAAGACCATGGCAAACACCCTACAAAGCCGGGTACGGCAACACCCTACAAAGCCGAGTACGTCAACACCCTACAAAGCCGGGTACGACAAACCAAGTAGCCCCCCCCCCCCACGGTGCAACCCAACTCCACAATTGATAGTTCAATAAAAACATGCGATTTCACATACTTGAGGACAACCCTCCTTTGTTTGCAAAACAAGACTTTTCATGCCAAGAAAACATACGTTCGTAAAGCTTGCGTAAACCAATTTCAGTCATACAAATCTTTGCAAATCATTTTAAATAAAAGTGGTGCATAAGGGAACTCACCTGATGCTCGGCTATCGACACACTACACGGAGCTCACTTAAACACCGAACGATCACCTGAATTGGGGTTAACAAAGGAGGTATTAGACTCCCCTATTATACTTTAAAACATCCCCCATAACGTCTTAAGACAATCCCCTAAACCAAGCCTCGAACCCAAGCCCGAACGACCAACGAAGCAGAAAACGAGAATCGCCCAACAGAGACTTACGTGGTTTGCTACGCGGTTTGCAAACCGCGTAGTAAGCCGCGTAACCCTCTGGACGGGCACTCTCACTTCTGCTCACCTAGGTCAGCTCGAAAACTCAATCCATTCCTCCAAAACTGATTCCAATTGATAGATAACTTCCCAAAACAAACTCTAAAACTATATATACATTAAGGAAACAATTCTCATTACTTAAATCAATCAATTCCTCAATCAAACCATCATGAAATACTCTTTTGAAACACAAATCATTTTTTAAAATGGACTAGACTTAAGAACCTCCATTGGAAGGGTGGAACATCACCAAGAGTTCACAAATTCCTCAATGGATTCATCCAACACACCCTTCCACTTGGTTTTGTCTCAAAACACTTAAAGAAGAAGAAGATTGCAACATGAATCTAACACCTAAGCTCCATTTCCCAAAACCATTCAAAGAGATGAAGATGAAGGTATACCTTAGAAGAATTTCTGAAATCTCTAGCTGCAACACCTCTCCAAGTCTTCAATGGAGGAATTTCTTGAGCTCTTCTCCTCTCCAAATTGCTCCAGCCGATATGAATAATAAAATAGGGTTTTGGAAGGGTTTTTATCTTATTAAACTTTTCCTTTTCACAACCCAGCCACTGAACTTTGGGTTTTTACAAAAAGACCCCAGAATTTCTTATTCCTGCACTAAAACCACAAAGTTGAAACACAGGATGTTACATCACCTCCCCCTTAACAGGATTCCGTCCCCGGAATCTCATCACTGAAAAGGTGTGGGTACTTTGCTCTCATATCGGTCTCAGTTTCCCAAGTCGCTTCACTCCCTTTGTGGAAACGCCACAACACCTTCACTAGGCTAATCTCCTTGTTCCTAGTTCTCCGAACCTTACGGTCGGTGATAGCTTCGGGCTCCTCCACAAAGTTCAATTTCTCATCAATCTGGACTTCGTGCAGGGGTATAGCCATATCGGCCTCCGCTAAGCATTTCCTCAGATTCGACACGTGGAAAGTGTTATGTATTCTTTGCAGTTCTACAGGCAACTCCAACTTATACGCTACTTCTCCGATGCGCTCAATGATCTTGAACGGTCCTATGTAGCGGGGGCTCAACTTTCCCCTCTTCCCGAATCTGATTACCCCTTTCCAAGGGGATACCTTTAGCATCACTTTATCCCCAACCTGGAACTCGATATCCTTACGCCTCTTGTCGGCATAACTCTTTTGTCGGTCACGAGCAACTTTTAGCCTTTCCTTCACTTGGTCGATCTTGTCGGCAGTCAACTGTACTATTTCGGGTCCAGCCAGTTGTTTCTCCCCGACCTCGTTCCAACAAAGGGGTGTCCGACACTTCCTACCGTAGAGTATCTCATAAGGAGCAGCCTTTATGCTTGCATGGTAACTGTTGTTATACGCAAACTCGATCAACGGTAAGTGGTTCTCCCACGAGCCCTGAAAATCTAATGCGCAAGCTCTCAGCATGTCTTCCAGGGTCTGGATGGTTCGCTCGCTCTGACCATCCGTCTGAGGATGGTATGCGGTGCTCATCTTGATTTGAGACCCCATTTCTCGCTGAAAGCTTCTCCAAAAAGTCGACGTAAATCGACTGTCACGATCGGAGACTATTGACGACGGTACCCCGTGGCGGGTCACTATCTCGTCAATGTACAACTTTGCCAACTTCTCCATCGGGTAGGATTCCTTTATTGGAAGGAAGTGCGCCGATTTGGTGAGTCGATCTACAATCACCCAAATGGCATCGAAACCCTTTGGAGTTCTAGGCAGTTTTGTCACGAAATCCATCGCAATTTGATCCCACTTCCAAACCGGAATGTCCAAGGGTTGGAGTTTTCCGTACGGTCGTTGGTGCTCCACTTTCACCCTCAGACAAGTATCACACCGCTCAACAAAATAAGCTATATCCTTTTTCATACCTGGCCACCAATAGTCTTGTCGCAAATCACCAAACATCTTGTTCGTTCCCGGATGGATGGAGTACTTTGATTTGTGAGCCTCCTCTAGTATCAACTTCCGCACATTCCCCAACTTCGGAACCCATATTCTACCATTGAGGCATTTCAGTCCTCGGCTATCTTCTACTAGGGAGTCCACGTTCCCCACCATCCGCTCCTTCTTGAGATTCTCAATCGCGGACGCTTCCACTTGCCATTTCTTTATTTCACCCAGCAGATTAAACGTGACCTTAGCCCTCAAGGCTATGATCTTCGAAGCTTCTCCCCTTTCTTTACGGCTCAAGGCGTCAGCCACTACATTAGCTTTCCCGGGATGGTACTCAATCTCACAGTCGTAGGCTGATAACAGTTCCATCCACCTGCGTTGTCTCATGTTCAACTCCTTCTGATCGAAGATGTGACGAAGGCTTTTGTGATCGGTGAAGATCTTACACTTCGTCCCATACAAATAATGCCTCCAAATCTTTAAGGCGAAAACGACGGCCGCCAACTCTAAATCGTGTGTGGGGTATCGCTTCTCATGCTCCTTCAATTGACGGGACGCATAAGCGATCACTTTACCACGCTGCATCAAGACACACCCCAAGCCCAATTTAGAGGCGTCGTCGTACACTACAAAGTCTTCCGTTCCCTCGGGTAAGGTTAGAATTGGAGCCTCACTCAACATTTCCTTTAACTTCTGGAAAGCTTCTTCTTGCCCTTCGGTCCAATTGAACTTGACGTTCTTCTTGGTCAAGGAAGTCAATGGAGTAGCAATCTTTGAAAAGTCTTTGATGAACTTCCGGTAATACCCCGCTAACCCAAGGAAACTACGGACTTCGGACGGCGTTCTAGGCGGTTCCCAGTTCTTAATAGCTTCTACTTTTGCCGGGTCAACCTTGATTCCACTATGGGTCACTACGTGTCCCAAAAACTGCACCTCTCTAAGCCAAAATTCGCATTTCGCAAATTTGGCATAAAGTTTCTCCCGCTTCAACAACTCCAACACCGCTCTCAAATGCTCCCTATGCTCTTCCTCCGACTTCGAATAAACGAGAATGTCGTCTATGAAGACGATCACGAATTTATCTAAATAGGGTTGACATACCCTATTCATCAAATCCATAAACGCGGCGGGAGCATTCGTTAATCCGAACGACATTACTAAAAACTCGTAATGACCGTATCGGGTTCGAAAAGCTGTCTTTGGAATATCTTCTCCTCGTACCTTGAGTTGGTGGTATCCCGATCTCAGATCTACCTTTGAAAAGTAGCTAGCCCCCTGCAACTGATCGAACAAGTCGTCAATCCTGGGAAGGGGATACTTGTTCTTGACAGTGACTTTGTTGAGTTCGCGATAATCGATGCACATCCTCATAGTCCCATCCTTCTTCTTCACAAAGAGCACCGGCGCACCCCACGGCGAGGTACTCGGTCTCACGAACCCCTTGTCTAGCAACTCTTGGAGTTGAGTCATCATCTCCTTCATCTCGGAAGGTGCCAACCGATATGGTGCACGAGCTATTGGCGTGGCTCCTGGCACCAAGTCGATTCGGAACTCAATCTGGCGATCCGGTGGTAGATCGCACAAATCATCCGGAAATACCTCCGGGTATTCCCCCACTATCGGTACATCTCCTACCCCGCGCTTTTCTTTCTTTGCATCCACCACATAGGCTAGAAAACTCTGACATCCCTTCCTTAGACATTTAGTAGCCTTAATCAAGGAAATAAGACTAGACTTCCTATCTTGACGGTTCCCATAAATCACTACCATTCCCTTATCTGGCAAATGCACACGAATCAACTTCTTGTTGCAGACGATGGTAGCATTATTCTTCGCTAACCAATCCATCCCCAACACTACATCAAACTCTCCCATCGACATAGGGTATAAACGTATCGGTATCAAACTCCCCTCTATGTCTATACAACACTCTTCCACCACACTACTAACAAGTACCACGTTATCATCGGCGGTCTCCACTTCTAAAGCACTACCCAAACGCTTAGGCCTCACCCCCAAGCGTTTCACGAAAACAGGAGATACAAAGGAGCGATTCGCCCCCGAACCAAATAACACGTTGGCACATAAAGAGTTCACCAAAAAGGTACCTGTCACGACATCCGGAGTTTCCTCCGCCTCATCTGCAGTCATACGAAATGCGCGCCCCTTCGCGCGCGCCGGCTCCTCTTTCTTCTCAACTCCCTGCACCCCTTGACGATTTCCAAACTGACCTGATCCTCCTCTCTTTAACATAGGGCAATCAAACCGACGGTGGTCCGGCGACCCACACTGAAAACAACCCCGCTTCTTCGGGCAATCCCGAGACATATGCCCCGGCGATCCGCACTGGTAACACAACCCCGAGTCCGCCCTACATTCCCCTTTATGCATCCGGTGGCACTTCCCGCACGGTTTGTCGCCATAACCCCGATTTCCACGCGGCTCCGGCCTCGAAACCTTCCCCTTTCGAGCATCATTACCCGATCCATCCCATTTTCTCTTTTCTCCGGCCCTCTCAATTTGTTGACGATCTTTCTCCCTCTCTACCAACTCGGCCGCATTTATAGCAGCTTGGAAAGTGGTAGGATTTCTTGCCATTACTAACTCCCGCACGCTACTCTTCAATCCATAGAGATACCTCTCGACTCGGCGCTCCTCGGTTGGGACATACAATTCCGCAAAATGAGCTTTCTCAATAAACTTGGAAGTGTACTCCCTCACGGTCGAGTCCCCTTGTGTTAGGTTCAAAAACTCTTCTTCCAACTTCTTAATTGCCGCTAGAGGGCAAAACTGAGCCTTGAACCTCCTCACGAATTCCTCCCATTTCATGGTCTTGGCCACTGACGATCCCGACCCTCCGGTTTCGGCATCCCACCAAAAGATGGCTTCCGACTTCAGCATAGACATGGCATAAATCACTTTGTCCTCGTCGGCACACTTACAAATGTCAAAGACCAACTCCATTTCTCGAACCCACCTAATGGCTAACACCGGGTCGCATTCCCCTTGGAAGGTAGGAGGTTTGCAGGATGTGAATGCTTTGTGGCTGCATCCTCTAGCTGCCGACTCATTCGCCACTAGCGTCGTGGATTGCTTGTGGCTACCAACTTCTGTCGGAGGCGGGCTAGATAATTCGGTGGCCGCTTTACTTCCACTGTTCTCCTTACTCCCCGACGCCGAAACATCATGATGATTCATCCATCGGTCCAACTTTTCCTGCAACTTCACCATTTCGGTGGCGAAGGCCTCTTGAGTCACAAAGGCATGATTCCCCGTTGCCGAGCCCTCTCGGTGAGATCTTTCCCGATCGGACGGGGCCTCAACACTTTTAGTTCGGCGACCAGCCGGAGTTTTCTTCTTTGGACGAGCACCTTCCACATTGGTGGTAGCCTTACGTGGAATGGTCTCACGTCCCCTTCCACGACCTCTTCCTCTACCCCGGGCAGCCGGCGCCCTTGGAGGGACCACAGGTTCGTCCACTTGAACCTCCTCAGACGTGGCCATTCTTACACTGGGCACCGACCTGCTCCTTGACGCTCTTCCAGTCATGACGAAACTGATACAAAACACATAAAACAAACGTTTAATACCAATACCACCCCCCACGAGGTAATTTAAGCACCCTCACGTGCCTGTAAATTCGAAATTATATTGGCCAGGTATAATTCCCAATTTACCTCACATGATGATCCTCGACACCCCATTCCACTCATTCCTCTTAGGTCTCCTCCTATGGTCATCCTATATCTCGGTTGTGTCCCTACCCCAAAGTTTAAGTCTAGGCCCATCCGGTCACCTAAATCCCTTAAACTATGGCTCTGATACCATTTGTAACAACCCAAACATACTTAACATAAAGCAATAGCCAAAAAGCCCATAAGGGTCCCAAGTACATCATAAACTCCAAAATGGATTACATTATTTACGGTCCTCAAACAAATACAACCGAGATGCTAGCTAACCAACAACTGAAACATGACGGTCTCTAATCTCACATCGCCGCCTCAAACATTCTCTTTTCCCTTTGACGTTGCACCTACACGATCCTTACTTGAAAATGGTTTTTAGTTTTGAAAAGCAAGGGTTAGACCATAGGGTCTAGTGAATTCCCCCGAAAATACGTTCACAAATCATTTACAGCAAAATATCTTTTTACAAAAACAGTAACGTATCAAATCATCTTTGCAACAACGGTATGCACAGCGGAGAGAAGACCATGGCAAACACCCTACAAAGCCGGGTACGGCAACACCCTACAAAGCCGGGTACGGCAACACCCTACAAAGCCGGGTACGGCAAACCAAGTAGCCCCCCCCCCCCCCACGGTGCAACCCAACTCCACAATTGATAGTTCAATAAAAACATGCGATTTCACATACTTGAGGACAACCCTCCTTTGTTTGCAAAACAAGACTTTTCATGCCAAGAAAACATACGTTCGTAAAGCTTGCGTAAACCAATTTCAGTCATACAAATCTTTGCAAATCATTTTAAATAAAAGTGGTGCATAAGGGAACTCACCTGATGCTCGACTATCGACACACTACACGGAGCTCACTTAAACACCGAACGATCACCTGAATTGGGGTTAACAAAGGAGGTATTAGACTCCCCTATTATACTTTAAAACATCCCCCATAACGTCTTAAGACAATCCCCTAAACCAAGCCTCGAACCCAAGCCCGAACGACCAACGAAGCAGAAAACGAGAATCGCCCAACAGAGACTTACGCGGTTTGCTACGCGGTTTGCAAACCGCGTAGTAAGCCGCGTAACCCTCTGGACGGGCACTCTCACTTCTGCTCACCTAGGTCAGCTCGAAAACTCAATCCATTCCTCCAAAACTGATTCCAATTGATAGATAACTTCCCAAAACAAACTCTAAAACTATATATACATTAAGGAAACAATTCTCATTACTTAAATCAATCAATTCCTCAATCAAACCATCATGAAATATTCTTTTGAAACACAAATCCCTTTTTAAAATGGACTAGACTTAAGAACCTCCATTGGAAGGGTGGAACATCACCAAGAGTTCACAAATTCCTCAATGGATTCATCCAACACACCCTTCCACTTGGTTTTGTCTCAAAACACTTAAAGAAGAAGAAGATTGCAACATGAATCTTACACCCAAGCTCCATTTCCCAAAACCATTCAAAGAGATGAAGATGAAGGTATACCTTAGAAGAATTTCTGAAATCTCTAGCTGCAACACCTCTCCAAGTCTTCAATGGAGGAATTTCTTGAGCTCTTCTCCTCTCCAAATTGCTCCAACCGATATGAATAATAAAATAGGGTTTTGGAAGGGTTTTTATCTTATTAAACTTTTCCTTTTCACAACCCAGCCACTGAACTTTGGGTTTTTACAAAAAGATCCCAGAATTTCTTATCCCTGCACTAAAACCACAAAGTTGAAACACGGGATGTTACATTCTCCGGACGACTAAACTTATCCGGACACCTTCCACAACACGACCAAGAAGTTTCCCGGACACTCACCCGGACACCTTCATACTTGAAGGTTTCCGGACGACCGCTGGGTGAACTTAATGGTTCGGAATCTTGCTAAACACTCCGAAATCAGTAAGATAATGCGACAAAACACTTACTTAAGCATCTATAATCATTTCTCCATAAACTTTACTGATTAAAAATCGATTTAAAGGTGTTTAAATCTCCTTTAAGGGTCTAAAAATGACTTTAGTAAGAAACTCACAAATTCCCAACAATCATCAAACACTTAGATGAGATTTCAGATTAGGAATTACCTGGAGGATTCCTTGTAGAAAACGAATCCTAATACACCCTTTCTTTCTGATTCCTTACTGATTGGTGGTCTTCCTCTTTACTTGCACAAGAACTCCAAAACCCCCTTTTTCTTCTTTTCTCTCAAATACCTCAGCCGGCATCCACCAATTGATTGACCAAAACTAGGGTTTTGTGCCAATCATTTGGGTTTTTATACCTTGACCCATCTTACAAACTAGCCCCTAAACTTCAGTTCTTCATTAAGAACTCCACACCAAACGCAAAACACTTCGAAAAAGGTCTGGGTCGTTACACAAGGTATGCAATATATTGTGGTTAGGGGCTCTCAACACTAACACCGTTAAGTTTAAAAGATTAAAGACATCATGTCACATGATGGGTATAATTGTCCATTTACTATTCTCTTTTAATATGTTCTTTACATAAACATGGTTAAAGTAGAGAAGAAGGAATGAAAACATATAATTATAACGACTCATTTATGATTAAAATATCGAAGAAATAGAAATTCTTCTAACCAAATTTAATGTATTATTATATTATATTAAAAATAATATGAAATTAAATGTACTATTATTATGTATAAGGTTTTAATGAAATTGAATATATTATAATTTTATATTAAAGTTAATGGACGTTTTTGTTAGGAATTTAGGATAATTAAGAGAGATGATAAGGACTAAATCAACAATTTAATTATAATTAAAAGAGTGAATTGTGGATTTGGTCCCTATGGTTTTGTGTTTTATTTGACTATGGTTCTTCATAATCTATGTTATTATGCATTGCAAAGAACAAATGACCCGTAAGGCAATATTATAACAAAGTTTCAACTGTTGGGGGATTTCGGAACAATCGAGAGGAGAAAAGAGTGATTATAATGACTTGGATAAAGAACAGAGATCGCGTGAGAGCTCGCTTTCCGTAAGTGATATTTCGACCCTATCTGCCCGGGTATCACGAAATTCACTCGAGGATAATCTCGGTTCTCAGTTTTGAGTTATTGATTTAGACAGAAATCGACACATATTTAAACACCTCAAGAATCGTAACCTACACCATATTGATACTGAAAATAATATCTCATTAAATGAGATTGATTGTGCATTAAATCGGCAGTTACAAACAAGAAGAAAACTTCCAGACGCTGGCGCCAGTCTCTGCGCCAGTTAACTGGCGCCAGCATCAGCGCCGGTAAACAAACAGAGCCTGGCGCCAGTCTCCGCGCCAACCAACTAGCACCGACATCAGCGCCAAAACACATTCCAGAGCCTGGCGCCAGTCTTGGCGCCAGCTAACTGGCGCCAGCAAACTGGCGCCAGCAAACTGGCGCCAGCACTGGCCCCGACGCCCAGTTCATAAGAACACTTTGTAACTTGTCAATCTTAACCGTCCAACAATCCCGGGTTCTAGATAGCTTACACGAGTGTGCACTCCACACCTCCTAACTCATGTTATAGCTTATCTAACAACCTCATTATTATCTTTGTGAATCCAATTACACAAAATGAACCGATGATTTCACTAAAATCATCAACATTCCTCCCCCATTTTAGTGCAATCCTTGATTCACAAAAGAAACATTCAATATAGGTAAACAAACTCATGCATAAATGAAAATATCTAGAAGATTGAATTTCCATCTTAGTACATTACACATTTCAAACACTCGAGAATCCGGGTGTCCTATGGATTGAACCCTTCAACCCATTTGAGTACAAGAAGATAACATACACATGAATTTAAATGATTCTCTAATAGTTTAAAACTTGACACTATACAGGCCATGTGTCCCTATACATTCGTGAGTGCATCAAAGCCAAGTCCAAGCTTCTTGAAGCGGTCACACTTCCCACTCATATAGGTAGTTCTTTTCTTCATGCACCTGCACATGCATTTTTACAAAAGAACAATTACCTCATTCACTTGCAGTACCGAGCACATACCGTGGGATGATCATCTTGTGCTCCAATCCCTTAGAGTGAGCTTTCCTATTGAATTCAACTTCTAACGTTGTATTAGAAGGGAATTGGGTATCTCACTGTTAGAGATTTAGATGGACTTTAATCCCATCCCTATCACCGACTTGTGAACCAAGTCCCTAGCTAACCCCCTTCGTCAAGTGGTCCGCTAGATTTTGTTGCGACCGAACAAATTCAACCGAAATCACCCCATTCGTGATTAGCTCACGAATCATGCTATGTCTAACACCTAAGTGTCTAGACTTGCCATTATATACTTGACTATAAGCTTTAGCCAAAGTAGCCGCACTATCACAACGGATAGAAATGGGTGATATTGGTTTCGGCCATAATGGAATTTCATGGACCAAATTCCTTAGCCACTCCGCCTCTTTACTGGAAACAACTAATGCCACAAATTCCGACTCCATAGTTGAACTCGTGATGCAAGTTTGATTCTTGGAAGCCCATGAGATGGCACCTCCCCCAAGCAAGTACACCCAACCACTCGTAGAAGAGTGATCTTCCAAATTGGTAATCCAACTTGCATCCGAATATCCCTCCAATATCGAAGGAAACCCGACATATGACAAACCATAATCAATGGTTTTCTTCAAGTATTTGAATACTCGTCTTATCGCTTGCCAATGATGAATACTAGGATTACTAGTATACCTACTCAAATTTCCTATGGCAAAAGCGATATCCGGCCTAGTGCTTGTCATGGCATACATCAAGCATCCAATGGCCTTTGAGTACTCGAGTTGTGACACCGCTTCACCCGAGTTGGGCATAAGCTTCACACTCGGATCCCATGGAGTACTCACCGGAGAACAATCAAAGCAATTAAATTTATTTAATACTTTCTCAATGTAATGAGATTGCATAATTGCAATCCCTTTGTTCTCACGCTTGATCCTTATACCAAGGATCACCTCCGCCTCTCCCATATCTTTCATGGAGAAACTCAACGACAAAAACTCTTTAGTTTTCCTAACTTGATTTTGGTCGGTGCCAAAGATCAACATGTCGTCAACATATAAGCAAATGATTACACCGTTACCGGATGTGTCAAATTTGCTATATACACACTTGTCCGCTTGGTTTATCATAAAACCGTTGGACAAGATAACCTCATCAAATTTCTGATGCCATTGTTTGGGTGCTTGTTTCAGCCCATACAATGATTTTACAAGTTTACACACCTTATGCTCCATTCCGGGCATAACAAAACCTTCCGGTTGTTTCATGTAAACTTCCTCCTCCAAGTCACCATTCAAGAATGCCGTTTTGACATCCATTTGGTGAATCACTAAATTGTGGATAACTCCTAAGGCTATCAACAATCTAATCGTGGAGATCCTTGCTACCGGGGCATAGGTATCAAAATAATCGATGCCTTCCCATTGCCTAAAGCCTTGGATTACTAATCGAGCTTTGAACTTGTCGATTGATCCATCTGCTTTCATCTTCCTTTTGAAGATCCACTTGCATCCCAAAGGTTTACAACCCGGTGGCAAGTCCGATAATACCCAAGTATTATTTCCCATGATGGAGTCCATCTCATCATTTATTGCTTCTTTCCAGAAAGCAACATCTTGAGACTTCATAGACTCATCAAATGATTTTGGATCTTCCTAAATACTATAACAGTAAAGGAATTGAGATCCAATCTCATCTTTTGATCCCTCTACCAAGTATACTTGGAAATCGGAACCAAAGGATTTTTCAATCCTTCCTCTTTTGCTCCTTCGAAGCATCGGAGATTCGGTTTGAACAGTTGTTTGTTCTTCAACCTCACTAGTTCCACTAGTACTTGGAACTATGTCCTTCGGCCTAGGTATTGAAGAGAATCTAGTCTCATCAAATAAAGCATCTCTCGATTCTATAACGGTGTGAATCGCTATCGAATCATTAGGTTCAATAACATAGAACCTATAAGCTTTGGAATGCTCGGCATATCCAACAAAGATGCATTCAATACCTTTTCACCCAAAGTCTTCCTTTTGGGCTCGGGGAGTCGAACAACCGCCCGACAACCCCAAACTCGAATATAATTCAAGTTAGGCCTTTTCTTGAACCAAAGTTCATACGGGGTAATCTTGTTCCTTTTATTGGGAATTTGATTCAGCAAGTAACAAGCCGTTAGCATGGCTTCACCCCAAAATCCATCACTCAATCCCGAGTAGGATAACATAGAGTTCACCATTTCTTTGAGAACTCTATTTTTCCGTTCCGCCACACCATTTTGCTGTGGTGTATAAGGCGCCGTAGTCTCATGAATGATTCCTACGGATTGGAAAAACATGGGGTCGTAATACTCCCCACCACGATCGGTGCGTAAACACTTTATAAAGCAATTCATTTGCAATTCAACCTCCGTTTTATAAATTTTAAATTTAACCAACGCTTCATCTTTTGAATGTAACAAATATACATAGCAAAACCGTGAAGCGTCGTCAATAAAAGTGACAACATACTTTTTATTACCAAAAGACGGAGTTGAATGCAAATCACAAAGATCACTGTGAATTAATTCAAGCACCGACGAGTCCCTTTTCGCGTTAGGAAAAGGTTGTCTAGTGATCTTTGTTAACATGCAAGTTTTACACTTTTTGGTTTTAATATCAAAAGCCGGAATAAGACCGTCTTTCGACATTTCAACCATCCGTTTAAAATTAACATGACCAAGCCTTGCATGCCATAAAATGGAATCAACACAATTGCTATTTGCAACAAAAATAGAATTTGAAACAAAATTCATTTTATTCAAATTCAACATAAACATATTATTCAATAAATAACCAAATCCAACAAAAGAGCCACCCTTTGACAAGATAAAGTTGTCGGACTCATAAACTTGCCTATATCCTAACTTATTCAAGATACTACCGGAAACCAAATTCTTTCGAATTTGTGGTACAAACAAAACATTTAAAAGTTCAACTATTTTGCCAGAACTAAACTCTAGCCTAACTAAGCAACGTCCAAGAATGGGAGCAATCGACTCGTTCCCCATGCGTAACATTGATCCGTCTTCAACCGGTTCCAAGGAGGTGAACCAACGGCGATCCTTGCACACATGACTTGTAGCACCCGAGTCGATCCACCAAGCGACATCATCATCCTGCACGTAAAAAGATTCGGATATTAGTGGTACATAATTCAAATTTGATATAAAACCAAAGTCAAAATTCTGACCTTGTCGTGGGTTTTGATCCTTGGATCCTTGCCCACCACCACTTGTGCTTGCTCCATTCTTACTCTTGACAACCCGACAATCCCGCTTGAGATGGCCGGTCATCCCACAGGTCCAACAGGTTAATTTAACCTTTTTATTGGGCCCTTTCTTGGCTTCATTGAACTTACGTTTTCCCTTGAAGTTGTTGAACTTTCCCTCTTCAACCATGTTCACCGAAGGTGCAGAAACCTCCTTTATCTTAGGTTTCTCAGCCTCTTGCGCCCGAAGAGAATCCTCTATGCGCAAGTGACTACCGAGTTGTACAAGGGACAACTCTTCCTTCTTGTGTTTCAACATATGTTTGAAGTCTTTCCAAGAGGGAGGCAATTTATCAATAATGCTTGATACGGAGATAGATTCGTCCATCTTCATATCATGTTGAGCAATTGGCCGAGAATGCGTAGGAGCTCATTATTTTGCTCCATCACCGGCCTTGAGTCCACCATCTTGTAATTATTAAAATTACTAACCAGGAACTTCTTACTAGAAGCATCCTCCGCCATGTATTTGGACTCGAGAGAGTCCCATAGCTCTTTGGCAGATTCTCAACGTTTTGATAGATATCAAAGAGGGAGTCACACATACCGTTTAAGACGTGGCCACGACAGATGTAGTCGTCGTTCCCCCATTTTCCGCGACTCCGGGTCATCTCCAACGTCTCGTTTTCCATCACTTCCGGTATCGGGGTGCTTAGCACATACACGACCTTCAAAGTCGTCAACAAGAAGTGCATCTTCTTCTGCCATCTACGGAAATCAACGCCTTCGAACTTCTCAAGTTTTGTGAACTTGGTCGTCATGTCTCTCACGGACTGATCACTCGCCATCTCTCTCACGATGAACAAATATCACTTACGATTGTTGGGGGATTTCGGAACAATCGATAGGAGAAAAGAGTGATTATAATGACTTGGATAAAGAACCGAGATCGCGTGAGAGCTCGCTTTCCGTAAGTGATATTTCGACCCTATCTGCCCGGGTATCACGAAATTCACTCGAGGATAATCTCGGTTCTCAGTTTTGAGTTATCGATTTAGGCAGAAATCGACACATATTTAAACACCTCAAGAATCGTAACCTACACCATATTGATACTGAAAATAATATCTCATTAAATGAGATTGATTGTGCATTAAAATCGGCAGTTACAAACAAGAAAAAAACTTCCAGACGGACGCTGGCGCCAGTCTCCGCGCCAGCCAACTGGCGCCGGCATCAGCGCCAAAACACATTCCAGAGCCTGGCGCCAGTCTTGACGCCAGCCAACTGGCGCCAACACTGGCCCCGACGCCCAATTCATAAGAACACTTTGTAACTTGTCAATCTTAACCGTCCAATAATCCCGGGTTCTAGATAGCTTACACGAGTGTGCACTCCACACCTTCTAACTCATGTTATAGCTTATCTAACAACTCCATTATTATCTTTGTGAATCCAATTACACAAAATGAACCGATTATTTCACTAAAATCACCAACATCAACTATGCTAATATATTGTTATGCAGTGTGCTCCAACTTTGTTGATATATTGATGTGCTTATGTGCATTGCAAATTTCAATATGCAAAACAAACTGAACGACCACGAACGGAGGCTTGTTTGTGTTTGTTCATTCAACTTAACCGAACAAACAAATACAAATGGTAAATGAACCAAAGTTTTTGTGTTCATGTTCGTTCATTTAACTTAACCGAGCAACCTAATGAACACGAACGATAAACAAACAAAGTTTTTGGTTTTCTTGTTCATTCGTAAAGAAAATGTGTTCGTTAAGATGGTAAAAGAACGAACGTAATCAAACGAAACTTTTTGGGATCATATTCATTCATTAAAATATTTGTTTTTCCGCGTTTGTTCGTTAAGATGCTAAATAGAAACAGGCTTGAGTTGTTGAAATGTTAGGCGCTCACCGGTTCACGATGCACATTAAATATTCATCACTACCAGACCTTTTTATGTTTTTATAGGTAAAACTCAGTGGTCCAATTCCCAGATTAACCCAAAACTGGTAATAGATGACAAATTGATGCCCCATTGGGCTTTGATGCCCCATTGGGCTTTGATGCCCCATTAGGCTTTGATGCCCCATTGGGCTTTGATGCCCTATGCGATCGCACGGGCTGCATGTGGCCAGGGCCGGCCCTGGATAGTGGATAAAATAGTTAAAAATTGTAAATGGACAAAAGATACATCATAAATAATGAGTCAATTACAACATTTCATAACATAAGGAAAACAAATAACTAATTTTTTTTTGAACGGCAGAAAGATTTTTATTACCCACAAACCAAATACCAAATACATCAAAAACCAATTCAGCCACATGGCTATTCGAACCAACGAAACAGTACGGGAAGCAAATGCACATTCATTAAGCCACAACAGAAAGTAGCAACATCACCCAAGCACCTGTTTGCGAGGAATAAACGACGCCTTGGGATCCGCCACCAGCCCAAAACCGAACAACATCTCCAAGCATAAGCAGAAGGCAACCAGAACAGCTTATTGTTGCAGCTGCTGTCATCAAGCACAACTTAATGACTGTGTCTGGAGCCAAACAACACAGCCTTTTGATATCATAGGAGACTTTTTGCAGCCTTACCTTTTACAACGCAGCAGCCCCGCTCACACACACCAATCAGCTTAATACCTGACCACATACAGAATTGACATCTTAATTGCTGCAATTGTTAGCAAACAACACAGTTGTGCAACTGCAGCTGAAACCAAACTGCCCAGCTTATTGGCTTCGACTATTACCTATTATCGAACATTAGCTGCTAAACAGAGGAAAACTATCGCGATCTTCCAGTTTATTAAGTCGAGCCGATCTTACCCCGCTGTTGGACACGAAAGCCATGCCGACCAATCAATCGCGAGATCTTTATCTCTTTTCGTATCCCACTCGTACGCTCTCATTTGAAAGTCGAAGAGCCTATCTTCCAAGGAGCCGCTTGATTTATCGAACACAAGTCTATTCCGGTTGTCCCATATTAGGTATAGGACGCTCCATACCACTCCTTGCCATCCTTTTAGGCCTCTAGGTGACAATCCCACGTTAATCCCACTGTTAAGAAGGTCTTCCAAGCAGCCAACATTTCCAATATTGATGCCCCACCATCTCCCCACTTGATCCCAAAGCTTTTTCGCCTTGTCACACTTGAAGAGTGTGTATTCCACCGTTTCAACTTCATTTGCGCATCTCGGACAAAGAGTGGAGTGAAGATCAACCCCCAATTTATCCAAAACTGCCCGCACGAGTATTGTAACACCCGGAATTTTATTAAGGTGCAGGTTCAACGTTGGGGAGAAGTGTACGAAAGAAGCTCAGCAAATCGGGTTTGTTCGGGACAAAAGTCGAGCTCGATACCTTTGGGGCGATAGTGCCCTGCGATAGTGACAGGGTCACTATCGCCGTGTCACAATCGCGAGGGGTGGAGATGACCCTCGGTACAATCTGGGCGATAGTGCCCGCGATAGTGACAATGTCACTATCGTCGTGTCATAATCGCGGGGAAGCCGAGACCCCCTCGGTACAATTTCAGCGAGAGTGCCTCGCGACAGTGACCATGTCACAATCACTTGGCACAATCGCCCGCTATGCCTGAGAGTCTAAAAATCGGGTTTTTGGCTTATTTCTCATTTGTTACTTCACCACTCCATCTCCTATCTCTCTCTAAATGAACCCTAACCCCAATGTCAGATTTTGAAGATTTCTTTGTGCCTTTCACTACATAGAAGAGTGATTCTTCATCTCCTAGCTAAGATTTGGTGATCAAGGGTTAGAGTTCTTCATCTCTCTCCCATTTTTGTGAGATTTCTTCACCTTCTAGAGTTTTACCTAACCCTCTCCTAAACGTTTGCTTTCTTTAGACGAAATGAAGAATGAGGCTCACTTTGGTAACACTAGAAGTGTTTGGTTGGTAGATTTACTTGATGGTTGAGGTAATCTTCTCTTCTCTTCATTTTGGAAATTAGGGTTTTGATCTATTGGCGATTTTGGGTGTAATATGTTGGGGGAAATGATTTTAAGTGTTTGGGGATAAATATTTATGGTTGGAAACTTATGGATTTAGGTTTTGGAAGATTTGGACTTGAAGATACGGACTTCTTCAAAGGAGCATACGTATGGGGAAATCTAGATTTAGCTTAATCTAGCGAGGTGAGTTCAAGTTGCTTTGTGAAAACTTTGTACATGCCAAAATGTGTGTTTTAAAGTATTTGTGTGCTTTATGTGAAATTATCTCTTGTTGAGTTATTTGGTGGGTTTTGATTTAATCAAAGTGTTGAACTTTACATATCTTGTAAAACAACCACAATTGGGGATTTTGAGTGATTGATGAATAAATCACGAGTAAAAGAGGTTTTGTTAATTTATTGCATAAGTAAAGATGATTTGGTCAAAATACACTTTTAGTGTTTTTGTGATTATGTGATAACTATGATGTGGTGTATTTTAAAGTTTGAACGTGTGGGGTGGGGATTTGGGTAAATCCGACCATGTGAATGTTTTGAGAGTTGTAAACATTTATTTTGGGGCCGATGGCCAATTGAGGAATTAAAAGGTAAAGATTTTGGGTAACGACGCATTTTGGTTTACGTAACCGTGTGAGTGACACGTATTTAACCAAACGTTTATTTTGGCCTTAAAGGCTTGATTATTACTCAAATGAGTCTTTTGAGTATTTTCCGGTTTTGGTGACTCG
Organism: Saussurea involucrata; assembly: GCA_033807775.1. Classification (NCBI taxonomy): domain Eukaryota; kingdom Viridiplantae; phylum Streptophyta; class Magnoliopsida; order Asterales; family Asteraceae; genus Saussurea; species Saussurea involucrata. Next base: position 24,775,565 of record CM066314.1, read on the forward strand.
AGGTGGAGTCTTGGGTGTGTTATATGCTTAATTGCATTTTATTTGAATACGTGCCGATTTAAGTGTTGGTTTTGTGTGTGAAGACCGTTTGAAGATTTTGTATTCTTAGTACCTTTGGGACTAATGAACCTTGGTGAGTTATATGCATTGTTGAGTTATGAAAGAGTCACATATACATGTACATGTAGATGCATATATGATTTGACTTCATTGGGAAGGTGGCAATGAAGGGGTTGTGAGATTATCACGCCTCGGAGCGTGTGTTGCATGATGTGAGTTAGATGCATTTTATTTGCATGAGTTGATGTTGATAAACGATCGTTAGATCTTTGAGCAGAGGGCTCGGTTTTGGACTCGGTTGAGTCTTGATGGCATTCGCTCGGTTTTTAATAAGCTCGACGTGGGCTTGGGGTTTGCATTGCATGAGTTGCATTATATTTGAGATTTACATGATTTGAATGCATTAGTTTTTCTTTTGGGGTCATGTATTTATATTTAAGTCGAGTAAGCTTGTTTCGGATGGTGGGTTTTCCCAAGGTAAAGATCCAGTAGGATTGAACTTGATGGCTTGGACTAAAGACCTAGTATGGTTGATGTCTAAGAAGGGCTAAAGACCTAGTATGGTTGATGCCGTAGATGGACTAAAGACCTAGTATGGTTGATGTCTAAGATGGACTAAAGACCTAGTATGGTTGATGTCTAATACGGGCTAAAGATCTAGTATGATTGATGCCGAGGATTGACTAAAGACCTAGTATGGTTGATGTCATCTGTTTTCCACATCCAAGAAGTTTACTAGCACTTATTTAATCGTGGTTTAATTTATGTGTTTTCCACATTCGATGAGATCGGGCCTCCCCCGTCACCGAAGGGTGTTGATTTCGGGTATTTTATTTATTCGCATTGTTGAGGTTATATTATATGCATGTGGATTGTTTTCCATGATTGATGGACGGATTTATGTCACATCCTTGTTGGATGTTTTAACTATTGGAGTTTTATTCGCAGTGGCGATTATTTGAGAAATTATTATTATTAATTAACTCTTGATGTGAGTTTTGGATTTGAGTCCTTTGCAGAGAAACGGTTTTCATTGGGAGCTTTCCTCTCAGAAGTTGTGTGCGTTTGGAAAATGGGTTGTCGATGTCTTTTATACAAACCCTTTTAGAAAATCATTTATTAAGTTGAAGCTGTTGATTTATCAAATGATTTGCTCATGATGTAAACTCTTGAACTCACTAGGCGTTAGCCTAACCTTTTTATTTGTCGGCATGTGCAATAGGTTCAGGTTGGGAATAGCTTTAGCTACACTGTGAAGTGATGAGTGCTAGTAGAGTGCACAAGGAGTGAGATGCTTAGCGAAGTCTTCCGCATTTGTTGGGATTAGCAACTTGTATTTGGGTTAAGTAACACCCGCCTTGAGTTGTTAGTTGTTTAATTCGTGAGGTTTAAACTTTGAGGTATTTTAAGGATGATGTGTAGAAGTCATTTTATCATCTTTTAGTTTAATTTATTGAAATTAAAGTTAGTTGCTCATTCCAATTTTGAGGGTGTTACAGGTATCCTTCCAAGTTTTGCACGCCACAGAAAAATACAAATCTTCTTTGGTAGCGCTCTACTCCAAAGCGTTGTTGTTGCGCTTCCTTCCATGGACCCTCGATTTTCTTCTAACAGCACCCGAAGTCTCTTCACCATGAATCCCTCATGCGGATCTAATTCCCATATCGACTTGTCCTTACATCCCTCTACAAAGCTGAAATTTCCCACCTACTCCGAAGGTCATCCAATTCACCAACTTCCCTCCCCCTCGGTTCCCTCCTCCACCCCCACTCCCACTCCCTCCCCTCTCCACCTCTCCCTCTTCTCCCCGCCACCGATACCCCTTTGTCCATTTCTAATTGGTATAGTCTCTTAAACACCTCCTTAAACTTCCCTCTAGACGTCCAACTTTCATCCCAAAAACGTGTGTCTCTCCCGTCCCCCACTTTCTTCCCAAAGGAATTTGAGAACGGAATCCCTTCCCCATCTATTTCCTGCCCCATTCTAATGATGTCCATCCATACCTAATTATTAATTAAAACAAACAATAAATAATATTTTAACTAACATATTTTAAATCGATTAGAATATAATTAGATTTGTATTTGTATAACCATTTTTTTTTTCTAAAACACATATAATTAATTTTAAATTAAATAATCATTGCATACAATCTAAATAAAAATAAAACTGATCAGTCCTACATATTCTAATAAATAATAACTTTACATCAAATATAACTAATTACGAAATTAAATATTTTATTAAATTTTTTGTCATAGTTTTATTATTTTAGAAATAAGTAAATCTAATTTTAATTTATATATAGCTTACATAAACAGAGGAAGGTTCAAACGAGGAGCGCATCAATTTAAGAGAACATGAGGAGCACTCCCATGCTTCTGATCACATATGATTTACAACCCTAAAAAATCGGATTTAACTCGAAAATTCGCGCAAAAGTGGCGCGAGGTGGTTCGCGAGGCGTGCAAGTCGCGGATCATTAATGATTCATAACTGCCAATCACATGTGATTCATAACTGTCAATTGCTCCTCCAGATCAGTTGTGAATCACATGTGATCCACAACTGCCAATCACATGTGATTCATAACTGTCAATTGCTCCTCACGTTCTCTTAAATTGGTACGCTCCTCGTTTGAACCCGTCTCTACATAAACATTGTTAAAATTGTTTATATTTGTTTTTTGATGATCAAATATATTGAATAAAATTTTAAAAGAAGAATCGCCTTGATTAAAAAGTAATTCTAAATAATATTTTAAAGTACAATTAAAATTTAATAATAATTTTTAATTATTATTTATTAATGTTCAAAGTTAATTAATGATAATAAATAATAATTACCTTTAATAAAAATTATAATTGGAAAAAATACCTTTTTAATAAATGGATTTATTAACTACCTTTTAAACTTTAAACGATATTTTTTTTAATCTTAAAAATTAAGGTAAGTTAGAACATAACCCAAGTAACACGTGACCTAGTCACTATGACTTCCTGTATGAGGAGGCACCCTTTTTCTTGAATTTACAGGGCTATTTTAGAGAGAATTGTATCTCAAGTTCTCAACAAATAAGTAATTTTACAATGAAATCTTTTATATAATTTGAAAAAGCAAAACACAAAGCATAAGTCCCAACTCCCAAGACAATAAAATAGTAAGAGCATCTTCTTCAATGCAAGTTTCTTATAAGTAAAAAGTGATATGGCTTTTGAAACTACAATTGTAGAGAGTTCTTATAAGAACCTTATCCTCTTTGGGTTCTTATTTAAGAACCTTGGTTTTTACCATGAAGTTTTTGTAAAATGTCAATGTTCTCGTTTTTATTGATACTTAAATTTAATATTTGATATTTAATTATAAATATAAAATAATTATTGACGTAGACAAAAATACATGAGACCCACAAAAATGAGGTTTTTATATGAACTATCATTATAGACTTTTATTTGAATTTTTAAATTAATGAGGTAGAAATGAGATAACAATAAAAAGTAAGAAGAAGAACCCGTTGGAAATGCTCTAAATTAATAAGGAGAGAGTTGAAGAGGTACAAGGCACATACAAAGTAAAAAGGAAACAGACAACCACCCAAACTAGTGAACTACATACGAATAGGAAAAGCGTGACAACCGCAACCAAAAACAGGAGGATGGCTTAAACAAACCAACACCAAATCCATGAAAACCAGAAACAATATTTAGTTATTCGTCTTGGTTAGTTTGGTTCCAGATGGCCGGAACTATATATATATATATATAGAAATTATATTATTCCATGGACAGCTTAACCACCTGATCAGGGACAGGGAGGTAGCTAAGCTAGGTTTTGTTTTTAAACTTTGCCGTCGACAAGAACCATATCATGACCCAATTTCATGTCATCCACCAACACCAACCCTAACCCTAACCCTTTCTGCATGACGTTAGCGGTGTGCTCCAGCAGATCAATCTCTGATTCAAGACTACCCCATTCGATCTCCAGTTCCTCTGCCTCTTTTCCCAAACGCTTTGCTTCCAACAGCTGTTGCTTCTTCGCCGAAAGCTCTGCTTTCTTTTCTCCGATGGTTGCTATGATCACCGGAAGCTTTTTGATGAATGAAGACTGTCTCTGCTCCATTTTCATTTTCAATTTCAATTTCAATTGATTTTGATTTTGATTGAATTGAATACCCCTATTTATATTAAAAGCACAGACAAATTTCTTGCCTTCTTGGGATAATATATATACATACATAGGGATTGCGGTTAAACTTACATAAACCCACATTGTAATTCTCGCCACCTAACCCTTTCTTTTTCAAACATATTTTAATGCTAGTATAAGTTTAATTAGAGAAAATTACACTTTTGGTCCCTTATGTTTGTTGATTTCTTTGAAAGTGGATCTATACTTCAATAAGTAAGTTGTAGTCCCTGAGGTTTGGATTTTGCTTTGAAGTTGGACCTGGTCACTAACTCCGTTGAAAAGCTCCGTTAGAGTCAAGGGTAAAATCGTTCAACCATGGTTTACCTCTCTTTTTACACTTTTTGTATTGTTTTTTTTTCTTATTTTTGGAAAAACAAAACGATTAACCTGGCGGGACCAACTCTGTAAATTATATAATTAGAATATAAAAAAACAAAATAAAGGGCACCATCTCTATTGCCTCGTCCATTAAACCTTCGTCCAAGTTGCTGGAAACAATGGTCCATATGAGTTCCAGATTAATGCAACGAACAGTAGAAATCAATAAGTATTATGCAATCAGAATGATTTCAATTGGTCATCCATATAACTTTCATTCAACAGAGAGAATTACAAGAAGTTTGTGAAAGTGTAATATGACAACTAGCCTAAAAACTAAGGCTTACAAAACATTATATACCATGGGCCCATGACATTCAAGCCCATGGCCCGTTACACTTTAAGGCTCAAAATAAAGATTAACAGTGTAACCCTTGAACTTCTATTCAACCTGATTTTGACCCTAACAATCTCCCCCTTTGAATTGAAGTTCGAGTTCGCGCCAGTTCTCAACATATCTCTTTCGGAGCGCAAAGTGGATCTCGAACATTCGGATGGCTCGGCGGTAGTCGATGCCATCTTCAATCACTTCTAATGCTTCTTAAGCGGTTATCTCGTTTAGGACAAACGAATACTTTCGGTTTTTGGATTCATAAGTGATGATGTTTCGAAGAGCATCTTTGACTTTGAGGAGTGTGACATCGCAGAATCTGTCGACCTGACTGAAGCGGAGAAACCTCTTTTCTTTCTGGTCATTGAGGTACAATATCCCAAATTCCGGTTCTAGAAGCAGTGCGTTCTCGGGATACATCTTCAGCTCGGGCGCTTTCAGATTCGGTTTCAGCAGGTTTACCTTCTTTGCTCTGTTCTCGATTCCCATTTGAAAGTCTGTGAGGTATGACATCATGATTGTGTGAATCAGGAATCGACGGACAGCTTCGAGCGCTTTGGTTACTTGAAGTGGTCGGATGGTTCTGGTCCGAAGGTCTTTCAGTATAGCGAGGAAGTCGAACGGTCTAAGGTTCTTAAAGTCGGCTTCAGAAATTCTCCATTCATTACCGTCTTCGCGTCGGACGGTGAATACTGGAAACATGACTCTAAGGATTCGGCCGGTTTGGATGTTGAGCACTTCAGAGATCTTGTGCTTGGTTCGGACTTGGCTAACTGGCAGACACCGCTTCATGGCATTTATGTACTGGCTTTGGTATTCCTTGTCGAAATGGGAAATCCCAAGGCAGAATGTTGGCTCGATGGGGCGTAACCTGTGAACATATAGCTTCTTCAGTGATTCCTCCAGGTGAGGAATTAGGATCATGATCTTCTCCCATCGGATTTGTTGCTGTGGAGGAGGAGGATGATCAGAAACTGTTGGTTGTTGAGGAGATGTCGGTTCTGTAGCAGTTGAAGTTTCGGGTATCGTAGAAGTCTCAGGAGCCTGTGTAGTGTGGGCAGGTGTACCATATAGATTTTGAAGCAGAAATTGGTCATAATCAACGTTGTCGTCTTCATCAGTAGGAAAGATCAAGTTTACCTGGAGATTTATTGCACTGGCGGCTTTTTCGTACCATGCATTTTCAGTCTCGGGGTCGATCTCGGAATCTGGATCAATCAGATCAAGTGCAGGCCTTTCTGATGCAGAATAAGTGACCAATTCATGTGATTCTCCCTCGGGCTTTTCAACCGTTGGGTTTTCGTCGTCTGAGATATCCATGTCGATAACCATCTCAGCTAAGCTCAACTAGGCTTCAAGTTCGTCTTCGGTTGCAGTTGCCACAGTTGATGGTTCCGGTTGAACCACGGTTGTTTCAGGGATGTTTGGAGCGGACTAAGACAATCATTGTCTCTTGTTCTCCCCCTCACGGTGATCAAGATCATCCTGGTCATCGTGCCGTCTCTTGAGTCCGCCAGCTTGACCTTTGCAAGTCTCTTCTAGTGAGCCGACTCTTTCGGACAACGTTTTAAGCGCTTGTTGAACGTCCTTGAGAGTCTCGTCAAGCTGGTCCAATCTGATGGTTATGGATGACGAAGGAACAGATACATGTGATCGTAGAACTGAGACCAGGTCTGCTTCAGTAGAGGCATCGGTGTCGGTGTGCTGGAGCAGTTGAGCTAGAAGCATAGTCTTGAGTGTATCCACCGAATAAGATGGCTGAACGGGAGCCGGTGGATATGTTGGTGCGGTTTCAGATTCGACTACCTTCTCCTTACCTTTGATTAGGCTCGTGAGTTTCTCGAGCTCGGTGGTGAACTGCTGCTTCATTGCCTCGCGGACAACCTTTAGGGCGCCGTCCAGATATTCCCTTGACATTACGTCGGGTGACTTAACTTCGGGATCACTTAGATTACCCATTGAGGCATCTACCTTAGAAGTAGAGCCAACTGCGTTCACAACTGGCGTGACATTGATTGTGGCAGGATTTCCTTCCGATCCTTGCGTTCTGCTTAAAGGCGGAGACACTATGGAAGTTCCGATCGGGTCACGAAGAACACCGATTTGTAGAGTCTCGTCCTGTGTCCTAGCCGAAGAATGTATTCTATCAAATGGCTCTAGACTCAATAATGCATCCAAAGAAGTCGAGACCGGGGGAGGCTGGTCTCTTGTTTCAATACCAATACTCTCCGAGTGAGAGATCGGTAGACTATGTGCTAAATCCCCGTGTTCGAATGAAACACCCATCTGTTGAGAGATGGGTGAGTGGCTTGGGGGGGGGGGGGTGTGCAATTGCACCTCTAGGTCTACGACGACTTCTTCAATACCTCGTCCCAACAAATGAGACGAAGTAGCAGATGCGGCTACCTGGTCGACACTGGGCTGGATTCGCTCTGAAGCCTCTTTATTTTTACGGCTTTCTCTCTCATGATTCTTTTTCGGTCTAACTTCACTCTGTCTCACCACTTCTGGATTTTCAACTAATTCTCCCTCCGTTCTCCTTGTATCTCATGTAATAGGCTGGGTAGTAGGGATGAGTGGGGGTGTAGGTGAGTCAGATGGGGATTCTTCGATCAGTGGTGGATGACCTCCGATACTGGCTGGAATTAGCGAAAGTCGGATTGCGCGTTCCGTATCGGAATCAATGGAGTCGGAATCCATCGCGTCAGTTTGGACGAACGGGGATAATGGTTCAGTGGTGTCCGTTCCTGGATCGCGGTCAAGAGATGGTCGGTGTGTTTCAGTGACGACTGGGACCTCATGTAGTCTAGTCGGCGGTCCGGCTTCAGTCGTGGTTCGGGTTGTGTGAGGGCGAGGTTGTTGGCTAGTTACGGCTTGGCTGGAATGGGTAGTACTGGCATGCGTATCCAATGCACCGCCCGCGCCTGTTCCCCTCCCATGCACTCTCAACACACCCGTCCGAGAGCCCCAGCTACCCGGACTCTACCTCCTCTCGTCCTTGGACCCTCGCGTCGCTCAGTTCTATGTCCCTGGGGAGGTCCCTCCGGCTCTAGCTGGACCATGGGATTCCCTAACTCTCTCCTGTACTCTATCACACTCGGTGCATTGGGGTCCGCGAGTGCCAGTAGGTGTTCTGGGATAGGCATGGCCGGGGTATCAGGTGGATTGCGAATCACTAAGTACTGCAAGTTAAACTGGGACATACCGGATGATTGATACGTCTCGTGATACGTGGATTCGCCTCCATGTGTTGTCGGATGGCCAGAGAAAAGAAGTGCGAAAATGGTAGAAACTTCTTTTTGGACCCGCCAGTCTGTCAGATGGCTTGCACACGTTCACGCCAAATGATCGCTGAGTAGTCGATGTTGAAGCAGACAACGTGAAATAGGCGTAGGAAGTCGACTGTGCATTGGTCTATCCCCTTCCATCGGGATGGCAGACATCTGTTCAAAATTGTGAACAGTGTATACCAGACCAGTGCGATATACTTACGATTGAATGCAGATGGGCGGTTGAGCTCGTGATGATATCCAAGTGCGCGGATGTCAGCGCAGAGTGTGGCATCATCGACAGCGGGGGCATATGCGGCATGGCCTCCTGTAGTAGGTTCCGGAAGTGACAATAGGCGTCGGAATGATTCCGGTATGAGGGTGAACGGATGATTGTCGATGCTTGCCGAGATGGTCTGAGTGTTGTTGGCAGTGACCACTCTCGTCGTGCGCCACACTTGGTAAACATAGAGTACGGGCACATCAGTTGTGGCGGTGAGTGCTCGGCTAAGTGGGTGGCCGAGCATGATGTCGACGACCACTCGGTGTGTGGGACGGAATTCGGCAGCTTCCAGATGGTGGTTGTTGGCTGCAATTTCAATGCCATGGTCCTCGGGAACCAAAGCATTGTCGGCAACGTCGTCAATAATTTCCTCTTGAGGAGGAATGTTCGGCTGTTGTTGATCTTGTTGATCCGCCATTTAGTATACCTGAAAAACACAGAGTTAGATCTTGTACGAGATCAAATCAGTAATTATGTGTACCTTAGCATTTGAATGGCTCAATCAGCGGTTGATTGAGGACTGGCAGTAGATGCAGGACATTGGGAATTTGGGATTGCCAATGTTTGAAAAATGGCAAAGGCACAGGACTCAAGCAGTGTCCGGATAAACAGGGTATCCAGACAGATAGGGCTTACCGGATAAAGTAGGGTTACCGGATGAAGTAGGGTTACCGGATGAAGTAGGGTTACCGGATGAAGTAGGGTTACCGGATGTGGAAAGTGTCCGGATAAAAATTGGGGTTACCGGATACAAACGGTTACCGGACACGGACACAGACCGGACAAAAATAGGGTTACCGTACACAATGGTTTACCGGACACTAACTCACCGGATTGCCGAACTTACCGGACACGGGAGTGTTCGGACGGCAAAGGTTACCGGGAATTAGGGTGTCCGGATAGGGAAATAAAGCTTATCGGGTACGAAGACAGTTACCGGGTAACTTGCTAGTTACCGGGTAACTTGATAGTTACCGGACGACTACCGGTTGCGCCCAAATCGACTAAAATTCCATTCAAAACGAAATCTAGATGGATTCGACGATTTTATGTGCAAATATCGTACCCAAACATGTATTAGACGACGAATAGCATACACACATCTACCAGAAACCGAACCGACCCAATGAGGGTTTCGAAACCCTCGGTCGATCGGAGTTAACCTAGAAACGGCGGTGAATCGATCGAATAAATTAGCTAGGAGCAATCGAATAGAGATCAGAAACACATACATGTGGTGTAGATTGCGAAATCGGTGAAAATGAGCACGATCCGAGGGTTTCCGAGCGCAAGGTAGTTGAGAGAGGTTTAGAGAGGGTTTATCGCAAATGATTCCGGGTGAAATTGAAAAAAATGGTTTCCGGATGTATATATATGGGACGGTTACCGGATGGGTACCTGGTCACTTACCGGGTAACTGTCCGGGTAATCCAAAATTGTGCAATTTTGACCAATTTTTGTCCCGGAGTAAAATTTCCTTACTCCCCCTCAACCTTTGCTTGGGTATTACCCTCCTCCCCCTCGGAACGTGTATATGAGTGATTTGGGAGACGTCGACGAGAAAAAAACTTTGACACTTTTTAGCAGAAAAATTTAGACGCTCTCCCTCAAATGATGAACAAATACAGTTGTGCTCCCCCTCGGAATGTGCACGTGGTGTGATATGACTTACACTCGGGAATGTCCACATACACACAAAAAAAACTTTTATGGTAGTTAAAAAAATGTATATGACACTCCCCCTCAACAATGGAAGTAACTTACCTTGATACAAGTTCGTGCTCCCCCTGAACACATGAACAACTTGTGAAAGCAAAGATACAGCCAAGTAAACTAGACGACAATATTAAACAAAAGGAAACACACGTGAAAAGAAAATGAACAAACGAAATCTACTTTATTAATACAAAGACTTAACCTAACAATGTAACTGATACAAGTAGAATACAGATGCGAGAAAGTGTATGCTCAATCATCTGGAGTGTGAACAACAGATGATGAGTAGACAATTTCTCGTAGATGTATGGAACTTGTATCGGGCACACAATCAGATCAAGTCTTCAGATTTAGCATACCTAGCCTGGACACTAGATAATTAAAGCGTTTTTCGTCCAGGGGTTTTGTAAACAGGTCTGCTAACTGATATTTCTTTATTTACAAAGTATAGTTCGACTGTACCTCTTTCAACGTGATCCTTGATAAAATGGTACCGAACTTCTATGTGCTTCGTCTTTGTATGTTGGATCGGATTGCTGGATATTGCGATAGCACTCTTCGAGTCGCAGTAGATGGGCACCTTGGTGTATGTGAAACCGTAGTCCGTGAGTTACGTGCGCATCCATATCACTTGTGAACAGCAGCTTGCGGCAGCCACGTATTCCACCTCGGCAGTTGACGTAGAGACACACTGCTGCTTCTTGGATGCCCAACTCACCAGACTGTCGCCTAAGAACTGCACATGACCCGATGTGCTCTTCCGATCCATCATGCTGCCTGCGTGATCCGCATCAGAATATGCTGAAAGCTCAAAACGTGTCTCTTTCGGGTACCACAAACCAAGATCAGCAGTACCTCTTAAATAACAAAAAATTCATTTAACAGCGATTAAGTGAGACTCTTTCGGTTTTGACTGAAATCGGGCGCAGAGAAATGTCGAGAACATGATGTTCGGTCTACTAGCAGTTAGGTACATTAAAGAACCAATCATTCCCCGGTACGTTTTAGTGTCCACATCCTTTCCGTTAGGATCGACATGTAACTTTGTACCGGGTGCCATGGGAGTTTTCATCGGTGAGGACTGTTCCATCTGGAATTTCCTAAGAATATCCCGGATGTACTTGGCCTGATTTATGAATATCTCGGTTGACAGTTGTTTAACTTGAAGACCGAGGAAAAAATTCATCTCACACAACATACTCATATAAAAAAATTGTCCCATTAATTTGGCAAAGTTCTTAGCAAACTGTGGGTTAGTAGAACCGGAAATTATCATTGATAGGCGGGTTCACAACCCCCTAAATCTAACTGCAAGTGTACGGGTTGAAATCAAGTAATAGTACAAAAGTACGAGTATCGAACACAGGGAACTAGGAACTAAGTATCACAATGACTATAAAGATTTATTAACTGAACGGTCGCAATTTTGAGTGGTTGGTGTTAACTAATTAATTGCAAGAAAACAAATCACAAACGGGACAGTAAACAACTTAGGAACTTTTGATAGAGAAAACAGTTGAGGGTTAGAAATCCTAAGGTTTTCACGTACAAACAATTGACTCAAAACAATTACCAGTTATTCCGTATAATGAATACCCAATCTCTAAAAATCACCGTTGTTCTTTCTCAAGCAACAACGGATTTTATCTTGAAAGCATAAGTTTTATCTCTCGATATCAACCTATGGGATTCAAAACACATTAAAATAAAGATTATAATGGGACTAAGGCTTACTTGGTATATCTCTATCCAATTCCTCACCTTAGGCATGCAATTCTAATTCTAAGTAACAATTAATTCTCTCGAACTTAATTGCTAACAAACAAATCAGATGTAAATTGGCCAAACTCACAAAACCATTAAAATCCAAATCACATGGTTCATTAAAATAGGAAAAACTAATAAAGATTAGTTCCTATGCTTAACCAAATTCATTCCAACCCCCAACATCTAAAGATTAGTTCATGTTGGTGGTGGACTCAAACATAAGAAAAGGGGATGAAAAAGTGTGTGCAAACATAGTGATCGTGAACGTGTTAGATGTAATGGTGAACTCCCTTCTCTCGGCTCTAAACCGCTTCGCGTGATGAATGTCTCCTCAATCGATCCTCTATCGTGGCTCCAAAATACGCGAAAGTGCTCTGAAAACCGCCTCGAAGTCGTCTGCCATCGTCCGTGTGCGAATGATAACCTAAAATCCGGAAAACACCAAGTTATAACAAACGAACAGTGACACCCGCGGTTTATGCCGCGACTTGCAAACCACGCAAGAAAACCGCGCGGTTTCCTGAGGTGCGTGGGTCAGTTTCTGGTTCGCGGATCTGGGTCCTGGGTCGGCACGGGTCTTGGGTTTCCATTGGGCTTCGTTTTGGGCTTTTTTTCGCTTCTTTTCTCGATGCTTGCCGCCTTTTAGATTACCTGCACATTTCACTTGATAAAACATAAAATTCTGCCTTTTTGCTAGAACACAAGCCAATCTCATTGGTTTGAGGACCGAAAATAACGCCAAAAAGTGGCGTTATCAACAACCCCAAACCGAGCGTTGCTTGTCCCCAAGCAAATTAGCGATAAAATAGAATAAAAGCACACATCAGTGAAATAATAACTGAACAACTCCCAATTGGTCCCACGTGATGCACTGGTGATTTCCCATACCCGTGAATGCCTATCTCACTCTCGCCTCATTCTTATTCTGTTTGATCTAAGGCCTTCCATTGTTAGTTGAACTCGTGACTGCTCCGATTGCATTAAAGTTGTACTAGGTCCAAACATACTAGGGAAAACATTTCACCTCGACCCTACCTCACGGGATACTCTCATTTCACTCGAACCTAGGTTGTCGCACATGTTGTCATGTATAGGAAGTTATGTACAAGAATACTCGAAAATTACATGACAACTCTAATGAAAGACGCACAAATGTCTATAAAGTTGATCTCAGAGGGGAATCAAGTAGCAAGACATGGACTATTGGTAAAGGTAGTCGTATACTCTAATCACGTTTTCCAAAAGATCATCCAGGTCTTTACAAGGGTTGTAACGGGGCTAAGGTTATGGCTGAGAAACGAAGGGTAAGCGGATCAAAATTCCTCGATGTGTCAATTTTTAGCAGTTCTGAACTCTTTGACTTCACTTTCTATCACTTGGCCCTATTTGTCGCTACTGGAGTCGCTTTGACTCTCTTATTTAGCTGCTCTAAAGCTATCCAGACAACTGTACTTATATATATATATATATATATATATATATATTTTAAGTTGGGACTTCATTGGTCCTCTTTATTTGACTGGGCCTGCATTGACCCTCATTTCTACCTATTTTTCATGACTGGCCTGTACTGCTTCTGATTGACACACTTTCGGATAAGGATTGGCTAAGGCTTTTGGTTAGGGTTCAATGGTGGGTTCAAAATGAATAGGGTGAGTGTTTGGTTGCAAACTGGGTTATGGAAACACACAAAAGGGGTCAAAAGGAACTATAGATAAAAATGGGTTAAACAAAATACACACAATGCCTGGAATCATCTCTTAAGGTCCACATGATACGGTCTACTATACCCTTACCCAACATCCCGATGGTCGTCTTTGCTACTCAATGCAATATTATAGTGAGATCATTCTATAATCACGACAAGGAATTCGAAAAAGTGTATACGAATTAGGTGTTTGAATCCCTCAAAATGAAAGGCGTCGTTTAGGCTCAAATCTCTCTATTGGGTGGTCTCCACTAATGTCCCTAGTCATGTCTTTTCCCGGTACTTTCCTAATGGTCACATTACTATCACAAGATTCTCCCCACAATGGTCGGTCTCAATCATCCAAAACAAAAATTTAACTACTATGATCTAAACATTCAGGAGTGCGGGAAATCTACGTGCATAACGTGGACCCGATTGGGCAACCCCAAACCTTACCCACACATTGTCCCCAATGTGCAAGTGTCGGTGCAGGCGATACACAGATGTGACACGTATCATTGTGCAGTTATAGCAGTTATCAAACAGGAAAGACAAATTCTTAATCACGAAACATCAAGGAGTCCGTCTAACGCTTTTAAAAAATGGCCACCCCAAACCTAGGCCGTGGCCTAGGTTTGTCAACTAAAGCCAACCCTAAACCTCGGTGAAACCGAGGTTTACACAGGACTAAAAGTGAGTGTGTAGATGTTGAAAGATGAGGCACCCCAAACCTAAGTGAAACTTAGGTTTGTTGCACGTTTAACTAAAAGGAAACCAACATCATACACCACTCATTAACATATATAGTTAGAACATACCTGTTTGCCCGGACGGAGGAGATTCTCTTGAAAAGTTGGATCAATCAGTTGAGAGATATCGGAGAAGCAGAAGAGGGAATACAGAAACAAAAGAAAAGAACGAAAAAGGAAAGCAAAGAACGAAACGACTCAAAGCAGGAAAAACGAACACACTGCACGAGAACAAGGAGCCGCGCGGTTTGTGCCGCGCAACATCCCACGTAACTCTCTGTTTCGCAAAGTATTCAGAGAACCCCGCGACTTGGCGTGCGGCATGAAGCCGCGGCCAAAGCCTCGTAAGTCTATGTTCCAATTTTTTTTTGAATAAAATCACTCGAAAACATAAATTAAAAATAACGCAAACCTCGGTGGGTTGCCTCTCACCTAGCGCCTTGGTTTCGGTCGTGGCTCGACCTTCTTTCCGATCACTCCTTCGACTTTCCTTGATCACCCGGTTCCTCTTCACCTTTACCTCTTCCACTCTCGAACATCTTGAACGTTACCTTTTCGCCGCCGACCCTTAAAGTCATCTCTCCTTCCTCCATATCTATCAGCGCTTTGCTCGTGGCCAGAAAGGGTCTTCCCAATTTCAACGGGACTCCTTCATCTTCATCTATGTCGATCACCACGAAGTCTACCGGAAAGTAGAACTTGTCGACTTTAATCAACACATCCTCTACCACTCCATACGGATAAATTATTGATCTATCGGCGAGTTGGAGAGTCATGTATGTAGGCTTCACAACCCTCAATCCAGTTTCCTGAAAACAGATAAAGGCATTAAATTAATACTTGCTCGTAAATCACATAACACCTTATCAAAATTAAGATTCCCAATCTGAATCGGGATCGAAAAACTCCCTGGATCCTTAAGCTTTAGGGGAAGCATGTTCTGAATGATCGCACTGCACTCTTCAGTAAGTGCAATGGTAGATTGGTGTTCGATTGCCCTCTTCTTGGATAGGATGTCCTTCATGAACTTTAGATATGTTGGCATTTGAGCAAGTGCTTCTGCGAAAGGGATGTTAATGTGCAGCTTCTTGAAGATGTCAAGGAATTTCTTGAACTGCTCCTCATCTTTATGTGTCTTCACCCGATTTGGAAATGGTAGCGGTAGCACAAACGGTTTGACTACCGGCTTCGATGGAGGTGTCACCTTTTTTTCCTTCGGCTTCTCCCGATCAATTATATCACTAGAACGCTCATCCTTCAGCCCAACATTCGCCTCCTTGATTATCTCTTTGCCACTTCTCAGATGAATGGCATTACATTCTTCTCTTGGTTTCCTTTCAGTCTGACTCGGAAACGTTCATGGGGCTCGGTTTTGTAAGACTTCAGAAATTTCCCCACTTGTCTTTCAAGGATCTTGATGGATGCGGTGTTCTGATCAGTTGCAGCTTCCACTGTACTCACCGTGCTTGCCAAACCTTCAACCGTGCTATCCATCTTGGTCATAAACTTCATCATCATATCTTCCTGCCCCGGTTTCTTCTCTATGGATGGTCCTTCATCGAATTTTCTTTGGTTGAAACCTGGAGGACGGTAAACATTGTTAGCATTAGAAGAATTAGAAAAGTTAGGAGGATTACCGTATTGTTGTTGCCCTTGAGGTTGACTCCATGAAAAATTAGGGTGTTTCTTCCACCCCTCATTGTAGGTATTCGAGAAAGGGTCGTTCCTCGGCTGGTTGTTCCGGTTTTGCAAAAATTGAACCTGTTCAGGTTCTTAAGGAGCGGGCCGGACAACTTCCCTTCAAGTGGTTTGTGATAGCGGCTAATTGAGCTTTTATTGCCTTCAGCTCATCCGATTCTTGAACACTAGCTACCCGTTTGATAGAAGATCATGGAGTGGCATAGCTATGCTCGGCTAAGTTCTCGATCAACTCGACTGTTTCTTCATATGTCTTATTCATGAGAGCTCCACCCGCTGCAGCAATGATGTCATTCTTGAACTGCGGGTGAAGTCCTCCAAAGAACGTTTGGATAATTACCCAGCCGTGTAACCCATGATGCGGACACTTTTTCAACATATCTTTATATCGCTCCCATGCCTCGTATAGGGTCTCTTGGTCCCATTGAGCGAAGTGGGTAATGTCGGCCATCAGTTGAGCGGTTCTTCCCGATGGGAAGAATTTCTGGAGGAATGCAGCTTTCAGGCCTGTCCATGTAGTGATCTGATCCGATGGTAGGCCCTCTATCCAAATTTCAGCTCTACCCTTTAAGGAAAAACTGAATAGCCTCAGCTTGATTGCGTTCTCCTCCATCCCATTGATCTTGAACGTATTGCAGATCCGTTCAAATGCACGAAGGTGTGCATGGGGATCTTCAGTTGGCGCTCCCCCAAACTGATTATGTTGAACCATCACGATTGTACTCGGCTTGATCTCGAAATAATTTGCTGCAGTGGTGGGTGCTTGGACTCCTATGCGTGCGGCTGCCACGTTCGGGTCGACAAATGACCGCATAGGACGTCTCTCGGGAGGAGCTTCGTCGCCCATCTTCAATTGCCTTTTGACTTTTCATTCTTTCAGTAATCGACAAGCGGTTCTTTCGATTTCCGGATCGAGTGGTCCGATTCCTTCCCCTCGGGTTTTCCTTGGCATAAACCAATTAGTTCCTGAAACGGAAAGTCAGCGAAATTAGCAATCCAAAAACTGAAAGTGATGAAAACAAAATAACAAAAATAAAAAAGAATGTTCAATGTAATAGCGCTTATAGCTGGTAGTGCTATCAGTTGCAACTAGTTCTCCGGCAACGGCGCCAAAAACTTGATAGGCGGGTTCACACCCCCTAAATCTAACCGCAAGTGTACGGGTCGAAATCAAGTAATAGTACAAAAGTACGAGTATCGAACACAGGGAACTAGGAACTAAGTATCACAATGACTATAAGATCTATTAACTGAACGGTCGCAATTTTGAGTGGTTGGTGTTAACTAATTACTTGCAAGAAAACAAATCACAAACGGGACAGTAAACAACCTAGGAACTTTTGATAGAGAAAACAGTTGAGGGTTGGAAATCCTAAGGTTTTCACGCACAAACAATTTACTCAAAACAATTACCAGTTATTCCGTATAATGAATACCCAATCTCTAAAAATCACCGTTGTTCTTTCTCAAGCAACAACGGCTTTTATCTTGAAAGCATAAGTTTTATCTCTCGATCTCAACCTATGGGATTCAAAACACATTAAAATCAAGATTATAATGGGACTAAGGCTTACTTGGTATATCTCTATCCAATTCCTCACCTTAGGCATGCAATTCTAATTCTAAGTAACAATTAATTCTCTCGAACTTAATTGCTAACAAACAAATCAGATGTAAATTGGCCAAACTCACAAAAGCATTAAAATCCAAATCACATGCTTCATTAAAATAGGAAAAACTAATAAAAGTCTTAAGTCACATGTTCCTATGCTTAACCAAATTCATTCCAACCCCCAACATCTAAAGATTAGTTCATGTTGGTGGTGGACTCAAACATAAGAAAAGGGGATGAAAAAGTGTGTGCAAACATAGTGATCGTGAACGTGTTAGATGTAATGGTGAACTCCCTTCTCTCGGCTCTAATCCGCTTCGCGTGATGAATGTCTCCTCAATCGATCCTCTATCGTGGCTCCAAAATACGCGAAAATGTTCTGAAAATCACCTCCAAGTCGTCTGCCGTCGTCCGTGTGCGAATGATAACCTAAAATCCGGAAACGCCAAGTTATAACAAACGAACAGTGACACCCGCGGTTTGTGCCGCGACTTGCAAACCGCGCAGGAAACCGCACGGTTTCCTGAGGTGTGTGGGTCAGTTTCTGGTTCGCGGATCTGGGTCATGGGTCGGCACGGGTCTTGGGTTTCCGTTGGCTTCGTTTTGTACTCGTTTTAGGCTCTTTTTCGCTTCTTTTCTCGATGCTTGCCGCCTTTTAGATTACCTGCACATTTCACTTGATAAAACATAAAATTCTGCCTTTTTGCTAGCACACAAGCCAATCTCATTGGTTTGAGGACCGGAAATAACGCCAAAAAGTGGCGTTATCAGTCATCGACATACACTTGAACTAATACTATATGACTTTTTTCGTTTTTAATAAATAGAGTTGTATCGATTTTACCTCGTGAAAATCCCGATTTTATTAAAAACTTAGATAACGTATCATACCAGGCCCGTGGAGCTTGCTTCAAACCGTAGAGCTCCTTGTCTAGTATGTAGACATGATTAGGCTTCTTCTCGTCCGCGAACCCGTCCGGTTGCGATACGTACACCTCTTCCTTGAGTTCGCCGTTGAAGAATGCGGTCTTCACATCCATTTGGAAGACCGTGAAATTTTTGTGCGTGGCGTATGCAAGGAACATACGTATTGCTTCGATTCTCGCCACCGGAGCCTATGTCTCGTCATAGTCGATCCATTCTTGTTGACGGTATCCCTTGGCCACGAGGCGCGCCTTGTTTCGTACGATGATTCTGTTCTTGTCCTTCTTGTTCTTGAAGATCCATTTGGTGCTGATGACCGTTTTGTGAGTTGGACGTGGGACAAGTCGCCATACTTTGAGGGCCTCAAATTGATTGAGTTCCTCTTGCATGGCCATGACCCAGTCCGGATCTTCTAAAGCTTTGGAAACGGTTGTAGGCTCGATCTTACTCAGGAAGCCATAGAAGAGGCAGAAGTTGGCCGATGCGCCTCATGTTTGAACTGGAGTACTAGGATCACCGATAATTTGGTGCAGGGGATGAGCTCTTGTCTATTTGGTGGTGTGTGGAAGCGGCTGCTGAGTGGAGTGAGCTGTATCCGGATCCACATATCCACCAGTGGGAAGGTCTTGAACGGCTTCAAGTGTAGCAGGATGGTTTCACGGAGTAGACTTGGGTGGATTCGTCGAAGGTTGAGCAACTTCTGGTTCCGAGGAAGACAAAGGTTGATCTACGAGTGAAGTGGAGGACGAATCTTCAAGAGTGAACTCCGGGTTTTGAACTGGTTCCTCCGGGGGGGATGGTTGTATCAGATGATGTGGATGATGAAGGTTGAGGTGTCCCCACAGTGAGTGTTGGAGTGCTGGTCGAAGGCGGCGGACCGGAGAGATTCGCCGAATCCTCAATTTGAGCAGCTTCAAGTCTTGGTTGCGCTGAGACACGAGGGGTAGAAACATTAAACATATCATCATAAAAGTATTGAAACAGTAAATCTAAATCAGAAAGTTGAGCATTCGACGTAGATGCGTGATTCGGATTTACTGCTGTTTGTGTAGATCCCGAACGTGAAAGTTCGGAAGCTAACACACCAGTTAAAGCGGGTTCTGAACTGCTTTGTTCAGAAGCCAAATCTGCGGCTTTGTCGAATGTCACGTTTACACTCTCAGTAACAGTTTTGGTCCGTTTGTTGTAAACACGATACGCCGTAGCCTGCATGGAGTATCCTATGAAAACTCCTTCGTCTGCCTTCGGGCTGAATTTGTCGAGATCATCTTTGTCATTCAGGACGTAGCACGTGCATCCGAACGCGTGGAAGTATTTGATGTTTGGAACGCGGTTGTTCATGATCTCGTATGGTGTCTTGTTGAACCGCTTGTTGATGATGGAGCGGTTTTGCGTGTAGCAAGCAGTTGACACCGCTTCGGCCCAGAGAAATAAAGGCAGCTTTGATTGTGACAGCATCGTGCGAGCGGCTTCGACGAGGGTACGGTTGCGTCTTTCCACCACTCCGTTTTGTTGAGGAGTGCGTGCGGCCGAGAAGGTTTGCGAGATACCGACTGAAGTCAGGTATTCGTTCACCGTTTGATTTTTAAACTCCGTCCCGTTGTCGGTCCTGATGGTCTGAACTTGCTGTCGAAGGTTCAGTTGTATAGTCTTCAAGTGGTTGATAATCAGCTCCGGGGTTTCGTCCTTCGAGCATAGGAACTTCACCCAAGTGTAGTGTGAGAAATCATCCACCATCATCAGGACGTACTTGCGTTTGTTGATGCTCTGAACACGCATCGGTCCAAACAGATCCATATGGATAAGTTCGAGGGACCGGGACGTGCTCGGAGCAGCCTTCGGCTTGTGCGTCGCTCGCTTCATCTTTCCCATTTCGCATGCCCCGCAGAGTCGGTACTTCACGAATTGAAGGTCGGGCATGCCTTTCACGTGTCCGCCAAACACCAGTTTGTTGATACTCTTGAAGTTCAGGTGCGAGAGACGTCGGTGCAAAATCCACGCTTGTTGGGAATTGGCCTTTGACATCAGGCAGACAGAATTATCGGTCTTCAGGGCTGCAAGGTCGATGGTGTAGAGGTTGGTCTTTCGCGTTCCAACCAGTAGCTCCGTTCCAGCGTCAGTGAGGATGCTACACCTTTTTCCTTTGAATCTGACCTCGAGATCTTTATCGCAGAATTGGCCGATGCTGAACAAGTTGTGTCCCAATCCCGCGACGTATGAAACTTTCTTTATGGTGATCTTGTCTTGGACAATGTCGTCGTAGCCCAAAATCGGCGCCTTGTCATCGTTTCCGAATCTCACGTCTCCGCAATATTGTTCATTGTAGTTCGTGAGCAGCTCCCTTCTTCCGGTCATGTGCTTGGAGCATCCAGAATCTAAGTACCACACATGACCGTCCTGCAAAAACAAGTTTAGCGGACTTTAGGTACCCATTTGAAAATGGGTCCTGGAGGGTTAGGTTTTACACCTTTCGGAGGAATATGTTTTGAGGCAGGTTTCCTCTTGGGTGTAGATTTAACCTCAGTAGGAGGAACCCGTTTTGAAATGGGTTTCCTTTATTGCTTGGGTTTAACCTCTGATTGGGGACCCCATTTTGTATTTGGTTTCTTTTTGGTTTTACGGGGTTTGCATTTGGGTGCATGATTATACATATGATATGACCCAAACCAATCAGTATTATTAATGTCATCAAAGTCATTCCAACCACAACTAGAACAACACAAACAATCATGCGAAAAATGAATCAATTGCTGAATGGAATAAAGTTTAATCGGAAATTTATTGTCTTGTTTAACAAAATCATTCATATGATTCCAAGCACAATCATATTTGTTCATTCTAGGATAAAAGACAGTATTAAATGACTTTGATGCAGCATTCTCGATAGATTCCTTAGCTAGCCACTTTTGTTTGTCCTGTTTAGCTCGACCGGTTTTATCTGAAACAGCATTGACAGCATGGTCAGTGGATTTTGAGGAAACAGGATTTCTATCAGTTGATTGACTGGTCTTTTGCCTCGGCTATGATTGTTTTTGAGAATGTGATCCAGTTTTAGAAATCTTAATCACAGTCGGGGTCTTAGGTTTGGAACATTCGCCCTTTTGAAAATTGACCGGTCGATTAACTATTGGTGAAAGAAAACCAGTATGACTTGGAAGAGGTTTGTCGAAGGGGAACGATTCAAACTCTTCATCAGAATTACCCTCGGAATTCATAAATTCTGAAAAATCTATATCCGGAATCACTGGACTTGGACTGGTCGAGGGAGGTGAGGAACACTTTGTGCCTGTGTGTTTTGGGGAATTTGGTGCGGAAGCTAGGAAAAAGTCAGAGTTTAAATTCCTTAAAACACACTTATCTTGAGACTCTTTACCGTCTTGAAACGAGATTTTGCCAATGAAAGCTTTACACGAAGATGTATCAGATGAGTTGGATGAAAGTTCGGGTGAAATCTGCTTTTCATTTTGGAGTAGGTCAATCTTTTCTTGGAGTTGACCATTTCTCGTATGCTCCTTCATCGCTTCTGTTTCCAAGGCATACAGTTTTGATGTGAGCTTATTGATTTCACACCGAAGGGTTTCCTGTCCTTCATCCGACACAGCTTCGGTTTTCTCGGATTTGAGTTTCTCAAGTTCTGTGAGGGGGAACTATTTTTGCTTCCAAGACGAGAGGGTGAACATAGAGTTTGAACTCATCCGTCTCAGTCTTGGGTTCGGTTGCTTGGACTTCATCCTTTTTGGAGGAATCCTTGGGCGTTACAACCTTATAGCAGTCAAAGTAGTCATTCGAGAGGTATTTCTTTTTCATTTTTCTCATAATAATAGTTCAAAGGCTCATAACAAAAAGGAAGTTGCATTTTTGTCGTGTGTTTGCGCTTATATTCCTCAGTTTCCTCTTCTTTCTCAGGTTCAAGAGGACCAGTCCATTTTATCCCATATTCTGGATACTTTTTGTCTATACCAAGACACCCAAAGTCATAAAGTGTCGGTCTTTTGTATATACCTTTTTTCAAGTACTGTGGGTTATCGTATCCGATTCCCCATTCCTTGTTAAAATATGTGAATTCCTTGGGTTTATTCATATGAATGGTCTGGTCAGTTTGGCCTCTTTTGTGGAGTTTGGTTTCAAGATCAGTTATTTTAGTGACAAACTCCTTGTGCTGAATTTGAAGAGTAGAGCATTGATAAACAATTTATGCTTTCTCATTCTCACACTGATCTGTGACTGTAGTTCAGATATTTTGGCCCTTAAGTCCTTAGGTGCTATTGAAAGATTTTTGCATTTTTCTTTTAAATTAGCATTTTCGGACTTGTGTTTCTCAGTTATCCGCTTTTCAACATCTAGCTTTTCAGATAGTGATTTAAGCTCAAGCAGTTGTTCATTAGCGGTGGCCTTATAGGAATCTATCCGTTCAACAAGAGGTTGTGTTCGGTTATAAAGATCTTGATAGATAGGTTCACAGACCTGACACACCTTTGTCTTTTCTTCTTCGGCAGGAGAATGGTAGCCCATGAAGGCATCAGCACCTTCAGAATCGCTTTCACTGTCAGATCGACCAAGCAGTGGTCAACTTCAACAAACAAATCTTCCCCAGCTTCTTTCTGTTCAGCCAGTGCAAGCTTAGCCTTGTAGTAGTGAGAGTTCTTCACCACAGGCCTTCTATAGTCCTTCGCAAAATGACCAAGCTTCCCGCAGTTATAGCATGTCACGGGTTCGTCTTTCTTCTTTGTTTCAGGCTTGCGGTCATCTTTCTCTGTCTTCTCCTTCTTTTCAGACTGGTTGGGCTCATCGGACATTTTCTTGCCTTCGTATTTATCCTGATAATCATGGTGCTTGTTGGAGGAAGTGGAGTAGCATTGATTATTGGATGTGGGCTTCTTGTAGAACTTCTGTTGTTGGAAGGATCTGGAGAGCAGAGCCATTGCCTTCTTCACAGCTGTTAACTCAGGATCAGAATCACTGTCCTCTTCATCCTCAGGTTCTGGCTCAGATTCACTTGGCTCTTGGGTACGTTTGGAGCGACGACCGGAAGATTTGCCTCATTTTGAGGACATGAGAGCTAGTGGATCAGCAGGTGGCTTGGACACAGACTTCTTTTCGCTTAGAATCTCCATCACTTCATCTTCGTCCTGAAGAAGCATCTCATAGAGTTCGTGTATGCCAATGTTCTCCATCAAGTGGTTGTGCTTGACGTGAGATGCGAATACTTTCCATTCAGGCAAGAGGTTGTTGAGGAACTTGAGAGCATTTTCCGTGTTTGATCGAGTGATGTGATTTTTGTGAAGCTCGTTGAGAAGGAGACAAAAGCGTTCATAGGTATGGCAGAGGGATTCGCCGGTGCACTGCTTAAACCCATCAAACTTGGTTATGCAGCTGTTGATTTTCAGTTGGTTCCCGACTTTGCTCCCGCACATCATTTTCTCCACCTGGTCCCACATGCCCTTTGCTGTATCTTTATAGCTGTCTATGGCTGTGTAGATCGTGTTAGGTAGAGCCTGAACAAGGTATCTCTTGGCATGCTTTTCTCCCTCAATCATGCCTCATTCGTCCGCAGTCATATCTGAGTATGTTTTTTCCTCATAACGAACTTGACCACCTTCTTCAGTTGCTGGTATAGTCTTCACGGGTTTAGGAATTGGCCCGTCAGTTAGAGCTCTCCAGATGAACTCGAAGTTATCCTTTGACTCAATGAAGATCAATAATCTATCTCGCCACTGGCTGTATTCACCTTGGTAGAGGCAAGGCGGCTTTTAGTCGGTGCCGATAGCAAGAGCGTCGCGCGAAGACATCTTAAGTTGCACTAATGCGATCGTCAGACGATGGGTTCGATTCAAAGTGATATCCTAACGCAAGGCACTAAGAGTGATGTCCTAACTCAGGTTCTAAGAGTGGTTTATGCTAAAACATGTAAGAAATCGACTAGACTGAACTTACCGGATAGGAATCCGGATATAAGATGTCTAATCTGGAAGTGTCCGGATCAGATTGTGTGTGTGAGTGTTCAATCAGCAGGAAGTATCCGGGTAAACACAGGTTACCGGATAACTGAGTGTTACCGGATGAAACATGTTTACCGGATGAGTCAACAAAAACAAACACTTACCGAATGTGAATAAAACAAGTAACAAACTTACCGGGTAGAAGTGCTTACCGGATGAAGAGCTTACCGGATAACTGGATGTTACCGGATGACAAGCTTACCGGATGAATCAAATAAAGTAAGAACTTATCGATAGAATTAAAACAAATAATAGCTTACCGGGTGGGAGGACTTACCGGATGAAGAGAACTAACCGGATGAAATGTCAGTTACCGGATGTGGTCACCGTATACACTTACTGGGAACTTGTCCGGAAAGTATGGAAATTACCGGTAAGTAATATATTACCCGGTAACTTGGAGTTACCCGGTAACAAGTGAAAGAATGGAAACTTACCCGGTAACAATATGATGGATCCGGTAACCACGGCTGTGGTGTCCGGTAAGTGCGGCTGTGGTTTCCAAGACGATTGGAAATCGATTAAGGTTGCTTAGAATCGTTCCTGATAGGTTAGGAACTCGACAAAACACAATAATAACAATACCCGAATCGAACTTGAAGCCAAATAACAAGTTTTTGATAGAAAAATTGGATTTTTGCAAGAATAGAGACCAAAAACTTATGAACTTGATTTTGCTTAAACACTAATCAGATGATCGAATTAGGCTACGAAAATTTGCAGAATCGTTTATAATGATGATGCTAACGGAATGCAATAAACGAGAATAAGCAATTTTCATAGAATCAAAATATGAGTTTGAATGCTAAGAACACAGTCGAAAACTTGAATAGAATTCTTACCAGAAACCTTTTGTCACTTTGAATCGAATCGTCCGTATGCTCTGATACCAATTGTGAGTTCCAGATTAATGCAACGAACAGTAGAAATCAATAAGTATTATGCAATTAGAATGATTTCAATTGGTCATCTATATAACTTTCATTCAACAGAGAGAATTACAATAAGTTTGTGAAAGTGTAATATGACAACTAGCCTAAAAACTAAGGCTTACAAAACATTATATACCATGGGCCCATGACATTCAAGCCCATGGCCCGTTACACTTTAAGGCTCAAAATAAAGATTAACAGTTTAACCCTTGAACTTCTATTCAACCTGATTTTGACCCTAACAGTCCACCTTAACCTCACTCAACCAAGACGATATCAAATTTAATAGTGACTTTTGGTTGAAAACCCAGATGGAAAAGCAGGGACCAACACACACATAAGGGATAAAACCACCACCATTTTTCGGTGAAACCATCGTTCCCTTTAAGAAGCCGCCATTTTATCCGGTGTAACCAATCGTTCCCCTTCCACCTCCCCTTCCCACATGACACCCCGGACCCATCTTCTTCCCTAAACCAAGCGGCCCCCAACCTCCATCTTCATCAAAACCCATCAAACTTACAACCTCCCATCAAAACCCACCAAACTCGTCATCCCTAGAGGTGAACTTGGAGTTACCACTGTTCACCGACGGTGGAAGTTTACCACATGGACGATATATATATATATATATATATATAATGTGTTTCATTTGCAAACCATGTAATTGTTATAAACTTTACAAACCTAATCTCAGCCGTTGATTTTATTTATTTTCAATATTGAGACAGTTATAAAATGGGGTTGAGAGTAAATTAGTAAGTGATTTAATCCCCACTCTTGATTATCTAAATGTATGGTTGAGATCTGTTTGTATAGTTTGTGAGAACAACATGGTTTGCAAATAAAACGGACCCTATATATGTATGTATTAGTTAATTACAACATTATTCCTAAACTTCAATGGTTTTACACAATAAGAAGAAACAAAAAAGTGCAATAAGAGGACAAAAAATATGGTTGGACGATTTTACCCTGGCTTTAAAGGAGTTTTTTTAACGGAGTTAGTCACCAGGTCTCGCTATCAAAGCGAAGTCAAAACTTCAGGGATTGTAACTTAACTTATTGAAATACATATCCCACTTTCCAATAAATCAATAAACGGCAGGGATCAAAAGTGTAATTTACTCTTAGGTGTCGTTTGTTTTTTAAAAGGTCTGAAGTCTGAAATCTTATTTTACTTCTGTTTTTTAAGAGATGGTGCTGAAATCTGAAATCTGAATTAATAAGACTGTTTGTTTTTGTAACATCTGAAGTCTGAAATCTGAATCTGAATATAAAACTAATTATTTTTATAAACCGATAAATATAAATTAAAAATATATGTTGAATTCAAAAATTATTTTATATTAAAACCATTAAATATAAAATCAATTTTTTACATCTTTGTCAATTTATTAGAAATTACTATAAAATAATTATATTAAAATTTCAATCAAAAAGACGTTTGCTTTTGTAATTTGTCAGAGTACTTGAGTGCACTATTCATCTTCTTTATTTGCTTCTTCTTCTACACATTTCAAACATTTTCAAGAAGACCCAAGACCCATTTCATCCATTTTCATTTTTTTCGTAAAGTCTGAAATAGCAGTGGATCTTCTCCTCCCTTTTCTCCGACGAAACCAACCTCCCCTCCCCTTTCTCCGGCCCCCCAATCACTCCATCTTTCTCTCAGTAACGGAAGCAATAGGCATGGATAAGATTTCAGGAACGTCAAACACCTAAAAACCGAGAACGGCGGCTGGAATACCGGCGACGGAATGGAACGTGACCGATAATGTCGAGGGTCGCTGGAAAGAGAACCTGGTGGCTGGAACGTCGACGACGGTCGCTGGAAGGAGAACGGCGGTCGTTGGAAAGAGAACAATTGAGAAGTGGCGATGGAGGAGGATGGAGAAGTTAGGGTTTTAGCTCAGAGGTTTTAAGAGTTAGGTTTACCTCTTGTGAAATAAGAGGCTTTCAGAGGTTTTCAGCTCTTTTTTTATAAAAAAAAAACAAACGGTCTTAAAGACTGATTATCTGACCGAATCAGATTTAAGAGGTTTTCAGACCCCTATTAAAAAAAACAAACGGGCCCTTAGTGATATGATGAAATAATAATATCTTAATACTGTATTTTTATATATAAGAAAGAGTGAATTGCATTTTTGGTCCCTGTGGTTATCTGATGATATCCGAGACCGAAATTTAAGGAGCTTCAAGTCTTTTGGGAAAGTTTAATAAAAACTGAAAGTTGAGGGACTATTGGGTTAATTTATGTTAGGGTATAAATGCCCAAATGTTTGGCAATAAACCCTAGAGAGACCATTTCGTTTGTGGTTGGCGGCTAAGAGAGAATAGAAGGAAAAGAAAGAATTTTGGGGTTCTTGTGAAATTGAAGAAGAAGATCTTCATCCTTTGGAAAATCGGAAAAAGGAGTGGGGTGAGATTCGTTTTCTGCAGAGAATCCCTCAGGTAATTCCTAATCTATAATCCTATTTATGATTGTTGGGTGGATTATTGAGTTTTGAGAGTTCTTGACTTGAAAATTAGTAATGAGACTCCAAGAGAAGATTTAATCACCATAATTCGTGTTTAGATAGCAAAGAATTGTAAGAAATGGCTTTAGAATGTTTATGTAAGTATTTATCACGTTATCGTTTCGATTAAAGGGCGCTTAACAAGAAATTTAGCCTCTGAACTCGTCCAGCGTTTCGTCCGGAAAGCTTCAGGTTATGAAGGAGTCCGGGTGAGTGTCCGGTAAGCTTAAAGGTCCGGAAAGCATAATATTCCGGTAAGTAGAAAGTTGTGTGTCCAGAAAGATGAGTCATCCGGAAAGTAGAGTCGTCCGGACAGTAGGGTTATCCGGATAGTAGTGTTGTCCGGAATGTGATGTTGACCGGAAAGTTGTGTGTCCGGAAAGATGAGTGATCAGCTTATGTTTTGTCCATTCATTCAGGAAAATCGATTGGAAGTCGGGAACAGATTAGAAAAGAGAAGTAAGAGCACCAGGTGAGTTTTCTAACTAAAATGTGTGGCTTTTAATGCGTTTTCTAAAGCAAGACATGATGAGTAATGCCATGTTTATTTTTATAAATGCTTTATCTGCATGAAAGTTGTTTAAAGTTTTATATGTGGGATGTATGCATACATTGATTTTGATGTAAATTGACTAAGTCGGGGGGTGTGGCCCGCCAGCTCGTGCCGGAGGGTGTGTCCCGTTTATGCCAAGGGAGGTGTGACCCTGTAAGGCAGCATGAGACTGACTCGTTGTCACCCTAGGGTGACTTCAGGGTGCCAATTTACGAGGGGTGGACCTTTATCCGTGAACGTTTTTATATGAGCAGATTTATGAAAGATTTATACTGAAAATGATAATCTGTTTTAAATGCTTTGATAATCTGTTAGGAGGGACTCACTAGACCTCATGGTCTAACCCTCGCATTTTCAAACTAAAACCTTTTCAGGTAAGCAGATAGTAGGAGGCTCCGGTAAGTGAGCAAGCGCATGATAGGGTACAGATGCAGATTGAGACAGTGCCACTCATACTTTTAGTGGTAGTTATTCTCAGTTGTGTATAGGTTGTTTCCGCCAACCTAAGTTATTTAGACAGATGTAATGAAATTTTATGGACTCAGTTTTGTAATTGTTTAATATTAATGCTATGTATGCTTTATTTAGACTGGGTTGTTACAATTGGTATCAGAGCCATAGTTTAAGGGATTTAGGTGCCCGAACGGGCCTAAACTTAAACTTTGGAGTAGAAAATCACAACTGAGAATCAGGAAATGCGTTAGGAGGGCACTATTGTAGATACAGGAAATGCGTTAGGAGGACACTATTATAGAGATAGGACTAATAGGGTACTGAGGACTGTCATGTAAGGTAAGTTTGAGATTCCACCTGGCCAGTGTAATTGCAAACCTACAGGTACATGTATGTGCTTAACCTGCCTTATTATTCCGAAGTAGTAGTCAGAAGCTTGTGTTTATGTCATGTTCCATTACTTTAGAATGTCAGCAAGATCCCTGAGGGGTAGATTGAGACCCCTTGTTGGGGGAGTTTCATGAGAAGTCACTTATGATGTGATGTATGTATACATCGTAGAGAAGAAATGTTGTACAGAATGAGATGAGTCGTCTAGAGGTAGATCTTCGTGGGTTCGAAGAGGATGAATGATTGGTTTTGAGTAAGACTCATGTTTCTAGAGAGTCTCGGTTCTAGAAATCGTGGGGTAGATCCGTTGGGATGTAAAGGAAAGACAGCGTCGAGATCTTGAAAGAGTCAATTCAAGAGTGAGTAGAGGATTAGAGCCATGACTCGTTAGTCGAGCTTTTCAGCGGCGGAGTGAAAACGTGTAGAGGTATAATATGAGATGAATTGGTCAAGACGGAAATAGTATGCAATGGTTGAGTAAGTGGACTGTTGAATGTATGTATAGCAAGTTGTTGCAAGGCCGATAGGGCGACCACTAGTCGAAAGTAGAGTGTCAATGATAAGTTGTGTGAGTAAAGCGTTTGACCTCGTTTGAGTGAGTAGCCTTCAATTGCAAGTAGAGTTTTATGCGTTGAGTTCGTACATGTGTACATGAGATTTTTCATAAGTAAAGTAAATGCATAAATATCAAATTTGATCGAATATGAGTCGGCGTGTGCAAGCGTATGTTTAAAGAAAAATACAAATCCATTTACATCGTACAATGTAGTCTTGAGGTTTACGTGTAACGTCCCAAAAATTACAATAAATTTGAACTGTTAAAAATACCATTTTTATTAAATTAAATCACAAGCGTTTAACTCAAAATAAACGTTTACACAAAACCTCGATATGTTAAACGATCAACTCAACTAAAACAGCGGAAATGTAAAAAAAATAATAATACGAAGGTCTTCTCAACGCGCCAGTGTGTACCGTCATGCCTTACTGCCACTCGCACCTGAAACAGTAATTTTATAGGGAAAGGGTAAGCACGAAACTTAGTGAATTCAAGCACCAACATAGGATAGCAATCATATGAACACTACCCGTAACCACAGATAAATACAATTAATCCACACATGTCAGTTCAAGAACATATCCTAAACAGGCAACTCATACAAGGACATAACAGTCCACCTCGGCACCCCGAGGTCTACATAGTCAATACAACCATCGGCCCCGCCGAACATCGGTCCAACCGAATAAATACAACCATCGGCCCCGCCGAACATCGGTCCAACCGAATAAATACAACCATCGGCCCCGCCGAACATCGGTCCAACAGAATAAATATAACAGTAAAGGTATTCTCCTAGACATTAATAAATAAAACCATCGGTCTCCCCGATCATACAACAACTGTATATTTATATAAAACCATCGGTCTCCCCGATCATACAACAACAACTGTATATATATATATATATATATATATATATATATATATATATATATATAACCATCGGTCTCCCCGATTATACAACACACTCGTGTAGGCATCCCTCGGTCTCCCTGAGTTCATCCCACACTTGTACACAATTCCTCGGTCCCACCGAGTTCACACAACACTAAAACACTATTCCTCGGTCCCACCGAGCCCTCGGTCCCACCGAGATGTATATAACACTCATTTATACTAGGCATTAATTCAACCTAGTACTACGCACCACAATTCAGCTAGTACACACAACAATTCAGCTAACACATACAAACTACCGTAATGTACATATAATCCCTATTCTACGTAGTGAGAGAACTCACCTCGATACGCAACGCAGATTCCATAAACAGCAATACGAGCCCGCCACTCCAACTCACTCCTTCCCACCTAAAGAAGTGCTACCAAGTGTCAACACGACGCTCCAACCCTCAATTATAAACATAAGACTAAACGAGCGACATTTCAGATTTTCGGTCTAACTGCAGGTCTGTTCGGGACCT
Source organism: Saussurea involucrata (assembly GCA_033807775.1). Lineage (NCBI taxonomy): Eukaryota > Viridiplantae > Streptophyta > Magnoliopsida > Asterales > Asteraceae > Saussurea > Saussurea involucrata. The sequence goes on from CM066314.1 coordinate 24,807,062, forward strand.
GCTTATCCCCCTCTAGACCCACTAATCCAGAGATTAAGTCCCACAAACAGGAGGGTCTAGGTCTTAGCTTTCCAAGGACATATTATACGCGTTCTAACGATTTTCCTACGATTTAATATGAATTTTCTAAGAATGGGACGTGAGTCTGTCGTATTCGGACCTGCTGTAAAAACAGCTATTTTACACCTAGCTAGTGGTCGAACCAGACTTTCGCTAAAACACGAAAGGTGTGCCCGACACAGAATGTGAACCGTGGGCACCGGATTCGTCTCAAACCGAGCTGCGACGAGAAAGTTACGGGCGAAATACGAACTGGACAGAACCCTTTTATTCACATAAAATGACGATTTATAAAACGGTTTAAAGTTTTTGTGATTCGGGTTACGGTTTAGTTATTTAGGTTCGGTTCTAGGTAGCCATGGCTGGACTAATCCCAGCATCACCCACTGCCACCTCCGGCAATGGTGGTCGGCGGCGGCGGCCACCGGCGGCCATGGCGTTTTTCTTGGGTTATCGATGCCGAAAAGAAAAGAAAAGCAAAGAGAAGGGTACTTCCCTCTCGCGAACAACACCGTAACACAACGGTCGCAACCCTCCATTACAACCACCGATTGGTGGTGCACGGCGGCACCCGCCGGCGGCAGTCGTAGCTGCAGCGGCGCTGGTGGTTGTAAACAACGAAACGAAAACGAACAACAAGGGGATGAAGGACCTTACCTCACAACGACACCGCAACGACACAAGAACTCCGCTCCCCTTTCTCTTTCGTTCCCTCCCTCCCTCGATGCACTTTACACTTCGTCGGCAGGGAAGAATGGCCCGCCGGCGACTGCTGGTGGTGGTCCGGCGGCAGCAGCGGCTGCGTGTGTGTTTCGCCGTGCGTGTGGGCAAGAAGAGGAGGAAAGTAGGGTTTCCTTTTGTTTTCATTTTCTTTGCTTGAGACCAAAGTAACGAGAGAGAGAAAAGAAAGAAATGTTGTGTGTGTGATATCTCGTGGATTTGGACTAAGAAGGAGAGGGGGTCGGTTCCCCCACATGGGCCGACCCCATGCATATAACTTTGCCAAAAATGCCCAAACAGTCCCTAGACTTTGCTGAAAATCAATATTATCCCAATATTAGCTTAGGATATTAATATCTAGCCCCTTAGAGACAATAGCTTATCAGGTATGGTTTTTCCCGCCAAAACTTATTATTACGAGATCAATTAGAGAATTATATATAAATAAATAAAAACGTAATTAAAACCGTACCGGGACACGGGCTTTACAACTCTCCCCCGCTTGAATTAGGCTTCGTCCTCGAAGTCTACGTCCACGAATAGCTCCAAATAGTTCTCCGTCATCTCAACCTCAGGTTCCCAAGTCCACTCGGAACCCTTTCGGTGTTGCCACTGGACTTTCACTAACTGGAATCTAAATTCCTCACACCGTCTAAAAATTTCTCGAATACTTTTCTTACCAACAAAACTCCTTCAAGAACACTGAATATATGATCGGAAGAACACTCCAATGACTGGAGTCATTCCTAGTCAAACGACTTCGGTTGTCTCCCAACTTTAGATATTCCATACATCCTGATTCAAATTTCAAGCTCTAACCATTCTAAAGTTGCTCACCAATATACCCTACAGGATACTCGAATCCGATCATTCCTACCATTAACTGTCGATTAACTTTCACGAGTTCTAATAGACTCCCAAATTTATTTCACACGAATCATCAAACTGGTAAATTTATAATCACCCACGAAGGTCATTCCACCATAACCATTCATCACAAGTGAGCATTTCAGGGTTACTACTACCATCACCATAATTATTTTAAAATCGGCTACAATTCTCCGATTACACTAAAGGTGTTTGGCCTCAAGCCCAAAAGTCGACACCTAAATATACCACTTACCTCAAAAGGGTTTCTGTGCATTTATTCTCTCAATTACAAAGGGCATCATTCCCTTAACCGATACTATTCGGCCTACAGTACTAACACGCGTGGAATATCCAGCCTTCCACTGTCGACGTATCCCCCACACTCGCTCTACGAAGCCAGGTTACACCGTATCGAGGATACACCTTGACGTCTACCTCCCACGTAACGCCTCAAGGCCCAGCACATCGGAACTACCTCCCAGGTAAGTGCTCAAGGCTATATCCTCCTAGTGCCTACTGGAAAGTCAAGGTCATAACATATGAATACCGGGGTCCCACCCCGAGATACCCAACCGACCATTACTAACGACTGACTAACGTGTCTAAGGATCTAATGCAAAACAGTCTACCAACAACATGCCTATCCCGGAATGACTCACTCACCCAAACATGTAAATACTCACCATGCCATAAATACAAAAATGTGCAACAAAAACAACCCATCAACAAGACTCCACATCGAGCCATTAAAACCGTGCAATTGACCCCTGACTATCTCAAAGTTAAAACCGAGCAAAATGATCCACGCTTGCTAGACCCATAAGTCGGTCAAAAACGCGTTTAAATAAAGTTTAAGCAAGCAATACTCTAAAATCAACATTAGTCCCAAACTCAACACGGGTTAAACAAAAGAGTTTTCCAAAAGGACTCACACCCTTAAAATTCTCAAAATGACACATAACACTTAAAAGCGCATTTCCCAAATGGTTTACAAAATCATTTACAAAATATTTTCAACGTCAAGATTTTTCATCTCAAAAAGATCGTATGCAATAAAACTACTATTACCAGGTCGGTAGTTACGCAAAAATGAACACGCTCGTCCCACATATGAAAATCATGTTGAAAATCATTCCATTGCAGCTCAGTTTACTCACAAAACGCAAAGCGAAATAAATAATTTCTTTAAAAATGAACCGTCACGGTTCTAGTATGGATTGGCTCATGACCTGTACTTAAAATAACCACTAGACCTTACACAGGGTGCGACAAAAGTGTGCACATAATTTCAAAATAAGTTCCACGACGTTTGACCCCAAAATTTCTCTTTTTAAATCATAAAATGTCGTGGCACAGGATTCACCAACAAATTTTTACGCGCGTCAGCTAGTCATACAAACGATGAAACGGTTTACAAATATATTTTTGTTAAAACACAACTGTCTCGTGTAAGTTTCAAACTTAAAGATAGAAACCAATCCGCTTCTATCATTTTAAAATATCGACTAAAACCTCGTAAAATCTCTAACTGGGGGTAGGCATGCAAGCTTGTAACACTTCCTTAAAATTTTCTTGCAATGACACACATGCTCCAATTAACTCACACCAAATCTCAAAAGGTGGGGTTCTTTAAATTGATTTCCCAAAATTTCCCCAAATGGTCACATAAACAAATAAGATATGCACCTCGTGAAATTAAACCCACACGACTCAACATGCCGTAAAACAAAACTTCATGAACCTTAACGAACTCAATGACTCTAAGTCAATAAAATAGCACCATACATTGTGCCCCCAAAGTCAAATTGTTAAAAGCAAAATCATGTATGAGACGCCAAAATCCCAAAAATCTCTTTCCACGGTAAAACCATAAACAACATTGTTTAACAAACTCATTTTAAACAAATCACCAAAATAGTTTTATACAGACATCGTGGAATGTAACTTTCCGTCTCAACTCTAACATATATGGAGGAGTTCCAATGTTAAAGTCACAAGCCGTAGTCATTTGCCCAACATTTTAAACACCACAAAACACGGATATCATCTTACCCGAAGGGCCCGTTGGAAAAATAACAAAATGAAACAATTTCTAACAACGTTTGCAACTCTCGTGATAAAACGGTTTCATGCACTTTCAAAACCATAATTCGAAATCTTGTGTGTGTGCTGAACATTTCCCAAAATTCCAAAACACAATCCATATAAGGATTGGAAACACACGAATTAGTTAATGCAATTTTATTTTCAAAATCAAACTTTGTGCATGACTTAGTCGGCATTTTACGTCTCGACTCACACTACTCCAAATCCCTCCGGCCCACTATCATCATCCGGACATTTAAACCTTTTAGGGCAAGTTGGGAAATCACGTCAAATCAACTTACGGCTTTTCCTCAAATCAAAGTCGGCTCTATAAGCCTATGATTCTAGCACAATCATCCATCTTGGCCCAAAATGGTCTACTTAAAACAAACATCATCCTTATCGTCACTCCAAGTGATTAATACTAGAATCGTCCTTCTATTCCCACGACTACTAGATTAGAACCTTCATCACTACCCCCCAACGATCATCACATCAAAGTAATTCAAGTACACACCTGCACTAGTAGGTTTACTATAGTTGTTCCTCCTTGTGATGGCTATTCTGGGTAGATATTACAATGAGTTATTAGCACATAATAACTCACACTAACAACACTCACGCTCAACTCCTTGGATTCCTCGTGACTTTCCCCGACTCGAGCACAGATCCTGTGCTTCAGATAGTAGGAGCTATACTACTACCATCCACACCTATCCTCACTCGTTTCGAGTCCCGTCCTGAAGTACCCAAGTAGTTCCTTGTCGAAAAACTATACACATATGCCCGCACCGGCATATGTACACACTCTTCCTAGCTCCCTAGGAATTTCATTTCATCCCACTACCCTTGCTAGGACGGAAACCTCACTAGTCCTGACAAGTCGCCTCGCGAATGCACAGTCGCATACAGTGAAAACCAGATAGACATTCGAATATAAGATTCTATCCTACAACGGTTGGACTCAAACAAGAATTGCGCAATAGAACTAAATCTAACATCCTAAGGCTATTCGGTTCCTACTGCATACAACCTATAGTGCATTCACTTAACAACCTATCAAGGCTAGCATAAATTCCTATTAGCAAGCAACAAACATGCAGCACAGTGTAATAAGCACCAAGCAATCTAGCATACATACTCCTATGTTCTAGAAAGCAATAAATTACACCAAGTACAGTGTAATAAGCACCAAGTACTTTACCTTTTCCCTTGGCATCGGCTGACTATACACACTGCGCCTTCGGTCACCGTTTCCCAAACGGACTCTTCCTTTCTTCCATTTCTTAAAAAATTTAAGAGAAAAATTTCATAGCCGCAACTTGAGATCAAACACACCGAGATGTGTTTGATTCACTCAAGCTGTGCTCTGATACCAAGTTGTAACGTCCCAAAAATTACAATAAATTTGAACTGTTAAAAATACCATTTTTATTAAATTAAATCACAAGCGTTTAACTCAAAATAAACGTTTACACAAAACCTCGATATGTTAAACGATCAACTCAACTAAAACAGCGGAAATGTAAAAAAAATAATAATACGAAGGTCTTCTCAACGCGCCAGTGTGTACCGTCACGCCTTACTGCCACTCGCACCTGAAACAGTAATTTTATAGGGAAAGGGTAAGCACGAAACTTAGTGAATTCAAGCACCAACATAGGATAGCAATCATATGAACACTACCCCTAACCACAGATAAATACAATTAATCTACACATGCCAGTTCAAGAACATAGCCTAAACAGGCAACTCATACAAGGACATAACAGTCCACCTCGGCACCCCGAGGTCTACATAGTCAATACAACCATCGGCCCCGCCGAACATCGATCCAACCGAATAAATACAACCATCGGCCCCGCCGAACATCGGTCCAACCGAATAAATACAACCATCGGCCCCGCCGAACATCGGTCCAACCGAATAAATACAACCATCGGCCCCGCCGAACATCGGTCCAACAGAATAAATACAACAGTAAAGGTATTCTCCTAGAAATTAATAAATAAAACCATCGGTCTCCCCGATCATACAACAACTGTATATTTATATAAAACCATCGGTCTCCCCGATCATACAACAACAACTGTATATATATATATAAAACCATCGGTCCCCCTGATTATACAAAACACTCGTGTAGGCATCCCTCGGTCTCCCCGAGTTCATCCCACACTTGTACACAATTCCTCGGTCCCACCGAGTTCACAGAACACTAAAACACTATTCCTCGGTCCCATCGAGCCCTCGGTCCCACCGAGATGTATATAACACTCATTTATACTAGGCATTAATTCAACCTAGTACTACGCACCACAATTCAGCTAGTACACACAACAATTCAGCTAACACATACAAACTACCGTAATGTACATATAATCCCTATTCTACGTAGTGAGAGAACTCACCTCGATACGCAACGCAGATTCCACAAACAGCAATACGAGCCCGCCACTCCAACTCACTCCTTCCCACCTAAAGAAGTGCTACCAAGTGTCAACACGACGCTCCAACCCTCAATTATAAACATAAGACTAAACGAGCGACATTTCAGATTTTCGGTCTAACTGCAGGTCTGTTCGGGACCTGCTTATCCCCCTCTAGACCCACTAATCCAGAGATTAAGTCCCACAAACAGGAGGGTCTAGATCTTAGCTTTCCAAGGACATATTATACGCGTTCTAACGATTTTCCTACGATTTAATATGAATTTTCTAAGAATGGGACGCGAGTCTGTCGTATTCGGACCTGATGTAAAAACAGCTATTTTACACCTAGCTAGAGGTCGAACCAGACTTTCGCTAAAACACGAAAAGTGTGCCCGACACAGAATGTGAACCGTGGGCACCGGATTCGTCTCAAACCGAGCTACGACGAGAATGTTACGGGCGAAATACGAACTGGACAGAACCTTTTTATTCACATAAAATGACGATTTATAAAACGGTTTAAAGTTTTCGTGAATTGGGTTACGGTTTAGTTATTTAGGTTCGGTTCTAGGTAGCCATGGCTGGACTAATCCCAGCATCACCCACTGCCACCTCCGGCAGTGGTGGTCGGCGGCGGCGGCCACCGGCGGCAATGGCGTTTTTCTTGGGTTATCGATGCCGAAAAAAAAGAAAAGCAAAGAGAAGGGTACTTCCCTATCGCGAACAACACCGTAACACAACGGTCGCAACCCTCCATTACAACCACCGATTGGTGGTGCACGGCGGCACCCGCCGGCGGCAGCCGTAGCTGCAGCGGCGCTGGTGGTTGAAAACAACGAAACGAAAACGAACAGCAAGGGGATGAAGGACCTTACCTCACAACGACACCGCAACGACACAAGAACTCCGCTCCCCTTTCTCTTTCGTTCCCTCCCTCCCTCGCTGCACTTTACACTTCGTCGGCAGGGAAGAATGGCCCGCCAACGGCTGCTGGTGGTGGTCCGGCGGCAGCAGCGACTGCGTGCGTGTTTCGCCGTGCGTGTGGGCAAGAAGAGGAGGAAAGTAGGGTTTCCTTTTGTTTTCTTTTTCTTTGCTTGAGACCAAAGTAACGAGAGAGAGAAAAGAAAGAAATGTTGTGTGTGTGATATCTCGTGGATTTGGACTAAGAAGGAGAGGGGGTCGGTTCCCCCACATGGGCCGACCCCATTCATATAACTTTGCCAAAAATGCCCAAACAGTCCCTAGACTTTGCTGAAAATCAATATTATCCCAATATTAGCTTAGGATATTAATATCTAGCCCCTTAGAGACGATAGCTTATCAGGTATGGTTTTTCCCGCCAAAACTTATTATTACGAGATCAATTAGAGAATTATATATAAATAAATAAAAACGTAATTAAAACCGTACCGGGACACGGGCTTTACATTACGATTTGCAAAATATTCCACTCTTTTCATGATAAGTCAAGAAAACGTTTGAATGCAAAACTTTTATAACCAAAATGAGTATTGACACGTTGAAGTTATATAATTGAGTGTGAGAACCGACTGGTTTACTTCGTGTCGGTAATTCCCTTCAGAATTTTGTTGTATGAAAAGATTTTCCTCCAAATATATATTTCTGACGTAACAACATATTTTCGGTTGAGTAAGATTAAGTTTTACGGAAAGTTGCATGCAAGCGATTCTCGAGATCGTTGTGCAGGGCATTGGGGTTATGAGAATGTTGGAGTCATGTGTACCCAAGTTATTTCTAAGTATTGTTCTTTAAAAATGATAAGAAGTGTGAAATGATTCATTTATCGCGTTGTCAGGCATGAAGGCTATGAACTCACTAGGTCATAGAGTATTACATTTTAAGCTACGGAAGAACTCCTAGAGTGGAGAGGTGTTGGACAAATCAGGGGAGAATGTTTGTAGCTTTGGTATTTGTGTTCTAGAGGAAAGGTGAGCAGTGGAAGAGTCGGAAGTGGACTTTAGTGTCGGTTGTATGAGGGTCTGTACCCTTGTGCGGTGATGGGAAATACAGTTGCCGAGGGACGGTTGTGTTCAAGGGAAGGACTATAAGTCATCAAGGTGTTGGTATTAGCAATTCGTTATGAGTAGTGTGGTGAAGTAGGAATGAAATATCCTCGACGTCGAATAAGAGTTTAAAGTGATTTTGTAATATTGACGTTGCACGAGTGAGTTTGAAATGAGGACGACGGTATGTGAATTTGATTATGATATGTTGGAAGGATTAGGTTCAGTAAGGGACCCTTGTTGAAGAGTAGGTTAAGGAAGTATCAACAGGACAACTATTGACGTTGAAGTCGGCGGTTAAGACTTGAATCAGAAGGTTGAAAGTTGAAGGACCACCTTGTAGGGGTGTTAAGATAGTGAAAGACTGCTGTTTTAGATAAGCGTTTTGCTTACGAGATGGATGGTTCGTAAAGAATGAAGTATTTAGCACAAACGAAGTGAGGGTATAGATTATGTCGATCTGTGAGGAAATGTGCCCTGTCGATGTAATGGTTTGGTATTGAAAAGAACTGGCAAGAAACAAGTATGTTAGAATTGATCAGAAACTCGGGTGTTGTGGTTCAACTAGAGTTGGGGAGAGACAATGTAGCGAGATAGACTCGGTTAATTATGCGTGAGGTCTTGAAGATAAGTTTGAGTTGTGTACGAATGGCCATGAGAGTTTTGGTCTGCAATGTGATGTTATGAGTGAGGAATGTACAGTTATGCAGTGGCAATAATTGCCAAGTTAACTGTACCAGCTAGCGTCGTAGTGATGTGATGTTAGAGAAAGAGGAAGCATCAGATAGAAGCCTTTTTGGGGGGTTTAAGATGAGGTGTTCGAGTTGTTAACCAGGTGGTTGGAGCACGTAGGGTGTAAGTTGACGTTGTGATATGATTATGTTTGGGATAGCATCACGGAGTGGTGGTGGGTAGTTGCCCAAAGGAGAACCAAGTGTTTTTAGTTGTAAGGGTCGCTAAGTAACCATATGTTGGGAGTATTGGAAGTTTAAAGAAGATGATGGATGTATTAGTCAAAATGTGGAATAGATGTGAAATCCTTAAAGAATGTGAGCTGTTGCTTATGTGTGAACGAATTGTCTGAGAAAGTAAAGGTTGGAGTTTAAAGAATGTATAGTGACGTCGAACTCTGGTGTCAGTTCAAGGTGATTTGGTTGAAAGCCTTAAGTTAGATTTTTAGTGCAACTGTTTGGTTATGTATAGTAATGAGAAAGCATTTGCAGCTTGGGAATTGTCGGATGAGAGGGGGAGAGTAATGTTGGTGGGCAGTGCTCCACGCTAGCGTGGGGAGGCGAAGACAGTATGTCGGAATAAGTAAGTAAGTCGGAAGTAGTAAACTTGACAGTAATGCCGGTAGGTGCAGTGCTGTGTAGATTGTCCTTAATAGGTGTCCGAACTTTTGGAATTCTGTTGAGGAAGGAAATTGTGTATGATTTTGTGCAGGAAAGAAGTGGATAAGACAACTGAATGAGTTAAGTTAGTGATTTTGAGGGAAACGTTCAAATGAACTGATCGTTCAGTGTAAGCTATCGAGAACAATAGGGTATGATCGTGGTTACCCATCCTAGTTGAGTGGAAGTAACTGAAGTTATGTTATATGACTGGACGCTTGTGGCAAGCAGTGAGAAATTGATGAGCCTTCAGGATAAGTTCAATTCTGATAGGTGAGTACTCCAATAAGGAATTATAGAGGTTTCCTACTATTAGATACGTTAAGTGTGAAATGATGAAGTGATGAGAACGTACGAATTAGTTGTCGAGTTGTAGCCGATGTGATTCGGGAAAGGAGTATGATCTGCATAGACGAATGTCGGTTGGAAGAAGTAACCTAGAAATTTCAGGTATACCGAGGAGAGAACTCATGGGTGTGAGCTTGTCGGGATGTACAAGGTTGGCCTTGTGCCAAGTTGTCAGTGAGTGAGTTTTTCCTGGTGGAAGATTCTCGTTGTTGTGGCGGGAAATTTTCCGCCAAGTTCTTTCTCTTAAGGAAGTATAATGTACGAGAGACCTTAATTAGACGTGTTTAAAACCGTGAGTCCCGATGTGTGGACGGAGGCGAGCAAATGGAGGCACGGTTGGCCTTGGATCTATCAAGTAGTTTTAAGCGAGTATAGTGATCGAAGAGGGTATAAGTAAATAGTGCAAGATGGCACGTTATAGCAAAGTGGTGACTCGTCGAGGGTGGTTTCAAATTATGGGGTGCGGTTATGTTTCCCATCTGAACGGTTTGGGGTAATCGAGTAGAACTGAGTGGTTGGATTGAAAACATAAGACTGTTGAACCTTGAGGTTTGAGTGATAGGTAAAGTGGACTACGTCTGTGGATCCGTCGAAGTTTTGGAAGTTGGATAGTTAATGTACGATCTGGTGTGTCAGATGAGACTTTGAGAAGAAATTCATAGTGTGGTGCACGTCTCTTATGGAGAGCCGAGGTAAGAAGTGAGTTATGGCGACTTTACAAGAAATAGACGAAAAGAAGTTGACTTTTGTCATTAGTGAGTGAGTTAGAGCAGCGACATACAAGTTAGACTTGCCGGAGGAATGAAAGGGTGTTCATCCGACATTTCATGTCTCGGACTCAAAGAAGTGTTTGTCAGAATCCGAGGTGGCTGTTCCTTTGAGGGACATCAGTATAGATGAGAGGTTGACTTATGTAGAAGAACCGTTAGAAAGCGTGAGCAGTAAAATTTGCAAAACAAGGAATAGTGAAGTCCGATTAGTAAAGGTTCAGTGGAAGTATCATAAGGGACGAGAGGTTACTTGGGAAGTGGAGGCGGACATGAAGTCCAAGTACCCTCATCTTTTCGAGAATGGAATTCCGGGGACGGAATTCTTTTGAGGGGGGAGTATTGTAATATCCGAGACCGAAATTTAAGGAGCTTCAAGTCTTTTGGGAAAGTTTAATAAAAACTGAAAGTTGAGGGACTATTGGGTTAATTTATGTTAGGGTATAAATGCCCAAATGTTTGGCACTAAACCCTAGAGAGACCATTTCATTTGTGGTTGGCGGCTAAGATAGAATAGAAGGAAAAAAAAGAATTTTGGGGTTCTTGGGAAATTGAAGAAAAAGATCTTCATCCTTTGGAAAATCGGAAAAAGGAGTGGGGTGAGATTCGTTTTCTGCAGAGAATCCCTCAGGTAATTCCTAATCTATAATCCTATTTATGATTGTTGGGTGGATTGTTGAGTTTTGAGAGTTCTTGACTTGAAAATTAGTAATGAGACTCCAAGAGAAGATTTAATCACCATAATTCGTGTTTAGATAGCAAAGAATTGTAAGAAATGGCTTTAGAATGTTTATGTAAGTATTTATCACGTTATCGTTTCGATTAAAGGGCGTTTAACAAGAAATTTAGCCTCTGAACTCGTCCAGCATTTCGTCCGGAAACCTTCAGGTTATGAAGGAGTCCGGGTGAGTGTCCGGTAAGCTTAAACGTCCGGAAAGCATAATATTCCGATAAGTAGAAATTTGTGTGTCCGGAAAGTAGAGTTATACGGACAGTAGGGTTATCCGGATAGTAGTGTTGTCCAGAATGTGATGTTGACCGGAAAGTTGTGTGTCCGAAAAGATGAGTGATCAGCTTATGTTTTGTCCATTCATTCAGGAAAATCGATTGGAAGTCGGGAACATATTAGAAAAGATAAGTAAGAGCACCAGGTGAGTTTTCTAACTAAAATGTGTGGCTTTTAATGCGTTTTCTAAAGCAAGACATGATGAGTAATGCCATGTTTATTTTTATAAATGCTTTATCTGCAAGAAAGTTGTTTAAAGTTTTATATGTGGGATGTATGCATACATTGATTTTGATGTAAATTGACTAAGTCGGGGGGTGTGGCCCGCCAGCTCGTGCCGGGGGGTATGCCCCGTTTATGCCAAGGGAGGTGTGACCCTGTAAGGCAGCATGAGAATGAATCGTTGTCACCCTAGGGTGACTTCAGGGTGCCAATTTACGAGGGGCGGACCTTTATCTGTGAACGTTTTTATATGAACATATTTATGAAAGATTTATACTGAAAATGATAATCTGTTTTAAATGCTTTGATAATCTGTTAGGAGGGACTCACTAGACCTCATGGTCTAACCCTCGCATTTTCAAACTAAAACCTTTTCAGGTAAGCAGATAGTAGGAGGCTCCGGTAAGTGAGCAAGCGCATGATAGGGTACAGATGCAGATTGAGACAGTGCCACTCATACTTTTAGTGGTAGTTATTCTCAGTTGTGTATAGGTTGTTTCCGCCAACCTAAGTTATTTAGACAGATGTAATGAAATTTTATGGACTCAGTTTTGTAATTGTTTAATATTAATGCTATGTATGCTTTATTTAGACTGGGTTGTTACATCTGATTTCTTTGAAAGAGGGACCTAAACTTAAATATCTCAAGAAGTGGTCCCTCAAGTTTGGATTTTGCTTTGAAAGAAGGACCTGGTCATTAACTCCGTCTATTTTTATCGTTAGTGTCAGGGGTATTTTCGTCCAACAATATTTTATCTCTTTTTTTTCATTATTACTTGTTTTTCTTGTTTTTCGTAAAAAACAATAAACCACAAGGATGAACCTGTAATTAACTAATATATATATATATACATATATATATATATATACACACACACATGAGACAGGACCAACTATCAGTAATTTTAGCATCCATTTTTTATCGGCGTTTTCCTCTTCTAAGTTGTTTGTCATTGGTGGATGCCACATGGGTTGGTTCCATTGGTGGTGGTGGCAACAAGTCAAGGTGTTTGACTAGTGGTGGAGTTTGGAAATGGCGTAGGGTGTGCTTCTTCTTGAATGGCTGCCCTTTGCTCCAATACATTCATTGGAAGTTGCCTTTCTGTATATTTTGCACAACACTATATCCTGTAAATTAAATGAAAATGAGAATGATAATATGATATGGAATGAAAAATGGAAACTCCAGCCACTGCACCACCCTCTCTTAGCTGCTGCACCATCGTCCCTTCCCCATCGTCACCTCCGGACATCGCCACTTCCATCTTCGGTGGAAGGATTGGGGGCTTCCATACGAGAGAATCTGTATATTCACCGTATCGATTTGGTCTACGTAGGCATAAGTTGAATAAATCTTGTTTTAAATTTACCGGGAATAAGTAAATACACGAATGAGTCAGGTAGCTTGTTGAACCAAACCCTCAGTGATTTGATAATGACCCTCTCTTATATACTTAGTGAAAACTGTAAGTAAACAATATGTATCAGAGTTTCACTATCGCTGATAAGTACTAAGATCTTACAGTACCGCTGATAGGAACTCTCGCTCTTTAAATTAAACATTCAGCGAACACTGTTCATCATTAATGCTCTGAGTCTGTTCAGTCATTATGATGATCGCTGATAAGTTAGTTGTTTACTTATGATCCCTGAAGACAAGTTTCACGTCAACAAAGGTTCTACGCTGAAGTCGAAGATCAAGCTCAAGAACCAGCGACAAGTCTCCTAATGAACTGATGCGGATCAGCGAAGACTCGGATTTGTCCACTCAACGTGAAGTATCAAGTACAAGACTTCAGCTATCGCTGAACTTTATCATTCGCTGAATAGAAAATGATAATCGCTGAATCAACGAAAGCTGATCATGAAGTCCTCCGTACAAAGTACTTTTGTCTTAACCACCCTTGCACGACTCCGTACGAAATGTCAGAAAAGAACCTCCGAAAATCTGAAATCGTACAACCATTCTGATACTACACTAATCATCCATACGGCTACTAAGGTTGTCAACCAAGGTCAATGACATGCAACCAACCAGCTGATGACACGTGTAAAGTATATACTGACTTGCATTAAATGCATGCAGTATATAAAGAGATGAACTCACTTCATTTGAAGTAACTTGCTAACTCTGGACAAGTTCAAATCTCTTATCTCATATAGGTTATTATTAGTAATTTCCTTATCTCTCTTAGTGCAAGAAACCTTAGTGTTCCAACTTGTTTAGATTTAGCTTTATCCTTAATCTTGTTTCCGCAACAAGCTGTAAATTGTTAATGATTTATCAATAAACAATTTAGAAAAGTAAAATCTGTGTGTTTGTATTCACCCCCCCCTTCTACAAACTTGTATAGGCCTTCGGGACCAACAAGTGGTATCAGAGCAGATTTGTTTAATCTCATAAACAAGATCTAATCTAAGATATTTCTCTACCTTGCTATTATCTGAAAATGGCCACCAATACAAACACAAATTATATAGACAATGGTTCTCTTGCAAAACCCCCTAGATTTTTGTTACGTGCGAAATGTGTGTTTAAATCGCAGTGGTTTGCAAACTGTCCACAGTGGGGAGTGCAAGTGTACACTGTCCACTATGATCGTCACAGCAAGTAATAGTTGGTAAAATACCATAATCAAATCCACAGAGACTGGACAATCAAGACAATACGGTTCTCATGAGCTCCTTTTACAAGTTTCAACTAGAGAGGAAAATAATACTTGGTTTTGGTTTGGTAAAATAGCTACTTGAAACGATTTACTAAATGTTAAAAAGGAGGAATGTAGGTTGGATTTTCCCTAGATTTTATCTCAAATACTCGGTCCTTAGAGTGATCCTCGTATTTGTGGTGGACATTTTCGCTAGAAAAGCCCGGTTACAAAAATACTCACACCGTTAGATAAAAATCCCATACTCTTAGTACTTGTTGTTTTGTCAATGGTAATCTCTAAATGGACCTTTTCAGGCCTCGATGGAATGTGTAGAGACAAATACTCTAAGTGTTTTTAATACACAAATTAGCTTGCCTACTACTCCAGTGGGCAGAGATTAGCTCACTATGCCGACCTCACTTTCGTAAGTGTCATAAGAATTCTTTCGAATCCCCTAGCATCATTCAAGCTCGTGTCACTGCGTTCTACTCATTTCTAAGTTAAGAACTAGACTTTTAGATCCTTGCAAGTGATCGGCTTGTTCGCATCTTTGGGTAAATATCGAGAGTGAATGACCAAAACAATAAATATTCTAAGTATAAAGATTACTCAAGCATTTTCTATAAAATCCAGGTACTTCTCCTTCCTACATCCCAAAGGATGCTTATCCTAACATTTCCGAAGTAAAGAAAACAAAAGATGAAGATTTGCACATAATAAAACTGAAAGTGGATTGAATAGTGCTCACAGTGGGGAACGAGAATTCGTCCCTGTCCACTGTGCTTTACGAACTACAATTAACTAGGAAAGGAAATTACAAAAATTAAAGCTAAGTTAATGCAGTAATTAAAAGACTAAAACTAATGTGGTAGATGAGAGAAATTAAAGCTATCTAAACTTAACCCAAGATGATTGTAAGAATGCTAGATTCATTTCAATAAATGAACCCAAGTGCTCCTTTATATACTAGAGGAAAGACTTAGATATTACACAAAAGAGATGAGTCTTCCAATGGGTAAAAACTGCTGTATAATGGCAGAAATCAGCCCCTTGTGCAAACCTATTACCCAATGGATCCTTCTCCAAGTCAATTTCCAAGTACATAAAGGAGTACTTGTTGCAATCTTCTATGTAGATGTCATTTTGTACTTCCTCCAGCCATTTCCCTGCCAATTGAACCTTCTTCTTCCAGAAAATTAGATCCCAACTAATAGTTTCTTTTGTCTTTCTTTATCAGCTCGAATAGTGGGCAGCCGGAGTGGGCAGAACAGTGATCACTGCAGGATAAAAATGCGAAAAACACCCAAACTTCCACCAAATAATTTATTAAAGACCATGGTTCACTCCTTTTGCTCGTTTTCGTAAATCATACCAAGAATGAGGGTTTTTAGAAGTGAAATGGCTAAAATTGACAAAATAAAGTAGGAAAAACAAGGAAATAATAACTCTAAAAATAGAGTTATCACAACCTCAAACTTAAACCATTACTTGTCCCCAAGTAATAAAAATAATGAAATAAAATGAAAAATAATGCATTCGAAATTTTGAGGGACTTACATACTTCTTGACTTGAATGAGCTTTTGATCTCCTTCCTCCGATACTTCCTTCGGTCCGAAACTTAAAAACTTCACTTTTGTACTTGACGAAATCTTTCCCTTGTTTACCATTTGATCAATAGGGCTTTCTTGGGTTTGAAGGGTTTATGGCTTTGAATCTTTTCCCAAGGGTTTTTGGCAAGAATTTCCAAACATGGACCGAGGATCTCGCTTTGAGATTTTTATTTCAAGAAGTGGGTGTTTAGTATTTTGTAATGATAGGTACGTACACTTTCAGGCTTTATTTGGGTATGGCTATTTTTTCTTCTGATGGTCCAGAATGGGCACACCATCTTTTTCTGGGAGTGAGCACTTTGATGGTCCGGAAAAGGCACACCATCAATTTTGTTAGTGATACTCCGATTTTCTTCTGTTTTTGTATTTTTGTATTTTCTCTATATATATATATATTTTTTTTGGGAGGGGGTATGGCTTACCCACCTCAAACTTGGACTTCACAGTGTCCCCACTGTGGCAGACTGGAAGTCACTCTGGAAATCCCCACCTCAAACTTAAAATCTCACAGTGTCCCCACTGTGACATAGAAAAATGGATCAAAGGAGGTGGTTGTGGGTACAAAAAGGGTTGTGTTTAGATGCGAAAAATGGCCTAAATCATTTCACGGGACAAGTTGAGATTTGTACTTACAAAAGTGACCTTTTTAAGTTGGAAGCCGAAAGTTGTACCTTGAAATGGAAACGAGGTCAAAAGCATTCAAACGACAAATACGTTAGTACCCAAAAGTACTACCCAGTGGTAGGATTTCATGCATTACGAACCAAAATAAGAATTCAGCAAAGAGTCAAAAGCCTAGCCATAGGCCTAAAATCAAACCAAATACAAATTAAAATTGTTTTTGGGAGCATCATGAGTGGAAACCAAAGTTTTAACAAACCATTAGTGGGTCGGGGTTGCTTGCGGTGAACTGTCGCCAGAATTCTCCTCGAAACCATCTTCTTTTCGACCCTAATCCTTTCCTCTTCCTCTCTTGCCAACCGTTCGGCTTCCTCTCGTTGTTTTCTCTCCTCCTCTTCCTTTGCCAGCCTTTCTTCCTCTTCCTTCCTCTTTCTCTCAACCTTTTCTTTCTTCTTTTTAAGCGCAAGATTTTTTTTTTGTAGGGTTGGGTTGGTGCGGTTCGAGAGAGAAAAATGGAGAAGAAGAGTATGTGTGTTTTTGAATATTTGGAGTAAAGGTGGTTTTTGGAATTTAGAATGGAAAGGGTTTATCTTTTTGGGTAATAAAATGGAGGGAAACGGTCCTTTTTGGAGAGAGAGAGTGATAATGATAGCTTTTCTTGAAAAATGGAGAAATGGGTGTAAGATGGCAGCAAAAGTTGACTGATTTGTAAGAAAAAGTTGATGTGTGTCAGCCTTGGGCCCCTCAAAAACCGTCCTATCCTTCTTCAGATTTGGAGTGGGGAACGCAGGGACATGCATCTCCCCACTGCGAAGCTTTTTCTTGATTTTTCCTCCAAAAAGCGGCAATTTCTCCTACACACATTAAAACAAACTACCATGCAGAATTAAAAAGACCAAAAATAATAAAAAGACAGCAAATAACTGAAATAAAATATTTACAAACGGTTGTGACATTGCTTAACCAGAGCGGGATGGAGAGTGGGCACTGTCGCTCAGAAAGTGCTTCACCCTTTGTCCATTGACTTTAACGATTTTTCCAAATTGAGGAGCCATTAAGTCCAGAGTTCCAAAAGGACTTACCTTGACCACAGTGTAAGGCTCTTTCCATCGAGATTTTAATTTTTCCGGAAACATCCTTAACCTTGAATTAAAAAGTAGCACTTTTTGTCCCTCCACAAAATTTCCATGAGTGATTTTCTGGTCAGGCCACCTCTTGATCTTCTCCTTGTTGTTTTTTTCATTTATGTAGGAGTGGTGACAGAGTTCTTCTAACTCATTGAGGTAGGCATACTTTAAGTGGGAAGGCAATGACTTCAAATTCAAGTCAGGGGGATGTTTATATGGTAGTTTGACATGTCTCTCCTTGAAATCTAGCAGCTCAAAAGCTGCCAAAATTTCGTTACACTCATCCTCAAAAGTGTCATCATTTTTAGAGTCGGAGTGCTCACTCTTACTCCCCACTGTGGGCACTGTGCTTCTCACTGTGGGCACTGTGTCAAAACTGTGGGATCCATAAATCGAACTTAAAGCAAAACAGTCTTCGGTGTCTATATACTTAAGGGCCTTGAAGACATTGAATGTTACCTCTTGGTCATTAACTCGCATCGTGAGTTCCCCTTTGTGCACATCAATCAAAGTACGTCCGGTTGCAAGAAACGGACGCCCTAAGATGATTGGGATTTCTTTATCGGCCTCATAATCTAGAACTAGAAAATCGGCGGGGAAGATAAATTTATCCACTTGGACCAAAACGTCTTCTATTTTTCCCTTGGGATAGGCAATGGACCGGTCGGCTAGTTGTAATGTCACGGTTGTGGGTCTAGCCTCTCCAATACCTAACTTTTTAAAAATGGACAGTGGCATCAAGTTGACACTAGCTCCTAGATCACAGAGTGCTTGACCTACTTCTTGTCCTCCTATAATGCATGGAATGGTGAAACTACCTGGGTCTTTCAACTTCGGTGGAATCTTGCTAGTAAGGAGTGCACTACATTCCTCGGTTAAAGCTACAGTCTCAAACTCACCCAACTTTCTCTTTTTGTTCAAAATATCCTTTAAAAATTTAACATAGCTTGGCATTTGCTCGAGAGCTTCTACCAAGGGTATGTTAATATGAAGTTGTTTAAAAATGTCTAAGAATTTTTTAAATTGAACATCGACATTTTTAGGCTTCATTCTTTGAGGAAAAGGGATACTTCGTGGGTCAATTTGAGTTTGCTGAGGTATTGGCTTTCGAAAAGTAGGCTTTGGAACAGGTCCAAAAGTGGGAAGGTCAGGGATGTCGGTCCTCACTGTGGGGACCACAGTGACCTGAGGAGTGCCCACTGTGGGAACCACAGTGGGTATTTGAGGCGAATCATCAGACTCAAAAACGATATCTTTCAGATCCTTTCCACTCCTCAGTGTTATGGACTTGACATGTTCTGGTCCTTTTCCTATCACCCTAGCTTGCTCGGTATCACTAGGTAACGTTCCTGGTGGTCTATTCTTAACTTCAACGGCTAGTTGTCCTACTTGAGTCTCTATATTTCTAATGGCTGCTTGAGTTTGATTCATAAAACCCTTGAGAATTGATTCAAGTGACTGTTGGGTCTCAGCGGGTTGAGTAGATCGTGGTTGGTATGGTTGTGGGGACTGCCCACTGTGATGTGGGGACTGCCCACTGTGATGTTGCTGAAATCCAGGGGGATTGTATGGTCTTTGCTGGATATGACTCGGCCCTTGGGGTTGGAGTCCTTGATTACCAGACCAAGAGAAATTCGGATGATTTCTCCAACCTGGATTATAAGTCTGTGAATAAGGGTTGTTCCTCGGATTGGTTCCTATAACATTAACAGATTCGGGATTTGCTGGGCAAAAATCAAAAACATGCTCCTCTCCACAGAGGGAGCAGTTTTCAGGGAGATGCGTTGCTGAATTGACTTGGCCTCTATTTTGATTTAAAACGATTTTGGTCAAGGCCACCAATTGCGCATTCATGGTTTTAAGTGCCTCGGAATCGATGGTGTTGGTCTTTGATATGGGTGCTCTCGGATTTGACCATTCGGTATTGTTGTTGGACACTTTTTCTAAGATTTGATATCCTTCGTTGTAAGTCATACTCGTAAATGTTCCACCGGCTGTTGCATCTAAGATGATTTTGGCTGCATTGGAAAGACCATTGTAAAAGGTCTCCAATTGGATGCAATGTGGGATGCCATGATGTGGGCACTTTCGAAGTAAATCTTTAAATCGTTCCCATGCATCCGAAACAGCCTCATCTTCCTCTTGCCTAAACAAAATTATATCATTTCGAAACCTTACATTCCTTGTTGGAGGAAAGTATTTTTGCAAAAATTTATCGGCAAGCTCTTGCCAAGTGGTTATCGAGTGAGGTGCATGTGCGTTCAGCCAAGACTTCGCCTTGTCCCTTAATGAAAAAGGGAAAAGCCTTAGTCTTAATGCCTCATCACTAACACCTTGCAACTGAAAGGAATCGGTCATTTCTAAAAACGATTTTAAGTGTGAGTGCGGATCCTCAGATGGTGATCCTCCAAATTGACCCATGGCTTGGATCATTTGAAACATCACCGGTTTGAGTTCAAAATGATTTGCAACAATATTGGGTCTTAAAATCCCGAAGCTTAAATCACCAACTCCGGAAGTAGCATAGTCCCGTATTTTTCGATCCTTGCTATCGGCAATCGTGATTGTGGTCTCCACTACAGGTGGCGGTATTGCAGCCATGTTCACAGTGGGGATCACAGGGGGTTGTCGATTTCTGTTTCTGCGTCTTCTTCCAAAAGTTTTCTCTATTTCAAGATCGATTGGTAACAAAGGTTTGTGTTGTTGCCTTGGCATGCAACACGAAAAGCTTAGAAAAACGAGTTACTCGGGCTCGAACAAAAACTAATGTCTTGAGATTTAAAATCACGCCAGTCCCCGGCAACGGCGCCAAAAACTTGTTACGTGCGAAATGTGTGTTTAAATCGCAGTGGTTTGCAAACTGTCCACAGTGGGGAGTGCAAGTGTACACTGTCCACTATGATCGTCACAGCAAGTAATAGTTGGTAAAATACCATAATCGAATCCACAGAGACTGGACAATCAAGACAATACGGTTCTCATGAGCTCCTTTTACAAGTTTCAACTAGAGAGGAAAATAATACTTGGTTTTGGTTTGGTAAAATAGCTACTTGAAACGATTTACTAAATGTTAAAAAG
Source organism: Saussurea involucrata (assembly GCA_033807775.1). Lineage (NCBI taxonomy): Eukaryota > Viridiplantae > Streptophyta > Magnoliopsida > Asterales > Asteraceae > Saussurea > Saussurea involucrata. The sequence goes on from CM066314.1 coordinate 24,828,075, forward strand.
GAGGAATGTAGGTTGGATTTTCCCTAGATTTTATCTCAAATACTCGGTCCTTAGAGTGATCCTCGTATTTGTGGTGGACATTTTCGCTAGAAAAGCCCGGTTACAAAAATACTCACACCGTTAGATAAAAATCCCATACTCTTAGTACTTGTTGTTTTGTCAATGGTAATCTCTAAATGGACATTTTCAGGCCTCGATGGAATGTGTAGAGACAAATACTCTAAGTGTTTTTAATACACAAATTAGCTTGCCTACTACTCCAGTGGGCAGAGATTAGCTCACTATGCCGACCTCACTTTCGTAAGTGTCATAAGAATTCTTTCGAATCCCCTAGCATCATTCAAGCTCGTGTCACTGCGTTCTACTCATTTCTAAGTTAAGAACTAGACTTTTAGATCCTTGCAAGTGATCGGCTTGTTCGCATCTTTGGGTAAATATCGAGAGTGAATGACCAAAACAATAAATATTCTAAGTATAAAGATTACTCAAGCATTTTCTATAAAATCCAGGTACTTCTCCTTCCTACATCCCAAATGATGCTTATCCTAACATTTCCGAAGTAAAGAAAACAAAAGATGAAGATTTGCACATAATAAAACTGAAAGTGGATTGAATAGTGCTCACAGTGGGGAACGAGAATTCGTCCCTGTCCACTGTGCTTTACGAACTACAATTAACTAGGAAAGGAAATTACAAAAATTAAAGCTAAGTTAATGCAGTAATTAAAAGACTAAAACTAATGTGGTAGATGAGAGAAATTAAAGCTATCTAAACTTAACCCAAGATGATTGTAAGAATGCTAGATTCATTTCAATAAATGAACCCAAGTGCTCCTTTATATACAAGAGGAAAGACTTGGATATTACACAAAAGAGATGAGTCTTCCAATGGGTAAAAACTGCTATATAATGGCAGAAATCAGCCCCTTGTGCAAACCTATTACCCAATGGATCCTTCTCCAAGTCAATTTCCAAGTACATAAAGGAGTACTTGTTGCAATCTTCTATGTAGATGTCATTTTGTACTTCCTCCAGCCATTTCCCTGCCAATTGAACCTTCTTCTTCCAGAAAATTAGATCCCAACTAATAGTTTCTTTTGTCTTTCTTTATCAGCTCGAATAGTGGGCAGCCGGAGTGGGCAGAACAGTGATCACTGCAGGATAAAAATGCGAAAAATACCCAAACTTCCACCAAATAATTTATTAAAGACCATGGTTCACTCCTTTTGCTCGTTTTCGTAAATCATACCAAGAATGAGGGTTTTTAGAAGTGAAATGGCTAAAATTGACAAAATAAAGTAGGAAAAACAAGGAAATAATAACTCTAAAAATAGAGTTATCAATTTTCCAGAGATAACTTCAACTTATGGAAAAATAGGATGACACTCTTCTTAGAAGGTGTAGACCCTACTATGCCTTACAATATTGAGAATGGTCCATTCATCCCTGTAAGATTTGATGCTACAGTTCCAGGCACTGAGAATAGACCTGCTATTCCAGAAAGGCTGGTACCTAAAGAAATCCATCAATGGACTGATGAAGATAAGAAGAAAGTGGCTATAGATACAAAAGCCAGATCCATACTATCCATGGCTCTTCCTGACGAAGTCTACCATTCCGTCATGAATCTGAAAACATCAAAAGCCATGTGGGACACAATATGTGTTCAGTATGAAGGAACGTCTGAAGTCCAGGACTCAAGAAAGATCAACCTGGTAAGACAATACGAAAGCTTCATTTCTGGTAAGAATGAAACTCTCTCTGAAGTTCACCAACGTTTTAATTGTTTAATTATAGATCTGAAAACTGTTGGTAAGGAATATTCTAACTTTGAAGTGCTGACAAAGTTTCTAGAATGTTTACCTGAAAGCTGGGACAATTATTTCATGTGTCTCAAGCTGTCAAAGGATCTAAGATCAATGACCCTTGCTACCTTATATGGCACGTTGCTGAATCATGAGCAATCAAGCCATCTTAAGAAGAATCTTGTAAAAGATTCCAAAAGCACCCCTGTTGCTTTAATCTCAGAGGAACTTTCTACTCAGCGACCCTCGGTCACTATAACTGAGTTAGAGAGTAACTCTGAAAGTTCATCAGATTCTGATTTTTCAGATGATGAATCCTTGGCTCTCCTAACCAAAAAGTTCAGGAGATTTGCCAAGAAGAAAATGTTTAGAAAGAACAAACCTCTTTCCATAGCTGACAAGCCTAAATCATCAGTTTTTGTTGATAAGGCTACTGCTACTTGTTTTAACTGCGAAAAGATAGGACATTTTGCTAACGAGTGCAGGTCTAAGAAAGTTTCTAGACCCTCAGCTTTTACAAAGAAATCCTTTGTTCCAAGGAATAAAGATGACAAATACTCAAAGCTGAAAGACAAATATGCGAAGCTGAAAAGCTTTAAGAAGAAAGGCAAAGGCCTGATGGCTGACTATGATTGGGCTGCTTCTGATGAAGAAGCATCATCATCTGATTCTGAAGATGATGAAGCAAATCAATGTATCATGGCCAAGATTGAAGAGGAAGAAAGCTCAGACATTCCCTCCACTTCAACCTCTGCTATTCAGGTATCACCTTCTTTCTTTACCAATATTGCAAATATTGATGAAGCTGATAGTCTCCGTAAGATCGATCTCTTGACTAGAAGTTTATACGAAGCCATGAACGGCAAAACTGTGGTTGAAAACCAAAATCTTGATCTCGCTGAAAAGCTTAAAAACTGTCATCTTCAAATAGAAAAGCTTTCTAAAATTGAAGAAGATTTTAAAGATCAAGTATATTTAAATCAGCTAGTCAAAATCGAACGAGCAGAAGCTATCGCTGCATTAGAGGCTGAAAAAGCTACTGTTGAAGGATGGTGTAATTCTTCAACAAAGATCACTGAGATAATTAAGGCTCAGATTCCTCTGAGTGATAAACGTGGTCTGGGTTATAAATATGATACTCCAAAACCAACCACTGAACGTTCAATGCTTAAATTTGGAACGTTCGTATCATCAGTCGCTGACACTTCATCTTCTCAGTGCTCATCGTCCTTTACACCAATCCCTGAGGAAACTCCTACCTCCTCAAAAGGCAAGGAGAAAATGGTTTATTCAAAATCTACCTCTGTCTCTAAAGACAAAGGTAAAGGAATTGTTATTTATCAAAATCCTCAGAAGGGTACCTTAGTACCAAAGCTGATTGCTTCTAAAGCCTCAGTGATCTACCCCTCTGGATCTAGAAATCAGATCTCTGGATTTATTCAGCGTGGATCTATTCAGCGATCTACTCCTAGACTCAGAGTGGATGTCCTTGGTAAGAAATCTGAAGAACTGAATGTTCGTTCCATTTCTAAAGCCAATAGTTTACTTGGTGTTGGCACTTCTAATTCGAAATTAAAAGCTCAGCATACAAGTGGTCCTAGAACTACTTTTAGTTATAGGAAATGTTATCACTGTGGACTTACCGATCATATTTCTAGTAAGTGCCCCACAGCCACCAAAGCTGAAAAGATAGCTAAGGTGAAGATTGCCCCCAAGGCAAAGAAGACCAACCCTGGTGCAAATCAGGTCAAGGTGAATTCTACCACTGAGGTTAAGAAATTAACCAAAGTGAAGAAAGACAAAGCTGAATCTTCAAATGCTGCGAAGACTGTTGAACCTTCTATTCCAATTACTTCCACTGACAAACGTGTATACATGGTTAAGTGGGTACCTAAGAAAAACTAATCTTCCTTTGTATTGTAGGTTAAGAAGGGTATCTGGTATCTCGATAGCGGATGCTCTAGACACATGACTGGTAAGAAAAGCCTGCTCGCTGAATACAAGGAAGAGAAAGGTCCCTCTGTGACTTTCGGTGGAAATGGAAAAGGACATACCCGAGGGTATGGTGTACTTTCAAATGGTACAACCTCCTTCAGAAGAGTCGCATATGTTGAAGGGCTGAAGCATAATCTTCTAAGCATCAGTCACCTTTGCGACATGGATAACAAAGTAATTTTTACTAAGGAATCCTGCTTTGTCTCTGACAAAAAGGAGAAGATAGCTCTCAGCGGTTATCGTTTGGAAAATGTTAATGTAATAAACATGGACTCAACAACCACTGAGAACTCCTGTTTCTTCTCAAAGGCATCTTCTGATGTCAACTGGCTATGGCACAAGAGGCTCTCGCATCTAAATTTCAAGACACTGAATACTCTTTCCTCCAAAGAGTTAGTCACTGGTCTACCTCAGCATTCATACGCCAAAGAGTCTTTATGTTCAGCGTGTGAAAAAGGGAAGCAGACCAAGGCAAGCTTCAAGTCAAAGCAAGTCTCCTCAGTGTCATCTCCTCTATGGATTTGTTTGGCCCTGTTAACAAACAATCCATCGCTGGAAAGAAATATACGCTGGTCATAGTTGATGAATTCTCTCGCTTCACTTGGGTAATGTTTCTCCGTTCTAAGAGTGACACCCCTGAAGAACTCATCACCTTTGTTCGGAAGATGGAAACTCTGAACAATATGACTGTTCGCTCAATAAGGAGTGATCATGGAACTGAATTCAAAAACAGTTCTCTTGATTCCTTCCTTGAGAGTAAGGGTATTTCTCACAACTTTTCGTCAGTGAGAACACCGCAACAAAATGGAGTCGCTGAAAGAAGAAATAGAACAATTATTGAAGCTGCACGTTCAATGCTCAGCGATTCTCACCTGCCTACTCAGTTTTGGGCAGAAGCTGTCAACACTGCTTGTTTTACGCAAAACAGGTCGCTGATAGTTAAAAGATTCAAAAAGACAGCCTATGAACTCTTTCATGGGAGAAAGCCTTCAATCAGCTTTCTTCACATCTTTGGATGTCAGTGTTTCATACTGAACAACAGAGATGCCCTTGGAAAGTTTGATCCTAAGGCTGATGATGGAATCTTTCTTGGATACTCCTCAGTTTCCAAAGCCTTCAGAGTCTTCAATCGAAGAAGACAAACTGTAGAAGAAACTATTCACGTCACGTTTGACGAATCCCGTTCAGCGAACTCTAAACCGAACGCTGATACAGAAGAACTGAATCAATGGATGTTTTCTCATCTTGGTGATTCAGAAGATATTCCCACTCCTCATGCTCACACCGTAGAAAATGATGGTCCTACTATCATTCCAGATATGCAGAACAGTGAAGCTGAAACATCTTGGGTCTCAGCTGTTCCTATAAACACTATACCTGCAATTGATCCAAATGTCTCAGAAATTCCATCTATTTCTCAGCAATCAGTGAATGAAGTGACAAATGCAAACATTCCTCTCTTAGCTGATAATCCAGAAGTAGCTGAAGCCTCATCTTCAGTTTCTCCAGTTCAGACTGAGTCAGCGACGTATGCTCCGGCTCAGCGATGGACTGTAAATCACCCAATCGATCAAATTCTTGGTGATCCAAACGCTGGTATTCAGACTCGTAGAAGTGCAGGTAATATTTGTTTATTTGTTAACTTTATTTCTCTAACTGAACCAAAAAAAATAGATGATGCCCTCAGAGATCCAAACTGGGTCAGCGCTATGCAAGAAGAGCTGACTGAATTTGAAAGAAACAAAGTTTGGAAACTTGTTCGAAGACCAACTGACAAAACTGTGATAGGCACTAAATGGGTCTATCGAAACAAGTTGGACGAACATGGTACTGTAACTCGCAACAAAGCTCGTCTTGTTGCTCAGGGATACAGACAAGAGGAAGGCATAGATTATGACGAAACATTTGCTCCAGTAGCAAGACTTGAATCTATTCGTCTTTTCTTAGCATATGATGTACACAAAACTTCACTGTACATCAGATGGATGTTAAGTCAGCGTTTCTGAATGGAAAGCTGAATGAAGAAGTTTATGTGGAACAACCTCCAGGATTCTCAGATCCTAAGCGTCCAGGTTATGTTTATAAACTGGACAAGGCACTTTATGGCTTAAAGCAAGCTCCACGTGCATGGTATGACACTCTTTCCACTTATCTCCATATTGAAAAATTTAAGCGAGGTAAGATTGACAAAACTCTATTTTTTAGAAAAGTGAAAGGTCATATCATTCTAGTTCAAATATATGTTGATGACATTATATTTGGTTCTACTAACCCTGAGCTTTGTACTCGTTTCGCTGATAGAATGAAAGATGAGTATAAAATGAGCATGATGGGTGAACTAACATATTTCCTTGGTCTTCAGATTAAGCAAACTGAAAAAGGAACTTTCATTAATCAAGGAAAATATGTTAAAGATATGCTGAAGAAATTCGACTTAACTGAAAGTTCAGCTATGAAAACCCCTATGGCACCACCGCTGACACTTGATAAGGACACAAAGGGTGCTCCTGTCAATGTCACGCTGTACCGTGGGATGATCGGCTCACTATTGTATCTTACAGCTAGCCGACCCGATATTATGTTTGCAACATGTCTGTGTGCACGATATCAAGCTGAACCTATGATATCTCATATGAAAGCTGTAAAGCGAATCTTTCGATATCTTAAGGGTACAGCGAATCTAGGCCTTTGGTATCCCAAAGACTCAGGATTCGATCTAACCGCCTATTCAGACAGTGATTTTGCAGGTTGCAAAATGGATAGGAAAAGCACCACAGGAGGATGTCAGCTCCTGGGTGGAAAGCTGGTAAGTTGGACAAGTAAGAAGCAAAACTCAGTGTCCACTTCCACAGCTGAAGCTGAGTATGTAGCCGCTGGAAGCTGTTGTTCTCAAGTCTTGTGGATGAGAAATCAGCTACTAGACTATGATCTTCAGCTCTCCAAAATTCCAATCTATTGCGACAGCACAAGTGCCATCGCTATAGCAAACAATCCAGTGCTACACTCAAAGACAAAACACATAGAAATCAGATATCATTTTATTAGAGATCATGTGATGAATGGTGATATAGAACTTCATTTTATTCCAACTGATTATCAGTTAGCTGATCTATTTACCAAACCTCTTGATGAGACAAGATTCAACTTTCTCATCAGCGAGCTTGGAATGCTGAACTTTGAAGGATAAAACCTTCAGCAGTTCACATTGATCAGCGATAGAATAAAATCAACTTATATAATCCATTTCATCATCTTCTCTCTGAATAAACTTGATTCGCTGATATCAAGGTATGTTTTCTCTCTCTGACATATCGCATGTAAATGCAAGATTTCAAAATAAATTGCATCGCTGAATATCTCTTCCTTAACAACGACTTTTTGAAATTTCTTAAAACCTTCACTGATATTTCTATTCAGTGCTTCATGTTTTCAAAGAGTCCCTGAGTTTTTCAAAACCTCAGAGACAACCAAGAATATGAAAGGATAGTTGTGACGTCATTGCAACGGATAACACTAGGCACGATTTCTTTCTGACACACGTTTGCACGTTTCGTTCAAACTTCCAATCAAATGCAAACACGTGTCCGTGTCATGATGAAAACCTTTTCCCGCTCAAGGTTTTCTCTCTCTAAAATCTCTATATAAACAACTCTTGGTTTATATTTTATCTTTTACGCGATCAAATCTTCCTCCGCAAGAAAAGAATTACTGTTGCATTTGTGCTCTCAAATCTTCAAAGAACTGTTCATCATATTCTTCATCAAACATCAAGGTTAATATGTTCTTTTTTTCAAATGCTTAACTTGTTTCTGATTTATCATTGTTTTAAACAAGATCAAACAAAAGAACTTCTTAAAAATAAAATCATTTCTTTCATGGTTTTATGAACACAACCATTTCATGGTTGTTCTTCAAGTTTTAAATCTTAATCTTAAACTTGTTCTTCATTCGTATCCAGATTTTTTTAGAAACTGGAATACAAGACTTTATGGGTTTTACATTTCGTTTCAAAAATCATGAAAAACCCTAATCTTCATTAAGACATTTTTGTCTGAATGAAATGGATAAAATTCGAAACATCTTAATGGAAATTTCTTTCCACATTAAGATAATTCTTAGTTGTTAACATCTTTGGTTGAACTGATAATACAGAGAAATGGCAACTTCAAAGATCAATGTTACCGCTGAGAACATCTCCGCTGACTCTGAGGAAGTGGAAATCATCAAAGCCCCTCGGGTTAAGTTCAAGCTGAATCAACTAGATTGGACCAAGGTCAACAACCTCTCTGCGCTTCTCGAGTTTCCTCCTCGAAAGCAAGTCACACATCTGGATGATGCTGTGAATTTCCTGAAAAACTGCTGCATTTCAACAGCCCTGACCATTACACCTTCTGCAAGTCAGCTGCTACTATCCCAGTTCTGGTACTCTGCCAGACACTCTCAGCTACCATCCGCCAAAGATCCCTCCAAAACTATTGATTGCATACTCAGCGATACTGAGTATGGCACAATAAAGATAACCCCCGCAATCATTCGAAAAGCCCTGAACTTTCCCAATGCTACAAAAGAAAAACCGTTTGTTCCATTCCCTGACCATAAGAAGCATGCTGACAGAGAAGAAATCATTGCTTTCCTCGACGCAATGGGTTACATCTGGGAAACTGGAAGGGACAAGAAGCTCGAGAAGAAGCTAACGCTGATAAAGAAGTCCAAAATGCCCAGCTAGATGAATTTCATCTTCGCACACCTGATCAGCTGCATGACAGCGAAGACCGGCTCCTCTGATCAAGCCGCTCAACCTCAGCAGGCTATGGGATACGCACTGCTGAAAGGTCTACATATTGACTGGGCATTTATCATTTATGATGACCTAGTACAAAGAGTAGATTCTGCTGCTGACAGACTTGCATGGGTTCCCTACCCCCGTTTCATCAGTGCCATCTTCCAATATGGCCTGAAGGACAGCTATCCTCAAGAGGGTGACCTGAAACTTTCTCAGGTTGGCCCTAAGGTGCTCGATTTCAAACCTGTCGACAATGAGGTACGTCTATCTACCCTTCTCTCTCTTCTTAACCCTAATTCTTCGACTTCTGTGGCTCCTTCAGCGACAATACCCATCGCTGATACCCTGGCCACACAATCCTCTCCTTCTAAGAAAAGGAAACACTCTTCAACCCAACTTGGTTCCAAAAGGATCAAGAAAACCAAGGAGCAACCCCAGCAATCCCATGCTGAAGACTCCTCGGCTCATTCTGAAGAGCTGAAGGAAAGTTCCGTGGTACGCTCTGCCACACCCGTGCAAGCCATCCCTCCAATCCAGACTTCAGCGTCTCCAAACGCTGAGGTTAGAAACTTGGAACCTACCCAACCTCCCTCAGTCTCTCAAAATACTGATGAAGTGATTCTCAGCGATTCCAACGCTGAACTCAGAACCCGAACCCCATTCTTATCCTTCGCTTCTCCCTCCACTCACTTGGACACTCCTCCAAAGAACACTGGAGATGCCATCATTCCAGAACCCACAGCTGAAGCTTCTCAAAGAATGATGAAGAAAGGACCTGCAGAGATCACCATACCTCACCGTACTTTCGAAGAGGATATGGAACATTTTTCAGGAACTTGCAACTTTGACGAGTTCATCAATCCTCCTGCAGGTACAAATAAAATCCTATACACTGTAACTAAACCTGAAACTTCTGAGCTTTCCTTTGTTCACAAGTACTTATCTGTTACAGGTCCTAATTTGGGAGACATCAACGCCTCTCTGAAGTCCGTGGAAACCAAGCTGACAGATCTCACCACTACTCTTTCCAACAACTCTTCAGCTGTAACAAACGCTGGAGAGAATTTGACAAAACTGACAACGGTGGTGGAAAAGAAAGCTTCCACAGACGACATCAAGATTGTTGATAAGACTCTCAGCGATTTCGCCAAAGTGCTCGTTGACATCTACACTGACTACACCTCACTCAAAAACTCCGTTTCCTCCATGTCTGGCGACGTCACAACGCTGAAGACATCGGTTGGAGCCTTAGAGGGTGATATGTCAGCTGTAAAGACTGACTTAGGCTCTGTAAAGACCGACGTTGGTGAGATGAAAACGATGATCCAACAGCTACTCAACAAGGCAAATACTCCAGCTCCTGAACCGACCCCTGCCCCTGCATTGGAAACTTTCACAGCGGCGGATCGTAAAGAGCTGCAGAAGATCACTCCTGCTATATCTGGCCTTGAAGACAGATTAGCAGCGATTGAAAGTTGTATTAAAATCTCTGGCCAAGAAGACAGAGAAAATACAAATGCTGAGTCTACTCATTCCTCCCCTAATCATGAGAAAGAGGGGGAGAAGAGCGCTGAACATCCCGGGGAAAAGAGCGCTGAACATACCGATGAGAAGAGCGCTGAGGATGTTGAAAAGAGCGCTGAAGACCTTTCCCATGATGAATCTATCAGGGGAGAGAAGAATGAATATCTTATCGCTGGACCTCAGGGAGATGAAAACCCTGAGGGAACCGAGAAGCTCGCCTCTGTATCTGAGGGGGAGCAACTCGAAGACGAAGCTGAAGAATCCGAAGCAGAAGATGATGAAGACATCGACATCCCTGATAACGAACCATCTTCTTCTCCAAAGAAGAATGATGATGATGATGACGAAGATGACGATGATTTCTTTATCGTCAAACCTGCCCCAAGGATTAAAGCTCTTAAGGGAATTTCAATAAATGAACCAACAGGGGAGCGGACAAAGACAAAGCCCTCAGCCTCTGGCGCTGAGAAAGGCAAAGGCAAAAGCGTCGCTGAAGATGACAATCTGACGATCTTGCTTGAAAAGCCGATTTGTCAGGTACACTAAACATCTCTCACTCCATCCCTCCTCTATAAGTTCTACTACCCTAGCCTACACCTGAACATATTTCTCTTTCTCTTTCTACCCAAGTTCTTCTACCCATGTTCTTATTTGTAAGATCGCTGTGTTTCAGCTAGTCCTCTCCCCTGTTTGAGGATGTCGCTGAAGGTTCTACTACTGCGACTTCACAAATAAAGCCAGCTGCTGCTGATGAAATAATCCCAGTCTTAGATTTGATCTCTGAGACTGATGAACCAGAAGAACAACCTCTCTCGCACAGAAACAGACCTTCCTCAGCTCCTCAAAAGCTGAGTGAAGAGGATCAAAAGAGAAGAGAGGAAATAATAAAGCGATTCGAGGATCAGCGAATCATTCTGAGGCATGATCAACTTCCTTCAGTTCCTCCAAAGTTCAGAATCTCAAAAGCTGAATACAAGGAACACCTCAGAGCTGAACGCCTAATCGCTGAAAGAAAGGAGGCTGAAGAAAAAGACAGAGAATACGCCATCAAGCTTACTCAAGAATCTATCAAAGACCCCAAGCTGAAACGTGTTCCCATTCAAATCCAACGAAAGCTTTGGGAAGAAGCCCAGAAGATCGTGGAATTGAAAACTGAAGTTTCTCAGACCACCCTGATCTGGTGTAAAGAGAAAATTCACTTCAGATATCGTCCAGCGAAGATCAACAAGGTATTCATCTCTGGAAGAACCTCTATTGGAGTACCTATTGTTGACATCAAACTTTTCAGAGAAGATGGCCAATCTGAAGCCTTTCGCGCTGACAGTGTAAAAAGGTATGGTCTCTCTGAATGGCTGGAGATGAGGTTAGCTATCCATTCGTCACAATCTAAGTACAAGGATCATTTCGAAAAGCTGATAAACAGACAGATCGACTTGATATCTTCTTGTGTGGACATTCCTCCTCTTCCTGATCTTAAGCTGAAAAGAAAAAGGGCCTCTCCAAAGAAGAAACGTCAAGATTCAAACTCAGGTCCTGTCATACGAAATGAAACTGGAATTGGTTTCTCTCGCGCTGAAGTGCTTGGTCCTGACCCTGATCTATCTGCCCTTGACATTTCTTTGCCACCATGTGAACTTTTCGTCCCTGGTAAAGTCATCAGTAATCCTTATGGAATATTCTTTCTCGACTACGATGGACGTAAATGTTTTCAACGGATCGCTGAGCTTCCAATCACTCCAATCGAACAACTCAGAGATCTCATCTTCTGGTGTGACTACAGAAAAGACATTCATGCACGACACCTAAAACCCTTGATCTTTGAAGAAGCGCTGAACAAAAGAAAACAAGGAGTAACGGTTCCTGACTGGATGATCCCCACTGAAAAGACCCTTTATGAACTTCTCTTTAAGGAAGAACCCTTTGAAAACTGATATAATCTCCTTTTTCTCTATTGTATCAGTTATCCTTCTGTACTTGTAAATTATTTCGCTTGTACTTGTAATCTTTCTGTTCTTCATTGTAACCTGATTCAATATTTTAAAGAAAGATTTCAGCGAATGTACTTTACTCCATCAGTACTGAAAAGATCCCAGAAAACAGTAAAAGGGACAAATATTTTATGAATTCTTTTTATCCTTATGTTTTCATTAAATAGCAATTTTCTTTGTTGCTATGTCATAATCAAATAGGGAGAGATTGTTGATCCAAACCCTCAGTGATTTGATAATGACCCTCTCTTATATACTTAGTGAAAATTGTAAGTAAACAATATGTATCAGAGTTTCACTATCGCTGATAAGTACTAATATCTTACAGTACCGCTGATAGGAACTCTCGCTCTTTAAATTAAACATTCAGCGAACACTGTTCATCATTAATGCTCTGAGTCTGTTCAGTCATTATGATGATCGCTGATAAGTTAGTTGTTTACTTATGATCCCTGAAGACAAGTTTCACGTCAACAAAGGTTCTACGCTGAAGTCGAAGATCAAGCTCAAGAACCAGCGACAAGTCTCCTAATGAACTGATGCGGATCAGCGAAGACTCAGATTTGTCCACTCAACGTGAAGTATCAAGTACAAGACTTCAGCTATCGCTGAACTTTATCATTCGCTGGATAGAAAATGATAATCGCTGAATCAACGAAAGCTGATCATGAAGTCCTCCGTACAAAGTACTTTTGTCTTAACCACCCTTGCACGACTCCGTACGAAATGTCAGAAAAGAACCTCCGAAAATCTGAAATCGTACAACCATTCTGATACTACACTATTCATCCATACGGCTACTAAGGTTGTCAACCAAGGTCAATGACATGCAACCAACCAGCTGATGACACGTGTAAAATATATACTGACTTGCATTAAATGCATGCAGTATATAAAGAGATGAACTCACTTCATTTGAAGTAACTTGCTAACTCTGGACAAGTTCAAATCTCTTATCTCAGATAGGTTATTATTAGTAATTTCCTTATCTCTCTTAGTGCAAGAAACCTTAGTGTTCCAACTTGTTTAGATTTAGGTTTATCCTTAATCTTGTTTCCGCAACAAACTGTAAATTGTTAATGATTTATCAATAAACAATTTAGAAAAGTAAAATCTGTGTGTTTGTATTCAACCCCCCCCCCCCCCCCTTCTACAAACTTGTATAGGCCTTCGGGACCAACATAGCTTGTGTTCTCCGTTCCTTACGAACAAAAATTTTAAAATGGTTCAAAAAATTCATAACTTTATCACTCTCGAATATCAGGGATTTATGCAAACTGTTGGTACCTTACTCGGGATATAATGCTGACAATTTCCAGAAATCAAAGGAAATTTAACGATTGTAAAGAATCTTTATCATGTGGGAATGAGAAACCACTTATTTACCTCCCCACACGAATTTGTGCGCGTTTAACACATTGAGAAGAGATCCGATAGGAAGCCAAAGCTAGAACCAAAGCAGATTTTACGAAAAATTATAGGGACTAAGCCCTGTAATTTTTTTTCGTGGAGATATAAGTTTCATCCACGTGGTTTCGTGGGTTTCATGGTGGGTGTCGCTGAAGAAAATGGGTGCCACTTGGACTCTGTTTCAGGCCCTACCATTTTGTTAACTTCTCATCCAGTCCTCTCTCCACCATACCGGAGCTGCCGGAGATGGTGCCGGAGTTTGATGGGCTTTCGCCGGAGATGAAGGGTAACTTCATAAAAATCAAGGGTTTTCCAACTTCACTGTTTACTTTGGTTTCCTTCATTCAATCATTCAACCAACCTCATTCCCATATTCAAATAGTATTTTTATATATTGAAACAATAATCATTTTGGTTTTGTTTGATTTCTTTCTAAACAAAATGGGGTGGTGAACATGATGGGGTTGCAGATTAGGAATGAATATGGAAGAAGATGATGGCTACGTTTGTCACGGACGATTAGGATGTGTGTATATATATAATTAGAGTTATTTACATATTTGGTCCCATAAGTTCAATGATTTTACATAATAATAAGAAAAACAAAAAAAAAGTGTAAAAGGAGGATAAAAACATAGTTGGACGAAAATGCCCCTGACTCTAACTGAGTTTTTTAACAAAGTTAGTGGTCAGGTCCTCCTTTTGAAGTAAAATTGAAAACTAAGGGACCACTTCTTAAGATAATGAAATTTAGGTCCCTCTTTCAAAGAAAATCAGATAACCACAGGGACCAAAAATGCAATTCACTCTATAAGAAATGACACACGAGTTTGTAACCATAGTTATTTACAATTATTTTAGTATATAAAAAATTTAAGTAATTATTATTTATAAAGAAAATGACCTTAACTTATCAAACAAATATACGATAAATCCTTTAAAAAATTTCCAAAAAAAAAATCATTAGTTCTAAACTTAAAAAAATCACATTCATTTTCAATAGGTTCTCTATTTAGAATTATATCATTACTTATATTATTAAAATATTACATATATTCAATAAAAATATTAGGAAATTTAATTAAAATACCTAAAGTTTGACTTTGACTTACCAAAATACCCATTTTCTCTCTGATTTTTACCAAAATACCCATTTTCCGCGATGGGGGTCCGCGATCGCGGACAAGGACCAATTTTGAATTTTTTTGCGTTTCATATTTATACTTTCAATCCCTGTCCGCGATGGGGATTGAAAGTGTAAATATGAAACGCAAAATTTTTCAAAATTGGTCCCTGTCCACGATCGCTGACCCCCATTGCGGAAAAAATGGGTATTTTGGTAAAATAAGAGAGAAAATGGGTATTTTGGTAAATCAAACACAAACTTTGGGTATTTTAATTAAATTCTCAAAATATTATTTCTTTTTATTAAGCATTTTGTTTTATTTATTTTTATGTTTTTTATTACTGAAATATAATAAAAAAATCATTTCTTTTATGATAATTATTTTTGAAGAGTTCTTTAATTTAGAATAATTTACATTTTATTTTCTATTTTCTTCATTTTAAAGAAAATTCTAAAAATTCTCTTAAAAGTCTATTTTAAAAAAGTTGTAAAAAATGCTCTAAAAAATTAAAAAATAAATATTGTGAATTATTAATTAAATAATAAAATCATGTCTTATTATCAAAATGTGTGTCAAGAATGTAATTCCCTAGGCTATTGCACCATCAAGATAAATTTATAAAAGCAAAACATTATTAACTAATTATATAATTGATAGGTATTTAAATATAAAAAAGATAGAAATAAAATCACTTGTACATTAACTCAAAGACAACTCCAGGTTGTTACCTTAATTTAAAATTACGTGAGATGTTACGTGGTGATAAACCAAGTCTCAAACCTTAAGAGTCTAGCCATAATATTTTTAAAACGTGATTTATGTTGACAAATTTCTATATCATATTTAATATTATATACAAAAACATATGTTTACTACTATTACTCAATGAGTAGATAATAATAAATATGTTAAATTAGGTTATATATTAAAAACTAGCAAATAAGACAATAAAGACTTAAAAGAAAATTTAAATATCGTGCTACAAAAAACGCACATTAGGCCATGACGTACCACAAGCTTAACGTGACGTCAGACACAAGACTTGTGCCACGTTGCAGCGAGCCTTTTAGAATATTGATTACATAATGGTTATTATAATTGTCACTTTGTTATATTTCCAGTCTTTCAATTTAAATCCCAATAAAAGGGACCATTAATTTAGGATATTTTTTGTTTAGTGTACCTTTTATCATTTTTAATAAATAAATTATATATTAACATATAATTTAGCCCGGTATGATTTTTATTTGTCGACATGTATCCCATGATCATGATGAGAGAGTATTATTAACAGTAATAGTGAATGCAATCATTGATCGGTAATACTATTGGTTGATACAATATTTTTTAATACCGTATCGATTGGAACCCAATGTTAGATTAAAATAGTATTCGGTAGATTTAATATCAACACATTTGGTTTATGTTTGTAAGTAGTAGGTAAATACACGATGCTAATGCTAATGCTAATGCTAATGCTAATGCTAATGCATGCTTTTGGTTTGGTATTTGTTCATTGTATATATGTAAATATGATTTACATGTTATAAATCAGGCAAATGACAACTTTACGAAGAAGTCATGCTAAAATTTTTGTAGAAAAATTTGGAATGTTACATAAAATTCATATGTAAAACACTAATTTTTGTTTAAAATTTATAGTGAAACAATTATTATTGTTTAAAGTTCATTATGATTTTCTTTTAAAATAGTAGGGATGATATAATTAAGTAAAGAAAATAATTAATTTTTAAATTTAGTTTACTCAGATTAATGTGAAAACATTACTTTCTTTTGGGACAAGTAACTTTTAGATAGTTAATTTTTTTAAAAGACAAGAAATATTATTAAAAACTAACCAAACAAGAAACACATGAAGCAGAAGGAAACATAAATCAAAGACAAGAAATAGAACGAAATGCAAACGACTAGTAGAACCAAGAGAGATAACAGAAGGATTCCCCCTCCCCCACCCCCACCCCCAAAGGAGAAGCATAAATCCAAGCTCTTTGAAGCAACTAACTCTTCTTAAACATATAAGTTTGCCACCATCAAAACAAGACCGGATCCGGTGTAGAAGATGGATTCTCGAAGTTCTAAAACAACACCAACAACCTGAGATAAAAACATCAACCAAAACACACCGAGCCATTAAAAGGATGCACAATACTACTCCGAGCAAGAGAAACCAACATTAGTCCAACAGGGTTGTTTGTAAAACTCAGATATCAAAGTTCCGAATTCTAGAAAAATTTAAAAGTGATTTATTTGTATGCCGAATACTTTTTATTGGGGGTAATTTTGATTGTTTGGTATAGATTATCTCATTGGTTTGTCTTGATATCAACATTTGTATTTGAATTTTGTTAATCCTATAATTTTGCCTGGACCGTTTTGGTTTAACACGAGCCTCAACAATATAACGACTTTTCTAAGAGTCTGTTTCCTAATTCTGTTTCATCCTTCTTCTATACGTTTTCTAGAACTGATATTTAATCAATTTGTATGATTAAAATATGTATTAAACCAACAATTGGAATAGCTAGGAGTTTTTTATGTTATGACCAAAAAGTTTCACAGACAATTATCGAAGAGGATATTATTGTTTCCATTTAATTTGTCGGGTATTTCTTTAAAACAATCGTTGGGATTGCTTCTATTTTGATACGTATGGTATTTTCATTTTCATTCTTAAAACGTATTGATATTTTTTATTTGTAACAAGAGTTTGTGAGCCTGGGGGTTGGACTTGGACATAGTTCAAACTAAATCCACCCTATCTCGCTAAACTCCAATCTAGTATCCGTTTGGTTTGGCCCAAAACTAGTAGCGGCCCATTAGCCAAGCCCTGGACTAAGGATCCATATGTAAGGTTTACATTCAGTTCGAACCATGTGAAGTAGAGATGGTCAAATGGGTCCGACCTAGTTCAGAACGACTTGGGATCGGCAAAGGACGCTTTGGGACCGGCCTGGCCTGGAACCGTTTGGGATGGGTTTGATCCCGCTAGATACGATTTTCCACTAAAAACAAGGTTTGGCCTAATCCTTAACTCAAATTTTTAAAAGCTTGACAATTGGCATATAAAGTCCCCCCAAATATCAAACATTTACACATTTACTTATCCTGGTCTAACATTTTATTATTTCTTGCTCCAAGTTTGCATTTCAATAAAATAAGCATACATACATTATACATATATTCTTGGGAGTTAAACCAATAACTCGAAATAAAACTAAACACTAAACATAATAAATGTATAAAGTTTTGTCATTAATTTAAAGTTGTTATAAGAGATCGATATACACATGTAAGAACTGCAATATGGTGAATATTAAATTTGTATGCATGTTAATAAAATCAATTTCTTAAATGTGTAAACATGTTATCAAAATTATCATGCACATAAACAAGTTTAAACAATATTCTGACACCTCTTTTATTTCTTCTTTGTAACAGTTTCCTTATATCCCGTGGCATACTTGTAATATGATACATAAATTCATTACGCTAATAAAAGTACATTTAGACCACTCTTTGTATAAATCGAATACTTACAAATTGTATTGATAATTATGAAAAATAACAAATCTCACACATGACATAGATAAATTATTACAGGACAAGAATTAATTATCATTCTTCAACATCATCCATTTCTAATTAGATGATCATGATGGAGTCGTAGGCACAACCTAGTCATTGAACCCCTTTGACCTTCGTGTACTTTATGGTAATATTAAGCCGATGATAGTTGTGTTAAATAGTAACCATCTTTTCACGTGAGATGAATACCCCGAACTCATTAATGACCAGGACCACGGCGGCTTGGCCCTGAGTAAAGTTCGGATATCACTGACGCTAGATATGAAGGAGCACTATGGTGATGTTTGATGGGTCGAAAACCTTCCACCCTTGTCAAGTTTGAAATGAATAGAAAGACAAGGACCATGAAAACCGCATTCGAAACCATAACAATATTTTTCATCATCTTGAATATATAGAGCTTTGATCTTTGAACTCTTGATAAATGTTGATGAAGTGAAGGGATGATTCTCATATATGCACATACACATACTTTATATATATGTATAAATGTGTGTGTGTGGGGGGGTGGTGGTAAGAGTGGAAGGAAGACACGTACGTAAGATACGAAATTTGGGAAAATGGAAGTTTGAAGAGGTAAAATAAGGCCACCATTTGAATGTCTAACAATTCCAAGTCAAACACAAATTAAAGGATTGGGAAGAATTTGATAGGCACGTTCTTTTGACAGTTTTGGGCCATTATTATTTTTTAATTATCTTTATTATATATTTGGTAAGAAAAATACTAATTTTTTAGTATTATATATCATTTATTAATATAGATATCATAATATGTAATGTTACAATTAACTATTTATAGGATATTGTTTGAAAAGTACCGTCTTACATACATAAATATCCTATAAAAAGATGAGTTTATAAAACACTTCTCAAAAGTGTTCTATAAAACAACTAATATGACACTTTAAATTATTTTAAAAGTGTCTTAAAAACTTGTTAAAACGCCTAAAAACATCCTATAAACCTATTGTAATGCTTAATAGTTAAGTTCTATAAACTTAAGTTGTATAAAGTAATATATTAGGACGTCTAAACATTTTAGACGTCCTATAAAGCCAACTTTATAGTATATTTAATCATACTAGTACAACAGAATAATTTATGAAACTGATAACTAATCGAATATTGATTCGTTCTCTTAAACCACACAAGCAATGAAATAAAATTGTACGTCAAGAAGATAGAACGGAACTAAACATCAATCAAGATTGAGAATTTGAACACAGTTTCAAAATTGAGATGCACCATATAACGTTAATTACACAAATACACATTTAGAAATATATAAAATATATATTTTGCTTAGTGCGTGAAAAATTCATTCGTACCCATTTCTAGAAATATTCAACCTTTGATTATCTAAAACATGTATTCAATTTTTTTAAAACTTATATGATCAAACCTTCAATTTAAAGCATTTAATTTATTTGTGAATATTATATTTATATTTATATTTGTATATGAATATTATATTTATTTAAATCCATCGTCAAATATACATAGTTAAAATCAAATATGGGCAGCGATGCTTTTCGTTTTCATTCAGCTGCTGTGTGGTGATCTTGTATGCGCAGGTTTGCTTCTCGCGAACCGGTGCGTGGTAGTTACGTTCGGCTAGCTTCATTTGATTGCTGTTTGCGATTCCGTTGTTTTTGTCCTTTTGTATGTTTGGATGTTTGGTATCGTAATAAAAGTGTCTTTGACTTTTAAAAAAAATGAAATTTAACTATATTCAATGTTTTAAAAAACAATAACCAGAGTTAATAGCCAATGGTGTGTAGCTCAGTTGATAATGGGTGGGGGCATCTTTGTACAAAAAGCAGAAGGTCTCGGGTTCGAACCCAAGACACCCCCATAGCCACAACCGCTGAGTGAGTCAGGTATCCCCCCCCCCACACATTATGGATAGGCAGCCGATTGTGGGCCGGTTGGGGTTGCCGGTATCAACCTTTTTTTGTACAAAAAAATAACCAGAGTTAATTAATCCATCTATCTGTTTTTAATATGACTTAAAAATAATAACGATTGTGGACCGGTCTTTATTATGACTTCGTTAAACTTTAATTAAACTGGAGACTCTTTTTCTATTGCTACTTAAATTTGTTGAAAATCATATGTAAATTTAATAATCGTGTGTGTAATGTGATGATAAATTTTATTTTATAGTTTATGAAAAATGCAATTTACTTGAAAAAAATATGACATCATTAATGCTAAGAAGAATTAGAGCATCAAGAAACCATCTTGGAGAATTAACAACTATTTGTAAGCGAAATACAGAACTGCGATCGTCTTGCTAAAGTGTGAGTAACCCCATTTCTATTTCTTCGAATACACTGGATGATAATCATGGATGAGCCTGCAGCAATTGATGACATCATTTCATAATAGTTTCAAATTCCGTATTAACACCCTCCTTTTTTTGTCGTTGTGATGATCACTTGAGAGTCGGATTCAAAGATCACTTGATGATACTTTGTAGATTTCACCTAATGAAAGCGAGAACTTCAAATTCCTTGACTTTGGAGTAACTATTGATCAGAACCATTTACTTATTACTTTTACTTACATAAAAAATACAATATGTTATAAAAAATTAATAAAGTGTTTGAAAACATGTTCTTAAGAAAATAAAAACCACAATAAATCATGTTTCATATATTTTGTACAACTAAATGAAAACGTTACACTTTGAAATAATAATTATATTATTAGACTTATTTATGTGATATATCATATCATATATATTAAAATAAAGGTTTTAAATACTAGAAAACAAATTATTTTTTATCCACAAAAATTACCTAAATTTTTTTTTCATAGATGATTACTGCTAGATCACCCAGAAAGTACCAATGTTTCGGTAGAATTCGATGTTTTTTGAGAAAATATCAATGGATCACTTAGAGAATTCATGTGTAATCTGTCGCTGATTTGAATTACCCACCAACAACTTATCCACCAACTTTTGTGACGGTTTTATGACGAATCATTTTTAACAACATATTTCCCAGAAAAAAGTAAGTAGACAAAAATTTCATTTAATAGTGAAAAGTTATTCTCCAAAGTATTAATTAAAAGAAATGATATTGTATTTTACTACATTTTACCCTAAAACAAATACGACTTTTAAGAAACCACATGTTTCACAAAAATCTACTTTTTAGATCCCAAACTTAAAACGTATCTTATAAAGAACTTTGCACTTTATGATGATCATCTACATAAAGTAATTTAGAGAAATTAATACTAGTTAAATACATAAAGCCTATTTTAGTTATATTTCAAATTCGGACTGTTTATTATCTTGACAATTAAATTGAAAGAACTTTAGGTTAATCATGATCAAATTGTTACCGACTCGATACCATAACGTTACGTAACGAGTATGTATATATAGCTTAGAAAATGAGTTTGTTAGGATGCTTAGCCATTCTAATAAAAAATATTTATAGAAGATGTTTAGATGAATTGTGAAACATATAGATGTTACCATAAGTTGCTACGACAAAGTTAGACAACTTTATAAATTGATCCTTATGAAACAATATGTTGTTATATTAGCATTTTTATATCATGCTTCTTGAAAAGTGTTCCATAAGACGCTATACTAAAAAAAAGTTTCAAAAAAATCATTTGACTTGATTATGTTGGTTGGTTTATTATCGGGTCATTTTGTGTAGCTGGATTCACAAGAGAATGAAAAGGTTGGTAGTTAAATAATAATTTAAGTTACGAATATAAACTAGCTAGAACTCAGGTGGCAGAATGTTACCGTTTGCCAAGGTTCAAAGAGAGTTGGGTGTCCTTCGGGTGTCCAAGGGGAAACTCCCTTAATGGTGGTCTTATTGACCGATTAGTTTTTTGGTGAAAAATTCATAATAACGACCGACTAATGATTATCCACGATGACCATATCCTCGACATAGATCATCCATAACCACGAAAGTCGACTGTTTGATTAAAGACGACAACCGTTACTTTTTATATTTATTTTATGTAATAATCGAAATCTTATTGTAAAGGAAGTGGATGTTTAGTGGAATTTTGATGGAAACTCAAGTTCAAGGGTCTAAGTGCAAATAAAAGAAAGGGCCATCTTTTTTTTTGGAAAGGGTATCCCAGGCACAACCCGGACTAATCCCTGACAATTTTGAAACTTAAAGATGTCTTATCAATGTTGAGGACGCCTGGAATCGAACCCTGGGTAGATGAATAAAAGACCCTAAAAACCCTATTTTCATCTTGATAGTGAAAAAATGGAGGCTGGAGAGAGGTCAGAGAGATTTTTGAAGATTGATCAGTGTGCAATTGGAAGGAAATCAAGAATGGAGCTACATTGGAGGTGGTTTGTGCGTCATTTTCATTCAAGGTAAACTCTTCATCTCTATCTCTTATTATGGAATTTTGATGGGAGTTAGTTTGTTGGGTTTTGGTGATGAAAATGGGGAAATCGTTTGTTCTCCTTGGGTTTGGGGGTTAAATGTTTGGTTATAATGATTAGTAAATGATAAGGAATGTTAGAGCACTAAACTCCAAAGATTAATGAGGTTAAAATCGCTTATTAATGGGGGAAAAGTTTGGATTTGAGGTTCCCATAATCGCACTGCACTGTGCGATGGCTCGGGAAGTTCTGGGTCCGGATTTGGGGATGTCCCAGATGGAAATCCGGGGAGTACCGGGAGGCCAGACCCGGGAGTCGGGAAATCCAGGTCTGGATAATGGGTTTTCCGATCAGGAATGTCCGGATAGTGGGTTTTCCGGTCGGGAATGTCCGGAAGTGGGTAGTCCGGACGTTGAAACCATCCTTTTGGGTTCGGTTAGCTCAGCGATGCTCGGAAGTGTTTAGATTTGTCGTTTAGCGGTAACCATGAGGGCTAATCGGTGACTTATCACTCTCGCTTCCATTTTACACCGTAAGTGCACAATTTCAGGATTTGAAGCAAAGTAAGAAGAATTAAGCGAGGACAACAAGTGAGTCTTCCTAACTGAAAATGAGTTGATCCGTATGCTATTTTCTTTACGCATGAGATGTTATGAAACTGCATGTTTTATTGTCTATATGAAACTGCATGTTTGTTATGTCGTAAGAAGGTTGAGTTTTTTGTATGCATACAATTGAAAATGGATATGTTACGGCTAAGTCGGGAGGGGGTAGTGCTCATACCGGGGGGGTGTGTCCCGTTTATGCCGTGGAGGGTGTGTTCCAGTAAGTCAGTGTGAGACTGGCACGTTGTCACCAGGGTGCGGGACTTCAGTGTGCCATTTTACATGCGTAGTTATAGCATTTGAAAGTTTAAATGTTTTAAAGTTGAGAAGGTCTATGCTTGAGGCGAGAAATAGAAGATAGTTTCATTACTTTACTTTTAAATCAAGACTTTGTTTAGAAATTTCTCAACTGCATATAGAGGTTGTTTCCGCAAACCTTATGATGTACCGGTTGGTTAAAGCTAAATTTTAGGGCCGTTTGGCTAGTTAATAAATTAATGTTGATCTTTATGCTTTATTTTTGGATCTGGGTTGTTACATTTTAGGTGTTGCGTACTGTAACCGAAGATCAATGACAAGATCTACACATTGATACACACATTGTAACCGACGACTAATATTAAAAGACTTTAAGTATTAAAGTGACGGATACAAAGACATCTATAAATATGAAGAACCATTCCTTCCAAGGGACACCACTGCTTTCATTTGCTCTGTGAAGAATACTATACTTATACACAAGCTATTTTTCTTTATTGTTATTTACGATCTTATATATTAACAACGCTTTGTAATAGTAACGGTAATTATTAAGAACGATATCATTGATTGACGTCCATAGTGTATCCACAATAACTAAGATTATCCTTGACTTTTACTTTTGATGGAGTTTTCTGCGTCAACAAACTATCTGTGTCATTTATATTTCTTTCATTTATTGTCGCAAAGGTTCAATCTGTAATTGATAAGCTTCACGATTTAACCAAAAATTGCGTTGTGCAATTTTTGGCTAAAACAGTTAGCGAGCGTGTCGAGGGAGTCAAAGGGTTGCAAGTTTTATGCATGCTCGTAAAACTAATTAATCTCTCTAAAATGTGTTAACATGTTATCAAAATCACCAAGCACAAAAACTAGTTCATAACACATTCACGATATATCCCCATCGTTGGGTGGATATATCGGACTAGGTGTTTATATAATGAGCCTAACAAATTACGTTTCTCATGCCTAGCATGACAATAATTTTGTACTTGTGTAACAACCCAATCTAAAATAAAGCATGCACTTCATATAAATCAGAATATCCCAAAAATGGGTCCCAAAATTTCTTACATAAGTCTCAAATTTTAGGTTGGCGGAAACAACCTATACACAACTGAGAATATACTAATTTCTACAAGTGCTAAAGGCACTGTCTCTACCTGCATCTGTACTCTATCCTGCTCTTGCTCACTCGCCAGAGCCTCTTACTATCTGCTTACCTGAAAAGGTTTAGTTTGGAAAATGCGAGGGTTAGACCATGAGGTCTAGTGAGCTCCCTCCTGACAGTTCTCAAAATCATTTCAAAACAGTTCATAACTTTCAAATATCTTTGCATAAACTTTCACATAACATTTCGTAAAACTATCACATAACTTTACATAAACTTTCACGGATAAATCTGCTCCCGTAAATGGCACCCTGAAATCACTCGAAAGTGACAACGAGTCAGTCTCACGCTGCCTTACTGGATACTCCCTTCCATGACATAAACGGAACCTCCCCCCAGCATGAGCACTGGCGGGTCTACCTCCCGACTTAGCCAATTTACGTCTACCACAATGTATGCATACATCTCATGTAAAACTTTAAATAAACTTTCATGCAGTTAAAAGCATAGGAATAAAACATGGCATTTCTCATCATGTACTTACTTTAGAAAACACGTTAAAAGTCACCTATTTTAGTTAGAAAATCTCACCTGATGCGTTTAACTTCCCTTCTTACTCTGCTTCTGACTTTCAATCGGTCTACCTGAGATATGGATGAAATATAACTGCTCAGATCCTAAACCAACTTTCCGGATACTAACTTACCGGACGCGCCAGCTTACCGGGTCCGAACTCTTACCGGGTAACAATGACTTACCAAATACAACTACTTACCGGGTAACTCGCTTACCGGGTACCACTACTTACCGGTCAACACCACAAATTTGGACAACTTACCGGGTAAGCTACACTTATCGGGCATAAACTTACCGGAACACTTACCGAATATTTCAACTTATCGGGTGTCGACTTCCGGGAACTGCCGGATTGGTACATCCGGTATCCCTCACTTCTGGATGCACCATCTGGTAACTAGCATCTGGGCTACTTACCGGGTACGGGTCTGATGACCAACACGATGCCAAAATTAAAGGAAAACCCAACTAAGCTTGATTTCTCAACAATGAACGCATTCATAACAACATTTAACTCTTTAATAACCGTTCCAAGGCTGATTAAACACCTAGATGATGTGTAATCCCCACTTAGTATATCATTTTCAACTTTCTAAACATAAACCCCAAACAACCAAATCTCAGCAGGAATCTAAGAACAAGAATTGAAACAGAAGATTACCTGCTATGAATTTGTGTAGAATCGAACCCCAAATCCACTTCCTCTTCCAATTCGATCGATGGATGAAACCTTCTCTTCAATTGTTCTTGCACAAAACTCTTCTCTTGCTTTCTTTGTTTTTCTCTCCAGCCGCTAAACACACACACACACAAGGTAAGCTCCTAGGGTTTGAACCCAAAAAGGAGTTTTTATACCCTTTTCCTCCATTTTCCAAAACTGACCCTGAACTAACCATTATGCAAATCTTTTCCACCAACTTTAGTCTTTTCCAAAAGTCTTGGTTATTACAATACTCCCCCCTCAAAAGAATTCCGTCCCCGGAATTCCATTAACAAGGAGGTGAGGGTATCTGGACCTCATCTCCGCTTCCACTTCCCACGTTGCCTCTCGTCCCTTATGATACCTCCACTGGACTTTTACTAGTCGAACCTCTTTGTTCCTCGTTTTGCAAACCATACTGCTCACAATTTCAATCGGTTCTCCTATGTTAGTCAACCTCTCATCTATACTGATGTCCCCCAAAGGAACAACCACCTCGGCATCTGACAAACACTTCATTAAGTCCGAGACATGAAATGTCGGATGAACACTCTTTAATTCCTCTGACCAGTCTTACTTGTATGTCATTGCTCTAACTCGCTCACTAATGACAAAAGTCAACTTCTTATCATCTGCATCCCTTGCAAGGTCGTCATCATCTCACTTCCCACATCGGCTCTCCACAAAAGAGACGTACATCACACTATGAATTTCTTCTCAAAATCTCATCGAGTACCTCAAGATCGCGCACTATCTATTCAACTTTCATAACTTCGACGGATCCACAGACTTAGTTGTTGGTCCCAAAAAGGCTCAGCAAGTATTGTAGAAGGGGGGTTGAATACAATACTTAGATTTTTCACAAGTTTTAATTCAATATATTGAAAATCTTTCAATAAGAATTACACATAGAAACCAGAAGATTGTTGCGGAAAAGAACAGTTAAACTATTCTAACAATCTAACACAAAGTAGACTGAAAAACACTTAGAACAAATTGGACACTTAGACACAAGATGCAGTTTCAGTAAGAAAGGAGCTTGCACTTAGTAATCTTTAGAAGCGTAATTTTCATGGAGAGTCTTCACCTCTATTTATAGTCCATGCATCATTTAATGCATGGGACACCTGTCACTCTTCCATTCATTGTAGAGGTTGACTTCTGAAAAGCTGATATCTCCTTTTTAACTTATCCAAGGAACCAAGAAGACAGTCGTACCAGAAAAAGACCTTATCTGAGAATAGATAAAATGACAAAATGCCACTTTTATCTGACAATAGGATATTGTCTCATAATAAATGATCTTCTCTTTTGTCTATAGAGAATAAGGCTACCGACCTCCTGTATTGAAAACTGCACCAATTCGAAATCTCACTTCTTTAGAAAGGAGAGAGTTTCATCGAAGTGTTTAATATTTCGGTGCAGTCTTCTTGAACTCCCACCGATTTCTGAACACATATCGGTGGAAGTCTTCTTGAACTCCTCATCGAATTTCTTCAATTCGGTGATGCGTGTCCACCGATAGCACAAGCATATCGGTGGTGATGTAACTTGTAGAAACTTGCTGCCGATTTTCTCACTTCCGCAATGAGATAGTCTTCCCACTTGGTTTCGGTTGAT
Organism: Saussurea involucrata; assembly: GCA_033807775.1. Taxonomy (NCBI): domain Eukaryota; kingdom Viridiplantae; phylum Streptophyta; class Magnoliopsida; order Asterales; family Asteraceae; genus Saussurea; species Saussurea involucrata. The sequence goes on from CM066314.1 coordinate 24,855,568, forward strand.
CTTCGACTTCACCGAACAATTGATATAAGAGTACAAGTTACACAAAAGAATCCAAAAACATTCTAAGTATCTAAGTGGGTTTAATTGAGTCAACTTCAAATCTGTGATGACCCAACAATCTCCCCCTATTTGAATTTGATCTCTATCCTTAGAATATTAAAGAGCAAATGAAAATAAGTGCATTTTGACCCTTTTTACTCTTTTGGGTTCTTTTCACATAGACCTTTTTTTTGTTTTGAACTATGTTTCTTTGAGTATATCTATACAGTATATATAAAGCAAGGAAATAAAGGTATGTACAGCTACATATAAACAAGAGAAGCACTTGAATTTTATAAGTCATTCTCATACATCGGTGAAGTAAAGAAGCAAAAGATTATCAAAACTACCGAAAGATAAAATGAAAAACCTACTTCTTTGATGATTGTCGGCGCTTGATCTCATCCATTAGGATTCGGTAGTAGGGTTGAGCGTCGGGGATGTGAGGGAACAAGTTATGGAGGCCTTCAAGAAACATGGTGTCGGCAACTGGGATTTGAGAGAATCTGAAGAAGGCTCGTTTGCCGAAACCATCGTTTAAATACAGTCCTGGAATCGGTGACAGGCCCAGAGTTGTCGTGGCATATGATGCCGAAGTGGGAAGGGAAAGACTTAAGTTACTTACATTCGGTATCTTTCCTTCCTTTGCCATATCCTTGAAGACAGTGTCGGGAGGATTCTGAACTTTGGGAAGGCGCACTTCTTCCTTCAAGGATTGCAATTTCGATCTTTCATCGGTGGTCAGCACGATGCTATACTTCTTTTTGATCTCCTTCATCTTTGCCATTAGACCATCAATGTATTTGACAAAGATGTCCTTCTTTGGGTTTGGATTTTTGGCCAAGTGTCGAGAGATCTCGTACCATTCGGGGAGACCGTAGGTTTTGAGTTGGTAGTCTCTCACACTTTTCAAAGAGCCATCTTCCCGATCAATGATAAGGCAGATGTCTTTTGGGTTGGCTCTGGAGGTTGCGATCTTGACACCTGAGATCGGGGTTCTGTCGGATCGGTGGTGCATCTTCTTCTTGTACCATCTAACTTCTTCATTTCTCTCTTGTTTAAATTCACTCAGCACCGATTTCTGTGTCGACATGGCATCGGTGGACTTGGCTTTCTTGGCTTCTTCCTCTGCAACTTTTAAAGAGAGGGCCTTGGTATCATCAAGGGCTTTTTGGGCTAATCTGGCTTCCTCAATTTCTTGAGGAGTCAGTCCGAGATTAGGTTCCTGCAGATGTGATGAAGGAGGTTTAAGTTTGAGTTTGTCTGCATCGGTGGGACGAGTCCCATACTTCATCCTTTCTTTCTCTATTCTTTCTTGTTCGGCCAATTGTTCGGCAGTAAGACTTTTCTTTCCCTTGTCTGTTTCGGCCGCAGAAAGTTGCTCCCCTCAGTTGTTGCTTTGTCTTCCAACTCCAACTCTTTTTCTTTAGAGAGTTGCTCCCCCTCAATGTCGGCGGTTTCAGCGTGAGTTTCGGTGGTTTCATGAATGTCATCGGTGGAAGATGGAGGCTTGGGGATGACCGACTGTTTAAGAGATGGCAACTTGGGTTGGGTTGTCGTTTTCTCCCCCTCAACACCAGCCAGAATCTTCATACCCAGCTGTCTGAAAACGTAGTCGAATTTCTTATAAAGAAAAGAGAGTTGTTTCGGTACCTCTTCAGAAACCATGGTGAAGTCACCGAGATCCATCTCCAGTTGGCCGAATTCTTGAAGTGTGGCATGAATGTCACGAAGAGAGTCGGTAGTGGCCTGGCTGATGTCTTGATGAGACTTAGCGTCTTGAAGCATCCTCTGAAGTTCAGAATCTTTGACGTTGGAGGCTGCCTTGAAAGCACCAAAGGAGAAGGCAAGATCCCCATGAGATCGTGACAAAGATTCCACCTTGGAAACCAAAGAGTTGATGTCGGTGGTAAAGGGCCGTAGAGCATCGGCAATAGCATCTGAAAGAATCTGCGGCAGGCGAGATTCGATAGTGGACATTCGGGAACTCGTCATGGCAATCATTGCAAGAGTGTCCTATTTGAAAGATTCAAATTGGGTGCCGACAAGCCGACATTGTCGAGCACTTTCTTGTATGTCTTCAATCAAAGAGGGTGCTTGAACAGTGGTTTCACCCCCGACATCCCCAGTAACTATGTAGCGGATGCGATGGGGATCCTCCGCCGAAATGGGAATGTTGCCGGGATATAGCATTTCATCGGGGAATAGTGGTCTCGGTGGCGGAGTGGGAGCTCGTCGGGGTGAATTCTGACCCGGGGAGGGTGATCGGTGTGGCGTAGGCGATCTTTGGGGAGTTTGAACTAGGGGAGAACTTCGGGGAGAAGTTTGGTTCAAAGGTGACTCTGTCGGTGAGGGGGATGAGGACTCAATGGGGATTGCTCCGACCGACGGGGAGGTTCGGGGAGAACCAGTGTCGTCAAAGAGACCTGCAAGGAAATCATGGGGGGATCTAATGGGGGAGGGGGGAACCCTGATCGGGTTTTGCATCATCATCGATCAAGAAGTGACCGGGTGAAAGGCCGTGAAGTGCGTGGTCCAGACTTTCGGAGGGAGAGTCTAGACTTTCGGTGGCAGAGTCTGCGTGTTCACTCAAAGAACGAGTTGGAGGAGGTAAATTTAGGGATGCTTAGGGATAATCAAATGGTCGGTGGTGAACAAAAATGATTTGGAAGGGGATGGCTCACGGACATTTCCTCGAGATCTCTTTAGACGAATCTTCGGGGGGGGGGGGGGGGGACGAAGAGTGCCTCCGCTTAGAAGGTTTTTGGACCGGGGAAGCCACCGATGGGTTAATCGGTGTCATGGTCCTGGAAGCAGCGGCGGAGGTGTCGGTGGTCGATTTCTTCTTCGCACCGACCGACTTTACTCTGGGACGTGGGGAGGAGGTCACAACAGCAGGAAGGACCTCGGGGATATCGGGGTGTTGAAACCCTGGAATTTCATAATCACCCCATTGAAGTTCTGGAGAGATGGCTAAAGTGATCATACCTCGGCGTAAAGGACGATCGGTGTCGAGAACACCGACGTTGAGAGTCTTGCTGCCGACGATCGGGGGAGACCAGTCATAAGTGAATCGGGGAGTGTGAGACTTGCGGTCTTTGTCCAGAGCTTTGCCAAGTTTGTGATGGATGATCATAAAGATAAATCGGGGGTAGGCAACATGGCACTTCTTTGGATGGGAGATCACTTCCACTAATTCGGTGAAGAAGTACTGGGCGAAATCCACTCGGCGTTGAAAGATTAAGGCATGGGCAAGTTTGGTGATGTATGAAGGGGATTGATCGTGGCCGCTCGTCTTTCGAGAGAGGCAGTGGATCACATGGGCAAAGAAGAAGTTCCATACACCACCCATGTGACTCCGAAGAAGAGTTCCAGGACCTTTGGAGCTTTTGGAATTGTCATCGACCACGTAACCTGTTGTACTGAGGACATCTTCGAGAACGGTATCTGAATGCCATTCGTCATAGGGATCGAAAGCATCGATTTTAAGTGCAGTGCGAACATCATCGACCCCAAAGGTGAGGTCATGATCACCCTCGTCTTCAGAAAGGATGGATGCGTGGATCGCATCATTTGAGGAGTCATTCACACAGGTAAGCCATAATTTCCCAATGAGCATTTTGCTCATTTTGGGATTACAGGTGAAGGCATGAAGAAGGGGAGAGCGAGTGAAGAACTTGATTACATGGTTAAACTCTGGGTGAGAGGGGTCGGGTTCAAATCTTGCAACGTGATTGCATGGGTTGAATTTCAGATCGGCAAAACACCTAGGGGGTTGTGCTTGGAGGACGCCATTGATGATCGAGAGAGAGCACGAAGTTGCAGGTTTATAGAGGAAGCACGAAGGAGATGAAGGAAACGTAAAGGAATAATGAAAGGAAAGAGTCGTGTATTTATAGGGTTCAAAAAAAATGTGGGAACGGTTAAAAAACAATAAAATAAAGGGGAATAGAAAAAGCAATCATGACCACATTGGAAGTTGTGGTCAATAAGCCGTTTCACAAAAACGGGGAGGTGAACAGGTCTGACACAAATAGGGTTATAGGTGTGACGTGTGGATAGGATTGAATTTCGGTGGACATCGGTGAGGAAATGAAGAGATCATCGGTGGTGAAAGATATGCCGAGATGGAATCGGTGAGGATTTGCTTACCGAAGAGATCCACCGAGGCGTTGAGACCCCGAAGAGGACAGATATGCGCACCGAGGAGATCCACCGAGAGATGAGTCACCGAAAAGATCACTTGGGGTATTTATGCCGAAAGTGGATCTTGGTTCCACCGAGAATTATCATATCATCGAAAAGATCACTGAAGATGCTCATGCCGAAAAAGGATCTTGTTGCCACCGAAATTTATCAGACCGAAAGGTTTTTTTTTTTGGAACCTATTCTAAGTACAACATGCCAAGTTCACCGACGAGGAAGGTGAATCTAGCCTCATCCAGAGGTTTAGTAAACAAATCTGCAAGCTGAAGATTAGTTGGAATAAAATGCAGCTCAATGTCACCTTTGGAGATATGGTCCCTGATGAAATGATATCGGATATCGATGTGTTTGGACCTTGAGTGAAGAACAGGATTGTTTGCAATTGCAATTGCAATTGCACTTGAATTATCACATAGGATGGGTATCTTGGAGTAGAACTGATTGTAGTCTCTCAACTGGTTTTTCATCCATAGAATCTGTGCGCAGCAACTTCCAGCAGCAACATATTCAGCCTCGGCAGTGGATGTTGAGACTGAATTTTGCTTTTTGCTGGACCAGCTTACCAGTTTTCCACCAAGGAATTGACAACTACCTGTTGTGCTTTTTCTATCATTTTTAGAACCTGCAAAGTCAGAATCTGAATATCCCATGAGTTCAAAACCTGAGTCTTTGGGATACCAAAGACCCAGATGCATGGTACCCTTTAGATACCTGAAAATCCGTTTCACAGCATCCAAATGAGATTTCTTTGGATTTGCTTGATAACGGGCACACAGACAAGTAGCAAACATGATATCTGGTCTGCTAGCAGTTAAATAAAGCAAAGAACCAATCATGCCCCTATAATGGGTAACATCCACAGATTCACCATTTAAATCGGTATCAAGTTTCAAAGGTGGTGCCATGGGAGTTTTCATGGGGGAGGAGTTTTCAAAGCCAAATTTCTTTAGAAGATCTTTAATGTACTTGCTTTGGTTTATGAAAATTCCTTCTGAAATTTGCTTCACTTGAAGACCTAAGAAAAAAGTTAGCTCCCCCATCATGCTCATCTCATATTCACTTTTCATGAGAGAGGCAAAGTCATCACACAGAGACTCATCGGTGGCACCGAAAATAATGTCATCCACATAGATTTGAACAAGAATGAGATTACCTGAAGTTTGCTTGTGGAAGAGAGTGTTGTCAATTGTACCTCTAGTATAGCCATGCTTGAGTAGAAAGATGGCAAGAGTGTCATACCAGGCTCGAGGAGCCTGCTTGAGCCCATACAGAGCTTTGTCAAGTCGGTACACATAGTCTGGATGTGTGGAATCTTCAAAGCCTGGAGGTTGCTTCACATACACTTCCTCAGCTAGTTCTCCATTCAGAAAAGCACTTTTCATATCCATTTGAAATACCCTGAAGTTCTTGTGAGCAGCATGAGCAAGAAAGATCCTGATAGCTTCAAGTCTGGTGACAGGAGCAAATGTTTCATCATAGTCAATGCCCTCTTCCTGTCGGTAGCCTTGAGCTACGAGTCTGGCTTTGTTTCTGATGACAGTACCATCTTCATCCATTTTGTTTCTGAAGACCCATTTTGTGCCGATGATTGTTTTCCTTGAAGGTCTAGGCACAAGTCTCCAGACTTTGTTTCTTTGAAATTGGGAGAGTTCTTCTTGCATGGCCGAAACCCAACATGGGTCACTTAGGGCTTCTTCAATCTTTTTAGGTTCAACAAGAGATAGGAAATTCACATAGAGACAGATGTTGCTGGTACCTCTCCTTGTTTGAACACCAGCTTGCTGATCACCGATGATTTGATCAATGGGATGATCTTTGGTCCATTTAAGAGCAGGGGGCATCGGTGAAGGAATAATTAAAATGGAAGGGAAGTTCGGGGCTGGAGTGTTGGCAGGGTGTGATGAAGGTGGGTCGTCAGAGGGATTATTGGCAGGAAGAGATTCGGTGATGGGGTTAATTTCGGTGGATGATGGATAGGGTTCGGTGGGGGCAATTTCAGCAGAGAGGGTTTCAGGTGATAAAGAAGATGACCCAACTTGATTATTTGGAACAGAGGAAATATTTGGAGTACAAGGTGGATCGGTGGAGGTTGAAATGGGAGAATCCCCAATGCATGATGATATCCATCTATGTAGTTCTTCATCATCATTTGTCAAGGAAGATGATCTTGAATCATCACACTTTACATGGATAGATTCATCAATGCATTCTCTCCGAAGATTGTAAACTCGGTAGGCTTTGGAAGTCAAGGAATATCCCACAAAGATTCCTTCATCTGCCTTAGGATCAAATTTCCCAAGATTTTCCCTGTCATTTAGGATAAAGCACACACAGCCAAAGACATGAAGGAAACCAATGTTTGGTTTTCTTCCATGAAAGACTTCATACGGGGTTTTCTCATGTCTTTTTGTTATCACCGACCTGTTTTGAGTGAAACAGGCTGTGTTGACAGCTTCGGCCCAAAAATAGGTTGGCAGTTTTGCTTCACTCAACATAGACCTTGCTGCTTCACAAAGAGTTCTGTTTCTTCTTTCCACAACACCATTTTGTTGTGGAGTTCTGACAGCAGAGAAGTTTTGAGAGATTCCTTTCTCATTGAAGAAGTCTTCTAAACCACTGTTTCTGAATTCAGTGCCATTGTCACTTCTTACAGATCTGACAAGCTGACCATTCAGAATTTCATTCTTTTTGACAAAGTTGATGATTTCTTCAGTTGCATCACTTTTGTACCTGAGAAAAGACACCCAAGTATATCTAGAGAATTCATCAACAATAACAAGAATGTACCTTCTTCCTCCTAGACTGGGAGTGCTGACTGGTCCACATAGATCCATATGCAGCATATGAAGTGGGAGATTTATGGAAGAGCATTGCTTGGTTTTGAAAGAAGATTTGGTGAGCTTCCCTTTTTCACATGCATCACACATCTTTTCTTTGACGAAGTTCAACTTAGGCATGCCAGTCACCAACTCTTTGTTTGATAATTTATGAAGGGTTTTGAAGTTAAGATGAGACAAACGTTTATGCCACAACCAGTTTCTTTTGACTGTATCGTCAGACACGAAGCAGACATTTGAAGAGTTGTTTTGACTCATATCAATGATATACACATTATCTAGCCTTCTTCCAGAGAGGACAACCTTCATATTCTTGTCAACAACAGTACAAATACGCAGTTCAAAGATAACTTTGTATCCAAGATCACACAGTTGGCTAATACTAAGGAGGTTATGCATGAGACCTTCAACAAATGCCACTTTATTGAAGGTGAGGGTTCCATTCGTGAGAGTTCCATAGTGTGACCTCTGGAGTTGTCCCCAAAGGTTACAGAAGGACCCTTTTCTGACACATAGTTTACAAGAAGATGTTTGTTTCCAGTCATGTGACGTGAGCACCCGCTATCTAAATACCAAACTTGTTGGTGCTCAAGAACCTGCAGACAACATCAAGTCAGTTCTTAGGTACCCATTTGGTAATGGGTCCTTTTGGGTTAGAAATGTGAGAGACCTTGGGTTTGGATCTGTCGATTCTTTCCTTTGGGCAGTCCTTAGCAAGATGAAAGGTATCACCACAATTATAACATTTTCGGTAGATGAAAGTTCTTTTGGGTTTTTGAGAATGTAACGACCAGTAGTCTTTGCTTTCTCTATGTCGGAAGGTTCAGAATCATCAGAGTCACTTGACTTGTCAACTGTTTCCTTACCAGGCCTCTGCTTTTCATAGCGAGCCCAAACTCTCGGGATGATAGGTCCCTCCTTGAGAATGGTTGGATATATAGTATCCACTCCTTCCATGAATAGCATCATACGGCTTTTCCATAGAGAAAAGTTGTTAGGATTAAACTTGGGAGGTTTTGAAATGGAACCATTTTCAGCAAAATTCTTTTGACCAGTGTTTTCAACAGTTAGGGATGAAGATGAGGCAGCCATTGCGGATCAAGTTTATGAACTAAACTTTCCGCTCTGATACCACTTGTTGGTCCCAAAAAGGCTCAGCAAGTATTGTAGAAGGGGTTGAATACAATACTTAGATTTTTCACAAGTTTTAATTCAATATATTGAAAATCTTTCAATAAGAATTACACATAGAAACCAGAAGATTGTTGCGGAAAAGAACAGTTAAACTATTCTAACAATCTAACACAAAGTAGACTGAAAAACACTTAGAACAAATTGGACACTTAGACACAAGATGCAGTTTCAGTAAGAAAGGAGCTTGCACTTAGTAATCTTCAGAAGCATAATTTGCATGGAGAGTCTTCACCTCTATTTATAGTCCATGCATCATTTAATGCATGGGACACTTGTCACTCTTCCATTCATTGTAGAGGTTGACTTCTGAAAAGATGATATCTCCTTTTTAACTTATCCAAGGAACCAGGAGGACAGTCGTACCAAAAAAAGACGTTATCTGAGAATAGATAAAATGACAAAATGCCACTTTTATCTGACAATAGGATATTGTCTCATAATAAATGATCTTCTCTTTTGTCTATAGAGAATAAGGCTACCGACCTCCTATATTGAAAACTGCACCAATTCGAAATCTCACTTCTTTAGAAAGGAGAGAGTTTCACCGAAGTGTTTAATATTTCGGTGCAGTCTTCTTGAACTCCCACCGATTTCTGAACACATATCGGTGGAAGTCTTCTTGAACTCCTCACCGAATTTCTTCAATTCGGTGATGCGTGTCCACCGATAGCACAAGCATATCGGTGGTGATGTAACTTGTAGAAACTTGCTGCCGATTTTCTCACTTCCGCAATGAGATAGTCTTCGCACTTGGTTTCGGTTGATCTTCGACTTCACCGAACAATTGATATAAGAGTACAAGTTACACAAAAGAATCCAAAAACATTCTAAGTATCTAAGTGGGTTTAATTGAGTCAACTTCAAATCTGTGATGACCCAACATTAGTACACCTTACCTTTCTCTCAAACTTCAAGGCTCAAAAGCCTTATGTTTTTCAATCTAACCAGCTCAGTTCTACCCGGTCACCTCAATCCGTTCTGATGGGAAACATAACCGTACACCATACATTGGAACCGCCATCGGCGAGTCACCACTTTGCTATGTCGTGCCATCTTGTACTATTTAATTGCAACCTCTCCGAATACTATACTCGCTTAAATACCACCAGAAAATCCAAGGCCAATCGCGCCTCCATTTGCTCGCTTTCGTCCACACATCGGGACTCACGGTTTTACAACACGTCTACTTACGGTCTCTCATACCCCTTTACTTCCTTAAAAGAAGGAACTTGGCGGAAATTCCCCGCCACTACAACGAGAATCTAAAACCAGGAATAATCACTCACTTGACCACTTGGCACAAGGCCACCCTTGCACATCCCGACGAACTCACACCTAAGAGTTCCTTCCTTGGGTTACATGTAATTCTAGATCACTTCTTCCAACCGACATACGTCTATGAAGGTCATATTCCCTTCCCGAATCACCTCGGCTACAGCTCGACAACTAATTCGTACGTTCTCATCACTTCGTCATTTCACACTTAACATGACTAATGGTAGGAAACCTCCATAATTCCTTATTGGAGTGTTCACCTATCCGAATTGAACTTATCCTGAAGGCTCATCAATTTCTCACTGCTTTCCACAAGCGTCCAGTCATATAACATAACTTCGGTTACTCCCACTCAACTAGGAGGAGTAACCATGATCACACCCTACTGTTCTCAATAGCTTACACTGAACGATCAATTCGTTTGAACGTTTCTCACGACATCACCAACTCAACTCATTCAACTGCCCTTTTCCACTTCTTTCCCGCACAAAGTCATGCACAAATCCTCTTCCTCTATACTCTTTCCAGGGGTTCGCACACTTACTGATGACGATCTACACACCCTACTCCACCTTTTTGGTGTTACTGCCAAGCTCACTGCTTCCATCCTACTCACTTGTCCCGACATACTATCTTCGCCTCCCCACGTTAACGTGGAGCATCGCCCACCAAACGTTACTTGCCCCTCTCTTCCGATCTTTCCACATGCTTATAACACTTTCTCATTAATACACATAACCAAATTTCTAACCTTAGGCATCCAAACTAGTTATCTCGAAATGACACCAGTGATCAAAGTCACTACACGCTCCTTGCTTTCCAATCGTTACCTTCTCGAACTAATCCTTTCGCACAAAAGGAAACAATTCACTAATCCTTTCGCACAAAAGGAAACAACTCAAGGTTTCCGGATAAGGAATCCGGAAAAACTGAGCTTACCGGGTGGAAGAAGTTTTCGGATAAAAGGAAGAGTCCGGATAACTTGAGTTGTCCGGATAACCAAGGTTACCGGATGGCTCAAGTTACCGAATAGAAAACTGAAACAAGATGTTTCCGGATACACTGAAGTTTCCGGGTACAATGGATTGTCCGGATAAGATATGTCCGGAAACACTGGGTTTCCGGATACAAATGTTACCCGGATTGTATAAGGAAAAGTGACTTACCCGGATTGCAGAACTTACCCGGAAAGATGAGGAGTCCGGATGGAATAACACAATTATCCGGGAACTATCAACTTGTCCGGAAACCACGGCTGGGTTATCCGGAAAACACGGCTGTTTGCTCAACTCGATCGAATTTTCGAGTAGGGTTGCCCAAAATCGATCTTGGAAGATTAGTAACAATGCCAAACACAAAAGTAACACTAATCCAATCAATTTGAATGGAAAAGCAACAAGTTTTGATGGTTAAAAATCGGATTTTTGTCAAGAACACTACCAAAACTTTTGATCTTAAATTGCTAAATTAACCACTCAAATGATCGAATTGGAATGCGAAAATTTGCAGAAATACTAACAAGTATAATGCTAACACAACCCAATAAACAGAATTGAACAATTTAGCCAGAATCAAAGATTTGAAAATTCAAGAATGGTCAGACGTGGAAAAGTCAAACTAACCAGAAAACTATGAACGTACCTTTGAATCGAATCCGTCCGTCTGCTCTGATACCAATTGTAGAATCCAGATCCGTGCAACAGTTTAGAAATTGAATATGATAAAGCAATAAGAAATATGATTTCAACTGGTCATCCCTTTCATTAACTTTCAGAGAGAATATTATAATATGAATTGAAAGCTAAAGAGATGATTAGCTTGTTTTTCCAAGCTAATCAACATAAAATATAATGGGCCCGTGGTTAACAAGCCCACGGCCCGTTCACTAAAAGGCTCAAAATGAATTAATACAAAACAACCCTTGAACTTTAAATCAACATTAAAACCTGCCCTAACAAACCTATTTGTAACACCCGTAATTTTCGGATGTACAACTTCGAATCGGTGTGGATTCGATCCTTTAAGAAAAATATGGAAAATAGAATTTTGTTTTAAATCTTAGATTTTATGGTCTAGTTGGATGAGGAATTCGAATACGAGTCCAACGGTTCTTTCCGGAGCGAAAACGGAGCTATAACGAAGAAGTTATGGCCAAAACAGTATGTAAGAATAAACCAAACAAACAGAAGTTGGCGCCAGTTGTGGCGCCGATAGACTGGCGCGGAGCCCCTGGACGAAATAAATCAGATTTTTAACCCATTTTTCTCTTCTATCTTCCCATTTCACTCTCACTCTCGAACTCAGCTCTGTCTCTCTCTAAAATCCGAATACTCTCTCTCTACAAAACCCTAAATCTCTTCTCCTCTTCTTCATCCTCTCCACCCAAATCATTCACACTTCCACCATTGTTGAGGATGTAAGAGCTTGAAGCTTCATGGGAGTTTTGGAGCTATCTTTTGGAGGTTACAAGTGGAAAAAAGGTAATCTCTCCTTACCCAAGAGTGTGATTATTGTTGATTTCCTATTATTGCTACCTTGTATTGATTTGGGACGATTTTGGTGGTTATTAGTTAAAGAAATCTTAAGTTCTTCATATCTAAGTATTAGGGTTGATATAAGTTGGGGGTTTTGATGTTTTATGGTTGGAAAATGACTGCATGTGGATGGATTGTGATGTTGATAGTTGGAGACTTATGAATGTAGGTTTTAGAAGTTGTTGCTTGAAGATGCATGTGGGTTCAAAGGAGCTTACGTTTGGAGAAGCTCTAGATTTACCTAAATCTAGCTAAGGTGAGTTCAAGTTACTTTGCGAAAACTTTGTACATGCCAAAATGCTATTTTTCCAAGATGTTAAGTGTTTTACTTGAAAACTATCAATGTTAAGCTATTTGGTGAGTTTTTACCTTTTGAGGTATTATTTTGTGGTAAAAGTTGTAAAACATTATGTTTGAATGTTTTGGAAAATATGATAGATAAATTCTATATAGAAATGGATTATTGAATTACATGATAAAATGGAGTCCATTTACTATGAGAATGCACTTTGTGATGTTTTGAAAATGTAAAGGTTGAATCCTTTTGGAAAGGAGGGTTATCCCGATCCAAAGCTTTATTTCGAGTTTTCATAGAATTGTGTTACTTGGTTGCTTACACAATGTCTAAACGCGTTTGATACATTGGTCATTATTATTTACGGGTTTAGTAAGTTTTGAGCACTTGCTCGGTTTTGACTTTGAGATAGTCTTGGGACTTTCGTCTGGTTTAAATGGCTCGATGGGGAGTCTTATTTACGGGTTGCTTTTATTGCACCGTGTTGCATTTTATTGCATGTCGTTGATATTTACATGCTCGGGGTGGAGTCTAGGATGTGTTACATGCTTAATTTCATTTCATTTGCATGATATGACGTCGATAAATGATCATTAGATCTTTGAGCAGAGGGCTCGCTTTTGGACTCGATTGGGTCTTGATGGCATTCACCCGGTTTTAATAAGCTCGACGTGGGCTTGGGGTTTGCATTTCATGAGTTGCATCATATTTGAAGTTTACATGATTTGAATGCATTAGTTATTCTTTTGAGGTCTTGTATGAATTTTTAAGTTAAGTAAGCTTGTTTTGGATGGTGGGTTTTTCCAAGGTAAAGACCTAGTATGGTTGAACTTGAGGGCTTGGAGTAAAGACCTAGTTTGGGTTGATGTCTAAGATGGGCTAAAGACCTAGTTTGGGTTGATGCCGGAGATGGACTAAAGACCTAATTTGGGTTGATGTCTAAGATGGGCTAAAGACCTAGTTTGGGTTGATGCCAGAGATGGACTAAAGACCTAGTTTGGGTTGATGTCTAAAATTGACTAAAGACCGAGTTATGGTTGATGTCATATGTTACTTGCATTTATTTAATTGTGGTTTAATTTATGTGTTTGCCACATTCGATGAGATCGGGTCTCCTACGTCACCGAAGGGTGTTGATTTCGGATATTTTATTTATCCACATTGTTGAGGTTATATTACATGCATATGGATTGTTTTCCATGATTGATGGACGGATTTATGTTACATTCTTATTGGACGTTGTAACTGCTGGAGTTTTATTCTATGATATTTGGATTTTAATACATTTTACGTTGCGTGAGTTTTGCTTCGTATTATGTTTCCAACGAAAGAATATATTTAAATGGATGGTTTCCATGTTTTACGGGTTAAGTATGTATTGTCAACCGTATTTGCAGGTTTTGCCTAAAACTATATTTATTCACGTATTTGAGTGGATTGGGGTTCGTAACTCATTTTTGGAAAACACTTTACACTTTTGGGGGAAGATTCCCATGGATTTTGGGTGCGTTGGAAAATGAGTCATTTATGTCTATTTTGAGAACTCTTGTGAAAGGATAACCTTTGTCGCAAACTTTCATTAAAGATTTGTTGAATCATGACTAAAACCACTAATTCCTGATTTATGTTTTATATGTCATGATAAAATGCTTGAACTCACTAGGCGTAAGCCTAACCCTTTTTATTTGTCGGCATGTGCAACAGGCTCAGGTTTGGGTAGCTCTAGCTACATTGTGAAGTGGCGAGTGCTAGTAAAGTGCACGAGAGGTGAATAGCTTAAGTTATGTTTTCCGCATTTACCCTTGGGAAGTAGCACTTGTATTTGGATTAGGTGATGTCCGAAGTGGGTTTAGTCTTGGTAATGAGACTTGTGTAGTATGTATTACTTGGAGATAACCATTGTTTGTAATTGGAGGTATTTTACCTATTGTTTCGGATGTAATATCGAAAATTTTAAATTAGTTGCTCTTTCCAAATTTGAGGGTGTTACAAGTTGGTATCAGAGCATAAGTTTGAGAGATTTAGGTGTTGACTTTGAATACCTAGACTCAAACTAGCGTTTGTTTAAGTAAATGATAGTGAATTTCACCTTTAGGCACTTTAAGATAAGATGTTTTGAAGTTGATGGATGTTGTTAGAAACGAGAATCACATCGAGGGTAACAAGGATAATCATGTGTTGTACGTTCATGGTGACACCTGGCCAGTGTCATGGTGAACCTACTAGTACATGTGCATACTTGAATTGCTATCATGTGATGATCGTTGGGGTAGTGAAGGAGGTTCTAAGCTAGTAGTCGTTGGAATAGATTAACGATTCTAGTATTAGTCACTTGGAGTGACGATAAGCATAATATTTACTTTAAGCAGACCGTTTCGGGTCAAGATTGATGGTTGGATTATAACCTTAGGCTTTTGAGCCGACTTTGATTGGAGGAAAAAAAACCGTAAGGTTAATTGATGTAATTCCCAACATGCCTTAAGAGGTTTGAATATCCGGGTGGAAATAGTGGACCGGAGAATTTTGGAGGAGTTTGAGTTGAGACGTTGAATGCCGACTAGGTTTTGCACAAAATCTACTTTGGAAATAAATTGCATTAAATATTTGTGTGTGTTCAAATCCTTATGAGGATTGTGTTACAAGTTTGGAAAATGTTTAGCACACACAATATTTCAAATCATGGTTTTGGACGTACATGAACCATTTTATGGCGGGGGTTGCAAACTCTGTCGGAATTTGTTTCATTTTGTTATCATCCAACGTTTCTTTAGGGTACGGTGATATCCGTGTTTTATGGTGTTTAAGATGTTGGGCGAGTGACTACGACTTGTGACTTTAACATTGGATCTCCTCCACATATGTTAGAGTTGGGACGAAAAGTTACCTTCCATGATGTCTGTATAAAACTATTTTGGGAATTTGTTTAATATGAGTTTGTTAAACATTGTTGTTTATATGGTATTACCATGGAAAGGTATTGTGGGATTTTGGCGTCTCGTTTATGATTTTGCTTATAGCAATTTGGCTTTGGAAGCATGATGTTTAGTGCGATTATGTTGACTTGGAGTCATTGAGTTCGTTGAAGTTCATAGAGTTTTGTGTACGACTTTTTGCATCGTGTGAATATAATTTTACTACGTACATACTCTAATTGCTTATGTGAAAGGTTTACGAGTTATGTTGGGCATTTGGTTCCACTCGAGTTTTGATTGAGAAAAGTAAATTTTATGCCGTAAGGCGACTAAAAAGAGATGAGTTTGGAACTCTAGTGTCGCGTAACTTTTCTTTTAGAAGGTTTGTGTTACTAAGTATTTCGTTGCATATGGTTCAGTGTATGGATTGATTTGTACATGACTTAAGTGAGACCTGAAAGAACATTTGGTGAAATTCGATTTGCCGATTATTTTGGGAGAATTCAAAACCTTTTTGGTTCTTGGAGAAATGTGTATTGGAAGTATTTTGACAAATACATCTTAAGCATTGACGTTCTTGACGTTTTATGTCCCAAGTACGAAACTTTGAGGAAAAACGCTTCGTGAGGAAGATTTTAGAAAAATTTTGTATAAAATTATAGTACGCGGGATTTCTTATGTTTTGGACATTGATGCGCACCGTTGGTGCAATTTAAGATTTGAAAATAACTTTGAAACCTTTTGATGTCAACTAATTATTAACATTTATTTCCTCCTATGTTTTGAAATAACACATTGTTGTGTGCAAGTTTGCCAAAGACGTCTTATTCAAATGTCATTATAGGAACGGATGAGAAATTTTGAGAAATTGATTTAAAGAGTTTCCTTTTTAGGAAATTTAGTCGCGAACCGTTTGATGCATGTCTTTTCGTTTCAAGAAAATTTCTTATGGTAAGGTTACAAGCTTGCATGTCTACCCCAATGTGAAGTCGTATAATGTTTTAGTCGATATTTTCGAGTGATGGAAACGTATGGGTTTTTGTATTAACTAAGGAATTTGCACAAGTCATTTATGAGTATTGGTAAATCGTTCCATCGTTTTGTGTAATAAATTGACGCACGCAAAATTTTGTTGGTGAACCTTGCCCCATGCCGTTTTATGGTTGGCAAGGAAATGTTGGAGTCAAATGTCATTTGGATCGCTTTTGAAATACGTGCACACTTTGTGTTGCACCCCGTTTAAGGTCGAGCAGTCACCTTACATGCATGTCATGAGTCAATCCATATTAGAACCGTGGCGGTTCCTTTTAGAAAAACTATTCGTTACGCTTTTGCGTTTTGTGGGTAAACTAAACTGCAATGAAATGGTTTTCAATATGATTTTCATATGGGGGACAAGCGTGTCCAGTTTTACGTAACTACCGAACTGATAGTAGTAGTTTTGTGCGTACGGTTATTTGATATGAAAACCTTAGTGTTGAAAATATTTTGTGAATGGTTTTGATTAATTGGCATATTTATTGAATAACGCACTTGAAAACCTTGAACTCGTTAGGGCCTTAGAAAGAATAAGTAACCCATTTAAGGGTAAGTGCGTATAGGAATTCGACGGTGGAAGGTTGAGTATTCCACGCGTGTTGGTATTATGGGCCGGATGATATCGGTAGCAAGGTAATTGGGTTTGTGGTAATTGGAGGGTTAAACTTGCGTTAATACATTTTGATGTTGGTATAGCCGTTTTGTTGACGACTTTAGTTTTGCGGAAAACCTCGGTAAATGGAACTCATGTGTGGGTTTGGTTAGAGTGCAAAGGTTGGTGATAATTAGGTGTCAACTTTTGGGCTTAAGGCCAAGCACCTTTAGTGTAATCGGGGGATTGTAGCCGATTTTAAAAAGAATGATGGTGATGGTAGTAGTAACCTTAAGATACTCATTTGTGATGAGTGGTTTTAGTGAACTAACCTTTGTGTATGGTTAATGAACCTATCCGTTTGATGATTAATTATTGAGATGGATTTTGGAGTCTATTAGAGCTCATTGGATGTGGATGGCCGTTAACGATAGGGACAATTGAAATTAGAGATTCGGTTGGTCTCATTATTAATTGAGCCTGAAATTGATTTAGAGTTTGAAACTGAAATCAAGATGTATAGAATATTTTAAGGTTGGGAGACGACTGAAGTCGTATGCTTGGGAGTTTCCCTATGGTTGGAACGTTTATCCGTACATAAGTACAGCGTATGTGTAGGGGCTTTGTTGATAAACAATTGTTCGAGGAATTGTCTTTATAGACCGTGTGGATGGAATTTAGATTCCCGTTAGGAATTGATGAATTATGGTCGATAGTGAGTCGGTTGACTTTGGGTTGTAAAGGATATAGATTTCGAGGACGAAATCTTTTTAAGGTTGGGAGAACTGTAACACCCGTAATTTTCGGATGTACAACTTCGAATCGGTGTGGATTCGATCCTTTAAGAAAAATATGGAAAATAGGATTTTGGTTTAAATCTTAGATTTTATGGTCTAGTTGGATGAGGAATTCGAATACGAGTCCAACGGTTCTTTCCGGAGCGAAAACGGAGCTATAACGAAGAAGTTATGGCCAAAACAGTGTGTAAGAATAAACCAAACAAACAGAAGTTGGCGCCAGTTGTGGCGCCGATGGACTTGCGCGGAGACTGGCGCGGAGCCCCTGGACGAAATAAATCAGATTTTTAACCCATTTTTCTCTTCCATCTTCCCATTTCACTCTCACTCTCGAACTCAGCTCTGTCTCTCTCTAAAATCCGAATACTCTCTCTCTACAAAACCCTAAATCTCTTCTCCTCTTCTTCATCCTCTCCACCCAAATCATTCACACTTCCACCATTGTTGAGGATGTAAGAGCTTGAAGCTTCATGGGAGTTTTGGAGCTATCTTTTGGAGGTTACAAGTGGAAAAAAGGTAATCTCTCCTTACCCAAGAGTGTGATTATTGTTGATTTCCTATTATTGCTACCTTGTATTGATTTGGGACGATTTTGGTGGTTATTAGTTAAAGAAATCTTAAGTTCTTCATATCTAAGAATTAGGGTTGATATAAGTTGGGGGTTTTGATGTTTTATGGTTGGAAAATGACTGCATGTGGATGGATTGTGATGTTGATAGTTGGAGACTTATGAATGTAGGTTTTAGAAGTTGTTGCTTGAAGATGCATGTGGGTTCAAAGGAGCTTACGTTTGGAGAAGCTCTAGATTTACCTAAATCTAGCTAAGGTGAGTTCAAGTTACTTTGCGAAAACTTTGTACATGCCAAAATGCTATTTTTCCAAGATGTTAAGTGTTTTACTTGAAAACTATCAATGTTAAGCTATTTGGTGAGTTTTTACCTTTTGAGGTATTATTTTGTGGTAAAAGTTGTAAAACATTATGTTTGAATGTTTTGGAAAATATGATAGATAAATTCTATATAGAAATGGATTATTGAATTACATGATAAAATGGAGTCCATTTACTATGAGAATGCACTTTGTGATGTTTTGAAAATGTAAAGGTTGAATCCTTTTGGAAAGGAGGGTTATCCCGATCCAAAGCTTTATTTCGAGTTTTCATAGAATTGTGTTACTTGGTTGCTTACACAATGTCTAAACGCGTTTGATACATTGGTAATTATTATTTACGGGTTTAGTAAGTTTTGAGCACTTGCTCGGTTTTGACTTTGAGATAGTCTTGGGACTTTCGTCTGGTTTAAATGGCTCGATGGGGAGTCTTATTTACGGGTTGCTTTTATTGCACCGTGTTGCATTTTATTGCATGTCGTTGATATTTACATGCTCGGGTGGAGTCTAGGATGTGTTACATGCTTAATTTCATTTCATTTGCATGATATGACGTCGATAAATGATCATTAGATCTTTGAGCAGAGGGCTCGCTTTTGGACTCGATTGGGTCTTGATGGCATTCGCCCGGTTTTAATAAGCTCGACGTGGGCTTGGGGTTTGCATTTCATGAGTTGCATCATATTTAAAGTTTACATGATTTGAATGCATTAGTTATTCTTTTGAGGTCTTGTATGAATTTTTAAGTTAAGTAAGCTTGTTTTGGATGGTGGGTTTTTCCAAGGTAAATACCTAGTATGGTTGAACTTCAGGGTTTGGACTAAATACCTAGTTTGGGTTGATGTCTAAGATGGGCTAAAGACCTAGTTTGGGTTGATGTCGGAGATGGACTAAAGACCTAGTTTGGGTTGATGTCTAAGATGGGCTAAAGACCTAGTTTGGGTTGATGCCGGAGATGGACTAAAGACCTAGTTTGGGTTGATGTCTAAAATTGACTAAAGACCGAGTTATGGTTGATGTCATATGTTACTTGCGTTTATTTAATTGTGGTTTAATTTATGTGTTTGCCACATTCGATAAGATCGGGTCTCCTCCGTCACCGAAGGGTGTTGATTTCGGATATTTTATTTATCCACATTGTTGAGGTTATATTACATGCATATGGATTGTTTTCCATGATTGATGGACGGATTTATGTTACATTCTTATTGGACGTTGTAACTGCTGGAGTTTTATTCTATGGTATTTGGATTTTAATACATTTTACGTTGCGTGAGTTTTGCTTCGTATTATGTTTCCAACGAAAGAATATATTTAAATGGATGGTTTCCATGTTTTACGGGTTGAGTATGTATTGTCAACCGTATTTGCAGGTTTTGCCTAAAACTAGATTTATTCACGTATTTGAGTGGATTGGGGTTCGTAATTCATTTTTGGAAAACACTTTACACTTTTGGGGGAATATTCCCATGGATTTTGGGTGCGTTGGAAAATGAGTCATTTATGTCTATTTTGAGAACTCTTGTGAAAGGATAACCTTTGTCGCAAACTTTCATTAAAGATTTGTTGAATCATGACTAAAACCACTAATTCCTGATTTATGTTTTATATAGTCGTGATAAAATGCTTGAACTCACTAGGCGTAAGCCTAACCCTTTTTATTTGTCGGCATGTGCAACAGGCTCAGGTTTGGGTAGCTCTAGCTACATTGTGAAGTGGCGAGTGCTAGTAAAGTGCACGAGAGGTGAATAGCTTAAGTTATGTTTTCCGCATTTACCCTTGGGAAGTAGCACTTGTATTTGGATTAGGTGATGTCCGAAGTGGGTTTAGTCTTGGTAATGAGACTTGTGTAGTATGTATTACTTGGAGATAACCATTGTTTGTAATTGGAGGTATTTTACCTATTGTTTCGGATGTAATATCGAAAATTTTAAATTAGTTGCTCTTTCCAAATTTGAGGGTGTTACACTATTCTTCAACAAGGGTCCCTTACTGAACTTAATCCTTCCAACATATCATAATCAAATTCACATCCCGTCGTCCTCATTTCAAACTCACCCGTGCAACGTCAATATTGCAAGATCACTTTTAAACTCTTATTCGACGTCGATGATATTCCATTCCTACTTCACCACACTACTCATAACGAGTTGCTAAAACCAACACCTTGATGACTTCTAGTCCTTCCCCTGAACACAACCGTCCCTCGGCAACTGTATTTCCAGTCACCGCACAAGGGTACAGACCTTCATACAACCGACACTAAAGTCCACTTCCGACTCTTCCACTGCTCACCCCTCCTCTTGAATACAAATACCAGAACTATAAACATTCTCCCCTGATTTGTCCAACACCTCTCCACTCTAGGAGTTCTTCCTTAGCTTAAAATGTAGTACTCTACGACCTAGTGAGTTCATAGCCTTCTTGCATGACAACGCGATAAATAATTCATTTCACACTTTTTATCATTTTAAAGAAACAACTTTGGTACACACGACCACAACATTATCATAACTTCTATGCCCTGCACAACGATCTCAAGAATCGTTTGCATGCAACTTTCCGTAAAACTTAATCTTACTCAACCGAAAATATGTTGTTACGACAGGAATATATTGGATGAAAATCTTTTCATACGACAAAATTCTGAAAGGAATTACCGACACGAAGTAAACCAGTCGGTTATCACACTCATTTATATAACTTCAACATGTCGATACTCATTTTGGTTATAAAAGTTTTGCATTCAAACGTTTTCTTGATTTTTTTGCAATAATTTAACTTATCATGAAAAGAGTGGAATATTTTGCAAATCGTAAACCTCAAGACTTCATTGTGCGATGTAAATGGATTTGCATTTTTCTTTAACCATACGCTTGCACACGCCGACTCATATCCGATCAAATTTGATATTTACACATTTACTTTACTTATGAAAAATCTCATGTACACATATACGAACTCAATGCATGAAACTCTACTTGCAATTGAAGGCTACTCACTCAAACAAGGTCAATCGATTTACTCACACAACTTAACATTGACACTCTACTTTGGACCAGTGGTCGCCCTCTCGGCCTTGCAACCACTTGCTATACATACATTCAACGGTCCACTTTCTCAACCCTTTCATACTATTTTCGTCTTGACCAATTCACCTCACAATCTACCTCTACACGTTTTCACTCCTCCGCTAAAAAACTCGACTAAGGAGTCAGGGCTCTAATCCTCTACTCGCTCTTGAAATAACACTTTCAAGATCTCGACATTGTCCTTCCTTTACATCACAACGGATCTACCCCACGATTTCTAGAACTGGGACTCTCCAGAACCAGGAGTCTTACCCAAAACCAATCATTCACCTCCTCCGAATCCACGAAGATCTACCTCTAGACGACTTGTAACATTCCAACAATATTTCTTCTCTATGACGTATACGTACATTACATTATACATGATCTCTCACGATACTTCCCCAACAATGGGTCTCAATCTACCCCCCAGGGATCTTGCTGACATTCTAGATTAATGGAATACGACATATAAGCTAGCATAAGACTACAACTTCGGAATAATAAGGCAGATTAAGCACATACATGTACCTGTAAGTTCTCAATTACACTGGACAGGTGTAATCCCAAACTTACCTTACATGACCGTCCTCGGTACCCTATTAGTCCTATTTCTATAATAGTGTCCTCCTAACGCATTTCCTGATTCTCAGTCGTGATTTCTACTCCCAAAGTTTAAGTTTAGGCCCGTCCGGTCACCTAAATCCCTTAAACTATGGCTCTGATACCAATTGTAACAACCCAATCTAAAATAAAGCATGCACTTCATATAAATCAGAATATCCCAAAAATGGGTCCCAAAATTTCTTACATAAGTCTCAAAATTTAGGTTGGCGGAAACAACCTATTCACAACTGAGAATATACTAGTTTCTACAAGTGCTAAAGGCACTGTCTCTACCTGCATCTGTACTCTATCCTGCTCTTGCTCACTCGCCAGAGCCTCTTACTATCTGCTTACCTGAAAAGGTTTAGTTTGGAAAATGCGAGGGTTAGACCATGAGGTCTAGTGAGCTCCCTCCTGACAGTTCTCAAAATCATTTCAAAACAGTTCATAACTTTCAAATATCTTTGCATAAACTTTCACATAACATTTCGTAAAACTATCACATAACTTTACATAAACTTTCACGGATAAATCCGCTCCCGTAAATGACACCCTGAAGTCACTCGAAAGTGACAACGAGTCAGTCTCACGCAACCTTACTGGATACTCCCTTCCATGGCATAAACGGAACCGCCCCCCGGCATGAGCATTGGCGGGTCTACCTCCCGACTTAGCCAATTTACGTCTACCACAATGTATTCATACATCTCATGTAAAACTTTAAATAAACTTTCATGCAGTTAAAAGCATAGGAATAAAACATGGCATTTCTCATCATGTACTTACTTTAGAAAACACGTTAAAAGTCACGTATTTTAGTTAGAAAAACTCACCTGATGCGTTTAACTTCCCTTCTTACTCTGCTTCTGACTTTCAATCAGTCTACCTGAGATATGGATGAAATACAACTGCTCAGATCCTAAACCAACTTTCCAGATACTACCTTACCGGACGCGCCAACTTATCGGGTCCGAACTCTTACCGGGTAACAATGACTTACCGAATACAACTACTTACTGGGTAACTCGCTTACCGGGTACCACTACTTACCGGTCAACACCACAAATTTTGACAACTTACCGGGTAAGCTACACTTACCGGGCATAAACTTAACGGAACTATTACTTACCGGATATCACACTTACCGAATATTTCAACTTACCGGGTGTCGACTTCCGGGAACTGCCGGATTGGTACATCCGGTATCCCTCACTTCTGGATGCACCATCCGGTAACTAGCATCTGGGCTACTTACCGGGTACGGGTCTGATGACCAACACGATGCCAAAATTAAAGGAAAACCCAACTAAGCTTGATTTCTCAACAGTAAACGCATTCATAACAACATTTAACTCTTTAATAACCGTTCCAAGGCTGATTAAACACCTAGATGATGTGTAATCCCCACTTAGTATATCATTTTCAACTTTCTAAACATAAACCCCAAACAACCAAATCTCAGCAGGAATCTAAGAACAAGAATTGAAACAGAAGATTACCTGCTATGAATTTGTGTAGAATCGAACCCCAAATCCACTTCCTCTTCCAATTCGATCGATGGATGAAACCTTCTCTTCAATTGTTCTTGCACAAAACTCTTCTCTTGCTTTCTTTTTTTTCTCTCCAGCCGCTAAACACACACACAAGGTAAGCTCCTAGGGTTTTGAACCCAAAAAGGAGTTTTTATACCCTTTTCCTCCATTTTCCAAAACTGGCCCTGAACTAGCCATTATGCAAATCTTTTCCAGCAACTTTAGTCTTTTCCAAAAGTCTTGGTTATTACAATACTCCCCCCTCAAAAGAATTCCGTTCCCGGAATTCCATTAAAAAGGAGGTGAGGGTATCTGGACCTCATCTTCGCTTCCACTTCCCACGTTGCCTCTCGTCCCTTATGATACCTCCACTGGACTTTTACTAGCCGAACCTCTTTGTTCCTCGTTTTGCAAACCTTACTGCTCATGATTTCAATCGGTTCTTCTATGTTAGTCAACCTCTCATCTATACTGATGTCCCCCAAAGGAACAGCCACCTCGGCATCTGACAAACACTTCATTAAGTCCGAGACATGAAATGCCGGATGAACACTCTTTAATTCCTCTGACCAGTCTTACTTGTATGCCGTTGCTCTAACTCGCTCACTAATTACAAAAGTCAACTTCTTATCGTCTGCATCTCTTGCAAGGTCGTCATCATCTCACTTCCCACATCGACTCTCCACAAAAGAGACGTACATCACACTATGAATTTCTTCTCAAAATTCATCGAGTACCTCAAGATCTCGCACTATCTATTCAACTTTCATAACTTCGACGGATCCACAGACTTAGTCCACCTTACCTTTCTCTCAAACTTTAAGGCTCAAAATCCTTATGTTTTTCAATCTAACCAGCTCAATTCTACCCGGTCACCTCAATCCGTTCTGATGGGAAACATAACCGTACACCATACATTGGAACCGCCCTCGGCGAGTCACCATACTTTGCTATGTCGTGCCATCTTGTACTATTTACTTGCAACCTCTCCGAATACTATACTCGCTTAAATACCACCAGAAAATCCAAGGCCAACCGCGCCTCCATTTGCTCGCTTCCGTCCCCACATCGGGACTCACGGTTTTACAACACGTCTACTTACGGTCTCTCGTACCCCTTTACTTCCTTAAAAGAAGGAACTTGGCGGAAATTCCCCGCCACTACAACGAGAATCTAAAACCAGGAACAATCACTCACTTGACCACTTGGCACAAGGCCACCCTTGCACATCCCGACGAACTTACACCTAAGAGTTCCCTCCTCGGGTTACATGTAATTGTAGATCACTTCTTCCAACCGACATACGTCTATGCAGATCATATTCCCTTCCCGAATCACCTCGGCTACAGCTCGACAACTAATTCATACGTTCTCACCACTTCGTCATTTCACACTTAACATGACTAATGGTAGGAAACCTCCATAATTCCTTATTGGAGTGTTCACCTATCCAAATTGAACTTATCCTGAAGGCTCATCAATTTCTCACCGCTTGCCACAAGCGTCCAGTCATATAACATAACTTCGGTTACTCCCACTCAACTAGGAGGAGTAACCATGATCATATCCTACTGTTCTCAATAGCTTACACTGAACGATCAGTTCGTTTGAACGTTTCTCACGACATCACCAACTCAACTCATTCAACTGCCCCTTTCCACTTCTTTCCCGCACATAGACATGCACAAATCCTCTTCCTCTATACTCTTTCCAGGGGTTCGCACACTTACTGATGACGATCTACACACCTTACTCCACCTTTTCGGTGTTATTGCTAAGCTCACTGCTTCCAACCTACTCACTTGTCCCGACATACTATCTTCGCCTCCCCACGTTAACGTGGAGCACCGCCCACCAAACGTTACTTGCTCCTCTCTTCCGATCTTTCCACATGCTTATAACACTTTCTCATTAATACACATAACCAAAATTCTAACCTGAGGCATCCAAACTAGTTATCTCGAAATGACACCAGTGATCGAAGTCACTACACGCTCCTTGCTTTCCAATCGTTACCTTCTCGAACTAATCCTTTCGCACAAAAGGAAACAATTCACATTCCTTAAAGATTTAGTTATGTATAACTATCAAGCTACTAAGAAATCCCCTATTTACTTTTACATTTTTTATTTTACACTCTTATCATATTAACATAAATAATCGTATATGAACAAACAAGGATGCATTAAAAATACATTTCTTTTTTTTACAAATTACATCATTGTAATCGTCTCGTCAATACCTTCGAAATTGGCCAAATATTTAATATTTTTGGATTTAATCATATTATTAAATATCATGAACATGTACAAATTAATTTGTTTTATATCTCTTACATTATTCATTTTCATTTTACACCCTTATAATATTAAGTTATACTTTATACCCTTAGAATTAGTTATCCAATTTACTTTTAATCCTTTACTTTTTCATATTTTATTTTACACATTTATTATATTAACATAAATAATCGTATATGAACAAGAATGCGTTAAAAAAAATACATTACTTTTTTACAAATTATACCATTGTAATCGTCTCGTCAATACTTTCGAAATGAGCCCAATATTGAATATTTTTTGATTTAATCATATTATTAAATATCATGAACATGTACAAATTAATTTGTTTTATATCCCTTACATTATTCATTTTCATTTACACCCTTATAATATTAAAAATACATAATCATAATTTAACTAAAACATATTAATAAATGCATTTTTTTACAAATTATAATATTATAATATTCTCGTCAATAATTTCAAAATAAATTTATTACTGAATATTTTTTTAACTTAATAATATTGTGAAATATCATAAATGCGTATCAATATTTTTCAAGAATGACGTACTGAGATTTTTTTTATATTTGTACATTTTACGCTCTTATCTATATTTATCTATTATACTTCTTTAAAAATAATTCCATTTACGTTTATTCTTGAATTTTTAAGAATTACAAATCTCAATACATCATGTACAAGTTTAAAAGCTTTAAAACCTCCAACGTTCAACATGATAATTAAAAATAAAATTATTTTTTATTTTTAAATTACATTTTATACCATTATAATTAGTTATTTAATTTACTTTATATCTCTTCTTCTTTCATTTTTCATGTTACATCCTTATCATATCAACATACATAAACTAAAATACATTAAACAAATATGTTTTTCTTTTTTATAAATTATACCATTATAACCGTTCATCAAAACCTTCAAAATGAGCACACATATGTTATGGGTTTGAAGACCCCACTATCGAACGAATATTTTTCAAATTTTTTGACCAATTAACCATATTGATCTTTAATTTTATACATCTGATATGCGATCTAAAAGCGAATAAATATGAACATTAAACAAAATTATTTTTTTCGAATTCTCGGCTTTAGATTCAAGATACTTCGCGCTGCATCGCGCGCGGATACGTATCTAGTATTAATTATTACTTATCCTTCTTCAATATCATTCATGCTTAACTAAATGATCATGATAGAGTTGTAAGTACGGTACATACGTTATTGAGAAACAGTAACCATGTTATCATGATTGTAAAAGAAAATGCGTAATGTGTGTGATGATAAGAGCTGGTTATAGAAGTGAAGTGATGATATAATAATCATGTTGGAGTGAGGTCGATCATTAATGACCACGGCCACGATGGCTTGGCCCCGAGTAAAGTTGAGATAGCACCGAGACTAGACATGGAGAAGGGTGGTGCAGGTGATGTTTGATGGGTCGAAAACCCTCCACCCTTGCCATCACGAATAGAAAGAAGAGGACCACGAAAACCGCATTTGAAACCATAACCGAAATCTTCATCATCTTCAATAGAGCTCTTAATCAACTCTTGATGTATGTTGATGAAGTTAAGGGATAATTCTCACATATACACATAATTATATATATATATATAGGGTCCTCTTCTTTTGTTAATCACACAATTAGTGTTAACCCTATTAACTTTTTTCAACCAATAAGAATCAAGATAAATAGTTGGTTTTACTAGGTGCTGGCCGATTTATGCAGGGGCATTTTTGGAAGACCAATATTTTTTTATTTTAAGTAATATTACATTCCTATTTCAACGCCTACATATTCTTGGTAGTTATTATTATATATATTTTTTATATTAATGATAATCTTCAACCTTTTTTATCTTAATCTTATCAAAATCACTCATTTTTTTCCACGTTTTTACTGGTAATTTCCTAATCAAATATGCATTCATCTGAAGAAGAAAGTGGTGTGTCAATTTTGATATGTGCATATATGCACTTATTAAAACTGGATTATCTAAATTTTACACATGCAGCATATATGCACATATCAAAAATGTATATATGCATACTTTACACCCTAAACATATATGCATCATTTCTCAATTGCATATATGCACATGTCAAAATTGCATATATGCATATTTTACACCTACAACATGCACATAAGAGAAATTGCATATATGCACATCAGACAATTGCATATATGCACATATTACAATTGCATATACTTACACTTTACACCGACAGCATATATGCATATATCAAAATTGCATATATGCATATTGTACACTAACAACATGCATATCAGAGAATAGCATATATGCACATTAGAGAATTGCATATATGCAGTAACTAACGGTATGGTTGATTTACACGAGAGAGAGAGAATGTGTGGAGAGAGAAAGAGAATGTGTGGGGAGAGAGAAAATGAAAGATTTAAATCTTGTTGCTGCCTTCAACCGCTGCCACCATCGACATCCACCCAGCCGCTGTCACCACCATCGCCCTCAGCCACCATCGACATCCACCCAGCCGCTGCTGCCACCATCGACATCCACCCAGCCTCTGCTGCCACCATCGACATCCACCCAGCCGCTGCCACCATCGACATCCACCTTGTTGTTTTCATTACAGCAAACAACCACCGCCAAACCCACTCTCAGCCGCCACCAACCAGCCGCCATCCACCACCTTCTACCCCATCCCGTCGACCATCGTGTACTGCCGGTGAAGAATCAGTCGTTATCTCAGCCGCCAAACACCATCCTTACCCACTGATTTCTTTGGTGATTTTCTTTTGAGTCGAGATTGGAGAGAGAGAGAGAGAGAATCAATTAGAGATAAGTTACAGGTCCTTAAATGTAGCTCTCGATTTAATTGTTTCCTAATCAAGATTTATTAAATGACTATAATACCCCTATGCATATATGCTTCAGCCGTGGGTTTAGTTTAATTATGAATTAAAAATGCTTTTAATCTTAGCCATTGATTTTGATGATTAATGGCCCAGATTAGTTAATAGGGTTAACACTAATTATGTGGTTAACAAAAGAAGGGACCTCTATATATATATATATATATATATATATATATATATATATGTGTGTGTGTTTTGGGCGGTGAGGGTGGGGAGTTGGGTGAGAGTGGAAGGAAGGCACGTACGTAAGATACGAGTTTTAGGAAAATGGAAGTTTGAAGAGCTATAATAAGGCCACCATTGAAAGTCTATTATTCCAAGTCAAACACTAATTAAAGGATAAGGAAGAGTTTGTTAGTCATTATTACATAGTATATAAATTTATATAACAAATCATATAAAAATTATTAAAAAGTTAGAAATCGTATAAGAACCAATTCCATATGTTGTTACATAAATGAAATAATACACATGAAAATCAATCAAACAATTCTTTAAGTTAGGATTTATATTGTTTAACATATATTTATTCTTGTACATAAGTATGAATGTGTGTTATGTATTGACATATTTTTGTATTTCTTTTATATATGCAAAACATTTTTTTACATTTGAAGAGAATTCTCTTGAGTTTGAGTTTGAGTTTGAGTTTTACGTTTGTAACTCTCGAATCGTTTAAAGGGCTAAGACGTTTGTTGATTCGTCCGCACACCTACGCTGCATCACAATATAATTGAATATGCACACAGGGTGACCATATTAACAACACCAACAAAAATACGAAATCAATAAAACTAAATTTAAATCTACAACTCATGGACACCATTTAAACTCTCTGAACACCTTAGGGAAAAAAATAAAGTTTTTATACATTGTGTTAAGTTCACTATAAATGATTAAGTTACAATAAACAAAAAAATAGGCCAAAATGCATTAAAAAGTAAAGTATTTTTGTCAGATTTCTATTTTAGGTAACGTACTTTTAAAACCCTCATTTTGGTACCTCAGCTATAAAATATCAAACTTGTACCTAGGTTACCTGAATAACAGGTAACCGGTAAACCTAAATGCCATGTAATATTTCAATAATAACATGGAAAATAAAAAAATGACATGGAAAATAAAAACATGACATGGAATAAATGAAATGGAAATAATCAATTAGTTCTAAAAACTTCCCTGATAAAACCTATGCACATCGTGAATGTGAATGAAATGTCTCCTTCATCATCCCAAAAAAACCCTAAGGTTATGTTTGGCAAACAAGCTGATAAGCTAGCTGGTAGCTGATAAGCTAGTCGTTGACTCATAAGCTAGCTGGTAGCTGATGAATAAGTCATGTTTGACAAAAAGTAGCTTATAATATGCAAAATGACCAAAAAGAACATCTTTAAAAAATTATCAATTACAAATTTACAATATTTAATTATATACTTAAACAAATTTATAACAGTAATATATGTTAATTAATACAACTAATGTTGTAAAGAAAAGTTAAATAATATAACATGTTAATTAATAGAATTTAAAATTTATTATAACATATATACTATAAATTTTGAATTTGTTAAAACAAGTTTTAGAAAAAATATATATTAACTTACGATTTTAAATAACCATTACATTTAATATGAAAAAAATAATCAAATAATAATTAAAACGATAATAGTAATTGATAATTAAAATATATTATTTAATATTAACAAATATATAAAAATAATTTATATGATTAACAATAACTCTAAATAATTAAAAATAAATATCAATGTATAATAAAAATTTAATTTAATAATTCTCAGTTAATGTTAATTAATATTTATCAATTAATAATAATTAAGTTTATAATTTTAATATTTGTTTGTAATAATAGTTAATAAATAATTGGGGGCAATATTGGAATATTCACAAAAAACTACTCCAAGTAGCGTTTCAAAAAACTAGCTTATGGTAATCCAAACATGTACCCAGAAAAAAAAGCTAGCTTATATAAGCTAGTTTTTTTTGCCAAATGATGCATAAGTCTGTTCCCGTCGCCATCATCATCGTGAGCCAAAAAACCCTAAGTCTGTTCCCGTCGCCATCGTTATCATCGTGAATGGAACGTCGTCATCGTGAGCCAAAAAACCCTGTTCGATAGTGAGCCCCTGTTCCGACTCGAGCCCCTGTTCGATCGTCGCCATCATCCCCTCTCGTCGCACTTCGAATTCCAGATGAGTACAATGTTAGTCTCTTCCATATTTACGATTCTACAGTTCTATTATTTCGAGTGTTTATGATTTATGCTGTTTCTTCATTTCTATGGTTATTTTGTCCAGTTTTTGCGATTTCTAGGGATTTATGATTTTTAGTGTTTATTGATTAATATTGCATCAGTTTTGATTACTGGTTTCTGTTTTTGATTTATTGCATCAATCGTGGATGATTTTTGGTGTTTATTGATTGAACTTGCACTCTCGACTTCTCGATTAATATTTATTAGTTTTGATTATTGTTGTTTATGTTTTTGATTTATTGGATCAATGTTGTGGGTATTTTTGGTGCTTTTTTGTTTAGTAGTGATGATGACCTTGAAGGTGCAGTAGACTTGAATGAAGATTGGTTAAATGATGGGTTTTCGATGTCGATCAAGATGATATTGCTAGTTTAGATCATCTATCGGACGGAGATGATGAAGTTAGGGAAGCCTGATTGAAGATGGTGAACCTTGATAGTAATTAAAAGAACAAAAATGTGGAGGATTTTGAAGATGGTAACGAAGATGTTCCGATGGGCATTGATGATAGTGTGGAAGTAGTGAAAGATGTACATACACAAGCTTATCAACATGTTGATTTTTGACCGAGACGTGCAAGGACTATGATAGAGATGCATTCATGGAAGAAGAAGTTGATTCAGAAAATGAAGTTGTCCGGACAAAGTCAAACGAATTTCCTATACATAATCCAAATGTTCCTTGGAATGTAATGAAACCCTACTTGGGTGAAAGATATGCTTATGTTTTCGAACTAAAGACATGCTTGACTAACTATGCTATTGCAAATGAACTTCAACTTAGGTACGTTATTTATCTTTTTTTAATATATATACATTATTTAATTTGTGTTACTTGACACATTTCCATCAATTTAGGTACAAAAAAATTTGCAAAGACTTGTTACTTGTTGTGTGCGGACCATAACGCACCATCTAAGCAAAAAAATCCAGTTGGTAGGCCTAAAGGCGGTGGTTCAAGTAGGGGCTCAAGAGGCATGACTTCAAAGGGAAGGAGTTGGTCAAGTTCCACCGATTGTGATAAGTAAACCTTGTCATTCTTTATGTTTTTTTATTTAAATGTGTCCGAGTTGTTAGGTAATTAACATGATCTTTTTTCTTATTTGAAGTTGAAACAAGAGAAAAGGAAGAAACTCCATCTAAAAGGATAAAGTGAAGTCGGGTGTAACATTGATTGAGCGTTTTGGTTTATAATTTTGGTTTATTATCGATAGCGATGTTATGCTATTTTTGGTTTATAATTGATAGCGATGTTATGCTATTTTGGTTTATAATTGGTCTTATGGCATTTTTGTAAAAATATTTAATCATTGCCAACATTTTGTTTATTAGCTTATCAAAGTTTATTTATTTATTTTAATCTTGTTTAGTTCATAAAAATTTCAACAAAAGCTAGGCCTAAAAATGTTACGGAAATGACAATCCTTTAAAAAGAATTACAATCGTATTTAATTATTTTTACAAGTTTTATACATTGAAAAATACATATTTTGTAGAAAAAAATGGTGTGATGTTTTAAAAATGAAAAACACAGATTTTACGAAAATAAATAAATTAAAATGGCGTGAATTTAGTAGCTGAAAATACGTATTTAAAAATAAAATAAAAAATATGAGGTGAATTTCCTTTTCTTAGTTGGCAGTTATAAAATAAATAAATAAAGTCACATCAATAAAAACCTGATCCTAATCAGCATTTGCAACTTACTAGGTAAATCAAGTACTTAAAAGTTTGATATTTTATAGCTGAGGTACCAAAATATGAATGTGACGAAAGTACATAATTTGGCCAAAAAAATACTATAAATGCAAGAATAAAAACTAGAGTAAACTTTAATTTTGGTCCTTAAGGTTTAATGAAAAGTTTGAAAATGGGAGTGAACTTTGATAAGTCTATAAATCATCCTTATGATTTTCATTTCACTTTGAAGATGGTCACTGATCACTAACCCCATTAAAACAGTATAGTTAAGTGAAGGGTATACTTGTATTTTTACTTTTATTACCAATTTTTCATTTAAAAATATTTTTATTTTAAAAACATACCTTCGTTTCTCTTTTGATCCCCGCCTCCAACAAACAACCACCATCCATCTTCTTCTCCATCGCTCATGCCGGCGATCCAACTTGACTAGATCAATCTTCTTGTTCAGCATATCCACGATCATCGATTTTCTTTTCCATCGTAGCTGACTACCTTCTACAATTGTCTAATTCATCTCATAGGACCGAAGCATATGACACCACCGACCAAACCCCCTATCGTCGGCCAAGCATTTAGAGCTCCATGCACAAAACCACAGGAACGAGATCTGCCTTGACCAACCTCATCCTGACCACTAGTAGCCATGCTTCTCATCCTCATAAGAAACCACCTTATCCTCATCCTCTCACTACCTCTATGTTCGCCCATCTTTCAACTCTAAATACTGGTTTGATGGAGCCTTTGTCCAAACCCTGTGTTGTAACTGTTTGAGGTAAGCATTAATAAAGTTGGGATTTCGGATTTATGGCTTTGAATCCATGTCTTGGTGAGGAAACAAAACAAGCCCCATTGATTTCACCTTCTTGTTTGCATTCAAAGGTCAGGTCTTGCCCCTTATCTCATCGACTCGCATGGACGAAATCTTCTCCTCCAGAAGAACTCATCAATTTCTTGTTGTTTATCCTCAATCGATTGCAAATCGAATATGCACCTCATCTATTTCCAATAGAGTTCCTTACTGACAACCCCAATTAGACTCTAAAATCACAAGTTCGTTTTTAGTTTCTGGTTTTCGGTGTCGATTTGGATTCCATTTCGTTTCTGGTTTTCGGTTTCTAGATTCCGATGACTTGGTAAGGAAGAAAGGTTGGTCACGTGGTGGGTTTCTTATTAATAATATTAAAATTAGGGAAATTAATTAAAATACCCAAAGTCAAACCAACCGTTACCAAAATACCCTAAAATTTTTCAATTTTGCAAAAATACCCAAAATACCCGCGATGGGGTCCCGCGATCGCGGGATACGCTAACGTGGCACGTATTTTGGGCACAAATGCCCCGCGAAGCCCCTAAACTTTGGCTGCGGTGCACTTTTGGTCCCTGCCCGCGATCGCAGTCCGCGATGGGCCAAAATTTACAGTTTTGGTCCCTGAAATTATCAACTTTTGGTCCCTGAAAATTTACACTTTCAGCCCCTATACTTAGACGAATCTTGATGCTTTTACTGTTTTTTTCCACATTTATTGCAATTTAAAGACCGATTTGTGGTTGAAATTCAATTGCATGTTTCAATCAATGTTAAATCAATGTTTTTGGAATATCAGTTTGTGGATGAAATGAGAGATTGGTTTTCTGATATGTTGGTTGTCTCATTCATAAATAGACGTAAAATTCAAGCCATAATTCTCACACAACAATTTCATTGTTGCAATATTTCTTTCTGCAATATTTTGTGTTTGAGATACTACTGAAAAAATGAGTTCATCTGTTGCAAAAGCTAAGCTATATTTCTGTTTTGATGGTGAATGGGTGCAAGATAACAATGAGTGGAATTTTGCTTATAAATCTAAGCATGGTGTAAAAGTGTCAGTAAACTATACTTATCAGAAGTTTGTTGCATACGCCATGCAAAAATGTGGAATCAACTCTTCTGATATTTGCAAGTTAGTGTTTAAAAATGGCGATGGGTCATTTGTGGATTTATCCAACGATGGGGATATCTCTACTTTTCTGCACCTTGCAGTCGATTCAGAAAGACCCCCATTACTCTTTGTGTATCCCGGCGTATCCGACGGTGACGACGACGGTGACGAGGAGGGTGACGACGACGAAGACCTCCAAATAGAGCAGCCTGATTCTCAACAACAACAACCACCACCACCATCACCACAACCACACGAATGGCGTACTGCTGGAGTTGCTGATGACGAAACCCACGTTTTCAGAACGGGTAATTCTGAAATAGACAGATCAGACACCGATAATGATGATCACGAAGAATATACCCCTAGTAGAAAATCATGTAGTCAGATAAATGACTTTTTTGATATGCCCCCTATTCTTCCAGACTCCCATACCCAGACACAAAGCTACGAACCTACACCTTATATTCGTAGCGAAAGTTTAACAGCAGGTCAGATATTCGATTCGAAGGATCTCTTAGCAAGTCAGATCGGACTCAAGTTCTTGGAAGAGGGTTTCCAAAGTCGCGTGCGGGCATCTGACAAAATCAAATACGTAGTTGAATGTGCTAGAGAAAAGTGTGAGTGGAGGTTGTACGCGATTCACACGGGTCCCAAAGGAGGGGCGATAATGATTAGAAAGTTGCACGACATACACACTTGTACGAGGACGCAACTTAATCCCCACCACAAACAAGCCGGCAAAAAGACTTTGGGTGCGATCCTGAAAAACAAATTTCTTGATGTTAGCAGGTCATTGCGTCCAAAGGACATCGTCCACGACGTTCACCGGAAGTTCGGCGTCACGATTGATTACCACCAAGCGTGGCGTGCGCGCTGCCATGCACTGTTTATGGTGAGAGGCACGTTCGAGGAGTCGTATGAACGACTCCCGACATATTTATATAATTTGCAGATGCAGAACCCTGGTACTGTCACGCAGCTACGGACCGATTCACGTGGACGGTTTGAGATGTGCTTCGTGGCCCTTGGACCCGCGGTACGTATTTTAACACGTCATATGTTTACACATTATAAACTATAACATTTACACATTATAAACTATAACATTTTAACCTATGTTTTTGCAGATCCGCACATTTCTGGAAAATCTACGTCGTGTCCTGATAATAGACGCAGCCCATTTAAAGGGCCGTTACTTGGGTATGATGTTACTGGCGGTTGCCATGGACGGGGATAACTCCATCGTTCCAGTAGCTTTCGGCGTAGGCAAGTCCGAAACCGGGGACGAGTGGACTTGGTTTCTGTCCATGTTGAGACAAGCTATCGGAGACCCGCAAAGGTTGGTGTTTATGTCTGACAGGGCTCCTTCCATAAGCGCCGCAATCTCTGCCATGTACCCAAACGCCCCTCACGCCATATGCTGTCGACATTTGGAGATGAACGCCAAATCCAAGGACAAACGTATTACCACCTACAAGGATGTCTATTGGGCGGCATGCAGAGCATATACGGATCGGGAGTTTAACAAGTACATGAATATGCTACGATACAGTGTCAAGGAAGCAGCCAAAGTCTTTGACGATGCTGGATCGGAGAGGTGGTCCGCGGCCCATTTTCCAGGACAACGGTATGACATTCTGACCTCGAATAGTGCAGAGTCTGTGAATGCACTCTCCCGTTTTGCGCGTAGATGTCCGATTGTTAATCTTATGAACTACTTTCGGGCCTTTCAACAAGAGTGGTACCAAATTCGACGCCTAAAAGGAGCTAAGATACAAAATGCACTCGCACCAACGGCGGAGAATATCGTTCAGTACAGGGCGCGTCGTGCGGCGATATGGCCGGTAAGAGCAATCGGGTATGGGAAGTACGAGATGCATGAGGACTATATTCACGCGATTGTGAATATGGAAGACTACCTTTGTTCGTGTCGCGAATGGGATAAATCTGGGTTACCGTGCGGCCATGCCATCGCTGCAGCAACATATATGGGTCGTACAGATTGCAGCGACTTGGCTGTACCTTTCTTCACGTCCGAATATTACCGGAAAACATACGTGGAGGTAATAAACCCAGCTGGACCCCCTGCAGCATGGGTGTATCCACCCGACCCGCTTCCACCATGCTATCCACCTTTAATGGATAAGAACAGGGCCGGGAGACCGAGAAAGAACGACCGACGTCCATCACGTGGTGAAAGTTCGATACAACGAAGATGTACTCGGTGCCAATGCGTAGGACACACTCGTGGAGAGTGTCCAAATCCCGCCCCTTCAACCGTGCCAAGGAGACATTCTGTCAGTCACACCCCGGGCCCGTCACAGCTTGAACCATATGGAACAAACCCTTATGATACTGTTGATCTAAACACTGATTTGTAAATGATATATATACACACATACATATGCTTCTAAATGAACATTGATAACACAGCTAGTTTGTAAATGATATATATATATATATATATATATATATATATATTCGTATTATATATTTACACACATAAAGAAAATAGGAGACCTTCAATTTTTCTTAGTATTTTGTTGACCTTGTTCTTGCATCCATGGCAGTGAATGTTAACTCTGAGTACACATGTCTGTTTATATATTCATATTAGATACGTTTTAATTTTAACAAATTACACCATTATAGTTAATTATTTAATTTATGGTACATCTCATATTTTTTTTTCAATTTTGTTTTACACTCCTATCGCATTAACATAATAATCATATATTAACTAATTCATTAAATCGTTTTAAATTATTATTATTTGAATGTGTTTATAGATATCGTGAATGGCAATAGGAGAAGGTAGAATTGTTTATAAATGGGGTTTTGACAAGTTGGTATCACTGGATTCATTTATGAATTGTGAAAATGGGTATTTGGCGAATGATGATTCATGTGTGTTTAAAACACTTCAGCTCCAAACACACATGAATCATCATTCGTCAAATACCCATTTTCACAATTCTTAAATGAGTCCAGTGATACCAACTTGTCAAAACCCCATTTCATATTATATATATACACACACATACATATGCTTCTAAATGAACATTGATAACACATCTAGTTTGTATTCCATCCAACAAGCTCTTCATCTTCAATCTTTCTGACCCTTCTTCAACGGCTTCTGCTTTTGCAACCACGTATGGCCATTGTGTACCACAACCCGCACACAATTTAGCAAATGAGTTGAGGGTTGTCATATATTCTACAAGAGGAGTAGGCCCACGAATGAGGTAACCTCTGACTTGACCTTGCATGATGTATCCAACCTAACCGTGGTTCAGCGGCTTAAAAACTACTTTTCAGAGAAATTAACAACAACAACAAAAAATACAAAACAACAACACAGTAAAAAAAATACAAATAACAACACAGTAAAAAAATACAAAAAAAAAAAAAATATAACCACCACCTACTTAAAAATTGATTTAGTTTCATCAATTTTTAATGGAATTCCGGGGACGGAAGTAGAATCTGATATGAGGATCAGATACCCTCACCTGTTTGAAAATGGAATTCCGGGGACGGAATTCTTTTGAGGGGGAAGTGTTGTAACGACCGTGACCGAATCGGTTTAGATTTAACACTTGTAAGGAAAGTTTATTAAGAGCAAAAGTTGAGGGGCTAATTGGTAAGTTTGGGATAGGGTATTTAAAGGCACAAAAACCTAGAAGGAACATTCTATTACTGAAATTCATTGTTGACGGCTGATTTTGAGGAGAGAAAGGAGAATAGGGTTCTTGAGTGTTTTGTGGGCTTTTGGAAGAAAGAAATAATCAAGTTCAATTTCTGAAGGAAGGGAAGGATTGGAATTCGTGATCTTCAAGTAATCTCTGAGGTAATCTCTAATCCATAACTCCCTTCAAGTTTAATCTATTGATTTCTGAGTTTTGGTGGGTTTTAGCTTTTCTAAGTCATTTGAGACCTTTAGGGAGTTTTAATCTTCGTTAAATGCGTTTTGATAGTGAAACTGATGAGGGATCAATTACAGATCATTTAGTGATAGTTTATTTGCTTATCTTGGGGTTTAAGAGGCTTGTGTTAGGATTTCCAACCAACAAACTCGTCCAGCGATTTGTCCGGAAACCTTCAAATTGAAGGTGTCCGGGTGAGTGTCCGGATAGTTCTTGGTCGGGTTGTAGAAGGTGTCCGGATATTGTGTTGTCCGGATAAGTCTAGTCGACCGGATAAGTGTGCCATCCGGATAGGTATGCCATCCGGATAGGTTAATCGTCCGGTGACTATAAGTTGTCCGGTAACCTCTGTGCATCCGGAAAAGAGTGGTCATCCGGAAAAGAGTGGTTGTCCGGAAAAGAGTAGGGTGGCAAGCGAGAAGTGTCCGGATAGTTCTAGTCAGCTTATAAATCTGTCCCTTCATTCAGGTAGACAATTTGGAAGTAAAGAGCAGAGTAGGGAAGAGCAAACGAGCGTACCAGGTGAGTTTTCTAAACTAAAATGTGTGGCTTTTAAAGTGTTTTCAAAATGTGTTTTGAATGTTGAGAATTGCTATGCTTTATTTATTATGCTTTAATTGCATGAAAGATGTTTAAAGTTTTATGTGAGATGTATGCATACATTGTGTAGACGTAAATTGACTAAGTCGGGGGGAGGTTCCGCCAGTACTCACGTCGGGGGGAGGTTCCGTTTATGCCATGGGAATGAGTCCCAGTAAGGCAGCGTGATACTGACTCGTTGTCACCCTCGGGTGACTTCAGGGTGCCATTTACGGGAGCGGATTTATCCGTGAAAGATTTTTATTGTTCAGCTATGTGAAAGTTTATTATTGAAAGTCTTGTATACATTTGAAAGTTATGAAAAGTTTTTAAATGATTTTGAGAACTGTCAGGAGGGACTCACTAGACCTCATGGTCTAACCCTCGCTCTTTTCAAATTAAAACCCTTTTCAGGAAAGCAGGTAGCGAAAGGCTCTAGCAGGTGAACAGAGCAGTTAGAAGATAGAAGCAGTAGAACCAGTGACACTATTATCTTTTAAATTTAGAAATTCTCAGTTGTGTAATAGGTTGATTCCGCCAACCTAAATTTTGAGACTTATGTAAGGAAATTTTGGGACCCGTTTTTGGGACTGTTGCAGTTAATATGTTTCGCATGCTTTATTTTTGTTTGGGTTGTTACAATTGGTATCAGAGCCATAGTTTAAGGGATTTAGGTGACCGGATGGGCCTAGACTTAAACTTTGGAGGAGTAGAAATCACAACTGAGAATCAGGAATGCGTTAGGAGGGCACTGTTTTAGAATTTGGAGCTAATAGGGTACCGAGGACGGTCACGTAAGGTAAGTTTGGGGTTACACCTGGCCAGTGTAATTGTGAACTTACAGGTACGTGTGCGTGCTTATAAGCTAGCTGGTAGCTGATAAGCTAACTGTTGACTTATAAGATAGCTGATGAAAAAGTCACGTTTGGCAAAACTAGCTTATAAGCGTGTAAAATGACTAAAAATGGCATATTAAAAAATAGTAAATAAATAATAATATTAATTAATGGGGGTATTTTTGGAAAAAATAAAATAAAAGCAAAATAAGCTCTTAAACGCTACCATGACTAGCGTTTTGATAAGCTAGCTTTTTTTTGCCAAACATGTACTTAGCTTATAAGCTAGTTTTTTTTGCCAAACAATGCCTAATAGTTCATGTATATATTTTATAATTTAATTGTTCATTAAACGTTAGATTAGATGATTGAAACTATAAAAAAAAATGTTCATTTATTTAAAAAGTTTGTTTTTCTCAAATCAGTCAAAAAGTTTAAATTACAAATTGTTAAGGTCATGATTATGTGATATCATAAATTGATCAAAATTGACTGTTGAATGTTGATTTTTTTTCCTTATATCTTGATTCTTGAAAACTATAAATTAATCCGTTAAATTAATTTATTTTCTAAGAAAGATAAAAATGATGACATCATACAATAACATAAA
The DNA here is from genome assembly GCA_033807775.1 of Saussurea involucrata. Classification (NCBI taxonomy): domain Eukaryota; kingdom Viridiplantae; phylum Streptophyta; class Magnoliopsida; order Asterales; family Asteraceae; genus Saussurea; species Saussurea involucrata. The sequence continues at coordinate 24,896,445 of CM066314.1, forward strand.
TTAAAGAGTAAATTGCGGTTTTCGATTTAAAAATTGCGGTTTTCGATTTAAAAATTGCGATTTTTGTTCCTATATTTTGCAATTTATTGTCATTTTTATTATCGAACTATTTTTTATTTTTAGAATACGTTTGATATACTGGATCTGATAGAACATAACATAATATAACATGAGTCATTATTCCATGTTTGACAGGACTTTTATTTGAAACAAACATAAACATAGTGGAATATGTATGTTTCACTCTCACCCCATGAAACAAATCTATATTTTATCAATATAATCTCAGAATAAAACTTAATCTTTTAATTTCTAAGCCACTTAAAATAATTTAATTATTTTTATTATTTGTAAAATGAGATGTAAAACTTTAATCTCTATATAAATCACAAAAACATCTCTGAAAGTTATTATATTTGATTTTTGACCACTAAATATATTAAATAATAACAATAATAATGATAATTAATATGATTAATTACGAACCCAAAATAATCAATAATAAATATTAGTTCATAGTTTACCATCAATATCAGTTATAATTTATAACTAAAATTAGTTAACAGTTAACAGTTAACGGTTACTATTGATTATTAATTTAAAACTAATATTAAATAAATAATAATCATGAGTATATTGTATAACCGAAAGAAAATGGTAAAAAAAATTCCTAAACTTATTGAAACGCTACTAAAGTGGTATTTTAATAAGCTAGTTTATCAACTAGTTTATTGCCATCCAGACAAGGCTTTCGTTATAATCTTAAAAAAATATAAGTTAATTTATGGTTATCAAACATGACCCAAAAATTTCTCCAAAAACCATCAGACAAATATCATAACTCATTGTACAAGTTTTTAATTAGACTTTTCGTATCGGGACCTTGGGTTAGAATGGGTTGGCACGGGTTGGGGCTAAGACCATCCACAACAGCAATCTGAATCAATCAGATTGCATATAAGACAAAAATATTTTTAAAAAAATAAATAAAAAAGAAAACCAAACTCATCAATCCGAAGCAATCTCATCGCCCAGCGAACTTGGTTCAAGACTTTTATTTTTTTTTAAAATTGACACATGTCAATTTCTTATTGATTGGTTTTAGATTTTTAGGATAAAACTTATCTAATTAAAAATCAGACTTTTACAAATAAATTAAAAAATTAAAAATATACCAAAATTCATGGTTTTCAATTCCCTACAAATAGAGACCAATCTTGACATATTTTCACCACACCAATTTTTCTCTTCATTTCAATCCTCTTGTTATCTTGCTACTTTCTTTCAATTATCTGCTATGGATCCAGACTTCCCAACTTTTCTTTCGAATTCTCAACATCCTGATAGCTCTCATATATCTAATTTCGTACTTATTTTTATGACTTGTTTTATTTAATTTCAGTTGTATGGTATGTTTTTTTATAATTATAATTATGTTTCAAAATATGTAATTGTTCGTTCGTTTAATCTATATTTTATACTTATAATTAAAAAAAAATATGTATAAAAAAAATATATAATTTTTGTAAAATAATATTGTAGATTAGATTGGATTGTAGGGGATTGTGGTTGGAGTATGAAAATTTTGAGATTGGATTGGAGTTGAATATTATGTAAGTGGATGAAAGAGAAAGTAATATTTTAATTGAGATTGGATTGATTGAGATTGTTGTTGTGGATAGTCTAAACACCATCGCACCCCTTGGGGTTGGCGCGGGATGGAACCCGCCCGGGTTGGGCAACCAGCTCGGGTTGGGGTGTTAATTTTTATTTTTATTTTTGAATTTGAGCCGTTGATATGGACGTTGGGTATTAATTTTTTTTAATTATTTATATTCTATAAATACTAATATTAACCTATTTATGTTTTCACAAAAACAAATTTACTCTCAATCCCTCCCATCTTCCCCACTTATTTTTTCACACCACTAAATTTTCTCTCAATCTCTCAAACTTTTCTCTACTACAAAAACAAAATGTCTTCTTCATCAGTGAACTCGTCGGAATTTTATGAGTCGTCTTCGTCATCGTCGGACGGGGAAATTAATCTACCCGCGTATCGTCAAATGGATTACGATATTTTTCGTGGATTAATAACCAATGTTGTAGAAAGGCTTTTCGATCAAGATGAAGAACCAAGTTCGCCTCCAAGACGGAGACGGAGGGGACCGGATCAAGTTAGAGATCGTGAAGCTGCACACGACCGACTTGTTGCAGATTATTTTGCGGAAAACTGTAATTACAGTGACGAGTTGTTTAGGAGACGGTTCCGCATGAGCAGACGACTATTCCTACGAATAGTGGAGGATCTTGAGCGAGAGTATAAATATTTTCAACAGGGCTGGGATGCTAGAGGCAAAAAAGGGTTATCTCCTTTGCAAAAGTGTACCTCGGCAATTCGGCAAATGGCGTATGGGATATCCGCTGACGGCTTTGATGAGTACTTGAAATGGCGGAGTCAACTACACGTTTATGCATACAAAAGTTCAGCAAAGGTATCGTCAATCTTTACGGTAAGCGATACTTACGTAAACCTTCTTATGATGATATTCAACGTTTATACGCCGCACATGAAACTAGGCACGGGTTTCCCGGCATGTTAGGAAGCTTAGATTGTATGCATTGGGATTGGGACAACTGCCCAACTGCATGGCGCGGGCAGTACGTCAGAGGTGATCATGGTCGGCCGACTATTATGCTAGAGGCAGTGGCATCACAGGATCTTTGGATTTGGCATGCATACTTCGGGGTTGCCGGGTCCAACAACAACCTCAATGTGCTACACCAGTCGCCGTTATTTAACGATGTACACAACGGGAAAGCACCGCAGTGCCCGTTTCAAGTAAACGGAGTACAATACAAACACGGCTACTATCTTGCAGATGGGATATACCCCGAATGGGCTACCTTTGTGAAATCATTCAAATGCCCTCCGGATCAAAGACGATTAAGGTTTAAAGTCGCGCAAGAAGCGACAAGGAAGGATGTAGAACGTTGTTTTGGTGTGCTAAAACAACGCTGGCACATAATACAACACCCAGCAAGATCGTGGCACCCGAATAAAATACAAAAAGTAATGTACGCTTGCATCATATTACACAATATGATATTGGAAGACGAAGGTAACGCGATTTGTCGTTTCGATGAAAACGCTAATCAAGTTGATGAGGAGGACGACGAAGAGATTAGCGACCAACAATATGACGCTAACGTGTTAGAAGTCCGAAACCGAGAAACGCATCATAACCTTCGGGCGGATTTAATCGAACACATTTCACGGCTTCCAAGACACAACGAGTAGTTATCATTTTTTATTTGAAATTTATGTTTTTTTTATTTTTTTTTATTTTTATTATGTAAGGTTAAAATATTAGTTTGATTTATAAATTATAATATTATATATTATTACAAATTACTTATAAAATATTAATTATTTAAATTAATGGTAACAAAAATAAAAATAAATAAAAGATGGGATGGTGGTGTGGGATGGATGTGAGGGTTTGTGGGTTAGAATGGGTTGGAAGGGAAAAATGATGTGGCGCTGATGTGACAGTGAAAAAGTGTGGGTTAGAATGGGATGGATGCGGATGGTCTTATCGATGATTGATTATATTTATATATACAATATAAATAAGAGTTTATTGTTAAATAATCAAAGTCAAGGTAGGGGTTAAAGGGTATCCTCATCCCCGCTTAACAAATTTAGAAATTCCTCATCCTCCGTCAATTTAGATATTCCACGGTTAAATATTATCGTGTTCAGCAATGGCGGATCCAGGATTTTTACATAGTGGGGTCACCTTTAAGATAAATTATGCTTGTAAAGTCGTCCAATGTGTTTTGAACTTATTCTCACCGTTTCGATGGATTTTTAAAGTTTTTTGATTGATTTCGATGGATTTTTAAGTTTTTTTTGTTTATTTCAAGAGACTTTTTTGGGTTTTTCTTGTTAATTCCGATAGATTTTTGGTGTTTTAGTTGATTTCAATGTATTTTTTTGGGTTCATGGGACACATTTAAAAAATTACTGGGGGGAAAATATGATAAAAAGTTTTAAAAAATGTTTTTAACCTAGAAAAATAAAGGAAAACAAAATTTCACTGGGGGATGGGACCCCACCTTTTACAAGGTGGATCTGCCCTTGATGTTCACCATCAGATACAAGGAGGATTAGGTAAATCCTATTGATTTCAGCTTTCTCTAGACCTCGGGGAAAAGCATGAAAAAAGGCTCGAATGGTATGATCCTTCTGTCACCCCAGAATGAAAGGGGTGATCTCGTAGTTCTTGGTCTGTGAAGAGCTTATGTGACTTTAAAACAAGTACATGTTATCAGCATCGGTGTCATCATATATTCCATCCTTTGTTTTATCAAGGCATTGTTTGGCAAAAAAAAGCAAGCTTGTTTTTGGGTTACATGTTTGAATGACTATAAGCTAGCTTTTTGAAAAGCTATTTGGAGTAGCTTATGAGTAGTTTTTTGTAAATATTCCAATTATGCCCTCATTAATATTAATTACTATTTATTAAACTATTTTTTTAATATGTTCTTTTTGGTCATTTAAATGCTTATAAGCTACTTTTTGCCAAACGTGATTTTTTCATCAGCTAGCTTATCAGTCAACAGCTAGCTTATCAGCTACCAGCTCGCATATAAGTCATAAGCTAGATTATCAGCTAGTTTGCTAGACATAGCCCAAGTAACTGTCATCAATAGACATGGTCTACAAATAGACAGATGGCTTAAGGGGCTTAGATAAAGGGGCCATGGCCACTGTGTTTTAGTTCATCTATGGTAAAGATGGCTAAATGGGCTAGGCTTGGTTTGGGACCGGCGGAGGACTGAGATCAGGATTGACTTGGGATCGAGGCCTGTCTGGTCTGATTATGGTCTGGCGGTCTTTAACCGGTTAAGATTTTCATCATGGTCTGGTTATAGGACCGGTCCGATTTTTTATTTAAAATTTATTTTTGAATGTATTTTTAAGTATATTTTTAAATGAAAGCTTATTTGTTAGTTATTTGATTGACTCAATTATAATAAAGCGTATTTTTTTTAAAACGTAAGTATTTTTAATGTATTCGATTGACCCGATTATAATAAAAAACGTATTTGTTAGTGTGTCTGATTGACCAAAAATTTCAAAAAAAATATTTTCTAAAAGTTAAAAATCGATTTTAAAAAAATTAAGTGGGACCGGTTTGGTCCTGGTCCGGGACCAAGACCGGTTCTCATAACCGGATCTTATAAAACTTTACCGATGCTTCATATTTAGGTCGAGACAAGAACCGATTACAAAAATTACTATTTGAAACCAGGATCAATTTTTGAGCATCTTTATTCCATGGTAAGTCTAGATGCTTAACTTTATTAGGCCATCCGTACCCATACCCTCAAACCCTCTTGCCACCTCAGCGCCACATCAGCTTTTCTCCTTACCTTCTCCTTACCCTAAAGTGGAGTACCAATACCCTCAAACCCTCTTGCCACCTCATTTTTTTTAATTCTTTTATTTATACATTTAATTATTTAACAAAATAAAAATATTTATATATTTTTTAATAAATAAAAATAAGATAAATAATAAAAATAAAAATTCATATACTTCATTAAAAATAAAAATTACAAAATAAATTTAAAAATGACAAAATAAATTTAAAAATCTACTCGTCGTCATTGTTGGGAATTTGGATACGCCAAATATGTTCGACCAAATCCGACCTAAGGTTATTATGAGTGTCCCGGTTTTTGACTTCTCGAACATTTGCCGCGCGTTGTTCCTCACTGATTTGGGTTTCGATATCATCCGTGAAAAGGTCGTTTTCACCGCCACCACAAATAGCATGGTCTTCGTCTTCGAGTATCATATTGTGTAATATGACACAAGCGTACATAATGTTTCCCAATCTTGTCGGTTCCCATCCGCGTGCCGGGTTATGAAGTATATGCCAACGTTGTTTAAGCACACAAAAAGCTCGTTCAACATCTTTACGTGTCGCTTCTTGCGCGGACTTGAACTTTTGTCGTTTAGGGTTATGTGGGCACGTAAATGATTTTACGAAAGTAGCCCATTCCGGATATATCCCATCCGCTAGATAATATCTGTGCTCGTAGGTGGCTCCATTCACCTCAAAAGGGCAGTCGGGTGCTTTTTCATCATATACATCGTTGAAGATGGGCGATTGATTGAGAACATTGATGTCGTTGTTGGAACCGGCAACACCAAAGTATGCGTGTCAGATCCATAGATCTTGAGAGGCCACTGCTTCTAGCATGATTGTCGGGTGCTCATGATCACCTCTCATGAATTGACCTCGCCATGCTACCGGACAATTTGCCCACGCCCAATGAGTACAGTCTATGCTTCCGAGCATGCCGGGAAATCCGTGTTTAGCTTCATGCGCGGCGTACAACTTCTGAATATCAATAAAAGTAGGCTTGCGTAAATATTTTTGACCATACAGTTCAATAATACCTGTGCAAAATTGGTGCAGGCAATCTCGTGACGTTTTCTCTCCCATACAGATGTACTCGTCAAGTGAGTCAGCAGCTACTCCATACGCCAATTGCCGAATAGCGGAAGTACACTTTTGTATTGGAGAAAAACCTTTTTTGTAACTGGCGTCCAACCGAAGTGTAAAATATGAATAATGTCCTTGTAAATCTTCAATTATTCGTTCGAATAGCTGCCTCCTCATCCTGAACCGCCGCCTAAACATATCCGGTGTATAAACCGGGTTGTTGCCAAAGTAGTCCCGCATAAGCCGCTCGTTTGCAGCTACTCGACCTCTTTCTATGTTCGCGGCCCTCTCTCTTCTTGACGATGAGGCGGTGCTACCATAAATTAATTGTGCAGTCTCTCGAACCAAGCCTACAAAAATTTCCCTTTGTAGATGCAACAACTCGTCGGTGTCTACGGATGATGATGATGCGGTCGGTGAACCGGGTTGTAGCGAATCCATATTGTTTAAAATATAGAGAATGGAAGAGAATGAGAGAATGAGAGAGTTGTTTTGTGTGAAAAATAAAATGGGTTAGGATTATATATATAGTGTGATTAAATTGAAAAATAAAATAATTTTTTTTAAAGTAACTGTTGCCAAACGTTCATATTTGAATTTATTTAAAAAAAAATGTATCGGGATGAATCGGGTTGGGGAACCCGCCCTAAGCCCGAGCCCCCCCGTACCCATTCCCGCTCGAACCCAAACGAAGCCCGGGTGAGCCCGAGGTGCCGCTACGGATGGTCTTAGTATATTAATAGAACTTTTATTGGACCCCTGCCTCACCGTCACCGCTAAGACATAAGTTAAAGTAAAGATCAATTTTAATTAATTTTCTAATGGGCTCCTATATTGTTTAGACCATCCACACACCTGCAAGACCATACGTCTTTCTAAAGTGTCACATCAGCTTTGCAATAACACCTTTCACACACATGCAAAACCAAACTCCTTTCTAAACTAATAAATTATAATATAAATAATATAGATAATCATAATATAAATAATATAGATAATCATAATATAACTAATAAATTAATTAAAAAATATAGATGGATTAAAAAATATTAATAATGATCTTAAAAATATTAAAAATAATAATTAAATTTAATAAAAATATTAAAAAAATAATGTTCAAATAATCTAATAAATGAATTAAATTTAATAAACATATTAATAATTAATGTTTAAATAAACAAACAAACAAATTAATTAAATTAAAAAATGCTATTGTTTGATATATTTATTTTGTGAAAGAGCTTTCTAATTTAAAAAGATTAGGTTGGTCTTGCAAGACCTTGCAAGCCACATGACATGTCATGTCATCTTACAAGGGGTCTTGCAAGACTTGTGTGGATGCTCTTATGGTATTTTAAAGGTAAATATTGTTTATTTGTTATCTTAGTTAGGGTTAAACATTGTTTGTTTTTTGTTTTTTGTTTTATTTTGAAGTATATAATATTTATATACGGCAAATGAAACAAATAAACTCACACACGCTCCTCACCTTTGGTGAGATTTGAACCCATGACCTCCTACAAGACCAAGGGTTCCAATACCCCTAGGCTAAATGAAACATTGTTTATTTTACGTGATGTATAATCACTACAATAACATTAGGTTTATAATACGTTAAAAATGTTGAAGAATTGTAACAACCCACACTTAACATTCATGCCAAAAGCTACTTCTTTACATTAAAACGCCAATATGGCTCAACACAGTCACACTGCCAAAGAATTACAACACAGGGTTTGCAGAAATAACCCTAGATACAACTGAGAAATCTAACTAGACATAAAAGGAAGTTCTTCTAATCCTTCTAAACGTAAGCTCCGACCCACGCCTTGCCAAAACTCTAAACGTGTTCTCGGCTATCTGCTTACCTGAAAAAGGTTTTAGTTTTGAAAAGCGAGGGTTAGACCATAAGGTCTAGTGAGTTCCCTCCACACCAAGTCACACAAAAAATGTCACAGTTTATAAATCAGTTATGAAAGAGTTTATACAAATCATAACAAGCACCCTTAAAATGATATGCACACATTGACACATGCTACTGCACACGCTATAGTCACACACACCGTGACAGCGCAATAGAGCACACACGCTATAGTCACACACACCGTGACAGCGCAATAGGGCACACACCGCCCATATATGAAACAAATTCATATATAATTATTATGGGACACACCCCCATTTCACACCAAAGCCAGAGCATGGTCACACACATTTAAATCACACATATTGTCACACGATTACTCTTCACTTTGAAGTAAAAGTAGTTGAAAAGCACACAGTTAACAATAACCATGCCACACACTTACACTTCGTTTTGAAATAAAAGCAGTTGAAAAGCACACAGTTAAATAATATCCATCAACCACACTTGGATAAAATTTAGGTTTAGAAAGACTCACCTGGAGTCCTTATTAGGAATTCTTACTTGCACCTATCGTCTCTAATCATACCTACAAATTTAAGCCCACACACATACCACCTAAGACACACTGGGTTTTAAATAAATTTTCACTACCTTGAAAAGTCTCAGCCTAAAATACCCGGGTTCCGGATACAATCGGCCCACACACTAATTTCCGGATCCCACTTTCAAATATTACCAGAACTCGCTTAAAACCATATCGGAACCCAAATTAAATTAATAGTTACCGGCCCATATAACAATCAACCAACACCGGACTTAGGATTTTAATACCGGTCCACTAACTTAAATCCAAACCACGGCCCAAGTTCACGGCCCAAGTGAAATAAGAAAAATTCTGGAACTCGCTTTGATTGGCCCATATTCCGGATCTTCATCCAAAGAGCCCAGTCCGATTTAGTGTTGAGTTCCGGATCCAGTAGATGGATTCCGGATCTGGTCCAAAGGCAACAAACATTTCGGTCCACATTGTAATTTCGGATCCTCATTTTTCTTAAACTCCGGATCTACTTTGTGGGTTCCAGATCTCATCCTAGCCCACACACACTTCCGGAACTTTATTAAAAGGGGGGGGGGGGGGGGGGGGGTAATTCCGGATCCTAATTCTAAGGGTTCCGGATCCTAACAATTTGTTGATTCCGGATCTGTAGGAAAATCAATTCCGGGCTTCCAATTTTAACAGTTCCGGTATTGGGTTAAAATTCGCACTTAAGGTTTTCAACATATCGACCATTCTAAATCGAAATAAATACTTGATAAGAAGCCATAAATCGATAAAAGATTACTAATATTTGCTAGTTGATTGCTAAACCTTTCATTTATTCAAACATGAAGATTGCACACAGCAGACATTCCATTTCTTATCGATTGATTAACATAACTTAACTCTAACACTCCCAAATCTCTTAGTTAAATTAATACGCGAAAGGAGGAGAATAATACCTCAAGAACAGATGAAATTTTCCACTCCAAAGCATGTGATTCTTTCTTCTTGAGACTCCAAACGATTTCCACACTTTCACCCACTAAAATCGCACACACACACACAGCCGCACTCTGATAGATGAGAATGATTAAATCCCTAGGGTTTGTACCCTTTTTATACTTCCCACAACAAACACCAACTTATTCCTATTTCTCACTTAACCCACAAAACTTTTAAATTTTTAACTCCTGCCACACACTTTATTTATCCGCCAAAATATAAAACCCGGTTGTTACAATATCCTCCCCTCAAAAGAATTCCGTCCCCGGAATTCCATCTTTGAACAATCGAGAAAAACGGTTCCTCACATAATCCAACTTCCGTCCCCACGAGTGTCTTCTAACAATACGACCATGCCTTCCTTGAACAACACTTCCTCAGATCCGACACGGGAAATGTCGAATGAGCTCCCACTATGCGTATCCCTTCAACATTAGGGCGTATACCAACGATTTAACGCACTTACAGTTATCTACAACTCTTATCCTAAAATTATTCGCAATATAAGAAAACGCCTCAGGCCAACCGTACCAATATCATCCACATCTCTAGACCCACGGTTTTAAAACGTGCCAAATTAAGGGTTTCACACACAATTTCACTTTCTGAAAAGAATGGATTTTACCGAAGTTAACGTCACAACAACATGATTCTCTCATTAAAATAACGACGCCCAATTCGCCAACTGATCACAAGATCAACCTTGAATACCACAGTTAAGATTCTCCTCAACGGATTACACACAATTCTACAATCACCTTCCTAACACAAGATACGTCTAAGGCAGATACCACTTTCTCACATTAATTATACTGACCACAATCTATTAATAACAATCAATTCACACGCTTATACCGCAACGTCACTCCCATACCACTACTAAGTCTAATCCAATGGTTCTTCACCCTGAGCACTACATTCGACTACTTTCTTTCACTTCCTTCCCGAACATAAAACGCGTTTTCAAGGAACGACTCACTAGAAGGGACACACTCTTGACCAATCAATAAGCTGGATTTCCTCAACTCTTAACCCAATCACATACACACAATTCCTCTTTCTTATACTCCCACTAGAGATTCATGCACCCAACGGTGTCGTTCTGAAAACATTGCTTCCCACCTTCAGTGCCAGTTGCCACACTTTCTACTTCCCGTTTACTCACTTATTCCAACCTAACGTCCCAATTACCTCAGGCTAGTATGGAACATTTCTCGCCCAACATTGGCCACTTCATACCCACATTTTCAATGATTACTATGCCTAACCAACAGTTTCACCTCATCTCATTCGAGGAATTCTACCAAGTCAATCCGAAATAACACTCAATGCTCGAAGCGACCACACACTTCTCATTTCTCAAACGATATTAACTCACTCGTTTGCATTTCCTTTACACACAAGGATTAGCTCATCATTCTCAAAGTTTTCGTATCTACTACGAAACATCATAAACTAACAAATCCAAGAACACACAATTTCCTTCTTAGCTAGCCACCAACGGCTACTCCATCCTTTTATTCTCGCATAACAATACCACACGTCACTTAGACATCCATGCCTCTCCACACATAATTTTTGCCACATTTGAACAACTTATAAGCAAATCTCGAGCAAAGATCTCCACTTACGCTCACCCCATAACCACACTAGTCCATCACTTAACCTAACAACAACTCATTACCACCAAGTCTCGCATGCTCACTAATTATAAGTTACCGCCATCTTATCCACACACCCTCACCCACTTGGATACTCAAACCTCACAGTTACCACATGACTACTAATTTGTGAAATACACGGCTTCACCTTGATCCCAGATAGATTAACCAACACTAGTATTATCAACTCATACATCTATCATTCTTCAACCACCCTTGTCACTCTTCCACTGACTAAAGTGTAAGAAAGCACATCTCTACTAACCGGTCCTTGAGTTAAAACTCTCAGGATCTCAATCCCACACATTCTCTAGATAGCGTCATCAATCACACAAGAATAATCTGCACAACACACTAAACCATTGTCATCATGACAAGGTTAGAACTTTACACACTACTGTCGATCTCTACATCACCACTACTTTCCACACACCACTATTATTCTCCACACACTAATCACTACACCCCGCACACTACTATTATTCTTCACACTCAATCCACCACACTCCACACACTACCAAAATCGGAACAACGGTAATCAAGCACACCCATGCACCTGTAAATTCATAATGACATTGGCCATATGTGATTTGAATTTACCTTACATGAGAGTCCTCACTACCTTCGTTCTAAATTCTCAGTGATTAAGGTCTTCCCTAAAGGCTTCCTATATCTCAGTTGTGTCCTCCTACTCCACAGTTTAAGTTTAGGCCCATCCGGTCACCTAAATCCCTTAAACTAAGGCTCTGATACCAACTGTAACAACCCACACTTAACATTCATGCCAAAAGCTACTTCTTTACATTAAAACGCCAATATGGCTCAACACAGTCACACTGCCAAAGAATTACAACACAGGGTTTGCGGAAATAACCCTAGATACAACTGAGAAATCTAACTAGACATAAAAGTAAGTTCTTCTAATCCTTCTAAACGCAAGCTTTGAGCCACGTCTTGCCAAAACTCTAAACGTGCTCTCGGCTATCTGCTTACCTGAAAAAGGTTTTAGTTTTGAAAAGCGAGGGTTAGAACATAAGGTCTAGTGAGTTCCCTCCACACCAAGTCACACAAAAAATGTCACAGTTTATAAATCAGTTATGAAAGAGTTTATACAAATCATAACAAGCACACTTAAAATGATATGCACACATTGACACATGCTACTGGCACATGCTATAGTCACACACACCGTGACAGCGCAATAGAGCACAACGCTATAGTCACACACACCGTGACAGCGCAATAGGGCACACACCGCCCATATATGAAACAAATTCATATATAATTATTATGGGACACTGGTAGCTAAATATCGTGTATCCAAAATATGGGCACAATAATTCCACAATGAAGGCACAAGTATATACCAACAATGGGATCGCTACAAGTAATAAAGTGGTAAAAATACCGAGATCGTATCCACAGGGATTGGACTTCAAAGTGTAACATCCCAAATTTTCAATAATGTTATCTTAATAAGAATTGGGATTTATTTGTATTTTAGTTTTAACCTTGAATTATATGGAAATTTTATAATTTAATGGGGTTAAAATACAAGGGTTTAAGTTTGGTGCTACTTTTGGAAGTATTGGAACTAGAGGGTGTGTTTGGTCACTTATGAAAAGTAGGTAAGGATAAAATAGCTGAATGAGATATTATCTCATTCTTTTGGTTTTGGGTCGGCAGAGAAAAATGAGAGAAAGAGAGAAAGCAAAGAGAAAAGAGAAAGAAGAGAAGAAAAGCAAGGGGTTGTCTTCATTTTGGTAAGTAATTGACTATGATTTATGATAAAAATCTGTTGTAGTTATGTGTCTGTAAACGAATTTGATTGTGGAATAGGTATTTGGAATCATAAACAACAGATTTGAAGAATCAGATTGTGCAAAGTGGGTATAACTTCCTTAAAAGGTGAGTTCATTTGTTGTTTGCTTAAATCAGTGTTTTCATGTTAAATTAAACCTTGAAATAGCTGTATAAATTGGTTATGAACTGTATGGGATGGTTTAGAATGAGCTTAATAGAACAGAAACGAATCTGGATCGATTTTTGGGCTGCAGGTCGAAGGTTTCCGGATAAAACCATGTATCCGGAAATCGTGGTGATGAAGGTCTCCGGACGCAATAAGTATCCGGTAAGTATTAAGTTTATTATAAGTATCCGGATAGATTTAGTTACCGGATGGTATCCGGATGGCTTTAGTGTCCGGATGACGTCCGGGTTTGAATAGTATCCGGTAAAGTATTGTTATCCGGAAAGTCCATTTATCCGGATAGTTTAGAAGTATCCGGAAACCCCTGTTGTCCGGACACTTTTGTGAATTTGAGAATGTTAGGTTCTGATGTTTGGAAGCAGATTCTAGATGTTTTATCTGGTTAAGTTTCTAAAAAAAATTCTAGGGGCGCTACCCCCAGACCCCGCAAGGGCGTTGCCCCTTGACCCCATCCGCTAACCGGGTAGCGGAACCCCCATGCTAAGTCGCCGAAGGGGGGAATTTGAGGATGAAGATACGATAGGCTATCTAGTATTCTTAGATTTGAGAATATGATATGAGATGTAATATGTTGTTATGCGTATACGTTAGTAAGTGTAATGGATCCATAGGCACTAGTGTTTGGTAATCACATGGAATAGGCGTGTGGTAATAATCGTTATTCCAGTGATGTGTGTAGTACTAATGGTTATGTGCACGTGGAATAGATGAAGTTAGTCATTATTCTGATGTGTGTAGTACTAATGGTTATGTACACGTAGAATAGATGAAGATTAATCATTATTCTGATGTGTGTGGGAAATCATGGAATAAACGTAATTCCTGATTTCTAAGGAAAAGAAGAGATTGGCATGTGTATATTGTAATCACTATTTCCTTCTCTAAGAAATAGGCATGTGTATATTGTTATTTCTTAGATGTGTACAGAAATGGGCATGTGTATATTGCGGTTTCTGGAATAGATGTGTACGAAACTGGGCATGTGTATATTGCGATTTCCGGAATAGAAACATTACTCTATAATCAGTACAGATTCGTAGGGTAGCTCTGAGACATGATATGATGATGGAATGTGTGTCAGGCATATTCCTGGAATTGGGTAAAATCGTGATAACGGAATAGAGTTACACGTACGGCAAGGAAAGGAGTAAGCAGGTTTGTTGTAACTTGTTTACATTGATTTTGCAAATGTTATTTTGGAAACGAATGTTCTCACTAGGCGTTGGCCTAATCGTTTCATATGATGTTTTCTTACCAGGTACCAGCTCGGGAAAGTAAAGGGTTGTGGGACGAGCGTTTTTGGAATAGCAGAGGTGTTAATTAACAAGAACAGATTTTGATGGATTGCTTAGATAACTTAGTTAATCTGATTATAGTGATATGATTAGATTAATAGGTTATTTGAAGGATCCTGGATTGTAAAAATACTCTTGATGGTTAATTTCCTTGCTATATTTATATAAGTTGAAGTTTCTTGTATCATAACGTGTTATAATTTGAGGTTTAAATTAGCCCTGATTTTAGGGTGTTACACAAAGTTTCGAGTCCTAAGTCGATAATACACCGATTTCAATGAGAGACTAATAAAATATTTTGAGTGAGTTTGGTGTTTTTAATAACAATAAAATCTAAACAAATAACTAAAATGGGTATGGGTGTAAGTTTCCCTGAGATGAACGTAGTAACAAAATGGTTAGTTACTTTGTAACACGAAGTGCCTATAAAAACCCCGATCTCTCGAAATGATGATTTTTATAAACCGGTCCTACAAAGTTCCCATAAAGTTTCCATTATTACCGACTCTCGATCTTGCCGATTTAATTAAGTTTAACTCTAAACGTCAAGTTCTACCGGTATGGAGACTTATACCCAAATCTCTTTGTGATATAAATCTCGACCGACGTTTGAACCTTAATAAATCATACAAAACCCGCCTCTCGACGTGGTTATCAAAGACTCTCTCAAATCTTTGTGCATCACTTAAGCCGTATTTCGAATCCGCCCCTCTCGAGGTCTAAGATCTAATAATAACACTTCAAAGTGATCGGCTTATCCGCGTTGAGTTTAAGTCCCGACTCAAGTGACCAATCTCGAGAGTTAGTAACGATGGCCACACCCAAGTGTTGCCTACTAGTCTCAAGTTTGCTCACACCCACACCCAAGGGGTGCTTAGCTAATAATTACAGTAGAAGACATAACGAGTTAAGAAAAAAGTACTTGCATAAAATTAAAACGATGCCCACAGTAACTCACCGTGGGCAGAAATTACGATTACAACTACATAACTTCAAGTCTTTAAGAAACAAGAAGAAGAACTAAGCTACTGGAACTAAAGTAAACTACAACTGAGAATTAAAACTACTCCTGAGAATTGATCCAAACCCTTTCTTATATAGTCCCCAAAAGGTGTAATACCCAATGGACAAAGCTTCCCATTATCCAAAGGGTATTAACCAACATGCCATCCATAGTTCCCTTGATATCTGGGATTTCCAGATCTTGCAATCTTCTAGAATGCCAGCTAATTGATCCTTTCTTTTATCCAGATAATTGCATTATCCGCTGGTTAATAGGAAGATCCGTCCGTGCTCACAGTGAGGAGCCTCGTGCCCACAGCGGGCAAAATCGCTGTTCAATATTAAATCCAAAAATTGATGCAAATAACTATACAACATCCTCAACAACTCCAAATAAAAATAAATTAACAAAAGGAAAAACATGAACACATAAACATAAAACACAACTAAAACGGAAGAAAAACTCACACAAATGACGTGTAAATAACGCTCAAAATGAGAGTTATCAGACACACCCCCATTTCACACCAAAGCCAGAGCATTGTCACACACATTTAAATCACACATATTGTCACACGATTACTCTTCACTTTGAAGTAAAAGTAGTTGAAAAGCACACAATTAGATAATAACCATGCCACACACTTACACTTCGTTTTGAAATAAAAGTAGTTGAAAAGCACACAGTTAAATAATATCCATCAACCACACTTGTATAAAATTTAGGTTTAGAAAGACTCATCTGGAGTCCTGATTAGGAATTCTTACTTTCACCGATCGTCTCTAATCACACCTACAAATTTAAGCCCACACACATACTACCTAAGACACACTAGGTTTTAAATAAATTTTCACTACCTTGAAAGGTCTCAGCCTAAAATACCCGGGTTCCGGATACAATCGGCCCACACACTAATTTTTGGATCCCACTTTCAAATATTACCGGAACTCACTTTAAACCATATCGGAACCCAAATTAAATTAATAGTTACCGGCCCATATAACAATCAACCAACACCGGACTTAGGATTTTAATATCGGTCCACTAACTTAAATCCAAACCACGGCCCAAGTTCACGGCCCAAGTGAAATAAGAAAAATTCCGGAAATCGCTTTGATTGGCCCATATTCCGGATCTTCATCCAAAGAGCCCAGTCTGGTTTAGTGTTGAGTTCCGGATCCAGTAGATGGATTCCGGATCTGGTCCAAAGGCAACAAACATTATGGTCCACATTGTAATTCTGGATCCTCATTTTTCTTAAACTCCGGATCTACTTCGTGGGTTCCGGATCTCATCCTAGCCCCCACACACTTCCGGATCTTTATTAAAAATGGGGGGTAATTCCAGATCCTAATTCTAAGGGTTCCGGATCCTAATTCTAAGGGTTCCGAATCCTAACAATTTGTTGATTCCGGATCCGTAGGAAAATCAATTTCGGGCTTCCAATTTTAACAGTTCCGGTATTGGGTTAAAATTCGCACTTAAGGTTTTCAACATAGCGACCATTCTAAATCGAAATAAATACTTGATAAGCCATAAATCGATAAAAGATTACTAGTATTTGCTAGTTGATTGCTAAACCTTTCATTTATTCAAACATGAAGATTGCACACAGCAGACATTCCATTTCTTATCGATTGATTAACATAACTTAACTCTAACACTCCCAAATCTCGTAGTTAAATTAATACGCGAAAGGAGGAGAATAATACCTCAAGAACAGATGAATATTTCCACTCCAAAGCCTGTGATTCTTTCTTCTTGAGACTCCAAACGATTTCCACACTTTCACCCACTAAAATCGCACACACATACACACAGCTGCACTCTGATCGATGAGAATGATTAAATCCCTAGGGTTTGTACCCTTTTTATACTTCCCACAACAAACACCAACTTATTCCTATTTCTCACTTAACCCACAAAACTTTTAAATTTTTAACTTCTGCCACACACTTTATTTATCGGCCAAAATATAAAACCCGGTTGTTACAATATCCTCCCCTCAAAAGAATTCCGTCCCCGGAATTCCATCTTTGAACAATCGAGAAAAACGGTTCTTCACATAATCCAACTTCCGTCCCCACGAGTGTCTTCTAACAATACGACCATGCCTTCCTTGAACAACACTTCCTAAGATCCGACACGGGAAATATCGAATGAGCTCCCACTATGCGTATCCCTTCAACATTAGGGCGTATACTAACGATTTAACGCACTTACAGTTATCTACAACTCTTATCCTACAATTATTCGCAATATAAGAAAACGCCCCAGGCCAACCGTACCAATATCATCCACAGCTCTAGACCCACGGTTTTAAAACGTGCCAAATTAAGGGTTTCACACACAATTTCACTTTCTGAAAAGAATGGATTTTACCGAAGTTAACGTCACAACAACATGATTCTCTCATTAAAATAACGACGCCCAATTCGCCAACTGATCACAAGATCAACCTTGAATACCACCTTAACCCGCAGTTAAGATTCTCCTCAACGGATTACACACAATTCTATAATCACCTTCCTAACACAAGATACGTTTAAGGCAGATACCACTTTCTCACATTAATTATACTGACCACAATCCATTAATAACAATCAATTCACACGCTTATACCGCAACGTCACTCCCATACCACTACTAAGTCTAATCCAATGGTTCTTCACCCCGAGCACTACATTCGACTACTTTCTTTCACTTCCTTCCCGAACATAAAACGCGTTTCCAAGGAACGACTCACTAGAAGGGACACACTCTTGACCAATCAATAAGCTAGCTTTCCTCAACTCTTAACCCAATCACATACACACAATTCCTCTTTCTTATACCCCACTAGAGATTCATGCACCCGACGGTGTCGTTATGAAAACATTGATTCCCACCTTCAGTGCCAGTTGCCACACTTTCTACTTCCCGTTACTCACTTATTCCAACCTAACGTCCCAATTACCTCAGGCTAGTATGGAACATTTTCGCCTAACATTGGCCACTTCACACCCACATTTTCAATGATTACTATGCCTAACCAACAGTTTCACCTCATCTCATTCGAGGAATTCTACCAAGTCAATCCGAAATAACACTCAATGCTCGAAGCGACCACACACTTCTCATTTCTCAAACGATATTAACTCACTCGTTTGCATTTCCTTTACACACAAGGATTAGCTCATCATTCTCAAAGTTTTCGTATCTACTACGAAACATCATAAACTAACAAATCCAAGAGCACACAATTTCCTTCTTAGCTAGCCACCAACTGCCACTCCATCATTTTATTCTCGCATAACAAACTACACGTCACTTAGACATCCATGCCTCTCCACAAATAATTTTTGCCACATTTGAACAACTTATAAGCAAATCCCGAGCAAAGATCTCCACTTACGCTCACCCCATAACCACACTAGTCCATCACTTAACCTAACAACAACTCATTACCACCAAGTCTTGCATGCTCACTAATTATAAGTTACCGCGATGTTATCCACACACCCTCACCCACTTGGATACTCCAACCTCACAGTTACCACATGACTACTAATTTGTGAAATGCACGGCTTCACCTTGATCCCAGATAGGTTAACCAACACTAGTATTATCAACTCATACATCTATCATTCTTCAACCACCCTTGTCACTCTTCCACAGACTAAAGTGTAAGAAAGCACATCTCTACTAACCGGTCCTTGAGTTAAAACTCTCAGGATCTCAATCCACCGACATCGGGAACTCCCAGAATAAGGATCCATCAGGGATTAGGAGCTCACCTCCAACCAACTATTCCTTGAAGAACCTTAAAGATTTTACTTCACACGGACACTAATCCCACACATTCAAACAATACCCTTCTAGATAGCGTCATCAATCACACAAGAATAATCTGCACAACACACTAAACCGTTGCCATCATGACAAGGTTAGAACTTTACACACTACTGTCGATCTCTACATCACCACTACTTTCCACACACCACTATTATTCTCCACACACTAATCACTACACCCAAACACTACTATTATTCTTCACACTCAATCCACCACACTCCACACACTACCAAAATCGGAACAACGGTAATCAAGCACACCCATGCACCTGTAAATTCATAATGACATTGGCCATATGTGATTTGAATTTACCTTACATGAGAGTCCTCACTACCTTCGTCCTAAATTCTCAGTGATTAAGGTCTTCCCCAAAGGCTTCCTATATCTCAGTTGTGTCCTCCTACTCCACAGTTTAAGTTTAGGCCCATCCGGTCACCTAAATCCCTTAAACTGAGGCTCTGATACCAACTGTAACAACCCACACTTAACATTCATGCCAAAAGGTACTTCTTTACATTAAAACGCCAATATGGCTCAACACAGTCACACTGCCAAAGAATTACAACACAGGGTTTGCGGAAATAACCCTAGATACAGCTGAGAAATCTAACTAGACATAAAAGGAAGTTCTTCTAATCCTTCTAAGCGCAAGCTCTGACCCACGTCTTGCCAAAACTCTAAACGTGCTCTCAGCTATCTGCTTACCTGAAAAAGGTTTTAGTTTTGAAAAGCGAGGGTTATACCATAAGGTCTAGCGAGTTCCCTCCACACCAAGTCACACAAAAAATGTCACGGTTTATAAATCAGTTATGAAAGAGTTTATACAAATCATAACAAGCACACTTAAAATGATATGCACACATTGACACATGCTACTGGCACACGCTATAGTCACACACACCGTGACAGCGCAATAGAGCACATACGCTATAGTCACACACACCGTGACAGCGCAATAGGGCACACACCGCCCATATATGAAACAAATTCATATATAATTATTATGGGACACACTCCCATTTCACACCAAAGCCAGAGCATGGTCACACACATTTAAATCACACATATTGTCACACGATTACTCTTCACTTTGAAGTAAAAGTAGTTGAAAAGCACACAATTAGATAATAACCATGCTACACACTTACACTTCGTTTTGAAATAAAAGCAGTTGAAAAACACATAGTTAAATAATATCCATCAACCACACTTGTATAAAATTTAGGTTTAGAAAGACTCACCTGGAGTCCTGATTAGGAATTCTTACTTGCACCGATCGTCTCTAATCACACCTACAAATTTAAGCCCACACACATACCAGGTAAGACACACTGGGTTGTAAATAAATTTTCACTACCTTGAAAAGTCTCAGCCTAAAATACCCGGGTTCCGGATACAATCGAAATAAATACTTGATAAGAAGCCATAAATCGTTTTCAACATAGCGACCATTCTTAACAGTTCCAGTATTGGGTTAAAATTCGCACTTAAGGTTTTCAACATAGCGACCATTCTAAATCGAAATAAATACTTGATAAGAAGCCATAAATCGATAAAAGATTACTAATATTTGCTAGTTGATTGCTAAACCTTTCATTTATTCAAACATGAAGATTGCACACAGCAGACATTCCATTTCTTATCGATTGATTAACATAACTTAACTCTAACACTCCCAAATCTCTTAGTTAAATTAATACGCGAAAGGAGGAGAATAATACCGCAAGAACAGATGAAATTTTCCACTCCAAAGCTTGTGATTCTTTCTTCTTGAGACTCCAAACGATTTCCACACTTACACCCACTAAAATCGCACACACACACACACAGCCGCACTCTGATCGATGAGAATAATTAAATCCCTAGGGTTTGTACTCTTTTTATACTTCCCACAACAAACACCAACTTATTCCTATTTCTCACTTAACCCACAAAACTTTTAAATTTTTAACTTCTGCCACACACTTTATTTATCGGCCAAAATATAAAACCCGGTTGTTACAAGAATCATTATAAAATGTTTTATAGGATTTAAGTTTACAAGACCAAATAAAAAAAGTTGTAACCAAAAAGTGTTATAATAGGTTTGTAGGACGTTTTTAGTGTCTTAATAAATTTTTACGACGTTTTAAAATGTCGTATTAGTTGTTTTATACGGCACTATTTGAAAAAAATGTCTTATAAGCACAATTGTCCTGTAAAAAAAGGTTTATATATTTTTTTGAAAGGCAATTGCATTTCGGGGGTATCCTAGACTTAGTCCAGACTAATCCCCCTTCGACCCGGACACAATTCGGCCCACGATCCACGACCCGGCCCAAACAACAGGCCCACGAACTGCCCCTTGATTCGGGGATACCTCCGCATGATCACCACGGGGTTCGAACCCGGGTAGTAAGGGCTGCCAACCATTTACCCCCAGGATGTTACCGAACCGCTGGGCTACAATGTCTTTGGTAAAAAAAAGGTTTATATGACATTTCTCAAAATTTGTGTTACAAAATAGCTAATACGACACTTCATTTTAAAAACATCATAAAAAGGTTGTTGAAACACCCAAAAACATTTTATAAACTTATTATAACACTTTTAGATATAACGTTTTATAATTTGGTTTTATAAAAAGCCATAAAAAATATTCTATTAAGACGCTTATACATTTTATACGTCATATAAACCCAATTTTGTTTCGGTGAGTATAAAGTAATGCTTGCATATGTAAGTATAGACCGTAATTATTATGATTATGGAATATCTTGAAATGAAGTTTTGATAATATAAGATCAAATAAAGTAATCATAATTGTAAGTTAATAAAATATAATTAACGGATAGGGAATAGAAGTAAATCATCAGTTAAATTAAACATATATGTTTTTTTTGGATAAGGTTCATCTAGGCTTTGCCTAGACTATATCCTTGGCAATTTGGAAACAAACAAACAAAGCGGCCGTCTGAGACTAAGTCTGGCCACAGAATGCTGACGCCTGGACTCGAACCCGGGGTGGATGGGATATTACCACATCCCCCAAGCCCTTGCCAACACGTCACCACCCTTGTGGTTTAAAACATATAGGGAAATTAATTAAAATGCCACAAGTTTGAAAGAGACTTACCAAAATACCCCAAAAAATTAATTTCTTACCAAAATGCCCTTTTTCCCCGCGATAAGAGCCCGCGATCGCGGGCAGGGACCAATTGTGAATTTTTTTGCAAGATATATTTACACTTTCAGTCCCTGGCCCCCGCGATCAAGGCCCGCGATGGCTCTATCGAGGCCCGCGATGGCCCGCTATGGGGACTGAAAGTGTAAATAATCTTGCAAAATTTTACACTTTTAGTCCCTATCCGCTATAAAGGGCTCCCTCCGCGGAAAAAAGGCATTTTGGTAAGAAATTAATTTTTTGGGGTATTTTGGTAACTCACTTTCAAACTTGTGGCATTTTAATTAATTTCCCAAACATATATGTTAACGCATGGGTTAGGAGACCAAGTACTAACGGATTGAGATAAAATTATAAGGAAATGAGGAATATACGTACAATTGAACTCGATGAGATGAAACAATTAAAACGATAAGATGATGTTTTGTATTAATGGTCGGTTGTAAAGAAAATTTTTGGTATATTAGCTTTTTGTTAAACAAGACATCATGAAATTTTCATGTTTTATGAAGATTATATACCGAAAATGTACTTTCTAAAAAAATAGAACAAAATCAGTAGATTTGAAAACCGAAATTTCTGTTATTCATTTCAGTCTGGGTTGCAAGTCCTAAGGGTGTTCGCGGGTTGGGTTGGGCGGTTTTTGGCCTTTTTACAACCCAACCCAATTATGGCGGTTTGGAAATCTCAACCCAACTCAACTCAACCCAACCCTTGCGGGTTAGGGCGGGTTGGGTTGGGTTGGGTTGGCGGGTTAGAAATACACACAGAGTTCAGGATTGAAACATGACAATTAAAACTAAAAATCTACCCAACAAAGTTATTGGTAGTACTGTAGTAGGAATGCTAAGCAATGTTAACCTATTATCGAATGAGGGATTTTGGTTGGGATCGATTCTTGGTCATTGCTTCGTTGAATTAAAATCAGTGGAGTCCGGACTCGCCCAAGTCTGGGTGATGTTTTCCGGATAAGACTCGGTTTCCGGTAGTGTATCGGACAACCTGAGTTTCCGATAGAGAGTTTCGGAAAGTGGATACCGGATACGGTGTCCGGAAGAGAGTTCCGGAAAGCGGTAGTCCGAATGATTGTCCGAAAGTGGGTTTCGGAGAGTGTAGTCCGGATGTTGTCCGGAAGGAGTTTCCGGATAGATAGAGTTCCGGATATTGTCGATATAGTTTAGTCCGGATCGTCTTCCGGGAAGCGGAATCCGGATTGTGTAGTCTGGATAGCTTCCGGAATGTGTAATCCGGATAGCTTTCGGAATGTGTAGTCCAGATCGTTTCCGAAAAGTGTAATCCGATAGTTTCCGGAAAAGTGAAATCCGGATAGTAGAGTCTGGATGGTGGGAAGCTGGTTGGGAAAAGATGTAGTTGGGTATTCTAGAGGATTCAGTTATAAAACTTATCATTCTTGTTTTTACTTTTCACATAGGTTTCGGCTCAAGGATTTGAAGTTTAAGTGAGTATTTCGAATAAGCACCATGTGAGTTTTTCTAACTAAATACGTGTTCTTAAACGTGATTTCAGAAGTGAGAAATGAATATGAATTGATATGTTTATATTACATGAAAGCGTAGTGTATGCATACATTTGTTGATAGAGGTGTAATGGCTAAGTCGAGGGGGGGGGGGGTGTCCCACCAGTGTTCATACCAGGGGGTATGTCCCGTTTATGCCATGAGAGGAGTGACCCAGTAAGGCAGTGTGAGACTGACACGTTGTCGCCATTGCGGGACTTCAGTGTGCCACTTACATGTGTAGTTTATGTGAAAGCTTATTGTTTAAAGTTGTTTTTTTATAGGAATAATCCAGGCAATTTTATAAACGATTAAAGAAACGAAACAAATGGCAAAAGCCAGAATTCAGGCCAAACGGCGAAACAAACAAACTTGGTAACAACACCATACCAAGCAACCAACAACCACTAGACCTTATGGTCTAACCCTCGCTTTTCAAAAACTAAACCATTTTCAGGAAAGGGCCTGGTAGAAGGCTCTAGTAAGGGCAAGGAGAAGGCGTGAGCGTGAAGTTTTGGACTAGAAGGAAGACATTTTGTTTAGTATGCCAAGCTTAGTACCTTAGAAATCTCGGCTGTGTAATAGGTTGTTTCCACAAACCTTGTTATGTATTCGTATGTTTGATAGTATTTTGGAGTCGTTTCGGCGTGTTGTTTAATTCTTGATGATTAAACTTTATTTTTGGGTGGGGTTGTTACACCCTTGAACCCACTCTTCACGACACCAATCTCTCCTTCTAGGCGGGCAAGTTCCCGACGTCTGCATCTCCTTCCTCGACGAGCAAGTTTCCCGGCGACCTTTCTCTCGGTACTGGTTCTGCTCTTTTTTCGATGTTTCCTCTGTGATTTTTCCTAGTGAAATCACTCTTCTCTTCTCGGTACTGATTCTACCCCTCATCTGTTCGTCTTTTTTTCCGCATTCTCTTCTCTTATCTTTTTATTTCTCCCCAAGTCTCCAGCTTGTTACCCAAAATTTAATCAAATCCTTCTACTCTCTTCTCTTCTCGGTACCGATTCTACCTCTCATGTGGGTTTGCAACTGTTTTTCTTCAGTTTGCTACTGTTTTAATTTTTGATTTTGAAGTTCGATTTTTAAGAACGAAGCTGATGTATTTTAGGGTTCTTCATTCTTAAGTTTTAGGGTTTTCTGTTATTATGAATTCATATATATTAATGGTTTTGCTATCAAGATGGATCTTCAATCTGTGTTGAGTTTGATCGATTTTGAAACAATATTTGATGGAAATCGATGGTTGTCAAGATGGACCTTCAATAATGTTAACTGCAATTTGTTAAATATTGTTGTGTTCTTTAAGGGGTAAAATGGTCAATTATATCATTCAGATTCAGAAACAAAAGAAACAACAACCTATATTTATCCGGACAGACAAATTTACCTGAACAGATAAATTTATCCATACATAACTTAATAGAAAATTTAGTAAACAATAATATATGTATAACTTTTTTGGGCTGTAAATATTATATATATATATATATATAAAAATAACGATAATCAAATGAGAACCACAAATATGTTACAAACCCGTGAGAACCAATTTAAAAATATTTTTTTACATAATGTTTTTTCATCAAAACCTATGATTTAAGATAGTGTTACACATATATTCGTGTTCACCTAGTGAAAACATTACATGTGAAAAACGAATTTTGTTTCACCTAGTGAAATGAAAAATACTCGTAAAAAATATTCAATGGTGAAACAAATCCATGTGAAACTATCATATTATGAAACACATATATGTGAAGCAAAATATAATAAATTGTACTATTTGATGAAAAAACATCATTTAAAAAAATATTTTTTACATCGATTCTCAAGGTTTATAACATATTTGTAGTCTCATTTGATTTAACCCATATATATAGGGATGGTATATTTTAAAACCATTAAAAAATCTTGCAACTCATGAAACCTATGATCCAACCATTGATTAGTAATTGTATGGTTAAGATTGATTCCTATTTTTTTTTTAAATTTAAAAACATTTAATTGATAGCCCTTCCATTAATAACCCGATAAAGGGTAGATTGGTCAAATAACTTTATTGGTGTATCCTGGTAACTATGGAAACCAGGATTCAGACAAATCAGAATCGCGAAATTCTCTCGTCCCAGACGATTCAGTTTCAGAGTTCACTGCTGCAAGCTTGGCATTACATTTTCTGCAACCCTAAACAATTGAAATGGCGCATCGATTCAGAGGTATGCTTTATAAACTGAAAAGAATTTGTCATTGTTGTACAATGTGAATCGATTTCTAATTAGGGTTTGTTTGTCGAATTCATATCACTAATCAGGGGGACGAAAAAGTGAGAGAATCATGGTAAAATATTCATTCTCCCGCTTCAAAAACACTGCTACAGACCCGATTATCATTGATTTTGATGATTCTGTCGAAGAGGTTCATTCTGAGCATGAGGCCGCTGCTTTGGTGATCGATTTAGGCGGAGAAGATGAACCACAAAAAAGGGAATCGTTGCCTGTTACAATATCAGATACATCATCTAATGAAGGTATTAATTCTACCTTTGTTGTTATAGTTAAAAAGGAGTTTGTTATGTTTTTAAAGATTATGGAAAAGAATTATTGTTTTTCACATCTTTTGTTGTTATAGTTAAAGGGGGTTTTTATTTGGGTTCCAACGTCATATAAGTATTGCTTCGATTGCTCATGTTTCATAATTAACCGACAATTAACCTGATTCTATACTAAAAATTTATGTTTGTAAATAAACAGGTAAATAAAAAAATTATGTATCTATGTTTAATGTTACTGATTTACATCAAAAGAATAAGAGCAGGAGTGTGTAAAAACTCTAATGTTGACCAATACATGTTAGCTAGCACTATGAAATGTTGAGTATGATGATTGCCCTTGTTAATAATCATGATTGATGTCTGATACAGAATCATCACATTCGTGATTATTAAGTAAGATATAGTCACAAAACGACTAATTTTGTAATCGGGTACCTAAAACAAGCTTTATAACTGTTAACCTGGTGTAACTCACGATGATATAAATTCTTAATTCATATATATGGATACATAATCCCTGATTTTATTAATCATGGTGTTGAGAATCATGATTTCGTATATGCCACAATCTTGTTTGAGTTAATCATGATTGTAATACTTTAATCGTAATATTCATGTGTGTTTTCTTTCAATTTTATATACGTTTTACTACTTACCTGAGATGATTTAAATGGGAAGCCCGGTACAGTCCAATGAAAACCTGATGTATATTCTCTTGCCTGTTGAACACCAACATCATTCTGTTTATAGTACTTGATCAATTGAATATTGTTCGTGTGTTTTATTTTTGTTTTTTGGGAATGGAGGGACGAGTAGATGTGAATTTTTTTTATATCACTGATTGAAGATAACAATTCGAGGTTTCACTTGTGTTTATGGCAACTGATACCATATGGAGTTTTTGTTTAGCTTTTCTTTCCATGGTTAGTTGCAAGTTCTGTGTTGTATTTAATGCAGTATGGTGTTTAGGAAAGTGAACTTTATTAGAAGTTTCTCAACGTGATATATGTATAAACGCATGGTAAAAAGAACATGTATCTTTTATCATTACAGTGACCTGTGTTCTGCTTTTTAATCATGAATGCTTCTCTAAGTTTGTAAAACTACATTTCTTTAGACAAATTGATACCTGTACGCTGTCTAAATTCTGTTTGGGACAAAAAGCTGGTTGTGTCATCTTGCATGGTCTGATGCCTAAATCAGGGGTTATATAATTATATTTTGTTTAAATTAAGCATCACTTTCTTGGATTCAATACATTAATTCTTCTATCCTCTTTCTTGTTCTTTGTTCTATGTATATTTAAATGATGCTTGCACTTGTTAATAATCATGATTGATGCCTGACACAGAATCATCAGATTCGTGAATATTAAGTAAGATATAGTCACAAAACAACTAATTTTGTAATCAGGTACCTAAAACAAGATTTATAACTGTTAACCTGGCATAACTAACGATGATTTAAATTCTTAATTCATATATATGGATACATAATCCATGATTTTCTTAATCATGGTGTTGGGAATCAAGATTTCGTATATGCCACAATCATGTTTGTCACAATCATGAATGTAATACTTCAATTTTAAAATTTGATATGACTCAAAACGAATCCAAATTTAGCTATGTGAAGGTGATCGTGATTGTGAGAATCATATTTTTTGGTTAATCAGTTTTAAAGTAGTATACTGGAACGTCAACACAATGACTCATATTAATCATGAGTGTTAGAATCATGATAATCATGGGTGTGAGAATCATAGTTTTTTGTTTAACATGAGTCAGGTACTAAAATTAATAGTCAAGTTCACGATTCATATAATTATTTCAATCATACTGTTACATAAGTATGCATGATTTGATTCTATTACCTGATGTTGTGTTGGATATTCGTTAACTTTTATTTGCTACAGGGGTGGAATTCCTGATGAAGGAGCTTTCAATGGCTGATAACAAAAAACAGCATACTGATGCTAGAGGTATACATTTGAAGTTTGAATCAATGTTTTAAGTATGTTTGATTCAATGTATATGTTAACCCCTTGTGTGTATCAGATTTTAATCGTTCAGGATCTGTTTATGGAAAGAATAGAGGTTTGTAGTTTGCATATATTTTATTACACCATCGTTTAAGGAGTGGGTCATTATTTATTTTTAGTGAATATGTATCAAGGTAAATCACCGATGAGCGATGAGAAGAAACCCAAAAATCTTAAGAGCGAATCATCATCCGATTCTTCTAATCATGGTATGACATTAACAATTTACTAATAATGCATTCTATACCAATAAATGCATGTTATATCGTAATTAACTTAATATCATGGGAATAAACTATTGTTGATTTTCAATTACATGTAGAAAATGCTTCTTTTGGGAAATATACAATTTTAATAGAGAGTACATTGCGCTGCACCCGAAGTTCAAGTAGATTAAGGCACTTATCTACCGGTTCCAACATTAATTCAGAATCCCCTTTTTCACCTGCAGAAGATGATTCTCTAAAACATAAGTCTCAAGTAAAACTGGAAGGTACATAAATGAAACAAAATTATGGGTTTATATATTAAATGTAATTTACCTCAGTATTCTTTTGTTAGTATATAAATTTTTTTTGATACCAACCAGGAGCCCATGGTGATGCAGCAGTTGCCAAGTCAGAAAACAAAAAATCGGACAACACTTCTTCACCTGCAGAAGATGATTCACTAAAACCTGTTGGGAACTGAAGATATGCTAAGTATGGTTAGTACTGCTAAGTCTACATTACTACTGCCAGTTATTCGTTACTACTGCTGGGCAAGGTTACTGCTGCTAGATGAAGTTAGTACTGCTAGACGAAGTTAGTGCTGCTAGACCAATTTACTACTGCTAGACATGGTTAGTACTGCTGAGCTGAGTTACTACTGCTTGAAGACTGTGAAGGTTAATACTGCTGAAGGTTGTTAATGCTGCTGAGCCAAATCATCATTAATACTGCTGAGTTGATAAGTTTGGGATGCGATGCTTTTGGAGACAAATAAGGAATTGATCAAGATATGTTTAACGAAGATTCAGAAGATCAATTTACTTTTGATAGTTATCTTGTAATTACTTTTGTATAAATAGTATTGATAGATAGCGATTAGATGAGATGAATAATATACGAGTGAAATAGAATTTGATATTCATTCAAGAGTGAATTAACCTCAAGATCATAGATCCTATTTCTAGAGAAGTAGAAATCGTCTTGTTGAGCCTGTTCAACAAGATTGAGGTTTGGTATAAAACTTGTGAGTAATAACTGTTTGATATATATACAGTTTATTGAATTTCTATTGATTGTTCTTTAATTGATTTAGAGTTCTATTCCGCAAGATTCTCTAAATTCTGTTTCTAAGAAGTTTAATTCTTGTTAAGAATTGATCCTGACAAGTGGTATCAGAGCATTGGTATCTTAGAAGCTATGGACAATTCAATGGATTCTCACAGTACTCTTGTTTCAAAGGTTCCCATGCTCAAACCCAATGAATTTGACATGTGGAAACTAAGAATCAAGCAGTACATTCTTCTTACTGATTATGCCATATGGGACATCATAGAAAATGGCCCATGTAATGAAGGAAAGATTGGAGCAGATGGAAAGAGACCTCCTCCCAAGACAGATGCTGAAAAGAAAGTAAGACAAACAGAGATGAAGGCCTTAAGCACTCTGCTTTTGGCTATTCCTAATGAGTACCAACATCAATTCCAACACTGCACAGATGCACAGATGTTGTGGAATGCTCTGGAGAAAAGATTTACTGGCACAAAGAGCACAAAGAGAAATCAAAAGGCTATTCTCAGGCAACAATATGAAAACTTTATGTCTGCAAAGAATGAGTCTATGACTCAAACTTTTGACAGATTTAACAAGTTAATTGGAGAATTAGCAACTGTGGGTGTACACATGGATGCTGATGATGTCAATAGAAAGTTCCTTAGATCATTGGGAGAAGAATGGACCATGTACACAGTCTCATTCAGACAGAATGACCAATTGGAGGACAAAGAGCTAGATGACCTCTACAATGATCTGAGAGTATTTGAGGCTGAAGTTGAAGCCAAGAAAAGGCCATCAGGATTTGTTTATAATGCTGCTTTATTATCTTCATCCTCTGATACTGCTGCTAATCCTGATTCTGTTAATACTGCAGGTTCTGTTAATACTGCTAGTGGAACCAATCAAGAGAAGACTACAGATTCTGTACTAGAAGCATTCTTTTCTAGTCATGTCCACTCTTCTCTAATCAATGATGATTTAGAGCAGATCAATGCTGATGATCTGGAAGAGATGGACATCAAGTGGCAGATGGCTATGCTATCAATGAGGGTGAAGAAATTCATCAAAAGGACTGGGAGAAACAACTTTTCCCAAAGAAGAGAAGATGGTGCAGGCTTTGACAAGTCCAAGGTTGAATGTTATAAGTGTCACAAGATGGGACACTTTGCCAGAGAATGCAGAAGTGGAGGATCACAGACTCCAAATGGAAACCAAAACAGGAGCTCCTCTCAAGCCCTTGTTTCTCAACAAGGAATGGGATTTGATTGGAGTGATCAAGCTGAAGAAGCCTGTCAGAATCAAGCTCTTATGGCAGAAGTATCTGATATCCCCACTGAGGTACAATCTAAACTCTGTTCTCAAGCTTGCATTGATGCTGTTAAAAGATATAGGGATCACAATCAGAGTATGTGTGATGACCTTAAGAGGCTAGAGAAAGATGTGAAAGATTATGTTAGGATTGTAGAAAGGTTTGAGGAACAGATTAGAGCTTTTCAAGCTAATGAACTTCAACACCACTATGATACTAACTATTGGAAGTGGGAGAAGAATGAGTATGAGATTAAGCTGAAAGTGTCTGGGGAGGAGAGTGAGAAATTAAAAGAAGAGCTTAAAAAGGTTAAACTTGATGTTGAAAAGTTTACCTGTGCTTCTAAAACCATGGACACCATCATTAAAGCACAAATCCATGACAAGATGAAAGTAGGGATAGGGTACAATACCACACCTCCACCCTACAATAACAACTACATACCTCCTAAGTCTGATTTGTTAGAGACCAAGGATAGAAAGGAACCTGAATTAAAGATTAATATAGATCCCTATGAAAAAGAAATAGTTGTTGAGGATGAGACTGACAAAGTAGACTCTGATGAGGAATGTGAGAGTCCATGTGTCAAGAACACTGAGATCAAAAGGAATGAAGAGAAACAGGAAGTTCATTACACACAGCCCAAAGTTGTGAACTCCAATATCTGTAAACAGTGTTCCTGCAGGAAGTCTAAAGAGTACAAGCCCCAAAAACATGATAATCAGAGGGGAAATCAAAGGAACTGGAATAACCAGTGGGCTATGAGACAAGGAGTTGACCTGAACAGAATCAACAGGCCAAAACCTTGTTTCATCTGTGGTAAGCTAAATCACTTAGCCAAACACTGTTATTTCAATCCTGTTAACCAAAGGTTTGATGCTCAAAGATCTTTTCAAAAACCTGGTGGTTACAGAAAGAATGGTGGATATAAGAAGTCTGCAAAGAAAAATGTGGCAAAGAAACAAGATAAACCCAAAAGCCACATAAAGAAAACGACTGAAAAGGAATGTGATACTATGTGGGTTCCAAAAAGCACTAAAAACAATACTGCTGCTAACAGTGTTAGTACTGCTAACACTGTTAGTACTGCTTCAAAAGTTAGTGCTGCTAGCAGTATTAATACTGCTAGTAATCATTCCAAAGTTAGTGCTTCTAGCAGTGTTAATACTGCTAGTAATCAGTCCAATGTTAGTGCTGCTAATACTCTTAGTGCTTCTTCTTCAGATAGTACTGCTGCTAGCAGTATTAACTCTGTTAATACTGCTTCTAGCAGTGTTAACTCTGTTAATACTGCTACCTCTGTTAGTACTTCTGAGGTTAATACTGCTAGCACTGTTAGTACTGCTAGCACTGTTAGTACTGCTGCAAGTGTTGCTACACCAATAATTTTGACAAAGTACTCCAGCACAGCAGTACCCAAATTTAAAAATCTCATCAAAACCAAGTGTAAGTACTTTGATGAGCAAGGGAGACCCAAGACCACTTCGGCTTGGGTTCCAAATAAAACTAACTGATTTATCTTGATGTGCAGGGCAACCAACAGCTCAAGGGGAAGAGCATTTGGCATGTTGATAGTGGTTGCTCCAGGCACATGACAGGTAACATGTCCTGCCTCAAAAATTTCAAAAAGATTGATGGAGGACATGTTGCATTTGGGGATAATCCTGCTGGTGGAAAGATAAGTGGTAAGGGTGATGTTTCAAAGGGTAAGATGACCTTTGAAGATGTATACTATGTTGAACAATTGAGATACAACCTGTTAAGTGTATCACAGGTTTGTGACAAGAAGCATAGTATATTGTTTACTGATTCTGAATGTATTATCCTTGCTCCTGGATACAAAGTGGTTGATGAAAACATGATACTTCTGAGAACTCCTAGGAAGGATAATGTTTATTGTTTATATTTGGAAAGTGTTTCATCTGATTCATCTCTAAATTGTTTAGTTTCAAAAGCTTCTTTAGATGAATCATCACTATGGCACAGAAGGATGTGTCACATGAACTTTAAAACAATAAATAAACTTGTTAAGAATAACCTTGTAAGGGGTTTGCCATCCAAAGTATATTCATGTGATGATCATTGTGTTGCTTGTCTCAAAGGCAAACAACACAAAACTTCTCATAAGTCCAAAGAGATAAACACTATATCAAATCCTCTTCAACTGTTACATATGGATCTGTTTGGTCCTACCAATGTGATGAGTATTGGCAAGAAATCATACTGCTTAGTTATTGTTGATGATTATTCTAGATTTACTTGGGTATATTTTCTGAGAACTAAAGATGAGACAAGTGGACTGATCAAATCTTTTATTCTCAAAATTGAAAACCAATCAAATCAAAGAGTGAAAGTCATTAGATCAGATAATGGAACTGAGTTTAAAAATTTTGATCTAAACACCTTTTGTGAAGAAAAAGGAATTGAGAGACAATACAGTGCTCCTAGGACTCCACAACAAAATGGTGTTGCTGAGAGAAGGAATAGGACACTGATTGAGGCTGCTAGATCTCTGTTAGCTGACTCAAAGTTACCAATTACTTTTTGGGCAGAAGCAGTTAATACTGCCTGCTATGTTCAAAACAGAGTTTTAGTTGTAAAGCCTAAAAACAAGACACCTTATGAGCTTTTCCATAAAAGGAAACCATATATTGGATTTTTCAAGCCATTTGGATGTCCTTGTACTATTCTCAATACCAAATCTCACTTAGGCAAGTTTGATAGCAAAGCAGATGATGGTTTTCTTGTTGGGTATTCATCTCAAAGTAAGGCCTACAGAGTTTTTAATACCTCTTCTAGAATAATTGAAGAAAGTGACAATGTCAAATGCAATGAGAACACACCAAATCCTATTGGTTCAGGTCCTAATTGGCTATTTGACATTGATTCACTCACTAATTCTTTGGGTTTCAGTGGTGATGTATATGCAGGACAAAGGGATACACCAACATCAGAACACAGAATTCAATCTGTGATATTTCCAATCCCTTCCATTGATCCTGTTGAATTCTGTGAACACCATGAGGAGACTGAACCTATTCAGAATGAAGAAGAGAGGAGAGCAGAGGAAAATCAGTCTTCAGGTTCAAATTCCAGAGAATCTGAGGTGACTGAAGAAGCAGAAACAAATCCAGAATTAAATGAGTCTAATCTGGATGAGGACTTACAAGAGGAAGCTGGTCATCCAACAAGAACTCAGAAAAATCATCCTCCTGAGTTGGTGATTGGAGATATTGCATCTCCCATGATGACTAGAAAGCAAAGCAGACTCCAAGAGTTGCAAGAGCAGCAAAATATAGTTAACACTGTTCTTACTTGCTTTCTGTCCCAGATTGAGCCCAAAAAGGCTTATGATGCTATGAAAGACCCAAGCTGGATAGAGGCAATGCAAGAGGAGCTGCTACAGTTCAAATTACAGGATGTTTGGGACTTGGTAGACCTTCCAAAAGGTCATAGAGCAATTGGCACCAAGTGGATTTTCAGGAACAAGAAGGATGACAGAGGGATTGTGATCAGAAACAAAGCTAGACTGGTTGCACAAGGGTACACTCAGGAAGAAGGAATAGATTATGAGGAAGTCTTTGCTCCTGTGGCAAGGATTGAAGCAATCAGGTTATTTCTAGCCTATGCCTCATACATGAAGTTCAAAGTGTACCAAATGGATGTCAAAAGTGCATTTCTGTATGGAAGCATTGAGGAAGAAGTATATGTCTGTCAACCCCCTGGATTTGAGAATCCATTGCACCCTGACAGAGTATACAAGCTGAAGAAGGCTCTCTATGGTTTGCATCAGGCCCCAAGAGCATGGTATGACACTTTGTCTACCTATCTCTTGAAAAATGACTTTGAAAGAGGAGTAATTGACAAGACCCTGTTTATCAAGAGGAGAAAGAGAGGTACTTTACTTGTTCAGATCTATGTGGATGACATCATCTTTGGATCCACCAATGATCAAATGTGTAAAGAGTTTGAGGAATTGATGCACAAAAGCTTCAAGATGAGCTCCATGGGAGAACTTACATTCTTTCTTGGGCTTCAGGTAAAACAGAGGAAAGATGGAATTTTTATTAGCCAATCCAAGTATGTGAAAGACATCCTGGACAAGTTTGGTTTATCAGACTCAAAGCCAGCAAGCACTCCAATGGAAACACATAAACAGATCACTGCAGATCTTGAGGGGGAGGATGTGGATGTCCATCATTACAGATCAATGATTGGATCTCTCATGTATCTCACAGCCTCTAGACCTGACATTATGTTTTCAGTCTGTGTTTGTGCCAGATTTCAGGTTTCTCCAAAGCAATCACACCTTCATGCTGTCAAGAGAATATTCAGATACTTAAAAGGGCAACCTAGATTAGGTCTCTGGTATCCTCATGAATCCTCT
Source organism: Saussurea involucrata (assembly GCA_033807775.1). NCBI lineage: Eukaryota > Viridiplantae > Streptophyta > Magnoliopsida > Asterales > Asteraceae > Saussurea > Saussurea involucrata. Next base: position 24,932,400 of record CM066314.1, read on the forward strand.
TTTGACTTGCTTGCATATTCAGATAGTGATTTGGGAGGAGCCAACATGGATAGGAAGTCTACTTCAGGTGGATGTCAGTTTTTGGGTACAAGACTAGTATCTTGGCAGTGTAAGAAACAAACCACAGTGTCCTTATCTACCACAGAAGCTGAGTACATAGCTGCTGCAAGCTGCTGCTCTCAGGTTCTATGGATTCAGAATCAGATGTTGGACTATGGGGTAACTTTTCTTCACACACCAATCTTCATTGATAACAACAGTGCTATTAGCATTGTTAATAATCCAGTCAAACACTCAAAAACAAAGCATATAGAGATAAGGTATCACTTTATAAGAGATTGCAATGAAAAGAAATTAATTCAGGTTGCTAAAGTTCATACAAATGACCAGTTTGCTGATCTATTCACAAAAGCTTTTGATGTGGGTAGATTCACCTTTTTGGTAACAAGTGTGGGCATGATCAACCTAGAATAAATTTATGACTTTCTGTTTTTATACCTGTATTTCTTCATATATTTGGTGCTACTAACTTTCTTTCTCAGGATCCTCTGTTTCCCTCAGATTACCAAGTGCAGAAAAGTGTAAGTGTGGTTACTACTGCCTGTGCAGCGTTACTACTGCCAGTACAGAAGTTACTACTGCCTGTGTTCAGTAGTTAATACTGCTCAGCAGTTAATACTGCTAATGCAGTTAATACTGCTGGTGCAGTTAATACTGCTAGGTAGTTAATACTGCTAGGTAGTTAATACTGCTTGGTAGTTAATACTGCTTGGTAGTTAATACTGCTCAGTAGTTAATACTGCTTGGTAGTTAATACTGCTTGGTAGTTAATACTGCTCAGTAGTTAATACTGCTCGGTAGTTAATACTGCGAGGTAGTTAATACTGCTTCTGATAATCTAGGGCATATAAATACCCCTGTTTGCCCGCCCAAGTTCATAACGACTCTTCGCATTTACTTCTTCTCTCTCGTTCTAACCTAGTCTCCCAGAATCTCTGTGCTTTTCTTTCAAGAATCCTCAGGAATCATGGAGTTTGTGGATGAGCACAATGAAATAGCCATGCTTCAGAAGCCGAAACAAGCTGCGGGATTCCACGATATAGTCGATTTTCTCAAATCCTCGCACATCTCCTATGCCCTAACGGTGAGCCCAACAATCTATATCGAACATCAGACACAATTTTGGGAGAATGCCACTGTTAGTGTCGAAGAAGGGCAGAAAACCATTCGCACAAGGGTCTGTGATAAACCCTTGAAAGTCACTGAAGAGGTTATTCGCATCTCTCTTCAGTTGAATGATGCTTCAGGTATATCTTCTATTCCTAATGAAGAACTCTTTTCTACTTTACAAAGAATGGGGTATGAAGGTCCCATTGGTGTTTTTAAATTCTACAAGTCAAAATTTTTCAACCAATGGAGATTTCTTGTTCATACCCTGATGCACTATATTTCCAAGAAAACTACTGGATGGAGTGAGTTCAGCAGTCCCATTGCATATGCCTTGGTCTGCTTATCCACTGCCAGAAAGTACAATTTTTCAGCAATGATCTTTAATGATCTTGTATCAAACTTGGAATCTAAAAAGACCTTTTTCATGTATCCAAGGTTTGTGCAAGAAGTTCTTAACAAGGAATTGATGGACTTACCTCAGTTTACTGAGGTATATGTACCCAAATCCCCTAAAGGGAAGGTTTTTTCAAATATGAAAAGACTTCCTAGGGACTCGGAAGGAGTTGACACACCATTGTTCTCTACAATGATGGTTGTGTCCCACCCCTCTGAAGGTATGGCATCAGGATCAAGGCCCTCATTAGATCAACCCACTGATGACCAATCCCAACCTTCCATCTCAAAAGACATCCCTCAGTCCATTCTTGAACAGCCCACTCCCACAATCACCAAAAGGTTTCAAAGAAGAAAGGTGCACAAGGCTCCTTCCCTTGATGTACCTACTCAAAGCCCTAAGACTTTAAGCCCTCAATTGGAGCATTCTCCAATTGAGAATATCAACAGGGAAACCACAGGGGTGTCTCCCAACCCCAAGAAGGTGGTCTCTAAGGAGAAGGATGACCATATGGGTGCTAAGGCTGCCACTACTTCTGCTAGCACAGAGAAGGACAGTGGTAACATAAATAAGACCTTCCCCATGGCAACTCTAAATGAGAAATCATTAGGAGGACCCAGGTGCCAAGAAACCAAGGGGGCAGGTAGTGCTTCTGCTAGGCAGAAGGCTTCTGCTGAAACTTCCAAGGATCCTTTAAAGAAGGTAAATACTTCTAAACAAGGTGAGGATAGATATAACTATGAGGAATTGATGGAAACCATAGGGAATATCAACTTGGATGTTATAGCACAAAAGAAAGAGATTGAGCAACTTAAGACTGTGGTCACCTACCAACAGTCTCAAATTGAGAAGCTCAAAAAGATGGTCACCAAGTTGCTGAACAAAAAGAAAAAGGCAAGATTTGTGCTAAGAAGAAGAACTTCAACTGATGATGCTCCCAAAAAGGGGGAGTCAGAGTCAGAAGCAGAACTGAAACTGAAGGGTCCACAAATTGAGGGGGAGACTGTTCACATAGAGACTGAGATGGAAATGGACTATGCACAGTTTAAGGGGGAGTCTAGTGAGACAGAAAAGGGGGAAGAGTGTGTTACAGCAGCAGAAACCAAAGCAGCAGAAACCACAGCAGCAGAAACTGTTAATGCTGCTGAGTTTGAACAAGCAGCAGAAACAGTTAATGCTGCTGAAGGCCAAACAGTCAAAGCAGCAGAAACTGAGCAGGAAGCAGTAACTACAACTCAAGCTGAAATAGATGAAGAAATTTACTGGATTGTAAAGAACAGTATTGAAGCAGCATCACTACATGTACTAAGAGAAGCAGTAACAGCCATAGCAGCAGAAATGGTTATTGCTGCTGAAAAACTTAAAGCAGCTGAACCAACTCCTGAGGCTGTCAAAACTCTTAAAAGAACCAAGATGATGTCAAAGAAAAGACCAAGAACCCAGCCCATAACTTCAAAGAAGAAAAATGAAAAGAAGCCAAGGGTGGAGTCATCTGCAGAAGAGGCCCAGGAGGAAACAGTGAAAGAAAAATCTGATGGAAAAGTTGCTGAAGAAGAAGTGGCAACTCCATCAGGGCAATCAGGCAATGTGAAATCACATTGGGATGCCCAATGTGATTTGTACATTACTAGTGTTGACTCTAACCCAATTCCACTTCAGGCTGAACCAATATCATCTAAGGCTCCTGAAATCATCTTTTGGGACACTTTGAAAGATGGTAGAAAGGAGTTCATTAGGATAAAAAGAGCAGATGGAAAATTTGAAGTCTTTTCTACTTGGGGAAAAATTGTCAGAACGTGCTCAAGATCAGACTTAGAAGAGATGTTCAAAGTTGGGATGAAGATATATGAAAACATGCTGACTGAGCAAGGGATGTCAATTTCTAAAATGGTACTTGAATTCTTGTGCCAAATGTTCAAACCTGAAGCAGTTCAGCATAGGTTAAACACACAGTTTCAAGCCATTACCAACTGGATGCTCTATGAAAACTGTGGAGTATATGTCATCTCCCTTGACTCTGCAACTCAAGAATACTATCTGGTAGATGAAATATACAATCACAGCATGAAGAGGCTGCAAGGAATGTTACACACTAAGCTGACCTGCAACAAGGATTCAGCAATGGGTAGATTCTTGGTAAAGAGGATTCTAAATCAAAGTCTAGGTCTAAGTCCTAATCTGTGTGTACATGATGACTAAGTTTTGGAAGCATCATCTGAAGAACTTGACTTCTTTTCCTAAAAGTCAAGTTAGGGGGAGATTGTTGGGAACTGAAGATATGCTAAGTATGGTTAGTACTGCTAAGTCTACATTACTACTGCCAGTTCTTCGTTACTACTGCTGGGCAAGGTTACTGCTGCTAGATGAAGTTAGTACTGCTAGACGAAGTTAGTGCTGCTAGACCAATTTACTACTGCTAGACATGGTTAGTACTGCTGAGCTGAGTTACTATTGCTTGAAGACTGTGAAGGTTAATACTGCTGAAGGTTGTTAATGCTGCTGAGCCAAATCATCATTAATACTGCTGAGTTGATAAGTTTGGGATGCGATGCTTTTGGAGACAAATAAGGAATTGATCAAGATATGTTTAACGAAGATTCAGAAGATCAATTTACTTTTGATAGTTATCTTGTAATTACTTTTGTATAAATAGTATTGATAGATAGCGATTAGATGAGATGAATAATATACGAGTGAAATAGAATTTGATATTCATTCAAGAGTGAATTAACCTCAAGATCATAGATCCTATTTCTAGAGAAGTAGAAATCGTCTTGTTGAGCCTGTTCAACAAGATTGAGGTTTGGTATAAAACTTGTGAGTAATAACTGTTTGATATATATACAGTTTATTGAATTTCTATTGATTGTTCTTTAATTGATTTAGAGTTCTATTCCGCAAGATTCTCTAAATTCTGTTTCTAAGAAGTTTAATTCTTGTTAAGAATTGATCCTGACAAAACCTGAGTCTAAAGTGAAGCTTGAAGGTACATACATATGACAAAATTATTGTTTAAATATTATCTGCAACTTATCTTAGTATTATTTTGTAATTATATAAATTTTTATGATAACAACCAGGAGCCGACAATGATGCAACAAACAACAGTGAAACTGTATATGGTAGTAAACAAGCTACGTACCTGGTTCTACATCATCATCAACCGATTCCTCAACTCCCATTATCTGCAGTTCTTCAGTTTCCTCGAAAACTCCATCACCATTGTTTTCATTACATAACAAAGAATCAAAAATCATTGATGAATTCTTGCTCTGATCACGAACAGAACATTGGGATAGTACATAATCATCGACAACATGTTCAGTAACTGTTTCATCAGCGGTGTTAATATGCGAGCAATCATTGCGAATTTGTGCACGGGTTTCATCAACGACTATTTTGCTGTTACTTCCATCCATTGTATAAGTTTTTTGGGATTCAACTATTGTCATTCATGAAAGATTCTTACTCGGATATATACAGGTTTCATAATTAATGAGCAAATCAAAAAAAAATATTGCATATACACCGCAACGATAACATACCATGATTATAGGGATTGATAATCAAAAAAATATTGAATTTTATTTATCCTCAATTAGTATTTATCCCTATAAGTTGCATGAAATCGTTGATTTCAACAAATAATATACCTTGATTATAGGAAATGATAATTAAAAAAATATTGAAAATATTTTATACTCAATACGTATTTAACAATTAAGTTACATGAAATCGTTGATTTTGACAATAAAAATTTAATCCATTATTAATAAAATCGGATGAATATTGACATTCAAAAAAAACCCACTTTTATAGGAGATTGAAATCATCCACTAATTCACATATTTTAAATTGAGAACATGGTTACCATAAATTTCGGTTGCATTATCTATGGTAAGTTTGGGAAAACCGTCTAATAAAAAAAAAGAAAATAATATAATTACCAAATACCTTAATTGCCCTTTAAAAAATTAGGAACAATAAATTACAAATAGAAACTAATCATATGAGATCAACGGTGATGATGAGGGTTGCAAAGTTTGCAACCTTTTCGTGGGTTGCAAAATAGTCTTTCCCTATATATATATATATATATATATATATATATATATATATATATAGGGGCCTAATCAAATGAGAACTAGTTAGTTTGTGATAATCGTGAGATCCAATGTGAACCACTCATTTAAGATAATTGATGTAAATATTAAATAAATACAAAAGGGTATTTTAGTAAATTTTTATTTTACAACTAATTAAATTAAGTTATTTTTTCATATATATCTTCTCTCTCCACCATACATCTTAACCCTAGAAGCATCTCTTTTCTTTTTCCATATCCAGCCGCCACCATCCTCTCATGTCATCATCTTCTTCTTCATTGGTTAGGGTTCTTCATCAAATCTGTTTCTTTGGCTTCTTCTTTCTTATATGTTGTGGTTCGAATCAAACACATCTAAAACCATGGTCCTCATTGGCATTGTTTTGGTCACTGCAACACCACCGTCAATAGCTCGGCCACCACCGGTGCCCCTTCCCGTTCCCCTTCCTCGACCACCATCATCATTGTACATCAATCTAGCCTTGTTCCTCTCTCTATCTCTCTCCCCCGACGCAGATCTGTGAACGCAAACTCGTCTCGTCGCCGCCGTCAATCTGGCTTCATCATTTTTTTTTCTTCTCTTGTTTAATCAAATCGACAATGATGATGAACTTCCGATGATTCATTGATGGTTTGTGGGTATCACACTGGTATCACAAAAGTTCCTGGGTATCGCAATAGTAACGAACGTAATTATGAAATGGGTGGAAGTATGTATCACAATTGGTATCACACTGGTATCATGGTCGTTCTTGGGTATCGCAATAGTAACGAACGTGATTATGAAATGGGTGGAAGTTTGTATCACAATTGGTATCACACTGGGTATCACAATCGTTCTTGGGTATCGCAATAGTAACGAACGTGATTATGAAATGGGTGGAAGTATGTATCACAATTGGTATCACACTGGTATCACGGTCGTTCTTGGGTATCGCAATAGTAACGAACGTGATTATGAAATGGGTGGAAGTTTGTATCACAATTGGTATCACACTGGGTATCACAGCCGGAATAAGTTGGCTGGAGACCGGAGAGAGGAGAGAGGAGAGAGGATATTTTACAATACCTAAAATGCCCCTTAATTAAAATATAAAGTCAAAAATACCAAAATTAATAATTTCCTAATTTATGGGTTGATTTGTGGTTGAGATTGGATCTCACGGTTACCACAAACTAACTAGTTCTCCCTTGAATGGCCCCCTATATATATATATATCATGGTTCAAATTAACTCGTTACGACGCATTATGGCGTCAAGACTTAGGTTCGCCGCCAAGTTAACCCCCATGGCTTCACTCTAAGGCGTGACTTGCTTTGTAACGTGATGGCACGTTATGGCGTGTTATGATGCGTTGACGCATTATTTTGTAAGTTGTAAGATTGTTTTTAGTTTATAACTTGAAGAATAAATGGTAATTTTTCACGAAACCTAAGACTTAAATACTCATAATAAGGAAACCTAAAAACTAAAAACCCTAAATTGGTAAATATTTACTCTTATTCTCGTACACGAAGAGTCGAACGCGAACTATGAGAATTAAAGTAATGCGTAGATATTCAAGAGATTTACTCCCGATTTTACACTCTTGATATCATTTTATGTAAGCTCTATATATTTGGTATCAATGTTTTTTTTGTTTTCTTATTACGTTAGATGAATTTATCTTGTTCTACATTGTTATTCAATACATAACACACAATGTGTATACATATGTATGTATATATATATATGCCGCCATAACTCGTAAGATTTGAGGTTTGACATTGCCGTCACGTCTCACGTCATTTGGAACCTTGATATATATATATATATATATATATATATATATATATATATATATATATATATATATATATATATATATATATATATATATATATATATATCGAAATAATATATATTAGCCATGGGTTGGCGGTTTGGGTTGGGTTGAGATATGCTAACCCAATTTCAACCCTCCTAATTAGCGGGTTGGCGGGTTGGGTTTAATTGAGTTGTTAACGGTTTGGGTTGGACGAGTTTCGCGGGTTGACGGTTTTTTGTACACCTCTAGGTAGTAGGAATGCTAAGCAATTCTTTTACTATGATAATCATAGTCTTTTCCACAATAATTACAAACACATCTAGAGTATTTTTTTTTTGAAATCCCAAACGTTTAAAGTTCTACCACTTTTTTCTTAGACGTGTTTGGAACATTTGGTTCATCATTATCTTCAATTTTTGGAGATTTAGGAGAATTTTCCATTGGTCCTATAAATAGGAAAAACATGTAAAAATATTGAGTTTCAACGACAGACAAGAGAGCAAGTGAGCAACAAGTCTGAGTCGTGTAGATTTTTCCTTGACCTAGGTTGATTGAGTTTGGGCATTGGGCTTAAAAATTAAATTGGACTAATAATACATGCAGTTAATTTTTGGGCTGTAAAATATATATTAAGCGTAAAACAATATATATATATATATATATATATAGAGGAAGGACTTAAACAAGCGTAGCTTTCCACCCACGTGCGCCGCATTCAATTGTGATTTTTAATTTGAAATTTATACTTTTAACCCGTATACTTATTTACTAACTTTACTTTATACTTTTTACTTTCCTAATTTTATTTTTACATTTAACACATATAATCGTTTATTAACTAAAATACGTTAAAAAATACCTTTTAATTTTAACAAGTTACACCATTGTAATCGTCTCTTCGATACCTTCGAAATGAGCCTAATATTGAATATTTTTTGATTTAATTATTTAATTATATATCATATATAGTACATAAAAATATTTTTAATATTTACAATTCATACCCTTATAGTTTTGATTAAATGTTTGTTAGGAAAACCTATCAAATCATATGTGATTAGGAAACAATAGTAAATCATATGTGATCTATAATACTGTTATCTGATATCACTAGTTATTAATCATATATGATCTTGTTTTACAATCTGATATCACTTAGTTATTAATCATATGTCATTTTATTTTAGTTGGTAATCATATGTGATCTATAAGATTGTTATCTGATATCACTAGTTATTAATCATATATGATCTTGTTTTACAATCTGATATCATTTAATTATTAATCATATGTGATTTTGTTTTAGTAAATCATATGTGATCATAGATGATCTTGTTTTACAATCTGATATCACTTAGTTATTAATCATATGTGATTTTGTTTTAGTAAATCATGTGTGATCATATCTTGTTTTACAATATGATATCACTTAGTTATTAATTATATGTGATTTTGTTTTAGTAAATCATATGTGATCATATATGATATTGTTTTACAATCTGATATCACTTAGTTATTAATCATATATGATTTTGTTTTAAGTCGCGACTTTGGTTGCGACTTAAAGTGGAGGGAAAAGTCGCGTAATCATATATGATTTTGTACATGAATCATATATGATTTTATACATAGCGGTTTTTATCTTGTTTTCTTAAATAGTTAGCGTTCTCATATGAACCCACCTCTTGTCAACTAAATATCAATCAAAATTTATATAAAATGACGATTTTAAATAGTTAAAAAAATCTAAGAAATTGTAAATAAAAGGATAATTTTTAGCAAACTATTTTAAAGTTGTTAATTGCGTAAATGCGAAAGAAATTTCGATCAACACCAAATTTGATTTTACGGATGGATGATTAGAGCGAAGAAATTAAATAATGCAAAAAAAATCAATTATTCACCCTTACCATTTAATATCCTTAATAAATCAAATGGTTGGTTGAAAATGCTCCTCGTGTTTTCCTAAATTGTTACGATTCTCGTTTGAACATTTTTCATGAATTGTAAATATTAAAAATATTTTTATGTAGTATATATGATATATATTAAAATAAATAAATCAAAAAATATTCAATATTGAGCTCATTTCGAACATATCGAAGAGACGAATACAATTGTGTAACTTGTTAGAATTAAAACGTATTTTTTAACGTATTTTAGTTAATAAACGATTATATGTGTTAAATGTAAAAATTAAAATTAGAAAAGTAAAAGATATAAAGTAAAGTTAGTAAATAAGTATAGGGGTTAAAAGTGTAAATTTCAAATATAAAATCACAATTGAATTGAATGTGGCGCGCGTGGGTGGAAAGCTACGCCTATAGCATCGGAATTGTTTAAATCTCTAATTAGTGATTGAGAATCGTCCTCGTGTTTTCTTAAATAGGTGTTGTCCTCGTTTGAACCCACCTATATATATATATATATATATATATATATATGCACTTATTTTTTGGGTTGTAAAATGTATATTAAGCGTAAAACTATATATATATATATATATGCACTTATTTTTTGGGCTATAATTTATAATAATGTAAATACAATATATGAGATGAGATCGAGAGAGAACCCTAAAAAATAAAGGAACCGATGAATTCATCTAAACCGTTAGATTGAGACGATTCAAATGATGAGATTAAAATGGTGGTTATAACCACTTTTTCCAAAAAATATAAAAATATTTCCTCCTAATTTTTAAAACCGATAATAAACTAAAACAACAAAAATTGGAGCGAAACAAATTACACCAAAAAAACGTCACATTATTATATTTAATTTGACATCCATTTTGATATACTTTTTCATCCGTTTTTCTTGGTTTTTCGGTTCTTTTATTTTTCAGAGTCCTCCCTTGATCTTTTCCCTATATATATAGGGTACAAATCAAATACAAAACATGTATTTGTTGCACCCCTTACAAACCACAGTCTGCATATGTGCAGAACCAGTCTGCATATATGCATTATCCCATATGAGTGTATGTTAATTATATGTATATTCTCGCACGTATGCATATGCACGTATGCATATGCACATATGCAGACTGATTCTGCACATATGCAGAACTGTGGTTTGTAAGGTGTGCAACAAATGCAAGGTTTGCATTTTACGGAGCCTATATATATATATATATATATATAGGGGAGAGATATTATGAAAACCACTCTAACTTAGAAAACTTTGAAAACCTGTGTCGACCAATCAGATTTTTTCTTAATCATTTTTTGTTAATTATATATTAAATGCCAGTTTCGTCATTTTGTAATTCTGACGTTTATTATGCAAATGATGATAATTATGATTTCAAAAATAAGATTGATTTGATTCCGAGTAATTAGGGAAACCGGAATATCCTTCATTTGAAATTTGGCAAGTACCTATGTAGTCGAGTGGTGTTGTGCATCATACAGTTTCGAAATTTGGTAACTGTTTTTCTGCATTTTTTGGTCCTGCTTTGTTGGTTCGATCTTGGTTTGGTTGCGTGGACATTTTGTCCCTTTGTTTATGTCTTTCTTTTGGTAAGGTTTGTTTCTTGCAAACCTGGAAGTGCAGGCATGTGTCATTTTTGTGGCTTCTGTTTGTTTAGTGACAGTTCTGTGTATTTGGTTTTTGGTTTTTGGTGTGTTAATGATATCTTGTGCCTTTCAAAAAATCATATAGTTTCGAAATGGGTCACAGTTGTCCTTCTGTTTGCTTCTTGCAAACTAAAAACACTTATCCATGCTTCTGTTGATTTTTTGTGGTGCATGGCCACTGTTGGTTTGTTTTTTATTTTTTTTCATATAGGTGGCGGCTCACCAATTTGTAGTTTGTGATGAAGTTTGATTTTAATTAAATATCATTTGCCTTGCAAAAAAAACAAAAAAAGTGGTCGTTTTCATTCGTTGTTCATATCCGTTTCATCTCTGTACATCGTCGTGTCATCGTCGTTTCATCTATGTACATCGCCGTGTCATCGTCGTTTCATCTCCGTTTTATCTCGATGCATCGTCGTGTCATCTCCGTTCATCACCGATTTCATCCCCGTTCATAGCCGGAGAAAAAGGAGGTTGACGGTTTTATGGGTATTAAGTTCATCCCACGATATCATCTCCGTTCATCGCCGGATTAAGGGATTGATTGAATCATACCTCCCGGAAGACGAATCATGTCGATGAAATCTGGTTGACGATTTTTTGATTCACTTTCCTCCGATTATCGAGTGATGAAGCCGAAGATTAATGGATTTATACAGTTTCCTTATTCAAAAAATCGAATGAAATGACCTACATACCCTCAATATGATTTTCCGGTGAATTAAAAAAATTGAAAAAAATCCATTATTAACAAAAATAGACCAAATTAATATTAACCGTAGATTAGATTGATCTAGGGTATTAAAGTGGGTTTCACAGTTTTCAAAATAGTAGAGGTTTTCACATGAAATGGCCTATATATATATATATATTAAAATAATAAATATTAGCGGTGGATTGGCGGTTTGGGTTAGGTTGACTTTTTCCAACCCAATTTCAACCCTTATAATTAGCGGTTTGACGGTTTGGTAGTTCGACGATTCGACAGGTTGGGTTGTTAGCGGATTGGGTTGGTCGGGTTTCACGAGTTGACGATTTTTTGTACACCCCTAGCAAGTCTCGTGTTCCACCTGTCACCACAATATTCTCAAATTTGTTTTCTAATATTTGAATTATTTTTTAGAACTTAAAAATTATATGTGTTTAAAGCGATGAAATGCCTAAACTGATATTGTTATTATGTTTTAGAAACAGGTAGAGTATATGTAAAGCATTTTAAACGAAACTTGTGTATGAGTGGATTGTGAATCAAACGTGGAAAACGGATGTAAGATGACAGGTAATGTGATCCCTAAATAAACGCTACCATACGAAATCTTATGATGAAACGTCAAGTATACGATGATGCTGATGATAATTAATGGCGCATGCCACAGGAAATCCCAATACCACACCACTGTTATTTGTTAGCCTCTCGCCATTAATGCACCGCCCTCATCCTCCTCCATTTCAGTTTTAACTACCCTTCTGCTCCATTACTTACCTCCTTCACTCACTCACTCACTCACTCACTCACTCACTATACATCATCATCGTCTCTATATATATATATATATAGCTAGAAACAGTGTGTGTGTGTGTGTGTGTGTGGGTGGAAATGGAAGATGGAGGTGGAAAAGGGGTTGAACCATCGTTGAGAAAGGAGAAGAAAACTCTGAAGGTTAGGTTGAATGGGGAAGCTAAGCATTGGACCGATGCTCTCCCGATTGGCAATGGCCGTCTTGGTGCTATGGTTTGGGGTGGTGTTTTCTCTGAAACCATCAATCTTAATGGTACATTTTCTCAACCCTAGCTGGTAACACTCGTTGTTTCTTATTTCAATCATCAGTTACCAATAATTTATGCTGAAATCGATATTTCCTTTTACTTTTCTTCAAAAATATTAACATCAACTATTGATTATGCCTTAATTATAATATGGATTACGTTGCTGCAGATGACACACTGTGGACAGGAAGTCCGGGGAACTACACAAATCCAGATGCTCCACAAGCACTGTCTGAGGTCCGGAAACTTGTGGATGATGGAAAATATGCGGAAGCCACCGCTTCTGCCGTCAAGTTATCCGGAGAACCCTCAGCTGTATGCTTGTATAATATGATTAATATCTGTTAGTGATTTCAGTCTCATCATAATTGAGATCACTAGATCACTAGATCTAGGGAATTTTAGTGTGGTTGTGATATACTTGAGATCGATTAGCTAATAAAGGCAAATATGAAATATCACAAGTGAGTTAGGAGACACTCACAAACATTTGTATTCGGAAATCCACCATTCCGTGTATCATCTCCATTTCCCCATATCTAACAAATGCTGTTATCTCAATATTCTATCCAAGTTTGTTTCATTGTTTTATCGTGACACCCAGCATCTAACAATTTCTGTCTACAACTCTCTTGTAATGGTGAAGGCATACCAACTTTTGGGTGATATCAAACTAGAATTCGACAATGCTGGTGCTGCGTACGATGAAACGACATATCACCGAGAGCTGGACCTCAATACCGCCACCGTAAAAGTCCATTACTCTATTGGTGACATGGAATTCACAAGGGAACATTTTGCATCATACCCAGATCAAGTTATCGTGTCCAAGATTTCTGCAAGCAAATCAGGTTCTTTGTCTTTCATTGCATCTCTCGACAGCAAGCTACCTCATCATTCATCTATAAACACCCAAAACCAGATCATCATGGTAAGTGGTGAAGATGATATCAAGTCTGAAACAACTCAGTTTTCTGCTATTCTTGATTTGCGAATTAGCGATGGTATCGGCACCATAAGTGTTTTAGAAGATAAGAAGATTAAGATGGAGGGGTGTGATTGGGCGGTTATACGTCTAGTGGCATCATCTTCGTTTGAAGGGCCATTCACTAAGCCTTCAGATTCTAAGAAAGATCCGAAATCAGAGTCTTTGAAAACTTTGGAGTCATTGAAGAGTTTGTCGTACGAGGAACTTTATGCTCGTCACTTGGAAGATTACCAGAACCTATTTCATCGTGTCTCAATTGAGCTTTCCAAAGGCTCAAATGGCTCATTGTTAAGCGATGAAGATGTGGCAACTGCAGAGAGAGTGAAGTCTTTTAAAACAGATGAAGATCCGTCATTGATTGAGCTCTTATTTCAATATGGTCGTTATTTGCTTATTTCTTGTTCGAGGCCTGGAACTCAGCCGGCAAATCTGCAGGGTATATGGAATGACAAAGTTACACCGCCATGGGAGTAAGCTCATAATGAAAACACATGTTATTCATGATGATATTCATGATTATAAAGGTTATTCATTATGAATAACTTCAAATGAATATTTCTCATGGACCATTTTTGTTGGCGTATTTTGCAGTGGTGCACCTCACTTGAACATAAATCTTCAAATGAATTATTGGCCTTCGCTTTCCTGCAACCTCCACGAATGCCAAGAGCCTTTGTTCGACTGTATTGCATCTCTTTCAGTCAATGGAAGTAAAACTGCAAAAGTAAGATGATTTTTCCCTTGTTGTGGAATGAGTCAAAAGAAAAAATGGGACCTTTTATGTTTTCGTAACATTTTCGTGAGTATTTTGCAGGTAAACTATGGGGCGAATGGGTGGGTTACACACCAGGTTTCTGATATATGGGCTAAAACATCCCCTGACCGTGGTGAGGCCTTGTGGGCATTATGGCCGATGGGTGGAGCTTGGCTGTGTACCCATCTGTGGGAGAATTACACTTATACAATGAACAAAGTAACACCCTCATTGTGTTTCCTTCCTAACTTCACTTCACTATATATTTGTTTTGGGTATCTTATCTTGATTCTAACTCAATAGATAAAGTTGACTTTTCAGGTCAACTTATTACTTTTTGAGATCCAAGTTCATATTTCACTACAACAAAGCTGGTTTTATAGGACGTCGTGTTATGTCTAAGCGTCCAAATAGACAATTTATAGTACTTAAGTTTAGATGACCAAACAATTGTGCTTCCTATATAAATTTGTTGCAATAAGTTAATAGGACACTCTTGTGCGTCTTAACAAGTTCTTTAAGACAATTTTATAATATAACATCCTAATAGCCTTTTTATATGACATTAAAAAGTGTCTTGCCCATATGACATTTTTCAAACATTTCATATAAAAAGCTAAACAACTTGTTAGGATGCTCAAATACATCATAACAGTATTAGAAAATTTTGACATCTTTACCGTCCTATAAAACTAAGGAGGCGTTTGGTTTGCTGAATGGAATTTGATGGAATTGGAATCCATTGAAGAAATTTGACTTTGACGGAATTGGAATGGAATTTGACCACGTGTTTGGTTGGTAGGAATTGGATGGAATTCAATTCTTTCACTTAAGCCAAGGAATGATGAATTCCTTAATTTGTGGAATTCAATGAAATTCAAAAGATTCCATCATTTTCATTATGTGAACCAAACATAGGATTTAGAATTTGGTCAATGGAATTATCCATTCCAATTCCTTCAAAATCTATGAACCAAACACCCCCTAACTTTGTTGTGTGTTTATCCGTGATACTTTCGTTAGTTTATTTGTATAAGGTATTAAGGTTCTACTTTGGTTGTCAATCTTTTGGGAACGCCAAGAACTTGTATCAATCCCGAGTTGAAAGCTAGTCAGTTTGACCTCAAAAATCAAATTAATACCATTCTTTATTCATACCATTGCTAACTTTGGTTGTAAAAATAGGATTTTCTTGCAACAAAAGCATACCCATTGTTAGAAGGATGTGTTTCATTCCTTTTGGACTGGTTGATTGAAGGCAAAGAAGGGTATCTACAAACTAATCCATCCACTTCTCCAGAACACATGTTCACTGCTCCTGATGGTAAACCTGCTAGTGTCAGCTATTCCACAACCATGGATATGTCCATCATTAAAGAAATCTTTTCCGCCATTGTTTCTGCTGCCGAGGTAACACTACTTTTAGTTGTAATTCCCTTTAAGACTAATGAAGATTAATGAAGACACTGCAATTGCAAAACAGGTTCTGGGAAAGGGTGAAGATGATCTGATCAAGAAAGTTCTTGAAGCCCAACCAAGGCTTTATCCAACAAAAATTGCTACAGATGGTTCCATTATGGAATGGGTATGTATGTATGTATGTATGTATGCATGTATGTATGTATGTATGTATGTATGCATGCCATGTTTTCACCTGTTTTCACATATCGCAGGCTCAAGAGTTCGAGGATCCAGAAGTGCATCACAGGCATATTTCACACGTATTCGGGCTATTTCCGGGGCACACCATAACACTAGAGAAAACTCCGGATCTCTGTAAAGCTGCAGATTACACTCTCAATAAAAGAGGTGCAACTATTTCATAATCCAAAAGCTTATGTCACTGTTTGGTTTATATTTTTTGTTTGAACTTTGAACAGGAGAAGAGGGTCCGGGATGGTCAACTACATGGAAAGCAGCATCATGGGCTCGGCTTCACAACAGTGAGCATGCATACCGAATGATCATATATTTGTTTGACTTGGTTGACCCTGATAATGAAGGCAACTATGAAGGTGGACTTTATAGTAATTTGTTCACCGCACACCCTCCTTTCCAAATCGATGGCAATTTCAGGTAATTGCCATTTTCCACATGTGTTTATATAGCAAATTGTTGCCGTGCTTGAGGGTGTACCAATTATAAATATGTTTAGCCTTTAGCTTAACTATACATATTTTAACCGAATTATCATCTTTTATGTTTTTACTCGTTGAATTGATCAATTATCTTGGTAGAAGGAGGTTCACGGGAAAACCTAAAAAAATGGAAAACTTTCATCTGGACGCACTTGTGCATACAAGTAAATTAAGTTGTTTTTTGGTTTTTATGCACGTGTGTTACAAATTACTTGTATGCACAAGTGCATACCGTCCAGATGAAAGGCTACCAAGGTGTTCCTCAGTTTTCCGTTTTTTTGTAGGTTTTCCCCGAACCTGACCCTATCTTGGTATATGTGTAAAAGGGCCTACAAAAAGATTGGAACGATCCTGTGACTAAGATGCTAAAACAAAACTTGTTTGGTGTGCAGTTTCAGCGCAACGTTAGCTGAGATGCTGATTCAGAGCACCATGAACGACATTTACGTGCTTCCTGCACTTCCTCGAGACAAATGGAGGAGTGGTTCAGTGACGGGATTGAAGGGACGTGGGAATGTGACGGTGAGTATCTCGTGGGAAAATGGAGATCTCCGTGAGTTGGGTCTTTCGTCCTCGGATGATGGGAATTTGGAGGCGGTGGAGTTCACGAAAATAATACACTACAGTGGGATGAGTACGGTGGCAAGAATGTCGAAAGGAAAAGTGTACACATTTGATGCGCATTTACGATCCATAAACACGACTTCTTTGTCGAATATATAACGTCGTGGCGTGGGTAGCTCATATTCGAGTGGTTGTATCAATTGATAATAATTCAGGCATACTTATGATCAGGTCCATTCCTGACATTTTATAGGTCTGACGTGTATGTTATCGGTATAAGAAAATCTTCAATAAATGGTTGTGGTGATTGAAATAAAACCGAGAAATGCTAATAATTCATGTAAAATAATTCTCGAGTATTTTAGACACTATATTAATCGATGATAGCTTCTAAATAACAATTATCTAACATATCTACTTTCACCAATCCATTCCTTCATCAAACACATGCCATGATGCACATACCTTTCATATATAGATTGAGGTTTTTTAGGTCATAATTTTGATTGCTTGGAGTAATACTTTGTGTGAAAACCATATACATCATTTGGGTTTCTAATTTCTATAGCTTCAGAACAAAGATCCCGTGCCAATTATAGCTTCAGATCTTATTCTTGATTTTTATAGATAGAAGATTACTTGGGATCTATATGCCCAATATTTGGTAGTATCGTATCACATAAGAACAATAAATGGATCGTCAAACAACAAATAACAATAACTGTAAAACAATAGTACAATACAAACTATAGAAAGGAAAGCAAAAAGTAATTGCCAACATAAGCAATTATGCAAACAAAATAACACAAGTAGATAACAAACCAAATAGATGATAGACAAAAGAAGCATAAGCTAATAAAAATAACCAAGAGAAGCAAATAGCAATAATAAATTCATGAGCTTAAAGAATAAAGATTAGAGTGAATTACACCCTGGTCCCTATGGTTTACTCAAAATTTGGATTTGGTGTTTAAAGTGGTTCCTAACTTTTTGATTTACTTTCACATTCTTTTATGTTAAACATACGAGGACCATGAGTTAAAGTAAATTAAACATAGGAGCCGATGTAATTCACTCTAAAGATTAATACTGAAAGTAGTTGTCCACGGAATTTTGAAACACACAAGTGGTAAAATAGTTGTTAGAAGTTAGTTTAAATATTGTTTAGTTAGTTATCACTTTTATCCTTTGTCTTTTCCATTACTTTTGTATTATTCACAATTACATCAATACAATTTCTCTCTCCTCTCCAAACTCTCTGTACGATCACATGGTATCAGAGCAATCTCATATCCGTTTTTTAATCTCTTTTTTTCTTCTCGATTTCTTCCTGATTCTTCTCTGATCTTTCGATAATCCTTCATCTTCATTATTGATTCTCTTCTCTGATTTCTGAAATCATGAATCCTGAAAGCCCTAATTCAACATCCATTGATAGAACTGGTACGAACGAAAGCAATTTAAATGCTTCAGCATACTCTAATCCTCTGTTTCTGAGTCACAATGATAATCCAGGAGCAATGATCGTTTCACAGAAATTTGATGGTAAGCGATTTGGATCCTAGAAAGCGAGCTATGATTCTTGCTCTATCAGTAAAGAACAAATTAGGTTTTGTTACTGGAAGAACCAAAGAACCTGCAAAAAATGATCCAACGTATGAAGATTGGGAGAGATGTAATTCGATAGTGATTACATGGATCTTAAATGTTGTACCTACAGAGATCTCTGAAGGATTGATCTATTATACTTTTGCTAAGGCGATTTGGAAACAACTTCATCTCATGTATGGACAATCAAATTTAGTTGTGATCTGTCAACTTTAGAAAGAGTTGAATCAAATGTCTCAAGGAAGTGATTCAATCACTACCTATTACTCCAAATTCAAAATAGCTTGGGACGAATTTGCATCTATGGATGATATGCCAGAATGTAATTGTGTTGCTGCTGAACTTTGGATGAAACAGCTTGACAGACAACAACTTATGCAATTTCTCTTCGGTTTGAACGATAGTTATGCTACTACTAGAGGAATGATTCTTCATATGAAACCTACAACAGTGATTGCAGAAGCATATGCAATTCTAATTCAGGAAGAACAACAAAGGGAGGTAAGTGCACCTCTTAAGATGAATGTCAATGATGTTGCTATGATGGTGAATAAAAACACTCATGCAAGTGGTAGATCGTTCATAAGCCCAGAGATGAGGAAGAATGTTATATGCAATTACTTTAAGAAAAAAAAGGACATGTCAAGGCTGAATGTTACAGGCTGAATGGATTTACAGAAAATTTCAAGTTCAACAACTCAAGGAAATCCACTGCAAATGTTGGTATTGATGGGAGAAATGATGGAATAGAGATCAGCACTAAGGATTACAATCAAATCATGCAGTTTCTTAATCAATGCAAGATTAATGACCCTATGACCACTGTTCTATAGGCTGCTCAAGTTGATACTGATTCGAAATCTCAATCTGAAGTTCCACTTAATGGAGAAACAAGTGGATTTGCAGCATGTGCAGGTAAAAGTTTGATTAATTCAATTTCTAGTTATTGGATTATAGATTATGGGGCGTCTGATCACATGTGTAGTGTTTCATCTATGTTTTCTTCTCTCACAAAACTTCTCAAACCACATAATGTGTCTTTACCTAATAGAAACACATTACTTGTTGAATATGTGGGAACTGTACCTTTACTCAATCATTTGATCTTGACTCATGTACTATATGTACCTTCTTTTCATTTCAATCTCTTATCTGTACCTAGACTTTGTTCACAACTTAAACGTTTTGTTCTCTTCACTGATATACAATGTTATATGCAGGACCTTCTCACCAAGAAGCTCTTGGTACTTGGTAGAAGGGCTGGAAACTTGTATCTTCTAGATTCTCTTCAATTCAAGCAAAATTATGTTTCTAATCCGTCTTTTTCTAATTCTGTTTCGATAGACAAGTTTGACAAAAATGTTTCTACATGCCACTTAAGATTTGGCCATATTCATGTGTACAAATTGAAACACATGAATCTTGATTTGAATAAATGTGACAATAAAATGTTTCATTCATGTGTTGTATGTCATAAGGCAAGAAAACATCGATTGCCTTTTCCTATTAGCAAATCTTGTTCATCTGATATATTTGATTTGTTACATGTTGATGTTTGGGGACCTTTTCATACCCCAACATATGAAGGTTATCGTTACTTTCTAACTATGGTTGATGATCATAGTAGAACGACTTGGGTTCATTTGTTGAGTCACAAAAATTCACCGTTTCCTATAATTCAATCTTTTGTTCAGTTTGTTCAAACAAAATTTCACGAAGTGTAACACCCTCAAATTTGGAAAGAGCAACTAATTTAAAATTTTTGATATTACATCTGAAACAATAAGTAAAATACCTCCAATTACAAACAATGGTTATCTCCAAGCAATACATACTACATAAGTCTCATTACCAAGACTAAACCCACTTCAGACATCACTTAATCCAAATATAAGTGCTACTTCCCAAGGGTAAATGCGGAAAACATAACTTAAACTATTCACCTCTCGTGCACTTTACTAGCACTCGCCACTTCACAGTGTAGCTAGAGCTACCCCAACCTGAGCCTGTTGCACATGCCGACAAATAAAAAGGGTTAGGCTTACGCCTAGTAAGTTCAAGCATTTTATCATGACTATAACAAATCATAAATCGTCAGTTAATAATTATAGTCATGATTTAAATAAATCTTTAAATGAAAGCTTGCGACAAAGACTATCATTTCCCAAAAAAGTTTCCCAAACGGCATAAGCGACTCATTTTCCAACGCACTCAAAATCCATGGGAATCCTTCCCAAAAGTGTAAAGCGTTTTCCCAAAAATGAGTTACAATCCCAATTCACCCAAATACGCGAATAAATCTAAATTAGGCAAAACCTTCACATACGGTTAACAAAACATACACAACCCATAAAACATGGAAATCGTCCATTAAATATAACTCTTTATTAAAACATAATACGAAGCAATACGCACGTAACCGTAAAATGTAATAAAGATCAAATACCATAAACGGGGGAGACCCGTATCCGTTGAAGGTGGAGGTAACAAATAAGTATACCACCCGTACAACGTTCATCGCACAACTGGGAGTAGAGATTACAAGTTACGTTATGCCTATCTCTATCCTCCCAACGAAATCGGGAATTACCACATACGTCTGGCCTATTCCACGACTCTGCTCTACGAAACCGAGTTACACCATAATTGAGGATACACCTTGACGTCTACCCACTAGGTAACGCCTCAAGGCCCGGCACATCGAGACTACCTCCAAGGTATACATCCCGAAGGCGTGGATCGCTACACAGACCTCCAAAGTAAGTGCCCAAGACTATATCCTCCTAATGCCTACTCGTAAAGTCCAGGTCATAAAACATGAGTTCCGAGGTTCGTCCTCAAGATACCCAATCGACCATTACCAATGACTGAACAACATGCATATGGATCCAATGCAACACAGTCTACAAACATCATGACTATCCCAGAATGACTCACTCACCCAAGTATGTAAATACTCAAACGTGCATTAAATGCAAAATAGTGCAATAAAAGCAACCCATCAACAAGACTCCATATTGAGCCATTTAAACCGGACAATTAACCCCAAGACTTTCTCACAGTCAAAACCGAGCAAAGTGCTTTAAGTTTGCTAGACCCATAACGTCGGTCAAAAACACGTTTAAACATTGTTTAGGCAAGCAATACCACAAAATCATCATTAACCCCAAACTCAACACGGTTAAACAAAAAGGGTTTTCCCAAAGGACTCACACCCTTATAATTCTCAAAAATGACCCATAACACTAAAGATGCATTTTCTCAAATGGTTTATGAAATCATTTACACATATATGATTAAACCATCACTTTAAACCTCATTTTTAGCAATTAATCTTGTAAAGACAAATCATGGTTTCTAACTATCCAAATATCTAAAATCTCAAATATGGGTGTTTTATACATTTATGAAGATAAACACTTCAAAAGAGTTAAACCATTCAAATAACTCAACCATATACATTTTCAAGTAAAACACACACATATTTGTAAAATACTCATTTTGGCATGTACAACGTTTTCGCAAAGTAACTTGAACTCACCTTGCTAGATTTAGCTAAATCTAGAGTTTCTCCAACGTAAGCTCCTTTGATGAAGTTTGCATCCTCAAGCCAAAACTTCCAAAACCTAGATTTATGAAACCCCAACCATCAATATCACAATCCTACCATAAGGTATCATCATCCATCCGTAACATACCAAAATACCCATTTCATACCAAACCCTAGTTTTATACATGAAGGGGATAACGATTTTCCCAATCAATCACCACCAAAATCGACCCATAACACTACAATAAGGAAATAAAGTGAAATATAACGATAATCTAACTAGAAATTACCTTAATCACTTGAATCCTCCAAAAGAGAGCTCCAAAACTTCCAACGACTCTAAGCTCCAAAAATGAACATCAATGGTGGAGTGGGTTGGTTCAAGTGGAGAGGATGAAGAGGAGATGGGAGGATTTGTGGTTAACTTGGGAAGAGAAACCGATTTGGTGAGAGGGGCGATTTTGAGAGAGAGAGCCGAGAGGGTTTGAGAGTGAGAGTGAAAAATGAGGAAGAAGAAAGAAGAAAAAGGGTTTTAAAACCTTCTGGAGTCCGACGGCGAAAGTGACACGGCGAGAGTGACCAAGTCACTCTCGCGAGTGTCATACTCGCTGAACCTAAAAACCCCTCGGTACAAAACCAGAGAGAGTGACACGGCGAGAGTGACACAAGTGTCACTTTCGCTGGTCACTTTAGCCGAGATTGTACCGAAAGCTGTTTTGGCCATACCTTCTTCGTTTTAGCTCCGTTTTTGCTCCGGAAAGGCCCGTTGGACTCGTATTTGAATTCTCCATCCAACAAGACTATCAAATCTAGGATTTAACTCCAAATCCTATTTTCCATAATTTTCTTAAAAGATCGATTCCTCACTAAATCGAAGTTGTACTTATCCGAAATTACGGGTGTTACACGAAGTCATCAAAGTTATCAGATATGATAATGCTAAGGAATTGGGCAACAGTAAAGAAGTAAAATCTTTCTTTGAATCTAAAGGGATTGTTCATCAACTTTCCTGTCCTTATACCCCTCAACAAAACGGTTTAGTTGAACGAAAACATAAACATCTCTTGGAAATGGCACGTTCTTTGATGATTCAATTTGGGCTACCCTTAACTTTCTCGGGGGATAGTATCTTAACAGTTGCTTACCTTATAAATAGAATTCCCTCAAAGATTCTAAACCACTCTTCACCTTTTGAGATACTTTTCAAAATCAAACCTGAGTATAAACATTTGAGAACCTTTGGATGTCTTTTTTTTTGTTTCTACCAATTCCGTTCATAGACACAAATTTCAATCAAGGGTCTAACCACATATATTTTTGGGATACCCATTTGGAAGAAAGGCATACAAAGTTATGCATCTAACCACCAAACAGATCTCTTATTCAAGAGATGTCATATTTTGTGAGTCTATATTTCCCTATCTCAAAAACAGTCCTAATGTTTCTTCTGATTTGCCACTTCCCATTCATATTCCAGATTCCACAGATTCTTTCACTTCTAAACCCACTCATAATCCTACCGTTAATCCAAACTCATCTGAAACCACTGCCATTCCTAACCCAATTGACTCCTCTTCTTCTGAACCCATTCAACCTGCTGCCCAACATGATACTACTCAATCCACTGTTGTTCCAAATTCCGAAGCAATTCCTGTTCTTCGAATATCTGAAAGAACTCATAAACCTCCTGCTCATCTTTATGATTTTGTTTGTAATCAAGTATCATCTGATTTTGCTTTGTATTTTGATTCTTGTCATCATACCTTGACTAACATGTGTATTTCAACTCAGAATTTAAATCCAATTGCTCTTAATTGTTTTAATCAGTCTTTTGTTGTGAATATTATAACTGTTTCTGACCCTAATACTTATGAAGAAGTTGTTACTAATCCTTTTTGGCAAGAGGCTATGGAAAAAGAATTTGCAGCATTAGAAGTAAATCAGACATGGAAGTTAGTTCCTCTTCCTGAAGGAAAACGTGCTATTGGATGTAAATGGGGTTTTAAGACCAAGTTTAAGCAAGATGGGTCGATTGAAAGATATAAAGCACGGTTGGTAGCACAAGGTTTCACTCAAAAGGCAAATGAGGATTACTTTGAAACATTTCCTCCGGTCGTCAAATTTACTACAATCCGGTGTATTGTTGCTCTAGCCGTCAAGAAACAGTGGAACATACATCAGTTGGACATCAACAATGCTTTCTTACATGGAGATTTGCATGAGGAGGTGTACATGAAGAGACCAAAAGGGATGTTGTGTTCAAATCCCAATTATGTTTGCAAGCTGGAAAAATCCTTGTACGGGCTTAAACAAGCCTCACGACAGTGGTACTCGAAACTGTCAGAAGCATTAAAGAGTAAAGGTTTCTTGCATTCTAAAAATGACTATTCCTTGTTTCTAAGAAAGACGGTTTCCTCCTTTACCATTGTCGCAGATTATGTAGACGATGTCATAGTCACCGGTAATAACAATTCAAAAATTGATGATTTGAAGAAGTTTTTGCATGCTACTTTCAAGATCAAGGATTTGGGTCAGCTCAATTATTTTCTGGGGTTAGAATTCCTACGTAGCAATGATGGTATGTTCTTAACCCAAAAGAAGTATCTTACAGAATTACTTCACGATTATGATGTTCTTTCATCTAAAGGTGTTACTACTCCTTTAC
The DNA here is from genome assembly GCA_033807775.1 of Saussurea involucrata. NCBI lineage: Eukaryota > Viridiplantae > Streptophyta > Magnoliopsida > Asterales > Asteraceae > Saussurea > Saussurea involucrata. Next base: position 24,957,492 of record CM066314.1, read on the forward strand.
CTTGTAATTTGAAGTTAATGCCTGACATGCCACATCCTTTAGATGATCTGAGCAAATATCGACAATTGGTTGGCAAGCTTAATTTTCTGGTTCATACACGACCAGACTTGGCTTTTAGTGTTCAATATCTAAGCCAATTTAATCAAAACCCCTCACAAGCTCACTGGGATGCAATTATTCATGTCTTAAAGTACCTAAAAGCTTTTGATTCTTATGAGTTATTCTTTAATAATAAAGAAGATTTTTCCCTCGATGCTTACTGTGATTCAGATTGGGCTTCTTGTCAGTTTTCTAGACGACCTGTCAGTGGTTACTTTGTTTCTTTTGGGGGGAGTCCAATATCATGGAAACCAAATAAACAAGTAACAGTTTCTTTATCCTCTGCTGAAGCTGAGTTTAGACCAATGAGAAGAATAACTGCAGAACTTACCTGGTTGAGCAGATTACTATCTGATTTAGAAGTTGAAAATATAACTCCAATCACGTTGAAGTGCGATAACATGGCAAACATACATATAGCAAACAATCCGGTCTTCCACGAGAGAACTAAGTGTTCAAATGCTTAACCAAAATTTTTATTCAACAAACAAAACTTACAAACAAAACCTCACTACATAATACACTCATACTCACAATATCTTCAAGAGTTTTGAAGATAAAGAACTCTAACAGAAACCCTAATGAATATTGTGAGAAAACGAGAGAGAGAGAGGGAGAGAGAGGAATGAATAAAAGTCTAAGTGAAAATCTAAACTAAACCCTAAATCGTATTCTATTTATATAAACGAGAATTTGCTATTTAGTCCTTTTGCAGAAATAGCCCTCCAGCAATAGTAATTGCTCCGTTACCCTTTCTTCTCCTTTTAGTATCAGCGCCATCCTTAACTTCTGAATTGTGTCAACATCAGCCCTCGTAATTACAACAAAACATTAAAAACATAATAAGTTAGTTTAAGATGACAAGATTGGTTATTATTTGCTTTATGTTTTAACACCCACCCTCAATCTTGACACCGGAAAAGATCCAACATATTTAATTTTGATATAAGATAATTAAGTTGATTTACACCAAGTGACTTTGTAAAGATATCAGCTGGGTTTTCAGTAGATGGAACTTTCACAGTTTTAATCATTCCAGTTGAAACTTTATTTCTTACTTGGTGAACATCAATTTCAATATGTTTCGTCCTTTCGTGAAACACCAGATTATTAGCAATTTGAATAGTTGATTTGTTGTCACAATTTAAACTTATCGGAAGCAAACTGTTAATTTTTAAATCAGTCAAAATACTAACAATCCAGATAATTTCACATAGAGCAGCAGTCATGGCTCTATACTCGGATTCAGCAGAAGAGCGTGAAACAGTAGTCTGTTTCTTGCTCCTCCATGAAACCATACAGTTGCCTAAAAACAAACAATACTCAGTTACCGACCTTCTGGTTGATAAACACTTCCCCCAATCCGCATCAACATATGCAGTAAGATTAAAATTAGAAGGTAAACATTCAGAGAAATGAATACCCTTACCAGGAAAACCCTTTAGATATCTCAAAACTCTAAGTGCTAATTTGAGATGAGACAAACGAGGGGAGTGCATGAATTGGCTCAAACAGTGTACAACAAAAGAAATGTATGGACGTGTGGCTAACAGATATATAAGTCTACCAATCAATCGTTGATATCCAGTAAAGTCCTTCAAAGGAGGATCTTTGGATTCTGATCCAACAGAATCAGTTACTACAAGATTCATGTCCATTGGAGTATTTACTGGCTTACAACCTAAGTATCCAAAGTCACTCAACGGTCCTAAACAATATTTTCTTTGTGACATATACAAACCTTTATCAGTTTCTAAAATCTCAATTCCTAAAAAGAATTTTAGAAAACCCAAATCTTTTATTTTGAAACTTGATTGCAAATGTTTTTTAACACACTCAATCTCAGATTCAGAATTACCCGTTATGACTATGTCATCTACATATACGAGCAAAAATTACAAAAATATTGTTAGAAGACTTAGTAAACAATGAATAGTCACAAGTACTTTGAACAAAACCATGCTCAAACAAACATGAAGAAAGCTTGGCATACCACTGACGAGGAGCCTGTTTGAGTCCATATAAAGACTTCACAAGCTTGCAAACTCGTATGTCATTAGGAGTAAAATATCCCGGTGGCAAACTCATATAAACTTCCTCTTCTAAGTCTCCATAGAGAAAAGCATTATTTACATCTAACTGGTGTAATGACCAGTGATTTTGAACATCAAGTGCAATTACACATCTCACCGTAACCATCTTTACTACAGGTGAAAAAGTTCCTTCGTAGTCAAGATGTTCACATTGACTGTAGCCTTTGGCTACAAGACGTGCTTTGTACCTTTCAATTTCTCCAGTGGATTTATATTTAATTTTATAAATCCATCTACACCCTATAGCCTTACGACCAAGTGGTAACTCAGTTAAAATCCATGTTCGATTTCTATACAGAGCTTCCATCTCAGTGTTCATAGCATCTACCCAGTTCTGGTCTTTACTAGCTTCAAAAAAGCTATCAGGTTCAAATGATTTGTTTAAGGTAGACACAAAAGAAAATTTATTTATACTGAGATTAGAATAATTTACTACTCTTTCAATGCCATATTTGACTTTACCCTCAACAACATAATCTTGGAATCTTTTAGGTAAAGTAGACGGTCTATTTGACTTACGAACAAAAGTCATAATCTGATCAGAATCAGAATCACTACCCTCAGGAGGGGACTCCAAATGTTCATCATTATTAGACTGAACCCTTAACTGTCGAAACCCCACCTGTGAACTACTGGTACCGTGAGTACCGCCAGGGTCATTGGACCCGACAGCTTCAGCAGTGTTATCTCTACCATTAGTGCCACCAGGGTCATTTGACCCAGCAACCCTATTTTGGCTTCCAAGTAGTTCACGTCTGTTTCTATGTTCAGATTGATTTAAAATATTTTCATTTGGAGGACTCACCCTAATTTCATCATCGGGCATTTCAGAAGAAGGGTCATTAGTTTGAAAATACACAGAATCAAAGAAATTTAATGAGCTAATATCATTGTAATCATGTTCATGGAAACTTGTACTCATTTTAAAAGGAAAGACGTTTTCGTAAAACTTTTTTGAGTATAAAGTCTATAAAATAGGGCTGAAGCTATAAAACATCTCTTGAGACAATAATCTGCTTTAATTCTAGACTATAAAGTCTTTAACCCTTTTTTGAGTTAGAATAACCCAAATGAACACATTTTTCAGACTTAGCAGAAAACTTATCAGAGACATTAGGTTTGACAGCAAAGCATAAACATCCAAAATTTCGAAGATGAGTTAATACAGGAGCAAATCCAAACACAATCTCATAAGGAGATTTTCCATGTAATATAGAGGAAGGAGTGTGATTAATAAGATAAGTAGCTGTCAATATGCACTCAGTCCACATATTCAATGGAATATTTCCTTGAAACAATAATGCTCTAGCCACATTAAGTAAATGCCTATGTTTACGTTCAGCTATCCCATTTTGTTGGGGTGTGTAAACACATGTAGTTTGATGTATTATTCCATTAGTCCTAAAAAACTCACCTATTTTATTATTCACAAACTCTGTCCCATTATCACTTCTGAAGGTTTTAACACGTTTGCTAAATTGAGTAAAAAGCATGTTGTGAAAGGCAATCACATTATCAGTCACTTCATCTTTGGTTTTTAACAAATACACCCAAACACATCTAAAGTAATCATCAACAATAGTTAAAAAGAAACGAAAACCTTCCTTACTTGGAACCCTATAGGGTCCCCAAAGATCTAAGTGAACTAGTTCACCAAGGACAGTTGTAGTGTGACTACTCAGATTAAATTTGTCACGGGTCTGTTTGGCCAGATGACAAATATCACATGGAGGTGATGGTTGATTACTTCCTAGGTTTAGTGTTTCCTTCAAGACATTAAGGATAGGGTCAGCTGGATGTCCCAGTCGACTATCCCATAACTGGCGGGAGACAGAACACATTATAGACAAATTTGACTTTGAGTCACAAGACTCACCTATGGATAGTTTATCCAAGAAGTACAAACCTCCTTGTTCACTACCAGACCCCACAATTTTCCTGGGTTGAAAGTCCTGAAGGAGATAGCACTTAAATTCATCAAATAATGCAAAAATTTTACTATCTCTAGCTATTTTATGAACAGACAAAAGATTCACATGAAAATCAGGAATAACAAGGACATCATACAACATGACACTATTATTAAATCTGTAATTTCCAATTTGGTTTATTTTTGCCTCTTCTCCATTTGGTTGAGTCACTTTAAGATTTAAATCTGAAACATCAATAAGATTTTCAAGTTGTGAAGAAGAGGTGGTCATATGATGATTTGCATCTGAATCAATTATCCAACCAGAACTAGATAGTCTATGAGACACATTCGACAGATTTCCCATATTAGAGAAGAAGTTACCTGCCATATTAGCAGATATTCCTTCGGACTGTTTGTGATCTATCAAGGACAGAAGTTTATTAAGCTGATCTTCTGTTAACATATTAGAGGTACTTGAGTTGTGAACAGAATTTTCAGTTGAACAAGCGTTTCCAACATAAGACTTAAAAGGCTGTCCATTTTTAGGTTTGTTAAACTGAAAATCTTTTGGAAACCCAATTAACTTGTAGCACCTTTCAATAGTATGTCCGTTTAATCCACAATGCTTACAAGTAAGTGGAGTTTTTCCAAGGGCTTTCTTATTCCCACTTGTTTTTCCAAAAAAAGTTGAATGCTGACCCTTGGTATCAGAAGGTCGAGTCCCTCCTCTATGGGATTCTTCCCTAGATACCAAAGAGAATGCAGTTTTGACAGAGGGTAAAGGATCGGTAGTTAATATGTTGCTTCGAATATGAACGTAATGATCATCTAGCCCCATCAAAAACTGCATTAGTTTGATTAACTGGTTGTGTTTTGAAAAATCATGAGAAGCATTGCACGTGCATGAAGGCAGTTTGATCAATGCATCAAACTGCTTCCATAGTGCGTTCAACTTGTGATAATAGTCAGAGACAGATGCTCCATTTTGGCTTAAGGAATTAATTTTCTGATATAGATTAAAGGTGACAGATCCATCAACTTTATCATAAGTTTCCTTTAATTCAATCCAAACCTCAGAAGCTATTTTCGAAAACACCTGACTAACAACCAGTTCCTCCGAAATGGAGTTAAGAATCCAAGATAAGACAACTGAGTTACACCTGTCCCATTGTCTCCCAAGGACCTCGTTATCTTTGGGACGAACAACAGAACCATCAACAAACCCATACTTATTTTTAGTTTCCAAGGCAAGGGTCATAGCACATGACCAAACCTTGTAGTTATCTGTTCCACTTAGTTTCATTTGCAAAACGGACACCCCTGTAGTGTCACTAGGATGGAGATATAAGGGGTCTCCGAAGTCCAGCTTCCCAATCACAGATTGAGGCTCTGGACTCTTGGGGGACGCTGCTCCAGTCATAGTGATCACTTACACAAGAATGATAAACACGCAGGGATGAAACTCCGAGGGCACACAGACAGGATTCCTTGCCACTCGATGGGTGGTAGGTCAAGTCCACCACTCAGATATCCCAAACAACAAGGTAACACACATAAAGGGTAATGAGGGACTTACAGTTATCTCAACAGTCAGAACACAAAGTGAATACGCTTACAGAGAGGTCATAGGGGAGGCACAGCGGAATATGATGAGCAAACTGGAATCTCAAGAAGAAATCCAGAGTAAACACGTACCAGGTAGGTCCAGATCAATCCTGAACAAACAACAAACACAGTCTGACACAGGCCTCAAAGCAGATGTGAGATCTGTGATTTGGAAAAAAAAACTTGTACAGACTAAGCAACAACTACAAAAAATAATAATTCTAAACCTCATCAATACAGAGATCCAAAGTAGAAGGATCTTTGAGTCATAGGTCAAGAAAAAATAACCTCTGTACTTAGGTAATGGTTAAAGAAGGAACGCTACAAGTGACCTCTTCGATTCACCAGATCTGCAAAGATCTTCCTCGAATCATAGGTTTGAAACCAACATACAACAATCAGTGTAACAGATAATATCTATAACAGGTAATATCAATAGTGCAACCAGATTTAGATCATGTATGCAAGACTTAATCTGGGTAGAACGTGTAAAGTCAGTTTCGCACAAGCTAATGGTTACCACATAGCTCAGATATAGACGACTGCAGATGCAGATCTAAAGGCCAGTTATAGTGCACTGAGTGAGTGACGATACAAGGAAAGAAAACTACAGATCTAGATAAGATTTAAAGCGAGTAGATCCAAAACGAAAATATGAAAGAAGATCGATCCAAAACGTATGATCAAATCTAGCTTCATACAAAGAACCACTCCATTGGTCAAGATCTACAGAGATCAAAACAGAAGTATGATCGAATCTATATTTACACAAAAAAAAACACCGCTGGACAAGATCTATAAAGAGCAAATCCAGTTGGTAATTATCAGATCTAAAAAACTGAGTGTAATAACACCGAGATCCTGAAGTATAACCAGATCTAAACACACAAACTGTATGGATCTAGATCTACACAGAGAACTCACCACTGGACAAGATCTACACGGATCAAATCCAGCAGGTGATTATCATATTAAAAAAAGGAAACCGAGTGTAATATCAGTAAGATCCTGAGATATAATCAGGTCTCAACACACAAACGGTACACCACTTGGACAAGATCTAGAAAGATCAGATCCAACTAGTAATCACCGAAACAATTTTAAAAACAAACTCTCAGGTTTATTTGTTTTGAAAAAAAAGGAAATAGTAACGAGAACTGGATTGAGAAAACTTAAGTACACATATCCAGAATCGTTAATGAAGATGAGAATCGTTTTGTTAAACAAAAAACAATGTTATACCGAACTACTGTTCAGAAGAGAAAAAGAAGAAGAACATATAGATCTTCAATGAGAAGATTTAACAAAACGATGAAGACGAAGAACAAGAGAACAGAGTTTCACGAATTCGTTTAAAGGTGAACAGAGGGGCGAACTTTTACCATTCGTCGTTAAAGAAACACCACAGAATCATTTAATGCTCTGATACCATGTTCAAATGCTTAACCAAAACTTTTATTCAACAAACAAAACTTGCAAACAAAACCTCACTACATAATACACTCATACTCACAATATCTTCAAGAGTTTTGAAGATAAAGAACTCTAACATAAACCCTAATGAATACTGTGAGAAAACGAGAGAGAGAGAGGAATGAATAAAAGTCTAAGTGAAAATCTAAACTAAACCCTAAATCGTATTCTATTTATATAAACGAGAATTTGCTATTTAGTCCTTTTGCAGAAATAGCCCTCCAGCAATAGTAATTGCTCCGCTACCCTTTCTTCTCCTTTTAGGCATTGTTTGGCAAAAAAAAGCTAGCTTATAAGCTAGCTTTTTTTTGGTGTACATGTTTGGATGACCATAAGCTAGCTTTTTGAAACGCTACTTGGGCATTGTTTGGCAAAAAACGCTAGCTTATAAGTTAGGTACATGTTTGGCAAAAAAAAGCTAGCTTATCAAAACGCTAGTCATGGTAGCGTTTAGGAGCTTATTTTGCTTTTATTTTATTTTTTCCAAAAATACCCCCATTAATTAATATTATTATTTATTTACTATTTTTTATATATGTCATTTTTAGTCATTTTACACGCTTATAAGCTAGTTTTGGCAAACGTGACTTTTTCATCAGCTAGCTTATCAGCTACCAGCTAGCTTATAAGTCATAAGCTAGCTTATCAGCTAGTTTGCCAAACATAGCCTTGGAGTAGCGTTTTAGTAGTTTTTTGTGAATATTCCAATATTGCCCCTTATTAATATTTACTAACTATTATTATTAATAAATATTAATTTTTAAATTATGTCCTTTTTGGTCATTTTACATGTTTATAAGCTAGTTTTGCCAAACGTGACTTTTTCATCAGCTAGCTTATCAGCTACCAGTTAGCTTATCAGCTACTAGCTAGCTTATGAGTCAACAGCTAGCTTATCAGCTACCAGCTAGCTTATCAGCTAGTTTGCCAAACATAGCCTTAGTATCAGCGCCATCCTTAACTTCTGAATTGTGTCAACATCAGTCCTCGTAATTACAACAAAACATTAAAAACAGAATAAGTTAGTTTAAGATGACAAGATTGGTTATTATTTGCTTTATGTTTTAACACTAAGCACATTAAGTTGGATTGCTATTATGTAAGAGAACAGTTGCAAGCTGGAGTTATAGCTGTCGATTTTACACCAACAACTTCTCAATTAGCTGATGTGTTTACAAGGTCTTTATCAGGGCCTGCTCATTCTTCTAAGGCCATCCGCACCGCCTCGGGCTCGAGCTCGGGCTCGGCTGCGGACTCCTGCGGGCAGCGCTGCGGGGGCTGCGGGCTTGGGGTGCGGGTTTGAAAACCCGAGGAACCCGAAGCATATTTTGTTTATTTTTTTTTAAATTTTTTATTCAAACGGCTCTCTTTCAACGGCTACTTTTTATTTTATTTTATTTTATTTTTTTTCAATTTAATCACACTATATATATTAACCCTCAACCTCTTATTTTTTCACACCAACAATCTCTCAAACTCTCTCAAATTCTCTCAAACTCTCTCAAATTTCATCATGAATCCAAACAAAACACCTACATCCCGTCGTAACCGACCGGATACACCACAACCGCAAGAAGACCCGGAGCTTGGTTTCCAAGCGTTTACACAACAAGGTTATCGTCCGCAATGGTCGCAACAAATTCCGCCACAATGGTCGCAACAAAATCCGCCACAATATCCGCAACAATTTCCCCAACAATTTCACCAACAATTTCCTTACCAATTTACACGTCCCGGTTTGATTGAACAAGGTTTTACTCCGGCCAACTACAATATTCCTTCACCCGCAATCAATCTCGCCGACGACATTGTTCCGGAAACCCAACATACTAGCCCGCACACACCACAATCCATCTACACACAACCATCAAACCTGGAACCATCAAACCCGAGACCATCGAGAAAAAGAAAAAGCAAACAATATGAAAATAGAGCCCCCAAACAGATGTGGACTAACGAGGAGAAACTCGCGTTAGTGTCGGCGTGGGTTGACGTTTCGGAGGACCCCGTTATCGGTAACGCACAAACCCATGGTAATATTTTTATTGTTATTATTATTATTATTATTGTTATTATTAATATTATTATTATTATTATTATTATTATTCTTGTTAATATTCTTATACTTGAATTTACATAAATGTAGAAGGTTTTTGGACCCGAATCGGGGAAGTGTTCTATAGTTTGATGGGTCGCGCCAATTATAGAACAACTCATCAACTCAACACCAAGTTCAACGACCTGAATAAAAAAATTGCTCTTTTTGGCGGCATCTACAACAACTTGGTCAATAATAGATCAAGCGGAATGAGTGATGCCGACATTTCACGAGTGGCACACGAACGGTACCAAGCACAACAAGGGTTTGCTTTCTCTAAAAAACAAGCTTGGGAAGTCCTCAAAAAATGTCCAAAATGGGGAGCCGTTCCAACGATGACGACAACTTCATCGCGGGGTTCAAAACGTACCAACCCTTCCAATGATGACGATGACGACAACTCCATCGAGCAACTTCAACGACCCATCGGGAGAAACAAGGAAAAAAAAACATCAACGAGTAATACGTCCGGGTCGAATACGAACGAAAGTGTTACTCAGTTGTTGACGACGTTCAACGACAAGATTGATGATACAATGGAATACAAAATGAAAAAACTCGATCTCGAAATCGAACGCTCAAAACTCGAACGAGATAGGTTGGAACAAGAACTCGAAATCGAACGCTCAAAACGATTTGAGAAAGACTTCGAGTTTTTCATGACCTCGCATGATCACCTTACGGGAGACGTTTTGAGGGTTACTTTAAAGAGAAAAGAGCAAATTAAAAAATTTCATAATTGGTAGTGTTTTGTATTTTGTAATTTTTATTTTTAATGAATGATATGAATTTTTATTTTTATTATTTATCTTATTTTTATTAATTCAAAAATATATAAATATTTTTATTTTGTTAAATAATTAAATGTATAAATAAAAGAATTAAAAAAATGATGTGGCGCTGATGTGGCATTGAGGGCTTGAGGGCTTTTAGTTATGCGCTGGGGTGTTTAGGGCTTGAGGGCTTAGCTGATGTGGCGCTGATGTGGCGTTGAGGGCTTGAGGGCTTGCGCTGTGGATGGCCTAATATACGCAAGCTGGGTTTGACAGAACCTCCCGCTTGAAGGGGTGTGTTAGAAGTTAGTTTAAATATTGTTTAGTTAGTTATGACTTTTATCCTTTGTATTAGAGGTGGCCAAAAATCGGGTTCGGTCTGGGTCGGGGGTGACACGGAGTTTTTACACACCCCGCGAATCTTACCGCAAGTGTACGGGTCGAAGTCAAGTAATAGTACTTGGAAAGTACGAGTATCGAATCACGGGGAACTAGGAACTAAGTATCACAATTACTATAAGAACTATTAACTAAACTGTCGAATTTGGAAGATGGGTTTTAAACTAATTAATTGCAGCACATAAAATAAACCAAACACAAGACAACTAGTAAGCAGCTTTGGAATTCAGATGGAGAAAACAGTTGAGGGTTGGACATCCTTAGGTTTTCACATATGAACATCAGACTAAAAACAAATACCAGTTAATTCCGTTGATGAATACTCAACCTTGATCTAACCATTGCTCTCTCTCAAGTAACAACAGTTATATTTGTAAAACATGGTGCTCTCTCAAGCTACCATGAAGTTTATCTCGAAAAGCACAAGATTAATCTCTCGATCTCACCCTATGTAGTTCAAAACACATTAAGCGCGGGTTATTATGAGACTAAGGCTTACTCGGTATATCTCTATCCTTTCTTACCTTAGACATGTAATTCCTAATTCTAGATCTCAATTAATTCTCTCGAACATAATTGAAAACAATAAAACAATTGTAAGTTAGCTACGCTCACAAAAGCATTAAGAACAAAGTCACATGCATTCATTAAATCAGAAAACTGATAAAAGTCATTCGTCATCCATCTATATGTTCAATCCTAATTCAATCCAACCCCCAACATCTTAAAGTTAGTTCATGATGTTGGGGGATTCAACCACAAAAGAAAGAGAAACGAAAGTGTAAGCAAACATGGTAAACGTGATTGTGGTGACTGTGTAAGACGAATTGATGAACTCCCTTTTCCCGTGATTGAATCTACTTCGCGTCTTGAACGTTCCTTCGATTGATCCTCGATCTTTGCTCCAAACGGTGTCACTTGGCTCTAAAAATCGCCCCCGGGACTGCTCTGGCCGTCGTGTGAAATCTGGATACCGAACGAATGACCTAAACCCCGAATAAAATAGCTGATTTTCGACAAACAGAGGGTTACGCCACTTGCCACGCGACTTGCAAGTCGCGTGGTAAGTCGCGCGTGTTGTTTTTGCAGCGTGGTTCGGTTTCTGGTTCGCGGGTCGGGTCCTGATTCGGTCGCGGGTCTTGGGCTTGGCTTTTGGGCTTCGTTAGGCTTCGTTTGGACTCGTTTTGGGCTCTTTTTAGCTTCTTTTCTCGAGGAATGCCGCTTTTTAGATAACCTGTGTAAATCACTAGATAAACCGTAAAATACACGCCTTTTTACTTGAATACAAGCCAATCTCATTGGTTTGAGAACCGGAAATAACGCCAAAAAGTGGCGTTATCAACAACCCCAAACCGAGCGTTGCTTGTCCCCAAGCAAATTAGCGATAAAACAGAATTAAAGCACATATCAGTGAAAATATAATAACTACACAATTTCCAATCGGTACCAAGTGATGCATCGGTGATTTCCCATACCCGTGAATATCTATCTCACTCTCGCCTCATTCTCATTTCGTGTGAGCTATGACCTTCCATTGGGAGTTGAACTCGTGACTGTTTCGATCACATCAGGGTTAGACTAAGTCTGAACATACTAGGGAAAACATTTCGCCTCGACCCTACCTCACGGGATACTCTCGTTTCGCTCTCGAACCTAGGTATTCGCTCGTGTTGTCATGTGTATGGAGTTTATGTACAAGAACACGCAGTAGTTACATGACAACTATAAAGAAAGACGCACAATTGTCCAAACTTTTGATCTCAGAAGGAATCAAATAACAAGACAGGAAATATCGGTAAAGGTGGTCATAGACTCTAATCACGTTTTCCAGAAGATCATCCAGGTCTTTACACGGGTTGTAACGGGGCTAGGGTTAAGGTTAGGAAACGAAGGGTATAAAGGATCAAAAATCCTCGGCGTGTCAATCATTGGCAATTCCGAACTTCTCGTTGCTTCACATTTGCTCACTTGTTCCTTTTTCGTCACTATTGGAGTCGATTTGACTCACTTATTATGCAGCTCTACTAGAGCCTTTCTAACTAACGGTATTTTTTTTTTGATGGGACTTCATTGGTCATCTTTATTTGATTGGGGCATCATTGGCCCTCTTTTCTATTTCTTGACTGGCCTGATTTCTTTCTTTTCCGCTATATTTCTCTAAGTTCATTACTTCTTCCGATTGACACACTTTCGGATTGGGTTGGCTAAGGCTTATGGCTAAGGGTTTAATGATGGGTTTAGAAATGAAAAGGTGAGTGTTTGGCTGCAAAGGGGCTAAGGGTACATGCAGGAGGGTAAAAGGTACGATAGCTAAAAACAGGTTAAATAAAACACGCAATGCCTGGAATCCTATCTTAAGGTCCACACGATATGGTCTACTATACCCTTTACCTAATATCCCGATGTTCGTCTTTGCTACTCAATGCAATAATGTAGCGAGATCATTCTACATTCACGACAAGGAATTCGAAAAAGTGTATATGAATTTAGTGTATGAATCCCTCGAAATGAAAAACGTCTTTTCAAGGCTCAGAACTCACTATTGGGTGGTCTCCACTAATGTCCCTAGTCATGTCCTTTCCCGGTCTTTCCCTAATGGTCACGTCACTATCACAAGATTCTTCCCACAATGGTCGGTCTCAATCATTCAAAACACAAATTTTAGCTACTTTGATCTAGACACTCAGAGTGTAGGAATTCTACGTGCATAACTTGGGCCCGATTGGGCAACCCCAAACCTTACCCACACATTGTCCCCAATGTGCAAGTAAAATCGCAGGCGATGCGACGCAGTCATTGTGCAGTTATTAAGAAGAACAGGCAAGGCATCATATAGCATAGCATAAAAAGACTACCCAAAGTTCCCAAAAATAGGCACCCCAAACCTAGGCCGTGGCCTAGGTTTGCCAAATAAAAGCCAACCCCAAACCTCGGTAAAACCGAGGTTTGCACAGGGTCTAATGTGAGCGTGTAGATGGCTCAAAAATGAGGCACCCCAAACCTAAGTGAAACTTAGGTTTGTTGCATCTCGTGCAATTAAAATAGAACAACACATCAAACACCACTCTTTTAGTAGAGAAATGATTAGAACATACCTGTTTTGCCCGGCCAGAGGAGATTCTTGAAAGATTGAGCATTTGGAGAAGGAGGGGAGAGCACGCACACACAAAAGAAACAAACAAACGACGAAAGGAAAACAAGAAAACAGAAACACACAAAGCAAGAAAGGAATAAAAAAACTGCACGAAAAACGAAAAACGAGGCATATGGGATTCCCGCGGTTTAGCCCGCGACTTGCAAGTCGCGTGGCAAACCGCGTAACCCTCTGTTTCAGAAAACCAACAGAGGGCCCCACGACTTGCTGCGCGGTATGCAAACCGCGTGACAAGTCGCGTATGTCCCTGTTTCAGCTATTTTTGACTTTTTCGATTTTATCGATTTTTATGGTTTTTCCGGAATTAAAAGCACACACAAGATAAAAGAATACTAAAAGGAAACAAACCTTGGTGGGTTGCCTCCCACCCAGCGCCGTATTTAAAGTCGTGGCACGACTATGTGGGTTCAGCTTGGCTCAGTATCCGCAGACTCGAATCGCCCACACTTGCGATTCCCCGCGGACTCTTTCACAATTGGCCTTCCGTGACCAGCTCCTCCTTCTTCTTCTCTCTGACCTCTGCTTCTTTCTAGCAACTTGAATCTCACGTTCTCACCGCCAACTCGGAACGTGATCTCACCCTCTTCCATATCAATTAACGCCCGACTCGTGGCCAGGAAGGATCGTCCCAAGATCAACGGGACCTCTTCATCTTCGTCTATATCTACTACCACGAAGTCGACAGGAAAGTAAAACTTACCAACTTTAATCAGCACGTCTTCAATCACCCCGTATGGATACATTATTGACCGATCCGCAAGCTTGAGCGTCATGAACGTGGGACTCACCTCGCCCAATCCAAGTTTCCTGAAAATAGAAAGGGGCATCAGATTAATACTAGCCCCTAAATCACACAAAACTTTATTAAATGAAAACTTCCCGATTTGGATAGGGATAGAAAAACTCCCTGGATCATTGAGCTTCTGGGGAAGCTTATTCTGGAAGATTGCGCTACACTCTTCAGTGAGTGCAACGGTGGTTTGGTGATCAATTGCCCTCTTTTTGGAAAGGATCTCTTTCATGAATTTCATGTAAGAGGGCATTTGGGTGAGAGCATCTGCATATGGAATATTAATGGTTAGCTTTTTAAAGACATCAAGAAATTTAGCAAAATTAACCTGATCTTTATTCGCGTTCAGCCTGCTCGGGTAAGGCACTTGTGGGATTTCCGGCTTGACCGGCGGTGTCACGCCTTTCTTTTTCTCTTCACTCCTCATACGCTCTTCATCAGCCTCTAATGCATCCATGTCAATGATCTCCACCTCATTCTCGGCTTCCTTCGCTGGCTCCTTATTCAGCTCCTTGCCATATCTCAGATAGATGGCATTGCAATTCTCTTGATTCCTCTTTTCGGCCATACTTGGAAATGCTCCGGGAGGTCGGGTTTGTAGGGCTTCAGAAATCTGCCCTACTTGCCTCTCGAGAATCTTGATTGCGGCCGTATTCTGCTCAGTTGCGGCTTTTACCGTATTCACCGTGCTCGCTAGCTCTCCGACCGTGTTGTCCATTTTTGACATGAACTTCATCATCATGTCTTCGAGGCCCGACTTCTTCTCCCCGGATGGTCCTTCGTTTCTTTGCTGAAATCCTGGAGGACGATAAGCATTATTAGTTTGAGAAAAATTAGCAGAGTTGGAAAAATTATCTGATTGTGGTTGACCGGGATGATTCCATGAAAGATTAGGATGTCTTTTCCACCCCTCGTTATAAGTATTCGTGAAAGGATCGTTTCTCGGTTGGCTCCGGTTTGACACAAAATGGACTTGATCAGGTTCTTGATGGCTGTCGGCTTGCAAATGGTTCGTAATCGCTGCTAATTGGGTTTTGATCTCCTTAAGCTCATCCGATTCTCGAACACTTGCTACTCGTGCAATGGATGATCGTGGAGTGGAGTAGCTATGTTCGGCAAGGTTCTCGATCAGCTCGATCGCTTCTTCATAGGTCTTGTTCATGAGCGCTCCCCCCGCTGCAGCCGTAATATCATTCTTGAATTGCGGGTGAAGGCCTCCAAAGAACGTTTAGATTATGACCCACCCATGAAGACCGTGATGTGGACACTTCTTCAACATGTCCTTATATCTCTCCCATGCCTCGTAAAGTGTCTCTTGGTCCCATTGCGCGAAATGTGTAATATCGGCCATTAACTGCGCGGTTCTTCCCGGTGGGAAGAATTTCTGGAGGAAAGCTGCCTTCAATTGTGCCCAAGTGGTGATAAGGTCTGACGGTAGGCCTTATATCCATATTTCAGCTCGACCTTTTAATGAAAAACTGAACAGCCTCAGTTTGATTGCGTTCTCCTCCATCCCGTTGATCTTGAAGGTGCTACAAATGCGCTCGAAAGCCCGGAGATGAGCGTGAGGATCTTCAGTTGGTGCTCCCCCGAACTGATTCTGTTGTACCATTACTATGGTACTCGGCTTTATCTCAAAGTAGTTATCCGCAGTGGTAGGCGGCTGAATACCTATGCGGGCCGCTGCCACATTCGGGTCGGCAAACGACCGCATCGGAACTCTTTCCAGAGGTGGTGGTGGATTATTGCGGCGAGGTGGTCTCTCGTCGTCAGACATCTCGAATTTCAGATTCCGCTTAGCTTTCGCTTCTTTTCGTAGACGACGAGCGGTTCTTTCGATCTCTGGGTCGATAGGCTCGAGTTCTTTTCCTCGGGTTTTCCTTGGCATAAACCAAGCAGCACCTGAAATAGCAATTACACGAACTTAGCAATCCAGAAATTCAAAGTGATGAAATAAAATACGAAAATAAAAAAATGTCCAATCTAATAGCGCGCATAGCAGGTAGTGCTATTAGCTACAACTAGTTCCCCGGCAACGGCGCCAAAAACTTGACACGGAGTTTTTACACACCCCGCGAATCTTACTGCAAGTGTACGGGTCGAAGTCAAGTAATAGTACTTGGAAAGTACGAGTATCGAATCACGGGGAACTAGGAACTAAGTATCACAATTACTATAAGAACTATTAACTGAACTGTCGAATTTGGAAGATGGGTTTTAAACTAATTAATTGCAGCACATAAAATAAACCAAACACAAGACAACTAGTAAGCAGCTTTGGAATTCAGATGGAGAAAACAGTTGAGGGTTGGACATCCTTAGGTTTTCACATATGAACATCAGACTAAAAACAAATACCAGTTAATTCCGTTGATGAATACTCAACCTTGATCTAACCATTGCTCTCTCTCAAGTAACAACAGTTATATTTGTAAAACATGGTGCTCTCTCAAGCTACCATGAAGTTTATCTCGAAAAGCACAAGATTAATCTCTCGATCTCACCCTATGTAGTTCAAAACACATTAAGCGCAGGTTATTATGAGACTAAGGCTTACTCGGTATATCGCTATCCTTTCTTACCTTAGACATGTAATTCCTAATTCTAGATCTCAATTAATTCTCTCGAACATAATTGAAAACAATAAAACAATTGTAAGTTAGCTACGCTCACAAAAGCATTAAGAACAAAATCACATGCATTCATTAAATCAGAAAACTGATAAAAGTCATTTGTTATCCATTTATATGTTCAATCCTAATTCAATCCAACCCCCAACATCTTAAAGTTAGTTCATGATGTTGGGGGGATTCAACCACAAAAGAAAGAGAAACGAAAGTGTAAGCAAACATGGTAAACGTGATCGTGGTGACTGTGTAAGATGAATTGATGAACTCCCTTTTCCCGTAATTGAATCTACTTCGCGTCTTGAACGTTCCTTCGATTGATCCTCGATCTTTGCTCCAAACGGTGTCACTTGGCTCTGAAAATCGCCCCCGGGACTGCTCTGGCCGTCGTGTGAAATCTGGATACCGAACGAATGACCTAAACCCCGAATAAAATAGCTGATTTCGACAAACAGAGGGTTACGCCACTTGCCACGCGACTTGCAAGTCGCGTGGTAAGTCGCGCGTGTTGTTTTTGCAGCGTGGGTCGGTTTCTGGTTCGCGGGTCGGGTCTTGGGCTTGGCTTTTGGGCTTCCGTTAGGCTTCGTTTGGACTCGTTTTGGGCTCTTTTTAGCTTCTTTTCTCGAGGAATGCCGATTTTTAGATAACCTGTGTAAATCACTAGATAAACCATAAAATACACGCCTTTTTACTTGAATACAAGCCAATCTCATTGGTTTGAGAACCGGAAATAACGCCAAAAAGTGGCGTTATCAGGGGGACAAACCACACAGTAACCGTGAGAACCGGGTCAGGTGAGAACCAGGTCGGGTCGGGCCGGGTTTAAACCGAAATCCCCTGACCCGTTTAATGGTATGTAGAACCGGTTTTCATAAAACCGGGCCGGGCCAAGAACCGGTTCGGAGTTGGGCCTGCGATTTTTTTGTTTTTTAACTGCTTTCTTTGTATAATAATTAATTACTAAACTTTAAGAAAGAAAAATTGGAGTGGAATCATTGGATAAGTAAAATACACTTTAAAAATACGTTTTATTTATAATATATATCACTAAAATACACTTACGTTTTATAATTTATATATAATTTTAAGTTACAAACTTACAAGTTACAATACATAAATTCTAAACATTCGAAGGTCCCGCTCCCGAAGTCCCACCCGCTCCCGAACTTCCACTCCCATCACCCGGATAGTAATTGAATGGATTATAATTGAATGGATTGTATGGAGCGTAGTATGGATTCTGATTTGGATTGTAGTCTTCAAGAGTATTGTACTGCATCAGTCGTGTAATAGCCGTCTGATCGTCAAGGCGGTCGGTGTCTACATCTTCGTCATCTACGACACTACTAACGAGAAATGAGAATTGTAAGCGTTTTTTGCCTTTTGTAAGCAATTGTAAGGTGGTGATCACTCCATAACACCCCTAGTATTTATATGGGGTTGGAGGGGGTATTTTTGGGTGAAAAAACGGTCAAAAATGGGTTCCCAACGGTCACAAACGGCTATATAACGGCTATAATTTTTTGAAAAAAGGTCGGGTCGGGCCACGAACCGGGTCACGAACCGGTCCCGGGTCGGGCCGAGAAAATTCTTAAATACACGAACCGGTCCCGGCTCTCGGGCTTGAAACCGGTTCTTGACCGGGTCGGGCCAGAACCGGTTCTTGGCCGGTTTCGGGTCGGGTCAGCCCGTCGGGTCGGTTCGGTTCGGGTCAGTTTGGCCACCTCTACTTTGTATAAATAGCTGTCTTTTCCATTACTTTTGTATTATTCATAGTTACATTAATACAATTTCTCTCTCCTCTTCAAACTCTCTGTAGTCTGTACGATCACAATAGTCAAAAAGAAATATAACAATAATCAATTACCTTGGAATTTTGTAGTACAAGATATAAAAAAAAAGTAAATTACATAAATCGTCCCTGATGTTTGGTCCCTTTTTGGATATGGTCCCTATTTCGAAAAAAATTACATGGATTGTCCATGTGGTTCGACAAACCGCACGGAATTGGTCCCTCCCTCTAACGGAATCTGTTAACCCAGTTAAGTCTAGGGGTATTTTGGTCTTTTTACATTTATTTTTGTCTTTATTCTAAAAGAAAAGTAAAAACAAATAATTAAATTAAATTAACCCCCCCTGCACCCACTACCCCCCCCCCCCCTCCTTCTTCTTCCTCACGACCCCCCACCTCCACCCACCACCTCCGGCCACCACATACAACCGCCCCTTCCTCACTCTATACATGTAAACCCCATGTATATATACTTGTATATATACATGTATATATACCTGTATATATACCTTTCTTCTTCCTCACCGCTCTTCATCTCCTTCATGAAAAAACCGCATGCCTAGCTGCCACTCCTAGTCGTCGTCATTTTTCAATGTTATGGTTTTTTCATGGAGGAGATGAAGAGCGGGCGGCCACCAGTCATAACTCCGACGGTTGAAGTGGTGAAAAGGAAGAGAGGGCAGCCGTTTAAAGACCGTGGTCGTGTGGATACCGAAACCGAAGATGATTGTGTTGAGGTGGTGCAGAAAATACCATCAAATTCGCCTCGTCAGAAATCTCTTCCGGCGACTGTCGAGAGGAAGAGAGGGCAGCCAATGGAAGAGATTCCGGTGACTGTCGAGAGGAAGAGAGAGCTGCCATCATGGTCTCTGTTACCCGTCTGCTCTTGTATGGCTTCGCTTCCGCCATCGAACGTATCGTTTCTGCTGCACATCTTGATTCCATTTATGCAATGATTGCCCACTTGGCAAGGATCGTTTCTTTGTGCATTTTGGTGGAATCTTTGGCATCCTTGTTTTATTTTGACACTTGATGTACCTTCTTTTGAAACTTGATACAATAAAAACCCTGTTTATAGTTGCATATAATTGCATAATTAAGTTCTACCTTTAGGTGCTAATGCTAGAACGACGTTAAAACTCTAATGTCTTCTTAAAAACATTCTGTTTTTTTGCACTTGGGTATTTTATTGATGATCTTAATTTAGTTGTTTTGGAGCTTAATTGGACTTATTTTGGTCCAGGGAGTTATGGAAACATTTATTGTCATGTGTATCGCCGGAAAAAAATGGTGTTGCCGGAAAATGGGGAAGAAAGGGAGGAAGGTCGGAGGATGTCGTGAGGAAGAAGAAGGAGGATGGGGGTGGGGGGAAGGGGGTAGGGGTCCACTTTTTTTATTAACTTTTCTATTTTTATTATTTTCTTATTAGGAAAAGGACAAAATAGGAGGTAAAAAGACCAAAATACCCCTAGACTTAACTGGGTTAACAGATTCCGTTAGAGGGAGGGACCAATTTCGTTCGGTTTGTCGAACCACAGGGACGCTTAGTGTAATTTTTTCGAAATAAGGACCATATCCAAAAAGGGACCAAACATCAGGGACGATTTATGTAATTTACTCAAAAAAAAACTTGTAAGAAACAAAACGTAATAGTAGAAAACCAAGGGTCATTTAATTATGGGCACTGCTAATTGCACCCTTGATTTGCTATTTGCACCCAAATGATTAAAACAATGATTTTGTTTTTTTTGTTTTTTTGTGTTTTTTTTTGTCTTTTTTGTTGTTTTTTCTTTTTTCTATTTTATTTATTTATTTGTATTATATATTTTTATTTATTTGTATTATATAGTTTAAAAATGTTTTTTTTTTACTTTTTGATTTTATTTAAAAATAAATAAATATTTATAAATATAAATATTACTAATTTTTTATAATTATATAATTATAAAAATAAAACATAAACATTGCGATTTAAAGCCGAGAATTCGAAAAAATAATTTTGTTTTATGTTCATATTTATTCGCTTTTTGATCGCATATCAGATGTATAAAATTAAAGGTCAATATGGTTAATTGGTCAAAAAACTTGAAAAATATTCGTTCTTTTTCAAGTTTTTTGACCAATTAACCATATTGACCTTTAATTTTATACATCTGATATGCGATCTAAAAGCGAATAAATATGAACATAAAACAAAATTATTTTTTCGAATATGATTAAATCAAAAAATATTCAATATTAGGCTCATTTCGAAGATATTGACGAGACGAATACAATGATATAATTTGTAATAAAAATGTATTTTTAATATATTTTAGTTTATATACGATTATTTATGTTAATATGATAAGGGTATAAAATGAAAAATGATAAAGTTTCACCATTGTAATCGTCTCTTTGATACCTTCGAAATGAGCCTAATATTGAATATTTTTTTATTTAATTATTTAATTATATATTATATATACTACATAAAAATATTTTTGCTAAATGCACCCTAATCATTGAAATATGATTACTTTTTTTTGTTTTTTTTTGTTTTTTGTATTTTTGTTGTCTTTTCTTTTTCTATTTTATTTATTTATTTATATTATATATTTTGATTTATTTGTATTATATAGTTTAAAAATGCACTTTTTTTTCTTTTACTTTTCGGTTTTATTTAAAAATAAATAAATATTTAAAAATATAAATATTACTAATTTTTATAATTATATAATCTATAAAAATAAAACATAAACATTACGATTTAACATATAAATGAACGGTTATAATGGTATAATTTATAAAAAAAGTAAAACATATTTGTTTGATGTATTCTAGTTTATGTATGTTGATATGACTAATTATAATGATATAAAATGTAATTTAAAAATAAAAAACAATTTTATTTTTAATTATCATGTTGTACGTTATAGGTTTTAAAGCTTTTAAACTTGTACACGATGTATTAAGATTTGTACTTCTTAAAAATTCAAGAATAAACGTAAATAAAGTTATTTTTAAAGGAGTATATTAGATAAATATAGATAAGAACGTAAAATGTACAAAAAAAGAATAACTATATATATATTTCTATATTTCTAATATATATATATATTACTTATATATATATATAGAGAGAGAGAGAGAGGTGGGTTCAAACGAGGACGTCACCTATTTAAGAAAACACGAGGAGCATTCTCAACCACTAATGTCAAATTCGTAGCTTTCCACCCGTGCGGCACATTCAATGTTAATTTTTAATTTGAAATTTACAAAAAGTAAAACATATTTCAATGATTAGGGTGCATTTAGCAAAATTTAGGGTGCATTTAGGCTTTTATTATATACTAGAAAAATTAAGTTTATTTTTAATTACTGGATTTTTTGACTTACTACTATATACTAAAAAAATAGATTATTATTTTTTTGGACCCGTACAAGTTCCTAAATTCCCATGCTTATGATTTTTTGCAACTTGTGATCTTGTTGAAAAATTCAACTTAAAAGTTAAATCTAGGTGTTTATTGTTTGTGGTTTAAAATAAAGTTAGGACGATATTTTATTATTTGGATACAAAGGAAGCTTTGAGTATGGATTAAAAATAATCAAAGGCATAAAACACAAGCATGGGTGTAGGGGTGTCAAAATTAATCGAAACCGAATAACTCAGGGGCCGTTTACAAAACGTTTACTTGGGTAAGTGCTTATCAAGTCACATTAGCTTACTGAATGAATATGGCAAGGACCAAGAATCTTACCCGATAAGAGCGAAAGCAAAGACTGAGAGTCGAAAACAAGGACCGAGAGTCTTACCCGGTAAGTGAGTTCGACGACTCTTACCACGATTAGCGCTTACCGGCTAAATTGTTGCATACGATGACATTTTGGTGGACTAAAATCTACCCGGGAAGTAAGCGATAGTGTTGAATTTTATTGGTTAACCCGAATAACCCAATACATTCTACTAATATTTTATATATTTCATGTTTATAAAAAAATAAACCAAATACATGTTATACTATTGTCATTTACATATTTTATTATTATCTAATCTTTTTTATGATGCTAGATAACTTAGATTACGTTTTTTGCTTTATTTACAACGTCCCATTAAAAAAAATGTCATTTGATAGATGGCGTTTTTTACTTGCTATAAGTCAATTGTTAAGTATTATTGTATGATATAATTATATATTAAAAGTGACAGACATTTAATTTGAGAAAATTATTTGAGTAAGTGTCCAACGAAAAAATATAAATCTTTATTCGGTTTAACCAGTTACCGAACCGAATAACCCGAAAACCGAAACCACTTAAACCGAACCTTATTTGGTTTGATTATCGGTTAATTTTAAAAGAACTTAAAAACCAATTAACCCGAATCGAATAAACTGAAAACCCAGTAATTCTCGTCCGGGCCCCTATGAACTAAAAAAAGTGTCGAAATTAATCAAAAAACTAAAATTAACTCTCGAAATCAACCAAAAAATTCTATCGAAATCGATAAAAAAAAATTAAAATCAACCAAAAATCTTTAAAAAAATCTTCGAAACGTCGGATTTAGATTTTAGGCTGAAAATACACCGGACAACTTTACATGCATTTAAACTACCTTAAAAGTGTCCCCACTAGGAAAAAAAATTGAATCCGCCACCAAACACGAGAAAAAAAGTAACATTGACAACAAAAAACTCATCTACAAATTTTTATTGATAGTAAAAGTAAAGTTTATACCAATAACATTTAACTCGATTAATATTAAGTAAGAAAATTATAAATTCAACATTGTTTATTAAAGGTGTGTTTGCTATGCCAGGACATGACATGACAATTTTTATTTTTATTTTGAACCGCAACAACCGTACCATTATATTAACACCAAACCCAACAATACAAATCATCCAAACAAGAAGAGAAAAAAGATTACAACCACCGAACTAAAGGGATTAAAACCACTGTTCTAAAAGGCTCGTCGCAATAGCCGTCATGGCGTGTCGTGGCTTAAGGCTTGGGTCTCACGCCACGCTATGCCTGTGGCACGCCATGGCCTAATGTGCGGTCTTTTGTGACGTGATATTCGATTTTTTTCACGCTTTTAATGTCTTATTTTCTAGTTTTTAATATATAACCTTATTTAACCTGTTTATTATCATTAACTCGTCGAGTAATAGTATAAAACATATACTTTTATATACAATAGTATATATGATATAGAGATTTGCCGCCATAAGTCACGCCTTGATAAACGTCGTGGCCTCGCCGTGGCTCCTAAGGCTTAAGGCTTGGCCTCGCCGCCACGCCACGCCTCACGCTATTTAGAACCTTGACTAAAACCCAATACAGCGAACCAGAAACAAAGAAGCCGTCGAGAAAATCAAACCACTACCCATCAACCGAAACTAACGAAACAGAAGCAACGAGAAGCTGGTCGTAGCAGCATCGTTCGCGAGAAGCAAACTGCCGTTGCTACCCCAATTGTGAACCGACGCAAAATGACATGACAAAATGAAACAAAGTTTATCATTTCACGTTTGGTTTTATGTCGAACAAACATGAATAGAGTGAAACAAAGTGGAATAGACGTGTCCCACTCCCACACCCCACCCTATGAAACAAGTTGGAATAAATCTATATTTTACCAATATAATATCAAAATAAAATCAATTCTTTTAAAAAAAAGGTAGTTTTACTTTAATTGTTTCGTTTTTTATGACTTTCTTTTTGTTTATTAAAT
Source organism: Saussurea involucrata (assembly GCA_033807775.1). NCBI lineage: Eukaryota > Viridiplantae > Streptophyta > Magnoliopsida > Asterales > Asteraceae > Saussurea > Saussurea involucrata. The sequence goes on from CM066314.1 coordinate 24,982,026, forward strand.
TAAAAGTTACGAAGTCTTGATTGAGATTTCATATTATTGTTTCTAAATATGGTTATTTTGAAGCATAATAATACAAGACTGTTAAATATGGAATAGGGTTACAGCATCCACTCACGTCTTGCAAGACTCCTTGCAAGATGACATGGCATGTCATGTGGCTTGCAAGGTCTTGCAAGAGAAGTCACTTCTTTCATAATTAGAAAGATATTTCACAAACAATATATATTAAACAAATGCATTTTTGTTTAATTTAATTAATTTATTTGTTTGTTTAAATATTAAATATTAATATGTTTATTAAATTTAATTCATTTATTAGTTTATTTGAACATTATTTTTTTAATATTTTTATTAAAAATTTTTACCCACGCTTTATTTAAAAAAATGATATTTTATGCAATGTTTTTTATTTGGAGTCGATTTGGAGAAGAAGAAAATAATTAGTAATATAATGTTTATTGTGTATTTTGCGTAATATTTGTTTTTTAGTAAACGTTGCATGCTTTCAATATATCCATGTATTTTATTTGTTAATTAAATTATATTTATACAAAATATAATAAAAGAAAACAAAAGTAAATTTTAGTTATTTATATTTTATAATTAATTTATTAGTTATATTATAATTATCTATATTATTTATATTATAATTTATTACTTTAGAAAGAAATTTAATCTTATATGTATGTGGAAAATGTTATTGCAAAAATGACGTGGTATTTAAAAAGAAATATGGGGCGTGAATGGTACAATGATTCCTTTCGATGTTGGAAAGGCCAAAAACATACATATCCACTTTTCCCCACATGACGTGACACTCATTTGTTGCTTCTTCTTTCTTTTTTCACCATGACCGACCGACCGACCGATTAACTTAAAAACGAGTATTTTATGTACTTTTTTCATCCGAGAATTCAAAGTATTTTATTATTTGATAAAAATATTATACATTGTCTTTTTTGAGAAGGATGTCCTAGGCTATATCTAGACTAATCCCTTGGCAAATTATGACTGTAAGACATCAATGGTCACAATTGTTGTGTATGTCTGGATTCGAACCCTGAACAGATGGAATATTCCACCACATCCCCAGGGCCTTAACCAGTACGCCACAATTTCTTATACTATTTACTGTCACATCATCAAAAAGTATTGATTTGACATTTATAAATTATCAAAACCAATTTCTAATTTAGCAATCATACTTACAACCAATATAATTTCTAAAATAGAAATCCTAGTTGACATATTTGCAATCCATATGAAATCCAAATGATATCCTTGCTGTGGATGCTCTTATACGTATTTATTTGGTAAAAAAATTCCTTTACTGGATACTTTCAGGCTGACGTGTTTTATAACAATATTGAAATCAACTATCAATGATTCGATCGTGGTCGTCAAACAACTAGCAATCAATCCATTGACCACTAAATAAATTTATTTTGTCATAATTGAGAAATATTTAACTACTAAATATAAAAGGTGATTCTATTAGAGCACATATCTATTTACTATTAATAATAAGAGTAAATTACATGAATGGTCACTGTGGTATGGTCATATTTTGGATATGGTCCCTAATTCGCATTAATTACATTGGACGTCCCTGTGGTATGCATAAGCGCATGCAGAAGGTCCTTCCGTCTAACGTAATTTGTTAACCCAGTTAACTCAAGGGGTATTTTTGTCTTTTTACCATCTCTTTTGTCCTCTTCCTTATAAAAAACAATAAAAAATAAATAAAGACAATGGACCCCTACCCCCAAACTTCTTCTTCCTTGTAGCTGAAACCACAGTCGAGACCTAAATGATAGAAATGAATCTGGAAGTATAATAAAAAAATGATAGAAATGAATGCAAGGATCCGGATCCCGTGTCGGCCAACCACCGCTCTACTACTACTAGCTACGGCGTCCGTTTTAAGCGGCGAGATGTTCCTGAGAGAAGTGGTGAAAGATAGGGTTTCGGCGATATCGGCGGCAAACGGAGACGTTAATGTCGATGTGTAGAGATTGTTAGTGGAAGAACTTGAAAAGAGGAGGAAGAAAACAAGACGAGAGAATCTGAATCCAAGAACAAGAGAAATAAGACAGCATAAACAGTGTAGTAGTATCCAGAATATAGCCGCTACAGATTTCGTCGTGCCGCCGCCGCCGTCGGCGGATGAATCTAACGGCGATGCGCCTCTGCAGCTGTTGTTCCGGCCACGGTTAGCGTGGCTCTGCTGCAACACCTGGAATTTCATCTTACTCCAATCAATTACTCCGATGGTATGAATACAGGAGGGAGAAAGAGAGAGAGAGAGAGATGCAGATGAGTTTCGATCTTTGAAGTTTGAAGAGGTGATCCTGATGGTTGTTGAAGAAGATGGTGATGGATTGAGCAAATGATGGAGGTGGGCTCAGCTAACTTGATACAAGGGTTGTTGAATTGTACAAATCAAGGAAGAATGCTTTGAATCTAAGGATGAATCTGATGGTATCTGAATTTCAACGGCAGGTAGAGGTAGAAGGTGAAAGGAAGGATTGTCGGCCAACGAACTGGGGTCGTTTTCGTTCCAGATGATTCCGATGTACATCGTATATATCGGTGTTCTATATTCCGACATGGTTTAGCTTCTTTGTGCAGTTGGGTCTCGACGGTGGTTTCAGCTACAAGGAAGAAGAAGTTGGTGGGGGTGGGGTAGGGGTCCATTGTCTTTATTTATTTTTATAGGAAGAGGACAAAAGAGAGGGTAAAAAGACAAAAATACCCCTTGAGTTAACTGGGTTAACAAATTCCGTTAGACGGAGGGACCTTCTGTGTGCGCTTATGCATACCACAGGGACGCCCAGTGTAATTAATGCGAATTAAGGACCATATCCAAAATATGACCATACCACATGGACCATTCATGTAATTTACTCTAATAATAATGACTTAATAAATTTGTCTTTTTCAACGAGCAAACCAACAGTTTCCCTTGGGACTTGTACTTTGCTTTTTTAAATTGAGCAAATCTTGGTGCGGTAATTCCTTTTCTTTTTGGATTCCAAATATATTTAAACCAAACAAAACTTTTTTTTATTTTTCATAAAGTAATAATTTGGGAAATTGACTCAACTACCCATTTTAAACTAACAAATTAATTTTCCAGTTATTTCTCTTCAATTTTAACCAAAATGTCACAAGAAGTAGCTAAAAAAAATGAATCTGATCAAATATTTTTTTGCAGACCAGAGGTTGAAAATTGGGGACCTATGCCCGCAATTGTGAACCTAGGCCTAAATATTGCGGATATAGTGAAATTTTGGTAAAAATGAAATTTTAATGACTATTTAAAGGTGTAAAATAGCTATTTAAATCAATTTCCCTACTAGTAACTCATTTAAACACGAAGTTTCGAACTTAGGTCTCTAATTCAAAGGCATGATAAAACTACGACTATTTTATCAACTTAACCACCAGAGACTTGGTATATTTTAAGCAAATATGCATGTCCTTACAGGTGAAAGGTCTAAGCCAATCCACCACAGTATATCATATTTAAAAGTCGCAATTCGAGAGATGCACACAAACTTGATAGGTGATAGGTCCCTTGTACACAAAAACACCACGAGCTTCACTTTGTAACACAATAAAATAAAAAACTAATAACTAGTGTTGTACATGAAATATCACAAAATACTAAACGATTTAACACGTTTGGCCAAGGTTCGAAATGGCGTAGTGGCAAGGCCAAGCCTCGGATTTTAGGAGCCACGACGTTTTTCAAGCATTACTTATTGCGGCAAATCTTTATATCATACATACTATATCATATATTAACATATGTTTTCTACAATTACTCAATGAGTAAATGATATTAAACAATTTAAATTACGTCACATACTAAAAAAATAACAAATAAGACATTAAAAAGGAAAGAAAATCAAATATCTTGTTACAAAAACCAGACATCAGACCATGACATGCCACAAACTTAACATGACATCAGACACAAGCCTCGAGCCCCAACAGCGAGTCTTTTAGAACATTGTGTTTGGCTACTCGAAAAACATACTTCTTTTTCCATAAAAAAAGAGCAATAAATATCATGTATGAGGTCATAGTAGTAAGTTGACTTATTTAGTGGTTGAAGTAGATTTGTGATGATAAAAAGGTATAACAAACCCATACCATCTACTTCCCACATCAATTCTTGCTTTTAAACAAAATGCTATTGCTTTGATACTTGTATACAAAATCCTTTTTATTGGCAAACCTTAACACCACCACATATCTCAAAAACTATTATTATATTATTATCATTATTTATTATAGACACCTACACTTATACCATTATTGCAAATAGAGGGGTACCTACTAGTAACACATATGAGCAGTTAGCATAACCCCACCATGGCCCATGGGATGATTCTCAAGAATATAAAACTAAAATAACAATCCAAATAAATTTCTAAGATTTTTGGCATGACTTTAATTGTCAATTATATACCATTTATAGCAACTCTTATATATAAAGTTGGTCCACTTGCACACAAGGGAAGAGAAAGACATTAAAAGATGAGCAAGTGGGAAACAGTACAAGGGTTTGGCACAAAAACTATTGGTTAAGAACCTGATATCATTATCGTTCTTAGAGAATCCAAGTGGTTTTTGTATCAGCAAGATGTCATGATACAATGAGTAACATCCTACGACACCAAATTATCCCATCCCAAACACTAACCATTATGTGATGGGGACAACTTAAAGAGTACAATGTTAGTGTGTGTGTGTGTGTGAGAGAGAGAGAGAGTAACCTCTTCTGCTTCCCCTTCTTGATATAGCTTCATTCTCATGTATTTCTGTCCTCCCTGATCTAAAGCCTACTCTACACACACATTATCCCACAAAAAGAACCTATTTCCAATATCCCACTCTCTCTCTTAATCTGAGGTGGTAATCAACAATCTTGATGGATAGCAGATGGAGTAGAGATCCAGATGCTCCTAAAAAAGGGTGGCTGAATCTTAGCGTAGGAGATTCCTGTTCACGGTCATCAAGACCGATCACTGTGAAGATATGCCACTTCTGCAATAGGAAGTTCTACAGTCCTCAAGCACTGGGGGGTCACCAAAATGCCCACAAGAGGGAGAGAGACGCCGCTAGAAGATACCATTCACTCACCATGCCAACTAAACTCTCGGCTAATCAATCACTCAGTGTGCAGTCACACTCACTTGTACACAAACCGAGCAGAGACAGAGAAACGGCAGTAGCTATGTTAGCAGACAGCAGTGGTGAGTATGGAGCCACTTGGGAAGGAGTGGGTTTGATGTGGCCTGGAAGTTTTTATTTGGATCCACAACTGGCTTCTCAGCCATCAGATTCACTTGCACTTGACTTGAGTCTCAAACTGTAATTTGGTAACATCTTGGTACTGTTAAGAAGCAGCATCTGATGAAAACAGATTGACCTCTTGCAATATGTTATTAACTTTATGAGCTCGCATTATAGCTCCTAGGCTTCATATAACACTCTTTGCAACAAAAACCATCATATTTGCAAAAGAATTTATGGGTTTCATGTTTAACAATTTCCTCTATATCTAATAGCTACATCCATTCTTAATTGGGAAGGAAAGATGAATACTCTACTATTAACATTAATAAAAGTTAAAGAAACCTAATTAATTTGTACAACTCTTTATATACTCATTTTCATACTTATTTCATATCTCTATTCTAACTTTTCTTTGCACCCTATATCCCTTTTAAATAATCTGGGAAGCTTGGAGGTTCACACCTACAAATTATATTCGATTAGAAAGAACATATGAAATTATGAAGCTGCATTTTGTCATATCTATGTCTTCTCACTTCTTGAGTTCATATAGACAATGTACATATTAGATGAAGAAATAACTAAATATACATCATCGGATATTGTTAATCAGAATTATAAACGCTTTGAAGCAGATTACAGAACATAATAATCAGTGTAGAGGCCTGCCTCTTTCGCTTGTCCAGAAAGCATATATCATCACTTGTAATTGTTATATTAGATACAGGATTTTCCAAAAGTTGATAATACTGAAATAAGGTAAAGCTTACAGGCTATCAGGGACTTTAAGCTTTTCGGTCTTATGCAAGATGATGGGAAGCCTCTGGCTGATGACGTTTGGATCATTATATGAGGCAGAATCAGAAGGATATCCTTTCTGCACAATTTATTGACGAACTTGAACAATAGATTCAAATTGAATTATTTCACAATCTACGGTTGCATACATGCTTAGAACTATAAACTAACAAACGAAAGAATATATAAATTAAAATTATGCATGGAGACAATTTCATAACAAGATCATAGCTGAACCTAAAATACTAATAAAAATATCCAAATGAGAAGCTGGAATCTGCATTCTAGTCAAATCAGTATGAGCGTAAGTCAATGGCAACCATCAATTTACAATTCTTCCCTTTTCTGAAGATAAGAGCACCATTATGAGAGAATGTGCTCTGAGTTCATGGTTTTTCTACAAGAAGAAATTATGGTGAATTTGGTGGTAACTTTGTTTTTCTATATTATGTTGATTTAGTTTATTGAGGGGGGAAATTTGGTTATGCTGACGTGAATAATACCATCATGATTTATTGAAAACGAAGCGAATGTGTGACGCTTGTTCTATTCAAAATTATTTTGATTCACTAAAAAATCAACAAAAAAGCCATTGACCATTCAACTATAACATCTAAACTGCAAATGAATGTACAGCAGGGGAGGGAAAAGAAGGAATTTTTTTCTTTTCTCCTGTTGGGGGGACCACAACTCGTAAGCATTCAAAATGACAGACACAAAAACCCAACAAATCACACAATTTATGAAGTCAAATGGTCAAGAAAATGGTATAATACAGAACCAACAAAGTTAAACCAGAACTTATATAACATATTTGAGAGAGAGAAAGCTTACAGAAGCCAGTGCCTTGAATGTAGCTTCTCTCCAGCAGATCTCTCGAAGGATAACTGGTTTTTTATTCTCACTGAAATTGCAAAGAATACGAGTATCGCGTAATCTCATAAGTACGCCATCAACTCTGAGCTGTAGCACAGGAATAGTCCAAAAAAGAAAATAGAGGGTCACAGAAGGTTCGGAGTGCACATATTAATATAGTTGCCAAATGCATAAAAGAGAGCTCACCCAGAAACGTAGGAGAAGAAACCAACAACTAGGCATCACTCTCTAGAAACCGCAAGAAAAAAACCGCCTCAGTTATCCAAGTTAAGATGAAAGAAACTTAGCTAGATTAGCCACAAACTGTCATGAGTTTGAGATTATTACCACTTTCACAGTTAAAAGCGAGACTCCGCTATCAGCCAACTCATCTTCATACAAAATCACCTATTAGCATAGAGCAAATTTGGTGTTATCAAGGAAGAGAAAGAAGTCAGAAGTTACAATATTCATATGTATCTGCTAGCATCCTCCATCATCCAGGTTACCAACCTCATCATAAAAGAGAATAGGTTCTTTAGATGCCAGTGCAACCACATTAATCTGTTCTTCACACTCCTCCCATTTAGGACAACAGATGTTTCCCTCAGAGTCTGCTCCTCTGCCAGTCTAATCATCAAGATAGCAGCACCAAAAACAAAATCATTATGTGGTCTAGAATTCATTTAGAAACCCTAATCTTCCATGTCTGAGAGCAAAAGCAACCCTTTCAAAATTATCAAATATGATAGCAATACAATGTCATTTGGTCATGTCATCCCCATTCCCCCAGTTCACTTTAAACAAGACAATGAAGTCATTGGATATCTCGACTCCACCAGTATGACAAAGATACAGATAGAGATGTATAAATAACTCCGGATTTACCTCGATAGTTTCACTTCCAGAATAAGGTGTGGTGAAAGTGTAGTCATAGTCTAGAATCACCTGCTGAAAGGGTTTGCTGCAAAATGCAGAAAAAATTAAATGTGAGATAGCATGGCAGTCTGCAGCAAACTTGCATCTTTGTAGATCGTTTAACTATTACAAAAGGTCAAAGAGTATACTTTCTTTAGATGAGTGTAGCAACTTAAATAATCAATTAATCAAGATCACAAATACGTCTCAAGTTACAAATCTAGAATGCAGATGTTAATGATCAGTCAACTACAAATTAAAAAAGATACACCATAACCTTCTAAATTTCCACTGTGCAGCTGCAGGAACTTCAACTGGTGGCAGGGCTTCTTTCTTCCAGCCAGCTAAAGCATCAAAAGTGTTAAAGTGAATTTTTGTTCCACTGCTTATGTGCTTAAGAACCAAGGAACTGTCCCCAAATATCATCTCTGGTAAGTGGGATGTCTGAAGCTTTTCTTCCCATCTGCAAAGCATATTAAGAGATAGTATCCAACTTATCAAGAATGAACCCAATAATTTTTGGCTGGGAATACTAGCAAGAAGAAACATGTGCCATGGTAACTCTTTTTAGTTTGTGCTGTAAGTACGTGTCTATGCTGTCAATATCGCGATATATCGGATATCGGACCTATAAGGAAATATCGGTGCAATATATCGGACATTATATCGCTGGCCGATATATCGGTTTTTAGACTTTTTTTTGGACTCTTTTTTTGGGCTTTATTTACTAATGTTGTGGGCTTTGAAGGCTTTTTTTTAGTTTTTTACTGATTCAGTAAGTTAGGTTTTTAATGCTCCTCTTCCTCTTTTAGACTTTTTTAGATCGATGCTCTTCCTCTTTTCTTCCAGTATCTCTTCTCTTCTTCTTCTTCTTCACTTCATCTGTTCACGAACCAAGACAGCAGCGGGCAGCCCAGCAGATTCTTTCTTCTCTTCCATTCACGAACCACCTCTTCTGTTCTTCTTCTTCTTCACTTATTCTCATCTTCTGTTCACGAACCAAGACAGCAGCCCAGCAGATTCTTTTTTCTGTTCTGTTCATGAACCAAGCCAGCAAATCGTTGCTGCTGTTCTTCCAGCCACGATCACGATCAAAGCCACAGGTCTGTTCTTCTGTTCACGAACCAAGCCACAGGTCTATCTTGATTCTTGATTCTTACTGAGTTTCATTTATTTTAATTAATGCATATCATATGTTTATGGATGCATATATATATATATATATATAATTATATATATATTTCTAAGAAATACTATATGAACCGATATTCTTGGACCGATATATCATCGATATCGAATATCGTTCCTTGACCGATATAGCACCGATATCCGATATTAACAGCATAGATATGTGTTACCTAAATATCTTATCTTGGATAAATAACTATAAGAATTATCCTATCACGGATAACTAAATATGTTGATAAGAAAATTTGTTATATCAAACTATCAAAGAGAGTATCACTGGGCTCCAGAAAGAAGAAAAAGGTAATGCCAAAACATTTACTGCTTTAACTTTTAAGAGAATCTTAAATATATAGTTTAAAGAACATATGACTGCAAGCATCGAGCTTGTGATTATTCCATTAAAGATAAATCCACTTATCTTTAATGGAATTGGAGCACTCGGGGTAAGCTTGCCCACCTCTAGTTCTCACTGGGCCAGTGGGCCTCGTACTTGCAACTTATCAATAGGTATACGATAACCATTTCCAACACAAACACAATATATATAACATGTACAAATATAAAGCATTGCCATAATATGACAGATTTTGAGATATTGAACAAAAACGCATCCAATGTTCAATTCAACAAGCAGTCCAAGAAACAACAAAAAATATAATCTGAAGTGAACAGTAAGATACAGACACAACTACTTGTAGTACTTTTTAATATTCAAGCTGACGATACACAAGAGGACATATCACATTCACTTATGTGATTATGTATAAAGTTATGGTTCTATTTTGTGTAGTTAATGAACATCAAGCATCAGAAATAAAACTCGGACAAATGAATCAGAAATGGTATTAAATATCTAATACTTGCAGAGGTATAACTTTGATGTAAACATTGCTTATAGCATAACCTCTAGGAAACTGGCAATGCAACATGCTGAACAACAAACATGAGTCATGAGTGTGCAAAATGAACCATAGAATATATTACCATGCAAAAGTCATAGTGTAGACACCATCGCTTAGCTCTTACGAGCTTTTCTCTAGACAAGAAAATTCATTTAGAATGTCAAAATATAAAGCTTGAATTGTGGAAATTGTTTGGGAAACAAAGCTTGCATTTGATCTAATTAAGTTCGGAACAAGTTCATTTGCTGATCAAAACAGACATCAAAATTCAAACAAATAATCCAACATGTGGATAGCAAATATCCATTACAATAGCTTCTAAAAAAATATAGGGCGAGTCATCACCTCCTTTGTCATATACACAACAACAACAAAAAAAAAACTTCACTCTAAGCACCCCATCCGCTAAACTCAAATGTATAAGAAGCTTTTTAGAAGTTTAACTAAATATCACTAGTATCTTGTTGACAGGTGGTTTATTTACATGTAATACCTCCAAAATAATCCCTCATTGGTGTATTAAGAGCAGGCAATAATCAAAGATGGGACATCAACAACCTCAACAGAATAAGATCTCTGTTAAATGCCAACCCCTCAATCCAAACTATTGTACGCTAGTATTGTGTATTAACCGATCAGTTTCTTTATATTACACATTATCCCCCTTTTTGTCAAATCCCCAGAAAATAGTTAGTCAACTCAAGTTCATAACATATCCAAGCTCAATCATAATCCAGAAACCAGTTCCTTATGACCTATTGTATGATAAAAACAACAGCGGTACTCGATCACTCTCCAATTCGTAGAAACTCCAGGCTTGATCAAAGAGGTTACAAAAAGTGCCTCTAGAACATCAGCAAAAAAAGACACATTATAACGACGACTTAATACGTAGTATTTCCCATTCAATAGGGAAAAAAAGATTCTTCAACAAATTTAACACCAATTTGATGTAAAAATGAAGTAACTTGAGGCTTAATTGAAGAAAAATGAAGAGAGAGAGCGTACGATTGGAGGTTGAGGGAGGTGAGAATTGAACGGTTACTAGACTCGATCTCCCAGCCATGAATGCGGAGTCCTCGCCGTCCGTCCGGCAGAAGCTGAGCTCCGGCGGCCTTTACTTCTTTCTCGTCCGCTTCCCACTCCATCTTTGTATGTAGTAAACTATAGCATCTAGGTTTGAATGAATCCCTCTTCTTCCTATTTTACTATTCTCGTAATAACCATCCAAAGGCAATATTGCCACATTTCGATAGTTGGTGTAAATATGGGATCAATCCGTTTCGGGTCAAATCAGTTATTCGGATGCCCATCAAAAACCCGGCCGCAAATCAGTGGTCTGTTTGACAATTGCTGAAAGGTTTGGTGCAAGATTGTTAAGAGGCTCATAGTGCAAAATAAAATATGGTTATTTGATAATTATTTAAAATGAAATTATGGTGCTGAGTGGTTAAGGAAGGCCCTAGATACAAAATCATTAAGAAGGTTTTAGAACCATTAAGAAGAAGACCTTTTTTGCCAAATAAGAATCACCTCTTAGCGATTCAGATGTTGCCTCTTAAGTCTTAATGGAGCTATTAAGAGGTAAACAAACTTATAAAAATTGAAGTTGGGTCAGCATACATTAACCCACACGGCGAGGGTGTAGTTCGTATATCTCGAGCTCGAGCTTAATAATTATCGAGCACAAGTTGATAGGGTGTAGTTCGTATCACGAGCAGACCCAATGTATTGAATACGGTGGCACGTGCCACTGTATTATTTCTCCGGTGAAGGGTAAAAAGTTTTAGCTTCTTGAAAGGTGTCACCGTATCGTTTTGAAGGTGCTATCGTATTATTTTGAAAACTTCAAGAAGGTGCAACCATACCTCGTAATAAACCAAAAGACCAAAAAAAACTGTTGGAAAAAAAACTCTTGAAATTACAAATAAAAAACGAAAAATTTCCTCGAAATCGATAAAAAAAAACTTAAAAGATCTCTTGAAATCAATCAAAAAATTATAAAAATCCCTCGAAACAGTGGAGTTAGTTTAAAAGCACATCAAACAATATTGAGCGTAGGTAAAAAAAATGTAGACACGTCGATAAAAACCGTGTTTTTTATAATTATTTTTTTGTCTATATTATATAGTGCCACCGTTTGAAAAAATTTCTAGGTCCGCCCCTGGTTCGTATAACACAAAATAAAGTTCGTTGAACTTAATGAGCCGAGACTCGTAACATTAATGTTCAACTTGGCTCGTTCGACAAAACGATTAAATTTTTCGACTTGAGTCGAGCTATTCGAGCAAACACTTTTTTTTCGCCAAACATTCTCAAATATTCATGAACTAGATAGGTACCTGCGCGCGATGCGGCGCAAAGTATTTCAAATCTAAAGCCGAGAATTCGAAAAAATAATTTTCTTTCATGTTCATATTTATACGCTTTTAAATCGCATATCAGATGTATACATTTAAAGGTCAATATGTTAATTGGTGAAAAAATTAGAGGAAATAATATAATCATGATTAAGAAAGTATAAATAATTAAATATACCATACTAAAATATTTGCATATTATATTTTTGAAAAAAGTTCGAAGTCATAATCCAAAAGTCAGTTGATAAGTGATATCTTTTTTTCCAAGTAATTAAATCTCTTATGATAATTCTAAGAGTGTTTCGTTGACAGAATGAAATTTGATAGAATTGTAATTCGTCGAAAGAATTCCACTTTGAAGTAAAAATTGATATGAAATATGCAAAAAGAAAATCACAACAATTTAGTGATTATTTGTATCAAATCTCATACCAATTTCAACAAATCCCATACTAATCACGACACATTAATTCGTATATATTTATGATATTTAATAATAAAATTAAATCAAAAAATATTCACTATTGGGCTCATTTCGAAGGTATTGACGAAGCGATTACAATGATATAATTTGTAAAAAATAGAAATGTCTTTTAATGCATTTTAGTTCATATACATTATTTATGTTTATATGATAAGAGTCTAAAATGAAAAATGAAAAAGTAAGGGATTAAAAGTAAACTACATACCTAATTATAAGGGTAATAAATGTAACGTATAAATTAAAAAAATTGAATTAAGAAGAGATTTAAGGAGGAGTGAATGTGGGTGTGCTAATTGAACTTATAATGTAAACTGCGTCCAGATACATATTTAGGCGGGAAAATACTGTAGTCGGCTCACCAGAAGATGACACGTGGCATGCTAGTTACTTATTTATTATATGTATAGATTATGCAATAAATTTATAAAAATTATTGAGCTCGAGCCGGTAAACAACATAATCGATCGCGAGCTCGAGCTTATAAACGAGATAATCGATCGCTAGTTCGAGCCTATAAATGAGATAATCGAACACGAGTTCGAGCCTATAAACGAGCATCAAGTTCGAGCTTGGTAATTCAAAAAATATTCGAGCTTGAACCTGCTTTGAGAAAATTATTCGAATTGGCTCGATTAATCTACCACTAAATTCGGTTTGGCTCGGCTCGACTCGTTTATACCTTACACCCAACCTATAAAATGTCGATGATATATAAATCATTTTGTTATATCCCATATTATATAGAGGTCATCAGATCAATGGCTAATTTTAGAGCATCTCTAACATATTTTTTATAATTTCTAAAATAAAATATGGAAAGTTAAAATAAACTCCATCAAATTATTTATTTATAAATTTCAACATTGTCTGTATTATTAATATATTTTATATTTTTATCATCTCAATACATTTTAAAAAATTTATATAAAATAATAATCACATTACAATGAAATGCACCGAGATGAGATGCATAGAGATATACCAAGATCAGATGCATCGAAATCCACCAAGATGAGATACATCAAGATACACCAAATTAATTCCCGTATCAGACACGATTATGAGTGAAAATTGATCAAGAATTTAGAACTCTTCTCACACGATCCTTCGTCTATCTCTATATACATATAGATACACTTTAATCGATCATGGAGCCAAGCCTGGTCGTGCTGCCGTGCACAAGGCTCGCGCACAGGAGGTTTGAGCCTCACAAGCAGACCTGTGGGTTTGGAGCTGTGCATATGGCTGAATTTTGCAACCTAAATTGTTAAGTTTCTGTTCGTTTGTTTAGTTGTGGGTCTGTTTGTTTGGTCGAACTTCCGTGTAATTGTTTTAAGTTTGAATACGTAATGAAACTACTGTCGTTCAAAAAAAAAAAAGACAAGTCAACATCACAATTGGGTGCTTTTTAATATAGTCTCACGCATTTAAGTGATATTCGGTGATTAATTAAATACTATAGTAATGTTTAATCCATCACTAAAACAATAATTAAATGATAACCATTAACCAATAAATAAATCAACCCATTTGTTCTTTCACTAGTTTGGGCCTAACAGAAAAACAATCAAAATGAATTGCACCTGGCCCAACAAGTAAATCAACGTCCAGAAATAATTAGGCTCAGAGATTCAATCCAATTGGCCCACGAACCGTGGGCAAACCCGTCCCGCTTCCAGAGTCGAGACCCAGGTTGCGACCCGGATTCCCCCAACGGCCATTTTGTCACCATTTCCCCTCGATTTGGCTCAAATTTGACTTGATTTCATTAACTTCAACTACTAACTACTACCAACAAATAGCAAGTATCATAGTATTAAACATCATCCCATCGACATGAACCATGAGCATTTTGCTCGAAATTTACAACACATTACCATAGTTAGCACTCCAAACTCATCATTCGAAAGTGCATCAAAGGACTAGGGACATAACACAACCATTGTAGTCGGTGGAACCGAAAGAGTTAGATTTTTGTCTAGCCATAAAGCATAAACTACAAATATTATGAGTAATGAGTGGGATATATATATATATATATATAGGGTCCCCTTCTTTTGTTAACCAGTGCATATATGCACATCAGGCAATTGTAATATGTGCATATATGCAATGCCCCGATGTGCATATATGCAATACATGAAAAAGTTAACAATTATATATATATATATATATATATATATGATTTCATTTAACTTGGGCTTGTTGAGTAGGATTTGCGAATTTACATATTTTGGATTTAGTAGGCTATGTGGAGTTATAAATGAAACTAATAGATAGTGATTCAAAGAACAATCAAAATGAATTGCACCTACCATTTTTACGTTAATTCATAATGTTGTTGTAAATGTAAAAATCTATTTTGATGTTGAGAAAAAACTAATAGATAGTGATTCAAAGAACAACTAAAGAGATCCATTTAGAATCACTTTTATTCCACGCATCCACATCTATATTAATATGACAAACAAAATGGTTATACAACTCCCGAGCGTGCATGGTGGAACACTTCTCTTGATGGTTGCAAACATGTAATTTTCTAACAACAGGTATTAGAGTTCTTCATTTAACATGGATAAAATGATTAAGAAAAGAAAAGAAAAGAAGAAATTATAATTAAAAAAATATAAATAATTATAAAATGAAAAA
Source organism: Saussurea involucrata (assembly GCA_033807775.1). Taxonomy (NCBI): domain Eukaryota; kingdom Viridiplantae; phylum Streptophyta; class Magnoliopsida; order Asterales; family Asteraceae; genus Saussurea; species Saussurea involucrata. Next base: position 24,997,490 of record CM066314.1, read on the forward strand.
TAGATTAAAAAAATAAAAAAAAGTTAAATCAATGGTCAAATGACCACAATGTCCTCATGTAGAGGCACAAAGGCCATATCTATCATCTCTATGGCTCTTCCTGATGAAGTATACCACTCCGTCATGAACCTGGAGAGTTCAAAAGCCATGTGGGACACTATATGTGTTCAATATGAAGGTACTACTGAAGTCCAGGATTCAAGAAAAATCAACCTGGAATCATAGACTTAAAAAACTGTCTATGATTAAATAGTTTTATTTAACTGTTTAATCATAGACTTAAAAACTGTTGGTAAGGAATATTCTAATTTTGAGATCCTGACAAAATTCCTAGAATGTCTTCCTGAAAGCTGGGACAATTATACCATGTGTCTTAAGTTATCCAAGGATCTAAAATTCATAACCCTTTCTACCTTATTTGGCACTATGCTCAATCATGAGCAGTCGTGTCAACTTAAGAAGAATCTTGTAAAAGATTCCAAAAGCACACATGTTGCTTTACTCTCCTCAAAGTTGATACCGGCTCATCGATCAACTGTCACGATCACTGAAATGGAATCTAACTCTGATGATTCATCAGACGTTGATCCTTCAAAACTTGATGAATCTCTGGCACTCCTGACAAATTATTTCAGGAGGTTTGCTAGAAAGAGTAACTTCAGAAGAAGTAAACCTCTCACTATCACTGACAAGCCTAAATCTACTCCTATTGATAAGGCTACTGCTACCTGCTTTAACTGCGAAAAAGTAGGACACATTGCTAGTGAATGCATGTCAAAGAAAGTCTTCAAACCTTCATCTTCCTCCCTCAAGAAATCCTCTAACCCCAGGGCTAGAGATGACAGATACCAAAAGCTGAAAGAAAAATATGAAAAGCTGAAAGGCTACAAAAAGAAAGGTAAAGGTCGGATCGCTGAAGATCATGACTGGGTTGAATCTGATGAAGAATCATCCGACTCTGAAGAAGATGAGGCTAATCTCTTCATCATGGCCCAAATACAAGAAGAGGAAGAAAAAGCTGAAATTCCCTCTACCTCTACTTCTACCTCTCAGGTATCAAACTCTTCTACTGCTACTTCTGCCTTCCCTGAAGCTAATAGACTTCGTGTTATCGATATACTAACTATTGATTTATATGATTCCATGAATGACAAGACCAAAGCTGAACAACTAAATCAAGATTTAGCTGAACAGCTCAAACAATGTCATTTAAAAATTCAAGAGCTTTCGGACATTGAAAATAATTTGAAAGATCAGGTCTATGTAAATCAAGTTATCAGTATCGAGCGTGAACAAGTTATCGCTGAAATGAAAGTAGAAAAAGATACTGTTGAAGGATGGTATAAATCCTCAGCAAAGATCACCGAGATAATAGGTGCTCAAATCCCTCTTAGTGACAAACGTGGTCTTGGTTACAAGCTGACGCTGAAGAACCAACCACTGATCGTTCCATGCTTAAGTTTGGAATGTTCGTGTCATCTATCCCTGACACCTCTTCATCTCAATGCTCATCTTCTAAAACTCCCATCCCTTAGGACAAACCTACCTTTATTTCTAAAGGTAAAAAAAAGAAATTCAAAAACCTCAGAAGGGTACCAATGTACGTAAGCTGAAAGTTTCAAAACCTTCAGCGAGCCATCCCTCTACTTCTAAGACTAAGATCCATGAATTCATTCAGCGATCTACTCCTAAACTAAGAGTGGCTGTAATTGGTAAGAAATCCGAAGAACTGATAGTTCCTCCAATTTCCAATGCCAAAGGTATTCTTGGTGCTGGTCCTACTCATTTAAAAATCTCGACTAAGCATGCAAATGGTCCTAAAGCTACTTTTAGCTATAGGAAATGTTATCACTGTGGACTTACCGATCATATTGCTAGTAAGTGCCCCACAACTACCAAGGCTGAGAAATTAGCCAAGGTAAAGAAGACTGTCCCCAAGGCAAAGAAGACCATCCCTGATAAAAATCAGGCCAAGGTGAAAAACACCATTGAGGTTAAGAAATTAACCAAAGTGAAGAATGTCACTAAAGCTGAATCTTCAAATGTTGCGAAGATTGCTGAACCTTCTACTTCCTCTACCACCACTGACAAATGTGGTCCCATAGTTAAGTGGGTACCTATTCAAAACTAATCTTCCTTTGTTTGCAGGTCTCGAAGGGTATCTGGTATCTTGATAACGGATGCTCTCGACATATGACTGGAAAGAAAAACCTGCTCACTGAATACAGGGAAGAGAAAGGTCTCTCTGTAACCTTTGGTGGAAATGGAAAAGGCTATACCCGAGGGTTTGGTGTACTCTCAAATGGTACAACAACCTTCAGAAGAGTGGCATACGTTGAAGGGGTGAAGCACAATCTTCTTAGCATCAGTCAACTATATGACAAGGACTTCAAAGTTTGCTTCACTAAGGAAGCATGTTTCGTCACTGACAAGAAGGAGAAAGTTGCTCTCAGTAGATATCGTTTGGAAAATGTTTATATAATAAACATGGACTCAACAACCACTAAGAATGCTTGCTTTTTCTCCAAAGCCTCTTCTGATGTCAACTGGCTATGGCATAAAAGGCTCTCTCATCTCAACTTCAAGACACTGAATACTCTTTCTTCAAAAGAGTTAGTCACTGGTCTTCCTCAACACTCATACGCTAAGGAATCTCTCTATTCAGCGTGTGAAAAAGGAAAACAAACTAAAGCTAGCTTCAAGTCAAAGCAAGTTTCCTCAGTGTCATCTCCTCTTCAACTTCTCCACATGGATCTGTTTCGCCCTGTCAACGTTCAATCCATCGTTGGAAAGAAATACATGCTGGTTATTGTGGACGAATTCTCTCGCTACACCTGGGTAATGTTTCTCCGTGCTAAGAGTGACACCTCAGAAGAACTGATATCCTTTGTCAGGAAAATGGAAGTCCTGAATAATATCACTGTTCGCTCAATAAGGAGTGATCATGGAACTGAATTCAAAAACAGTTCACTTGATAGCTTCTTTGAAAGTAACGGTATTTCTCACAACTTTTCCTCAGTGAGAACACCTCAACAAAATGGAGCGCTGAAAGAAGAAACCGGACGATCATCGAAGCTGCTCGTTCAATGCTCAGCGATTCTCATCTACCTACTCAGTTCTGGGCTGAAACTGTCAACACTGCTTATTTTACGCAGAATAGATCACTGATCGCCAAAAGATTCAACAATACTGTCTATGAACTTTTCCATGGAAGAAAAGCAGCTATCAGTTTTCTCCACATCTTTGGTTGTCAGTGCTTTATCTTAAACAACAGAGATGCTCTTGGAAAATTCGATCCCAAAGCTAACGATGAAATATTTCTTGGATATTCTTCCATATCCAAAGCCGTCAGAGTGTTCAACAAAAGAAGACAAACTATAGAAGAAACCATTCATGTCACCTTTGAAGAACCCCGTTCAGCGAACTCAAGACCATCTGCTGATAACGAAGAACTCAATCAGTGGATGTTTTCTCATTTTGGGGATTCAGAAACTGTTCCTAACCATGACCCTCAGGTCAACCCACCAACTGCTAATGATGATCCTATCATCATTCCTAGCGTGCAGACAAGTGAAGCTGAATCATCTTGGGTTTCAGATGTTCCAATCAACACTATGCCTGTTTCTGAACCATCATCTGATATTCCATCAACCTCTCAGCAATCAGTGAATAAAATTTCATCTGTGCTGCCAATCGTGCCTCTACTACCGGACGTCGCTGAAGTTTCCTCCTCAGTGATTCCAGAGTTTCATTCCGAGTTAGTGGCTTATGCTCCTTCTCAGCGATGGACCATAAATCACCCTATTGATCAAATTCTTGGTGATCCAAACGCAGGTGTTCAGACTTGAAGCAATGTAGGTAACATTTGTCTTTATGTAAATTTTATTTCACTAACTGAACCAAAGAAAGTTGATGATGCCCTCAGAGATCCAAACTAGGTCAGCGCTATGCAAGAAAGACTGAATTCGAAAGAAACAAGGTTTGGAATCTCGTTCCAAGACCATCTGACAAATCAGTGATAGGCACCAAGTGGGTCTATCGAAATAAGTTAGATGAAAATGGAACCGTAACCCGCAACAAAGCTCGCTTAGTTTCTTAGGGATACAGACAAGAGGAAGGTATAGATTATGACGAAACCTTTGCCCCAGTGGCAAGACTCGAAGCTATTCGTCTATTTCTATCTTACGCTGTTCATAGAGACTTCAAAGTATATCAAATGAACGTAAAATCAGCTTTCCTAAATGGAAGGCTGAATGAAGAAGTCTACGTTGAACAACCTCCAGGATTCACCGATCCTAAGCATCCAGGTTATGTCTATAAGCTAAATAAGGCATTCTATGGCTGAAACAAGCTTCACGTGCATGGTATGACTATCATCTTTTCTTCTCATCGAAAAATTTGAGCGTGGCAAAATTGATAACACTCTATTTTTCAGGAAAGTAAAAGGTCATATCATTCTTGTTCAAATATATGTTGATGACATTATATTTGGTTCTACTAACCCATCTCTTTGTACTCGTTTCGCTGAAAGAATGAAATCTGAATATAAAATGAGTATGATGGGTGAGCTGAACTACTTCCTAGGACTCCAAATCAAGCAGAATGATAAGGGTACGTTTATCCACCAAGGTAAGTATGTCAAAGATATGCTGAAGAAGTTTGATCTAACTCAAAGCTCAGCTATGAAAACCCCTATGGCACCGCTGTTGACACTTAACAAAGATCCTTCAGGGAAAACTGTTAATGTCACTGCGTACCGTGGGATGATCGGCTCCCTCCTTTATCTTACTGCTAGCCGTCCTGATATTATGTATGTTACTTGTTTGTGTGCACGATATCAATCTGAACCCAAAGAATCACATCTGATCGCTGTAAAGCGAATTTTCAGATATCTGAAGGGTACTTCCAACCTAGGTCTTTGGTATCCCAAAGACTCAGGGTTCGATCTAACTGCCTATTCAGATAGTGACTTCTCAGGTTGCAAGCTGGACAGAAAAAGCACCACAGGAGGCTGTCAACTCCTGGGTGGAAAACTGGTGAGTTGGACAAGCAAGAAGCAAAGTTCAGTGTCCACCTCTACAGCTGAAGCTGAGTATGTAGCCGCTGAAAGCTGTTGTGCTCAAGTCTTATGGATAAGAAATCAACTATTGGACTATGATCTTCATCTCTCCAAAATTCTAATCTACTGCGACAGCACTAGTGCCATCGCTATAGCAAACAATCCAATGCTACACTCAAAGACCAAACACATCGAGATCAGGTATCACTTTATCAGAGATCATGTGATGAATGGTGACATAGAACTTCACTTTATCCTAACTGATTTTCAGTTAGCTAATCTTTTCACCAAACCTCTTGATGAGACAAGATTCAACTTTCTCATCAGCGAGCTTGGAATGCTGAACCTTGAAGATTAATTCTTCAGTGGTTATGCATTTGATAGTGATAAAAGGAATTCTGTCTCCCTATTCAGCATCTAATCTCTGAACAAAAATGATTCGCTGATATCAAGGTATGTTCTCTCTCTCTAAACGCTAAAGTTTACTTCAACATGCAGAATTTCAAAATAATTTGTATCGCTGAATATCTCTTCCTTCAGTGATTCTTTTTGAAATAACTATGCTCACTGATATTTCTCATCAGTGATTTCTTTTAAATTATCCCTGCGATTTTCAAAACCTTCAGAGATAAGTTAGAAATGTGAAAGGACGTTTGTGACGTCATCAAAACGGATAACCTATGGCACGTTTTTTCCCCTAACACGTTCGTCTGTTGAAATTCTTGACCAATACGCTTCGTGGGACGTGTTCGTGTCATGATGAGCAACTTTTTCCCACTCATCACTTTCTCTCTCTACTCTCACTATATAAACAACCCTCGTTTATATTTCTTCCTTTTACGCTCTCCAACTCTCAAGCAGAAAGAGCTCCTTGCATTCTTGTTTTTCTCAGATCATTGTGTGAAATCTCATTGTGTGATCATCTTCTTCATGTTCATACAAAAAAAACTTAAAAATAAGTTTTTCTCTTAAGTTTGTACTAAAAATCATAAACTTAAACTTCATACGTTTTTTCAGAATCCTTTCCTTAAAAGGAAACTAGGAAACAAAAATTTCACTAGTTTTGAACTCATTTTAAAACTAGAACCCCTATCTTGTTACATCTTCTTTCCCCAAAAGGAAACTGTAAAAACTCTCAAAACCCTTATTTTGGAAACCCATTTCCATTTTAAGAATTTATTTCATCTTTTTTTCTCTATATTCTTCTTCTCATAGAAATGGCTACTACCACTGATGCTACTACTACTACCGTTGTTGCTCCTTCTTCAATGGTGAAAGCTGCAAACATGAAGCATGAACCGCACCAAATAACGTTTGTCAGCAACAACCATTACGTCCTTCTTGAAATTCCCAAGAAGAAACCTGCCCCTTACTTGCATGACGTTGTGAACTTCATCAAGAGTTGTCCTCTTGCCACAACGATGACCATCACACCCCCAGCGCACAAATGACTTCTACAGCAGTTCTGGTACACTGGTCATCGTACCACTGCTACCTCCGCCAAGAGCAAAAAGGAATACTCAGTCATTGGTTTTCAGACCGAGCTGGGTCACGGAACCATATCCCCCGCTGCTATTCGGGCATCCCTGAACCTCCCTGCTGGCCCGAAAACACATCCCTTTGTTCCATTCCTTGACCCCAACTCCCCTGAAGGAAAGAAGAAAATCATCTCCTTCCTTGACAAGATGAAATACCTCTAGAACACTGGCCGAGACGGCGAACCTGAGAAGAAAATCACCATGGCCCTGAAGAACAAAATGCCTTCAGAGATCAACTTCATTTTTGCTCATGTCATCAGCTGCATGACAGCGAAAACCGACTCCACTGATCAAGCTTCCAAGCTCCAGTGTACCATGGCCTATGCTCTCCTCAAGGGCTTACATGTCGACTATGCCCGTGTCATCTTTGAAGACATGATGGACAGGGTGGAGATGCCTGACCGCCCCAGCGTTGTTCCTTATCCCAGATTTCTCAGTGCCATATTCGAATATGGCCTAAAGGAGAACTACCCCAAACAGGGAGACCTGAAGCTCTCCCAAGTCGGTCCAAAAGTCCTCGACTTCAAACCGGTGAAAAACGAGGTAAGTCTTTCTACCCTACTCTCTCTTCTCCGCACTCCCTCTATTACTTCAGTGGCTACTACTATAGCAGCGGTAATCCCAACCACTGGTACCCCGACCACTACAACCTCCTGTCTTAAAAAGAGGAAACATTCTGAAACCACTCTTGGCAGCCGTAAGACCAAGAAGTCCTCAAAGGAGATCCCCAAGCATCCGCAGGCTGAAGACCCCACGTTCGCCTCTTCACAGGGAACGATGGAAGATTTTGTGGTCCACTCCACCACAACCGCTGAAGCCACCCCTTCCATAACCATTTCAGAGACTCAGTTCTCTGAAACTTTCTTGGATGAGAATCCTCGAATCTCAGCACCTCAAAGTGCTGCAGAGGATTTTCTCAGCGAATCCAACGCTGAAGCTGCTACAACCCCACCCTTCTCAACCTTTGCTTCTATCTCTACTCCATTCATGTACACCATCGTCCCAACGATGCCTTCCATAACGCTGACAGACTCAGCCGCTGCAGCCCTCCAACATATGATGCAACAGAATGTTACCGAACCTGTAGGAACTTCTACAACCATTCCCCATCGCTCTCTTGAAGACGACATGGAGCACTTCTCAGGGATCCGAGACTTCAACACCTTCTCGAACCCTCCTACAGGTATCCTAAATACTTCATCTCTATCTCTCACCCTAACTTCTGAGCTTTCCTTTGCTCACAAGTTACTTTCTTTTACAGGTCCAAATTTGGGCACCATTGACAGTGCTTAGAATACACCTATAGACGTGTGCTAATTAAACCTCAAAGAAAGTATACAATGAGATCTAATATCGGCTTTCAAGTAATAAAGTGGTAAAATACCAGATATCGTCCCACAGAGATTGGAGTAACAAGTTAAATAAAAAGTAGAAGAAGGAAATGATTTCAGATGGCGAGTTTGAAGAGATTTATTTGTTTTGTTTGGATTGTCACTTTGATGTTGTTAACAGAGAATAAAGCAAGCACGGGTGTAAAACTTCAAGGTGGGACTTAAACACAAATTCCAACGGGCCATGCTACAGGGATGCTGCAACATGCAGTTTAGTCATAACTAGGTCCACCATCTATTTTGAGAGTATTCATCTCGGACTTCAATATTCCCACTACTGTTTAGATTCAACTAGACACATCTCTGTGTAGTCTCCAACTATTTATAGTGGGGGATAAAGTTCTCAAAATATATGGACGACCAAATCTCTTTATATCAAAAACCGCTCTCTCGAGCCGATTCCCATATCATTCAAGTTGGTGTGTTCCAAGTGGCTTATCTCTAAGTCTACTACACTTTAACACTTCTGATTCATGACCAACTTTTCGAGAATAAATCAGTTTAGAAAAACATGGATGATAACTGTCACTTTATCAGTAACTCTCTCAAGTCTACTTCCCATATCATTCAAACTGACGTGCATTCAGTGGCTTATCTCTAACTCCACGGCACTTTAACACGTTAGAAAGTGATCAATTCGTCAAGAAGTGTCATTGGTTTTTATAAAACATGAATGAAATTGTGGAACATTGTTATTGCGAAACAACGTCCACCTTTCTTTGGTTTAAAATTCCACCTTTCCGTCTCACGCCCGAACTAATAAATTTAGCTACTCATAACGGAAAGTAAAGAAAGCAATAAATGACGATAATTAAATTGCATAAATGTAAATTACTGAAATGTAAATTGCAAGAATAATAAATGACTTGGAATGTAAATTGAAAAAATAATAAATGACTTGGAATGTAAATTACAAGAATTAAAAAATGGAAAATTAAAGATGCAAGAATTCTAAACAAAAGCACTTGGATTATAATACTTAATGTTGCAAGACTTCAAGAGCAAAAATATCTAAAGACTTGGAATCACTAAGAATAATAACAAGGATCCATTTAAAGACTAACCCAACCTCTCCTTATATAGGAAGGAAGAGGAAGAGCATAAAAGTAAAATTACACTACTTGTTCCCAAAGTAACAAAAAGACAAAAAAGTAAACTAAAAGTCTTTAAAGTACAAAAGTAGTTTACAAATAACTAAGGTTAATTAATTTCCAGCCTGTTTCTTGATTCAGGAAGTATCTTGATTTAGCACCAAACATCCATTTTGTCTTCAAAAGTTCAGCTCCACGTCCAAAAAGTAATCTGTCCAGGCTAGTCATGCTGCAGGAATGCTGCAACATGGATATGCACTATGAAATCTGACAAAATGAACAACAATCAGCCTTTCCCCATCATAAAACAGACCGTTCACTACTCTAGCTCCAATAAACAGTAAAATGGAAAAGAAGTAAATAAAATGACTCAAAGTTAGGGATATTTAAAGATAAAATGACTCAAATTGGAAAGAAAAAGACTTAATATGCATTAAATAATTAATGCATATCACACCCTCAAACTAGAACTGTTGTTTGTCCCCAAGCAACTAAGACACAAAAAAGAAAATGACTCAAGTTGGTGAGATTTGCATAATGAGAGAAATAAGTGCACACAATATCATGATAGATGCAAGGATACAAAACATAGCCATTCATAGATCCCAAGTAACACAATCTTAGTCTAATAGTGAGTATGAACCATAAGCTAGAAAAATTTTCTCTTTCTTATGCTCTACACACCTCACATCCAAGATCAAAAGGACTTTGAAATGACAGGTTCACTCTTTTGGCACATTTTGTCTCACTTTGCCTTTTTCCTCTCTTTTTGCTTCAACATGTATGAATTTTTTCAATTTTTGGCACTTTTGTGCTCTTTTGTGTTGAAAGCAATGCACTTAGCCCCTATTGGACCTTTTAGTGCTCATGGTCCAATCATGGCAATTTTGAAGAGCTATGCTCTTTTTATGATTTCTTTGTGTATGTTTTCTTGCCATGATGGACTTCCCACCCTCAAACTAGGACTCAACAATGTCCTCATTGTTATGGAAATATAAAGTGTATGGGTGGATGCAAGTGGCTCATGTAGAGTAACAAATGATGGCCTTAATCACTTCTTAGATGTGCGAGATGTGGATCAAAATATGTTCCCAAGCAAAATGATGCTAGTTCTAGCAAGAACTACACCATCAGATTAGGGATCATGACTTTAGAAATTACTGTGGCTATGTATGCATGCTTATAACTATCACATATGCTCATTTTGCAAGAAAATAAAATTTAAAAATATAAAGACAATCCCAGGCTCAAAAAGTGTAAAAGAAACAGAAAAAATTGGAGCTAAAGGGACATGAATGGACCTGTCCTACTCCTGAGGAGTAGGCTGTGTGTCATGCTGTGGAGTTGCTGCAGTACTAGCTTGTTCAGCCATTTTTGCTTTTAAAGCCCTGTTCTCTGCCTCCAACTCCTTGATCTGAGCTTTCATCTTCTTGGCCCTTTTCTTGAATTTCCCAACCAGATCAGTCTTCACCTTCTTCAGTTCCTCCCTGCTCTTTTTGCCTTCTTTCTCAATTGTCTTAAGAAAGTCATCTTTCTGCTTCTCCAACAGCTCAGTGAGCATGGCATTCATTTCTTTGCTAGGCAACCCTTTTTCTTTTCTGTCTCTAAGCCTAGAGACAGACCTTAGATCAATATGCCATTTGCCACCAGTAGCACTGATGATTTGGTCATCAGTGTACTGTGGCACTCCTCTTTTGGCTAGCAGCTGTGTAATCAAACTAGGGAAGTACAGTTTTCCCCTTGAATTTCCAGCACAACCTTTCAAGCTATTGAGAATCACCTTTCCAAAGTTGATGGACTTTCCCTGCATAAGACAAAATAACAAGAACATTCTATCCACAGACACAGAACTGTCATGTGTTGTGGGTGAAATAGAATGCCTTAGAAATTTGATCCACACATTAGCATCAGCCTTAAGATTACAGGCTTTAAACTTTCTGACCATGAAGTTGGCATGGGGCTCCCATGGGGCATCAGGTTTACCTAAGGCTTGTGCAACCTCAGCTAATGTGTCCTCAGATGCTGTAGCAAGCATTTCATCCAAATCTGTATTTTTGGGAGGGGACAACCCATAGAACCTGTTTATCCTTTTGGAAGAAAGCACAAACTTTGTTCCCCTTATCTTAATCTGGGCTGTTTTGGATGTGGCTACCTCGGCATAAAACTCTCTCAGCAGGGTCAAATTATAGGAAACAGGTACCTCACACATTTTCTCAATCCCCTGCTTCTCAACCATAGTTTTAATGAATGCGTACTCACTTATACTCTGCGGATGGAATCCCTTATCAACCAACCCTATTTTTGTTTTCATCTTTTGGAACATATCCCAAGCCTCAGTGGAACTTAATCCTTTGTGCAAAGTGTTTGGTCTAGAGGTGGGTTTAGAGGTTGGTCTCCTTGGTTTGGTTCCAAGCTGCAGAAGTGCTGCAGCAAGTTTGATGGTGCTCCTAGCGATCCTTCCTGATTTCTGTCTAGAGGTCCCCTCCCCACAGTCATCTCTCTCACTGGCCTTTCTCTTTTTCCCAGCCTTACCCTTTCCCATCTTAACTTTCTCAACCAATGGAATTGGGTCATTGTCAAACTCAAAGGAGTCAACGACAATATTCAAATCGGGGATCACTGTGTGTGTATTTTCAGTGCAAATACCTTCTGTATTTTTAGAAATCCCTAATAGAGATAGATATTTATCTATCTCATTGAAAAGAGGGTCAGAGTTTCGTTTTGCAGCCTCCTCTGAGCAAGACACACGTGCCCTTTTAGGGTTTTCGTTTTCAGGAGATAAACAGAGGGGTATGCCCTCTGTATTGTTGGGGATTTCGTCCTCCTCATCAGAGACAGAGGAGAAATAAGGGTCAAGAGATACCTCTTTTGTCTCTGATCGGTTGACCGGCGACTCTTCGAACGGATTCTCTTGAGCGACAGGAGTGGTGGCAGATTGCTCGGTAGTTGCAAGGTTCATCGGAGGTGAGGAATAGGCGTCACGGTCGATGGTTTCTGGTTCCCTCGGTGGTTGTGGTGGTTGAACCATGGCCTGTTGACGAAGGCTATGACAAACAGCAGCGAAATCGTTGGGATCCCTCCTCGCATCTTGCTTCGTTCGTGCCATGGAGGTGATTTGCAAGATGATCGGAGAAAGAAAAATGGTGGCCGGTGGTAGCTTCGGTGATTATCGAGAGGGACGAGAGAAATGATAGCGATGGGAGTGAAGAACGAAAGTGGGTTTTTGTTTGGAAACTGAGAAGAGAAAGTTAATCTTATCCTTTTTAAAAAGAGAACCACCATTTAGTTACAAATTTAGTCAAGAACTAACTAAATAAGTAACTAAATGGGTTTTTGATTTAAAATTAAAAGGGTTATTTTTAAGATTAAGTACAAGGACCATCATTCTTAAAAGTAGATAGGACATCCTCTTTTTAATGAATAGTGTTCTTGGTACAACCTTGTACCTTACAAAAATAACCTTCTCCTCCAAGTTTTTGTTTCTCCTGCCCATTTCTCGAACACTGAATTTTCCAAAATCAGGGTTTCATGCTGCATCATAACTTGCCATTCTTCCATCTTTTATCCAGGCTGCAAACTTAAACAAACAATTAAACTTAACTATTCTAGAAAGCATTTAAATAATTAGAAACTATTTACAAACATGGTTTTGAAGCTTTTTAGCATATTGTGACCAAATCCACAGAGCTAGGCTCTGGGATGGTCACCGGATCATGGTAGGCTTTGACTCTTTATCCATTGACTTTGAACACAGTGTTGTCCTCAGGGTTAACTAGATCTATGGCACCATAAGGGTAAACATGATGAATAACAAAAGGCCTTGACCATCTAGATTTTAGTTTTCCAGGGAAAAGTTTCAACCTAGAGTTAAATAAGAGGACTTGCTGACCAACTTTCAGATCTCTGTGATGGATTATTTTGTCATGCCATTTTTTGGTTTTCTCTTTATAGAGCTTGGCATTCTCATAGGATATTCTATGTTCCTCCATTTCACAAAGTTGATGTTTTCTTTTGGATCCAGCATCATTTAAGCACATGTTTAATTCTTTGATAGCCCAAAATGATTTGTGTTCAAGTTCTAAAGGGAGGTGACAAGCTTTGCCAAAGACTAGCTTATATGGAGACATACCAATCGATGTTTTAAAAGCAGTCCGGTATGCCCATAAAGCATCATCTAAATGTAAGGGCCAATCTTTTCTGTTTGGCTTGACAACCTTTTCCAAAATTCCCTTTATTTCTCTGTTAGAGAGCTCAGCCAAACCATTGGTTTGTGGATGGTATGCAGTAGCAATCCTGTGGTGAATGTTATATTTTTCAAGAACTTTTTGTAACAAAGTGGGTACCCTCATCACTGATTAGTGCCCTGGGGGTACCAAACCTTGTAAAGATTTGCTTCTGAAGGAATTTCACCACAGTTTTAGCATCATTGGAAACACATGCTACTGCCTCCACCCACTTTGATACATAATCAACAGCAACTAATATGTATTGGTATTGGTTTGATGGAGGAAAGGGTCCCATAAAGTCTATACCCCACACATCAAACAACTCCACTTCCAAGATCCCATTTAGTGGCATCTCATTTCTTTGGGAAATAGAGCCACTTCTTCGACATTCATTGCATCTTTGTGCAAAGTTATGGGAATCTTTGAAGAGAGTTGGCCAATAGAATCATGACTGAAGTACTTTAGTTGCTGTTCTTTGGCCTCCAAAATGTCCTCCATAAGGTGACTGATGGCAATGTTGCAAGATTGCCGCCACTTCATATTCAGGAATGCACCTTCTTAAAACTTGATCTGCACCAATTTTAAACAGAAAAGTGTCATCCCATAAATAAGTTTTAGTATCATGGAGAAATTTCTTAAACATTTGGCCAGTGATTCTAGAGGGTCTTATGCCACAAGCCAAGTAATTTGCTATATCAGCAAACCATGGTGGTTCAGCATGCTGTAGCATAATAATCCTCTCATCCAAAGGTCTCAATGATGTCTCCTTCTCCCTTGTCCTCTTTAGGTTTTTCTAACCTAGATAAATGGTCTGCCACTTGGTTGTCCACTCCCTTCCTATCCACAATCTCTAGGTCAAATTCCTGTAACAACAAAACCCATCTTATCAACCTTGGTTTAGCATCTTTCTTTGAAATCAAATATTTGATGGCGGCATGGTCAGTGTGAACAATGACTTCCATTAAATATGACCTGAATTTTTCAAATGCAAAAACAACAGCTAATAATTCCTTTTCAGTGGTTGTGTAGTTAATTTGAATGAAAAAACTTTTCTTTTCTTTGATCTAGGACTGCCCCTACAACCCAATCACTGGAGTCACACATGATTTCAAAATGTTTTTCCCAATCTGGAGTAATAACCACTGGTGCAGTTACCAAAACTTTCTTTAAAGTGTGAAATGCATTTCTGCATTCTTCATTGAAATCAAATTTGTGGTCATGTTGTAATAGAAGACACAAAGGTTTTGAAATTTTTGAAAAGTCTTTAATGAATCTTCTATAAAAGCCAGCATGACCAAGAAAGCTCCCGATTCCTTTAACAGTGGTTGGTTCAGGTAGTTTTTCAACTATTTCAATTTTTGCTTTGTCTACCTCAACCACCCTTTTGGAAACTACATGTCCAAGGACAATACCTTCTGTAACCATGAAATGACACTTTTCCCAGTTGAGAACCAAATCAGTTTCTTCACACCTTTCAAGACTCTTTTTCAAAATTTCCAAACATTGATCAAAATATGAACCATATACAGAAAAATCATCCATAAAGATTTCTATGGATTTTTCAAGCATGTCAGAAAATATGGACATCATGCATCTTTGAAAGGTTGCAGGTGCATTGCAAAGTCTAAATGGCATTCTCCTAAAAGCAAAAGTACCATAGGGACAAGTAAAGGTGGTCTTTTCTTGGTCCTCAGGTGATATGGCTATCTGATTGTAACCGGAGTATCCATCTAAAAATCAGTAATATTCCTTACCGGCTAACCTATCCAACATTTGGTCAATGAAAGGTAAGGGAAACTGGTCCTTTTGGGTAGCATTGTTTAGTCTACGGTAATCCATGCAAATTCTCCATCCGGACACTACCCTAGTTGGGATAAGTTCATTCTTGTCATTTGGGACAACAGTAAACCCTCCATTCTTTGGGACACATTAGACTGGACTAACCCAAGAACTACTGGCTATTGGGAATATAATTCCTGCATCTAACCATTGCAAAACGTCCTTTTTCACTACCTCTTTCATGACAAGATTTAGCCTTCTTTGTGGTTCAACAGATGTGAAGTTCTTGTCTTCTAGAATGATCTTATGTTGACAAAAAGAGGGACTAATCCCTTTAAGGTCAGCAATGGTCCATCCTATGGCTTTTGTGTGCAACTTCAACATTTCCACAAGTTTCTTTTCTTGATGCAATTCTAAAGTTGATGAAATGATAACAGGAAATTTGTTTTCATCTTTTAGAAAAGCATATTTCAAGTGAGATGGGAGTTGTTTCAACTCCAGGTCAGGTGGTGATATGACAGATGGTGTGAAATTCTTTTGCTCAGTATTTTCCAAAGACTCAAACTTGGCAACCTGTAAGGGTACAGTCTCATCTATCTTCCTATCATCATCATCATCATATTCCTCATCAACTCCTTCCATCCTACAGGTCTGTTTGACTCCCTCTTCATGACATGATGATTCAATCACACTTAAACTAGAACAGTCTTCCAAATAATCTGGGTATTTTAAAGGATTGAAGACATTAAATGTGACTTTCTGGTCTTGGAGTCTCATGGTTAACTCTCCTTTCTGGACATCTATCAAAGTTCTACATGTGGTTAAAAATGGTCTTCCTAAGAGAATAGGAATATCTTGGTCAACCTCAAAGTCTAAAATGATAAAGTATGCTGGAAAGATGAACTTATCAACCTGAACTAAAACATCCTCAATCTTTCCTTTGGGATATGCAACTGTTTTGTCAGCTAGGATGAGTGTGACAGTGGTGGGTCTAGAATCTCCTATGCCTAGGCTATTGAAAATGGACAAGGGCATAAGATTGACACTAGCTCCTAAATCACACAAGGCTTTTCCAACTTCTTTCCCACCTATTGAACAAGGAATGGTAAAACTCCCTGGATCTTTGAGCTTAGGGGGAATCTTGTTGGTTAGGAGGGCACTACAACCTTCAGTCATGGCAACAGTTTCATACTCAATCAACTTCTTCTTCTTGCTTAAGATGTCTTTAAGGAATTTGGCATAACTAGGCATTTGCTCAATTGCTTCAACAAGGGGTATGTTGATATGCAGTTGTTTAAACACATCCAAAAACTTCTTGAATTGCAATTCTTCCTTATCATTCTTTAACCTTTGAGGATAAGGACCATAACGAGGAATTGGTTCAATTATGGCTTTCTTTGTTTGTGTTGAGCTGGATGGGTGGACTTCCTCCACCCTCAAACTAGGATCTTTTATGCCTTTTGTTATACCATCTTTGATTGGACACTTAGGGTTGGGCTCTTTACCTTCTATTGTCTTTTCCTTAGGGATCTCAGGTTCTAATCCCTGTATAGTTTGAAATGGCTTTTCAACAATAGTAGGCAATGCTGCAACATGAGGTTTAGACAATGAGCTTTTTCCAGAATTGGTTTTCACTATTGGTCCACTCTCTTTGTCTAAGGCTACATCTAAGTCTTTCCCACTTCTAAGAGTCACAGCTTTGACATGTTCCTTTCCTGAAGATCTAGGGACTTCTGTGTTACTAGGTAAAGTACCTGCATGTCTGTTACTTTGGTTAAGTGCAATTTAACTGACCTGTGTCTCTAGATTTCTTAAAGCAACATTGGTTTGGTTGATAGTAGCATTGGTTTGGGTGATGAAACTTTTCAGCATTGCTTCCAAGGAAGGTTCGACTTGTGAGGAGGTTTTGTTTTGAAAAGGTGGTTGGTTGTTTTGAAAACCTTGGTTTTGATTGTTATGATGATTATTCCCTTGATAATGGTTTTGAGAACTGCTTGCTTGATTTTGAAAATTTGAGTTCCCTTGTTGCTTTGGTGGAGGTGGATTCAAACTTGGACTGGTCCATGAAAAATTTGGGTGATGCTTCCAACTGGCATTGTAATTGTTGGAGTTGTACCCTGATCTATTTTGAACATAGTTCACAGATTCAGAGTTATGAGGGCACTGTTCATAAGAATGTTCCCCACTACAACAAACACATTGCACTGAGAGGACAGCTGGAGTGGGTGTAGTGGCAGTCGGCTGTGTTCCTTGACCGATAGTCATGTTTTTAAGCATATTAGTCATGGAAGCAAGCTGAGCTGTCAAAGCAGTATATGCATCTAAATCATGCATTCCAGATGTCTTCTTTTGAGTTGGAGCTCTTGGGTCGGCCCAATGTCCATTGTTTGTTGAAATCTTTTCAAGAATTTCATACCCGATATTGTAGGTGTTGGAAGTAAAGGCCCCTCCTAATGTCGCATCGAGCATTTGTTTTGCATTAGGATCGAGCCCATTGTAAAACGTCTCAAGTTGAATACAGTAGGGAATGCCATGGTGAGGGCATTTCCTTAACAATTCCTTGAACCTTTCCCAAGCATCGGGAATCGCTTCATCGTCCATTTGTTTAAACATGCAGATTTCATTTCTGGACTTAGCATTCCGGGTAGGTGGAAAATATTTTCGCAAAAACTTTAGCCATGTCGGCCCATGATGGTACATAACCTGATGTTAATGAATTGAACCAAACTCTTGCTTTATCCCTTAGAGAAAATGGAAACAAAGTGAGCCTTAAGGCTTCAGGAGAAACTCCAGGGATTAGAAAAACATCGGTGATCTCCATAAAAGATCTCAAATGAGAATGGGGATCCTCCAATGGTAATCCAGCAAATTGACCATTGGCTTGCAACAAATGAAACATGATGGGTTTTGGTTCAAAATGTAAAGTGTGCATGGTTGGCTTTACCATTCCTGAGTTTAATTGCTCAAAATTAGGAACTGCATAGTCCATGATTCTCCTATCTTTAGAGTTTGCAAGATCAATCATATTAAGTCGTTCATTATCACCATGTGATTCTTCATCATCATGTTCATTATGATTATTAATTTGTTGTTTTTGAAAATTATGAACATGATGATGTCCAAAGTTTGGTGGGTTTCCAAAACTTGGTGGATTTCTCGGGTTTTCTAAAATTGGTGGATTTCCTTGAGGTGGATTTACAAAGTTTTGTTGTACTCTAAGGTTGTCCAAGATTGGTGGTCTCGGTGGACTACCAGGAGGTCATATGTCTAGGACTGGTGGTCTCGGGGGGTCTGACTTCAAATCCTGGTGGTGCATCCATATCGGGAAGATCTCTAGAGTTTGTGGTTCTTTGAATCCTCCTTCTATGATGAAAGGTTCTTTCTATGTCCGGATCTAAATCAAAAAGTTCCCCACTTGATATCCTTGGCATACACTATACTCACAACGAATGGTGTTAGAAAAATCAATTCTTTTTAAAACTTTTTAAAACTTTTAGCTTGCCAATCCCCGACAACGACGCCAAAAACTTGACAGTGCTTAGAATACACCTATAGACGTGTGCTAATTAAACCTCAAAGCAAGTATACAATGAGATCTAATATCGTCTTTCAAGTAATAAAGTGATAAAATACCAGATATCGTCCCACAGAGATTGGAGTAAAAAGTTAAATAAAAGGTAGAAGAAGGAAATGATTTCAGATGACGAGTTTGAAGAGATTGATTTGTTTTGTTTGGATTGTCACTTTGATGTTGTTAACAGAGAATAAAGCAAGCATGGGTGTAAAACTTCAAGGTGAGACTTAAACACAAATTCCAGCGGGCCTTGCTACAGGGATGCTGCAGCATGCAGTTTAGTCATAACTAGATCCACCATCTATTTTGAGAGTATTCCTCTCGGACTTCAATATTCCCACTACTGTTTAGATTCAACTAGACACATCTCTGTAGTCTCCAACTATTTATAGTGGGGGATAAAGTTCTCAAAATATATGGACGACCAAATCTCTTTGTATGAAAAACCGCTCTCTCGAGCCGATTCCCATATCATTCAAGTTGGTGTGTTCCAAGTGGCTTATCTCTAAGTCCACTACACTTTAACACTTCTGATTCATGACCAACTTTTCAAGAATAAACCAGTTTAGAAAAACATGGATGATAACTGTCACTTTATCAGTAACTCTCTCAAGTCTACTTCCCATATCATTCAAACTGACGTGCATTCAGTGGCTTATCTCTAACTCCACGACACTTTAACACTTTAGCAAGTGATCAATTCGTCAAGAAGTGTCATTGGTTTTTATAAAACTTGAATGAAATGGTGGAACATTGTTATTGCGAAACAACGTCTACCTTTCTTTGGTTTAAAATCCCACCTTTCCGTCTCACGCCCGAACTAATAAATTTAGCTACTCATAACGGAAAGTAAAGAAAGCAATAAATGACGATAATTAAATTGCATAAATGTAAATTACTGAAATGTAAATTGCAAGAATAATAAATGACTTGGAATGTAAATTGCAAGAATAATAAATGTCTTGGAATGTAAATTGCAAGAATTAAAAGACGGAAAATTAAAGATGCAAGAATTCTAAACAAAAGCACTTGGATTATAATACTTAATGTTGCAATACTTCAAGAACAAAAATATCTAAAGACTTGGAATCACTAAGAATAATAACAAGGATCCATTTAAAGACTAACCCAACCTCTCCTTATATAGGAAGGAAGAGGAAGGGCATAAAAGTAAAATTACACTACTTGTTCCCAAAGTAACAAAAAGACAAAAAAGTAAACTAAAAGTACAAAAGGAGTTTACAAATAACTAAGGTTAATTAATTTCCAGCCTGTTTCTTGATTCAGGAAGTATCTTGATTTAGCACCAAACAACCATTTTGTCTTCAAAAGTTCAGCTCCACGTCCAAAAACTAATCTGTCCAGGCTAGTCATGCTGCAGGAATGCTGCAGCATGAATCTGCACTATGAAATCTGTCAAAATGAACAACAATCAGCCATTCCCCATCATAAAGCAGACCATTCATTACTCTAGCTCCAATAAACAGTAAAATGGAAAAGAAGTAAATAAAATGACTCAAAGTTAGGGATATTTAAAGATAAAATGACTCAATTTGGAAAGAAAAAGACTTAATATGCATTAAATAATTAAATAATTAATGCATATCAACCATCAGCAATTCCCTCAAGGACATAGCTGATAAAGTAACAAATCTCTCCACCACAATCTCCAATTACTCTTCAGCGGTTACAGACGATGGAGAGACACTGAAGCAGCTCCCCACTGCTGTCAAAGACAAGGCTTTCCGCTGACTTCTCCAAAGTCGATGGGGGACTGACAACTGTGAAAACCGCCATCATCAACAACACCTCCAACATCTCCAAACTCATCACTGCCATCATTGATCTCTCCAAAGGTTTCTCAAGCCTCAGCGGTGAGGTGAGTTCTCTGAAGACTAACTACTCCGGTCTACAAGGTGAGGTGAGCAGCCTTACCAAATGTGTCTCTGACACTAAAGACTTGCTCACCAAGATCCTCGAAAGGTTGGACGCTCCCACTGTTCCTACATCTCACTTCTCCCAGGATGACCAGGAAAAGATAGAGATGGCAGTGGAATTCATTCTGGAAAGTACACCTGCCATTTCTGGCCTAGAAGACAGAATGGCAGTGGTGGAACGACAGTTAAGGAACCCTGGCCAAGAAGACAGGGTCCCTAAGACTGAAAAATGCCGACACTGCAACTGCTGCTACCTCCCCGACCCATTCAGTGGAAGAGAGGGAGAAGACTGATCAAGGCCTTCCTCAGAATGTTGAGGGGGAGGAAATGACTGAAGACCCTTAGAAATCTGATCATCCTGAGGGAACCGAAAAGAATGAAGACTCTCAGGATGGTGATGCTCCTGAGGGAACCACTAGAAGTTGTAACATCTCGATTTTCTATATAAAGTGTTATATTTGGGTTACTGAATAATTCGAGTATAATTTATTTGATAGATTAATTTTAGAGTTTATCCCCGAGTAAGTTACGTTATTTGTTTTACGGAGTTATAAGATAAGGGAAAAACTTTAATTTTAATTTATAAGTTGGAGGGTGGAATTTGTCAATTAAATGAAGTAGAGGGGCTGTTTTGGGTAAGTGGTGAAACCCCTTAGACACCACCGCCTCTTTTAGATAAAAGAGGGGTGAGGTGTCTTGTTTTGACACTTTGGTGTCCTATTGTGTGTGTGTTTTACGGTGCAAAATAGAGAGAAAGAGAGAGGACCGAAAGAAGAAGAAGAAGAAGAGGAAGCAAAACAGATTTATGTGACTGGAAATTAAGGTGTAATCTGAAGAAAACAAAGGTATATCTCTCACATAAATTCTTCATCTAATGTGGCTAAAGCTTTCTAGTAGTTTAGAAATGGGTTTTAAGATTTTGGAAAGATATGAAGAATCTGAATATATGAGTAGCTTCTGTTAAAATTCTTAAGCATATCTGCACTTTTGTAGAAATTATTATGGCTTAAAATATAGATTTCTGGCTTAAATATGTTTACATTTAGTTGAGACAAAGATGAACATCGCAACAGTTAGTTGCGATAAAGATGGTAGTTGCGATAAAGATGAATGTCGCAAGCTTTGGGTTGCGACAAGGTTATTGTATCGCAACAATTAGTTGCGATAAGTTGTTGTGTCGCAACAATGGGTTGCGACAAGTACTGTGTCACAAGTAGTAGGTTGCGACAAATGTTATCGCAATTAGTGGGTTGCGATAAGTGTCGAGGATTTTGATTATTTAGGATTCTTAGTCTTTAAGGGTCCTGTACAATAGATTGACACTACTGTTATCAGGTGAGTTCATTATTACCTTACCCTTTTATTACGTGTTTAAATTACGGTAAGGTATATTTTTATAAAGAGATATTTTCTGAATGAATTTTGGATGAACGATTATACGAGTTTTAACTAATTGTTCTAAATGAGCAAGGGTGCATATAAATATCGAAGACCGTGAGTAATGATATTAATTGTTAGACTTATGTTATGAGAAATTGACAAATTAAATATGATTTGCTCATACTGAATGCTATGAGGAATCTATATTAAGTAATAACCTGTATGAGTACGAATAAGTGTAATGGATCCATAGGCACTAGTGTTTTGCAATCACGTGGAATAGACGTGGCGCTAATCGTAATTTCCGTGATTTAGATAAATGTGGAATAGGCCGGGCTCTAAAGGTAATTCCCATTTTGTGTTATGATGTAATAAACGTGGAATAGACCGGGCTCTTAATGGTAATTCCCGTTGGTTGAAATGAGGATTAGTCCGGGCGCTTAATGGTAAATCCCATTTCGTTTTATAATGAGAAATCGTGGAATAGGCGGGACGCTAATCGTAATTCCCGATTTCTAAGGAATGAAAGAGATAGGCATGGCTTAATTGTAATCTCTACTTCCATTCCAAGAAATTGACATGTGTAATTGTGATTTCTTGGATATGAGCATTAATCTAGAATCCGTGGAGATTCGTAGTGGCCTCTGAAACATGATATCATGACTGACTTGGTGTCGGTCATATTCATGGAATCGGGTTTAATCCCGTCATCATAAGATGTTGATACATATGGTAAGAAAAAGGTAAACCAAGTCTGTTATGCCTTGTTTACATTGATTTTAAAAGTATTATTTTGAAACCGAATGTTCTCACTAGGCGTTAGCCTAATCGTTTCAAATTATATTTTCTTACCAGGTACTAGCTCGGGAAAGTAAAGGGCTATGGGACGAGTGCATTTGAGTACATGAAATCGTGGAAAAAGGAGAAGTTAGCCTTAGTAAGGAGTTTTTGGTAAATCCTAGATAACCAGTTTAATCTAATCTTAGTTGACAGGATTAGATTAATAGGTTATTCTGAATTGCATGGATGTATATATGAATCCTCAAGGTCAATTCTGTAACACCCTCAAATTTGGAACGAGCAACTAACTTTAAAATTTAATAAAATAACCAAAATAGATACAACCATTTCTACAATTCATCCCTCAAACTACCTCGGAATTAAAACATCATAAATTCTACAGTTTGTAATTTAAGACGATCGTTACTTAATACAACATCAGTTGCTAGTCCAAACTATTGCGGAAGACTTCACTAGTCAAGTCACCTCTCGTGCACTCTACTAGCACTCGCCACTTCACAATGTAGCTAGAGCTACCCCAACCTGATCCTGTTGCACATGCCGACAAATAAAAAGGGTTAGGCTTACGCCTAGTGAGTTCAAGCACTTTATCATGACTATATAAAATCATAAATCGAAAGGTAGTTGTTATAGTCATGATTTAAATAAATCTTTAAATGAAAGTTCGCGACAAAGACTATCATTTCCAAAAGGTTTCCCAAACGACACAAATGACTCATTTTCCAACGCACTCAAAATCCATGGGAACCATTCCCAAAAGTGTAAAGCGTTTTCCAAAATGAGTTACGAAACCCAACTCACCCAAATACGTGAATAAATCTAGTTTAGGCAAAACCTTCAAATACAGTTGACAATATATACTCAACCCGTAAAACATGGAACCCATCCATTTAAATATAACCTTTCATTGAAAACATAATACAAAGCAATACTCATGCAAACGTAAAATGCATTAAAATCCAAATACCATAAACGGGGGAGACCCGTATCCGTTGAAGGTGGAGATAACACATAAATTAAACCACAATTAGTTAAATGCAAGTAAGCTTCTTGGATGTGGAAAAAAGATGACATCAACCATACTAGGTCTTTAGTCAATCATCGGCATCAATCATACTAGATCTTTAGCCCATTTTAGACATCAACCAAAACTAGGTCTTTAGTCCATTTTAGACATCAACCAAAACTAGGTCTTTAGTCCATCTCCGGCATCAACCAAAACTAGGTCTTTAGCCCTTCTTAGACATCAACCAAAACTAGGTCTTTAGTCCAAGCCATCAAGTTCAATCCTACTGGATCTTTACCTTGGGAAAACCCACCATCCGAAACAAGCTTACTCGACTTAAATATAAATACATGACCCCAAAAGAATAACTAATGCATTCAAAATCATGTAAATCTCAAACATAATACAACTCATGCAATGCAAACCCCAAGCCCACGTCGAGCTTAATAAAACCGGGCAAATGCCATCAAGACTCAACCGAGCCCAAAACCGAGCCCTCTGCTCAAAAGATCTAATGATCATTAATCACATCAACTCATGCAAATAATATGCATCTATATGTGCGTGTATGCGTATATGCAACTCTATCATAATTCAACAAGCATATAACATACAAAGATTCATTAGACCCAAAGGTACTACGAATACAAAATCATCAAACGGTCTCCGCACCTAAGACCAAACACTCAAACCGACACATATTCAAATAAATTGCAATTAGGCATATAACGCACCCAAGACTCCACCTCGAGCCACTAAAACCGACAAAAACTCATGACTATCACAAAGTCAAAAACCGCGCAAAGTGCTCCAAGCTTGCTAGACCCATAAATGTCGGTCATCATCGCATAAAATGCGTTTAAACATTGTTTAGGTAAACAAGTACCATAAAACCATCATTAACCCCCAAAACTCAACATGGGTTAAACAAGGAGGGTTTTTCCCAAAGGACTCACACCCTTAACATTCTCAAAATGACCCATAACACTAAAAGTGTATTTTCCCAAATGGTTTATTAAAATCATTTACACCAACATGATTAAACCATCAAATAAATCTCATTTTGAGCAATTAATCTTTTAAAGACAAAATATGGTTTCTAACCATCCAAATAACCAAAAGCCCCAAATATGAGTGTTTTACACATTTATGAAGATAAACACTTCCAAAAGAGTTAAACTATCCAAATAACTCACCATAGATATTTTCAAGTAAAACACACACAAATATTTGGAAAATATCATTTTGGCATGTACAAAGTTTTCGCAAAGTAACTTGAACTCACCTTTGCTAGATTTAAGCTAAATCTAGATTTTTTCCAAACATATGCTCCTTTGAAGCAACACGAATCCTCAAGCTCTAAATCTTCCAAAAACCTAAATCCACAATTTCCAACCATAAATATTTATCCCAAACACTTAGAATAATTTCTCCCAACATTTTACACCCAAAATCACCAATACGTCGAAACCTTAACTTCCAAAATGAAGAGAAGAGAAGATTACCTCAATCATCAAGTGAATCCACCAACCAAACACTTCTACCGTTACCAAAGTGAGCCTCATTCTTCATTTCATCTAAAGAAAGGAAAGGTTTAGTTGAGGGTTGGGTAAAACACTAGAAAGTGTAGGAATCCAACCAAAAGGAAATGAGATGAGGAATACTAACCTCAACCTAGAAATCCTTGTTAAGAGAAGGGAGAGAGGCTTTAATTTACAAGATTGTTGGCTTCAAGGGCTTCCAAATCGTTTTGAAGGGTTAGGGTTCGATTTGGGAGAGTTTAAAGAGAGAGAGATGGAATAGAAATTAAAGAAGGCTGAAAGGCGTGGGTTTAAAACCCTTAGAGCCCGTCGGCGATAGTGACACCGCGATAGTGACACTGTCACTATCGCCGGGCATACTCGCCCGCTATCCCATAACTCTCGGTACATATGGGGCGATAGTGACACAGCGATTGTGACCTTGTCGCTATCGCGAGTGTTATACTCGCTGGCCTTGTACCGAGCCCAAACTTGGCCAAAATTCTTGAGAGGTCCAATTAGCATTACGTGTTCCACACTCCGAAGCAAAACCTTGTCTTTTTAATAATTCTAAATGGACTCATTTACAATTTGAGTTAGGATTTTCGGGGTGTTACAATCCTCCCAACCTTAAAGAGATTTTGTCCTCGAAATTGAGTCCTCACGCAACTAATGGCCACCGCGCCCAACACATTCCAAGTTCCCTCGGTTTCAACCCTATTCAAATTTATTTCCACAGAATTGCCCACAACGGCTTCTTGGTGTTACTCACAACGATTCCCCGTTGGGCATAAAACACCCACATCCAATTGAAGGCCTAAGCTGCTGGAGTGGCTTTCGACCACCAGACTTAAATTGTCTCCCAACCTTAAGTGACCCATACTTTCCCACCGACAGATTTGGACTTCCCAATTATTCCACATTCACATGTTCTTAAATTTTCTCTCCAAACCAACCCGACGTTCAATCACTACAACATCAACCCAAGCTTCCGAATTCCCCAACTAATCCTGCAAATGAACTAGCATTTACTCTCAGCGGATTCCACCAATTTTAACACAAACGGTCATCACTGACCCATCAGTTACACAATCTCAAGAATGTGTCCAATTAACACTTATCGAGTCGACAGTTTCTCTTACCGCACAAGGAAAGTCATTTCCCTAAATCCTCTTATCACAAAAGAACATCTTAAGATTGCTACTACCATTACCATCATTCTTTTAAAATCGGACTACAATCCCCTGATTACCCCTAGGTGCTTGGCCTCAAGCCCAAAAGTCGACACCTAAATGTACCACCTACCTCAACATAGGTTACCGTGAATTTATTCCCTTAAGTACAAAGGGCGGCATCCCCTTAACCGATACCATTCGGCCTACAGTACTATCACGCGTGAAATACCCAACCTTCCACCGTCGGAGTGCCATACACACTCACTCTTAACTGGGTTATTTACCCTTTCCAAGGTCCTAACGAGTTCAAGGTTTTCAAGTGCATTATTTAACAAATATGCCATTCACAAAACTTTTCATAGAAACTTTCAACATAAATATTTCATATCAAATTTAAACGTACGCATAAAACTACTATTATCAATTCGGTAGTTACGCAAAAATGGACACGCTCGTCCCACATATGAAAATCATGTTGAAAATTATTTCATTGCAGTTCAGATTATCAACAAAACGCAAAATCGCAATAAACAATTTTCTTTAAAATGAACCGCCACGGTTGTAGTATGGATTGACTCATGACATGCACGTAAAGTAACTACTCGACTTTAAACAGGGTGCAACAAAAGGTGTGCACGTATTTCAAAAGAAGTCCAACGACATTTGACTCCAAAATTTTCCTTCTAACCATAAAATGGCATGGAGCAAGATTTACCAATCAAAATTTGCGCGCGTCAGTTTATTATACAAAACAAGGAAACGATTCATATTTACACCTCAATTAAAACACAAAACAACTTGTGCAAGTTCCATATTTAAGACAAAACAATACGTTTCCATCAATTGAAAATATCGACTAAAACATCATGAGAAATTTTCAAATTGGGGTAGACATGCAAGCTTGTAACACTTTTTAGAAATTTCTTGTAATGGCACACATGCACCAAATAACTCACACCAAAATTTCAAGAGATGAAATCCTTTAAATTGATTTCCCAAGATTTCTCATCCGGTCCTATAATGACATTTGGATAAAACGTTTTTGGCAAACTTGCACACAACAATGCGTTTTTCCAAAACATACGAGGAAATAAGTGTTAATAATTTATTGACACCAAAAAGGGTTCAAACCTATTTTCAAATTCCAAATTGCACCAACGGTGTGCATCAATGTTCAAAACATAAGAATTTCACGCATCATAATTTTATACAAACAAGTTTTCTAAAATCTTTATCACGAAGCACTTTCCTCAAAATTTCGTACTTGGAACATAAAACGTCGAAACGTCGTTGCTTAAAATGTATTTGTCAAAATACTCAAAATACACATTTCCTCCAAACCAAAAGGTTTTCAATTTTCCAAAAATATTCGGCAAATCAAAATTGACCAATGTCAACGACTCATACATTCGTGTTTTTCAAATATCACGTATTGTAAACCATCCATGATCCTCACACCTCTAAAACATGCTTTGACCAAATGGTCTCTCATTTAAACAAGGAGTTAATAAAACATTTTCATGCACGTCTCGTTTAGCAAAGTGTCGAGAAAACAATGGTTACCAAGCTATGCATACCCCTAAGTCGATATACGCATTTACATGGAAATAATACTAAAACACTTAACTGACCGAAAGCGCACCAAACAAATTATTATGAATGTTACCAAAATGTTCTTTCATGCATTACTTAAGTCACGTATAAGTCAATCCACACACTGAACTATTTGCAACGAAATACTTAATAACACAAACTCTTGAAAGAAAAGTTACGCGACACTAGAGTTCCAAACTCATCTCTTCTTAGTCGCCTTATGGCATAAAATTAACCTTTCTCACCAAAACTCGAGTGGGACCAAATGCCCAACATAACTCGTAAACTTTTCACATAAGCAAATAGAGTATGCATATAGTAAAATTGTACCCACACGACACAAAACGTCGTACAATAAAACTCCATGAACTTCAATGGACTCAATGACCTCAAGTCAATAAAACGACACTAAACATCATGCTTCCAAAGCCAAATCGCTATAAGCACAATCATGAATGCGACGCCAAAATCCCAAAAATCCCCTTCTAAGGTAATATCATATAAACAACATTGTTTAACAACTCACATTAAACAAATTCCCAAAATAACTTTACATAGACATAATGGAAAATAAATTTCCGTCCAAACTCTAACATATGTGGAGGAGATCCAATGTTAAAGTCACAAGCCGTAGTTATTGCCCAACATCTTAAACATCATAAAATATGATTATCATTATATCCAAAACAATGTTGAACAACAATGAAATAAGGCATAACAAATCCCGGCGGAGTTTGCGACTCTCGCAATAAAATGGTTTCATGCACGTTAAAACCATGATTCAAAATCTTGTGTGTGTGCCAAACATTTCCCAAAATTCATAACACAATCCATATAAGTATTGGAAACACAAGAAATAGTTGATGCAATTTATTTTCAAAATAAACTTTGTGCATGGCTTAGTCGGCATTCAACGTCTCAACTCATACTCCTCCATAATCCTCCGGTCCACTATTGTCACCCGGACATTCAAACCTCTTAAGGCAAGTTGGGAAATACATCAATTAACGTTTCGGTTTTTCCTCAAATCAAAGTCGGCTCAATAAGCCTATGGTTCTAGTCCAACCATCAATCTCGACCCGAAACGGTCTACTTAAAGCAAATATCATGCTTATCGTCACTCCAAGTGACTAATACTAGAATCGTCAATCTGTTCCAACGACTACTAGCTTAGAACCTCCTTTTCTACCCCAACGATCATCACATGAAAGCAATTCAAGTATGCATATGTACTAGTAGGTTCACCATGACACTGGCCAGGTGTCACTGTGAACGAACCGTACATAATTATTCTTGCTACTCTCGACGTGATTCTCGTTTCTAACAACATCCATTGACCTCAAAACATCCTATCTTAAAGTGCCTAAGGGTGAATTTCACTCTCATTTACTTAAACAAACGCTAGTTTGAGAGTACGTATCAAAAATCAACATCTAAATCTCTCAAACTTATGCTCTGATACCAACTTGTAACACCCTCAAATTTGGAACGAGCAACTAACTTTAAAATTTAATAAAATAACCAAAATAGATACAATCATTTCTACAATTCATCCCTCAAACTACCTCGGAATTAAAACATCATAAATTCTACAGTTTGTAACTTAAGACGGCCGTTACTTAATACAACATCAGTTGCTAGTCCAAACTATTGCGGAAGACTTCACTAGTCAAGTCACCTCTCATGCACTCTACTAGCACTCGCCACTTCACAATGTAGCTAGAGCTACCCCAACCTGATCCTGTTGCACATGCCGACAAATAAAAAGGGTTAGGCTTACACCCAGTGAGTTCAAGCATTTTATCATGACTATATAAAATCATAAATCGGAAGGTAGTTGTTATAGTCATGATTTAAATAAATCTTTAAATGAAAGTTTGCGACAAAGACTATCATTTCCAAAAGGTTTCCCAAACGACACAAATGACTCATTTTCCAACGCACTCAAAATCCATGGGAACCATTCCCAAAAGTGTAAAGCGTTTTCCAAAATGAGTTACGAAACCCAACTCACCCAAATACGTGAATAAATCTAGTTTAGGCAAAACCTTTAAATACGGTTGACAATATATACTCAACCCATAAAACATGGAACCCATCCATTTAAATATAACCTTTCATTGAAAACATAATACGAAGGAATACTCACGCAAACGTAAAATGTATTAAAATCCAAATACCATAAACGGGGGAGACCCGTATCCGTTGAAGGTGGAGATAACACATAAATTAAACCACGATTAGTTAAATGCAAGTAAGCTTCTTGAATGTGGAAAACAGATGACATCAACAATACTAGGTCTTTAGTCAATCATCGGCATCAATCATACTAGATCTTTAGCCCATTTTAGACATCAATCAAAACTAGGTCTTTAGTCCATCTCCGACATCAACCAAAATAAGGTCTTTTGCCCTTCTTAGACATCAACCAAAACTAGGTCTTTAGTCCAAGCCATCAAGTTCAATCCTATTGGATCTTTACCTTGGGAAAACCCACCATCCGAAACAAGCTTACTCGACTTAAATATAAATACATGACCCCAAAAGAATAACTAATGCATTCAAAATCATGTAAATCTCAAACATAATGCAACTCATGCAATGCAAACCCCAAGCCCACGCCGAGCTTAATAAAACAAGGCGAATGCCATCAAGACTCAACCGAGCCCAAAACCGAGCCCTCTGCTTAAAAGATCTAATGATCATTAATCACATCAACTCATGCAAATAATATGCATCTATATGTGCGTGTATGCGTATATGCAACTCTATCATAATTCAACAAGCATATAACACACAAAGATTCATTAGACCCAAAGGTACTACGAATACAAAATCATCAAACGGTCTCCGCACCTAAGACCAAACACTCAAACTGGCCCATAAATGTCGGTCATCATCGCATAAAACGCGTTTAAACATTGTTTAGGTAAACAAGTACCATAAAACCATCATTAACCCCCAAAACTCAGCACGGGTTAAACAAGGAGGGTTTTTTCCAAAGGACTCACACCCTTAACATTCTTAAATTGACCCATAACACTAAAAGTGTATTTTCCCAAATGGTTTATTAAAATCATTTACACCAACATGATTAAACCATCAAATAAATCTCATTTTGAGCAATTAATCTTTTAAAGACAAAATATGGTTTCTAACCATCCAAATAACCAAAAGCCCCAAATATGGGTGTTTTTCACATTTATGAAGATAAACACTTCCAAAAGAGTTAAACTATCCAAATAACTCACCATAGATATTTTCAAGTAAAACACACACAAATATTTGGAAAATATCATTTTGGCATGTACAAAGTTTTCGCAAAGTAACTTGAACTCACCTTTGCTAGATTTAAGCTAAATCTAGATTTTTCCCAAACGTATGCTCCTTTGAAGCAACACGAATCCTCAAGCTCCAAATCTTCCAAAAACCTAAATCCACAATTTCCAACCATAAATATTTATCCTCAAACACTTAGAATCATTTCTCCCAACATATTACACCCAAAATCACCAATACGTCGAAACCCTAACTTCCAAAATGAAGAGAAGAGAAGATTACCTCAATCATCAAGTGAATCCACCAACCAAACACTTCTACCGTTACCAAAGTGAGCCTCATTCTTCATTTCATCTAAAGAAAGGAAAGGTTTAGTTGAGGGTTGGGTAAAACCCTAGAAAGTGTAGGAATCCAACCAAAAGGAAATGAGATGAGGAATACTAACCTCAACCTAGAAATCCTTGTTAAGAGAAGGGAGAGAGGCTTTAATTTACAAGATTGTTGGCTTCAAGGGCTTCAAAATCGTTTTGAAGGGTTAGGGTTCGATTTGGGAGAGTTTAAAGAGAGAGAGATGGAATAGAAATGAAAGCAGGCTGAAAGGCGTATGTTTAAAACCCTCAGAGCCCGTCGGCGATAGTGACACTGTCACTATCGCCGGGCATACTCGCCCGCTATCCCATAACTCTCGATACATATGGGGCGATAGTGACACCGCGATTGTGACCTTGTCACTATCGCGAGTGTCATACTCGCTGGCCTTGTACCGAGCCCAAACTTGGCCAAAATTCTTGAGAGGTCCAATTAGCATTACGTGTTCCACACTCCGAAGCAAAACCTTGTCATTTTAATAATTCTAAATGGACTCATTTACAATTTGAGTTAGGATTTTCGGGGTGTTACAAAGTCTCTGTTATGTATAAAAGTTTGACAGATATTATGTTTAACCTTGTTAGAATTAAGGTTTAAATTACCCTGATTTTTAGGGTGTTACAGAAGTCCTTCTCCATCTGAGGGAGAGCATGGTCATGAACCCTCTCATTCTCCAGTAAACGCTGTTGATATCTCTTCAGAGGATGAGGAGGAAGCTGAAGAAGAAGACGTCGAGCTAAAAGACGATGAACCATCATCCTCTCCTAAGGATGATGATGATGACGATGACGGGTTCTTTTTCCAGCCCACAACTATCGAAACCCTGCTCTAAAAGGGGTCTTGATCAATGAACCAGGGGAGGGGACCAAGGCGAAGTCCCCAGCGAAGACGGCCACAAATGAAAAACAAAAAGGTCTCGCCGCTGACAAATTGACAATTTTGTTGAAAAACAAACTTGTCAGGTACACTACATTCGTTTTCCTTATACTGCATCCCTCCTCTACCCCTTTTTAATCTCAACCCTTCTCATTCTTAAACCTCTAAACACTTAGCTCTCCTTTCTCTATCTTTTTTCCTCAAATGATCTAACTCCATTGATCATTTTGTTTCAGCTAGTCCTCTCCCCTGCTTGAGGATATCACTGAAACTCTTCGACAACAAATAATCCAGTGCTCAACGCTGAAAAACAAATAACCCCAGTCTCTGCTCTGGAAGAGACTGAAGCTCAAGCTGAAGAAGAAGAACTGCTCTCACATCCAAGAAGACCTTCCTTGTCTCCTCAAAGGCCAAGTGAAGATGAACAATGAAGGAGAGCATCGATGATCAAGAAATTAGAAAGTCAGCGCTTGGTTCCTACTCATCTCGAATGCTTAACTCCAAGGGAGATTGCTGAAGCCCTAAAAGTAGAAAAGATCCTCGTTGATAAATAGAAGGCTGAGCTTAGTGACAAAAACTATGCTCTTGAACTGAAGAAGTTTCCCCTAGAAGTTCAGCAAAAGTTGCTGAAAGATGCGCAGAAGATCTGTCAAGAGAAAACCAAGGTCAGTGACTCCACATTGGCCTGGTGTAAGAAAAAGTGTCACTACAGAAGCCATGCATCAAGAATAAGCGCTGTGAACATAAGAGGGAAAGTAGTCAACAAGGTATCGATTGTTGATGACCAAATAGTCAGAGAAAAAGGCTACAGAAGAACCTGCTACATGTCAGACCTGGATAAACTCGGTTTCCCTGAATGGTTGGAAATGAGAATCGCACTTCAGCCATCCCGCTCAACTTTCAAGTCCTGTGTTGAAAAAGCCATAAACAAGTTGATCGACATGGTAACCTCAATGGTTGATATTCCACCTCCTCCTCCAATTCAGAAGAAACGAGCTGCTTCAAAGAAGAAGACTCCTTCCTCTACAGGCCCGACAATAAGAAACGAGACATGGATTGAATTCTCTCGTGAAGCAGTTCTTGGTCCCAATCCTGATCTATCTAATCTCGACATCTCCTTACCTCCAGCTGAAGACTTCATCCCTGGTAAAGTTCTCAGTGATCCCTACGGCATATTTTTCTATGATTTCACTGGTCGCAGATGCTTTCAACGTATCTCTGAGTTATACAAAACTCCCATCGAACAACTCAGAGATCTACTCTATTGGTGCGACTACAAAGGTGACCTCCTTGGATCATTCCTGAAGCCCTTAATCTATCGTAAAGCAAAAGCTAGAAGGGATCAGGGAGTAATAGTCCCTGATTGGATGATTCCAGAGACTGATACTCTTGATGAACTTCTCATTAAGAAAGAACCTGAGTAGCTGATAGGATCATCTTTTGTATTCTTCTATCTTATCAGTTTGTATATTTTTGTACTTTTAATTATTTTTCATTGTACTTGTAATTTTTCCACTTCCCTTGTAATCTTATACGAAATTAATGAAAATTTTCAATGAAAGTACTTTACTCCATCAGTACTAAGAAAAGATCCCTAAAAAACAGTAAATGGGACAAGTATTTTATGAGTCATTTTTATCCTTATGTTTTTAACTTAGCAATTTTCCTTTATTGCTATGCCATCATCAAATAGGGGGAGATTGTTGATCCAAACACTCAGTGATTTGATAATGACCCTGAGAAACACTTAGTGAAAATTGTAAGTAGACAATATGTATTAATGTTTTGCCATCAAAGAAAATATACTAAGTCTGTTTGGTATCGCTGATGGAAAATATGCTTTAAATTATACTTTAGCGAACACTGTACATCAGTGAGCCCTGAGCCTTTTCAGTCTCACTGATGATCGCTGAATGTTCATCATGTAATTGTTTGCTTATGATCCCTGAAGACAAGATTCGCGTCAACCAAATTCAAAGCTAAAATCGAAGAGCAAGTTAAAGAACAAGTGACTAAGTCTACTAGTGACCTGATGCGGATATCAGTGAAGACAAAACTTATCCATTTCACGCGAAGTTTCAAGTAGAAGACTTCAACAAACGCTGAACTTTATCATTCGCTGATAAAGATTCATTCAGCGAACGCTGATCATGAAGCCTGTTCTACAAGCAACTTTTGTCTTATCTCCTTGCACGCCTCCGTACGATTTTGTCAGAACGGACATCCCTTTTGTCCAGAATCGTACAACCAACTCTGCAACTACACTGTTCATCATGCGGCCACTAGGATGTTTTCTAAAGTCAAATCATGCAACCAATCAAAGGCTGCCATGTGTAAAGGTATACTGACTTGCATTAAATGCATGCAGTATATAAAGGAAACTCAACTTCACATTTGAAGTGCTCGGCTTTCTTCCTCGCTGAACTACTTAGTGCTTAGAAAACTCTCCTTAGTTTTTGTTGAAAATATAAGTAAGTAATTCCAATCTTGACATTTAGAACTAACAACTAACTTAAGTTATTTTGTGGTTTTGTATACTACGATATTACGAGGGCTGGTTTTGACAAGTTGATGGAAGGAATAAAAGGGTTAGGGGGTTTTATGAAAAGGAGTTACAAGTTGGAGGTTTGCTGAGATGATTAAAGGAAGCTGGAAGGGGCAAAGCTGTAAATGTGGAGACTATATAATCATTCTCTTTCTTGAGAATACGCATCACTTTTCTTTTATGGAGTTTACAATTTTCTATTTGAGAGCTTTTACTTTTCTTTCTCTCACTAGTTATTCATCAGTATTATTAGGGTTTAGATTCAATATTGTAATAGTTTTAGAGGTTGTATTTGGTTTGTATTGTAATGAAATGAGGTTGTAGTTTTCTAGAGTTTTCTTATTTCTTTTCTCTCTATTTCTAGTGCAAGAAATCTGTGTGTTCTCATAGTTTGTTTAGATTGGGTTTTTAACTTGATCTTATTCCGCAACAAACTGTAAATTGTTTGATTATATCAATAAACAATTTAGAAAGATAAAAATATGTGTTTGTATTCAACCCCCCCCCCCCCCCCTTCTACAAACTTGTATAACCCTTCGGGATCAACAATAAGTGAGAAGTTGAGTTAACGTGAGAAGCGTGAGAATAGTTATCAACCATTGGATGCACATTAGGATGAAATGTACCAGACTAATATTCGTATAAGACGCGATTCATGGCTGCAGTGGGTTTGAGATTAAAAGTGATCAAGGGTTCAAATCCACTTCTCACGTTAACTAAACTTCTTACACAATCCTTTGCATATATTATATATTATACGTCTAAGAAACATATGTAGGTGAGAGGTTGAGTCTAAGAAACATATTGGCCTTCGAAACCTTCATTAATCTTGTTCCAAATCAGATGACGAATCTACTGAGCACAAACTTGAATCAATTCGATCACAAACAAAGAATTTTTGAAAAAAATCTCAAGAAAACGAGATTTCTTGAGAAAAATCAAGAAATCGATCAAATTTTCTTGAAAATCTTCACAAAAAATTGTGTATGATCACAGAAACACTCTCTGAATCTAAGATCCTGCTCTGATACCAATTGTAAAACCAAGATCTTCAATAACGTGCTCTGATACCAATTGTAAAACCAAGATCTTCAATAACGTGCTCTGATACCAATTGTAAAACCAAGATCTTCAATAACGTGCTCTGATACCAATTGTTAAACCCTTAAAGATCAATCAAGATAGAGAAGATATGAATTCGTCATCCAATTATCAAGAACACTGTTACAAGCTCTCTAAGGATATGAGTTATGAGTTATGAGAGACTTTTCTAAGAGTGCTTTCTCGTGTTCCTCACTAACACACAACTAAACCTATTTATACTAAACACATTACAAGGTGTAAACAACACAATACAACCCAATACATTGACTTTGACTTTGACCTTTCTATATTTAAACCTTGAAGACATATTGCACTAACAGTAAAACATCGTATTTGGATAAAAACATGCATGCAAATATTGATCCAACACATAACATGATCATGTATCCTCTTCTTAAATGCTAAGAGCAATTAATGTTGTGTATATGTCAAATTCTAACACTGTATATACAACCACCTATGGCACAATAGCACATGGTTTTGCCTAATCTTTTTTTTCATTATAATAATATATAAATATGTATATTTATACATCATATACAATATAATTCTAAATGTTGAAGTAAGACGTTATGTCTACTTTGATTAGTTATTTGTTATTTGCTATTTTATTTCGAAATTTCACGGATTAATAATTTTTCATGATGACTAGGATGTATTGTAAATTAAAATCACAAGTTTAAGCTTTTAACCCATTAAATCTGATTCGTTTGCAAACTATAGAAAGCAAAAACACACGTACACACATATACATTACAGGGTCCGTTTCATTTGCAAAAGTTCTTACAAACTATACAAAATGATCTCAACATACATTTAGATAATCAAGGTGTGGATTTAATCAATTCTTAAATTTACTTTCAACCGCATTTATAACCGCCTCAGCGTTTGAAAAAAAAACAACAGTTGAGATTAGGTTTGTAAAGTTTATAAGAATTACATGGTTTGCAAATAAAACGCACCATAAATATATATATAAAAAATCTTTACCTCGTGTTTTTATTGATGATTAACCTTATGAATTATTGTACTTGTTTTCCATTGCATGTTATATATATATATATATATATATAGGGGCGGAGCCACATGGTGACCAGAAGTGGCCACTAATCCCCCTCATTTTTCTAATTTTTTTTACTGAACATAGAGTCCAGTTAAGAAAAGGAAAAAAAAGCCATAAAATAACGCAGTGGACCCTCTCTAAATCTCTAATCCAAATTCAGTAAATTTATCTTCCAATCTCATAAAAAGCTATTGATAAAATGATATAATTAATTATTTATACCATGGGTCTTTGCTAGAATCATAATGATGTAGCCATGTAGGTTCTTATATGAATTCTAGGGCCAAAGTATACTACATGATGTAGCCATGTGGCACGTGTCACCGTATTATTTCACTGTCTTAAGTTAAAAAAAATAGGTTCATGAAAGGTGCAATCGTATTGTTTTAGAAGGTGCAACAGTATTATTTAAGTAGATGCAACCGCACCTCGTAATCAACCAAAAAACCCAAAAAACCTCTTGAAATCAACCCAAAAAACTCTTGAAATATACCAAAAACCGAAAAAATCTTTCGAAATCGATAAAAAAACTTAAAAATCCATCGAAAGCAAGAGCATTCTTTTTAGAAGAAACAAAGAGTTAAAGTTTAATTGGTGCTCTCACTTATATAAATTTTTGGTTCCGCCCCTATATATATATATATATATATATGTGGTATATTGAAGTGAAACAAACGATTATGTTGGATCGGACGGTCTTTTTTTTCTTGCATTTATACAGGAAAAGGAAAAAATCGTTAATTTATTCAAGATTCTAAAACATAACTTTCTCATATCTATACCACAATTGAATTCACAAAATATAGCCATTCAAACCCAGAATTTTATGAAAAATACAATAATAAGTTTCTTTTGGGAATGCAAACTACAAAGAAACGTACATTCAAATAAACAAAAGAAAGATATTCATATAGTGAGGTGGGTTCAAACGAGAACGCTAACAATTTAAGAAAACACGGAAAATGTCGCACAAAATCACATGTGATTTTACACTACACACGTACAAAATCACATGTGATCGCGCGGCTTGCCACGCGACCTGTAAGCCGCGGCCTAGGCCGCGCGTGTCCAGACTGTGTAAAATCACATGTGATTTTGTTCATGAACAGCCTTTTTCTTGTTTTCTTAAATAGTTAACGTTCTCGTTTGAACCTTTCGTCTACATATAGTTATATCAACAAGAAGTCTTAAACTTACAATTATAATTAGAGTAAGCTACAAATTCGGTCCCTATGGTTTGTTGGTTATAACATTTTATGTTCCTACAATTTCAAAATTATAAGATGGTTATTGTGGTTTGCAAAATCGACCGGATTTGGTAGGTCATGAATTTTAGACTTTTGAGTTCTCCTCCCTTTTTTCTTAAAAAACCAAAAATACAAATACTATATATATGTACATATATATATATACAGACTTAGGATCACGTGAGACTAAATTGTGAAGTTTCAAATGTAAAAATGTGGTCTCATGGATCTCACGAAAATAGGTTGGTCTCACGCGAACCCTGTAACGTCCCAAAACCAAAATGACAAAATTCATAGAATAACACCAAAAAGGTCCCAAACATCTCAAATTAGTACACAGAAATATTCTCAAAGTAAAGCAGCGGATACACACATGACACAACCACAACTGAGATGTCTATTCTAATCAACAGAACTACAATGAACTATCTCTATAGCCACCATCTCTAAGTCTTCAAACCTTCTCCTTCCTTTTGGAAGAAGCTCCACAAACTCCCCTACCTGAAAATGGTTTTAGTTTTGAAAAGCGAGGGTTGGACCATGAGGTCTACTTAATTCCCTCTCGAAAACAGTTTAACGTTTTACAAAAGGCAACAATCAATCCTTCATAAAGGCCCATCGATAACAGTTCGACTCCACATATGGGTATTTGCACAGTGTTCATAGTTCTCCCTCACTTTACAATGATAACCATGATCGGGGCCCAAACAGACTTCCCTCGAGTACAAGAAACAGATTTCCTTGCACACGCTACGTATAAGTAAACTCCCAAGGGACATTCACAATCCCAAGGTACACTAATCCCATTGTGCGACCCTACTCCAAATCATCGTATACCAATTCATGAAAAACATGTGGATATCGCATGTGCATTAATAAACAATTTATTTCATGCATGATCAAATCTCCATAGGTGTAAATTATGATAAAATGTTCAAACCAAATTCAGTAGTTCAAAACATTTCAATTCATACCATATGCAAAGATAGGGTTAAGGGAACTCACCTGAATTTTGGCAATTCAACACACACACCGAAACTCACTCTTGATCAAACCGAACACCTGAATTGGACGTCATAAGAATGGTGTTAAACGATCTAATTGCATCCCAAAACCATCCTTAATAATCCCTAAGATAAACCCCCAATCGACGCCTCGTTCCTATGCCCATACGAGAAATGAAGCAAAACCGAACAAGTCGTCTCAACAGCAACTTGGGCGACCTTTCCCACGACCTCAGGTCGCATGGAAAGCCGCACAAGTCTCTGGGAATGCTTCTCTAGCCTGCACGAAAGTTCCAGCAAAAACCCTGATTTTCTTATACCCAAATCATCCCAATTGGTTTTTATGCCTCAAAATCGATAGGATCGAAGTTTTCAATCATTTTAATCAATACCCCAACATTGAAACCACATTTAATCCAACCAAAACCACCATTAATCTATTATTTAACCCATAAAACTCAAACCTTCAACATTAAGGTTTTCCTCATTGAAACCAAATGAATCCAACAAGATTCAACTCAAAACAATATCCCCATGAATTTAATCAAATACTTTAAGGGATAGAAGAATCCCCATCTAGAAATCAAAACTCCATTACTGGAGGCATTGAACCTGAGAGAGAGAAGTTACCTTTGAGGGGATGACTCTTTTCTCGACTGATTTCTTTCAATCTTCACAATCAACCAAAAATGTCTTTCTTCCTTCAAGCCTCCATTTCTCTCTGATTTTCTCCAAACGTAATGTGCAAGAATGAGGGTGAATAGAGGGTTTACCTTCATTTAGCCCACTTGTTTACTCAAAAGTCCCTGAAGTGAAGGAAATTGCATTTACCCCCTCAAACTTCCATAAAATCATATTTTTAAGGACCAAGTTATTACAAACCGAACCCTATATATACATACATATATATACACAAAACACAAAATACAGGGACCGAGATCTCACCAATGCCTCTCTTTCTCCCCTTTTCTTTACACCATTGGCAACCCACCGTTGCCTCCCCCTTCTTTATGCCACCGACAATCCACTATTGCATCTCTTCTTCTTCATCGTCCAACAAAATCACATCACTGGTGTGTAGCACTCCAAGCCCGATTTCCAAAAAAAATCACCTCAAATTCTTTAAATCCAAAATAAAACTTTCATATTCCCAAAGACCTCGAATCTAACGAAATTCAATTCAATTACTAAAGTAGAGAGCAATAAAACTAACCCCAAAAATAATTAATACACATGACTATATTCACGCTTCACAAAGTTTAACTCCATACTCCAATAGTTAGCAATGAGTAACCATGAAAGATTCCAATCTTGAGGTTCACATCTTACCTGCCCATGCTAAAACCCTCTACGAGGTAACAACCTGGAAAACATTTATTTTTTAAAATCATGGGACCGAAGGGTCTAGTGAGTTCCAATAAATAACATATGCATTCAAGAAAGTATCATCATTTAGTCGACGAAATATAAATTCAAACGACCAATGTTTTTCGGGGTAACTAGCCACAACAGTTGTACATAAACCGTCCATTTTAGACAACCATCCCGACATGATCACAATCAATGCAAATGATGTAACCCTATGAAATAAATTCTCGGTATGTCATTGCTTCTCCGTGTAGACCATCACATTCTCACATCCAACACTCA
Source organism: Saussurea involucrata (assembly GCA_033807775.1). Taxonomy (NCBI): domain Eukaryota; kingdom Viridiplantae; phylum Streptophyta; class Magnoliopsida; order Asterales; family Asteraceae; genus Saussurea; species Saussurea involucrata. The sequence goes on from CM066314.1 coordinate 25,038,697, forward strand.
TGTTGTGTAAGTTAAACCCCCTTTTTATACACCTCATGAAATCCACATAAAATAATGCGTAACAATCAATTCATAAAATCATACCTCATGCAATTACGTATGTAAAATAATGCAAATTCAACAAACCGATATAATCGAGTCAAGACCATTTCAAATCAAGTATGGAATCATTTTGCATAAGGATTTTGTTTCCAAAAAGTGTGCAAATAAACTCCCCTAAAGCGAACCCAAAACAATGCAACAATTTATCAACTTGAAGAAATTGATATAACTAGAAATATGAGCGTGAAGAAATAATCCTAATCCAACTCCTAAATAACTCTCATCTAAGGTCTTAATAGTATCCCTTTAATAATAAAAGAAGTCGACTGAAATCGATCGACTCCCGAATACAACAGCTGCTTATTGGTGCGATGAGTTGGGTTAAAACCCAAACAGTCCTACAGACATGTTGACAACTTCCAAAACAGTCCCAATGGACTTATCGATTACGTACCTTAATCAGCAATAAGCAAATAACACTTGATTTCTCAATCAATTTCCTTTAACACCTTAAGTTTTTTCTTTATAACGGCTTACCCCTTTTTCCTAATTTACCTAAACAACCCTTGGAAAGAATTAAATAAGACTATATTAGTCCTTGAACAACAACTTATGATAAAGTACCAATTACCGGTTATTACCAATGTTCTAAAAAACTTGTCGCACAGCCGTCATGGCACCAAGGCTTGTGTCTCACGCCACGTTAAGCACGTGGCACGCCATGGCCTAACGCGCAGTTTTCGTAATGCGATATTTGATTTTTTCTTTACGTTTTTTATGTGTTATTTGCAAGTTTTTTAATATATAACCTAATTTAACTTGCTTATTAATATTGACTCATTGAGTAACACTGTAAAAAATGTATTTTATATATAATAATATATATGAATTAGAAATTTGACACCATAAGTCACGCCTTGAAAACGTCATGGCTTCGTCGTGGCTCCTAAGGCTTAAGGTTTGGTCTCACCGCCACGCCATGTCTCACGCCATTTAGAACCTTGGTTATTACACCGTCCAAGATATAATGTTTTTCAAACTTATCCCGAACTTTCCAAATAGATTCTAATTTCAAAAACAGGTTATTACAATCTCTTCCCTTAACGGGAATTCCATCCTCAGAATTCACTTAAGAAAACAAGTGAGGATGACCGACTATCAAACCCAACTCGAACTCCCAAAACATATCCTTACTTTTAGGAGACTCGCCAAAGACCTTCACATGACCAACCTCTTGTTCCTCAAAATAAATTATTTCCTCATAACTGAAAATCCTTTTTCCGACACAAAGTCTTTAAGCAGATAAACATAACTAGTCATATGCCTTGAACATCCACCGTCCAAGTACCATATATATGTGAGTATGGCATGATCTCTGCAATTTAGTTAAGACATTAATGTCTAAATTTCCACCTAAACACATATTTTAAAAGTTTTGTAGAGAATTTTGATTTAATTTTTAAGACAGAAAAATTTGGATAAAGATAAGATACAGTTCAAAGATAGACCTTCTAAAGATGAAAAGAGAAAATTGTACCTTTGCATGGGAGTCTGAGCATTTGCATGAGTTTGGAACATATGATGGATTTTCTGAGTTTTTTTTGTCTGAAGTCGAGGATTCAAAGAGAAAGTCCATAAAGCACAAATTTATCTCTTTATCTTTAAGATTAATCATGAAGTTTTTCCAGACATGTCCTTAATTTTAGCTGGAAAATCACAAAGTAAATGATTATCCAAACATAATATTTTAAGAGGTTTGATGTTAGTGAAAGTAGGAAAAAAACTATTACTTGTCTTTTCCAAAAAAAAGGTGATTGAATTAGATTCGATGAAATTATCGGGTTTTTTCATTTAGTTCTATATTTGAAAAATAAAGCAAAGTCTAGAAAGAAGGCTTTCATCGAAGGTTATATATGTAAGTTATTTTCGGATCTTGTTTATGAGATTAAACAAACCGCTCTGATGCCACTTGTTGGTTCTGGACCACTAAGACATGCTTTTTGCATGTTCACATACTAGGATGAGAGTTTAGGAGAGTTGGTGATACAAACTTGTTGGACAAGTTTGCACTTCAAAATACGTCTTGCCAATAGTAGTATTTGTCAGACTATTAGTTGACTATATCTTGTATTGATTTTCTTTTGGCTAGATGACAAACCAATCCGCTTTGATGACTATCTTGACCTCTCTTCAACTAGTCTTCGATTTCGTTGAAGGTTTTTATATTTTGAATCAATACAAATAGTTATAAGACTTTTACAATAAAAAATCGCATCTTTATATATTCTGAAGTATAAGTTATACAACAAGTGTCAGTTATAGACATATATGAAATAAAATCTATTGGATATCAAAGACTTAGAATATTTTAGAAATTGTGAATCCGATAGATGAGATAAACTTCTATCGAATTCCAAAAGTATAGATCAATAGATGATCTATTGAGGTATTCTAGGTTATGAATCTGATGAGGCCAAATCCGAAGACATTTGTTTGTCTCTTTCGAGGTCTTCGAGTGATGGCTATGTTTGAAACATAATACAAAGTATAATGCATACGATATGATCTTTTTGGGAAGGTATAAGAACATATTTCTAAGCGTTTTAAGGTCGGATGTCTATTCGTATTATTCACAAATCTGATGGTTGAGACTAAAACACCCATCAATGGTCCGATTCCATTTCGTCAATCTCTAGTTCCATCTTTAGTTCGCGGATCTCCGGTCACGGGGATTTAATTTAAGAATTGAGATTTGATGTTTGATTCAAGACAAATCCATGATTATCCTCTAGACTATGATTTTTTTCCGATTTAGGATTTTCTCCCTGGCTCCGTTTAATCTTTAAGGATTTGATTTTAACTTTTTTAGGTTTCGATTTTAGAGTTTAGAAATGAGATTTTGGCTATGATTTTTTATGTTGATTCTAGTTTACAAGTTGTGATTTTGTGTTCTTTAAGGATTTTGGTCAATGTGGGGAAAGTAGTTGCAGGTTTATGAAGGTTTTGAGATGGTGTTTGGATAAATGAGTTTGGAGACCATGACCAGAATGTTTGAAACCATGACCGAAGATGATAATCACAATTGATCGATCGGCACAAATTCACAATGAGGTGAGGGCAATTACATACAACAAAGTGTTGAGTAGGACAAGAGGCACCCGTTTATGGGACAATATAACAAGATTTTTAGTTTTTAATACAAAAATAAGATAAAAACTAAAAATATCTCAATTTAACAATTTTGTTATTGTCTAAAGGGAGGGACTAAATCCAAACTCTTTTGTATGCTACAATGATCCTCTTATAATTTAAAACTGTAAGAACAGAAAGTGTCATAACTGACAAACCACATGGACCAAATTTGTAGTTTACTCTTATAATTATTTAACACAAATGATCTAGGTCAAATCAAATAAAGATAACGTCAAAAGTTAATTCGACACCAACCACTATGATGGGAAAAAAACATGCAAGTTTGGAAATTAAAGAAGTTGGAACAAAAGAGAAGTTTCACCGCAACACCCAAAAGTGGTCCACCGTTGTTGAAGTCACCGACCAACTTAGACTCAAGTGGTGCATGCATGGCGGAAGATCGATTAATAGACTTTCCAGCTCCAAAACCACACTTTATGTCCCATTTTTTAATATTAACTTTCAATCCCCCTTAAAAGTTTTGAAACTCTTATAACTCTATATGTATATATACACATATATAGGTGAATCCGTATAAACCCGTTTTCAAATATGTATAGGTGACAATGGAAAATGTGGCACTCGTTTCATACTATCACGCAGTGGCGGAACACAGTGAGGGCCAAAGGAGGCCATGGCCCATGCGGTGTTTCGAACAAATACCATATATCAGTAACGAAAACATTATATAATGCTTAGCCGAGATGGTTATCACTCCTTTGCTACCTGTTATTGGTCATGGATTCAAGTCTTGGCAGCAAATCTCTCTTTTTTGTTTTTTATTTTTCTTTTTCTATTACCAAATATTATTATATTTCTTTCATTACAAAAGAAAATTTCCCATGTCCAACACATATTTATTGCATATAACTTCTATAAAACATATAAAAATTTATAAGTTGATTTGAGTTTTATATGAATAATGTGAAATATCTGGATTTTAATATTACATTGTTTAATTTTTGTTTCTATCTCTAAATTTTATCAAATTTATTGATATATAATGGTAAATATTATGAAGGTTTTGAGATGGTGTTTGGATAAATTAGTTTGGAGACCATGACCAAAATGTTTGAAACCATGACCGAAGATGATAATCGCAGTTGACCGATCGGCACAAATTCACAATGAGGTGAGGGAAATTACATACCACAAACTGTTGAGTAGGACAAGAAGCACCCGTTTATGGGACAATATAACAATATTTTTAGGTTTTAATACAAAAACAAGATAAAAACTAAAAATATCTCAATTTAACGATTTTGTTATTGTCTGTTAAAGGGAGGGACTAAATCCAAACGCTTTTGTATGCTACAATGATCCTCTTATAATTTAAAACTGTAAGAACAGAAAGTGTCATAACTGACAAACCACATGGACCAAATTTGTAGTTTACTCTTATAATTATTTAATACAAATGATCTAGGTCAAATCAAATAAAGATAACGTCAAAAGTTAATTCAACACCAACCACTATGATGGGAAAAAACATGTAAGTTTGGAAATTAAAGAAGTTGGAACAAAAGAGAAGTTTCACCGCAACACCCAAAAGTGGTCCACCGTTATTGAAGTCACCGGCCAACTTAGACTCAAGTGGTGCATGCATGGCGGAAGATCGATTAATAGACTTTCCAGTTCCAAAACCACACTTTATGTCCCATTTTTTAATATTAACTTTCAATCCCCCTTAAAAGTTATGAAACTCTTATAACTTTATATGTATATATACACATATATATAGGTGAATCCGCATAAACCCGTTTTCAAATATGAATAGGTGACAATGGAAAATGTGGCACTCATTTCATACTATCACGCAGTGGCGGAACACAGTGAGGGCCCAAGGAGGCCACGACCCTGCGGTGTTTCGAACAAATACCTTATATCAGTAACAATAACATTATATAATGCTTAGCCAAGATGGTTATCACTCCTTTGCTACCTGTTATTGGTCGTGGATTCAAGTCTTGGTAGCAAATCTCTCTTTTTTGTTTTTTATTACCAAATATTATTATATTTCTTTCATTACTAAAGAAAATTTCCCATGTCCAACACATATTTATTGCATATAACTTCTATAAAACATATAAAAATTTATAAGTTGATTTGAGTTTTATATAAATAATGTGAAATATCTAGATTTTAATATTACATTGTTTAATTTTTGTTTCTATCTCTAAATTTTATCAAATTTATTAATATATAATAGTAAATATTATGAAGGTTTTGAAATGGTGTTTGGATAAATGAGTTTGGAGACCATGACCAGAATGTTTGAAACCATGACCGAAGACGATAATCGCGGTTGATCGATCGGCACAAATTCACAATGAAGTGAGGGAAATTACATACCACAAAGTGTTGAGTAGGACAAGAGGCACCCGTTTATGGGACAATATAACAAGATTTTTAGTTTTTAATACAAAAATAAGATAAAAACTAAAAATATCTCAATTTAACGATTTTGTTATTGTCTGTTAAAGGGAGGGACTAAATCCAAACTCTTTTGTATGCTACAATGATCCTCTTATAATTTAAAACTGTAAGAACAGAAAGTGTCATAACTGACAAACCACATGGACCAAATTTGTAGTTTACTCTTATAATTATTTAATACAAATGATTTAGGTCAAATCCAATAAAGATATCGTCAAAAGCTAATTCAACACCAATCACTATGATGGGAAAAAAACATGCAAGTTTGGAAATTAAAGAAGTTGGAACAAAAGAGAAGTTTCACCGCAACACCCAAAAGTGGTCCACCGTTGTTGAAGTCACCGGCCAACTTAGACTCAAGTGGTGCATGCATGGCAGAAGATCGATTAATAGACTTTCCAGTTCCAAAACCACACTTTATGTCCCATTTTTTAATATTACCTTCAATCCCCCTTATAAGTTTTGAAACTCTTATAACTCTATATGTATATATACACATATATAGGTGAATCCGTATAAACCCGTTTTCAAATATGAATAGGTGACAATGGAAAATGTGGCACTCGTTTCATACTATCATGCAGTGGCGAAACACAGTGAGGGCCAAAGGCCATGGCTCCTGCGGGTGTTTCTAACAAATAACTTATATGAGTAACAAAAACATTATATAATGCTTAGCCGAGATGGTTATCACTCCTTTGCTACCTGTTATTGGTCGTGGATTCAAGTCTTGGCAGCAAATCTCTCTTTTTTGTTATTTATTTTATTTTTTCTATTACCAAATATTATTATATTTCTTTCATTACTAAAGAAAATTTCCCATGTCCAACACATATTTATTACATATAACTTCTATAAAACATATAAAAATTTATAAGTTGATTTGAGTTTTATATAAATAATGTGAAATATCTGGATTTTAATATTACATTGTTTAATTTTAGTTTCTATCTCTAAATTTTATCAAATTTATTAATATATAATAGTAAATATTATGAAGGTTTTGAGATGGTGTTTGGATAAATGAGTTTGGAGACCATGACCAGAATGTTTGAAACCATGACCGAAGACGATAATCGCAGTTGACCGATCGGCACAAATTCACAACGAGGTGAGGAAAATTACATACCACAAAGTGTTGAGTAGGACAAGAGGCACCCGTTTATGGGACAATATAACAAGATTTTTAGTTTTTAATACAAAAATAAGATAAATATCTCAATTTAACGATTTTTTTATTGTTTGTTAATGTAATAACCGAGATTTAATTTAGTCGGTATTTGGAAATTTTGGAAGAATTTCGAATTTAGAAAGTTGTGTGGTCTATGTGTAAAGAATTAAAAGTTTGGTTCTTATTGAGAAAGGTATATAAGGAAAGGGAAAACCCTAATTTATTTCATTTCTAGTCAAATTGTGTCAAGTGTGTGTGCTGGAAGAGAGAGTGCAGGAGAAAGGAACAATTTCAATTGGAAGGGAGAAGGAAGTTTTAACAGCTGGAACTTTGATTTGATCAGTAGAATCTGCAGGTAACTATTAATCCTTCCTCTTCTTTTATTTTGGGTGAAATGTTTTGGGTTGTGAGGAGAAAACTAGGTTTCATGGAATTTCTTGTGATTTCCTCATTCATTTGTTAAGAAGGGGTTTAGGAATGGGTTGTTGTGCTAATCATCGACCCGTATTGGTTAATCTGGAGGTGTTGGGAGGATTAGGACAAGAGGAGTATAATTTCCTGCGTTTTTGTATTTTTCGTCGCGTCGGGGAACCTTTAGATTAAGATAGTGTCCGGAAGTTTTTGTGGTTTCCGGATGAGGTGTAGTGTCAGGATGAGTTCGATTGTCCGGGTATGAGATGGGGGTAGTTTCCGGTAGTTAACCGGAAACCCTTGAGAATCCGGATAAAAGCGTCCGGGTAGTTCAGACCGTCCGGAAAGTCAGATTGTCCGGATAGTTTTGGCTGTACGGATAAGCCTTCCGAAAAGTAGTTGTGTGACACTGTAGTGCAGTCTGATTTACCGAGGGGTTAACCGTGTGAGTGTGTAGTTCAAGTGACTTATCGTGGTAGTGTGTATCCTTATAGGTGCAGTTGAAGGGAGAATCAATCTAGTAAGAGGATTAAGCAGGACGACAGGTGAGTTTTTCTGATCTTAATCCCTTTTAAAGTGTGGAAGCTTATGCATGATTATGTTGGTAAGTGTTCGTATTATTATTTGCTCATGTATGAAAAGTGTGATTTGATCGTGTGGACATAAACTACTCTCGTGTGGACGAGCTATGGTATTTGTGTGAGATGGGGGGGGGGGTGTCCCATATTATTAAATATATGAATTCGTTTCATATATGGGCGGTGTGTGCCCTTTTTACGCTGTCACGGTGTGTGTGACCATAGCGTGTGCCATTAGCTTGTCATAGTGTGCTGATCAGATATGTGTGTTCATAACAAGTTTTGTACAATCATTTCTTACTGAAAGTTTTACATAAACTGTGTATTTTGTGGTGTGGCTTTTGAGGGAACTCAATAGACCCCATGGTCTAACCCTCGCTTTTCAAAACTAAAACCTTTTCAGGTAAGCAGGTAGTTGAAAGCTTGCTTAGAAGTTGGCCAGGCGTGAGACGGAGTTGCGTTAGAAGGATTAGAAGGATTTGCTTTTGTTTTTTGTAGTTACGATCTCAGCTGTAGTTAGGGTTATTTCCGCAAATCCAGTTTGTAATCTGTTTAATGTATTACACTGAGCCATTTTTGGCCTTTTAATTTAAAGATATAGCTTTTGGGCATGATAGTTTGGTGTGGGTTGTTACAGTTGGTATCAGAGCCCTAGTTTAAGGGATTTAGGTGACCGGATGGGCCTAAACTTAAACTGTGGAGTAGGAGGACACATCTGAGATATAGGAAGCCTTTAGGGCAGACCTTAACCACTGAGAATTTAGGACGATGGTAGTGAGGACTCTCATGTAAGGTAAATTCAAATCACATCTGGCAAATGTCATTATGAATTTACAGGTGCATGGGTGTGCTTGCTTATTTTTGTTCAAATGTTGGTAGTGTGTGGAGTGTGGCGATTAGTGTGTAAAGTTTTAACCTTGCCATGATGGCAACGGTTTAGTGTGTTGTGCAGATTATTCTTGGTGTGACTGATGACACTTTTTAGAAGGGTATTGTGTGAATGTGGTGTGAGTGTCCGTGTCCGTGTGAAGTAGAATCCTTAAGGTTCTTAAGGAAAATAATTGATTGGAGATCTTGAGCGTTCAACTCAAGGATCGGATGATAGGGAGGTGTTTTCTTACTCTCTAGTTAGTGGAAGAGTGTCAAGGGTAGTTGAGAAACGATAGACATATGGATTGATAACACTAGTGTTGGTTAACCTATTTGGGGTCGAGGTTAAGCTGTATATTTTTTTACGCAGTAGAAAGCAGGTGGTAACTGTGAGGTGGGAGCCTCTAAGTGTGTGGGAAGTATCGATACCGATGATTGTTTCAAATGTAAGGAACCTGATGGTTTGGTTGGGAGTAGGGTGTAATAACCAGGTATTTTATCTAATTTAAATTTGAAAATTTTATAAGTTATTATGTTAGTGTTTTATGAAGTTAGGAGTTAAGGGGTAAGTTTTAATTTTTATTTGGAAGATTGGGGGTAAGTTTTGCCAAATAGATTGAGTGTGGGGTTTATTTTGTGAGAGTGGAGATATTATCCACCCACACCGCCATGTTCACTTTAGACACAAGAGGTGTCATCTTTAGACATTATTTGGCAAAAACACATAGTGTGTATGTGTGTGTAGTTACGGTTTTGAGAGAGAAAGAGAGAGAAATCGAGAAAAACTTAAGGGAAGAAGAAGGAAGAAATCCAGAGTATGCTGCTGTAATTTAAGGACCAAACTGATGTAAGCAAGGTAACAAATCCATCCTTGTTTGTGTTTTAATTTCTTAAAAGTGTTCTTGAGTTGCTAGTTAAGTTTTTAGGTGGGTTTTGTTAAAAATGGATGTTTTGGGAAGTCTAAGCTTGAAAGTTCGATTTCTGGGTAAATATTGGAATGAAAGTCGTTTTTGGCTGAGCTTAATTAAAAAGACGATGAACAGTAATTTTGCAGGTTTTCGCAACAGTAGGTTGCGAGAAGTGGGGTTTTCGCAACAGTAGGTTGCGAGAAGTGAGGTTTTCGCAACAGTGGGTTGCGAGTTCTTTGGTTTTCGCAACAGTGGGTTGCGAAAAGTGAGGAATTCGCAAGCTGTGGGTTGCGAAAAGTGTTAAAATACAGATTTATTAATGAGGTATATTCTTGTTAATTAACTATTTCAGATAGTAAAATTCAAAGATAAAAGTGGGACTTGTTGAAGAGATTTTTGGAGAACTATTGGAAAAGCATTCAGGTGAGTTTTACTTTTAAAACGTTTTCAACTGGGATACATATATATGTGATATATATATATATATATATATATATATATATGAGATGGATATGTGTGGATTGAGAAAATGATTTATGGTGTAATTATGTGTATATTTTAAGAGATAGATATATATGTGGTTGAAATGTGGTAAAAGGTTTATAAATGACAATATGATATATTGATACATATATATATATATTGTATTTATATGTGCATTACACTACACGAATATACGTTAGCCGAAACTATAGTCGGCGGAGGTGTTTGCTGTAGTTGTTGTACAGCGGTGCTGTAGTTGTTGTACAGTGGTGCTGTAATTGTTGTACAGCGGTGTTGTTGGCTCGCAACCAACTGATATGGCCAGGGGAATGAGAATGAGAAAGAGGATGAGTTGAACACGGTGCACGAGTCTTGATTGGTATTTAATTAAGTGTGATATATGTGTGTTTATATAAAGGATTTTATATAAATGGGTTTTATAACGATTTTGAAATGACAGGAATTATCTCACTAGACCGTTTGGTCTAACCCTCATTTTGTTTTCAAAAATATGTATTCCAGGTCGAGGAAATTATAGCGGCAAAGGAAAGGATAAAGAGTAGGACGCTTTTTGATGACTGATGTTGATTAGGAAGCTGTTATGTATTTTGTAGTTTCGAGACTATGGGACCATATGTGAATTATTATGTAATTTTCTTTTATGAATGTAATGATGTTATGCAATATATGTTATTTGTTGTATGTTTGGGAAACCGGGTTGTTACAGATGGTATCAGAGCCCTAGTTTAAGGGATTTAGGTATTTGGATTTATACCTAGACTTAAACTGCATGTGAAGTAGGATGTCCCCATTATTTTAGAACCTTGGGATGTTAAGTATAAAAAGGTAGAAGGAACATCATGTAAGGTAAATTCGAGTTACACCTGGCCAGTGTAATTGTGAACTTACAGTTACATGATTGGACTGGAATACCTTATTATATGGGGTATGTGCCTATGTGTATATTAACCTTGTTGAAATCTACAGAGTGGCAAGTCGGTCTCGACGTATGGATAGAGACGAAGACAGGTATATTTATATAAACTCTACACGCGCTAAAGTGCTATTTGACTTCGGTACAAACTGATTAATTGTGTTTTCAATCTTTTGTTGCTTATATGCGTTAGAAAAGAATTTGATAATTGTATTGGTAATATAGATAAGAGTGGAGTGCCTATTAAGTTATTTTTGATAATGTTGTCGGAATTTGAGGTAGTAGTAAGTATAGGATGGTGTTGGAACTTGATTTTTGTTAAAATTGTCGATTAGGTAATGATGAGTGATCCTCGGTAATTCGGTATATATTGGAATAAGTAGTTATGATGAAAGAAGAGATTGTCGAGTGATTGATTTAAAGTTTCCGTTTGTTAACAAGTTTTATATCAAGGATATATGAATTAATTTCGATAAGGCTTAGTAAGAGTGTAGGTTTGGAAGCATTTGATGTGAAAAGAGGTTGGTTCTAATTTAGTAAGAGTGTAACAAATATTTTGGATGATATCGAATTTAGTATGCTTATTCATTATGATATTGCTTGGGATAAATTTAAGTGAGAAATCAAGGATAATTGAACTAGAAAGTGAAGATTGTTTTTGGGAGTGATTAGTAAGGAAAAGCTATTAGTGATCAAGGTGATAACCCGTTATCATATGTGTTTGGATTCGAAAGATTTATCAAGGTGGTAGTAAAATTTATTGTATGAGAACCAAAGTGGATGGTAGTTTAAATTGGAATGAATGATCTAACACTTGCAATTGTTTACAATTTTTCAAATTGAAGGTGCATGATTAGAATTTTAGAAAGTTATTGTGAAAGTGTAAAATGTGGCGTTATGTATAATTCAGTATTTCAAACGCTAGGTTATGCCTCCAAATGTTAATGTTTATGTTATGAATAAAATTTTAAACGTGTTAAATGATTTGTGATATATAAAAATATATATGTATATATATATAATTTTGTGCTGGAAGAGGCACGATGACATATTTTGTGCTGAAAGAGGCACGAGGTGAAATAAAGATGTACTGATTTTGTTATAAAGATGTTTTTATGGTTGTTATATTTTGGGGATGGGTGTATAGTGTAGATCCAATTTGTTTATTATCGTTTTGAAAGAATATGTTAACGATATTTGAAAAATGAAAAAGTGTGTGGTTGTTTCGGGCAATGGATGTGATTTCGGATTAACTCGGTTAAATTCCTGTTATGAGGTGTGGTGAAATTATTGGTTAAGTATAGTAATTGTGGGAATTGGGTGTGTGCGATTGGTTTGGAGGTGAAAGAAAGCTAGCTCATAGGGTCGGTCTAGAGTAAGCACCTCCTAGTGAGCTATCCTTGGGGAAACATTTTTTATGTTGAGGAAAGAGTAGAAGAAAATAGTCGAATGTAATGATCGGGGTGAAGGACCATGGGATAGGACGTGGTAGTAGTATGAGAGTGATGTTGTGGCAAGTGTGGAAATCAATTGTAATCTAAGGTTCGGGGTCGGTGTAATTAATGCAAGAAAGTGTTGTCTGTCTTAGATATATTTTGGATTAGAGAAGTGACGGTAGAGTTGGGGATGGCCTATGGAGAAAATTCAACTACGGGTTAAGGTGATACTCCAAGTTGATTTTGTAATCTATTGGGGAGTAGAATGTCGTTATTTTTTTGAGTGTTGGATTGTTGGGACATTTTAGAGACGGTGATCGAAGGCGCAATGTGTACAGTCAGCCGAGACCAAGGGAAAAGGTAGAGTACTTAGTGTAATTTATTGCTTTCTAGAACATAGGAGTATGTATGCTAGATTGCCTGGTGCTTATTACACTTTGCTGCATGACTATTACTTGCCAGTAGGAATTTATGCTAGTCCTGATAGGTTGTTAAGTGACTGTCTTATAAGTGGTATACAGTAGGAACTAAATAGCCTTATAATATTTGATTTAGTGCTATTGCGCAGCTCCTGTTTGAGTCTAACCGTTGTGGGACAGAATCTTTATTTCGAATGTCTATCTGATTTCACACTGTATGCGACTGTGCATTCGCGAGGCGACTCGTCATGACTAGTGGAGATTCCGTCATAGCAAGGGTAGTAGGATGAGGTGAACCTGGAGTCAGGATTTGTGAATGATATTGGTATGATTGATCTGGGATATTATACCTTGTTTGTATCACGCGGGTTTTCCTTTTGGAGTAAGAGTTGTTGCAGTTAGGAGGGTACTAAATTGTTGGTATGCGCCTTGGTATTGAAGGGTTACGCATAGTGAGAGTTCATTCAGCCTTTCCCGTGTCGATTCTGCGGAAGGGCTTAGCCGAAGCAAGTAAGGTTGTACCGTTAGAAAACACCGGACTGGATCAAAGATGGATGAAGTGGGGGAAGCGTTGGCGATAGTGGGTCGCAAGGTTAGAAAACTAGGTTGCTGATAACCTGGACTTAACTGAAAGAGAATATGCATACTATGATAATAAAGTATAAGAAATTGATGCTTGAGAGTTTGCGGGATATAGAAAAATGGTTCAATGGGTTGGATGTTTACCTAATACTTCCCATGGATTGGAGAATTTAAGTTGAAAAAGGGATTTATATTAAGTGTTATGATTAGTGGGAAGAAAGCAATGATCAATAAATATTTTGATGGTCGTGTGATGAACCTTATTTACGGAGTTGTTTAAGATAAAGAGTTGTTTTAAACTTGGTGCTGGACTTTGCATGTTAAGTCGTTAATGAGTTATATGATTAGTGACATGAAATTTTTAACGGAGTTGTGATGAATTCTTTTCGGCTTAGTTTTGTAGTGAAATTATTACATGATGATTTGGTAATTATTTTAGTTGGGTAAGGTGAGACCGGTGTTGATAAATTTCAAATTGCGGAGTGGTTTAAGTGAAACAAATGTCTAAAGATTTGTGTTAGTAATTTTGTGCTAAGTTGGAGATGTAAGGAATTGATGTGATAACGAGTTTGTTATTTTATTAAGGAATGAATTGGTATTGATATTTGGATGGAAGTCGGTATGAGTTATGGTGGTGAGGTTATTGAGATAATTGAAATGTTTGAAATTGTGTTTTGCTGATATTCGAGAAATTAAGTTGCTATTTAGGCTTTGTTTTAATTTGATGGATGAATTGGTGTCAAGTGCAATTAAGTATGGTTGTGTGATTATAGTAATTATGCTATGCTTTCATGGGAAATGGAAATGGTAGGATGAAGTTTGCGGGTTTGATAAAATTAAGAAATTTTTCCGTGATATAAAGTGATTCGTGTTGAGTATATTCTATTCCATGAAAGAATATAAGAAATAGGTAGTATTTACTAAGCAAATTTTATATTGAAAGTATATGTTTACGTTAGTATTGTAAAAGTGTAGAACACGACGTTTGTAGTAAAAGGCCGGTGAGGTTAAAAATAGTATTAGCGTGGTAAATGTCCCGAGTAAGCCTATAATGTTCTGTTATTTGGATTAGATTCATATGAGAATAAGTTATTTCTTTCTAAGAGATAAGTGAATTTTCAAGTTAATTTAAACCTTCGTAGGATTTGATTATCGAGTGTGTATCGTTGTTTTAGAGGGGCGGATTTCTTGTGAGAAATTAAAACTCTTGATGTTTTGGGTTGAAATATTGAAGTGAGAACAAATGGTAAACTAGAAGCAGTAAAGCGGTGGGTCTAGTAAAAAGTCCTTTGAGGATTCCGTAAACACTTTGATGTGTTCATAGAATTTGATATCTTTTCAACAGTAGTTACCCTAGTTCGTTGCTTGAGTGAATTCCGGGACGGAATTCTTTTAAGGGGGAGATGTTGTAATAACCAGGTATTTTATCTAATTTAAATTTGAAAATTTTATAAGTTATTATGTTAGTGTTTTATGAAGTTAGGAGTTAAGGGGTAAGTTTTAATTTTTATTTGGAAGATTGGGGGTAAGTTTTGCCAAATAGATTGAGTGTGGGGTTTATTTGGCGAGAGTGGAGATATTATCCACCCACACCGCCATGTTCACTTTAGACACAAGAGGTGTCATCTTTAGACATTATTTGGCAAAAACACATAGTGTGTATGTGTGTGTAGTTACGGTTTTGAGAGAGAAAGAGAGAGAAATCGAGAAAAACTTAAGGGAAGAAGAAGGAAGAAATCCAGAGTATGCTGCTGTAATTTAAGGACCAAACTGATGTAAGCAAGGTAACAAATCCATCCTTGTTTGTGTTTTAATTTCTTAAAAGTGTTCTTGAGTTGCTAGTTAAGTTTTTAGGTGGGTTTTGTTAAAAATGGATGTTTTGGGAAGTCTAAGCTTGAAAGTACGATTTATGGGTAAATATTGGAATGAAAGTCGTTTTTGGCTGAGCTTAATTAAAAAGACGATGAACAGTAATTTTGCAGGTTTTCGCAACAGTAGGTTGCGAGAAGTGGGGTTTTCGCAACAGTAGGTTGCGAGAAGTGGGGTTTTCGCAACAGTAGGTTGCGAGAAGTGAGGTTTTCGCAACAGTGGGTTGCGAGTTCTTTGGTTTTCGCAACAGTGGGTTGCGAAAAGTGAGGAATTCGCAAGCTGTGGGTTGCGAAAAGTGTTAAAATACAGATTTATTAATGAGGTGTATTCTTGTTAATTAACTATTTCAGATAGTAAAATTCAAAGATAAAAGTGGGACTTGTTGAAGAGATTTTTGGAGAACTATTGGAAAAGCATTCAGGTGAGTTTTACTTTTAAAACGTTTTCAACTGGGATACATATATATGTGATATATATATATATGAGATGGATATGTGTGGATTGAGAAAATGATTTATGGTGTAATTATGTGTATATATTAAGAGATAGATATATATGTGGTTGAAATGTGGTAAAAGGTTTATAAATGACAATATGATATATTGATACATATATATTGTATTTATATGTGCATTACACTACACGAATATACGTTAGCCGAAACTATAGTCGGCGGAGGTGTTTGCTGTAGTTGTTGTACAACGGTGCTGTAGTTGTTGTACAGCGGTGCTGTAGTTGTTGTACAGCGGTGCTGTAATTGTTGTACAGCGGTGTTGTTGGCTCGCAACCAACTGATATGGCCAGGGGAATGAGAATGAGAAAGAGGATGAGTTGAACACGGTGCACGAGTCTTGATTGGTATTTAATTAAGTGTGATATATGTGTGTTTATATAAAGGATTTTATATAAATGGGTTTTATAACGATTTTGAAATGACAGGGATTATCTCACTAGACCGTTTGCTCTAACCCTCATTTTGTTTTCAAAAATATGTATTCCAGGTCGAGGAAATTATAGCGGAAAAGGAAAGGATAAAGAGTAGGACACTTTTTGATGACTGATGTTGCTTAGGAAGCTGTTATGTATTTTGTAGTTTCGAGACTATGGGACCATATGTGAATTATTATGTAATTTTCTTTTATGAATGTAATGATGTTATGCAATATATGTTATTTGTTGTATGTTTGGGAAACCGGGTTGTTACATAGGGTGTTGGCGTTGATGTGCTGTAACTGCAAACGGTTGACCTTGCTCGAGCGAATAGCCTTTAATGTAAAGTGAGTCATGCATTGTGTTTTCAAAACAAGTTACGTAAGTCCTTCATGTCAGAATGTGTGAGTGTGTGTGCGTGCCTTGTAAACTTCTGATTTTGAAAATGAGTTGGCATGTGCAAGTGTGTGCTTGAAGAAAAAGATAAATTTATTTACGTGGTGTGATAAATTTCGAATTTAGAGAAATAATGAAATATTTCACTTCTTTATGAGTGAGTTACATTTTGTTGTATAAATCATAACAACATTTGATCGTATGGTTTGATGGGTGAAAACGATGTGAACACGTTTTTGACATATCAGCGAGTGTGAGAGTCGGCTGACCATACCAGCGTGGACGATTTTGCTGTATTTTAAAATTTTTCACAAAGAGAGTTTCAATGTGTACACTATCAGTAGATGGACCAGGTTGCGAGATATCATGGGTTGCGTGTGAGCGATCCTTGAGATCAGTGTGTGTGTGTGTGGTTGTTCTTTATGGGGGTGTCGTGTCTTGCATATCAAACCTTTTTGTGAAATATTTCGAGTATGTAAAACGATTTAAATCATTGTGTTGTCATGCATGGGGGCTATGAGCTCGCTGAGCGGTAAGAGACATTGCACTTAATAATGTGCAAAGTTCCGAGAGTGGAAAGTGCGATTGAGACGTCTATGGTCGACTTGTGGCCTTAGAGTTACCGTTTAGGGAGGGCGGCGTCTCACTGTAGTCTCAGTCTTTGACCTTAGAGATGCTTGTGGGATGGTAGTCTTTTCTCTTGTTTGGTAAGTTGACGTGTGGCTGACGGCGGGGGAAGTGTCCCCGGGGATTTCGAAGCAGGCAAAATACTTTGAAGGGTAGCATTGTGGCATGTGGATGAAACGGTATCGGCGTGGAGCAGGAGTTAGGGAGAACTTGTATTTAGACTAATTGCCAGGCATTGATGTTGAAGCCAACGGCTGGTGTGGAGTCGTGGTCGGGAGATTTGAAATTGAAAGGTTAACCCTGGTGTGATTATTTAGTCAAGTGTGTGCGTGAAGATAAGAGGTCGGTTGGGAAGGTGTGTATCTGTCAAGAGAGTGGGCCGCCTTTTTGTGAGTATCCTGAAGGTGGAGAATTGATAGTTGGATAGGTGATTCTTCCTATGTGATTGATATGTCGTTTACAAATGAAGTAGTTAGCACAACTCATGTGAGACATGTGGACTATGTTGGTTGCAAGGAGCGTTCTATCGTTTGATTCAGAGTGTGTCTCAAGTGGATTTCGAAGAGTCGATTGGGGATAAGGACTCGATCGAGTGAAGTAGACGGACATATTTTGCGGTACAGCTAGATCAGAGAAAGGCAAAGTGGTGAGTTTTCTAAATCAAAGCTTGGTGATAACTGTTTGTTATTTGTGCATGCGTACTTATTAATTATTATTGGGTGATTGCATATGAACTATTCGAACGGACTTGGTCTGTTCCCAAGGACGGGTGTGTGCCCTAGATTGACCAGGTAGAAATTCCAGTTATATGTGTGTGGATGTTAATTTGCAAAACTAATTATTGCTTAATGTTTTCGCAAACTCTTTCAAATATATGTCGTGTTTGGTGTGGAGAAAGCATGGCCTAGTGTGTGCACAAATGATCGTGAGGATTTGTAACATCCTGAATTTTCGTTATTAGTGTTTTAATAAGAAATTTGGATGTATTTGTTTTCTAGTTTAAACCTTGGATTATATGGAAGTGTTATAATTCAAATAAAGGGGATTAAAATTCAAGTAATGAAAGTATGGTGGTACTTTTGAGAATAATGGATCTTGAGGGTATGTTTGGTTTTATTTAAAGTGTGTATATGGATAAAGAATTTGAGATAAGACGAATATCTCATTTACCTTGTGTGAGTCGGTTTAGAGAACCAGAGGAAGAGAAAAAGAGAGAAAAGAAGAAAAGCAGTTTGGTATTCAGATCTGGTAAGGAATTTGTATTGGTTTGATAAAAGATTCATTGTCGATGTTAGATTATAAACAAACTTGTGTATTGGATGGATTTGCAGAATCATAAACATCAGTTTGAAGTTCAGATTTTGTGCAGAAGTGGGTTTTTACTACAAGAGGTGAGTTCATTCGATTCGTTGTATAAATCAGTGTTTTTAAGTTGTACTAACCTTAATATACTGTATAAATTGATTGAGGACTGAATAGGAATACACAGATTGAACTGATTTTACCAGTTAAGTTGATTTGTGGACTTATTGAAATAAACTGGACGTAGCCCCGGTACTTATGAGTCCCGGTGCAGTCCCGGTAGTGCAGTCCCGGTAGTGAAGTCCCGGTAGTGGAAGTCCCGGTAGTGAAGTCCCGGTAGTGCAGTCCCGGTAGTGAAGTCCCGGTAGTGGAAGTCCCGGTAGTGGAAGTCCCGGTAGTGGAAGTCCCGGTAGTGGCAGGTCCCGGTAGTTGGAAGTCCCGGTAGAGGCAAATCCCGGTACTTACGAGTTCCGGTGAAGTTCCGGTTCATGTATTGAATACCGGGAGTTGGAAATACCGGGAGTTGGATAAAAAGAGTCAGTTTACAGATTTTGGTAATAGATCTTGGATATGAACTTAAGAATATAATGGTTAAGGTATCCAGAGATTTTGTATTATCTGTACTATTCTAGAAATTGGAAAGTATAGTTCGTTAATCGTGAAAAGGTGCGATTTAAAGATTGACATATACCTTATGTTGCTTGAACATACGTACCCTTGAAGAGTAGTATGTTAGGTTTATAGACTGCGCTAGTGTGATACTAGGCAGGAATGTGTTAAATGTGATTTGCCCATACGATTGCTATGAGAAATCTATGTGAGATAAATAATTCGCTTATACGATTGCTATAAGGAATTTATGAGGTATAAATATGATATTCGCTTATACGATTGCTATGAGGAATTTATATTGATTAAATACATGTATGAGTACAATTAGGTGATATGGATCCATAGGCACTAAAGTTTGGTAATCACATGGAATAGGCGTGTGGTATAACTCGTTTAATCGTTATTCCAGTGTGTGTGGGGAAATCATGGAATAGGCGTGTGGTATTAATCGTTATTCCTGATTTCTAAGGAAGAGAGTGAGGTTGACATAAGTGCTTGTAATCTCTACTTCCTTACCGATAAATGGGCGTGTGTAATCGCGATTTATTGGTGGAGAGCATTGATCTAGAGTCTGTAAAGATTCGTAGTGTGGCTCTGGAGAGCATTGATCTAGAGTCTGTAAAGATTCGTAGTATGGCTCTGAGACATGATATGATGATGGAATGTGTGTCAGTCATATTCATGGAATTGGGTAAAATAGTGTTAACGGAATAGAGTTACACGTACGGTAAGAAAAGGGAAATCAGGTTTGTTATAACTTGTTTACATTGATTTTACAATTACTATCTTGGAAACGAATGTTCTCACTAGGCGTTGGCCTAATCGTTTCAAATGATGTTTTCTTACCAGGTACCAGCTCGGGGAGGTAAAGGGTTGTGGGACGAGCGTTTTGATATAGCACAGGTGGATGAAATTAACAAAGAAGAGGTTTTGATGGATTGATAGATAACTTGATTAATCTGGTTGTAGTGACATAATTAGATTGATAGGTTATTTGAAGGATCTTGTAATGTGAATATACTCTTGATGGTTAATCCATTACCTGTTTTTATAAGATGAAGTATTTATTGTCATAACCTGTTATAACTGGAGGTTTAAATTGGCTCGGATTTTGGGGTGTTACAATATGGTATCAGAGCACTAGTTTAAGCGAACTAAGTATGCTGATGAGATACTTAGACTTAAGCTGAGATGGAGTAGGTTATGATATGTGAGATATGGGTAGAAGTGTTGAGACGGGATAGTCTTAGGGTCAACGGGAATACGTGAAATTAGTACTGTGACAATGGTAACGAGGATTCTCCGGTACGATATATTCACAATTACAATTAGCTACTGTTATTATGAATATATTGTTACGCGAGCATGTTTATTTCTAAATTGTTTCAGTGACTAACGATCGGTAAAGTACGTTTTGTATATGTATAGGTGCATAACCATTTCTTATGATTATCCCTTTATGTTATAGTAGAACGATGGTGAATACGCCACCAAAGTCCTTTGGAGGACAGATCGGTAAATGATTGGGGGTTGGAAGGACAACCTGAAATTGGCGGGACTCATGAACGTTCGCCAAGGCAACCTTTAATAGGTGGATTGATATGTGTGGAGATAGAATGTGAGATGATTGATCAAGATGAAAATAGTATGACATGGTTGATACGTGAATCGTGGAATGCATGTATAGCAAACGTCATAAGGCCGAGAGGGCGACCATTGGTCGGAAGTAGAATGTCAATGATAAGTTACGTAAGTAAGACGATTGACCTCGTTTGAGTAAGTAGCCTTCAATTGCGAGGAAAGTTTTATGTCTGGTGTTTTAGTGTGTGTTACATGAGTTTTCATGATTTCAAACCAAATGCATAAATAACAGTTTTAGTCAAGGTTGAATTAGCATGTGCGAAAGTGTATTTAAAGAAAAGGCAATTCTATTTACGTCGCACAGCGAAATTTTTGAAGTTTTTACAAAGTATTTCTTACTTTACATGAAAAGTTGAATTGTAGCAAGAAAGCTTTGGTCAGCAAAACGTTTAATAACTAACAGGAGTATGGACCTATTAAACATCATATAAATAAGTGAGAGAACCGACTAGTTTATTTCATGTCGGTCAAACTTTTTCAAACTATTGTCGTACGAAGAGATTTTCATTTAGTATATTACCGTCGTAACAACACTGTTTTGGTTGAGAAGGATTGAGTTTTCGGAAATTTAATATGCAAACGATTCTCGAAATCGGTGTACAGTACTTTGGGGTATGTGTGCCCAAGTTGTTCCCAGTAGGGTTATTTAAAATGAGAAAATGTGCGAAATGATTTGTCATGCATAAAGGTTATGAACTCGCTAGGTCGTAGAGTATTACGTTATAAGCTAATAAAGAACTCCAAGAGTGGAGAGGTGTTGGATAAACCTTGGGAGAAAGTTTGTAGTTTTGGTAATTGTGTTCAAATGAGAGTCTGTACCCTTGTTCGCTGACTAGAAATACAGTTGCCGAAGGACGGTTGTGTCCGGAGGAAGAATTAGGTTCAGTTAGGGACCTTAAGGTTAAGGAAGTGTCGACATGTCAAATTTTGACTTTGAAGTCGATAGTTGTGTCTGGTGTATGAGATCTTTCGTCTGTCATTGGGTGCGGTCTGGGTGCGTCCCGCGTATGCCTGTGCGGGCAGGAACAAAACCGTGAGCGGTACCGGTATGTTGTTATGCAGAGGGTATGCGCAAAGCAAATATTATTATGTACGACATAGTTAAGGATTTTGAGCGATTGACGAATAAATCACTAATGAAAGAAGTTTTGATTTATTGTTGCATAAGCGAAAGTTATGTAGTTAAAGCATGTTTTTTAATGTTTATTGTGGATGTGCAATATTTATGATGTATTACGTTTTAAAAATGTGAACGTATGGGTTGGGGGATTTTGGTAAATCCGACCATGTAAAGTTTAAGAGTGGTAAACCTTTGTTTTGGGGCCGATGGCCAATTAAGGGATTAAAAAGGTAAAGATTTTGAGTAACAATGTATTTTGGTTTACGTAACCGTGTGAGCGACACATGTTTAACCAAACGTTTATTTTGGCCTTAAAGGCTTGATTTATATTCAAATGAGTCTTTTGAATGTTTGTCAGTTTTAGTGACTCGAGTTGGAGTCTTGGATGTGTTATATGCTTAACTGCATTTTATTTGATTGAGTACCGGTTTAAGTGTCGGTCTTAGGTGTGAAGACTGTTTGACAATTTACGTGTTCTTAGTACCTTTGGAACTAATGAACCTTGGCGAAATATATACATTGTGGAGTATAAAAAGAATTGCACATAAGAGTACATACAAATGCATATATGATTTGACTTCATTGGGAAAGTAGCAATGAAGGGGTCGTAGGATTATCATGCCTCGGAACGTGTGTTGCATAATGATCATTAGATCCTTTGAGTAGATGGCTCGGTTTTAAACTCAGTTGAGTCTTAAGAGTATTGACCCGATTTGATGAGCTCAACATGGGCTTGGGGTTGAAATTGCATAAACGGTATTGTAATTGAAGTTTACCTGACGTGAATGCATTGGTTATCCTTTTTGGGGTCATGTATGAATGTTAAGTCTTGAATCAGAAGTTTAAAAGTTGAAGGACCACCTTGTGGGGATAGTAAGAACAGTGAAGGACTGTTGTTTTTAGATAAGTGTTTTACTTATGATGTGGAAGATTTATAAAAGATGAAGTACTAGAGACGATCAAAGGGAAGTGTATAGAAAATCGTGAGTGGTAGTTCAACTAAAGTTGGGGAGGAGTTTTTTTTGTGAAATAAACTCGGTTATTTGGGCGAGAAAACAGGAATATAAAATGTTTTGTGTATGAGTCTATGAGAGACCTGGTCTGTGGTTAATGTTATGGGTGGAGATTGTACGAACGAGTAGTGACATGAATTGCCAAAATAGATGTGTCAACTAGTAGGTAATGTGAAGTTAGAAAGAGGAAACATTCGATGGAAGTCTTTTCGGGGATTCCAGATGAAGAGTACTAGTTGTCAATAAAGTTGTTAGAGCATGTGGTTTGTAAGATGACGTAGTGATATGGCTAATATCGGAATAGAATGTCGGAAAAGTAGTGGGTGTTTATCCCAAAGTGATTTTGGTTGTGTGAATTGCTAAGTAAGTTTATGATTTTGAATCATAGGAAGTTTAACATAGATGAGGAGGGTGTTAGTCAAATTGTGGTGTAATAGATGCAAAATCCTTAAGGAATGAGAGTTGCTTCTTATGTGTGAAAGAATTGTCCGAGAAAGTATTAGTTGCAGATTAAAGAATGTGTAGTAACTGTGGACGGTATGTCGTTTTAAGATAACATAGTTGAATGCCTTAATTTAGAATTTTGGTACAACTGTTTGGTTATGTATAGTAATGAGAAAATGTTATCGGTATGTGGAAAAGTTGGGAAAAAGAGACAAGTAATGATAGAAAGGTCGGACCTAAGAATGTAGTTATACTACAGGTTCAATTAAATTTATCACCCTTGATATACTACACTTTAGTACTTGGTTACAATGTGGTCGCATAGTGTGATAGTGGTGTGAGGATGTAATGATGATTTTCCGTAATTATCAAGGTATTCAAAAGTGAGTAAGTATATAAGACTAGAATGGAAAGGGATATATGACATGCTTTATATTGGTAGGATGTGATTCCATTTACTGAAGTAATATCGGATGAGAAAAGTCGTTATGTCCAAGAACTGGAAGTGATTGTAGAAGAAATCTTTTGGGAAATTTCGGTCTGAGAATGTGGTTATAAGTATAATGGTATTATATCTTTGAGTTGTTAGTATGACTTTAGAGTCGGAAGAAAGTATGTGAGATAGGTACCCTTCTTTGTTTACCTGACTCTGATTTCGAGGACGAAATCATTTTCAAGTTGGGGAGTATTGTAACATCCTGAATTTTCGTTATTAGTGTTTTAATAAAAAATTTGGATGTATTTGTTTTCTAGTTTAAACCTTGGATTATATGGAAGTGTTATAATTCAAATAAAGGGGATTAAAATTCAAGTAATGAAAGTATGGTGGTACTTTTGAGAATAATGGATCTTGAGGGTATGTTTGGTTTTATTTAAAGTGTGTATATGGATAAAGCATTTGAGATAAAACGAATATCTCATTTACCTTGTGTGAGTCGGTTTAGAGAACCAGAGGAAGAGAAAAAGAGAGAAAAGAAGAAAAGCAGTTTGGTATTCAGATCTGGTAAGGAATTTGTATTGGTTTGATAAAAGATTCATTGTCGATGTTAGATTATAAACAAACTTGTGTATTGGATGGATTTGCAGAATCATAAACATCAGTTTGAAGTTCAGATTTTGTGCAGAAGTGGGTTTTTACTACAAGAGGTGAGTTCATTCGATTCGTTGTATAAATCAGTGTTTTTAAGTTGTACTAACCTTAATATACTGTATAAATTGATTGAGGACTGAATAGGAATACACAGATTGAACTGATTTTACCAGTTAAGTTGATTTGTGGACTTATTGAAATAAACTGGACGTAGCCCCGGTACTTATGAGTCCCGGTGCAGTCCCGGTAGTGCAGTCCCGGTAGTGAAAGTCCCGGTAGTGCAGTCCCGGTAGTGAAGTCCCGGTAGTGGAAGTCCCGGCAGTG
Organism: Saussurea involucrata; assembly: GCA_033807775.1. Taxonomy (NCBI): domain Eukaryota; kingdom Viridiplantae; phylum Streptophyta; class Magnoliopsida; order Asterales; family Asteraceae; genus Saussurea; species Saussurea involucrata. The sequence goes on from CM066314.1 coordinate 25,063,527, forward strand.
AAGTCCCGGTAGTGCAGTCCCGGTAGTGAAGTCCCGATAGTGAAGTCCCGGTAGTGCAGTCCCGGTAGTGAAGTCCCGGTAGTGGAAGTCCCGGTAGTGGCAAGTCCCGGTAGTTGGAAGTCCCGGTAGAGGCAAATCCCGGTACTTACGAGTTCCGGTGAAGTTCCGGTACATGTATTGAATACCGGGAGTTAGGGGTACCGGGAGTTAGGATTACCGGGAGTTGGATAAAAAGAGTCAGTTTACAGATTTTGGTAATAGATCTTGGATATGAACTTAAGAATATAATGGTTAAGGTATCCAGAGATTTTGTATTATCTATACTATTCTAGAAATTGGAAAGTATAGTTCGTTAATCGTGGAAAGGTGTGATTTAAAGATTGACATATACCTTATGTTGCTTGAACATAAGTACCCTTGAAGAGTAGTATGTTAGGTTTATAGACTGCGCTAGTGTGATACTAGGCAGGAATGTGTTAAATGTGATTTTCCCATACGGTTGCTATGAGAAATCTATGTGAGATAAATAATTCGCTTATACGATTGCTATAAGGAATTTATGAGGTATAAATATGATATTCGCTAATACGACTGCTATGAGGAATTTATATTGATTAAATACCTGTATGAGTACAATTAGGTGATATGGATCCATAGGCACTAAAGTTTGGTAATCACATGGAATATGCGTGTGGTATAACTCGTTTAATCGTTATTCCAGTGCGTGTGGGGAAATCATGGAATAGGCGTGTGGTATTAATCGTTATTCCTGATTTCTAAGGAAGAGAGTGAGGTTGACATAAGTGCTTGTAATCTCTACTTCCTTACCGATAAATGGGCGTGTGTAATCGCGATTTATTGGTGGAGAGCATTGATCTAGAGTCTGTAAAGATTCGTAGTGTGGCTCTGGAGAGCATTGATCTAGAGTCTGTAAAGATTCGTAGTATGGCTCTGAGACATGATATGATGATGGAATGTGTGTCAGTCATATTCATGGAATTGGGTAAAATAGTGTTAACGGAATAGAGTTACACGTGCGGTAAGAAAAGGGGAATCAGGTTTGTTATAACTTGTTTACATTGATTTTACAATTACTATCTTGGAAACGAATGTTCTCACTAGGCGTTGGCCTAATCGTTTCAAATGATGTTTTCTTACCAGGTACCAGCTCGAGGAGGTAAAGGGTTGTGGGACGAGCGTTTTGATATAGCAGAGGTGGATGAAATTAACAAAGAAGAGGTTTTGATGGATTGATAGATAACTTGATTAATCTGGTTGTAGTGACATAATTAGATTGATAGGTTATTTGAAGGATCTTGTAATGTGAATATACTCTTGATGGTTAATCCATTACCTGTTTTTATAAGATGAAGTATTTATTGTCATAACCTGTTATAACTGGAGGTTTAAATTGGCTCGGATTTTGGGGTGTTACAGGATTGAACCTCTAGTGTGTGGGGTTGTGTGGATAAGATGGCGGCAACTTATAATTAGTAAGCATGTGAGGCATGGTGGTAATGTTTGGCTGCGAGGTTAAGTGATGGACTAGTGTTGATATGGGGTGAACGTAAGTGGAGATCCTTGCTCGGGATTTGTTTATAAGTTGTTCAAATGTGGCAAAATTGTGTGTGGTGATGCATGGATGTCTAAGTGGCGTGTGGTATTGTTACCCGAGAATAAAAGAATAGGGTGGCAGTTGGTGGCTAGCTAAGAAGGAAATTGTGTGCTCTTGGACTGATTAGTTTATGATGTTTTGTAGTAGATATGAAATCTTTGGGACTGTGAGCTAATCCTTGTATGTTAAGGAAATGCAAAGGAGTGGGTTAGTATCGTTTGAGAAACGAGAAGTGTGTAGTCGCTTCGAGCATTGAGTGTGATTTCGGATTAACTTGGTTGAATTCCTCGTATGAGATGTGGTGGAACTATTGGGTAGGCATAGTGACCGTTGAAATTGCGTGTATGGAGTGGTCAATGTTGGATGAGAAATGTTCCATGCTAGCCTGAGGTAAGTGGGACGGTAGATTGGAATAAGTGAGTAAGCGTGAAGTAGAAGGCGTGACAAGTGGCACGGAAAGTGGGAAGCAATGTTATCAGAACATTACCGTCGAGTGCATGAACTTCTAGTGGGAGTGTGAGAAAGAGGATTTGTGTGTATGTGATTGGTTTAAGCGTTGAGGAGAGCTAGCTTGTGTGATTGGTCAAGAGTGTGCACCTTCTAGTGAGTCGTTCTTTGGAAACATGTTTTACGTTTGAGAAGTAAGTGGAAGAAAGTAGTCGAATGTATTGCTCGGGGTGAGGGACCATTGGATGAGATTTGGTAGTAATATAGGAGTGACGTTGTGGTAAAAGCGTGTGAATTGATTGTTATCTATGGATTGTGGTCAGTTTAATTAATGTGAGAAGGTGTTATCTGCCTTGAACGTATTTTATGTTGGGAGAGTAATGGTAGAATGGTGTGTGAAACCCTTAGTTTGGCGCGTTTTAAAACCGTGAGTCTAGATGTGTGAATGATTTTGAGTGAGACTGGAGGTCACACGGTTGACCACCGATAGGTCGAACATTTTTGCGAGAAGTTAAGCATGGCTCGAGGACGCCGCCGGTTTAGGTGAGTAGAAGGACGAGATTGATCGAATTACATATAGGAGTCGGCGTGATGTTTAGAGCTTCGTCGTGGAGAGACGTGTGTTTGGAAAGAAAAGGGAAATTAAGACCCAGGTGTGACAAGTCGTTTGCTATCACCGAGCGTGTAGGTGAGGTGACGAATAAGCTGAAGTTGCCTGAGGAACTTCGGGAAGTTCATTCGACATTTTCCCTGTGTCGAATCTTAGGAAGTGCTTGGCCGAGGGAGGCATGGTCGTATCGTTAGAAGACACTTGCGTGGGCAAAAATTGGTTTATGTGGGGAAACCGTTGACGTGTATAGATCGTAAGGTTGGAAAGCTGAGGAACCGTCTTCCTCGATTGTTTGAAAATGGAATTTCGGGGACGGAATTCTTTTGAGGGGTGGATGTTGTAATAACCGGGATTTAATTTAGTCGGTATTTGGAAATTTTGGAAGAATTTCGAATTTAGAAAGTTGTGTGGTCTAAGTGTAAAGAATTAAAAGTTTGGTGCTTATTGAGAAAGGTATATAAGGAAAGGGAAAACCCTAATTTAGTTCATTTCTAGCCAAATTGTGTCAAGTGTGTGTGTGTGTGTGTGTATGCGGCTGGAAGAGAGAGTGCAGGAGAAAGGAACAATTTCAATTGGAAGGGAGAATGAAGTTTTAACAGCTGGAACTTTGATTTGATCAGTAGAATCTGCAGGTAACTATTAATCCTTCCTCTTCTTTTGTTTTGGGTGAAATGTTTTGGGTTGTGAGGAGAAAACTAGGTTTCATGGAATTTCTTGTGATTTCCTCATTCATTTGTTAAGAAGGGGTTTAGGAATGGGTTGTTGTGCTAATCATCGACCCATATTGGTTAATCTGGAGGTGTTGGGAGGATTAGGACAAAAGGAGTATAATTTCCTGCGTTTTTGTATTCTTCGTCGCGTCCGGGAACCTTCAGATTAAGATAGTGTCCGGAAGTTTTTGTGGTTTCCGGATGAGGTGTAGTGTCCGGATGAGTTCGACTGTCCGGGTATGAGATGGGGGTAGTTTCCGGTAGTTAACCGGAAACCCTTGAGAATCCGAATAAAAGCGTCCGGGTAGTTCAGACCGTCCGAAAAGTCAGACTATCCAGATAGTTTTGGCTGTCCGGATAAGCCTTCCGGAAAGTAGTTGTGTGACCCTGTAGTGCAGTCTGATTGGCCGAGGGGTTAACCGTGTGAGTGTGTAGTTCAAGTGACTTATCGTGGTAGTGTGTATCCTTATAGGTGCAGTTGAAGGGAGAATCAATCTAGTAAGAAGATTAAGCAGGACGACAGGTGAGTTTTTCTGATCTTAATCCCTTTTAAAGTGTGGAATCTTATGCATGATTATGTTGGTAAGTGTTCGTATTTTTATTTGCTCATGTATGAAAAGTGTTATTTGAGCATGTGGACATAAACTACTTTCGTGTGGACGAGCTATGGCATTTGTGTGAGATGGGGGTGTGTCCCATATTATTAAATATATGAAAAGTGTGATTTGATCGTGTGGACATAAACTATTTTCGTGTGGACGAGCTATGGCATTTGTGTGAGATGGGGGGTGTGTCCCATATTATTAAATATATGATTTCGTTTCATATATGGGCGGTGTATGCCCTTTTTACGCTGTCACGGTGTGTGTGACCATAACGTGTGCTATTAGCTTGTCATAGTGTGCTGATCAGATATGTGTGTTCATAACAAGTTTTGTACAATCATTTCTTACTGAAAGTTTTACATAAACTGTGTATTTTGTGGTGTGGCTTTTGAGGGAACTCACTAGACCTCATGGTCTAACCCTCGCTTTTCAAAACTAAAACCTTTTCAGGTAAGCAGGTAGTCGAAAGCTTGCTTAGAAGTTGTCC